>OZ030010.1:139612336-140897336 GCA_964023405.1 Apodemus agrarius | reverse complement strand
TATTTTTTAATTTATTGAGAATCCCATACATTGGTTTTGATCTATGCCCCATTGCCTCTATCCAACTCTTCTTCTATTTTCCCTCCCAACCTTACTACAAGCCATACTGCTGTATCACTTTGACCTCACAATTCCATGTTCTTTCTCTTTTTTTTTCTGGCTCAGACCCCTGTAACAGGCCCTGTGCATGCTTTCACAGTCTCTATGACATTATATGGTCAATGGCACTACTGTGTTTAGAAGGACTTATTTCCTTGGTCTTCTCCAGCTCCACTGGCTCTTAAAATATTTCTACCTCCTCTTCCATAGGATTCCTTACGGGAGGGATTTGATTGAGACATCCCAATTAAGGGCAAAGTGTTCTAAGGTCATTCCTGCACAGTGTCTAGCTATGGGTTTGTGTATTTGTTACCATTTACTGCTGGCTTTTTTTTTAAACCCACTGAGCTTACTTAGTGCTGCCAGTATATACACCTGTTGGAGCTTAGACAGTCTACCAGAAGTCACATCCAAAGAAAACTGATTCTTCTTCTCCCAGCAGCCATCAGCAGTAGCTCTCAGCTAGAGATGGAACATCTTCTACTTTTCCCCCATTCCTTCTGAAGTTTTGGCTGGCTTGGTCTTATATAAATATTGCACTTGAAGTCATATTCACAATTAATTTGGGCTTTTTTTTTAAGTCTGGACTGCTTCCAACATGGAAGCCATAGCCCACATTGAGGGTGGGTCTTTTATTCCCATTCACTGCCCTACAACTCAACCATCTCTAAAACTGACACTCTCAGTTACAAATACAGTTGGATTTCTCTAGTTCAAGACACCTCATATACACTCAAGCTGCCAACGAAGATAAGAATCACAGAGGTTTTCTTTTATATATGATTTTCAATAGGTTGGTAGGGGAAAAAATAGAATGGAGTCTATAAAAAGATGGTTCATCCAAGAAATAAAAAGCACCCATCTTAAAAATAATCTCTATTCCCTCTATTGTGTATGATAGTGAAACAATCTACACTAAAGTGCCTGGTACATGAGTACCATTTTTAAAAATATCTATAATTCCAACATTGCATAATCATTGGCTATTATGTACTTGAAATGTAGTTACTTCAAATTGTAATCTTTTATAGGCATAAAGGCTGTGAGAGACTAAAAATATGAAAAAAGATACAGAATGTCACCTCATTTATTCTCTATGACATGTCATAATAACATGTTGGATATATTGGTTTAAATAAAATACATTTTTATAAATTATACATATTATTTTTATATTTTGTAATGTGACTATTAGAAACTTAAAAGTTGGAGATTATATTTTATCCAGCAGTCCTATTAGCTAAAACTGAGAAAGGGTATTATTCATACCTGAATCTCCAGGACTATACACATTACCTGGCACACAACATGGACACTGCTAAACACTGAGTTGTTAAATGGAGACTCTAAAAACCTAAGTGTAGGCTAAGGAGATGGGTTAGTGTTTAAGAGCATTCGTTGCTCTTCTGAAGAACCTGTATTTAGTTCTCAGAATTCACATGACAGTTCACAATACTCTGTAAGTCTAATTACAGGAGATTGAACATTCTCTTCTGGGCTCCAAGGGTAGCCTCACACTCTGGTCATGCATGCAGGAAAACATTATTATACATAATATAAAACTAAATAATTTAAAAATAATACCTTCTAAATGAAGAAATCAAAGTGTACTTCTACTGTTTTTCCCAAATGATCAGATTATTTAACATTTGTATGTGATAAAACAGTTACTGACAAATTTGGAGTGGTTTCATATTGTTCTGTCTGTCATGTCTATATACATGAACAAAAGTGCATAATAAGAACTGGTTAAATTTCTCTCGAATTCAAGTATTTTTCCATCCATTTATATTTTGGTGAGCTTTGCTACCTAGTTTTATTGGTTTTAAAAATTACCATTAAAATTAGTAAATATAATCAAGGCTGGAAAAATTACTCACTCATCAACAGCACTGATTCCTCTTTTAGAGAGCCAGTTTCAGTTCTGTTCAACGACATGGCAACTCACAGTTATCTGTACCTCCAGCTTCAAGAGATCCCATAGCTTTTCTGGCCTCTACGGGTGACAGACATGTATGTGGTGCAGACAAATATGTAGGGAAAATGCCTATGTACATAAAACAAAAATAAAGAAATAGTTTTAAAAATTATTAAAATCATGAAGATGAACATGACCTCACCCTTTTGTTTTCAGATTTTTGATTTCTAAAATATGTGTTTATTTCTATGTTACTTGTATTCCAATTTATTTCTTAGAAATATTTTTTCACTTTATTGCTTTGCTTTCCAGTTACATAGATTAACTCAAGGGTGAAAGATGAAATGGGTTCAATAATGTCTATACAATAATAAATTCTTCCCACAGCTTTTCTTGTGGGTAAGTCAGAGCTGTAGTCAGTACTTGGTAGAAAGTATTTAAACTGACTTGACGATCAATGCAGAGGTCTCAAGGTTTCCCCACTTCCCATTCTTTGCCTAAAACTTGAAAGAGCTACAGTTTCATTTCCACCTTTGGCATTTAGTAATTTAAACATCAAAGATGGTTTTCAGTAATGGGTTTCACACTTTGAAGGAAAAAGGGGGTTTCCCATGACATTGCTGGCAACAGATAAAAACACTGAATCAAAATAACCTAGATGAACTTCAAGTCCAAGGATTTTTGAGATTTCATTCAAAAACAATGATTCACTGTATCTGCACAGCTTACAAATAAGAATCCCATAACCCAATTAAAAACTTTTCCAAAATTCTAACAATAGTTAACTCCATATCTACTTATTCACTGAATCATCGTGCCAAACTGATCTTTGAAATAGAAAGAATAAACTGTTCTCACCCACTGTGACTGTGTTCAACTGTTTTATATATATATATATATATATATATATATATATATATATGTGTGTGTATATGTATGTATATATACACACATATATATGTATATGTATATATATACACATATATATATATACCCTAAAATTAGGATACATATATATATGTATATGTATCATATATATATATACATATACATATATATATGTATCCTAATTTTAGGGTGGAGGCAGGTAATCATGCCAGTTGGCTTGACAAGACAATACAGAAAGAAGCCTTTGCATTTAGACTCATTCTTTCACTTTGTAACACTTACACAAAGATTTATATACATACATCACATCCAGTACATGTCTAGAATATGATAAGGACCACAAAGAGCACAATTAAATACAGTTTTAAGCAGCCATTAATTATTTTCAGAAGTATCATCTTCATGTGAATACTTTGATTGCAGCAAATGTTGCTTTCTCTATCAGATTATTCTAAATACCTCTTAAGTAACATTCCTTTTTCAGGGCTTGCTTTCCAATAGTATATTCTTCCTCAGAGTAAAAGTCAAAATTCTCTCTTTCCACAGTTATTAGCTGCTGATAGTTCCTTGTTCAATGTTGAGACCTGCATAAGATTACCTCATTCGACATTAGCATGCCTATTTGTTCTGTCATTATCCGGGCATTGTTTAGATAGCCATATTGTTGAGGTACCATTTTTGTATTATCCCTGCCATTTCTAAAAGAGGCAAACTCACAGAAGACTTCCTGGTCTTAAGATTTTTACAGTCGTTCTACCTACTTTAATGAGAGGAGGAGGCTTTTATCTGAGCCATATGTATAGAAGTTGTGTTATAGATGTATCCACTTTGGCTAGGTTCTACACATCCTCGATCACTGCATTTCAGCTAGTTGAGGTTTGCTGTAATGGTCTCTACTCCAGGGATAAGATCTGTAATTGCAACTATCCAATGCAAAGCGATCAGCCATGAAATAATATATACACAAGCAACACCAGATGCGTATATATGTGTGTATTTATCTCTCTCTTTATGTGTATGTGTAACAAAAATAGTCAATGAAAGAAATTTAGGGTAGAGGACATGTGAGAGATTAGAGGGAAGAAAAGTTGGAATTAATGAAATTAAATTGAATCAAAATTTATTTTAATCAAAAAAGAAAAAAATGACCTGATTGATTGTGTATGACCTGTTCTAGAATTTCAGTTGTTAATGGTCTTTGTTTTATTCAAGGGGTTTGAATATTCCTATCCTTTTAAAGCTCCCATCGCAATCATACTCTAGTCCCTGAACTTAATTGTTCCTTCTGTTTATACTTATTCTGCAAATGTCTACATCATTTAATATAGTAACTGTAGGTCAGGTACTGTAAGTCTCTAGTCAATCACCACTTTATTAAGAAGTCATTCCCTAACTATCCTATACAACACTGATTCAGCAACCCCTAACCCCTTCCTTCTTATTTTAGCTTTTGAAACCATTTATAATTATTTTCCATACTATAACATTTACTTATTAATTATTATATTGCTTTCTAGTAAAATATTAACTCCATGGACACCGTGTTTTTGATTGATAAACCTCAGACACCTAAAATATAGTATGTACTCACCAAATACTTGTTTAAACACTGAATCCATATTGAATGAATGCATACTGTTTGAAGACTTAATGTAATGCATTGGAGAACCAATGAAGCTGAATTAAGATGAAAAATAAAAGTGAACTAAGCCATGGTAATAATATCAGAAACTCAGAAACAGAAGCAAGCTTGAAGGCATTTTATATATGCAGCCACTCTTTCAAAAAACATAAGTCAAATTAGAACTAGAAATCAAGGCCAAGATCACAGGTTGAAAAGAAAAAAAAGATATATGTGATAATCTGAGTTATAATGATCTATAAAAAGTTGTTATATAAATCACTGAAATGGATGTCATGAGGTACTGTAAATGGTTCAGGTATTCTGAAACAAGAGAGCGGCATACGGGAATCCCAAATCCAAATTTTGTCATGAGAGATCTAAGTGAATAAGTATTTATAGCCAAGCAAGTGTCAAAAGAATTCTCTTCTTGTGTTGTTATTTATGTATTTAGGAATACTTATACATACACCCTACCACACACTACCACCACCACTACCAATCACCCCCACACCCAACAACAATGACTAAAGAAAAAGAAACATTGAATTTGAAAGAGTGTTCTACATACATGAGAGTATTTAGAGAGGAGAGAGGTTAAAGAGAAAGGGCAAAATTATATAATTATGTTATTTCCAAAACAAAGGAAGAAAATAAGGCTACCATTTTCCATTTTATTAAAATTGCATTATTTTCTTGAACTGTTCCTGTCTAAAGGAAAGGCTGGGACAAAAAATGGAGCAGAGACTGAAAGAAAAACCATACAGAGACTGCCCCATCTAGGGATCCATCCCATCTGAAGACACCAAGACCAGACACTATTGCTGATGCCAAGAAGTACTTGCTGACAGGAGCCTGGTAGAGCTGTCCCCTGAGAAAGTCTGCCAGAGCCTGACAAATACAGATATAGATACTCAGAGCCAACCATTGATCTGAGCCTAGGTACCCCAATGGAGGAGTAAAAGGAAGGACCGAAGGAGTTGAAGAGGATTTTAACCACATAGGAAGAACAGCAATATCAACCAATCAGAAACCTCACAACTCCCAGGGACTAAACCACCAACCAAAGACTATACATGGAAGGACCCATGGCTCTAACTCTATGTGTAGCAGAGGATGGCCTTATCTGGCATCAATGGGAAGGGAGGCCCTTGGTTCTGTGGAGGCTTGATGACCCAGCATAGGGTAATGCTAGGGTGGTGAGGCAGAAGGGGTTGGGCAGATGGAGAAGCACCCACATAGAGGCTAATGGGAGGGGCATGGGATGGGGAGTTGCAGAGGGGAAACCAGGTAGGGGAACAACATAGCTTATCTATCATTTATTTGATAGCTAATGTCTAAATATAAGCAAATATATACCATATTTATCTTTCTGTGTCTGTGTTATCTCACTAAAGGTGATTTTTTTCTTGTTCAAACTATTTGCCTGCAATTTTCATGGTGTTATTTTTAAGATCTGAGTAATACTCTACTGTGTAAATGTACCAGATTTTCTTTATCCATTTTTTGTTAAAGGGACATTAGGAGTTGTTTCCAATGTTTCTCTATTATGAAAAAAGCAACAATGAACATGATTAACTAAGTGTCCTCATAGTAGAATGAAGCATCCTTTATATATACCTGAGAGTGGTATAGCTGAATCTTGATGTAGATAAATTCCTGTTTTTCTAAGGATCTACATACTGATTTCCAAAGTGCTTATACAAGTTTGCACTCTGTCAGCAATGGAGGATGTTCCCCTTGTTCCATATCCTTTCCAACATGTGCTGTCATTTGAATTATTGATATTGGCCATTTAAAGATGGAATCACAAAGTAGTTTTTGATTTGCATTTTCCTGATGGCTAAGGGTGTTGAACATTTCTATAATTGTTTCTCAGCTTTTTGAACTTTCTCTCCAGCAGTTCTTCTATTTTTCAGGATTGTTTTAGCCATCCTGTTTTTGTTTTGTTTTGTTCCCTTTCATGATCTGCCAAGAATTGTGTTGGAATTTTAATGGGAATTATACTGATTCTGTAGATTGCTTTCTGTATCATGGTCATTTTTACTATGTTAATCCTATTGATCCATTTCTTCAAACAGGTCTTTCACTTGTTCTGTTAGAGTTATAGCCCAAGGTATTTTATAATATTTCAGGCTATTGTGAATCTTGTATTTCTGACTTATTTCAGCCTGCCATTTGTATGTAAGAGCTCTACTGATTTTTATGAGTTAAATTTGTTTCCAGCTGACTTGTTGAATGTGTTTATTAGCCATAGGAGTTGTTTGGTAAAATGTTTGGCATCACTTTCGTATGCTATGATATCATCTGAGAGTAGAGATACTTTCACTTCTTCCTTTCCAATTTGTATCCCCTTGACCTCTGTTGTCTTACTTCTCTACATAAAGGCCAATATATTAAATGTAGAAAAATACATTATACATCTAATGGATGTGGAATGTGATGGTTTGAATATGATTGTACCAGGGAGTGACCCTACTAGAAGGTGTGGTCTTTTTGGAGTAGGTGTGTCACTGTGGGTGTGGGCTTAAGACCCTCACCTTAGTTGCCTGGAAGTCAGTCTTCCCCTAGCAGCCTTCAGATGAAGATGTAGAACTCTCACCTCCTCCTGCACCATGCCTGCCTGGATGCTGCCATGTTTCTGCCTTGATGACAATGGACTGAACCTCTGAGCCTGTAAGCCAGCCCCAATTATATGTTGTCTTTAACTTGCATTGGTCATGGTGTCTGTTCACAGCAGTAAAACCCTAACTAAGACACACACTATGTGGTGTATTGGAAAGTCAGAAAACATTCATTATTTGTTGTCATTATACACTCAGTTTATCTTCAATATGTGAATATTATTCCTAGAATTGAAAAGCCACAAAGACATGTTCTTAGAGCCAGCAATATTTCCATGCTCTGGTCTTCAATTTAATTGCATGTTTTTAAGTTTTTGAACTTAGTGTGGTCTATAGTTGGCCTAAAACAGTGGTTCTCAACTTTCCTAATACTGTGACACTTTAATACAATTCTTTGTCTTGTCCTGACCCCTACCATAAAATTATTTTTGTTGCTACTTCATAACTGTAATTTTGTGACTGTTAGGAATTATAATGTATATATTTTTGGAGATAAAGGATTTCCAAAGTGATACTGACCCACAGGTTGAGAAATGCTGGTCTAAACTGAGGGATGAAATAACTATAAGATACACAATAAATCTCAATAACTATCTCATCCTTCTCCCAGCATGTCTTAATATTGTTTCTTTTTGTCAACAATGTTTCTGACATTTTACATTATTTAGTCTCAAACCTCTTCCCACAGTTTGTGTATGTCACATAGCAATACCTTATTTCTAAACACCAAAATCTTTGTGAGTTTTTTGTTTATAGTAAACAAGGGTCACAAACAACACAGAATAGAAAAAGCATAAACATGTTCTTAGTGTCTGTGAGTCCCATGTAAAAGTATGTGTGTCTCTGCTCCTGGATTCAACAAATTCAAATAAAATATTGCCCTGGGACTATAATTTCCTCAGTGACTATTGGCAGATTTCACCTTAGAACAATTATAGGACTTAGATGCCTAGTTTTTTTTTCTTTTTAATTATTATTATTTCATATGTTACTGAGTTTCACCTCCCTCCCTTCCCCCAAATCTCCCCTTTCTCTCTCCCTCTCCCATTTCCCTCCACCTTCCATTTTCTTAGATCTATCTAACCCCTTTCTCCACCTGTCCTCAGAAAAAAGCAGGTCGTCCAATGATATCAAGCAAAGAAGGCATAACAAGGTACAATAAGACCAGGCACATATTATCACATCAAGGATGGACTAGGCAACCCAATGGGTGGAAAAGTATCCTACAAGTTGACAAAAGAATAAGGGATAGTCCCCATACTCACCACTAGGATTTATACAAGAAATTTAAGCTACTCAGCCATAACATATGCAGAGGACTTAGTTTAGACCCCTACATTCTGCATCTGTTCCCATCAGTTGCTAGATGAAATTTCTCTATCTCTCTGATAATTATTATGCAGAGTCTCTGGTGTCAGCACATCCTGCAACACAACAAAGGGTCTTTGAGAGACTGGGTTGTTGTCCCATTCCCTCCTCTTGAGGCCTTGTCTGGTTACAGAGGATGGCCGCTATAGGCTCCTTGTCCCCCACTACTGGGAGTATTCAGTAGTGTCACCCTCATAGATTCTATGGGGCTTCCATTGCATTAGAAACCTGGCACCTAATTTTGTTGGGTGTCAACCAGTGTCAACCTCTAAAAGCCACTTTGGACTTTGCTCAATGTAGTTACTTACCCCCTCAACGTCAGCAGGAGTGTGAAGTTCTATTCTGCTACAGTGAAGTATACATCAGGCATGATAATGTCAAAAGTAACTGTCCCATAGCCACTGTCCCATATCTTCAGGTTTCACCTACATAATGGTTGAGAATTCTATACTGATTGTAGAACTGAAAGGAAGCAAGCTAATCATAAGGACTGTATTAGAAATCCAGAACCCCAAAGAAAATGAAAATTTTCTTTAAAAAAGAAACAAATATACAAAAAGAATTAACTTTATATCTTAAAAAAAATCTTGACACCAATTCCCCATCTCCTGAATTTCACATTTCACTGTCTTTTTGAAATAATTATATGAAAATATCCACAATATTATTTGTAAATAAAAAATTAAACGCTATGTAATTCCCAAGTTTGCCACTACAACAGCATTGAAAACATGCACAAGTCCACTTACTCCTGAGGAATGCTACTTGGAATACCCAATCATCATATTATATATTTCCATTTGGGCACATAATCCTAAATGGTACCCTCAAGACTGAGGAATCTGTTTTGAAGTAGAGATGGAAAGATTGTAAGAGCCAGGACTGATACCCATATGAACTCACAGAAACTGTGACATCAAGCACACGATACTAGCACAGGTTCAAACCATACAAAATCCCAGCACTGAGAAGTGGAAGTGGGCATGATGTCCCACCACTAATCAAGAACATATTTGCAATTTATACCATCTAGAAAGGAAAAATCTATTTCCTTAGTGGATTATCATTGGTATTTCTTCTCTGTCTCTCTGTCACTCTCACTGTCTCTCTGTGTCTCTGTCTCTCTCTGTCTCTGTTTCCCTCTCCCTCTCCAGTTTGTTATTATTTTTGCTTTTCTCTTTTTTCGAGGGATTTAAAAAGTATAAGTGGGAGTGGGTAGGAAGGGAAGATCTTAGAGGAGTTGAAGGAGGGAAAATAATATAAAATGTATGAAAAAAGTTTTAAATAAAATTCTAAATTAAAACTTTTCAGCTGGGCGGTGGTGGCACATACCTTTAATCCCAGCACTTGGAAGGCAGAGGCAGGTGGATTTCTGAGTTCGAGGCCAGCCTGGTCTACAGAGTGAAGAGTGAGTTCCAGGACAGCCAGGGCTACACAGAGAAACCCTGTATCAAAAAAACAAAAAACAAACAAACAAACAAACAAAAAACTTTTCAATACATTTTGTATGTATATAGTTCATCTTAATGGCTCTCACACCTCACTTACTCTTAATTCTTTCCTACCTCTACCAAACCACTCCTCCCTACAAATTGTTTTTCATATTCATGTTTTATCATTGTGTTTTGTGATCCACTGAGCTTAACTAAGACTGCGCTCATGTCTGTAACTTTGGAACTGTTCCCCGGAGCTTGGTGGGTACATCTGTATAGACACAACTGAAAGACAATGATAGTACCTCCCCCAAACTCCATCAGAAGACAATACACTAGCCTAGAGGGGAAAGGCACTATACATGAAAAAAGTCTCAGGAAGATATGTAAATTCTCAGATATATGTCAGAGAAAATATAAGAAGCTATTTCATTTTTTTAACATATTTTTGTATTTCTGTTTTCTTTTAATGTGTGGTATATTTTGGAGAACGTTCCATGGGCTACTGAAAAGAATATACATTACTTAGTATAGTGTTTTGTAGATATGTTAGGGCCATTTGACTTATAATAATATTTAATTCCAATGATTCACTATCATTTCTTCACATATATATATATATATATATATATATATATATATGGCTTTAGATCTAAAAGTATTTCTTTTGTGAAATGGATTAATCATGTAGTTATATAAATGTGCATATGAAAGACTATATGTATGTGTGTATATATACCATATGCACTTTAATGCCCAAAGAGGATAGAAAAGGGCTTTTGATACTCTGGAACTAGAATCATATGTGGTTGTGAGCCACTTTATGTGTGTTTTAAAAATGAAATCAACACCCTCTGCAAGAGCAGCTAATGCTCTTAATCCCCTGTGCCATCTCCCAGTCCCTTATCAAACTTTTAATTTTTATTTATTTTTTTTACTATTTATTTTTTAAGATTTATTTATTATATGTAAGTACACTGTAGCTGTCTTCAGACACACCAGAAAAGGGCGGGTGTCAGATCTCAGATCTCATTATGGATGGTTGTGAGCCACCATGCGGTTGCTGGGATTTGAACTCAGGACCTTTGGAAGAACAGTCAGTGCTCTTAACCGCTGAATTGGTGCTTAATAATAACCTGAAATTTCAGCATCATTCCTCATCAAATTATCAGAGATCTTTTACTGTAACTCAAAACTCCTATTTTTTTATTTTAATCACTCTACATGAATGAACAAATTAACAAAGACAATGGACATTTCATATGACATCTTCCTGCTGCAGTCAATCACACTTTTTTTTTCTTTTTTGGTTTTTCAAGACAGGATTTCTCTGTATAGCTACAGCTGCCCTGAAACTCTGTAGACCAGGCTGGCCTCAAACTCAGATATCTACCTGCCTCTGCCTCCAAAGTGCTGGGATTAAAGGCATGTGCCACCACTGCCCAGCCCAGTCACACCATTTCTTGAAAGCTAAAAAGAATGTTGACTTTTCTGACCTGAATTAAACTTCTCTGAGTATCAGTTTCTTAATTAAGAAAGAGATGTGGTGATGATTAGAAATGATATATGCAAAGTTGCTTATTTCAAATCTGACTTTCAGTATGCAATCAATAAATTGTAAGTAACTATTTTTATTTTGTTTATAGTCTACATTCTGTACTAGGGTGGTACATACTATATAAAACTAGCATAGTTTACATATGGAATAAATATTCAAATTTAACTAAGGTGATAGCCAGAGAGTGATGAGGAACAGTATACCTTCAGAAAATGTTTGCAAATATGCTTTAAAATGTATGTGCATCTATAGGCTCACAATACATGAAAGTGTGTCATGGACAAGGTTTGTAATTTGAGTAGTGGATGAAGAAAACAGAATTTAAAGAGGGACTTATTTCCAGATGCCACTTCTGCACTTGTACAACACTGAGAATGGGAGCTCCCTTAGATTTTAGATACCTTGTTTGCTTTACCATTATTCAGGTCTGTGTCATTCAACCTGTATTTATCATTGGCAAAAGGAGAAAATAAAGATAAAGATAATTTGGTATATCGTAAGAAAAGGCCTAAGAAGTCAGATCAGCCTAGAAGAGGACTCTCTGGTGTATTCATTACTTTTGTGTTGCTGAGATAAAATATCATAACTAAAAGCACCTTAGATTCCATCAAGGTAAGGAACACATGATATGATGGCAGGAGGAAGAAACTGGCTGATTACATTTTTATCTACACATGGAAAGCAAAGAACAGGAAGTAGGATGATCCTATGAACCCTCAAATGTGGTTTCAGTGATGTACTTCTTGCAGCAAGGCTCTATATCTCAAAAGTTCCACAACCTTCTGTGGTGATTTGGATGTGAATGGTTCCCACTGCTCATATTATTGGATACTTCATTCCCAGTTGAGAAGAATTAGAAGGTGTGGCCTTCTTGGAGTCAAGTTTTGAGGGTTTAAAAGGGAAATGAAAATAAAAGCAACCTTGAGATTTCACCTCACACCAGTCAGAATGGCTAAGATTAAAAACTCATGTGACAGCAGATGCAGCTGAGGATGTGGAGAAAAAGAAACTCTCCTCCATTGCTGGGGGGATTGCAAGCTGGTACCACCACTCTGAAAATCAGTCTGGCAGGTCCTCAGAAAATCGGACATAGTACTACCTGAGAACCCAGCTATACCACTCCTTCGGCATATACACAAAAGATGCTTCAACATGTAACAAGGATTCATGCTCCACTATGTTCATAGCAGCCTTATTTATAGTAGCCAGAAGCTGGAAATAGCCCAGATTTCCTTCAACAAGGGAGTAGATACAGAAAATATGGTACATTTTCACAATGGAGTACTACTCAGCTATTAAAAATAATTATTTCATGAAATTTGCAGGCAAATGGATAGAACCAGAGGATATCATTCTGAGTGAGGTAACCCAGTCACAAAAGAACACACATTGTATATACCTACTGATAAGTGGTTATTAGCCCAAAAGGTAAGTATATCCAATATACAATTCACAGATCACATGAAGCTCAAGAAGAAGGAAGACCAAAGTGTGGCTACTTCAGCCATTCTTAGAAGGGGGAAGAAAATACACATGGGAGGAGATAAAAAGACAATATGTGGAGCAGAGACGGAAGGAAAGGCCATGCAGAGACTGCCTCACCTGGGGATCCATCCCATATACAGCCACCAAACCCAGACACTATTGTGGATGCCAACAAGTGCTTGCTGACAGGAGCCTATAATGACTGTCTCCTGAGAGGCTCTGCCAGTGCCTAACAAACACAGAGGTGGATGCTCTCAGCCAACCATTAGACTGAACACAGGGTTCCCAATGAAGGAGCTAGAGAAAGGACCCAAAGAGCTGAAAGTGTTTGCAGCCTCATAGGAGGAATAACAATATGAACCAACCAGTACTCCCCGAGCTCCCAGGGACTGTTACCAACCAAAGAGTTAACATGGAGGGACCCATGCATCCAGCCACATATGTAGCAGAGGATGGCCTTGTTGGACATCAATGAGAGGAGAGGCCCTTGGTCCTGTGAAGGCTTGTTGCCATGCTCCCTGACATAATGGTCATGGACTCCAACCCTTAGAAATTATAAACTACAAATTAAACACTTTGTTTTATGGACATCATTTTGATCATGGTGTTTTATCATGACAAAAGAAAAATAACTAAGGCAACTCTCCAAACACCAGCTGGGCACCAAGTATTCAAATAAATACATGTGTCTATGAGAGAAATTCTTATTAAATTACCACATCTTGCTCAAGTTATGAATAATTCACAAGGGGCTGGGGAGATGACTCTGTCTCAGGTGTTTACTACGCATGTCTCAAGATTTACATTCAGATTCCTAACACCTATGAAAAAAATGTCAGGCTTATCTGTATGTACCTGTAATTCCAGGACTGGAGATCCAAAGATAAAAGACCTCTTATCACTTGTTGGACAGCCAGTTTACCTATATTGGTAAAGTTCAGAGTTAGTGAGAGACCTTGTGTCAAAAAATAATGTGAAGCATAATTGAGATGGACAACCTGTGCTGATCTCTGGCCTCCTGCAGGTACACATATGTGTGCATATTCCTGTAGGTAAATGTGTACATGCATATACATATAAGATGTGTAAATCATGCTCATACAAAAGTAAAGTTACTGCTTGTTGGGTCTTCCAGAGTGTGGTCATACTACGTCCCTTTTTGTGAGTGCTCCATAGCCTCAGTAATAGTGTCAGGCCTTGGGGCCTCCCCTTGAGCTGGATCCCACTTTGGGCCTGTCACTAGACCTTCTTTTCCTCAGGATCCTCTCCATTTCCATCCCTGTAATTCTTTCAGACAGGAACAATTATGGGTCAGAGTTTTGACTGTGGGATGGCCCTCCTCTCCCTCATTTGAAGCCCTGTCTTTCTGCTGGGGGTGGGCTCTATAAGTTCCCTCTCCCTACTGTTGGATATTTCATCTATGGTCCCTCCCTTTGAGTCTGGAGAGTCTCTAATCTCCCATGTCTCTGGTGCATTCCGGAGGGTCCCCCCAACCTCTTATCTCCAGAGGTTGCCTGTTTCCATTCTTTCTGCTGGCCCTTAGGGCTTCAGTCCTTTTCCCTCACCCAATACCAGATCAGGTTCCCCTCACCCCCCAATCTCTCCCCTACCCCTGTCCACTTTCCTTCCCATATCCTTCCCTCCCCACTTGTGGTTACTTTGTTCTCCCTCCCAAATGGGACTGAGGTGTCCTCACTTGGGCATTTCAGCTTGTTGACCTTGGAAGACCCAACAAGCAGTTGAAAGTGTCAGATACAGATATTTGCACCAAACCAATGGAAAGAAACCTCTTGCACCTGTTGTTGAATTAGGGAAGACTAAAAGAAGCTGAGTAGAAGGGCACTCCTGTACGAGGAGCAGCAGTCTCAACCAATCTGGACCCCCGAGATCTCTCAAACACTGGACCACGAAACGGGCAGCATACACCAACTTATATGAGGCCCCCAAATACATACAGTAGAGGACTGACAGGTCTGTGTTGATTCAGAGATGATTCACCTAACTCTCAAGAGACTGGAGGCCCCAGAGAGTTTAGAGGGTGGGGTGTGGACATCCACGTGGAGACGGGTAGGGAGGAGGTATGGGATGTGAAATAGCTGGAGGGTGGAAGGGGGGATAAAATATGGAGTGTAAAAAAATAAATTAATGAATTAATTTTAAAAAGTGCATAATTAAAAAATTAAAAAAATAAAGTCACAGAAAAAGATGAGCCAGGAAAAGATTAACGTAGAAGCTGCAATCATACTGGCTCACTTCAGTTCTAACCTTATTTTAATAACATACAACAACAGAGTGTTTCCATATAAAAAGAATACTTGGGCCAAGGGAAATGGTTTAAGCCCTGTGTTTTTAGTTGGCTCTTGCATAAAGTGTATAATTAAAGATATTAAAAGGAACACATTTCTTCTGAGACCATTCTATGAAAGTCAGTTTATACTTTGCAAAAAGCTTTAAGATTCCTCATCTATATATACCTCCCAACTCAGGTAAGTGGCAGCCTAAGTATTATTTCCATTTTGCAAAGAAAAATGCTACAGGGAAAGGGGCTGGAACTAAGGGACATAATTTGACATGCCTTTGCTTCCTGCTTTCTTATTTATACAATCTGCAATACAAGATATATAGTCTATTGGTTTATCCTTTACACTGAAGTAGTAATCAGGTTCAAAGCAGCCAGAGGTATCTAGATATAGTCAGACCTCCTCAGATATTATGCCCTTTTTCTTAGTGGGTTCAATATTGTACTGATTCCTGTGCTCCTTGGCCCTGATTTTGTCAGCAGCATTTTCCTGGGCTACTTCCTGTCTGAATGCAAGGGTCAGCCTCTCCAGCTGGAAGACTCATAACAATGAAGGCTTGTTTGTTCTTCAGACAAATCCTTTTACCCAGCTAAAGCTGAGAGTGGTGCAGAAAGAATGACAAGGGTAAAAGAAGAGAGGTAGACCTAAATAAATAAATAAATAAATAAATAAATAAATAAATAAATCACTGCATGAATCAGAGTGATGCAGCTCAGGGACGAGAATGGCAAGCATTTTTAGAACTGTCACTTTAAAAATATGTTCCCTCCTGCCTTGAGGCTCTCTCAGTGGGCAGATTTTAAAATAGAAACAAGTAACTTTAATTAGGCTTTAATTAGCCCCACAAGTTTTTGTGAGCTAGGATAGTTTGTTTTAGAAAAAAATATAATAACAGACAGAGGATTTTCCAGGCACCACAACTTTAATTACAATCCCAAACACCTCAGGCATGCTTACTGGGCCAATTAAATCAGCAGGCCAATGGCAAAGCTAATGTGCTACCTTAGACCCAAGCTATGATGATGCTCTCTCTATTTGAATTTGCTTCTAAAGTAATTTGAAAAGCCTATAACTTACAATGCTTACTTAAACAGAAGCAAGAGGCCTTTAAACTGTTGGTGATGCACAATTAGCCAGGGTCTCAAAGTTGTGAATTTTCTAGATCAGTGATGCTTATCTGCAGCATGAGAATATCTCCCACTTCTTTCATTGCTTGTGTGTCACATCTCCTGTGATATATTACTTCAGGTATTATCTTTCCAGTAGCTCCACATGTAACTTGAGTAAGAGATTCAAATACTTGTCCAGTCCCTGTAAACAGGAAAAAAAATGACATATTGCCCTCAATAACCTTGAAACATCTTCTGATGTGTCAGTGGGGACAGGCAGGAGGAAGCAGTTTTAAGAAAAGTCCACACAGAAAGAGAAATCCTCTCCATTTCCTTCTCAAAATGCATCTCGATATACATGAAAGAAATAGAACATGTGTACCTAATGAGTGGAAACTTATCTTGTGAATAGATTTTAAGAGCTATAACTTAGGAAAATATTATGGGTCCTTTCTTTTCTTTCTTCATAGTTATGTTGAAAAGTACGTACTACAGCAAGTTAATGTCCTCATTTGAAATGACTAATCTGGTGGGCATAATATAGCAATCAATGTGTGTGGGTGCCACTGTATATACCTGCTACAGCATGCCAAAAAACATTGAATAACTCCTCTTATTTTCTAAGGCATCCTTCATTGATTTGAATCTGGTATTCTATATAATTCATCCCTTCACTTAATAGTGGATTAAAGGCCAAATATGTGTATGACATTGAGCTAGCTTCTGAAGGTATAAAAAGGAATAATTTGAAAGGTAAAGTGCCTAGCAAGCATGAAGTATAGTCCATGAAATGTAGGAAAAGTCTAACTAGAAATAATTAAAAAGGATGCTGCCCCACCCCCACCCCCAAAATCTGCAGCAGAAGTCAAACACAAAACTACAGCGACAACCTAAGCCTCCTGAGATAAGGTCAGTTAGAAATCCAAAAAGGAAGAGCCAAAAGGCCAAGGTTGTCTATCCAAAGCATGTATTATGACAACTTCTTCATTTCTGCAACATTCCCTGAGCTGTATTCCAGGAGAAAAGGGATGCTCCTTACCTATGGGATCAGTGTATGGCCTATATATGATTGCTTAAGAAAAGTGAGATTAGGCCAAGGATAGTTTATTTTAGTGCCTCAAGCAACATCTTAAACATCTTGATTTTTAACTGGGATGTTCATAGTTTACTTTTGGCTCAAATTTGGTAGGGAAAATGTTATATCTGAATGAGTAATCAAAGCACTAGGTAATTCTAGGTCTAGATAGAGTAAGTGAGGGCAAACTGAAAAATCCCTACAAAGTTTCAACAATAAGCACTTCAGTTTAGTAAAAATCAAACCAATGTGGTACAAAGATGTTAAACATGTTAGGTTCTATTTGAAAACAATTAAATAAAACAACTTTGAATAAACAAACAGACAAAAATACTACTCTACCTTTCATATCACCAACTGAGTATGTCCTAAAGCTACTAACCTCTTGAACTCATTTTTCTGTAGGGAATACTTACCAGACCATTCTTATCTACAGGTAAGAATAGCAGTCTTAAAGTGGACTTTCTGTTTTAGTGTCATCTATCCCTTCCTTCATAATTAGTCAGAAGACTTCCCAGTAACAAATTCCTACTCCAGCTTTCTTTGTTAATCAGTCTCTTGCTTATGTAAGTTTTGGTTTTGGCCCCTGGCAGTTCTGAAGTGGCTTTGGCAATAACCATAAAACTTCCTACATGTATCATGTGTCAAGAACTGTGCTAAGTGGACATAAACATAGATATGATTCCAGCCTTAAAATAGCTTTATAAACTAGATATCATTCTACCCATATTTTCTTCTGTATAAAGTAACTGAGACTATGAGAAGTAATCTCAATTGAATCAGGAAGCAGTGGAACAAATATGCTAATTCAGAAAGTATAAATTAAGAAGAAATGTATTCTTACTGGACTTCTCATTCTAAAAGTTACTGGTAATTTTGATTGTGAAGAATACCTGTGGCAAGAATGGACCCAAATGTAAACTATGGAATTTAGGGTGATTATGGTGTGTCAGGGGTCCCATTATATTACAAGTCTTTTTGTTTGGTTGGTTTTTGGGTTTTTTGTTTGTTTTTATTTTTTTATTTTCTATATTCTTTGTTTACATTCCAAATGATTTTCCCTTTCCTGGTTGCCCCCTCACCATAAGTCCCATAAGCCCTCTTTTCTCCACCCATTCTCCAATCAACACCCTCCTACTTCTCTGTCTTGGTAATCACCTACAATGCTGCATCAAGCCTTTCCAGGACCAGGGCCCTCTCCTTCCTTCTTCTTGGGAATCATTTGATATGTGAATTGTGTCTTGGGTATTCAGAGCTTCTGGGCTAATATCCATTTATCACTGACTGCATTCCATTTGTGTTCTTTTGTGATTGGGTTAACTCAGGATGATATTTTCCAGATCCAACCATTTGCCTAAGAATTTCATGAATTCATTGCTTTTAATTGCTGAGTAGTATTCCATTGTATAAATATACCACATTTTCTGTATCCATTCCTCCATTGAGGGACATCTGGGTTCTTTCCAGCTTCTGGCTATTATAGATAAGGCTGATATGAACATAGTGGAGCATGTGTCCTTATTACATGCTGAGAAATCCTCTGGGTATATGCCCAGGAGTGGCATAGCAGGGTCCCCCAGAAGTATCATGCCCAGTTTTCTGAGGAACTGCCAGACTCATTTCCAGAGTGGTTGTATTGCTTTACTGGCTTTATCAAATGCCCTCTGAGGAGATCCCATAGTTAATTTGATGGATTTTCAAACACTAAACTTAAAAAAATCCTCTTTCAGCAATTTCTTCTCTCCTCAAAATTCTCTTTGCATGGTCTACAGTAAACTTACCTTTTACTCACTTATTTACACCGTGTGCAACTCCACAAAATCTGATAGTCATTATTTTCCCTCCTAAAGTAAAATCATTTAGCCCTGGAATATTCTCTCCGAGCTCATCACACACACCAATGAACAATTCTCTCAAGAAGAATGTTTCTTGCAAAATGGATGACAGGTAAAATGTACGACAGCAATGTCTTAATGACATTTTCCCTTGTGTATAACATTGCATTCATGTTAATTTACTCAATAGCATATTAGGCAAAAATTAAAAGTCCATTTTAAAACAAACAAGCAAATGAATAACCACAAATTTCCCCTTTTTACATTCAAAAGTACCCCATATTTTAATGAGATTTCTACTGGAATAGCATCTGTCAGTATTTTCTATTTTTACTTTTCTGGGACTTTCAGATATACACTCTCCCTTTGTTTCTTTGTTCCTCTGCTATTTCTTCCTTCTCTTTCTTTGTTTCACTTTACAGAATATTTTTTACATTAGAACTGTATTTCTGTCATTTTCCTCCTTCTTTCTCTATAACTCCTATTTATACATCCCCCTTCTAATGTCAAATTCATGTCCTCTTCTTTATCATTGCTATACAGATATATACATATACAATTCAACGAGGCTATTTAGCATTGCTCATATATTGAGAATTCAAGGACATGATATTCAAAGAAGATTCATTTTCTCTCAAACCTTTTGTTCTGAGGTATTCCATTTTCTTGGTTCTATCTCCACTGATTTCTCTGGAGCTCAAAATCAAAATTTCTACTGTAGATATCAAAA
The DNA here is from genome assembly GCA_964023405.1 of Apodemus agrarius. Classification (NCBI taxonomy): domain Eukaryota; kingdom Metazoa; phylum Chordata; class Mammalia; order Rodentia; family Muridae; genus Apodemus; species Apodemus agrarius. The sequence goes on along the minus strand of OZ030010.1, from coordinate 140,877,293 downwards.
TCTAAACCTATAAAAATTTCCTTTTAAAAGTTAGAAGTCACTGTTTTTAGTGTACCTACACTCACTTTTGTAGGCATAAAATTTTGCAACCTACTTTAAATAAGGGTTCAACCTTTCCTCTAGCCCACCACACAGCAGAGGTAGTGGAAGAGAAAAGTTACTGGTTATGAGGTAAGAAGTGGACCTGTTCAGCAATAGTTCTTTGCGAGTGAGCTCTATCTTTCTCAGCAGTTCAGTCCTGTAGCAAACACCAAATGAGACTCAGCAGCTACAGACCATTCTCTAGGCAGACAGATACCACACAGGGACAGGCAGCTAGTCCACTCTTCTAGGCAGGCAGAAACTAGGCATGAACCAGCAACAGTAGTTCAGTCCTGAAGAAATCACCAGGCTTGCAAACTGGCCTGAAGTGAGATCACAAAACTGGCAAGCTTCCATAGGAACCCCAGGAGCAGTTCTTGGATGAATTTCTCTCAATGGTGGTATTATCTCAGGTTGCCAGTTGAATATGAAAATCACTACACTGTGGTGGCTTTTAAAAACTGTCCAGAAGATGCACTTCACATGAACAATTTGTCATTTGCTTTGTCATTCTTTCTTGAGGCTTTCCACCTACATTACTTTGGTCATTTTGCAATATACAGTCACAGTCATACACAGGAGAACAAGGAAATAGAAAAGACTCGGTCTCTGAATACCATAGCCACTATAAAAAGGTACTTTGAAATGTTTAAAGCCATTGACACTTGGTCAATTTTGATACAATTAACTCAAATCCAAGGTTAAAGAACTTAGGTACAGAGATGCGTGACTGTTTCAGAGGTTAAGAGCACTGAGTGTTCTTCCAGATGTCCTGAGTTCAAATCCCAGCAACTACATAGTGGCTAATAACCATCTGTAATGGGATATGATGCCCTCTTCTGGCGTGTCTGAAGACAGCTACAGTGTACATACATGTAATAAATAAATAAATCTTAAAAAAAACTTTTAAAAAGCACCATATTACAATTACTATGGTCTAGTACAGTGCATAGTAAAAGCAATTCTCATTCATTATCTAGGACCTATTTTCTTTTTCTGTAAAGCTCTAAGGAATTTATCTAAAATGCTCAAATTCACTTTTTTCCTTCCTTTTGATTTGTCCTTCTAATTAAACAACTTACCATTCAATCAACAGAGTTTAGGTGCTCTCAACAGAGCAATGCTTACTTCGTTCTCATGATATTTGTCTTCTCTTTTCTTTCTTTCTATCTTTCTTTCTTTCTTTCTTTCTTTCTTTTTTCCTTCCTTCCTTCTTTCCTTCTTTCTTTCTTTCTTTCTTTCTTTCTTTCTTTCTTTCTTTCTTTCTTTTAATTTATTTACATTTCAAGTGTTATCCCCTTACCCAATTTTCCCCTTTCCCCCTGATTCTATGAGGGTGTTCTTCCAACCACCCACCCACTCCCACCTCCCTACCCTGGATTCTCCTACATTGGGGCATCTATCAAAACTTCATAGGACCAAGGACCTCTCCTCCCATTGATGATTGACAAAGCTACATATGCAGCCAGAGTCATGTGTACTCCTTGGTTGGTGGCTTAGTCCCTGGGAGGTCTGGGAGGTCTGGTTGGTTGATATTGTTGTTCTTCCTATGGGGATACAACCCTCTTAAACTCCTTCAGTACTTTCTCTAACTCCTCCATTGGGGACCCCACACTTAGTGCAATGGTTGGCTTCAAGCTTCTAACTCTATATTTGTAAAGCTCTGGCAGTTTTTCTTCTGTTTCTATTTTGTGGAATAGCTTGAAGAGTATTGGTGTTAGGTCTTCTTTGAATGTCTGATAGAATTCTGCACTAAAACCATCTGGTTCCGTAATTTTTTTGGTTGGAAGATTTTCTATGACCCCTTCTATTTCTTTAGGGGTTATGGGACTGTTTAGCTGATCTATTTGATCCTGATTTAATTTTGGTATTTGGTATCTGTCTAGGAAAGTGTCCATTTCCTCCAGATTCTCCATTTGTTTTGAGTAAAGGCTTTTGTAATAAGATCTGATGATATTGAATTTCCTCATTTTCTGTTGTTATATATCCCTTTTCATTTCTAATTTTGTTAATTTGAATACTGTCTCTGTGCCCTTTGGTTAGTCTGGCTAAGGATTTATTTATCTTGTTGATTTTCTCAAAGAATGAGCTCTTGGTTTTGTTGATTCTTTGTATGGTTCTCTTAGTTTCTACTTGATTGATTTCAGCCCTGAGTTTGTTGATTTCCTGTCTTCTATTCCTCCTGGGTGAATTAGCTTCTTTTTGTTCCAGGGCTTTCAAGTGTGCCATTAAGCTGCTAGTGTATGCTCTCTCCAGTTTCCTTTTGGAGGCATTCAGGGCTATGAATTTTCCTCTTAGAACTTCTTTCATTGTGTCCCATAAATTTGGGTAAGTTGTACCTTCCTTTTCATTGAATTCTAAAGAGTCTTTGATTTCTTTCTTTATTTCTTCCTTGACCAAGTTATCATTGAGTATTGTTCAGTTTAGATGTGTATGTGTGCTTTCTGTTGTTTTTGTTGCTATTGAAGGCCACTTTTACTCCATAGTGTTCTGATAGGAGACAAGGGATTATTTCGATCTTCTTATATTTGTTCAGGTCTTGTCTTGTGACCAATTATATGTACCATGAGGAGCTGAGAAAAAGGTATATTCTTTTGCTTTAGGATGAAATGTTCTATATGTGTCTGTTAAATCCAATTGGTCTAAAGCTTCAATTAGTTTCACTGTGTCCCTGTTTAGTTTCTGTTTTCCTGATCTGTCCATGGAGGATAGTGGAGTGTCGAAGTCACCCACAATTATTGTGTTAGGTGTAATGTGTGCTTTGAGCTTTAGTAAAGTTTCTTTTACGAATGTGGGTTCCCTTGCATTTGGAACATAGATGTTCAGAATTGAGAGTTCTTCTTGGTGGATTTTTCCTTTGACCAGCAAGAAATGTCCTTCCATGTCTCTTTTGATGATTTTAGGTTGAACATCAATTTTATAAGATATTAGAGTGGCTACTCTGGCTTGTTTCCTGCGACCATTTGCTTGTAAAATTGTCTTCCAGCCTTTTACTCTAAGGTAGTGTTTGTCTTTGACACTGAGGTGTGTTTCCTGTATGCAGCAAAATTTAGGGTTTTCTTTATGTATCCAGTCTGTTAGTTTATGTCTTTTTATTGGGGGAATTGAGTCCATTGATGTTAAGAGATATTAAGGAATAGTGATTATTGCTTCCTTTCACTTTTGATGTTATTTTTTGTATTTGATAGGTTTTCTTCTTTGGGGGTTTGATGAAAGAAGGGAGCTATCTTGCTTTTCCCAGGGTGTAGTTTCGCTCCTTGTGTTGGTGTTTTCCCCCTATTATCCTTTGTAGGGCTGGGTTTGTGGAAAGATATTGTGTAAATTTGGTTTTGCTTGGAATATCTTGGTTTCTCCTCTATGATGATTAAGAGTTTTGCTGGGTATAGTACTTTTGGCTGGCATCTGTGTTCTCTTAGAGTCTGTCTGAAATCTGCCCAGGATTTTCTAGCTTTCATGGTCTCTGGTGAGAAGTCTGGGGTAATTCTTATAGGTCTTCCTTTATATGTTACTTGGCCTTTTTCTCGTACTGCCTTTAATATTCTTTCTTTGTTCAGTACATTTTGGGTTTTGATTATTATGTGACGGGATGTATTTCTGTTCTGGTCCAGTCTGTTTGGAGTTCTGTAGGCTTCTTGTATATTCATGGGCATTTCTCTCTTTAGGTTAGGGAAGTTTTCTTCCATAACTTTGTTGAAGATATTTGCTGGCCCTTTAAATTGTAAATCTTCACTCTCCTCTGTACCTATAATCCTTAGGTTTGGTCTTCTCATTGTGTCCTGGATTTCCTGGATGTTTTCGGTTACAAACTTTTTGCATTTTGCATTTTCTTTGACTGTTGGGTCCATAGTTCCTATGGTATCCTCAGCATCTGAGATTCTTCCTTCTAACTTTTATATTCTGCTGTTGATATTTGCATCTATGGCACCTGATTTCTTCCCAAGCTTTTCTATATCCATAGTTGTCTCCCTTTGTGATTTATTAGTTGTTTCTACTTCTGTTTTTGGATCCTGGATGGTTTTTCTCAGTTCCTTCACCTGCTTTTTTGTGTTTTCATGTAACTCTTTGAGAGATTTTTGTGTTTCCTCTTTCATGACTTCTGCCTGTTGATTCACATTCTCCTGTATTTTTTTAAGTGATTTTTGCATTTCCTCCTTGTTGGCTTCTAATTTTTGACCCATTTCCTCCTGAATTTCTTTAAATGATTTTTCTGTTTCCATTGTAAGGGTTTATGCCTTTTGATCTATTTTCTCCTGTATTTCTTTAAGAGATTTATTTATGTCCTTCTTGTTTTCCTCTAACAGCATCATGACCAGTGCTTTTAAATCCAAGTCTTGTTTTTCTGGTGTGCTGGGGTATCCAGGACTTCCTGTTGTTGGAGAATTGGGTATGAATGCTGCCATATTGCCTTTATTTCTGTTAGTAACGTTCCTACGTTTGCCTTTTGCCATCTGGCTATCTCTGGTGTTAGTTGGTCTTGTTGTCACTGGCTGGTGTTTGAACCTCCCGTGAGCCTGTAAGGTTAATTCTGCACCTCTGGATGTCTGGGTTCCCTCTGGCTCTGGTTGCACCCTCCTCTTGGGTGCCCTTGGAGACCTAATGTGTCCTGTCCCAAGGAATACTATACTCTGGCAATTGAAGCCATTTGTAACCTACTCCTTCTTCCTCTCACACCCCGTGTGTGTGTGTGTGTGTGTGTGTGTGTGTGTGTGTGATGTGCATGCATGGATGCTTGTTTCGAGAGCTTATGAAATAGTAGGTTTTTACATGGTTTTCTCAAACTTTACTAGTATTAGCCCTTCCGTTACAACTTCCTCTGTCCTCCTGTTCCAGCCCTGTCCTCTATCAATGCACCCTCCCTAATATTCCTTCTTTCTTCTTTATATTATTACACTGCACCTGTAAATGCTTCCTTTCTTCATTCCCCTCAGAAGTCAAGCTGGCTTACCCAGCTTTGTTTGATATTCCCCTTTCCCTGTCTATTCTGAATTAATGCTTTAGCATGCTTTAATGGTTAGAGACCTTTCTTTTGGACTTGTCTATATTTCTTGACATTTTCTATACATGCTTCCCGTGTGAAATACTTTAAATCTCAGAGAAAGTCTGGTGACAGAAAAAGAATATTCCTTAGGGAAAATGTCTTTGAAAAACTAGTGTAAAGAAACCCTTATATTCTAGTAAGTCCAAATTTTAAAAGTTTATGTGGTCTCAATCCTTTGTTTAAATAAGTAATTGAGATTACTTATTAATCCTTGTAGCTGGGGAATATGATACCTGCAAAGATAAAATAACATATGCAAGATATTATAGTCAGTTGATTTTAGTACCAAGACCTATAGCAATTCACCTGTTTTACCCCCCAGGATCATTTTTATAATACAATTCTCTGGGTTGTAGCACTTAAATTCATTTATATCTGTAAGAAATCTTCCAAAATCTGTACTAATTAGCTGAAATGTAAAAAAAAAAATCTCAGAAAATTTGCAAACCATTACTCTGTTTCTTGCAGTAGTACCTTTAAAGGTCTTCTTTGTCATGTTAAGATAAAATGATAAATTTTAGCTATGAAACTGTTTCATTTTGAGGACCCATTTACACAGTCTGCTCTATCAGTAAAATGTTTTTTGAATCAATGAACAAAGGGAAGGTATTTTTTTATATTAATTCCAGAGTTGACAAATGGCTTTCTAAGCTCTCTCCCATTCCATATTTATAACTACTATGTGATGCCTTCCATTCTGTTCTGTCTCTGGAGTGAGACTACCACAGAATTAATGCTGCCTCCTTAGTGCCTCACTTTTAAAGAAGACCATAGCAAGTTAGAGCATGCAAAGAAGGGTGGCCACAGTTGCAGAAAAGACATAAAATATAAATAAGTGGAGGGCCATTTAAATCAGAGACTGGCATCAAAGTCAGAGGAAATATTAATGTTGTATAAACTTTTCCACATGGAAAGAGGTAGTATACACCTTCAAAAGGCAAAATGAGCACCATAGTATAAAACTTTTAGGGAAATACGTTTCATCAAGGTAAAAGTAATTTATCCATGATTTAGGGGTTCACACACAATCTCCATTAGAAGATAGTGAACTAAGAGTTTACTGTGGGGAACTCAGAGGCCCATGTCCAAGGTTTAGTCTGATTTTTGTCTTCTTTAAAGTATATTATAGTTTGCCTCTTAAAAGCCTCTACCTCATATTCTCATGTTTTAAATGGTTGGACTTCAACTCCAAGTGTTATTTTAAGAAATGGTACTATTGAAGAGGATGGGTTTAGGTAGGTCGTTTGCTGCAGACTTTAAAGGTTATGCCCATTTTCACTCTCTATATCCTGCTCAAGAATCTGGTGCACAGCAACATGAACTGCCTCTACTACATCTTTTCTGATCATAATCCAAAGATCTCCACTATGCCTTTATTAATTTATTTATTGAATAGGTTGCTTCTTTTAGTGTTTAGTGTTTCAAATTCTGTATTTGTTGTGAATAATCTTTCATGAGGTTACTATCTGGTAAAGATTTTTGTTCAACTTTGTATGATATCCCTTTATTGTTCTGGATATGTCCTTTGCTGTGCAAATGCTTTTTTAATTTAAAACAATCCTATTTGTTAAATATTGCCATTATCTTCTGAGCTATTGAGAACCTTCTTAGAAAGTCATTGCCTATGAACACATCTTTAGGGATTTTCTTTCTGTTTTTCTCTCACAGTTTCAGAATCTCAGAACTTACATCAATGTCTTTAGGCCATTTTGAATTGAGTTTTATGGGGTAAGAGGCAGATATCCTATGTCAATGCGCATGTGAATATCAAGTTTCTCAGATTCAATCACTTGTCAAGTACAACATTTCTCCATATTTTTGTTTTTCATTTTGCATTAATTCTTGGGTTCTAAGCTCTATTACTTTGGTTTATATATCTATTTCTATGCCAGTAGTATATGTTCATCAATTTGTGCATGGGTAATGAAAATAGCGTGTACACACACACACACACACACACACACACACACTACATGCATGCATGCAATGGACTTCAATTCTAACATAAGGCAAAATATAATTATATTATTTTCTAGAGGAACTTGGGATTACAGTAAATGAAATAAGCTAGATTCACAAAGACAAGTCTCATGTGTGTTTTCCTTATGTGGAAGATAGTGTGTGGAAAGGACATGAGAACAAAAGGAGGCTTATTAAGGACCTGGTGGAAAGAAAGAGGGATAACCACAGGTAATGCAAAGGATATATAGTATGTATGTGTTTAAATGCAATTGATCCATTATTCTGTAGAATCAACATTCTAATACAATTTCTTTTTCTTTTTATTACTTATTCCATTCATTTATATCTCAAATGATTTCTCCTTTCCCAATTACCCCTCCACAACCATCCTTCCCATCTGCACTCTTCCCTCCTCCCCTTTGCATCTATGAGGGTGCTCCCAAACCCACCCACTCCTGCCTCACCACTCCAGCATCCCCCAAGCTGGGGCATCAAGCCTCCACAGGACTAAGGGTCTCCTCTCCCACTGATATCAGACAAGTCCATCCTCGGCTACCTATGTATCTGAAGCTATGGATCCCTCCCTGTACACTCCTTTGTTGGTGGTCTACTCCCTGGGATCACTGGGTGGTCCAGCCAGCCTACATTGTTCTTCTTAAGGGGTTGCAAACCCCTTCTGCTCTTCCAGTTCTTCTGGCAGCTCCTCCACCAAGATCCCTGAGCTCAGATAGTTGGCTGTGAGCATCCACATCTGCATTGGTCAGGTGTTGACAGAACCTACCATTAGTCTTACCAGATATCTGTCAGAAAACTCCTCTTGGCAACAGCAAGAATGTTTGGGTTTAGGGGTTTGGTGTTTGCAGACAGGATGGATCCCCAGGTGGGGGCAGTCCCTGGATGATCCTTCCCTCAGTCTGTGCTCCATATTTTGCCCCGTCTATCCTTTGGATAGGAACATTTCTGAATTAAAAATTTGAGATCGGTTGGTGGCCCCATCCCTTGACTGGGGGCTGTGCCTATCTATTGGAGGTAGTCTCTACATGTTCAATCTCCCATCACTGTGCATTTCAGCTAAAGTGATCCCCATTATTTGATTTCCTGACCCTCTGTACCTCTCTCCCATCTCTTCCAGTACCTGAAACGACCCCTTGACCCCCCTCTCACCCTCCCAGGTTCCCCCTCCCTCCACTTCCTGAGATTGTCCTGTTTCCCCCTTATTGCAGGAATGTAGCATCCACACCCTGGTCTTCCTTCCTTCTAAGTTTCATATGTCTTATGGGTTGTATTGTGGGCATTGTCAGCATTTGGGCTAATATCTACTTATCAGTACCACCATCTGGGACCACCTGTTGAGTGTTGGCAAGTCCTGCAGTAGGATGGGCCCTCTCACATCAATAAATAGTTGGTTCTTCACAGAAATAGTCATAGGCCATCTATATTGGGAAATCCCTCAATTGAGATTCCCTACATAAAGACTTGGTGTCAAGTTTATAATAAATACTAATCAGTCCAGAAGATTCTATAGAAAGGACTGACTATTGTAAGAGTTTGGGTCATGTTGGTTATGAGCTATGTATTACTTGCAAAATCTATTACTAAATTGTACATTTATAAAATAAAAGAAAGTAATTAAATGGAACTTAAGATTTCCTAAATCAATGGTATCCAATATGGCTGGGAATTTAATATTTTCTTGTACATATAAGTCATATATTTTGAAAAATAAACAAAAAAACCCAGTTGGACTCAAAGTGAAAATTCTAGGAACAAGCTTCCAAAATGGATGGTTCTATAAGTTTCCTAATGATGTGTATCTCAAGAAGCCTCAGAAAGTTAGATTATATGTGTATGTGATAAATGTTGATAAATGTAGAAAGTATCTTTTTATCTTATAAATAGTTATGGATAATCTACATTAGTGATATTGAATACTTCTTCTGACAATATATTTTGCATGATATTTCTAGCTCCTTATCTAACATATTGTTTGAATTGTAAATTACTTGGAGATATTGTTGGTCCTATGAATTATGGAAAAGTGAGAATCACCCAAATATTTTATATATTTGCTTTGTAGGTGTGCTATGCTTTTATTTTATTATTTAAAGCAGCCTTATTTATAATTGCCAGAAGCAGGAAACAACCCAGATGTCCCTCAACTGAAGAATAGATACAGAAAATGTTGTACATTTACATGATGGAGTGCCACTCAGCTATTAAAAACAACTACTTCATGAAATTCACAGGCAAATGGATAGAACCAGAAGATATCATCCTGAGTGAGGTAACCCAGTCACAAAAGAACATACATGGTATGTACTCCACTGATAAGTGGATATTACCTAAAAGCTTGGAATACCCATGATACAACTCACAGATTATATGAAACTTAAGAAGAAAGAACAAGTTATGGATGTTTCAGTCCTACTCAAAAGGGAGAACAAAATAACCTTGGGAGTCAGATGGAAGGAGGGACCTAGGAGGGAGAGAGGAGGGTGAGAGAAAAAGGGGTTCAGTAGCAGGTGTGCTAAAAGACAGTGTAGAAGTACAGAGGGCTAGGAAATTGAACAGAGGTGTGTAGCAATGTGGGATGAAATACTGGGGGTAGCCACTGGAATATCTCAGATGCCATGGAAGCAAGAGGTTCCCAGGACCCAGTGGGGATAACGTTAGATGAAATACCCAACAAAGGGTTGATAGAATTTGTAGAGACCATATCCAGTGTTTAGGTAGAGCACCCATTTGAGGGATGTTGCTACCTACAGATCTCAAAAATTTTAACCCAGAATTGCTCCTGTATAAAGGAAATGCAGGGACCACAGACAGCTAACAACTAAAGCCAGGTACGCTGACAGAGTCCGAGCCTAACATTGCTCAGGTCCTATCCTGTCAGGCTTCTGCCTGCACCCATAGCCGGAGCTGCTTTGCGGGCTGTCTGTACGCTGACCTGGTTGTGCACCAACTCGCTCCAGCAGTCTCTGACCAATTTACAGTGGAGGCCACCATCCTGCCTCAGGGCACCACAGACAGCTAACAGCTAAAGCCAGGTACGCTGACAGAGTCCAAGCCTAACATCGCGCAGGTACTATCCTGTCAGGCTTTTGCCTGCACCCAGAACCTGAGCAACTTGGCAGGCCATCTGTATACCAACCCGATTGTGCAACAACCCAGTTGGGGGTCATCTGCCTTACAGAGTGATCAGCACTTGGATAAGGTCCCTGAAGCATCCAGCAGCTGTGCTCCCTGAAGGAGCAGACAGGCAACACCAGACTCACAGATTTACTGTATAGAGGGCATGATATTCCTCCTAGAAGCCAAATAAAAATCCCAATGCCAGGAATGGGTTATCTCTTCACAAGGTGTTTGTCAGAGATGTTCTGGAGCCCCACAAAACAATGTAGGCTATTCCTATTGCTTTTAGTCGCCCAGCAGAACTTGGTGATAAAGATTATATTGTAATAGGAGGACAAGAATTTGAGGGAAACAGGGAAGGTTAGGGGTAAATATGGGAGAAGTTGGGGTCAGAAGTTGGAGTGAACAGGATCAAATTACATCATGCACATGTATGAAATTATCAAAGAATTAATAAAATATCACTTTGAAAATGGAAAAGCCTCATACTAGAGATAAAAACAACCACCAGTGCAGAGTTGATAGATCAGATATAATTTCATCGGCAAAACGACCTTCCATGTTTGGATAGAAAAAAAGTTGAAGCAAAAAAAACAGGAATAAATAAATAGTCTAATTATATACAATATGAAATGGGTAATCAAGCTAATAGAACACTCATTGCCCTTTTTACTTTTCATTTTATACTGATTAATTTTAAATGTATTCCTTTAGTTATGTTAATATATACAAACAATTATTGTTGAATATTGTCCACCAGCTTGCTATACATCATATACATGTATTCAAATATCACTATGCAACCCACAAATACAAGCTTTTGAGATATGAGCTAGCATAATGTTAACAATTTTTTTAAATATAAATTGGCATACCCAAACACATATACAAACACACAAATTAAAAATTCATAAATGTATTCTTCTCTCTCTGTGTAACTGATGAACATCCACTGAGCCCTAAAGACCTAGCCTAAATTTCATTTCCCTTCTGTGATTTTTCTCTAACTAGCCCACACACAATTATCTACATTTCATTTGTTTCACTCAAACATTTCATATACCCCCCCTCATTACAGCCCTGCTCCAGTGAGCTTATAGTCTTTTGTAGAGAATTTCCCTTTGATTTCTTTCTTTTATCTGAGGTTAGGTTTTCTAAGGAAGTGTTGCATTTCAGACTGCCCCTTACTGAGATTTGTGCCCTGTAACGACCCTAGATTCTGGGTAAATGATTTGCAGTTTTACCCTAGGCAATGGTTATGTATTGATTTACAAAGTTCTAAGAACTTTCCATAGCAATAAATTAGTAGTCAACTTTAGTAAGAAATGAATGTTCTGTTTGTACATGATTAATTATAGCCAGGAAGTTTGTGTGCCCTACTAGAAATAGTTTCAAACATACACCACTTATTCAGGTAATCATGTGCTTCATATAAATCTCTGGGAGTTCAGGTACACACAGATCAGCCCTCAGGCACTGAGAACCTTGGTGTCTCCCTTATGCTGACCTTCTGAACTGAAGTAAAGCACTACCTTGAAAAAAAGGAGTTATGTACTTTTATTCTTGGATTGCCTGTGCATTTCTCTTGTTAAGAGATTTATGAACACTTTTAAAATACAGGCATAGATTTAACTGCATAGTCTACAAAAGAAGATCCAAAAGTGGTCAGGCAGACATAAGAGTAGGTACTGTATGGTTGAATACATTCTTAAAGTACAGTTCAGCCAGATACACCATTTTACTGAACACATGTTACCCCTCCACACAAAACCAAGCACATTCCTGTATCTCTGTATCTTTGTGATTACTATAGAGTGATAATTTCAACAGACCATAAGTATCTTAGTTCACTTACGTTACATAAGAGAATATCAAAGCCAGTACCTTCATAATATCCACTTAATTTAATCTACTTCTGGAGACTGAGGGGTTAAGACATCGGAAGTCTTATAATATTGAACTCTTCTCTTGCTTTTTGGGTGGTTAAATGCTTATGGTATCCTTTGATGGTTGGATACTTTAATGGAAAGGAAGCTACATGAGGAGTAGTTTTTAAAAATGCATGAAAATGTCACTGCATGCCAGCTTGGGCAAGTTAGTGAGGCCCTATGTCAAAATAAAGAATGAAAAGAAGGCTGGTGAAAAAGTGCTTGCATGAAACCTTAGTTTCAATACCCAGCATGAAAATAAATGTCTGCAATAAATGATGAATGCTCCAGTATTAGAGTTTAATTGTGAGATTTTAACTCCAATGCCACAATATATTAGCAATGAGAATTATAACACAATAATTGAGGAAATATAAAGCATTAAGACTATAACAATGAAGAAGATAAACATGATATCTGTTTACAAAGACTTATCTGGCATCCTTGAACATGATCAATGAACACTTCAAAGGCCATGTAATAAGCACATTTACAGGTAGGACTTAAAAAAACAGATACAGATGTTAAAACAATACAGTTGTCTATTTCCTGAAACTTTTATGGTTTTCTTTATGAGTTCCTATACTTCTACTCAGTGTCTGGTTACAAGGACTAGATACCATTCATTCCTGTAAACCCAAATACACTACATAATTTAAGTTTTATAAAAAATATTATAATTTCAGCCCCTAAGGATTGAGCCACCAAAAGGCTTTTTGCAGAGGAGCTTATAAACCACAAACATTCATTGCATATACTTCTATGGAAGGGATAGTTAGTCCATAATGAAGGTGCTGAAAAATTTGTATTTTTGTTCTTTCATTCTTTTAAAATATATTAATCTTTTAGTCTTGGAGAATCCCATATGTTAACACAATAAAATAGATATATACACTCCCTTCAACTCTCCTCTTATTTCTCCAGTACCACTCCTATCATTTCTTAAGCCACCAAGTCCAACAGGACTGCCCATATGTGCCAAGCCACTGGAGCAAGGGACACCTATCAGTTACCACACCCTCAATGAAGAATGATTCTCTCTCCTATATCATCTATCAATTGCCAATAGCTCCTTAGTGGTTGGGGTGCAGCCTAGAGATTATCCACCCCATCTATTTTGGTTGGCTTTATATACCTGATGTGAGTTCATGAATGTAATAATCCTGTTATATCCAGAACAAGGATAGAGCATCTCACATCCCTTCTCCATGGTTTCCTTTTGTTTTTGTTTTTTTTTTATCTTAACAAATGTTTTTTAATTTATTTTTTTTATTGAATATCGTCTTCATTTACATTGCCAATGGTAAAACCTTTCTAGATATGCCCCCTCCCCTAAGACCCCCAACCCATCCTTTTCCTCCTTCCCCCTGCCTCCACATATATGCTTCTCCACCCAACACACTCTCTCCTCCCCCCTCAGTTTCCCTTTGTTTGGGCCCCTGTTGAGCCTTTACCTGACCAAGGACCATTCCTCCCATTGATGCCCAACAAGGCATTCCTCTGCCACATTTTTGGCCTGAACCATGTGTGCCCCTTGGTTGATGGTTCAGTCACAGGAGCAATAAGAGAGACAATGTATGGAGCAGAGACTGAAGTAAAAGCCACCCAAAGACTGCCCTACCTTGGGATTCATCCTATAAACAGTCTACAAACCCTGACACTACTATGGACGACAAGAAGTGTATACCAAAAGGAGCATACCATGGTTGTCTCCGCAGGGGTCCTACCAAAGCCTTATAAATACAGAGGCAGATGCTAACAACCAACTATTGGACTGGGCATGGGGTCCCCAATGGAGGAGCTGAGGATTGTCCAGAGGAGCTGAAGGGGTTTACAGCCTCATGGGAAGAACAATGATTTCGGCCACCCAGACACTCCAAGACTCACAGGGACTAAACCATCAAACAAGGGGCACACATGGTTCCAGCTAAAAATAGGGTTCCCTGTTCTTATAGTCGTCCTACTTCCTCTTTATAGTATTTCTAGAAAATTGGTTTGGGGTTCTGGGATTGATATAGATGCCCTATCTAGGGCTGAACACTCAGTCTTTTATTCACAAGTCTTCGACTAATTATGGATCTCTCTATTAATTGCTACCCACTGCAAAAAGAAACTTCTTGGAAAAAAGTAGAGCATGTCACTGGCCTATAGATGAAAGCATAAATATTTATAAGGAAAATTGACAGCACTACCATTAAGCAAAACAAAAGTAGCAGGTTCTATCCTATGCCTATGACCTACAATCAACAGACTTTTTATTACTGTTAAAGTGCCAAGCATGAAATGTGCTTCTGTAGATCAGGCTGCAAATCCAGTCAGAAAGTGAATTCCTACATAGCAATTGTACCACTATTGCACCACTGGGCATATCCTTCCTAGCAAGTCAGTTTTATAACATGTGGGATACAGCATTGGGTAAGATCATAAATAAGTTTTCTTCACTGTTGTATTTTTTTCTCCAAGCAGTCTAAACAGTAACTGCAGGCACTATAGATGCTACCCTGAAGGGAGAAAGTTTCCCAGTTGGCTTGAAATTTATTTAGGTCCTGCATCCAAAGTATATAGTGTTTCTAGGAGGTGGATCTTAACATGTAATTATGGTGAGAAGATATGGATAATACCAACAGCATCTGTTGTTTAGATACCACAGTGGCTTCTCTTTCCAACAACTGTTAAGGAATTAGTCTATAACTTTACCTGATATTTTCATTTAATAATTCATATCTTCTGGAAGACACTTTGTATATAATGGTAGAATACGTCCCTATGAACATAATTTCTTAAAAGTTGTATTTTTGAATTAGATTAATAGCTAGTGAGCTTTCATATATTCTTTAAAATAAATTTTCATACACCCTTAGTTAGTCTATCTCAATAGCTGCTATCCATGCTTAATCTTTTAAAGTGGGAAACAAGTACAAATGTACAAACAAATCCAAACAAAACCCCACCCACTCAACAAAGATAAAGCCAGATATCTACAAAAAGAAACACTTCAAACAACATAACTTCCAGTGCCTAGATTCTAGGACAAAGCCACACAAACATTATCAACCAAGACAGCATGGATTCTCTTTTCTTTAGTTTAATATAACTTAATAGCAAACTTACAGGAACAGCACAGAAGACAGACAACATTAAAAACATGTCCTTGAGTGTAGGACAACTCAGAAAAGTATAGTGAATGGATAGAATCTAGTGGATGATAAAAATGCTAAAAACACAGAATAGTTGTCCTCAATAAGAAATATACTTATTGGTCCTCCCCTGCCACTGCCTGCTCAGTTCCTTTGGATGTGGTAGACACTTTGGATGTGGTAGACACTTGCCACTTCTGCCATGGGGAAGACCCCCATTTCCTGATACTATCTGGAAAACAGGAAGCAGCAGGGCATTCAGTAAGAAGCCCCCCCCGCACCCCCCAACACTGGAGGCCCAGAGCTGCTGGCTGGGACTGAGTACCCAGCAACCACCAAAACTCACTCTCCCTCCAGATCACCACACCCCTTCTGTACCTTCTACCCCTCCCTTCTCCCCCACCATCGCCTGCCCCATTCCTTCCTATGTGGTAGACTCGTGCCACTTCGGCCACAGGGAAGACCCCATTTCCTAATACTTTCTGGAGCAACAGCAACAGCAGGGAATTCACAGAAGAGCATTCACAACAGCAGGACATTTGAGAGGAAGCACTGCACAGGGCATTCAAACAAACAAATGACATGCAGGACATTGGAGAACCAGGAGCCTGCAGGGCATTTGACCCTTGCCAAGTCTGCCACAGGGAAGACCCCATCTCCTGATTCTTCCTCGAGAACCAGCTGTATGCAGTGCATTTGAGAGAAAGGGAATCTCAGGAGAACAGATACACAGGCCTGCAGGACAGAGAAGCCAGAGTCAGAGACAGCAAGACATTATTCTTTCCAACACAAGGCATGAAACCACACCATAGAAAAAGCAATAAAGTAATCTTTCAACAAACCCCATAGAAGATAGATACACAAACAGAATTTCACCTTTAACAAAGAAGATAACAGTAAGCAACAATCAGTTTTCCTTAATATCTCTTAACATCAATGGTCTCAATTCCCCTATAAAAAGACATAGACTAACAGACTAGATATGTAAACAGAACCCAATGTTTTGCTGCATAAAAGAAACCCACTTCAGTGACAAAGCCAGTGACTACTTCAGTGTCAAAGGTTGGAAAACAGTTTTCCAAGCAAATGGTCCCAAGAAATAAGCTGGAGTGGCCATTCTTATATAGGATAAAATTGACTTTCAACCAAAAGTTGTCAAAAAGATAAAGAGGGACACTTCATCCTGGTCAAAGGAAAGTCTAGAATATGAACTCTCAATTCTGAACATCTATGCTCTGAACGCAAGGGCATCCACATTCATAAAAGAAACTTTACTAAATCTCAAAGCACATATTGTACCCCACACAATAATAGTGGGAGACTTTAACACTCCACTCTCAACAATGGAAAAATCATGGAACCAGAAACTAAACAGAGACACAGTGAAACTAACTGAAGTTATGGACCAAATGGATCTAACAGATATTTATAGAACATTCCACCCTAAAGCAAAAGACTATACCTTCTTCTTAACACCTCATGGTACCTTCTCCAAAACTGACCATATAATTGGTCACAAAATGGGCCTCAACAGATACAGAAATATTGGCATAATTCCATGTAACTTATCAGATCACCATGGCCTAAGGCTGGTCTTAAGATCAAACAAAAATAATGGAAAACACACATACATGTGGACTTTGAACAATGTTCTTCTCAACAATAGCTTGGACAATGAAGAAATAAAGTAAGAAAGTAAAGACTTTTTAGAATTTAATGAAAATTAAGATACATCATACCAAAACTTATGGGACACAATGAAAGCAGTGCTAAGAGGAATACTCATAGCTCTGAGTGCCTCCAAAAAGAAAATGGACAAAGCTTACACTAACACCTTGACTATGTACTTGAAAGCTCTAGAACAAAAAGAAGCAAATACACCCAAGAAAAGTAGAAGGCAGGAAATCATCAACTCAGGGCCAAAATCAACCAAATAGAAACAAAAAGAACTATACAAAAAAAATCAACAAAACCAGGTGCTAGTTCTTTGAGAAAATCAATAAAATAGATAAACCCTTAGCAAGACTAACCAGAGGGCACAGAGGGAGTACCCAAATTAATAAAGTCAGAAATGGAAAGGGAGACATAACAACAGAAACTATGGAAATTTGAAAAAACATCAGATCCTACTACAAGAGTTTATACTCAACAAAGTTTGAAAATCTGGACGAAATAGACAACTTTCTAGATACATACCAGGTGCCAAAGTTAAAACGGGATCAGATAAACAATCTAAATAGTCCCATAAGTTTTGAGGAAATAGAAGCAGTCATTAATAGTCTCCCATCAAATAAAAGCCCAGGGCCAGATGGGTTTAGCAGGGAATTCTATCAGATCTTCAAAGAAGAGCTAGTAAGGATACTCTTCAAACTTTTCCATGAAATAGAAACTCAAGGAACACTATCCAACTCATTCTATGAAGCAAAAATAATGCTTGTACCTAAACCAAACAAACATCAAACAAGGAAGGAGAACTTCAGACCAATCTCCCTCATGAACATAGATGCAAAAATACCCAACAAAATTCTGGCCAACCCAATCCAAGAATGCACCAAAATTATAATTCACCTCAATCAGGTAGGCTTCATCCCAGGGATGCAGGGATGGTTCAATATATGGAAATCCATCAATGTAATCCACTACTTAAACAAACTCAAAGAAACAAAAACACATGGTCATTTCATTAGATAAGGTTTTTCAGCATCCCTTCATGATAAAAGTATTGGAGAGATCGGGAATCCAAGGCCTATACCTAAACTTAGTGAAAGCAATATAATGCATACTGGTAGCCGACATCAAATTAAATGGAGAGAAACTTGAAATAATCCAACTAAAATCAGGGACAGGACAAGGCTGCCCACTCTCTCTATATCTGTTCAATATAGTCCTTGAAATCCTAGCCAAAGCAATCAGACAAAAAAAGAAGGTCAAAGGTATACAAATTGGAAAGGAAGAAGTCAAAATATCACTATTTGGAGATGATATGATCATATACTTAAGCAACCCCAAAACTTCCACCAGAGAACTTCTAAAGCTGATAAACGACTTCAGCAAAGTGGCTGGATATAAAATTAACTCAAGCAAATAAGTACCCTTCCTCTACTCAAAGAATAAACAAGCTGAGAAAGAAATTAGGGAAAAGACACCCTTCACAATAGTCCCAAATAATATTTCATACCTTGGTGTGACCCTAAAGAAGCAAGTGAAAGATCTGTGTGACAAGATCCTCAAGCCTCTGAAAAGAGAAATCGAAGATCTCAGAAGATGGAAAGATTCCCCCATGCTCATTGGTTGGCAGGATCAATATAATAAAAATGGCCATCTTGCTGAAAGCAATCTACAGATTCAATGCAATCCCCATCAAAATCCCAAATCAATTCTTCATAGATCCAGAAAGAGCAATTCTCAAATTAATCTGGGAAAAAAAAACAGGATAGCAAAAACTATTCTCCACAACAAAAGATCTTCTGGGGGAATCACCATCCCTCACCTCAAGCTCTACTACAGAGCAATAGTGATTTTTTTTTTAAAAAAAAAAAAACTGTTTGGTAGTGGCATGAGACAGGCAGGAAGATCAGTGGAATAGAATTGAAGACCCAGAAAAGAACCGACAAATGTAGGGTCACTTGATATTTGACAAAGGAGCTAAAAACATTCAGTGGAAAAAAGACAGCATTTTTAACAAATGGTGCTAGAACCAACTGGAGGTCAGCATGCAGAAAAATGCAAATCGACCCATTCTTATCTCTTTGTAAAAAGCTCAAGTCCGAGTGGATCAAGGATCTACACATAATACCAGGCACACTAAAGCTTATAGAGGAGAAAGTGGGGGAGAATCTTGAACACATGGGCACAGAGGAAAAGTTCCTGAACAGAGCACCAATGGCTTGTGCTCTAAGAATAAGAATCAACAAATGGGGCCTCATAAAACTGCAAAACTTCTGTTAGGCAAAGGATACAGTCAATAGGACAAAACGGCAACCAACAAATTGCGAAAAGATCTTTACCAATCCTATATTCGATAGAGGGCTAATATCCAGTGTATACAAAGAACTCAAGAAGTTAGTCTCCAGAGAGTCAAATAACCCTATTGAAAATGGGGTACAGGGCTAAGCAGGGAATTCTCAACTGAGGAAACTCAAATGGCTCTAAAGCACCTAAAGAAATGTTCAGCATCCTTAGTTACCAGGGAAATGCAAATCAAAACAACACTGAGATTCCACCTCACACCAGTCAGAATGGCTAAGATGAACAACTCAGGGGACAGAAGATGCTGGAGAGGATGTGGGAAAAGAGGAACACTTCAAGTCCATTGTTGGTGGGATTGTAAGCTGGTAAAACCACTCTGAAAATCAGTTTTGGTGATTCCTCAGAAAATCAGACATAGTACTACCTGAATACACAGCTATACCCTCCTGGGCATATACCCAGAAGATGCTCCTACATGTAATAAGAACACATGCTCCACTATGTTCATAGCTACCTTATTTATAATAGCTAGAAACTGGAAAGAACTCAGATGTCCTTCAACAAAGGAATGGATACAGAAAATGTGATATATATATATATATATATATATATATATATATATATACACGATGGAGTACTATCCAGCTATTAAAATCAATGAATTCCTGAAATTCTTAGGTAAATGGATAGAACTAGAAAGTATCATCCTGAGCAATGTAACCCAATCACAAAAGAATGCACAAAAGAGTGCACTCACTGATAATTGGATGTTTGCCCAAAAGCACAAAATAATTGTTACAATTCACAGAGCCCAGGAAGCTCAAGAAGAAGGATGACTTAGGTGAAGATGTTTTGGTTCCTCGAGAAAGGGAACAAAATACTCACAGGAGCAATAAAGGAGACAAAGTGTGGAGCAGAGACTGAAGTAAAGGTCACCCAGAGACTGCCCTACCTGGGGATTCATCCTATAAACAGTCACCAAACCCTGACACTACTATGGATGACAAGAAGTACATACCAAAAGGAGCATGCCATGGTTGTCTCTGGAGGGGCCCTGACAGAACCTTACAAATACAGAGGCAGATGCTAGCAGCCAACTATTGGACAGGGCATGGGGTCGCCAATGGAGGAGCTGGAGGATTGTCCGGAGGAGCTGAAGGGGTTTACAGCCCCATGGGAAGAACAATGATGTCGGCCGCCCAGATGCCCCAGGACTCCCAGGGACTAAACCTTCAACCAAGGGGTACACATGGTTCCAGCCAAAAATGCGGCAGAAGAATGCCTTATTGGGCATCAGTGAGAGGAGTGGTTATTGGTCAGGTGAAGGCTCAACATAGGCCCCCAAGAAAGGGAAATCGAGGTTGGGGGATGTCTTAGGGTTTTACTGCTGTGAACAGACACCATGACCAATGCAAGTTTTATAAAATACAACATTTAATTGGGGTTGGCTTACAGTCTCAGAGGTTCAGTCCATTGTCATCAAGGCAGAAACATGGCAGCATCCAGGCAGGCATGGTACAGGAGGAGCTGAGAGTTCTACATCTTCATCTGAAGGCTGCTAGCAGAATACTGGCTTCCAGGAAACTAGGGTGAAGATCTTAAGCCCACACCCACAGTGACACACCTACTCCAACAAGACCACACCTCCTATAGTGCCACTCCCTGGGAAAAGCATATACAAACCATCACAGGGGAGGTAGGAGTGAGTTGGGTGGAGGGGCATATACTTGGAGACAGGGTTTGGGAGGAGGGATTGGAAGTTTTCAGGAAGGGAGGAAACCAGGAAATGTTTTACCATTTGAAATTTAAATGAAGACCCTATTCAATTATAAAAAGAAATTTACTTATTTAAAAAAATCCAAATGCTAGCATTGTCCGGAAAATTTTAACAGGTTTATTTATAATTGTTATAAAGTTGAACTGTTGATATGAGTTCACAAAAATATTTTGCTTGCATTAATGCTTTATGTCTTGCATTTATATTAAAATTCATAAACATATGAACGTGGAGAAGCTGTCAATACCTGATTCTGTCCCCTGTTTCTACCTGCAATCATAAACTTAGATAAATTTGACCCCATGGGGGAAAAATATCTAACATTCAGAACTATTGACAACAGGAAGAAAAGAAAAAAATAACATTTGAGAATGAAATGTTTCTCCTTATAGTGGACTCTTAGCACATTCTCCATGTATGCAGTGTGTTAGCTGTACACCTTTTGGCATAATTGTTACACGTTTGGCATGGATAGAGCACATAGGTCTGTTATCTTCAAAAAGGCCAACCAGATAGGCCTCACCTGCCTCCTACAAAGCACCAATAGCTGCAGTCTGGAAGTGAAGATCTGTTCGAAGTCCTGAACAATTTCTTGAACCAACCGCTGAAAGGAAGGCTTACAAATAGAATCACAAGTTCACTGGACTTCTGACATTGTCTGATTTCACAGAGTGCCACAGTAACAGGCCTGTAAGGATGAGGTTTCTTCATCCCTCCAGTAGAGGGCGAACTTTTGTAGCCTGCTGTTTCCTGGGAGCTTTACCACTGGTGGATTGGCAGGTAGGGCAGTCGGCTTTGTTGGGAGCCATGGTGTATGGGCAGGCATTTCCTTACTTACCCCTCTCTTCTTCAGCAAGCAAGAGGCAGTGCTGGCATTAGAGAGGCCCCAGTGAAGACTGTGAACACACAAACACGGCTTTCCAAGAAGGCAGAAACCATATTGTGTTTTGCCCGAAGAAAAGCAATTTAAGTGAAGTCAAATAAGGATTTCGAAGTAGCAATTATGAATATACAAATGGATTTTAATGAGCATGTGGCTAAATGCTTTAATAAATACCACGAGAACACAGGAAATTGAATGAAATAATGTGAAGAATTCAAGAACGAAAGTAAGCCAAGCGGTGGTGGCGCATGCCTTTAATCCCAGCACTTGGGAGGCAGAGGCAGGCGGATTTCTGAGTTCGAGGCCAGCCTGGTCTACAGAGTGAGTTTTAGGACAGCCAGGACTACATAGAGAAACCCTGTCTCGAAAAAAAACAAAAACAAAAACAAAAACAAAAACAAAAACAAAACAAAACAAAACAAAAAAAAGAACGAAAGTAGATAAAGCTTAACAAAGAAATAGAATTCCTAAAGAAAATCTAAGCGGAAACAAAAATGGAAATGAAAACCTCAGGATGCCACACAAAAAACTTCAAGAGTGAGATCACCAAAATATTAAAATACATGGAAGAAATAAATTCAGGTCTTGAAGATAAGGTCGAAGAAATAGATAATAATAGTCCACTGTGTATATGTACCACATTTTTTATCCATTCATCTATAGATGACATCTCAGCTCATTCTATTATAAGATGAACATGTATCTGTAACTGTCCCTGTAGTACAATATAAACTCTTTTAGATATAAGCCCAGGGATTTTATAGCTGCCCCATGGCTAGGTTTCATTGTTGTTGTTGTTGTTGTTGTTGTTGTTTTGTTTTGTTTTGTTTTGTATTTGAGGAACCATCAGAGTAGTTTGCAGATTGACTTTACTGGTTTACAATTCCACCAAAGGTACATAAGAACCCCCCTTTTGTCATATACATATAATTTGTCTGCCAAAACTCTTGACAATAGGAAATTTCTACAAAGACTATAGCAGATCTCTCTCTCTCTCTCTCTCTCTCTCTCTCTCTCTCACACACACACACACACACACACACACACACACACACATAAATACACAGGGTGGAATGGGGTGGTTGGCTTGAAACACACAACTCTAAATGGGTATCTTCATTAAATTCCTCTCCTCAGAGCTCAGGATGGCAGAGGGAGTATAAGAGCCAGAGCGAATTGAAGACAGCAGGAGAATAGGGCGTTTAAATCAACTGAGCAAAGCTCATATGAAATCACAGAGACTGAAGCAGCAATAACAGGATCTGCATGAGTCTACACCAGCTCTGCTGTGTATGTTTTATAGCTTTCAGTTTACTATTATTTTACTGCCAAGTGAGAGAATGAGTGGGTCTTTGACTCTGTGCAGATTGTTAGAGCCCTTACTTTTGTTTGTTTGCCTTGCCTAACATCAATGTGACAGTTTTTGTTTTATCTTATATTTCATTTTGTTATGTTTTGTTGTTACACTTTAGAAGCCTATTTTGTTCTGATGTGAGACAGGAAGGGGATAGATCGAGATGGAAGGAAGTTGGGAAGGAACTGGGAAGAGAGGGAGGGGAAAATGTAATCAGGATATATCTATGAGAAAATAATCTATTTTCGATAAAGGGGAAATATTAAAACACTGAGAAAGAGAGGGGGGAGGGGGAGAGATTGGCTGAAATAGTCATGATACGAGAGAGAGAGAGAGAGAAAAAGAGAGGGGGGATTCTGAGCTTGCGTGTGAGAGCAAACCAGGAAAGAGTGTGCTTTTATGGTGTCTGTTTATGTTCCTTCAGTTTCCTGTCTTGAGTTCTTGTGCCCTCTTCAATGACTGACTGTAAGTTAAAAGAAAAAGAAAAACTGGAGTAAACTCTTTTCTCAAAAGAAAACAAAATCCAAGAACAATAAGAAAAATATTCTGACATTCCAGAGAGACTTAAGGCAAAGAGTTCTTATATCTACCCAAAGATACAAGCTAGAAAACCAAAATAATTGTACTCATTTTCTGTACAATTGCTGAAATTATAAATATTTCAGAGATAGAGTGGCAAAGTAAAGTGTGACTTAATTTGTACAGCCGGGCGTGGTGGTGCACGCCTGTAATCCTAGCACTTGGGAGGCAAAGGCAAGCGGATTTCTGAGTTCGAGGCCAGCCTGGTCTACAGAGTGAGTTCTAGGACAGCCAGGGCTACACAGAGAAACCCTGTCTCAAAAAATTGTACAAAGCACAATAATAATAGTACACACCAATGGAAAATAATCTACTTCTATAAAAAATTACTTATAGATCTCATAAATATAGAAGCAAGTGGGTATATGTTTATTGATTGTATTTATGTTAAATTCAAGATTATTATTAAACTCTTGCTATTCATATCAGACTAGTGGCTACCTCTAGCAGAACAGATTACAGAGGATGGAGGTAATACGTCAATATTCTTTGAAGGGTTTTGGATAGAGTTCAATGGTAGAGTACTTGACTAGAATGTGCAAGGCTCTGGACATGGTTTTCACCATCTAAAAAACATCATTGGATATACACACATAGTGAATCCCAATAATGTATACAGAAGATAGCACTTAAGTAGCCTGACTGAAGTCCAAGTGCCTGGAGCCTTGTCTATAGCATACAAGGGCGAATTTCATAATTCCAGCTACTTTATGTCATTGTTAAGATAAGAAAATTGATTTCTAGGGAGGGGATATTTCTCCAAGGAATAAAGTGAAGAAAAGGAATTCACCATAACTGGCTACTTTAGAAACCCATTATTTAATAATAAAAAGAAAGAAAGAAAGAAAGAAAGAAAGAAAGAAAGAAAGAAAGAAGGAAGGAAGGAAAGAAGGAAGGAAGGAAGGAAGGAAGGAAGGAAGGAAGGAAGGAAAGAAAAGAAAAAAGCCACTATACATAAAATGGACAAACCACTGTTGCTGTCACTGTGACATAAAAGGAGGCAAATGGAAGCAAAGAAGATCAAATTAGGATGGCTGTTTCTCAACATGTTTTCATTCCTTGCATGAACTTCATCCTGTTTAATCCCATTTACATGCTTCACTGGTTCAATCTTTGCTAATTGGGAATTTAATGGCAATTTAGTAGTTACCTGTAACTCAGCAATCCTTTTCTTTAAAAGTTTGATAAATTAGCAGTAGAAACACAGAAATGATAAACTTCCAATTCTTTTTTTTGTATTTTCTATATTCTTTGTTTACCTTCTGAATGTTTTCCCTTTTCCCGGTTCCCCCCTCACCATATGTTGTCCCTTAAGTCCTCTTCCCTCCGCCCATTCCCCACTCACCACTCCCATTTATCTGTTCTGGTACTCCCCCACAATACTGGATCAAGTCTTTTCAGGCCCAGGGCCCTTTCTTCCCTTCCTCTTGGGAATCATATGATTTGCTAATTGTGTCTTGAGTATTCAGAGCTTTTGGGCTCATTAATATCCACTTATCAGTGATTGCATTTCATGTGTATTCTTTTGTGATCGGGTTACCTCACTTAGGATGATATTTTCCACTTCCAACCATTTGCCTAAAAATTTCATGATCCTGGATATCCTCATATATTATTTCTAGGACCCATCACAATATAGATTTTCCACATACTCCACTAGATGACTCAACAGCTATTTAAATATGAACAAAAGTAACTGGACAGAATTAATCTTAGAACTTCGGAGATTGAGGCAAAAAGAATACAATTTTGAAGACAATCTGTTACATAGCAAGATACCACATCAATAGACATAAATAAAAATTAGAATAGATAATACTCTAAAATATATTACACATTAACACATGCTGGGACATTATATATATATATATATGTGATATATATATTATATAATATACATTATGTATATTATATATTATATATGCTATGTCTCTAAGATGTAATATCCTTTAGCATTCTCTGTTATAGAAAGAACTGAGCAATTTTCTACTGGTCAAAAGATATATTGATTTCTTCATACAGGCTGAAGCAACGAACATGATCTGAAAGTCAACAGTCTTCTCAGTAAGCTTGTGACATTTCAAAAAAAATGGAAAGAAACTATTGATGTCAAGGTTGAATTCCAGAGTGTATAGACAGTATTATTTAATACTGACTGATAGGAGCCAGTATTGTTTCCCTGCCAGGCACATTATCTGTTTGCATTGTTAAATTACTAAGATGTAAAATTTCATCCTGACGCATAATACAGAACTTCAAATTTTATTCTGTTTTACAATAAAATGGAACCTAACAGTGAAGTCTTAGCATAGGATTGGTAGTAACTAGAAAAATAATATTGATTTAAAAGAAATGAGATGACTTTATAGACTACCTACATCAGAGGGTTCTTCAGAGAAACAGAACCAATACAATATAAATAGGTGGTTTAGTAATAAATGTATAATATAAAGATACTTAGAAACATGTAAGATACAGATAGATAGATAGATAGATAGATAGATAGATAGATAGATGGAAGGAAGGGAGAGAAAGAGACACAGAGAGAGACAGAGAAAGACACAGAGAGATGATATATAGATAATAGATTTGTCTTAGGGTTTCTATTCTTGGACAATCACCATAACCAAGAAGCAAGTTGGGAAGGAAAAGACTTCAGTCCTTCTTAGAAGAGGGAACAAAATACCCATGTAAGGCAATACAGAGACCAAGTTTGGAACAGAAACTGAAAGAAAGACCATCCACAGACTTCTCTACCTGGGAACCCATTCCTTATACAGTTACAAAACCAAGACACTGTTGTGGATGCCAAGTGCTTGCTGACAGAAGCCTAATAAGCTGTCTCCTGAGAGGCTCTGCTAGTGCCTGACAAATACAGATTTGGATGCTCTCAGCCAATCATTGGACTGAGAACAGGGTCCCCAATGGAGTTAGAGAAAGGACCCAAGGAGCTGAAGGGGTTTGCAACCCCATTGGAGGAATAATAATATCAACCAACCAGTAACCCCAGAACTCCCATAAACAAAACCACCAACCAAAGAGGGAGCCCTGGCTCCATCTGCATATGTAGCAGAGGATGGCCTTATTGCGCATCAATGGGAGAAGAGGTCCTTGGTCCTGTGAAGGCTCAATACCCAAGTATAGGGGAATGTGAAGGTGTGGAGGTGGGAGCAGGTAGGTGGGTGGGTGGGATAACACCATCGTAGAAGCAGGGGGATTGGGATGGGATTGGGAGTTTCCGGGGGGGAGGACTTGGAAAGAGGATAACACTTGAAATATAAAGAAAATAACCTATAAAAATGGAAAAAGAATATTATGGAGACAGCTTATATGATTATGGAGGCTGAGAAGTGCATGGTATGCTATTTTCAAACTGAAGATCCCAGAGATAGTTTCAGTCTCTTTCCCAAGATATGAAATACAGGAGAACAGAGAGTGTAAGTGTCAATTCTAATTTACTTGAAGGCAGAATTCCAATATTTCAGCTCTTAGGCATGGAAACAGAGAGTGAGTTCTCCCTTACTCAGCCTTCAGAGTATTGAATAGTGTACCCTTATAGTAGTGAGGACTGTCTACTAAGTTCACTAATTCACGTGTTAATCTCATTTAGAGACATTCTCTCATGCATGAGTGGACATATAAACATACACAGGTGTGCTTACACACACACACACACACACACACACACACACACACACACCAGACCAGACCACACATACATGCACATATACTGATGCTTGAATACATATGAATTTGACACCTGAGATTACACAAAAAACTTCATATTCTCTCAGTTCTAATAGAGGTGTTTCTAAGCACCCTTATCTAAAGATTGGCTGTTATTTCATGGAACATGATTTTAAAATACATACAGAAACCTTAGGCAAATTCACATTTCAGCACATATACTGGGATAGAAAGCATGCACAGGGAATACATGAGCAAATGCTGAGCTGGGAAACATCCTACATAAGGCACCAAATAGTAACAACAGTAATTGTACATCTAACTCTTTCAATATGCTAAGCATATTTTAGTTAATCCTCTTACCAATCTTCAAGTAGCATTATTATTATTTATACCCATTTAATATGGAATAAAACTGATGCCCATTTAGTTACAGTAACTTCCTCAAGATTACATATCAGATAAGTGACAGACATATGACTTTCTTCCTGGTCTAGGTGACTCCAGAGTCCTCTTAGACACTAAAATTAATATCCTTAAAGAAAATGTACTGCAAAACTTTACATTGTAATCAATAAAATTCATGAATTTATGAACAGAAGACAATCCAAGAGAAGATTATAATACAGGAGGGGATCCTCATTATCCCACCATGTTTCTGTGATGTTCTGTAACTGACAAAAAAAATGGAAAGAAGTAATAGACACTTAAAATGAAAAAGAATGTGTCTGAAATAGTCAGGTGACTCTATTTGTAAGAAAAACAGTTTTGTTGCATAAATGACTAAGCAAAGATGAACATGATGGCAGGAAAGATAAAAATTTCATCTAGGTAACTGTTCTCAACATCCAGATTCCATTTTTGTATTACACATGCAGAAGTCCAGGGAGAATGACTTAACCTGTTCTAGAATTCACCCAATTAGTGGCAGAACCATGACATATAGTCTTCAGTTTTTGTGATTTTTTTCCTCAGTGCCAGAAGCAGGCACCTCAAGAAGAAAAACCCAGACAGTGTTACTTAATTTTTCTGCTCTTAATGAAAAATTCAATTGTTCTGTCAGTAGTATTTTGGTTTCTTTTGACATCAGGATTACAGTATAGCAGAGAGAAATAATATGCTCTCAATAATCATAACATGAAGTCAGATAGTGAAGAAATAAGCAAGTCCCTGAGAGACCTGTTTAATTTTGGAAGTGATTCAACTAGTTTCAGGGAAAACGAACATTAATCAATAGAATTAGAAAATAACAGGGGAGGGATATTTCTCTTGGTAGAGCACTTGCCTAGTACAGGCAAGGCTTTGTAAAATTCAGCTTTCATATGATTCATAACAGGCTACCAAGCACCTCTTTACTATGTCCACCTGTACCTAAACTGAGAAGTCAGTCTTAGTTTCTGAGAAGGCCTTTTACCATAAAGAAAGCAGATTGTATCTGCTCCTCTCTCATTCTCTGTACTGACTTTTGAGATCCTTAATTATTTCTGACTTGGTACATGATGATCATCAGCACCCTAATAATCAAAGTTTCCCAGGACTGAGTTTCTTTCTCTTCCATGGCATACTGTAATAATCTAACTGGTATACTATGGACTGATGTTGAGCCTATGTACTAATTCTTGATCAAGAATAATGACCATAGAACAGCTCTCCAATCTGTACTTAACAGGCCTCTGCTTTATAACAGTTCATAGGCATCTTAAATGTTCATTTATTTTACTTCTAGTTTTCCTGCTCTAATTCTTGCCTAACATAATCCATTATATCCTGAATACTACAGTGTCAACCATTAGTGACTGAACATCACATGATGTCTAAACTATGTCATTTCTCTGACCTTAGTCTTTTTATAAAATACACATCATCTTTTAAGTCACATATTCCTTATCTTTTCACATGTGACTGGTAAATTCATCTTTAAAAATGCATGGGACTGGAGAGATAGATTAATAGTTCAGAGCACTTATTACTCTTTTAGAGGATCTGAGTTTAATTTCCAGATCCATGTCAGACAGCTTACAACCTCCTGTAATTCCAACTCCAATGAGATTCAACATCTTTTTCTGACCTCTGTGGCCATTCATACACATGTGGTATACACAAAGACACACACTCATACATAAATAAAACTTAAAACAATTATTTAAAATTTTATTTATATTTATAATTTTATAAATTTATATTTATTTGTTGGTGGTATGGGCAGAGGAAAACTTGAAGCAGTTACTTCTCTCCTTCTACTATGTGGATCCTATGGATGGAACTCGGGTTGTCTGCCTTTGTGGCAAAATGACTTTATCCACTGAATAATATTGTCCTTAAGGAGTTTTTTTTATTATTTTCAAGATAGTATTCTATTTGAATTGTCTTTGAAAACTCCATAAATGTATACAGTACATTATGATCACATTCATCTCCCATTCTCCTACCCAAGAAATATCTCTTACTATTTCATGTTTTATTAGTACTTGCAATTTAAATATAATAAAATCAGAGAGGCAAAGTGTGTAATAAGAATTACATTGATTAAAAATTTTCAAACTGGAGTTAGTTCAAATATTGTCACATTCAAACTAGACTTTATTATACATGGTTCAACTGAAGTACAGAAAAGTGCAATAGTAAAAAATGCTACTGTGATAAGACACCATGACCCAAGGCAACTTATGGAAGAGGGGTTTATTTGGGAATTACAGTTTCAGGGGTTGAACCATATAGCATGTTTCCAGTCCATGACCATCATGATGGGAAGCATGCTAGAAGGCAGTAAGGAAAGCAGGCATGGCACTAGAACAGTAGCTGAGAGCTCACTTAAGAAATTAATATGAGGGAGAAGGAAAGAGAGGGAGAAACAGAGAAAAAGGGAGGGAAAGAGGGAGGGATCGAGGGAGGGAGAGAGGGAGGGATCGAGGGAGGGAGAGAGGGAGGGAGGGAGGGAGAAAGCATGCCCTAACTGGAAATGGTGTGAATTCTTAAAACCTCAAAACAAGCCCTAGTGATACATCTCCATGAAGGACGCATCCTTTATTCTCCCAGAACAGTCCTACTATCTGAAGTCCAAACATTCAAATATATGAGCCTTTGAAGATCACTTTAATTCAAAACACATCTATCTCTCCTATGGTATGTGGGCTATGGTGAGGAACTTTTCTGACCAAGGCAGTGCCATTCTTCTTCACTGAACAAAATGGATTTGACTCTCAAGCAGAGACACTTGGTTGTGTGTTGGTCATATCAGCTCCTTCCATAATGAACTCTGATAACACTAGTACTTGGGAATACCACTTAAGATAACTAGAAAGAGGACAATAAGAGAAAGTGTCTGTCTTTTATAAATTGCTCTTTCTGAAACAATGGGGTCAAAATTCACATGATAGAGCATAGCAGATCAAGCCAGTCCTAATTGCAATATGGATTAGAGGGGATTTCATGAAAGCCCATCCTTAGCTGAGGATCTATTAGCAATGGATGGCCTATAGAAAAGGAAGGGGCAGTTTTTTGTCAGTAATGTGTTCTTTAAAAAGCTTCTTATGCTACTTTATATGGTTTTGCATCCACAAAAGATAGGCAGCTCTAAGTGGACTCATTGGCTTAAAAAAAATCGCATGTGGAATTGGGAGGGGGTGTTGAGGGGATAGAGGAGGAAGTGGATTTCATTAGAATGTAATTATATACATGTATCAAAATTAAAATGTCAAAAAATAAGCAAAACTTTCAAAATCTGGAAATAAAAAATGATGCTGCTGGAGAGGGTGAATTCTAGAGTCAGCTGTTCATATGCAATAATAAATAATTATCAGATTTAGTACAGCAATGTGTAGAAACTATTCACTAACTTAATGGAGAACTTACAAATGTATAGTAATATTTCTATCCCTGATCAGATATATTTTTCCAGTAGACTGAGTTTATCCATCACATATAAATTATATATACATAATATAATAATAAATTACATACACATGTAATTGTGCATATATAATATTTTGTTATTAAAAATCAGGGGATCAACAGAGATTAAGTCAGATGTTGCATGTTATTAATATGAGGTATAATTGAATTGATAGGCATACAACTTTGAAGAAAAATTTGACATTGGAAATAATGACAATATTATTCATAGATGAGGGCCTACATCAGAAAATCAAATAGTAAATATAACAATTTAAAAGAAGCAGAACTGTTTTTAAATTCAGTTACAGATTTTTTAGTGTTAAAGATTTAATGTTTTATTTTATATGTATAAGTGTTTTGCCTGTATGTATTTCTCTGTATAGTTGTATATTTCTGGTGCTCACGCTGGCCAGAGTAGGACAACAGATTCCACAAAATTGAAATTAAAGACATCTGTGCATCACCATATAGGTTCTGGGAATTGATCCTGAGTTCTCTGCAAAAGCAACCAGTTTTCTTAGCCAATGACTCATTTCTCCAGCCCTTCAGATATAAATTTATTATCTTAGAGAAATACTACTAAGGAAACACTGCAGTTCTTCTAATATTGTGGCCCTAATAAGCTGTCGCAAAGAAGGCAGTTTTCCATTTACAAAGTATTGGCTTTCACCTTGACTTAGAGAAGAGACTTTATCTAACTGAACATTTTTTTGTTGTTTTTTTTTTTCATTGCCCAGTCAGGAGTAAAAAGATGATGATGAAACTAATAACAAAAATACAGGGAAGTTTGCCTAAATTAAGTAAAATAAAATATTCATGCATTATATAATGTTTACTAAGGATCTCAATTAAAGCTAAGCATCATGTAGATAGCAATAGCATCTGTCCAAAGCCAAACTGAAAGTATCAAAATTTCTTTGCAGGTAAATCTTCAATTACAATGGTAGGATAATAGACACTTTGGATCAACACACTATGTAAAGTGTAATCTGTAATTCAGTCATTTTAACACTAATTTTATTTTGTTTTAAATTTATTTTGATGTTCTGACAGAGTTTGATCTTTGAATCTTGTATCATGCAGAGAAGTTCATATACTGGAAAGCTTTGGAGTCAGGCAGAGGAACCAAGATCACCTTCAGTCAGAGTCCAAGATTGCTGTGGCTGCTACCTGGTGCATGAGGTAACCAACCTCAAACAAGTGTTCACTTCCTCATCTGTCATGAAGACTCTGAAATGTGGATATGAAAACATATTGACAACTGAAAAGCTTCATATTTATACGGGAACTACGGTAAATACCAAGAGCTTCCATCTCAGAAGTACTTTCAGAGCGAAAAATTCAGGAACTTCGCCCCATTAAACTGAGCAATTTTAGCTGAAATATTAAGTAATTCCACCTTGTCTATATAAGTTCTTATTTCACCCCTTCACCAATAATTGTGTTAAAAGGAAGGTGTGTAGTGGATTAGCTGAGTTTAAAACATAGTCAACCATTCATGGCCTGTGTGGGCTCAATAAATTAAGATTGGATCAAAAAAAAAAGTAATGTTATTATGGGAGTGTAAATGGATGACAGGCACATGTTATGTATTAGAGTACTCAAGCTTGAGAAGGTAACAATATGAATAAGATAAGTTTCCCCAAACATATTTACATTCTAATCTCTATATCTTGTAACTATGTTAGTTATATGACAGAGGGCATTGTGCAGATGTGATTACAGATCAGAGTCCTTGAGGTAGAAAATTGACTTGGATTGTCCATATATACCTCCAGAGTAATTAATTCCAGTGCAATGAAAATAATCATTTAATGTGGAAAACAGAGAAATAAGATAGAATTAGAGTAACAAAAAGTGAGGAAAGTTTGACTGTCTACTGCAAACTTTGAAGATAGTCGGAATGCTAGGTGGAAAATCCTATCTTAGAGCTTTCAGAGAAACTGTGGCACTGTCAACACCTTGAATTGAGATCAATTAGGCTGTAAAATATTAAGTTTCTATTTTCATGCTACTGTTAATATGCCATAGCATTAATTAGAAATTAAAATACCAACCTACATTTTCTCATATTTTAGTAAAGAAGCTGCTAGTTAGCTATAAAGCAAAAATAACTTAAAGGTTAGATGAAAATGTTTAGTGCCAAGTTCCCACTGATGAGGATGAGTGCAAACTCTCAAAGTTCAACTGAGACAGGAATTCAAGACATAGTCTATAGCATACCCCCACTCTAAGAAGATAATTTGATTCTTCAATCAGAATGACATTTCTCATGAGCTCCTAAAACACATTACCTTTTATGAAGGCAGGAGGATGTTTTGAAGATTTTCGAGCTGAGCCTTACTTTCAGGGAACAGTTCTCTGCTAGCCTATGCTAAACTGTGTAGGGAGGTTTCTATGCTCCACAGGAGCAGTTTAATAAGACAGGTTCAAAGACCAGAAATGTGTACATTTTTGTGGTACCAATGGAGAAAGTTGTGCACATTTCTATATCAATGACAGAAAAAAGAAATTGGGGAAACAAATAAAAAATACTTAGAATAATACTAAAAGAAAAAAAGTAAAAATAGAAAAGATGCCTAAAAGAAAATTATAGCAATGGATTTAAACAAACAAGAGCAGGATTTAAGAAGCCAATTTGAGATCTACTAAATATTTGTTCATGCCAATGTGGGATTTGAAGGCTGATTACATGAAAATATCCCTAAGCTTTGTTGGATATGAGATTTCCAAAATAATTAGGCTTTCATTGACATAAATCTCATTTCCTCAGTAGATATTTCAATGAACGAAAACATTCTTTTGCAGAGAGGGAGAGAAAAAAAAACTTAGTCTGAGAAGGAGTGGACAGAGGGCTACATGGCTCACTGCACTAAAGCTTTCCAGAGGAATGGGCACTGAGCATGGCTTTCAGACTATGCCAGCTGAACAAGTGGCAGAATGACAAGCTTGATTTCCACAGGGAAAGCAAAACCTGACTTTTCTCTCCTTGTCAGCTGTAGGTATGGATCGGCCAATAACACATCTAGCAGTGCCTCATAATATCATAGAAAGAATACAGTTTTTGGAGCAAGAAATCCAAACAGAGCATAATGTCCATACTAGTACACCTGGGACCTTCACAATGCACATAGTCATTGGTATTTTAGGTCATTTATCCACTTCCACATCTAGGACAGACCCACTTGAGCAACAAATATATGTATGTATGTATGTATGTATATGTTAGTATATATATTGTGTGAATTAAAATGTGCTTGGGACAAAAGTCTAAGTGATAGCAACTGTAATGTAAGATGGAGAGACCTCACTATCATGAAAAAGAGGAAAGAAGATAAAGAATGAAACAATTTGGTATTTACTGTACTAGCTGGCCTTAAATTTGAATGTGAAGTGATCTAGTACCTCAAAGCATGGTCACTGATCACCAGTATTCTGATCACTTACGAGGCTCATAGAATTCTGAACCCCAGAGGCCTCTCAAGACCTGCTGTATACATGTTTACATTTAATCAAGTTACTTGGATAATTTGCACATATATTAAACCTGGAGAAAAGCTATAAATGACAATTCCTCTTCTGATATAGATAGAGAAACTGAAGATCAGAAAAGGATCTCATAATTATACAATGATAGCTTTTTCTTTTTTTAAATTTTCTATATTCTTTGTTTACATTCCAAATGATTTTTCCTTTCCTGGTTCCCCCCCTCTCCCTAAGTCCAATAAGCCCTCTTCCCTCTGTCCATTCCCCAATCACCATCCTCCCATTTCTCTGTCCTGGCAATCCCCTACAATGCTACATCAAGCCTTTCCAGGACCAGGGCCCTCTCACAATGATAGCTTTTTAAACAGAAGAATAAAGCATGGACTTCATGATCTCTACATTGGCAATGTGCTTTTTAACTGTCCTGGTTTTCTCCATGTTTTTCTTTGACATTCCATAATTATTATAATTCTAAGACATATTAGGCAGTTGATACACAGAGAGATTAAATAACCAATGTAATGCAATTGGCATTTAAATCCAGGCCTGACTGCCTAAAGCCTGGGACCTTTGCTTTGGCACTCCAGTCACTGCCTACATACTTTGCTTGTCAACCTAGAGACTCATGATGCAAAAAGATGGAAATTAAAGCTCATGAAGACACTCTATGCAAACTTCACTACTTACCTTTTTATTTTCATTTGGAACTTCAATTATTTGTTGTTGAGTTTTCTGAAAACTGAATGCATATACTCCCCTCAAGTGTAGAGCATTGTTTCTTAGTTGATTGTGGTAATACCTAGTCAGGTCTAATAGCAAGCAGTTGACTCCTAACTCAGCACTTGAATTACAAGTATTCATCCCTAAGGCCTATGAGTCCCAGAAAATCTATAGTTGTGATAAACATTTTTGGATATAATTCCCTAGTTACAATCACCATCTATCACAAAAGGGCTACAAAATCACAGCTTTCTACTGATAATCAATGTGAACTCTAGAATGGATGCGAGGATAACAGTTACTACTCCTACCATGAGAACTCATATGAATGGTTTTCTTTGAGCTTCAATTACTTGATGCCTTGAAATCTCTTGCCCAAGCCAGTATGAATAACAAGTCTTTCATCTGTACCACAGTGAATTGTACCATGGTAATACTATATTTGGTAATGTTTGTTAAATTTTCACTCTTTTTCCACCATTGTAAGTTGCCCCACACTTCTCAGACTATATTATTTTCGTTTTTGCACTCCTGGGATGCTCAGCATGTAACTGTATTAAGCATCTAAGCCCTTGGTGCTCAGCATGTAACTGTACTAGATAATTAGCCAAAAGTTCCCCCATGCTTTGTAAAGTTTCAGACAGTATTTTGTCTCAAATACCACAGAAGACAACAGTTGACTTTTCCAGTAGCAGGACCAAACTTGATGATTTTTGTAAGTAAACAGTACCCATCACTTAACAAGATAAACCATAAAATACAGCTACATGTAGCCATCTTACTAGGGAATGTTTGATATCTGAAACACTGGAAGAGTTTTGCAATTCAACCAAGGTTAAGATCAGTGCATCATGATGGAAATTAGTGATTTCTCTCCATTTTTATAGCCATAATTTCTCTTATTTTATTTCTTTTATTGGTGAAATAGGGATGGTAGAGAGTAACACAATGATATTTTGGGGAATCTTTTAGTGAAATCTGTTGTTCTTATTTCTAGCAATTTCTAAACTCTTCAGAATTTTAAGGGCCAGGGATTCAGAGTAAAATTATGAAGATTCATGGAGACTCTCCTGGATCTTGGAAGTAAAGATTGTAAAGGCTATTTTTCATTCAGTCAGCTACTTAGGACACTGAGAATTCTACTTCAATCTTTATCTTCTGTGTTTGGGCACATGGAATCCAAAGATAGACCGAGATAAGATTTATATTGCTGATGGGTTCAGTCAGTGGGAGGCACAGTAATTCTGATAAAGAAAATATGATTATTATACACAGTTACTGTTTGTTATGGAATGGGAACTGACTGTTCTAGGGGTGAGAGGCAGCAGTGATTAACCTCACCTTCAGGGGTGGAGCTTCAAGAGGCAAACAGAAAATAGGATCAAAGAGGCAGAACAAAGACTTAAAAGTAGAGGCAAGAAGTGATCAATGTCTAAAAGCATTACCACCAAATTCTCAAGTGGAGGAAATGGCTAGATACTGAACATTTCTTGAAGAGGAGCCACCTGTCAAAGAAGGATGAGAAGACAGAGCATGGAGGTAATTAGAAAAAAAATTGCTATGATTAAAGAGAATTGAGAAGCTCTGGAAGGCAGGGGAGTCCACAGATAAAGGTTACAGTCAAACCAAAGCTTCAGTGTGAACACAAGTGGAGATAATGGAGAAGTAGGAGCATCAATCATAAAGGCAAGAGAGGCTAAGCGAAATTGCTTCTGAGCATAGAAATGAAGACAGAAGTAGAATTCTCATTGTCCCAAGCAGCTGAATGAATGGAGAGCAGCATGTAGAATGTTTAATTCCAAAGTTGTTCATCAAGTTTGAAATGAAAATGTTGGTGATTTTGTGGCTATCCAGAGAATTAATATAGAACAAAACGTTAGTTTTTACTATAAACAAGTTATTATCAATTGAATTACAACTACATACTAGCCACTGTGTGGGGCAACAGAGCAGGTGGTTTATTGACCTAGAAATAAAATACTGCATGAACAAGTTTCATGTACAGTGTGTATCCTATGCAGAAATTACCAAATTCTTCTATTGTGCACATTTACTCAACCATATCTTTCTACTGCAGTAGCAAACCACCTTCCTAAATGGAGTACCTGTGAAGTCTCCATGTACTCACTTGAAGTTAAGTGTTGCTGACTGGAAAATAATCACAACAAAGTTAAAAATACCATTGGCACCATTTAGCTGTGTCAGCTCCTACGGGGTATGATTAGTTTGCAATCAAGGTACTAGCAATTGCTGTAATCTTATTAGAAGCTCAACTTGGATGCGGTGTGCTGTTATTCTAGAACGAAGGGTTCCATTATTTTTCTGCCTCTTGGCCAAAAGTGATCATGGTGCAGAATCTACTTAGCTCTTAAAAGACACCTGACTCTTAGAAGACACCTGAACTATCTTAGCCCATGACTCTCTGTCCTCTGGCAACTTGGCAGCTTGTTTCTTCAAGGTCAGTCCTAGATGTTTCTCTGACTCAGGGAAATATCAAGTCTTCCTTTAAAGGATTTCATCTGAATAATTCCTGACAATATGAATTAATCTCCCCTTTTATTAAGTCTAAATTAATTATGGACCTTACTTTTATGTGTAAAATTCCTTTCATCTTGTCATAAACTATAAGCTAGATATTAGTCACTGGTCTTGTCCACACTGGAGGGATATGATTATTGCAGAATAAAGAGCAGAGAACAGAAGTCATTTGAAAGGACCCTCTGGTCTGTCCACTATAAGAGATTCTGTTCTTGTTCATACTTGAAAAATGCCAAAGTAAACATACTGTAGATTTAAACAAGTTTAACTGTATATGAAATACATAACTATGTTTTTATTCTATATTCAGGATTAATTTACTGGATTGCCATTCCTTCAGATACCCAAATCTTTAGACTTGATAACTGAATCTTTTCCCTACTTAATTATAAAATAATGGTGGTGATTTCTGTTTATCTGAACAAATCTTCTACTTGCTTCTCAGTCATCTTTTCCATTATTCTTCCAAAACTTTGCTGTTCCACGGGGCCCAGCTGTTTTAAAATATAACTAAACTTAGTTTTGTTCAACTGGATAAATACGCTTTTAACTTAAAGGTCTTCATAATCACTACCATAAATTACATTTTACTGACTCTCCTCTAATAATTATTAAAACAGTGAAGGAACAACAACATAGTCAAGGAAGTGATACTATGATCAAATGGGCTGTAAACTTTTTGAGGTTTTCAAAAGAAAGGAAAAGAGACTTTGAAAATGTTGAAGATATTACCTTTTCCTCCTCCTCTACTTCTGCCACTCTCTCTCCTCTGGTTCTTTGAGAAGAAAACAAACATGCTTCGTGCCTCTGAAGAAAAAAAATGTTCAAGATCAGTATTTTTCCGTTTGTGCATCCAAATTTTATAAGGGGCCATGAGAATGGAGCATATATATCAGAAGTTGCTTTCATTTTCTGAAAAAAATATTTATGAAGACTACACATAAGAATACAGATTTCGTCTTACCCTAGTCAGAATGTCTAAGCTAAAAAAAAGTGAAAACAAATGTTGATGGGAATATGGAAAAAGAAAATATTTACTTTCTCTTGTTAGGATTACAAACTGGTGTATCATTATGAAAATTAGCATAGAGAATTCTTAAAGAGGATAAAATTAAATCTACCATTTAATACTTTAACATAGGACCAAAGAATTACATACAGTACCCCACAAATACCTGCTCAGCCATAGTATCTAGGCAATGTAAACAGCTTTAATGTCCAACTGATAGATAATAAAATGTGGTACATATATACTATGGAATACTATTTGGCCCTGAAAATTATAAAATTTGAAGATAAGTTAATGGAATAAGAAAATATTATATTGAGCTGAAGCAATCTGGCTACAAAAAGACAAATGCACCATCTTTCTTTCCTCTTATATTTGTGGATCCTAGCTTCAAAATTTTAGATAAT
Source organism: Apodemus agrarius (assembly GCA_964023405.1). NCBI lineage: Eukaryota > Metazoa > Chordata > Mammalia > Rodentia > Muridae > Apodemus > Apodemus agrarius. The sequence continues at coordinate 140,837,712 of OZ030010.1, read as the reverse complement.
TGTATATAACCTGTAGTCACTATAGATACCAGGAAAGCGAAAAGGGACCATGGCAAGGGGAAAGGGTGAGAATAGGAGAGAGTAGAAGGACACAGATGCTAGGAAGGCAGAAATGGAAAAACTAGTGGGGGAAACAACTGGGGAGGGAGAAGGGAGAACAATGGTGACAGACTGGGAAGAGGAATGATAAATAACACTACGGTTATTTGAAGGACACATGACTGTAACTGTGTGTACACATGTTCAGAGACAGAGAGAGTGAGCGAGAGAGAGAGAGAGAGAGAGAGAGAGAGAGAGTGAGAGAGAGAGAGAGAGAGAGAGAGAGAGAGAGAGAGAGAGAGAGAGAGAGAGAGAGAGAGACTTAGGAGCCTTTGATCAAAAAGAGTTCTTTGCTTTAACTTCTTAGGACCTAATGATAATTCTACAAAAGTAATTAGGAGATGTTCATCTAAAAATATAAAGTATTCACTGTGCCTAGGTTAGGGCCTAGATACCAGATGAATAATATTTGACTTTGTAAGTGAGGCGGTGCTGAGAGAAAACTGCTCTGGAGTCAGGCAAAATTAAATTCCAGTTCAAACCTTGGTATTTATATATTGAGGGACATTAGTAAGTTCTTAAACTGAGAATATTGATTTTCATACTTGTATACCTAAAGTATTGATATTCATAACAAGTAAAATGGAGTTCTTTTGTTATGAAGGTGAACTATTGCATCAGACCCTGAAAGTGTATATGTAAATTCCACACCCAGGGCTTACTTTGTCTACTTGAGCCTCATCAGATTGTTGTGAAAATGATTCAAGATACTGCTTATAAAGGACTTAAGGCAGAGCATAACAATGTTCAGAAAATATTAGTTGTTATTGTTATTTACATTGCTATAACCTACTGATAACAATAGCAGGCAGTTATTGTGCCTCTGTAATTTGTCAGAGTCTGGCATACAGCTATATCAGGTTCTTTTCAGCAAGCACTTCTAGCTAGAGGACTTAGATTACAATCCTCCTTAAAACAGTTGACAAAACCATTCATAGACTATGGTAGACTAGAATATACTCTCTGTGATTAACCTAAACTCCAAGCTGCTTGCAGTATGGATTTGTTAAAGTATTAGCATGGCATGAATGATGCCATAGCCAAAAAGGCCTTCTATAAACACCTGTGTTTTAAGCACTGGTATCTATTTGGTCCTTTTTTTTATTCTTGCCAATTTGTCATTGAATTTGGCAAAACCTATATATTTCTTCTATAAGATGTTTGTTAAAATGTTTTTGTTTTGTGATAATAAAATTAAATGCAAAAATATGTTGGCTGAGTGAATAAATAGACATAGGATATATTCTTCTAGCTGGGCTGCTTTGGCTATCCTCAGTGGGAGATGATGTGCTTCATAGAGACTTGAAATGCCTACATGGAAGGGATATTGAAGAGGAACCCCACCTAATCAGAGGAGTAGGGAAAGGGGATGAGGGAATGACTGTGGGAGGGATGGTCAGGAGGGGGGCAGTGAATAGGATATAAAGTGAATAAGTGCCAAGGATCATCCTTGGCTTGGACAGATGGTCTGGGAAAGGGGTGTCTGGGAGAAGCAAAAAGAATGCCTGGAGTTGGGTGTGGTGGCGCACGCCTTTAATCCCAGCACTTGGGAGGCAGAGGCAGGTGGATTTCTGAGTTCGAGGCCAGCCTGGTCTACAGAGTGAGTTCCAGGACAGCCAGGACTACACAGAGAAACCCTGTCTCGGGAAAAAAAAAGAATGCCTGGAAGTAAAATCGTAGGTCCAAGCTGGCAGCCTAAGTTGGTTTTGCAGAAGGCTCTCTCTCTCTCTCTCTCTCTCTCTCTCTCTCTCTCTCTCTCTCTCTCTCTCTCTCTGTCTCTCTCTGTTTTCTGTTCTAGACAATATTTTGCTGTTCTAAAAAATTCTCTAGTTGAGACAGCTCTCTCAGCTAGTAAAGATTGTAGAAACTATCTGCATAGCTCTTGGATCTTCTGATCAAGTCAGAAATACTCTTAGAAAAAAAATTATTGAAGAGCTTTTCTTGCTCTCCAGACATCTTCAGACAGCCATCTCTCTCTAGAGAAAATTCATGGAGACCAAAAGTCCAGTTTTTTATTTTTTATTCAGTTATTTCATACAGTTTTCTTTTTGATTTTCCCATGAATCAGCATTCCATGAACACAACCTTTTTTTTTTCCCTAGGAGATAGTTTGCATAGATTTTTCCTAGCATTGCCAAAGATTTCAGAGATCAGTCTGCCTTTCTTAAGCACATATGATAAACTAGTTGGGTGAGACCCTGCACTGAAATGAGCATTTCTGCCAAGGCTGGGTCTGGGCTCACTGTTTCTCAGACTGACATTTGACCCAAGAATCTGCCTGCATTTGTATCTACCTGTCTTTGTATCTTTTTGACAAGGTGGATCACAGTGTAACTACCTCTGTTCCTTTCAATTTGTGAAGCCTCTCATAATTCATATTGCATCCTTATGATTTTGCATAGTTGATATGTTGGTTTGTATATGCTTGCCCAGGGACTTGTTGGAGTAGGTGTGTCACTGTGGCTGTGGGCTTTGAGACCCTCATTCTAGCTGCCTGGAAGGTAGTCTCCTGCTAGCTACCTTTGGAACAAGAGGTAAAACTCTCAGCAACTCCAGCTCCATGCCTGCCTGGATGCTGCCATGTTCCTGCCTTGAAGATAATAGACTGAACCCCTTAACCTATAAGCCAGCCCCAACTAAATGTCATCCTTGTAAGAGCTGCCTTGGTAATGGTGTCTCTTCACAGCAGTAAAACCCTAACTAAGACAGCTAAGAAATTATATATTCTTGAACTCATGTTTTTAGAGTTCTTTTCCACAGCCTTAAGAGCTATCCTGAAGATCCCAGTGTTAATGGTTTTACTGAGACATAGCCACACCCTCTATTTCTGGACTTGTGCTGCTACTAATTATCATGAAGTTATTAACACTGACAGGACACTTCTCAGAAGGAAAGAGTCCTCCACTGCTAGTTGGTCCAGAAAATATGTACATTATTACAAAAATAAGCCTTATACTCACAGCAGCCTTGGACACTTGTGGAGGCTCACACTGGGGGCCCTGTCCCAGAGGCAGGAACAATGTCATTTTGTCCCCACCAAGGCCACACTAGACTCATTAAATAAATAAAATAAATTTAATTTAAAAATGCTATTATCCTTCTGTATATATGAGCTCTACTTCCGTGAAATTAACCAACTGAAAATCAAAAAGATTTGGGGAAATTAGTGTCTGCATGCAGGCTTTATTTATTATTATTATTCTGTAAACAATACAAGCTAACAAATATTTACATCTGACTTACATTATACCAAATATAATAAAAATCTGGAATTGTTATAAAATAAAAAAGAGAATGTGCATATGGTATATATGAATGCTGTTCTGTTTTATATAATGAAATTCAGTATCCATGAATTTTGACATTTACAGAAGAGCTTGGACCTAATCTTTTTGAATACTGATTGACAAGAAACTGTATGAGATGAAAACAATTCAGGAAACAGAAAACTCACTAGCTATAGGAGACTGATTCTATCTGAACAAGAAAAATAGATGAGATATTGCTTTTCATAATTTCTGCCCAGAATATAGGTGCCATCTATTCTAGAATATGATTGATAGGGTTATCTTATTTTCTTTAATATGTCCCTTTTATAGTGAGAATTTTGATTTCTTTCAAAACTCAGAAATATTATAAGACTATGTTTTCATTTTAAGCCCAGGTTTGGGATATGCTGCTCCAAACTGTGCACAGAAACTGACTATAATTTTTATCATACTCTACCAGGGGTATGGTTTTGCCAGAGGCAGATATTTTCTGTGATTGCATGATGTTTGGAATTCTGGAGAGTTTTTAAAGGGTGTATAAATACTATACACAACCCTAGAGAGTTGTATAGGTTGGTAATTTGTGGTTGGTGGTTGGATGCTATTGTTTCCTGTTAAGTAGTTGTGTGTAAGGAAGAAACAAGGAAAAGAAACTAGATAACCTATGTCAAAGATCAAATTTGTCCCAGGAACTTCAAGGCCCTAATCAGCAAGAAGTAGTCTAGTGACATGTTGTGTTCTTTTCCCTTTATCCTCTTTTTCCTCTCCTATGAAGTGTTAAGGGGTTGAAAGAGTGGAAGTAAAAAGCACCACAAAGTAGCCAAAGTCCTGCTGCACTCTTACTTTATTATCACTTTAATATGTCTCTTTAATAAGAGACAGAATCTACCTCTTATGCTAAAGCATCTAGCACTTGCTTCCATGCTGTGTATCTTAAAAGCATTATGAAATTTACAATTATTCTAATTTAATATTATATCAAACATAAACATATAATATATAATCACTAACATTTTTGTCAAAATTAGTTGAATACTACAAAGAGTTCAAAATACTTCTACTCTCAGCTACATTGTGAAATACTATTGTTCTAATAATGAAGCTTTAAAAACCCTTTATCTCAGCTCTTTTTGAACATTATCCTCCTTATTAGTGATTTATTATTAGTGTTTCCAAGTACTGTTTTTGTTTCACTTATTTTTCACTTTAGCCTTCTAGGCAGGTCAATACTCTTTGGCCAGCTTTTTGGTCTCTTCACTATGACTCTTCCACAACACAGTGCTGAACAACTGTGTGTCTAATTCACACCTATAGCCTATTATATAAATATAAAAATGAATATGAAGAGCATGCTGTTGTGGTACTGCATTACTGATAGCTGGGTTTCAGAGGCATATCTGTTGTTGGGATACTATGGTCCTATAAAATAGAGAAGCAGGATTTTGTCTTTGGTGTTCCAAGATTCTAGGCTAATATCCACTTATTAGTGAGTGCATACCATGAGTGTTCTTTTGAGACTGGGTTACCTCACTTAGGATGATGTTCTCCAGCTCCATCCATTTGTCTACGAATTTCATGAATTCATTGTTTCTAATGGTTGAATAGTACTCCATTGTGTATATATACCACATTTTTTTTTAATCCATTCCTCTGTTGAGGGACATCTGGGATCTTTTCAGCTTCTGGCTATTATAAATAAGGCTGCTATGAACATAGTGGAACATGTATCCTTATTACATGCTGAGGAATCCTCTGGGTATATGCCCAGGAGTGGTATGGCAGAGTCCTCCAGAAGTGTCATGCCCAGTTTTCTGAGGAACCACCATACTGATTTCCAGAGTGGTTGTACCAGCTTGCAATCCCACCAGCAGTGGAGGAGTGTTCCTCTTTCTCCACATCCTCACCAACACCTGCTGTTTCCTGAGTTTTTAATCTTAGTCATTCTGACTGGTGTGAGGTGAAATCTCAGGGTTATTTTGATTTGCATTTCCCTGATGACTAATGATGTTGAACATCTCTTAAGGTGCTTCTCAGCCATCCAAAGTTCTTCAGGTGAAAATTCTTTGTTTAGCTCTGTACCCAATTTTTGATAGGATTATTTGGTTTTGTGGGGTTTACCTTCCTGAGTTCTTTGTATATATTGGATATTAGCCTTCTGTCAGATGTAGGGATTAGCCTAGAATCTTGGAATACCGAAGACACAATCCACATAGCAAATGATGTCCAAAAAGAAGGAAGGAGAGGCCCTTGGTTTTGGAAAGGCTCAGTGCATCAGTGTAGGGGAATACTAGAACAGGGAAGTGGGAAGGGGTGGATGGGGGAACAAAGGAAGGGCAAAGGGCTTATGGGACTTTCCGGGAGCGGGGAGCCAGGAAAGGGGAAATTATTTGAAATGTAAATAAAAATATATCGAATAAAAAAAGAGAGAAGCAATTGATCATTGCTACATTTCTATAAGAACAACAAACATACAGACACAGATCCAAGGAGAACCACGGAAGAAATAGGGGACAGAGCAGGTTGGCAAATTGAAATTTATCACAATATATTTAGGTTTGGAATTGGTAAAAAGTTAGCATCTCAGGAGAAGCAGCAGTATTGTATAGTTCAAAACCCATATTCTGGAGCCAAACAGGTATGAATTCTGTAGGTTTAGATTTTTAAAACCTCCTGTATTTAATGTTCTTAAATGTTTAACCTCCCTTCTAGCCCACCTTTCAGAGGTAGGGGAAATAAAGTTTAATAAGAAAAGGGAGTTGTGAACCTGTTTAGAAGTTAGTTCCTTAGGGTGATCTTACTCTTTGTTGTAAGGATATGAACTGTCCAGTTCAATAGCAAACACCAAACATGAATCAGTCTCAGCAACACCATCCAGAAGTAACAGCAAGGCTTCACTGATTAGGCACAAGTCAGCAAAAGCAGCCAGACTCAGCAGTCAGAATCAGCCACTGGAAGTTCTTTGATGCTTTTCTTTCTTGGAAGTGAAGATCAGCGAAGGCCAGCAAAGAGCAAAGCATTGCATGGTGTAGCAATGCGAGAGCATCCTCTCACTGTTTGTGGAGTTCTATTTATACTCTTTCTAAACATCACGTGCCCTCTCAAGTGTCTGTTTTTAGCAAAACATCACGTAACTTCTCACAAGATGGCTTCCATAAACTTCATGTAACACAACTGAATTGTTAAAGAGACCAGAAATTTCCACTTCAGAATTCAATTTCTTTTCTTTTTCTAGCTATCCGGATTCTGAGCAGATAAATATTGGAAAGGAATTTAACTTCCCAAAATTATTTTTGAAAAATAAAAGACAGAAGAGAGGTGGTAAAGTATGGATATAGAGTATATACTTACTCAAAATGTTCATACTTCTTTCCTTTCTGCAACAGACAAGGTGGGGGTGGAGCTAAAAGGGAAGATTAACTTCAGGTGGGTGAAAGCAAGAGGAAGTCAACTGCCAGGGATCTACCAGCATGTTGTTCCCTCTAAATTCACCAATCTGGCAAATCCAGGTTCTATATAGGTCTTCATGTTAGGTTTATATTCAATAATGAATATTACTTTAGTTTCCTTCTATTATATTTGTAGGTGCTTGAAAATATTTTCTCTGGTGCAAGCAAAACATCACAGCGAAATGTACTTACTTTACATAATGAATATCAATTATGTAACTCAAGAGAACATTTTTGTATAATGGAGGCTAGGACTGAGAAGGGTAGAAGGAAATAAAAAGAGAAAAATAAGGATGAAAATTAGACTTAAACATTCCTTCGTATGTTATAAATCACCACAGCAAACTAAGCCAAAGGAAAAGGAAAAAAGGAAGGCCAATTAGAGTCTTACTTTGTAAGAGCATAAAAGAGCATAAAGCATAATTCAGTTCCTTTAAGATTCCTTTCATATTTCCATATATTTTCACAGACAGAGAGACAGTATGTAATTCTTTACAGTAACTGTTTCAGTAAATATAAATTAAGTGTTTAAGATACTTAAAATGTGATTAATTTCGTGTTGCATAATGTTTCTGTCTATATTTTAAACTTGTACAAATTATGTTTAAGGTATAGTTCTGCTTTAGTAAATCTGACAGAAAGAGGCTCTCAGTTATAATATCCCATTCCTGAGTCCTGAGTATATTGTAGAAAGTAAAGCCTCAAGAGGCAAACTTATAAATTAAAAGAGACATGAGCCATTCAACACTTTAAAGGGAGGAATTTGAATTAGAGCAGTCCACCAATTAATGTGGTTAGGATTAGTGATGGGGCATGATTCAATTTACAAATGTAATGTTCTTTTCTCTTTGCTTTTTATTCAAATTAAGGTGCCTGCCACTCATGTGTTAAAATTAAAACACAAGGAATATGAATATTTGTGTGTGTGAGAAAGAGGTCATGTAATACTTATTATATTTATGTCTGGGGAAATTATTTCTTTTTAAGCATTAATGAAATCAAAGAATAACTAATGGATTTGTGATAAATCATTTAATCAGGCTATAGTTCTAAAAATTTAATTTTTAGTTCTAATGTTAAAGGCACCCTTAATTTATGTATCTGCCTAAAGTGAACAATTCCTGTGAGAGAACTCTTAATCAGCTATGATAATCCTGTCAAAAAGAATAAAATTGACATATACTCATTAGTCCTTAACAGCTGTTAAAATCTAAGCCTGTTCTTTTGTTTTAATTTTCTTATTGTTCTAAAAGTTCATCCACAGAAAAATGGCCCATTCTTTTCTTTGTGGATGAATTGGCTCACCCTCGGTAAATGCAGGTATTTTCAACCCTAGTCCAATAAGTGTAAGGATTTTTTACTTTCCTGTTTTCCTCAGCACTGTATTATGAATCAAAATGTGATCTTGATCTATAGGAAGACAAACCATCATCATCAGATCAGGAGTGCTTTCTATAGGATTAAATACCACAGAACTTTTTATTTAGGCCAGAATTTGTGGTTATTTTATTCTTGTTTTAGAATAGAACTTCTAGGTAGAACATGTATCATGTCCTCTTTATTAAACACGTACTATCTGCCAGAAATTGAGCTGGTGGCAATGTTTCCCATACCTCACGAAACTTTTTTTTAAATTTTATTTTCTATATACTTTGTGAACATTCCAAAGGCTTTCCTCTTTCCCAGTTCCCCCCTCACCATGTGTCCCATAAGTCCTCCGTCCAATCACCCCTCAACCCTTTCTCTGTTCTGGTACTCTCCTGCAAGACTGGAACCAGTCTTTTCTGGACCAGTGTCCTCTCCTTCCTTCTTTTTGGGAATCATTTGACTTGCTAATTGTACCTTGAGTGTTCAGAGCTTCTGGGCTCTTTAATATCCACTTATCAGTGATTGCAATTCATGTGTATTCTTTTGTGATTGGGTTAACTCACTTAGGATGATATTTTCCAGATCATGAAACTTTTAAATCAATTCTATTTGCATGCATCGCTGTTCCTGATGCCTACCCATCACCTATCTACTTTCTTGCTTCATGAAGAAAATAAGTTTCATTAGGAGTAGAAATTCTGCCAACTAAACAGTGTTCTTAGCCTCCCTTTCAGCTATATATGGCTATGACATGACCCCCCCCCCGACCCCCGGATTTAGCCTGACTGACTAGAACTCCTTGGATCATGCAGCAACTTCGAAGATGAACGCTCGAATGCTAGGGCTTCTAATTCACAAAGACAGAAGGGGACTGAGTTATTGTAGATGGTGGAAATGGCATAATTCTGGTTGTCTTGCCACTGGATTGTCCCATGACAAATAAACTTCCATTTAAAAAATATCACTAAAAATCATTAAAAATATCACTGTTATTTTTTATTTTGTGCATTATGAAGCCAAACTTAAATTAACTAGTTCAGGAAGATACTATTATCAGCCTTATATAGATTGGAAGTATGTATTGAAAATCTAAAGAGATTCAGCAATACATCTTAGGTCCTAGGGCTGCTAAGTGGTAGCCAAGAAGGTACATACATACATACAAGTATATCTATCCTACACTCTACCTCAAATGAAAATACCTACATGTACATGTGTGTAAGTATATGTGTAATTATATTATTTTTTGTGTATCTTCATTTTCAAAAGGAATAAGAAAGTTAAATCTTATTGTACATATCTATTTTCAGGTTTGTAATTAGCAGTATTTATGTATCAACTCATTCAATATTCACATCAATTCTGATAAAATACCTACTAGTATTATTTCCATTTCAGAGATGAAGAAGGGAAGAATATTCAAAAAGGCTAAATATTTACTAAGATCTCACAGCTAGGAACAACAGAACTAAAAAGTATATTAAATATACTTATGAATAATATTCCTAAATATATCTCCCTGCCTCCCACATAATAACAGAATATAGCCATCTCTTGTGTTCCAGTTATCTGGTAGTAAATAGAAAGTGCTCCATGGAAATGATGATAATATACATATAGGCACTCTAATTTCTAACAGTAAAAGCAAGTTAAAATATGGCTTTCCATTGCTTTCTGAGAAACAAATTCTTCACTGTGGTTCATAAATTCTTGTATAATATAGTTATTTCATATTAAGAGCAAGCAAATGAGTTATGTGACATTCATGGGTTCAAAGAGGATACTCATTTAAAATGTGTTTCCATTTAGAATCATGCTATATCTCTATAAACACATTTCTTAAATTATGTACTTTCATTTGGAAGATATTCCTAGATAAATTACTTAAAACAGGCAGCACTTCCATTGTATTTAGATATGGTCATCTGACAAAATGAAATGGAACTTTGAGGATACAAATCATTTTTTAAAAGTAATTGTGTTCACATTCTAAAGTAAGAAATAACAAGGAAGATCTGCAAACCCGTTTCTCATACCCTTAGTAGTGAGATTGTGAGAAAGCTAAAAGTACTAATATTAAAAAATCACCTTATCAGGGATTTGTTTTCTTTTTTTTAAAAAAAAGGTCATGACAATACTTTTACTGGACATTTTTAAGAGGATCTTACTATAGCAAGCTGCTCTGAAGTTTGAGATCCTTCTGCTTCAGTCACCTACATGATGGCATTACAGTCAAATATGACCACATCATATTTGCTCTCAAAATTGCGACATTAAACTATATTTCACAAATAGGCCAAGATGAGACAGACTTACTTTTATCATAAAACTGCAATGGTTTAGTTTAGTTATGAAGTAAGCACACAGCAAAAACAGCTAATGCATTTATGGTGGTTTGAATAGGTATGCACCACTGCTCTCCAAGACTCATGTGTGTGTGTATGCTTGGCTCCTAGGGAATGTCACTATTAGTAGGTGTGACTTTGCTGGAATAAGTATGGCCTTATTGGAGGAAGTCTATCACTTTAGGGGGTGGGCTTTGACGTCTCCTATGCTCAAGTCAAGCTATGTTCAGGGTGACTCATACTCTCCTTCTGTTGTCTTAGGATCAGGGTACAGAACTCTTAACATCTCCAGCACCATGTCTGCCTGTACATTGCCATGATGATAATGGATTAAACCTCTGAAACTGTAACCCATCTCCAATTGAATTTTTTCCTTTGTAAGAATTGCCATGGTCATGGTGTTTCTTCACAGAAATAAAACTGTAATTAAGACAGTATTGAAGTCTTGTTTTCCAGTTGGTGGCATTATTGAGAGATTATTGGATCAAGAAAGTATTGACATCATCAGTAGATTAATCATTCCTTTAGTTCTTAGTTAAATGGAATATTAAGAAGCATCATCTAGTTGGAAAGAACAGTCACTAGGAGCATGCCTTTGAACATTATTTCTTGACCTAGTTCTTTTAAACCTCTCTGTCTACTTCCGGGTTGTGACAAAATGAGCAGCTTTCCCCCACATGCATTTACTGCAGGATGTTTATGCTTTTCCTTGGCTAAAAAGACTAGAGCTAAACAAACATGAATTAAAACTTCTGAATCCTTAAGCCAAAATAAAAACCTTTCTCCCTTAGGGAGTTTATCTCATTTATCTTGTCCCAGCAATAAAACACCAATGCAAAATCTCTATAAACATTTTTCAAGGACTAAATCCAGAGTATTATTAATCTCAAAAGAAAAAAACTCCATAAAAATGGGGACAAACTCTCTCTTATGCTCTATCCTCAACATATCAGGGAGCTTATAGCAAATGGCTATTACAAAAAACTTGAAGAACGTCTTTGGATAAAAACATATCTCATCAGTAAGTCACAATTTTAAGTATATACAAATCAATAATTTCTATAGATAATGTTTCATTTTAAAACATAATTGCAATAATTTTCCTACAAATACTTAGCATAAACTTCTATGCTACAATAAGGAGACTTAGGGAATCTGCCTTAATGTGATTTACAAAACCACAGCTACATTACAGGAAATATTGTTAACCAATATGTGTGATATATTTAACACAATTTGAAAGAAAGCAACTTTATTCAATACATTGTTGAGAAAAAATAACACACACACATAAACACACACATACTGACTTAGTTATACAAAGTATCTTTTCTAAGAAGACTGAATTTGGGAAGAAAAGCTGGTTAATGTTATAAACAGCTCAAACTCAATTGAACTTGTATAAATCCTCACAAGTTAGGATTTGAAGCACCTGTTCAGAAATTACTTCAGTTTGAAGTTGAATGTATGAGATATATCTTATATTCTTAGAATCATTCCTCAACTGCTTCAGGACCATCAGTCTACATTTCCCAGAATACAAATACGTCTAGCAGATGTCAAACCTCTTTTCCATGTGATGCAGTTATATCTTTTATACAGAAAGAAATTTCATTATATAATGTTTGGGTCAACATGCTTGCCTAATAAAAGTGTATCTTAAACACTTGTAAGACTCTATTGCCCTATTCTGCATCTCCAACTAGAACTGTCACAGGTATTCAAATACTAACTTGATTTAGAAATGCATTTTATATTTTTCTTGTGATAATGATTGATGTTATTAAGGCTTCAGGGCAGCAATTTCAGGTAAAATATAAGATTCATCAGAAGAAAAAATGGTTACCATCTTTGTTAATACTGTTGCTAATGCTTCTCCTTTTTCCCAATGTGGTTTTTATAACTAATATATTATGTTTCTAATTTTTGTTTACTATTAACCAGTTTTACCAATAGTTATTCTAAATCACATTCTTTTACCCAGACAGTAAAATGTGCATCATAGTCTTAAATATTATTAACAGTGGGGGACTGGTGTATCCTAGTTGCCTGCTCATGGGACACTTTTTCTCCTAATGGGTTACCTTTTCCTGCCTCAATATGAGGGATCTGTCTCATTTTATTGTATCTTGTTTTGTCTTGTTTGACTGTAGATCTTTTCTGAAGAGGAATGGGAGGCGAATAGATCTGGGGAAGATGGTAGATGTGGGGTAAGGTAGGATTGGAAGGAGTGGAGGAAGAAGAAACTGTAGTTAGGAGGTATTATATTAACAAAGAGTCTGTTTTCAACTACTCAAAAAGGAAAAAAGAAGTCACAAAACTAATTTTGAAATTGGGGTACAAATTTAATCAAGTACTTCATTAATTTAAGATAAATTAGGCAAATTAGTTGCTTGATCAACTGTTGCTATCTTTTTACATTTATTCTATCCAGCATTTCTGGAGTACTTTATATCGAAGGTAATGATAAAGTTTATCTTGATGTAAATGAAAGCATATATGACTAATAAGACATCAGGAAAACACATAGACTGTCAGAGACAAGCCAAAGCATGTGGGCACTTTATTTCTAGATTATAAAGTATTCCTGACCATATACTATCCTAGATAAGAATTCCCCAGAAGGAGATATTGAAGATATTTTATTCCAACTGAGATTTCACCTCACACCATTCGGAATGGCTAAGATTAAATACTAAGGAAAAAGCAGGTGCTAGTGAGGATGTGGAGAAAGAGAAACACTCCTCCACTGCTGGTGGGATTGCAAGATGGTACAACCACTCTGGAAATCAGTCTGGTAGTTCCTCAGAAAACAGGGCACGACACTTCCAGAGGACCCCACTATACCACTCCTGGGCATATACCCAGAGGATTCCCCGGCATGTAATAAGGATATATGCTCCACTATGTTCATAGCAGCCTTATTTATAATAGCCAGACGCTGGAAAGTACCCAGATGTCCCTCAACAGAGAAATGGATACAAAAAAATGTGGTATATATACACAATGGAGTACTATTCAGCCATTAGAAACAATGAATTAATGAAATTCTTAGAGAAATGGATGGAGCTGGAGAACATCATACTAAGTGAGGTAACCCAGTCTCAAAAGAACACTCATGGTATGCACTTACTGAGAGGTGGATATTAGCCTAGAATCTTGGAATACCCAAGACACAATCCACATATCAAATGATGCCCAAGAAGAAGAAGGAAGGAGTGGTCCCTGGTTCTGGAAAGGCTCAGGGCACCAGTGTAGGGAATACCAGAACAGGGAAGTGGGAAGGGGTGGATGGGGGAAAAGGGGGAGGGAAATGGGCATATTGGACTTTGGGGGGCGGGGATCCAGGAAAGGGGATATCATTTGAAATGTAAATAAAGAGTATATCAAATAAAAAAAGAAGAAAAAAAGAAAGGAGTAAAGGAAAAGATGAAGCAGAGTGAGAAGGTAAATGGAAATTTAAGATGATGTCTGAACTTCAGTATGTTCCTTAGAAGAACACACAGAATAAATTATAATGGTGTTTGTCCTATGTTCAGAAAAGATGCTTTGATTTCATCCTGTCCTACTTGTCAGCCCTTACCTTTCTGCTAGCCACAGGAAAGGAAGCAAAATTATGCAAGAACTTCTAGTATTTCTAGTTGCTATATTGTTCAAATGCCTAAGGAAAATCTTCTAAAAATGTTAAAGTACTCAGAAATGGGACTCACACTACCTGCATGCCAATTTATTTAACCTCCCCCTGACAAATATTTTTGGAGACGGGGTTTCTCTGTGTAGCCCTGGCTGTCCTAGAACTCACTCTGTAGAACAGGCTGGCCTCAAACTCAGAAATCCACCTGTCTCTGCCTCCCAAGTGCTGGGATTACAGGTGTGCACCACCACTTCCTGACCAAAATTCTTTAGAGCCATATCTTTAAGACTGTGTTGAGGTGTGAAAACTCTTTGGAGTCTCAGAAACACACACACACACACACACACACACACACACACGCCACGCGCGTGCGCGGGGGGGGGGGAGAGAGAGAGAGAGAGAGAGAGAGAGAGAGAGAGAGAGAGAGAGAGAGAGAAAATTTTTCTGGCAATTATGGAGGCTGAGACTTCTCTTTTTCTGGCAATTATGGAGGCTGAGACTTCTCTATTTCTGCATGGTCAGTTGACACCCTACAGATGATTATAGAATATCCAGCAGTATAGTGCCTTCTTTATCATTTCAGACATTAGAGAAGGGTATCTACTTACCTAAAAGGTTTTTTTGTGGATATATTAATATATCCACAAAAAAATCCTCATAAAAGCAGCCAGAATGTTTGCTAAGATATTTGGGTACTCTGGAGCCTAATCACATTGACACATGAAATATTTTTAATTTATTTTATAAGATTAATACCCTGTTTAGCATTTCAACATTTTATCTTGCTTGCTAATTAAAAAAAAACCTTTTTTTTTTTTTAAAAAAATGTGTTTGTGTATCTATATGTTGCTGTGGGAAGCTGAGTGAGTATGTATGCATTTGTGGTTTAAATCTCAGGTCTCCTCAGTTCCTAAACACCTTGTATTAGATGGAGTCTCACTGTGACTTGGGGGTTACTGATTAGGCTATGCTGGCTGATCAGTATGCTGCAGCCATCTTCCTACCTATCACCCCAGCTCTAGAGAATAGGATTGTTCACTACTGTGCTTGGTTTTGTGTAATGAGTACAGGAGATCAAACCCAGGTCCTCAGGCTTGTGTAACACCTGAGCAGTCACCACTGTACACGCCACATTGTCTCTTCTTACTAATTTCTTGTACAGAAAAAATTCGTTTAATTTAATAAAAGTTATATGTTTTTATTTATAATCAATTCTGGTTAGTGTGTTTTCTTTTTTCTAGTTAATCTATTACTAATTAATATATAAAGTATAAATATAGTGAATTTTGATACGGTTTATATGAGAAGCACAACAAAGTAGAATTTTCCATAAATTATTTTAATGAAGTCCTTTTGGAGAATTTTTAAAATATTCTTAAGTTCATGTGAAGGAAATATTATTTTCTACAATCTAAAATCACAACTTGTCTTGATAAAAAGTCAACTTACTCTTTTGGATCAATTAATCTCGCCAACTTATAGAGTCAAAATATTATTTAGTAACACAGCGCTCATATTCAGCTCGTAGGCACTGAGAACAACTACCTCTTTAAAAGACAATGTTTAGTTTTCCATGTGTTTTTTTAATATGTTTAGCATATTCTGAATCTAAACATATCCTTTTCTTCCTCTTGCAACTGAAATCTTACTCATTTTTGGAAATGCAGCACAAAAGCCAATTCATCAAAGAAACTTCCTCTAGTGACTCAGTGGGCATGCTTCTCTGCTCCCTTGGTTTTTCTGACATAATATTTCATGGATCTCTATCAAAGACATTATTTCCTTTCACATCTGTGTCCCCTGCTAAACTGTTCTGTCCCTGTGGATTTGTAACATTTCCCACCTTCCACATCTACATGCAGATGCTTAGTAACTTTTAAATGAATGATTTTTAAGGAAAAATTTAAGGAAAAGTAACAGGCTATTTAATGGGATCCATGCATTGGATCAAGACTAAAAGCCACAGGCTTGAAACTGTATAGTACTGATGTATTTATACGTATTCCATTACTTTGAGTTCATTTTATTTTTTCTCTGTTTTTTCTTTTTTCTTTTCTTTTCTTTTTCTTTTTTTTTTTGAGACAGGGTTTCTCTGTGTAGCCCTGGCTGTGCTGGAACTCACTTTGTACCAAAAACTCAGAAATGAACTCAGAAATCTTGAGTTTATTTAAAACTAAATAGATTTTAATAGGTTGATGTCTCTGTTCCTTATTTTTCTAAACATAAATGTAATATATTTCCTAAATATAAATATATAAATATATTTTATAAATATAAATTTTAGAAATACAAATATTTCTAAATATTTTCTAAATATAAATTTCTATACTTCTTTTTAACCCTCCTCGTTATCTTTCCTTCATTCATCACTTGTTTCCATGCCCTCATAAAGTAATTGATGTGTGCCTAGGCATTTGGAACATAGTCTCATTAAGATTTCCTATTTTCGTGGGAATATATGAACTCTGCTCCATCAATTCCAAGCATTCCTTGAGTCACTTGTGTGGAATGTAGTAGGCAATTAGAAATCACTTTGTTTTTTATGAGCACAGCCTACGATGTTGAGATCTCCAAAAGTGGTACAATGTTTCAGGAAAATCATCTATAAAATATTATTGTCTTCTCACAGTATAGAAATGTCTGGATACAGGAAAAGTATATATAGCATAAAGATAATTCAAATTTCTTATTATAGTCCTTCCCATAGTTCCTTGAGATAACATTTATATTAAAAGATTATCTTCTGCTCTGTTTCCAAATGTTAAGGTACTGAATAAGCATGTATTTAACTAAGTTTCAGATCATGGAATGTGATCCATTAAGAATACTGATAATTATACTGTTGGTAATAAATTCATCCTTGTACTAAAATGAGTCATATTTTAAGCCAATGCAGTTCTACATACCAGATTTATAGGTATATTAAAGAACAACTAATAGCTAGTTTTATGATCATGTTGAAGATTATGTGTGTGTGTGGGGTATGTTTGTGTATGTTTGTGTGTGTGTGTGTGTGTGTGTGTGTGTGTGTGTGTGTGTGTGTGTGTTTGGTGTGCAGAATAGGGTTCTAAATTGATGCTATATTTCTGGAGAGAAAATTTCAAAGATATAAAACTCTAAAATTCTCTAATTTAATTCCCAAGTATTTTTCTTAAGGAAAATATGAGTTTTCAGAAAGACATACATAATGATAGTTATCATGGTATTATTTATGTAACCAAACCAAAAAAATGAAAATATCAGACAATACATAATACACATCTTCTATGTATCTATATTCTAAAGATTAAAGAAAATTACATCTATATGAAACTACATTAAAATTCTAATTGCTTACTAAAAGAAAGGTTTATTTGTTCACTTTTCTTCCAGTAAAACTGGAAATGGGAGAAGTCTTACTTCCATATGGCCACTCATACACTGAGGCTGATAGAAACTTTGCCACAGTGTTCTAGTCCACTCTCTCTCAGCAGAAAAGAATGAAATTAATGGTGGCACATATCAGATCTTCCACATACCAAAAGAGTATGTTTGTCCATGATGCCAAAGCTCATTGGGAGAATCAATTGTGAAATATTACCAGACAAGAATGGGGCTAGTGAATGTAGAAAGTAAAACCAAATGTTTTCAAAGCTTAATGGCTATATTACAACAGTTATAAAAACACATTTACAATGTGTAAGCATGTAGTGTTATAAAATGATTAAATACTCATGACATGTAAGTGAAAATAAGCTGAGCTGCTTTGTGGAGAATAATTTCATATAGCTTCAGGCATTTAAAAAATATATTTAAATTAAAAGGTTCTTACTTTTCCTTAGCATGTATTAATATAAAGTAACTTGTTTCATTGCTATAGATCCATACAGGTTTAAATGTACTTTGATCATATTTATTCCTAGTACTAACTTATTTTGCCCCTCTTCTTGATGATCCCCTTCATAAAATTACTTACAAATAATTGTCATTTTCCTTTGGGTATTTAATCAAAATATTTTTGTAGCTAATCAAAATCTGTTTGTAGCTATCTACCTTATTCTAGATATTGAGCTAGGCAGAGAACATAGAAATGAGCAAATTAGCTCTTTAACCTGAAAGAAATTCACAATTTAATGAGAAAGAAATAAAGATTAGTTGTAAGTTTGCCAGTACAATATAATGAGATGGACTAGTAACTATAGTTTTGAAAACCCTAAATTGTCAACCTTACCTCTACCCTAATATGCTATTTGAATCTCCATTCCAGCAAGGAAATTGCTACTAGAATAGTAGTTATGTATCTTAATACCTGGATCTCATGTGCCTGGCTCAGGGTCCTAAGAACTGAGTAGTTTCTCTTTAAAAATACCTTTTTACTTTTTGAGCTTATATTAAACATCATTTACTCCTTCTCTATCCTCCTTCTAAGCTCTCCTCTGTAACAAACCCTGCTCATTTTCATACCCATGGTGAATATATTCACATATAGTCATATTTAATATATATCCATAGAGGGCTTTAACTCTTAAAAGGGGCTGGGCCTCCTCCTTTGGTCCTTATACAGCAAATCACTAAAGTTAGTCCCTGCTCTACAACTGAATATCTCCCTCTTATTTAATTAGTCACGACAATGTAGTTCTCAAGACTACAAGTATTGCTTTTGCCCAAGTAATTTCTTTCTTCACATGGCAAATCCATATACATATATATATGGTTATATATTTGATACTATTATCATCCAGAAATGAACAAATATTCATTGTATTTACTGTGTCCTTTTTGAAAATAACTATTGGAACTGTTTGGTGCATTGAGTATAATAATGGAAACTGATTTGCTATATCCTATATTGTGAAGTCTTACCATATTACTTATCCAAGGCCATTTAGGCTGTACCACTGTTCCTTAATGCTACCTTCTGGCTAGTGTTACATTAATGTTTATAATCTTTATAAGAATATTTATAGCTTTATCACAATGATGCATTGTTAAAATGGCACAATAATGATTTTCTATTCCAATTATATTAATAAGGAATGTAAAATCATTTATGTCCATAAAATGTGATTATCTTAAGATTGCTCATTTTAGAGAAAATCACTTTGTGCTTAGTAAAATGAGATTATGATAAAACTCCTTACTGTTTCTATTAGTGAATGATGCAAATTAATGATGACCCAGCATGCCATCCATCATTTCAAGATAGATAGGTAAGGTCCTGTCACCATCTGCACCCAGGAGCTGGGGATGTTCCACTGCCCTCTGCGCACAGATCATGTAAGAAGAGAACTGGTCCCCCCAGAGTGTTCTCACTCCCTGGATCAGAGGCGAGCTTTCAACTTTCTCTCCAATAACTGTCCAGAGCAGGACCAGCTAGGAGTGCACAGAACACGAGAACACTGGAGCAGCTGGGACAGGATCCTTCTGATCACCAACTGCACCCAGAAGCTGGTCATGCCAGAAGAGAGTGGTCTCCCAGAAGTGCTGACACAGGCTTACAGGCCCACAGGAAGTAAAAGCTCTAGCCAGAGACAGCAAGACCAACTAACACCAGAGACAACCACATGGCAAAAGGCAAGCACAAGAACCTTACCAACAGAAACCAAGGTTACTAGGTAACATTAGAACCCAGCTCTCCCACCACAGCAAGTCCAGGATAGAACAGCACACCAGAAAAACAAGATTTGGATTTAAAATCACATCTCCTAATGCTGATAGAGGACTTTAAGAAGAACATAAATAACTCCCTGATACAGAAACAGAATGTGTCGCTGAGACTAAGGGAAAGACCACCCAGAGACTGGCTCTTCTAGGGATCCATCCCATATACAGTTAAAAAACCTAGACACTATTATGGATGCCAACAAGTGCTTGCTGACAAGAGCCTGATATAGCTGTCACCTGGGAGGTTCTACCAGTGCATGACAAATACAGAGGGGGACACTCTTAGCCAACCATTGGACTGAGCACAGGGTCCACAGTGGAGGACCTAGAGAAAGAAACTAAGCAGCTGAAGGGGTTTGCAGTGCCATGTGAGAAACAACAATTTGAACCACCCAGTGCTCTCAGAGCTCCCAAGGACAATGCCATCAACCAGATAGTATAGATGGAGTTACCCATGACTCCAGTTGCATATGAAGCAGAGGATGGCCTTGTTGGACATCAATGAGAGGCTCTTGGTCCTGTGAAGGCTTGATGCCCCAATATAGGGGAATGCCAAGACAGGGAATTGGGAGTGGGTGGATTGGGGAGCAGGGGGAGGGGTATGGGTTAGAGGGTTTTTGTAGGGAAAACTACTAAAGGGGATAACATTTGAAATGTAAATACAGAAAATATCTAATTTTTGAAAAGATAGAGCTATACATTAAGTCCTTGAAGAAAGAAATCAAAGAATGGAAATGGAAAAATATTTCATGCTCTTGGATTGGGAGGATCAATATAGTAAAAATGACCATCTTGCCAAAAGCAATCTACAGATTCAATGCAATCCCCATCAAAATCCCAACTCAATTTTCATAGATCTAGAAAGAGCAATTCTGAAATTCATCTGGAATAACAAAAAACCCAGGATAGCTAAAACTATTCTCAACAATAAAAGGACTTCTGGGGGGAATTAATATCCCTGACCTCAAGCAGTACTACAGAGTAATTGTGTTAAAAACTGCATGGTATTGATACAGCAATAGGCAAGTAGATCAATGGAATAGAATTGAAGGCCCAGAAATGAACCCACAGACTTACGGTCACTTAATATTTGATAAAGGAGCTACAACCATCCAGTGGAAAAAAGATAGCCTTTTCAACAAATGGTGCTGGTTCAACTGGAGGTCAACATGCAGAAGAATGTAAATTGACCCACTCTTAACATCTTGTACTAAGATGAACTCCAAGTGGATCAAGGAGCTCCACATAAAACCTGACACACATAAACTAATAGAAAAGAAACTGGGGAAGACCCTGGAGAACAGAGGCACAGGGGGAAAGTTTCTGAACAGAACACCAATAGCTTATGCTCTAAGATCAAGAATTGACAAATGGGACCTCATAAAATTACAAAGTTTCTGTAAGGCAAAGGATAGTCAGAAGGACAAAACAACCATCAACAAATTGGGAAAAGATCTTCACCAATCCCACATCCGACAGATGGCTAATATCCAATATATACAAAGAACACAAGAAGTTAGACCCCAAATAAACAAATAACCCTATCAAAAAATGGGGTACAGAGCTAAACAAAGAATTTTCACCAGAAGAAATTCGGATGGCTGAGAAACACCTTAAGAGATGTTCAACATTATTAGTCATCAGGGAAATGCAAATCAATACAAGCCTGAGATTCCACCTCACACCAGTCAGAATGGCTAAGATTAAAAGCTCAAAAGACAATAGGTGCTGGTGAGGATGTGGAGAAAGAGGATCACTCCTACACTGTTGGTGGGACTGCAAGATGGTACAACCGCTCTGGAAATCAGTCTGGTGGTTCCTCAGAAAATTGGGCATGACACTTCCAGAGGACCCTGTCATACCACTCCTGGGCATATACCCAGAGGATTCCCCTGCATACAATAAAGACACATGCTCCACTATGTTCATAGCAGCCTTATTTATGATAGCCAGAAGTTGGAAAGAGCTCAGATGTCCCTCAAAGGAAGAATGGATACAGAACACGTAGTATATTTATACAATGGAATACTACTCAGCAATTAAAAATAATGAATTCATGCAATTTGTAGGCAAATGGTTGAATCTGGAAAATATCATCCTAAGTGAGTTAACCCAATCACAAAAGAATACACATGAAATGCAATCACTGATAAGTGAATATTAATGAGCCCAGAAGCTCTGAATATTCAAGGCACAATTAGCAAGTCAAATGACTCCCAAGAAGAAGGAAGGAGAGGACCCTGGTCCTGAAAGGACTGGATCCAGTTTTGTAGGAGAGTACCAGAATAGAGCAGAGAAATGGTAAGGTGGTGATTGGGGAATAGGCGGGGGTGGGGGTGGTGGGGGGTGGAGGTGGTGGTGGAAGAGGACATATGGGACATATGGTGAGGGGGGAACAGGGGAAGGGGAAAGCCTTTGGAATATAAACAAAAAATATAGAAAACAAAAAAATTATAAAAAAATAAAAAAGATAGATAACAGGAAATATTGCTGACTTAATAAAATATACATAAAAATTAGTCTGTACAGTGTTTATGAGCACAATAGCAAAAATAAATCAGTAGAGATCGACTTTACTTCTTTCCACATAGAACACACATGCACAATAAAACAACACCACTACTCCACTCATGAAATTAAACTGTTTGTATTTTTAAAATATTTACTACATTGTGGAACACAGAACCTAATTCTGAAAAGAATGGTAGTACAAATAAAATGCATGTTAAATATTTGGTGTGTGTGTGTGTGTGTGTGTGTGTGTGTGTGTGTAAAACATCTGTCCACTAAAGTGGCAGAAAAAAAATCTCTGTCATAGCACTAATTCTATATAATAATATATATAACAATATAAAACTTTAGGTTTTCCTTTTTTTCAATAATTTATTTTTTTATTCACTTTTCATCTGATCATAGCCCTCCCTCCTCTCCAAGTCCTGCCCTTAAAAAGTCCTCCTCCCATTTCCCCCACTCCTGTTCTTCTCACAGTGGGTGAATCCCCTTCTCTTGGGTCCCACCCTGTCCTGGGACTTGTAGTCACAGTAGGACTAGGTGCATTCTTTTTTGATGAGGCCTAACCAAGCAGTCCAGTTGGGGAAGAGGATCCAATGGCAGGCAACAGAGTCAGAGACAGCCTCAGGTCCAATTGTTAGGGAACCTACATGAATACCTAGCTGCACATCTGTTTCAAATGTGTAGGGGGGCCTCGGTCCAACTCTGTGTGGTCCTTGGTTGGAGGTTTAGTCTCTGTGAGCCCCAATGGGCCCAAATTAGTTGACTCTGTAGGTCTTATGGTATTGTTGACTCCACCAGCTCACGCAATTCTATTCCCCATTCTTCCACAAGACTCTCCAAGCTCTGCTTGATGCTTGACTGAGGGTCCCAATGTCTGTTTATATCCACTGCTGGATGAAAAACCACTAAGGAGACAGATATGCTAAGCTCCTTTCTGTAAGCATAGTGTCAAAGAGTGGATCTCTCACATGAGGTGCATCTCAAGTTGGGGCAGTCATTGGCTGTCTGTTCCCTCAATCTCTACTCCATTTTTATGGCTCCACATTTTGTAGGCAGGTCAAATTTTGAAGGTTTTATGGGTGAGTTGATATCCCCCTCCCTCCACTGGAAATTCCACCTGGCTATAGAAGGTGGTCACTTCAGTCTCCATATCCCCTGCTGGTAGGAGTCTAAACTATTTCCATTTCAATATACTCTCTGTAACCTCACCAGTCCCAGCCTCCAGCTAGTCCCAGTGATATCCCTCATGGAGTTTCCATTCTCATTCTCAACCCTCTCCCCACATTACCATCTTCTTTCCTCTCCGCAGCTCTTCTCCCATCTTCTTTTCTCTTTCCATCCACTACTTTGTTTCCCTTTCTGAGTGAGATTCATGCAAGTTCCCTTGAATCCTCCTTATTACCCATTTTTCTTTGGGTCTGTGGTTGTACCATGTTACCTGTACCATGGTTATCCTGCAGTATATGGCTTATGTCCACTTATACATGAGTACAAGACAATTTTCTCAGAAAAGTTTGTTGTATTAAAGGCAAAAATAAAGATTGAAGAGATGTCTCAGCAATTAAGAGCATGTTTTGTTCTTCCAGAAGACCTCAAATTCCCAGCATATCAGGTGCCTTACAATTGCCTATAATGCCATCTCCATGGAATTGGCTGTCTCCTGCCCTTATGGGCACCTGCAATCATGTACACATATGTACCTCCCCCTGCACACACATACACAGAAATAATTAAAAATAAAATCTTTAAAAGTGAAACTAGTGCTTTATTCAGTATATATGAAAGCTCAATAAATACGTGGGTTTTAGTCTGAAAGCCAAGCTTCAGGTTATTTTAAGAATTACCAAATAGTTCTCTAAAGCAGATGTCTGCAAAGTATAATGCAAAGTCAACTCCATACCTGAATTTGTAAAAATTGAGTGGAATACATCCATACCTCATTCATTTATGTGTTTCCCCTACAGATGTATCCCCTATCTGTTGAACCAGATAGCACTGAAATCTGTTGGATTCTCAAAGGCAACTCTACTCATTTCTTTTTTCTTTTCTTTTTTTCCCTGTGCTAAAACATGATGACCAAGACCAAATCTATGAAGGAGGATATTTTGGCTTACAGTCTTAGAGAGATAAGAGTCCATCATGGTAGAGAAAACACTTGGTAGATCACATCTTAACCACACACTGAACATATAGAGAGGGAACTAGTAGTGTGGTGAGTTCATAAGTTCTTAAACCTTTTCTCCAGTGAAATGCTTCCTCTAACAAAGCTGTATGTCCTACAGATGCTACAACCACCCGATATACTACCAATAACTGAAAACCAAGTGATCAAATGCAAAAGCTTATAGAGGACATTTTTCATTCAAATCACCATAGCAACCAGGTTACCTGCTTGAGAGACAATATATCTTGGTCCTCTGAATTCTATAACAAAATCAAGTTTATCCTTTTTACAATATTAAATGAAGTGAAAAGAGACTTCTTATGTAAGCTCCTTATGTAATATCCATTTCTAACACAGGCTCAGAAAATAAATAGAAAATAATTCTAACTAAAATAAAATTTGAAAAATAAAGAACTAAAATCCCTCCCCAAGACCTCTAGATTTCCCATTCTTGGCAGATTTCTTCCTGCCAGTAAGATAACTTCCACACTTATTCAGCAGGCTACTCACTATTAAAGGTTGTGCCTTCTTCCTCCTTGGAGACTGGAAGATTGAGTTAGTAATCTCGCTTCAGTCACATTTAGCTATTGATTTGTTTCTGCTCCAAGACAGGTGCTGTGCTGAGAATTACAGCACTTGCTTGCTGGCTACTGAGGCAATTTCAAATCTTTCCAAGAGAGATTATTTAGTGGAAATTCAAAGCTGCAATGTGTACCACTCATGGATAATTGGGTGATTAATGTAGAATAAGGCAGATTTTTATAGTAAGAGTACAATACAAGAGAACAACCCAACCCAGAACTTCTTTACAAAGGAGATATTGCTATCATAGATACAAAAGCCATGGGAAATGAGGTTGTCGCTTTACCTAGCCAATTTGAAAATTGAGAGCCACAGTATTTGATAAGATACTCCCAAATGCAATTCACCCTAAAGCTAGCACCTGTCAAGATTTACTCCAAAGAAAGTTCAAAATTTCTACTCTTCTTATTTTCTCTTGAGCTATAAATGCATTTCACAGTAAAAGCAAGCCTCTTCTTCAGGGATACAACAGAAAGTCATAGCCTATAGGAATTTTATTAAGAATATTAATCCCTTCCCCAGGCAGGCATACCAGTAGCAGAAAGGAAAAGAATGAGATTTTTCAGTACCAACCATTGCACTGTATTGCTTTTCTTGCCTGTGGCTTATTTCTTCATATATATCTGTTAGTTTACTTAAAAGGAAGTTTTGCTCCAAAATGCAGAGAGGTAAAAATGAACTGGGCATGTTACTTCCAGAGGACCCTGGCATACCACTCCTGGGCATATACCCAGAGGATTCCCCTGCATGCAATAAGGACACATGCTCCACTATGTTTATAGCAGCCTTGTTTATAATAGCCAGAAATTGGAAGCAGCCCAAATATCCCTCAAAGGAGGAATGGATACAGAAAATGTGGTATATTTATACAATGGAATACTACACAGCAATTAAAAATAATGAATTCATGCAATTTGTAGGTAAATGGTTAGACCTGGAAAATATCATCCTGAGTGAATTAACCCAATCACAAAAGAATGCACCTGAAATGCAATCACTGATAAGTGGATATTAATGAGCCCAGAAGCCCTAAATACTCAAGACACAAATAGCAAGTCAAATGATTCCCAAGAAGAAGAAAGGAGAGGACCCTGGGCCTGTAAAGATTGCTTCCAGTTTAGTAAAGAAACCGAGGGGGGAGGGGGAATTATTGGGGAACAGATGGGGGGGAGAGGAACTATGGGAACTATGGTGGGTGGGAACTGGGAAAGGGGAAAGCCTTTGGAATGTAAACATAGAATATAGAAAATAAAATTAAAAAAAAAAAAAAAAAAAACCAAAAAAAAAAAAAAAAAAAAAATGAACTGGGTTACACCAGGAAAAAAAACTGCTATATGTGTCCTGGTAAAATAGATAGTTCTTGGCCCAAATGGTTAGGGGACCATTTGAGACTGCTGTAATATTTCCCTTCTCTGCTCTTAGCCCACAATAGGCACAAGAATCACTAGGCCTATTAGAACAGGACTGTCAAATTATTTGGTAGATAGAAACAGGAATATTACAAGTTCTAGTCCTCCGTAGGCTGTGGACCAAGTTCATGAGCCAGTTTTAGCAACTTAGCCAGAACCTGTGTCATTATAAAAGTGAAGGACATTTGAGGTAGCTCAGCTGCTAAGCACTTGCTTGACATATATAAGACCATGAGTTCAATCCTCAATACAATGAGAGGAAACAAAAATGATAAAAGTTAGATTTTAAGTGTATATTTTGTACTATTTTTTTAACCTACATTGGTATAGCATGTGAGAGAGGGGCTCGATTACATCCTCTTCAAAAGTCTACCTGGAATTCCAAAATGTGATCTTATTTGGAAACAGGGTGCTGAACATGAACTGAGTTTAACAATAAGTATGTGTGAAAATGCCACAAGGGAATGTGTCTTTGTATATTAATTAAATATAAATATAAAAATATAAAGGTAACTCTTAACAGTTAAAAAAGAAGAAAAACATATATATATATATGTATATATTAATATTTTAAAGAGCATGTGTTGTTAGCTTTAGAATATCTCTAGATCCAATGACTGTTTTCCTCATAAAAAGTGGAGAGGATACACAGAGACACAGAGAAAAGCCATTTGAGAATGAAGAAGAGACTGAAATAATGAAGGAACAGCCAAGAAACACCGGAACAAGGACCATAAGAACTTGGTAAAGCAGGGAATAATTTTCTCTTAGAATCTTCACTATGAGAATAATTGTACAAACCTGATGTCAGGCATCTAGCAGTTAATACTGCAACAGAAATAATTTTTTGTTTATGATATCAGTTTTGTGATAATTTGTTAGGACAGCACTTGGTAATCAATGTAGTATCCAATACAAATCACATTTATCAGGTAAATAGGTGTATCCTCACATTACTGGTAAGGAAACTGAAGCCAATCACCAGTTTAAATAGAATTTCAAATATATCTATTTGATCCCAATGTTGTTCTATTTCCAATAATCTACATAGCTTGTCTAAGAGAAAATCCCTATCAGTGTCTCCTGAGTGTCACATACTTAATGTGCACATGAATCATTAGGGGTTCTGATTAAAATACAGATGCTGGGTACTAGGTCTTGAGGTCATCTGAGATTTCTGCATTTTTTATTAATTATTTATTTACATCCCAAATTTTTCTCCCCACCTGGCACCCTCACAGAGTTCTTCCCAATCCCCCTTTCCCTTCACCTCTGAGAGGGTACCCCCTACTGTATCCTCCCACCCTGGGATAGTAAGTCTCTACAGGATTAGGCACTTCTCCCACTGAGCCTAGACAAGGCAGCCCTGCATATATGCCAAGGGTCTCTGACCAGCCCCTGTATGTATGTCCTTTGGTTGGTGGCTCAGTCTCTGGAAGTTCCCAAGGGGCCCAGGTTAGCTGACACTATTGGCCTTCCTATGGGGTTGACTTCCCTCTAGTTCCTTCAATCCTTTCCCTAACTCTTCCATAGGAGTTCCCAACCTCACTACAATGGTTGGCTGTGAGTATCTACATCTGTCTCAGTCAGATGCTGGTAGAGATTCTTAGAGAATAGCCATGCTAGGGTTCTGTCTATAAGTACAACATGGCATCAATAATAGTGTCAAAAGAAATGATTAGGACTGAAGACACAGCTTTGTAGGTGCATGAAGATAATTCTGGTGGAGACAGTAAGATTAAGAGTTCAAGGTCATTTAAGGCTTTATAGGACAGTCAAAGCTAACCTGGGATATACAAAACCCTGTTTTTAAAATGAAAA
Organism: Apodemus agrarius; assembly: GCA_964023405.1. Taxonomy (NCBI): domain Eukaryota; kingdom Metazoa; phylum Chordata; class Mammalia; order Rodentia; family Muridae; genus Apodemus; species Apodemus agrarius. Next base: position 140,809,418 of record OZ030010.1, on the reverse strand, counting down.
GTGTCAGGTTGGGCTTGGTCTGCAGACTATACTTTGCACAAGGTCAGCACAATAGTGTTTGAGAAACATCCAAATAATACAGAAAATGTTTTGACTGGAGAATAAAAGATACAGATTTCAAATTCTATCTTTGTATCATATTACCAATGTGAATGGAGTTTTTGGAAAAGAAGCCATAATCAGAAATTGATGCCCAGAATTCAATCAATCCCTTTGTTAAATAACACTTGAATTCACATAATTTTGGAGCTTTACCTGTATACACCATTTTCTATGTAAGTATAAACACTTGAAATTAACATGCTCATCCCAAAGTAATCTTTTGATTCCCAAGGGAATCTTTTGATTCCCAAAGGAAGTTAACTCAAAATAATAATAATACTTATCAGAGCTATGGAGGCGGCTTAGAGATATATGGTTTGCTTTGCATACAAAAAGCCCTGTGTACTATCTTCAAAGGGGAAGAAAAAGGAGGAGGAGGAGGAAGAAGAGGAGGAAGAAGAGGAGGAGGAAAGGGAGGAAAGAAAAATGAAAGAAAGAAAGAAAATATGTTCTTCCTTTTCTCACTGGTGAGCTGCTAATACGACCCAGGAGACAATTGTCTCACATTTAAAAAAGACAAAAAACTTATCTGTTTATTGGCAATATGGAAAACATAACAACTCTGCCACAAAAATCTTATGTTTCTACTACAGATAGTATGAGAAATGTTATTGTAAATACAATGTTAAGTTAATATTCCAAGTACATGTCTTCTATTCTGTTCATTATGCATGTCTGGAGCACTTATAGTAGTAAGGAACTGTAGGAGACCTAATCCATAATAATGTGTTCACTTTCAGAAATCCATGCCCCTTATCTTGAAGGAGCATGAGTGTAGGATAAAAAAATATACCAGAAGTAACTACAATATAGCAGAAATGTGCAATGCAAAGGGAAGCAGGCATAAGATTCATCAGCATGGATGGTAGGTAGCAAGTGAGGCCAATGTCTGGAATAAGAATGTTCAAGCAGGGCGAAGAATAATACAGTAGCTACTACTCCTATAAAGTGCTTAGTGTGTGATTGGAATTAGTTCATATTAACCCATTTAAGCATAATTAAAAGTTAATTAGGGGCTGGAGAGATGGCTCAGCAGTTAAGAGCACTGACTGCCTTTCCAGAGGTTTTGAGTTCAATTCCCACCAACCTCATGGTGGCTCACAACCATCCGTAATGAGATCTGGCACCCTCTTCTGGGGTGCCCGAAGACAGCTATAGTGTACTCACATATTATAAATAAATCTTAAAAAAAGACCATGCGTTTAAAAGTTAATTAAATTTGAACTGGAATTCTCAGACACCATTCAGTTTCTGCTACTAGTATAAAGTAAAGATACATAATAAACTCAAAAACCATGAACCAGTCAGATTAAAGTAGGCACACCAACACCTTAAGAAAAGCCTATGGATAGACAAATGGAAATTGAGGATGCCAGAAATGAGATGCAAAAAGAAGCAGTGACAAAGAGAAAAGGAAGACTGATCATTTAAATAGGCATTGCCAAGTTTTTCTTCCAAATTTTTATGGTCTCAGTTCAAACACCTATAGATGGAACTCACAGCTTGTCTTATTGGCTGTGCTAAGGTCTATAGCTAATGCTACCTCTTCTAATCAGTTTATTGGGCCAAGATTAGTCATGTGTTCCAATTTAAAGTAGCAAAATTCAGCTTTATGTGTATATGTATATCTTTACAGGTGTGTGTGTGTGTGTGTGTGTGTGTGTGTGTGTGTGTATTTACAGTATATGCATGTGTGTATATGACGAGGACAACCAGAGGATTAGGAGTATGTCAGATATTCTGTTTTCTGTCACTTTCCACCTTATTACCCTGAGAAAAATTACTCAGAAGCTCACCTGGCATCCATCACACATAATAAGTTTCTCTGTCTTCCACATCTAGGATTACTGGCTCAAGTCAGCTTTTACATGGGTACTGGAATCTAAACTCAGGTTTCCATGCTTGAGTAGTAAGTTTTCTTATCCACTGACCTATTTCTTTGGTTCCTTATGCACTGAACCATTTGGTCTCAACAATCATTGACATGTTAGATGCCAAGGCAATGATAGATAGTTGGGTCAGGAAAAAAGCCTAAGGAGAGAAGAAGACACAGAGGAGGAAGAGGAAGGTAAGAAGGAGGAAGAGAAGGAAGAGGAAGCTAAAAGAAAAAAGGCAGTGGAGAATTAAAATCAGTTCTCCTAAGGCCTTTCTAGAATAATTTTGTGTGCTCTCTTCTTGTATTCTATAGAACACCTTAGATATCCTCATAATGAAAGTTTTAATTTAGAGTTTATTGTATATTAATTGGACATTGTAGTTACAGTTAGTTCCAAACTAAATAATATATCTTGTGACCAAAATAATAATGTGGACAATGATCTTACAGAAGCATATCTACAATGTATCAACAGACTCTTGACTTAATACATTTTTCATGCATAGCAGTAAATTCTGACCTTGATGTACTGTGAGAAAAACAAAATTTAGTTCACAGAATATAGAAATATTTTTAAAAAATAAGATTTTACATTTCTTTGATTGGCATTTCTATCTATACTGTATACTATGTTTATATCCTTACTTTAAGTCTGAATTTAATGTTCAGAAATGTAATGATCATGAAAAATTGAGTCAAGTAAGATTCAGCCATATCTTAAAGACTACATTTTGTGTAACATTCAACTGAAGAGGTTGGATTCAGCCAGATAAAAGGTCGTCTTTTCCATGTCTTTAGTGTGTAGTAAAACACAAGCCAATTGCTACTTGGTGAGCCTCCGAAGGAGAGGGTGACCCTGTGGGAGGTCAGCAGTCTCAATTAACCTGACCCCTGAGATCTCTCTGTCACTGGACTACACATCAGCTGAAATGAAGCCCCCCCAACAGAAATACAGCAGAGGACAGCCAGGTCTGTGTTCATTCAGAGAAGATGTGCCTAACCCTCAAGAGACTGGAGGCTCTAGGGAGTTTAGAGGTCTGGTGTGGTGGTGGGAGGGTGAGAGGTGAGGAGTGGGGGATGGGGGATGGGGGTAGGCACATCGCTGTGGAGACCAAGGTTGGGGGAGGTATGGGATGTGGAATAGTTAGAGGGTGGATGGGGAGGGGAGATAAAATCTGGAGTGTAAAAGATGGTTAAATAAAATTTAAAATAAAAAATGGAAAAAGAATTTGTTTACTGTAGATGAGCATGACAATGGCTTTTAAGTTCTTAAAGGAAAATACAATGAGAACAGTATTATGTGACAACACATTAATGTATAGATAGCTCGCAGCTGTAATGAACTGTATTACCACAAAAGGCACCAGCAGAAGGAGTAAGTGTGGACAGAAATTCAGCCACACTCTGCTCTGTACAAGGGAGTGGTGTTGAATCTCTCACAGGAAAGATTTCTCCACCAGTCTGCTCAAGAACACCCAAAAAGGTACTGTTCCTGTGAGCTGCATAATCACAAGAGGGGTGGCTTTTATTGATTAATAAAAGACTCTATTAACTAGAAGATACCTCCTTCTTCCAAAGGCACATCTTAATGCGAGGGAAAAAACAATTCTTGAATATGGGAATATTAACTTTGTGTATCCTATGTCTTTTAGGTCTTTCAGAATTTAAACACACCTCTGAGAGACACAGAATTGCATATTTGTAAGTCAATTGCATGTTCAGCCAGCCAAAATCTCTGGAAAACTGAGAACAAAGGCAAAGTTATTTCTCCTCCCTGGCCCCTCCTTCAGGAGATAGCCAGCATGCACCTGGATCACAAGAGACAGGGGTATGAAAATAATAGTTCAGACCTCACTGAGAAGCTCTGAACAAATATCTCAATCCTATGTATAGTGCATATCATGAATCTAGAGTCTCCTTTAATTGAGATTTTGAGGAAGTAGAGATATTAAGAGTCAGTTCTCAGGGCTGGAGAGATGGTTCAGCAGTTAAGAGCACTTCCAGAGGAACTGGAGTTCAATTCCCAGCACCAACATATGTCTGTAATTCTAGTTTTAGAAGCTTGCAGAGACACAATGCAACCAAAGTGTCAATACCCAGTAATAATAATAATAATAATAATAATAATAATAATAATAATGACTCAGTTCTAGGTGTGGTACTGGATTTTTACTAACTTTAAGAAAGACAGACAAACAAAAGGAGATGACAGATAAATAAAAAATAATAACAGAGGGAAAAGGAAAGAAGACAAACTGATTTTCACTTACACTCTACCTATACTAGAGTTGATTATCAGGTAAAGTTCGGAACTTATATTTTTCAAGGGCTTTCATTACTCCTTTACTAAGGCAGTAACCAATTATTCAGTTGTTCAAACAGTATGATTTATGATGAATATTTGTTTTGAAAATTTAGCAGCTTTGAGGTACAGGAAGCTAAGATATCAAAACCTAATAGAACTTAAACTCTGAATTAATTATGAACTCAAATAGATACTATTCACACATATTTTCAAAGTTCCATATTGGAAGAATTAAATATGTTTCTTACTGTATTGGGGGATGACTTTTGAAATATGTTATTGAGTTTTGAATCATATACAAGGCACATTATAAACCTGCATGGATCTATAGTAATGAAACCAGTTACTTTATATTTATATTATACTTTTCTGTGTTTTACTCTATCATTTCCATATTTTTTATAATATGAAATAATGTTTACATTTTAAGTATATTATTTTGGTAAACTGCCTCAAAACCTTTGAGAAGAAAGTTTAATACAAACTTTTATTTTCTTTGGTGTGGGGGCATTTTGAGTTGCTGAGTGGTTTAAGTCATCTTATAAAAACCTGTTCTATTGGCATCTCTCAGTTCCTGTGCCAAAAAGCAAAACCAATAAAGGAGTAATGTATATGATGCTGTGTACACAGTGTTGCACAGTATACCCTGCTGTCAATACATCTCTACTTGCAAATAACTGTTCATTTCAATGAGTTATTGTTCTGGTTGCAGACCTCTGGTTTATGATACACTGGCTATACAGGATCATCACAGTACTCTTGGATATCCTGTTGTTGCCTCTGTCATAGAGATCCTGTAGCTTTGGTACTACATGACCAACCACATCACATGCTCCTGCAGTTAATAGATAGAGTAGATGTCGGGATGGGCCAACTCCAAAACCTGTATCTGGGCCTGAATGGTAGCTAAATTGGTCACCCCCACCTGCTCTTCTACATCCTTACCACCACAGTCATGCTAGCGCTTCCAATGCATATCAGGTAAGGGGCAGGGTCAGCTCTCCAAATCTCTCACACCACCACCCAAAACAACTGTAACAAAGTGCCAGTGCTGTGTTTCAGATATCTAGCAGCCAGGACTGAGTCCTCATTTGTAGTTTCTGAGTGAAAGTCTCATTCTAATTTCACTCTTGGTTGAATTTGTTTTATACTTTTCAGGACTAACCAGATAATGTCTTTTTATAAAACTAAACCAAACAAAGCTGGAGAGAAACCTTAGTGATTAAGAGCATTTGTTGCTCTTGAGTAGTACCCAGGTTTACTTCCCAACACCCACATAGTTGCACAGAAACATCTGAGACTCCACTTCCATGAGATATGATACCCTCTTCTTACATTCATGTACATATATATGTTACATATGCATACATACATACATATATGCTACATACATACATACATGCAGGCAAAACAGTCATACACATAAAATATTTATTAAAAGAATCAAAGCTTGAGAATGGAATCAATCTATCACACATACAGTCTGTGGAATTATGTATATAAAGTATTTACAGAAATATTATTCTAACAGCAAAAGTAGAAGGCCAATAAAGTCCATCAATGAATAGATTAATGGGTACAGAAAACAATAGTACTGGCATGCTTATAAAGATATGTTATTCAATATACAAAAGAAAAATATATTAATGCACACTGTGGGGTGGAAAAACATTGAAAATATTCTAAGCTAAGGAAGCCCTACACTAAAGCACCATAATCAGATATGTCCAAAATAGGCAATACAACACATATAGATTGCTAAGTAACCTCACCCAGGTGCTCTAACTTGATAGTTGAATTATTCAGTCCTACATATTAAGGGTTTGGTTCTTAAATTATATGTTAGTAGCAAAAGAAAAAAATAAAACCAATAAAATACTGAAGTTTCGGAAAAGATATATAATAACCAAAATACTAAACATACAATATAAAGAACAAATATTAAAAGCTGCACAGGGAAAAGGAACAAGTAACATATAAAGGCAGAGCTATTATAGTAACACCTAACTTCTCAATGGAGACATTAAACGCCAGGAAGACCAGGGCCTGGACAGATGTTCTATAGATTCTAACAGACCACAAATGGCAGCCTATACTACTATACCCAGATTTCAATAACAATTAATGGAGAAAATAAGTCATTCTATGATAAACCAAAATTAAGCTATATCTTTCTACAAATCCAGTCCTACAGAAGGCTCTAGTGGGAAAACACTAACCTAAAGAATTTTGAAACACCCAAGGAAACAGAAAAGTTAAAAAATCCAAGATCAGGAAATCAAAAGAGGGGACACACACACACACACACACACACACGCACTTGCACACTACCACCACAAAAACAACAACAAAATAACAGCAATCAATAGATGCTGCTCATTGATAGTCCTCAACATTATTGTCCTCAGTTCCCCAATAATAAGATACAGACTAATACAATGGATGTGAAAACGTAATTCATCCATCCTTTTGCTATATACAAGTCATAGTCCTCAACATTAAGGATAGACCTTATTTCAGGGTAAAAAGATAGAAAAAGATATTCTAAGCAAATAGACATACGAAGAGGGAAGCTGTTGTAGCCATTTAAATAACTAACAAAATACACTTCAAATCAAAACAAGTCAAAAGAGACTGGGAAGGAAAGTATGCACTCATCAAAGAAAAAAAATCTACCATGAGGACATAATTCTTAACACTTACATACCAAATACAAGTTCCAAGGACATAAAACAAACAAAAAACCAACAAATAAAACACCATATATTGACCCTCACATATTACTAGAGACTTTACGGCTGATTCACACAAAAAAGCACTTAACAGAAATACTGGAACTATCTGATATTATAAACCAGTGGATCTAATAGATATTACAAAACAATTCACCCGAGTACAATTATACAATCTCTCTCTCTCTCTCTCTCTCTCTCTCTCTCTCTCTCTCTCTCTCTGTGTGTGTGTGTGTGTGTGTGTGTGTGTGCGTGTGTTTATGTGTATCACCTTATGAAACATTCTCCAGAAATGACCATATATTTGGATACAAAGTAAATCTCAGAAGAAAGAAGGGAAAAATGGAATAATAACCTTACATTCTATCTGACCACAATAGAATAAAACTGATTATCAACAACAATAGAAACACAGAAATCTTACAAACTCATGAAACAGAGCAAGTCACTACTCAATATAAAATGGGTCGAGAGAAATTAAGAAATTCAAGATTTTCTAGAGTTGAATGACAGTAAATACACAGCATACCCAAACTTATGAAAGTACTTCTAAGAAGAAAGTTCATAACACTGAATGCCTACATTAAAAATTGAAGGGGGCTGGCGAGACGGCTTAGTGGGTGAGAGCACTGATTGGTCTTCTGAAGGTCCTAAGTTCAAATCCCAGCAAGTACATGGTGACTCACAACCATCCATAATGAGATCTGACACCTTCTTCTGGTGTATCTAAAGATAGCTACAGTGTACTTACATATAATAATAAATAAATCTTAAAAAAAAAACTTGGACAGATCTCACACTAGTAACCTAACTGCATACTTGAAAGTTATAGAACAAAAAGAAAAAAATCAAACCCAAAAGTATCAGAAATAATAGTAAGAAATAATAATAACAACAACAAATACAATGAATCAAATAAACAGCACTGGTCCTCTGAGCAATCAGTATGATTATCAAATATTTACCCAAATCATCTAAAAGACAAAGAGAGAAGAGAAGAGTCTTGAACCTAGGGCACAAGAAAAGATTTTTGAACAGAACACTATTAGTAAGGCACTAAGATAAAAAGAATAAATAATGGGACCTTGTGAAACTGAAAAACTTCTATATTTCAAAGTGGCCTGCAGAATGGAAAAAGGGTTTTTTACCAACTACACATAGTTGGATAATAGCAAACTCAAAAAACTAGACATCAAGAAAACAAATAGCCCAATTAAAAATGGGAGAGATCAACAAATAATTCTCAGATAGGAAACTCAAATGTCTGAGAAACACTAAGAGAAATATTCTATGTCCTTTGCCATCAGTGAGATGCAAATAAAAACTGAGATTTCATCTTACACCTGTCAGAATGGTTAAGTTCAATAAAACAAATGACAGGTCATGTTGGATATAATGTGGATCAGAGAAAGCACTCCTCCATTGCTGGTAGGAGTGCAAACATTTGTAGCCACTGTGGTAATCACTGTAGCAGTTCCTCAGAAAATGGAAATAGATCTACTTCAGGATCTAGGCATATGATTCTTGGATATAAAACCAAAGGAAGCTACATCCTACCAAAGAGACACTTACTCAACCATATACACTGATTCTTTACTCATAATAGCCAGAAATTGGAAACAACCTAGCTGTCCCTCAACAGAATAGTGGTTAAAGAAAATGTGACAACTTTACACCATGATGTATATTACTACTCAACCATTTAAAAAAATGAAATCCTGAAATTTGACATTCTGAGTAAGATAGCCCAGAAAGATAAATGTGGTCTGTATTTTCTTATGTGTGAATATTAGATGTTACATCATTGATAACCAAGCTATAATCTGTTGAACCACCGAGGTAATGTATAGAGTAAGTTTGTACTGGGCAACAGATCTTGTTAAGAAAGGAAAATAGAGTAGATAATTGTGAGTGCATGGGTGGGAGAAAATCAAGTGGAGAGTGGGAAGGAAGAGGGGGATAGTTGAGAGACTATGAAGATAGGTAGCTAAAACTAAGGACCATTTGAATGCTAGTATGAAAACCTAACAGTAAAAGCTGCCCCCTATACACACACAGGACATATAAATAAAATCTCTAAATAATGTGGAAGATCCAGCCCAAATTAGACATCTCTTGTCATCAAATGAGGTTTCTAGAAACAGGAAAGAGTTACATCTAATTGAACTGCTGGCCAAAGGGCTCTTATAGTTATCTCCAAATAACAGAGGCTGTTGATAATAGTAAAAGTTCTCTCCCTCAACTTATGGCAAGGCCCCGTTGCTGAAGACAATGTCTACAGAACTCATTGAACATGGAGAAGCTATGCTGGTACCTGCATAGAGCATTCAAGCCTATGTTCTAGCATCTTTGGTACAGGAAGGTATCCTGCATCACCAAAGGAGAAACATAACCACTAACCCAACAACAAAACTTTTTATCTACAATTGTGTCTTGCTTGTACAATACGCTAGAAAAATTATGGCACAAAGCTTTTGTGAGTAATTAACCAATATCTTATTTAACTTAAGGTCTACCACTCAAGATACTACCCATAACTGACACTGCTTGGGTGGACAAGAACCTGAGACTAGATAACCCATGGTCCTACATCAAAACCAAATACTACTTTTCAAAAAATACAACAATAAAATGACTCCTTATGATATCCTGCTATACTCTTAAGCATTGTGGTGGTTTGAATAAGTTTCGTCCCCACAGACTCATGAGTTTGAATTCTTGTCCCAAGGGGAATGGCACTATTATGAGGTGTGGCCTCATTGGACTAGGTTTGGCCTTGTTGGAGGAAGTATGTCATTATATAGGTGGGCTTTGAGATTTCCTATGTTTAGGCTGTCCCCAGTGTGGAAGGCAGTCTTCTTCTTGATGCCTTTGGATCAAGATACGGAACTTTCAGTTCCTTGTCCTGCACCATGTCTGCCTGTATGCTGCCATGATGATAATGGACTAAAATATTTTTTTTAAAAAAATTGTTTTCCTTTATAAGAGTTGTCATGGTTATGGCATCTCTTCATAGCATTGAAACCTTAACCAAGACAGGTATCATTAGAGAAGCTTCCTCCTGCAGCAAATAATAACAAATACACAAACCCATGGTTAGACATTATTCAGAAATTGAGAGACCTTGGAATACTCAGCTGTAAACTGGTTGTTTCCAATCTCCTCTAGCGCTCAAGGAAGGGGAAGTAGAAAGAATGTGCTTTGCACATGTCATTGTGCATACCAGGTTGGTGTTTTTATGAGATTATTTAGTGGGTAAAGGAGTTGGTTTCTGTTTCCTGTTCCTCCTGTTATGCTAGTTTCCTTCTATTTGTTTGTCCAATTCCAATATATTAGTTTTTGCTTTATCATATTTTATCATCTCATAAAACACAAATGCAAAATATCTATATTGCATTATCTATATGCAATATAGATATATATGTAAGTTATATATCTTCACACAAATAAATGCCTATACATGCTAAATAGCAGTCATATTGTATTATCTTGAATAAAGCATATAAGTTCTTGTATAGTTTATATACTATATAGTATGATACAGTTTAATTTTTATATATGCACACTTGTCCTTAGAAACGCATCTGAATTACATGTAAAATGGTTGCTAAATAATTTCACCTCCTTCGTTATCATTATCCACATTTCCACATTATGTCATCATACCTTTATGATACAAGGGGAGAGAATGTCATAAGCAATTTAGAACATTTGTTTCCCATGGAATTAATTATTAAAACAGTGTTCTACCATTAAATGACAACGTTAAAAAAAAAAGGAAAAATACTTAAGAATCTACTTCTAGATTCAGGTCCTCAGAGACCATCTAAAACCTGGCTGCTACAAGCACTAATAGGAGAAGTGTAAACAAATTATTGGAAAACTGGGGTTATATCTCAGTGGCAAATCACCTATTTAGCTTCTTGAAGTCCTAAATTAAATTCCGATTTTTCAAAAGAAAAACAACAAAAAAATCACAAAAACTTGCTTATTGCATAGTTTATAGTGCAACCATTCCTATGGCTTTATCAGTGTTTTAGATCTCAGAATCTGGGGACTTTGCAATTGATTTGCAGAAGAGAGAGAAAAAGTTAAATAGCCCCTATTTTCCCAGATAGTAGTGCTAAGAACGGCATTGTAATACATGAGGTTGAATGTGTTCCTTACTTTTGAAACAAAGTAGGCAGCTTATATCTGGGCAGGCTTCTTCGTCCTCTTTCATTGGCTATGTGGGTCTATTGATGTACTTGAAGGTCAGGAGGAGGTGGGAATACATAGCTATTTCTGTGACTCCAGATCAACCAACCTTTAATATCTTGCTGAGGAGACCTGAGTGCTCACTCCTGAGGACAGTTGGTTTTCCTGAGGAATCCAGGGGTCATATTTGGAGGGAGGGGGTCTTATGACCCATCTAGTGAGACTGTTAGATTGTACTTTTTAAAGAAACTCTTTGTTTCTGAATATTATAGATGAGAGACTTCAGTGTGTTGGACAGCACGAAGCTACCTTTGGGAAGAAGTTTGTCTTGGTAAGTGGAAAAAAAGGTTTCTATGGGTTGAGTGATTTAGTTTTGTTTGTAAGTCTGTTTATTTTTAAAACACTTGTTCAATTTTACCTTTTTTATCCCCTTGTTATCTGAATTTCCATGTGTCCCTCAAAGCAGAAGTCTAATTTTATATAACATGTCTAACTTCCTTAGTAATGTTTTTTTTTTTGACATTTTCTTCCTATACTAAATGTTAAGCTATTTATTAACTCAGAGTTTGAGAGCAAAAACTTTGTCAACTTTTAAAGTTTTCCATCAAATATAGATGTTTTGTTTTTGTGGTCTGGACTGGCAGAACATTTGTAAATACAGGGGTGGGGTGGGGTGGAGGGATGGAGGCAGAAGGGAAGATTCTAAGTATGATCCCTGAACTGTACAGAGAAGTCTTGTCTAAGAAACAAACAAACAAACAAACAAACAAAAAACAAAAATCAACAACAGCAGCAGTAACTACCCCATCTCTCTATTTAAAAAACAAACAAACAGAAAACAAACAAAGAGGCATGGTGCTATGGCGGTTAGGTTAGGTTTAGGACACTGTAATCGTTACATTGAGATGTGGAGTTGGCAGGGCATGAGAGCTGTACGTTCAATCCCAACCTGAACTAAAGAGAAACTTTGTCTTGTTTTAAAAATAAAAAGTAAACCCTTCCCAATATCAGACATTGTGGTAGCATATACAAGCATAAAATCATTATTCTGACGGGGAGGGAGGAAAGGTCTAGGTATTGCAAGTTTAAGAATGGCCTAGAATATAGTGATATTGCGTTTAAAAAATGGTGTGATGGCTTACTGGGCACTGCATTGGCACAGGACTGTCATCCTAGCACAGAGAAATGCGACTATAAGGAGGGAAAAAAATCGCGAGATTTGAGTCTGAGCCAAGATAAAGAAAAACTGCCCGGAAAGAAAAAAAAAAAAAAAAGCAGTAAACCCAGTCCTAAAATGGAAGACAATGTGGTGATGCAAGAGTACTAGCCCAGCACTGATTGGTGGAGGCACGAGAGTACAAATATCGCGAGATCTGTTTACAACTGCTCTGAACTATAGAGACGCGTTCTCTGATTGGCAGAGACACGGGAGTACAAATATCGCGAGATCTGATTTTACTCCAGGGCTATATAAAGAGACGCACGTTCTCCTCAAGGTCAGAAAAGCGGCGAGGTCGAGGAGAGCAGTTTTGCGTGTCCAGCTGGCAGTTTCCTGTAATTCAAGCCCTGTGAAGTAGAGGCCTGAGGAGACGAGAATTGTGAGTTTCAGCTTCTCTTGAACTGTATAGAGAGACTCTGTCTCAGAAATAAAGTGAAAGCGGCCATAGTGATAAGAATTGGCATCTGTGTGGTAGGGCAGGGCTGTAATGGCGGTACTCTGGGGAGAGTTTGAGGCTCACAGAGGAATCCGTTTTTTTTTTTTTTCCCTCTTTTATAAAACCTAAACCTGGCATAGTGGCAAGATTGTTCGTGGTTCATTCGATGTCTCACAGTAATGTAACCCCAATATTGAGACTGCATGAGGTTTACAAGTCTGAGCCCATCCTAGATTATAGTGTCTTGCCTTAAAAGAAAAAAAAAAACTGGAAAAGGGCAAGGAGGAAAGGGGGAGGGATTGGGGAAGGGAGAAAGGAGAGAGGAAGAGAGGTAGTTGTGGGGGAGAGGGAGACTCAGAGAGAGCATTGTGGTGGGCAGTTGGTTCACTGAAGTGCTTTTATTGTTAGAACCTGGAGAGGGAGGGCGTGGGAGGATCCCGCAGGCTGGGGGTTGGGGGGTTGGGCTGTTTTGTTACCACCTCTCAAAAAAGCGAGGCTGGAGTAGATAAATATCGCGAGATTGAGCCCTGCTGCTCACTAGGGTTGAGCCCCGCCCACTGGAGGGTTGAGACGCCCCCTAGAGTGCTAAGTGCTACTTGTCTCCTACTCTTTTTTTTTTTTTTTTTTCTTTCTTCAGAAACGATTTCTCCATGCTCCTGGTTGTTCAAGAACTTGATGTATAGACAAATCAGAGATTGGTCTTGAGTTAAGAGAACTGCCTTCTTCTGCCTCCCAACTGTTGGGATTACAGGTATGCACCATCATGCCTTACAGACTGTTTTAATACAAATTCAAAAGTAAACCTGCCACTGTGAGATGGCCAGTAGTGTATTGGTTCAGTCCAACAGTCTCTGCACTAGGAGGTGGAGACTTGTAATGAAAATTGTGAGTTTGGGCCAAATAATAGGACTCTTGTTAAAAAATGGTAACAATGTAAATCAGGCATAGTGGTTTGATGTGGACTGTGCTTGTAAAAGATTATAATCCCAGCTCTGGGAAATGAAGATGGGAAGAGCATGAGCATGACAACTTTGAGTCAAATCTGAGGTGTTTATGAGATGACAACCTCAAGTTAAAAAGAAAAAGAAACTGGTATGATCACTAAGTGTACAGTGTGCAGTCATAAGAGTGTTAACTAAGGACTCCATTGGTGGAGACAAGATGTTGCTAGTATAGTGAGATTGAGCCCTGCACGGGGCTATAGGGACTGTCTAAACAAGTGGCAGGAGTAGGAGCAAACTGAGCTCTGTGCATAGTGAAAGGGTGGACAGCTTGTTCTTGGTGCTTTCCTGATAAAGTAAAAAAGATATAAATGAATACAAGCAGGGGAGTTGGGAACTTAATCAGAAAGCTGGCTTGGTTGTCTGCTGGGTAGTATGGTAAATGGTGATAACAGGCCTCTAAGCCTTGACTGTATAATGACTTTGCCTCAGAAGAGAACAAAAAAGTAGGAGGAGGTAAAAAGAGACAGAGGAATGGGAGGAGGCTGGATGGTCAGCATGGTGACACAGAGGTGTTTCTGTATTTTCTGCCCTCTATGGGAGGAAGTGGGAAGATGTCATGATCTAGGCATTCCTGGCTTATGGGACATATGGTGGGGGGTAACTGGGAAAGGGGAAAGCCTTTGGAATGTAAACATAGAATATAGAAAACAAAAATTAAAAAAAAAAACTGAGTTGTATTATGGAATATTACCTTCAGTAAAAAGTGTTAACACTTAAAATGGAGAATTGTAAGGAAAAATAATTTTTCAATATTGAGAAAGTAAATTTTAATACTGTTTTAATTCCAGGATAAATCATAGCATTATACTGCACAAATAATAATAATAAATATTGCAAACCTCATTGAGAATTTTTTTTTTTTTGTATTTGCCAGATTGCTTGCTTTTAAAGAGGACCAAATATAATTTTGGATACCCTATGCCAAGTACATGGTAGTTATATCTTATTTTTGTTAAATATGCAATTGACCAATTATGAAAGTATTATAGTTATTAACCTTTGATAAATAGAATGTATTTTAAGTTTATTAACCATTTCTCATTTGCTTGGTGACCAGATTCACATAAAAATAACACCCTCTTGAATTTTTATTTATTTAATTTAATGTTTTGCAATGGGACATAGAAAAGAAATTCTGTTCTCTGTTTCAGTTTAGAGTTTAATATATTAGTAATTTTATACTGATGATTATGTTGCTAGTAATTCTGATTTTTGTACACATAGGACTTGTCTTCTAGTATAAAATTCAATCCTCCAAATCCACATAAAAATAGACATAGGAGTAGTAAAAATCCTAAATTTACTAAGTTTCTGGGTTTTTTTCCTCCTTATGTCTTCTGTAGTTTTACTTCATAGAAGCTATTATTATTTGGTAATAAATATTTTTGTGTGTTTGTTTACATTTGTGCAGGTACAGGTTCACTATATATATATATACATATATATATATATATATACATATACACACACATACATACATACATACACACACACATATGTATGTGTATATGTATATACATATACATAGGCCAGAAGTCAGCCTCAGGTGTGGTTCCTGTGGAGTGTTCCCTTTGTTTTTTGTGATATGGCCTTTAACTGGGACCTGGACAGTAAGGTGGGCTATCTAGCACTCAAGAAATGGATTCAGGGATTCTCTTGTCTGTCTTCAGTGCCATTCTAGGGATTATTTTAAATGTGATTTCTGGTATTGAAGTAAACGCACTGAACCATCTACCCAGTGTGATAATAAAATTTCATGAATATTACAGAATTATCATGAATTTGCTAATTTAACTCTTGTTCTTTTGTCTTGTGTGTTTTGGAGCTTGGATTTCTCTATGCTGATGTGAGGATATGCAGTCTTCTGTTTCCAATTTTTAATTTACACTATCCTTTTGTTTGCCTTGTCAACTTCTTTCCTTAGAATAAAATTACTTTTGTGATGTTTTTCATATTAAAGAAAGTTGGGTTTGGCTCTGTGAGTGAAATTTTGAAAGTATTTTAGATTAAGATTAGCTCCACTTAATTTATATGAAGTCTGTTTTCAATGGTTAGTCTTGTATTGCTATATTATATTTGCTTTATATATCTGTAAATTATGTAGTCTCCATTCTTTACACAAACACACATATGCATGCCTGCAGACATAGTAGAAAAGTATGCTTTTTAATTTTAAATTTGTATTTGTGCCATTGTAAATAATAATAGTCTTATGTTTTCATAAATATTAATTACTTCTCATTGCTGTCTCCAAATACCTGAGAAAAGCAAATTAATGAAGTAGAGATTTAGAAAATGTTCAGAAGAAATATCCTGCCTGGCAGAGAAGAATAGCAGTAGGAACATTCATGATATGGATAGTCACATTGCATCTTCAATCAGGAAGGAGACAAATAAGGTGATTAGCTGACTTTCTATCCTATTACTCTTTTGGGGATTTTTTTTAATTGATAAAATTGAAGATTTATTTGGAAAAACTGATAGAATTATCGGCTTACAAATACATTTAGAATATAATTAAAAAACAAGTGGAGCTATATTCTAATAGAACTGAAGTTTTTTTTTTCTTTAGATTTATTTTTTTTTAATTTTTTTTTATTTTCTATATTCTATGTTTACAATCCAAAGGCTTTCCCCTTTCCCAGTTCCCACCCACCATAGTTCCCATAGTTCCTCTCCCCCCCAACTATTCCCCAATCATTCCCCCTCCCCCCTCGGTTTCTTTACTAAACTGGATGCAATCTTTACAGGCCCAGGGTCCTCTCCTTTCTTCTTCTTGGGAATCATTTGACTTGCTATTTGTGTCTTGAGTATTTAGGGCTTCTGGGCTCATTAATATCCACTTATCAGTGATTGCATTTCATGTGTATTCTTTTGTGATTGGGTTAACTCACGGAGGATGATATTTTCCAGGTCTAACCATTTACCTACAAATTGCATGAATTCATTATTAATTGCTGAGTAGTATTCCATTGTATAAATATAACACATTTTCTGTATCCATTCCTCCTTTGAGGGATATTTGGGCTCCTTCCAATTTCTGGCTATTATAAACAAGGCTGCTATAAACATAGTGGAGCATGTGTCCTTATTGCATGCAGGGGAATCCTCTGGGTATATGCCCAGGAGTGGTATGCCAGGGTCCTCTGGAAGTGACATGCCCAATTTTCTGAGGAACCGCCATACTTATTTCCAGAGTGGTTTTACCATTTTGCAATCCCACCAACAGTGGAGGAGTGTTCCTCTTTCTCCACATCCTTGCCAGCACTTGTTGTCTCTTGAGTTTTTAATCTTAGCCATTCTGACTGGTGTGAGGTGGAATCTCAGGGTTGTTTTGATTTGCATTTCCCTGATGACTAATGATGTTGAACATCTCTTAAGGTGTTTCTCGGCCATCCGAATTTCTTCTGGTGAAAATTCTTTGTTTAGCTCTGTGCCCCATTTTTTGATAGGGTTATTTGGTTCTTTGGGGTCTAACTTCTTGAGTTCTTATTTTTTAGTTTAAATATATGGTACATGTGTATATGGGCGAATTTAGTGTGGGGGTGCATGAGTCCGTGTATATACATGCAGAGGCCAGTGGAAGTGATTTTCTTCATCAGTCTTAACCTTACTTTTTCCTTTCTGATAGGGTTCTCATTGAACTAGAAGCTCAATGTTGAAGATACGCTATCTGGTCAGCAGGTCTCTGGTATTTGTATGTCTCTGTCACAGATACTGAAATTACTGTATGTACCCTCATTCCTAATATTTTATGTGGGTGGTATGGACTTGAATTTGTATCCTCATGCTAGAATATCAAGTGCTTGTACAAACTGAACTATTTTTGTAGCTCATAATTTCTACTTTTTTATTCATTTTGGGACCTCAAATCCTGGGAATTTGGCCAAATATATTCAAGATAAATCTTCCCAAGTTTCTCTGGAAATGCCTTTACAGACGTGCCTAGAGGTATGTTTCCTAGGTATTTCCAAATCTCGTGAAACTCAACAATGGATATAAATGATCACATCTCATTTTTCTCTTTGTGTCATTTATTTATGGTTTTTCTTTTTTAGAAATGTAAAACTATGTGTACCTCTGTGTAATTATGTACACATGAATGCAGGTGCCTGTACAGTAAAGAAGAAGGCATCAGAAACCCTGATTGTGGGTTTGTGAGCAGCCTGAACTGGTAAGCAAACTCTGATCTACTCTAAAAACAGTGCACACTCTCAACCACTGACCCATCTTTCCAGATTATATTTGAAGGTATTACTTTCACTATTTATTATTATTTAACATTGAGTTGCTGTTACTTTCTTCTCATTTATTGGTTGCATTAATCTTGCTTTCTCAATGTATTTATTAACATTTATACATGAGTAATTTTTATGTAAGGGTTTTCTACTATAATTCAGAAAACTTACTAAACAGAGTCTAAAAAGCTATAGCAATTACACATTATCTTTTCTCCATATTTGTTTTGTCTTTTTTGTGTTCCTGGATATTTTGGTTTTTAAATATTTATGTTCCATCCAGTTATCTATCCATATTCCTATCTTGTTACTTCTGTGCCTACTTTAACCATTAGGCCTTTTGCTAGTTTTTCATGTACCTAATGAATGAAAGAAGTTTTATACATTCCTTCCATCTTCCTCTCTTGTCCTTCTCATTTTTCTTTTGTCTCTGTCCATTCTGGTCCTAAACCTTCCCTTCTCCCTCTGACCCTCTTTTGTTCTCTTCTCCCTCCCCCATTTCCTCCTTTTATCTCATTTCTTCTCCCTCTCTATCCTCTCTTTCCTCCTTTCCCTAAATTCTATTTTCTTCTACCATTTTCCTCACTTCCATTTCTTCTTTCTCTCCCACTGATCCTTTCTCCTTTCATCTCCTCTACCCCTCACACGTTTCTCTTGCTTCCCTCTCCCTTTCCCTGTCCTTATTCTCATCCCTATCTCCCTCTGTACCTCTCCTGGCCTTACAATCTCTGTATATTCTCCAGCTCCCCTTAAACGGTCATCTTTTCCTCCCCCCTTATCCTACCAGGCCTCCCTACTCCCTGGGGCCCTAAGTCTCTTGAGGGTTAGATGCATCTTCTCTTACTGAGTCCAGACCCGGCAGTCCTCTGCTGTATATGTGTTGGGGGCCTCTTATCAGCTGGTGTATGCTGCCTGTTTCGTGGCTCAGTGTTTGAGTGATTTCCCAGGACCAGGTTAATTGAGACTGCTGGTACTCTTACAGGGTTGCTCTATTCCTCATCTTCTTCCAGATTTTCCCTAATTTAACCACAGGGGTCACTAGCTTCTCTACATTGGTTATTTCCACATTCTGCCTATCACAAATAAAGCTGCTATGAACATAGTGGAACATGTGCCCCTGTGGCATGGTGGAGAATCTTCTTTGTATATGCCCAGGAGTGGTATATCTGGGTCCTCAGGCAAATTATTTCCATATTTCTGAGGAACTACCAGACTGATTTCCAGAGTGTTTGTACCATCTTGCAATCCTACCAGGAGTGGAGGAGTGTTCCTCTTTCTCCACATCCTCTCCAACATGTGTTGTCACCTGAGTTTTTGATCTTAGCCATTCTGACTGGTGTGCGGTGGAATCTCAGGGTCATTTTGATTTGCATTTCTCTGATCACAAGACTTTGAACATTTCTTTATGTGCTCTCAGGCATTCGAGATTTCCTCTGTTGTGAATTCTCTTAGTTGTATATCCCATTGTTTGATTGGGTTGTTTTGTTTCTTGGTAGTTAGCCTCTTGTGGAGATGGACTCTTAAACTTCCATCTCTCCACTATTGGGCATTTCAGATAAGGTCATCCCCATTGAGTCTGGGAGCATTTCACATCCCAGGTCTCTGTTCCTTTCTTTCTTCAGGGACTTGATGTTCTTTTCATATGTATCTTTCAATTGCCTGGTTAGAGATACACCAAGTTATATTACTTGTGGCTTTTGTGAAGGGTGTTGTTTCCCTAATTTCATTCTCAGCCCATTTATCATCTATATAAGGAATATTAATGATTTCTTTGTGTTACTTTTATATCCAGCCACATTGCCGAAGTTGTTTATCAACTCTAGGAGTTCTCTAATAGAAATTTTGGGGTTAATTATGTATATGATCATACTATCTGCAAGTACTGATAGCTTAAATTCTTCCTTTCAAATTTGTATCATCTTGATCTTTTGTAATTTCATTTCTCTGACTAGAACTTCAAGTATTACATTGAATAGATAGGGAGAGAGTGGGCAGATTTGTCTTGTCCATGATCCTGATGGGATTGCTTCAAGTTTTCTCCATTTAGTTTGATGTAGACTGTTGCTTTGCTTTATTACTTTTATTATGTTACTGTATGGGCCATGAAATCTTGATTTCTGCAGGACTTTTACCATGAAGGTGTGTTGTATTTTGCCAAAGGCTTCTTTAGCATCTAATTAAATGATCATGTGCCTTGTCTTGAGTTTGTTTATATAGTGGATTATTTTTGTTTATTGAACCATTACTGCATCCCTGGGATGAAGCCTCCTTGATCTTGGTGGATGATTTTGATGTATTCTTAGATTCGGTTTGCTAGAATTTTATTGATTATTTTTGCATCTATATTCATAAGCAAAATTGGTCTGAAGTTCTTTTTTTCTTGGGTCTTTTTGTTGTTTAGGTATCAGCATAACTGTTGCTTCATAGAATGAATTAGGTAGTGTTCCTTCTGTTTCTATTTTGAGAAATATTAGTATAAGATTTTTTTTTTTGAAGATCTGGTAGAATTCTACACTGAAATCATCTGACCCTGGATTTTTGTTTCTTTGGAGGTATTTTTCTGTCTTTTTTGAAAAGCATTTCTTTCATTGAAGAAGGAAGTAAAAACATTTTATAATAAAATTGAAGATTTAGATGGAAAATATTTCTGATAAAATAGAAGAGATGTATAGAAAACACATTAAAATTGACGATTTTCATAGAAAATTAAAGAGTAAAGTGGTAGACGTAAAAACATTGCTAAATTAATTGTAAAAAGAAGTAGAAATATTTTATGATAGGATTGAAGATTTATGTGGAAAATATTTCTGATAAAATTGTAGAAAAATATAGAAAAGTATACCTTCAATTAATTTAGAACATTTTTAATGTCTACCATTTTATCTGTATAATTTTCCATGAAATAGTCAATTTTGACATGTTTTTCTATATATTTCTTGAATTTTATCAGAAGTATTTTCTATATAAATCTTCAGTTTTACCTGAAGTAGAATTTTATAATTTCACTTTCAATCAACTTAGAATTTTTATGCCTACCATTTTATCTGTATAATTTTACATGATAATCTTCAATTTTAACATGTTTTTCTATATATTTCTTCAATTTTATCAGAAATATTTTCCAAGTAAATCTTCAACTTTATCAGAAAATGTTTATAATTCCACTTTCAATCCACTTAGGGATACTTTTATGCCTACCATTATTATATCTATATAAAATTTTCCATGATAATCTTTGGAGGTTTTTAATGACTGCTATTGTTTTCTTAGGGGTTATGGGACTATTTAGTTTACCTCATCTTGATTTAATTTTGGCATGTGCTATGTTGTGGGAAAAAAAGTTGGGGGCGGCCGCAGGAAATAGGAGAAGACTGGTAGGCAGAGCCCGCATAGGGGAAAACTGGCTAGGCCCATGCAGTGCTCTGTGGTATGGACAGTGGGCGCCTGAGTACCTGTAGAGAGAGAGGCTGCCTGGCTAGCAGGGAGGGGTGGTCTTCGCTCAGAATGCGGTGCCTTTCTGGCATGGGCCTCCGGGTACCTGTTAAAGCTTGGCTGAGAAGAGGCTGGATCCTTCCCTGGTGGCTGGAAACACTGAGGCCTGATCCATGCTCCTACATGGCGAGTTTTGATAAGAACAGACAGTTCATGGTTTCAAAGCTTTATTACAGAAAAGTAGGAAGAGAAAAGGAGATAGAGAAGTAAAGAGAGAAAGAGAAGATAAGAGGAATGAAAGCTGGCTATGATCGCATGGAAAGAGGGGAAACAGGGAGACAAGGGCAAGGATGAGCAAAAAGGAGAGAGAGACAAGAGAGAATGAGGAGGGTCAAAAAGCCTCCTTTTATAGTGGACTGGGTTACTGTGCTGTTGCCAGGTAACTGGAGCAGGGAAAACCTAGCTATAGCCAAGTGACTGTACGGGTGTAGTCCATCCAGAACACTAGGGGCTTGGGGCGTGGCCATACATGACTGATGGCCACAAGATTATGGAGTTGAGTCTGGGAGCATGGCTCACTTGTTCTATCCCTTGTAGAATGTTCTACTGGGTCTTTGGAGTAAGCCTTGCTCAACCGGGCCACTGACTGACTGACTTACATGGTCCCACAGTATGTGTCTAAAAATATCACCCATTTTGTCTAGACTTTCCAGTTTGTTGAGCATAGGCTTTTATAGTAAGGTCTGAGTCCCACATATTTAAACTATGCATTACATAGTTTGCAGACTGACTTACTGGTGTTTCTGCTTGGATGGAAGCCAAGGAACTATACAGCTGTAAGTGGAAAAGGTATTCCAGTGGAAGTGCATACTGAGACATGGGAGCCCAGAAACCACAGAGCTCTGAGGTGGGACAGTATCCTAAGGGAAGGGCATCCTAAGACATGGGAACCCAGGAACCATATAGCTCTGAGGGGAAGCCTCCTCAGCAACTCCTAGGGAAGGGTATTCCCAACTAAGTTGAAGAGCTCCTGTTTGACAGTTCCTGTAGTGGTAATATACAAAGGCTGTAAGCTGAGGCAAGAAAGGTGCACAGCTGAGGAGCAGCTATTGTTGACTCAAAAGAAGATGCACCAACATGAATAGCTCCTATATTGGCTGCAGGCTAAGGAGATCTCCTTGTGTCACCATTTTTGACAACTCTGGTGGAGACATTTTACCATCATAGGCTGGGGCAGGAAGGAGAGAATGACAGCAGCTTTGGATTTCGAGCCTTTAGGGACTACATTACTTCCTTATAAAAGACTATAAGGTATATACAAAGATAGCTGCTATGGCAAATACTTTGCATAGATCCTGGCACAATTATATAGTATTCTGAATAGAAGTTCTTAAAATCACAGTGTTGATATCAGTTCTGCTACACTTCCTTATGAACAGTTTTACAAAATACATGAATTATCTTACAGCACCAAACAAACCAGAAACTGGTTGCTCACTCACTTTTCTTCTCTGTTTTCTCTAACTTCTATCCTCTTAGATTTTTTACATCTTTTTCTTTTCTTTTCTCTTTATCTCATTTACCTAATCATTAGTTTTGATAACCAATTGTGTGTAGTTTATTCTCTTGGGCTGGGAATTGGCTGGAAATTAGAAATCTTTAACTCATATGTCCATGTACTTAACAGATACCGTCAGAAAAAATATTTAATATCAAAGTACGATGGTCCTACTTTTGTCTTCCCATAAGTTTTTAATATAGAATGAGTCTAACCATAATTCCCAAGTTGTCTATATTTTGTTAGCGTTAATTTCATGTATTGCCTCAGTTATAGTTATATGACTTACCAAGTGAGACCTATGATTAAAAATTATATTAATAATGTTACATTTATTTCAAGGTGATAGTCCAAGAAAGAAATTATCTTCCCATATACGCTGTTCATAGGAGTTTTTCTGGCTGAGTAACAAAGAAATTAGGCAAACAGAATTTACAGAATTGTACTTTGCATTCTAATTGTTAAAGAATTTCATAAATCTGGAGTTCTCTAATGATCTAGCACAGGGCAAGCAAGCTGCCCACAAGACAAATCCTCCCACATTGTCTGGTTTTGTAAATAACATTTTGTTGAAAGAACAAAGTCCATTTGTTTTTTGCATTATCTCTCACTGCTTTGTTGCTACAATAACAGGATAGAAGAGTGGGAACAAAGATTTCTTTGTAGATGAAGCCTAAAACACTTCTTTACTTCCCCTTTAGAAATAGTTTGCTAATCCCTAGTCTATAGAAAAATCAATCAATAACCTAGTAATTTTTCTAGGAACACATGGTTCATGAAACTCACTTTTGTCTAGACTAATGGATCCAGATAGATACATGTTTATATCAAGCTATTTTTTTCTACATTTCCTTCATTTCTTGCCTCTAACCCACCATCACTATCCCAGAAATTTCTAATGGAAATGCTATTAATGACATTTCCTTTTTATTCAATACTACATTTTCTGGCTTTCTGTAACTCCAATTATCATATATCTATCAAAACTGACTTCCTCTTTCCCTACCAGAGTTCCTGAGGGTAAGATAAAGTGAGGTCCTTCTTTTATGAATTTGATTAAACTGTATTTACTCTCAGAAAGTTTATTCTTTAAAGAATATATTTTTAAACATTCTCCTCTTCGTTCTTTCTCCATCCCCCACCCCCTTTTTTCTAATTTGTTTTTTTTAAACTTTCTATAGTCTTTGTTTACATTCCAAATGCCTTCCCCTTTCCCCTCACCCCCCCAAAGTCCCATAAGCCCTCTTCCCACTGCCTATTCCCCAATCAACCCCCTCCCACTTCTCTGTCCTAGTAATCCCCTACAGTGCTACATCAAGCCTTTCCAGGACCAGGGCCCTCTCCTTCCTTCTTCTTGGGAATCATTTGATATGTGAGTTATGTCTGGGGTATTCAGAGATTCTGGGATAATATCCACTTATCAATGACTGCATTCCATGTGTCTTCTTTTGTGGATGAGTTACCTCACTTAGGATGATATTTTCCAGTTCCAGTTCCATCCCCCACCCCTTATCCAGCTCTCATGTATTCTCTTGCATTCTTCCTCTATCCAGGATTTATGTACAATATGCAGATGATCTACCACTGAACTATATCTCTAATTCATTTTGTTACTTTCTATAAAATTTGAGACAGTATTCTATATGAGTTTCTCAGGCTGGCCTTGAACACACCTTGTACCTCAGGCTGGGTTAGAATTTAGGAGCTAATTGTTTAGATTCCTGAGTAGCTGAGATTATAGTCTATAGCCCCAGGGCTGACTTAGCTATTCTCCAAGACTCTGTAAGTAAGATGTTTCTACACAGCAGCAGTTCAGCCTATAAAAATCTCATTATTCTGAGAAGCGTTCTTGTGGCATATGGTTTCTACTTGCCTTATAGATGTCAATTAATGGTGTTTTGTTATTGTTTCATTCTCCTGTTATTTATATTTAAATATTTTATCTTGATGCAAATGTAGTATCAATGTCCTTAAAAATAGAAAAAAAATCTTATTTTTATTTGGAAATACTTTAGTTACAACAGCTAGGTAGTATCTTTTTCTAGAAAATTAGAACACATTGTGAGATAAAAGGCTTTTTGTCAGCCTAGCAACTTCCTCCTGCAGCTATAAAAAGTCATTTCCCCAGTCCATACTTAAGAATTGCTAAGAAGAAAAATGTCAGTTTAATGAGCAGATTGAATCATGAGCTTAACATTTTAAGAATTAAATGCAAAAAACATCAATCCAATCAAACATATTTTTAAAGAAATCATAGTTCCCTAGCTCTAAATATGAACAGAATATCTTGAAAAACAAATTGGTACATAAATGTGCTGTCAGTAAGATTCTATTTTCTCCTCACTTACACAGCACTGTTTCTTAAGCTCAAGTTGAATATTTCACTATGGCAACATGAAATAACTTATCCTGCATCAGCCTGAAATAGAAAAATTCTAGCATATATGTGATATAATAAGCAAAGACATCACTATATATGCCAAAGAGAAAAGATCTTTTGTTGATTATTTGCTGTAATCTTGTTTCTATGAAAAAAAAATCTATTGGTTCAGGACTATTCCTGCCTTTCTTTCTCATTCTTTCTCCCATCAGTAAGACACCACAATGTTGGGTTTTCTTTACTCTACTTGCCATGTATTCCACATTACATTTACTATTTATCTTAAAATTAAAATGGAGACAGCCCATTATTTCATCTGGAAAACTGACCTAACGTGAAATACTTGCTAAGTTCCAATTTCTGGAAGTCAGAAAAACCATGTCTCCTCTCCTCCAGACATAAACTTTTTTATTATTATTATTTTTCTATATTCTTTGTTTACATTACAAAGGCTTTCCCCTTACCCAGTCCCCCCATCAACATATGACCCATAAGTCCTCTTTACTCCCCCCCCCCCGCCTATTTCCCAATCCCCCCCCCACACACACACATCATTTCTCTGTTCTGGTACTCTCTTACAAAACTGGATCCAGTCTTTTCAGGACCAGGGTCCTCTCCTTCTTCTTGGGAATCATTTGACTTGCTAATTGTGCCTTGAGTATTTAGGGCTTCTGGGCTCATTAATATCCACTTATCAGTGATTGCTTTTCATGTGTATTCTTTTGTGATTGGGTTAACTCACTTAGGATGATATTTTCCAGATTCAACCATTTGCCTACAAATTGCATGAATTCATTGTTTTTAATTGCTGAGTAGTATTCCATTGTATAAATATACCACATTTTCTGTATCCATTCCTCCTTTGAGGGACATCTGGGCTCTTTCCAACTTCTGGCTATTATAAACAAGGCTGCTATGAACATAGTGGGGCATGTGTCTTTATTGCATGCAGGGGAATCCTCTGGGTATATATGCACAGTAGTGGTATGACAGGGTCCTCTAGAAGTGACATGCCCAATTTTCTGAGGAACCACCAGACTGATTTCCAGAGCAGTTGTACCATCTTGCAATCCCACCAACAGTGGAGGAGTGTTCCTCTTTCTCCACATCCTTGCCAGCACCTGTTGTCTCTTGAGTTTTTAATCTTAGCCATTCTGACTGGTGTGAGGTGGAATCTCAGGGTTGTTTTGATTTGCATTTCCCTGATGACTAATGATGTTGAACATCTCTTAAGGTGCTTCTCAGCCATTTGAAGTTCTTCAGGTGAAAATTTTTTGTTTAGCTCTGTACCCCATTTTTTGATAGGGTTATTTGGTTCTTTGGGGTCTAACTTCTTGAGTTCTTTGTATATATTGGATATTAGCCCTCTGTCAGATGTGGGGTTGGTGAAGGTCTTTTCCCAATTTGTTGGTTGCTGTTTTGTCCTTCTGACAGTGTCCTTTGCCTTACAGAAACTTTGTAATTTTATGAGGTCCCATTTGTCAATTCTTGATCTTAGAGCATATGCTATTGGTGTTCTGTTCAGGAACTTTCCCCCTGTGCCCATGTTCTCCAGGGTCTTCCCAAGTTTCTTTTCTAATAGTTTCAGTGTGTCTGGTTTTATGTGGAGGTCCTTGATCCACTTGGAGTTGATCTCAATTCTTCATAGATCTAGAAGGAGCAATTCTCAAATTCATCAGGAATAACAAAAAACCCAGGATAGCTAAAACTATTCTTAACAATAAAAGGACTTCTGGGGGAGTCAATATCCCTGACCTCAAGCAGTACTACAGAGCAATTGTGTTAAAAACTGCATGGTATTGGTACGACAGGCAAGTAAATCAATGGAATAGAATTAAAGATCCAGAAATGAACCCACAGACTTATGGTCACTTGATCTTTGATAAAGGAGCCACAACTATCCAGTGGAATAAAGATAGCCTTTTCAACAAATGGTGCTGGTTCAACTGGAGGTCAACATGCAGAAGAATGTGAATTGACCCACTCTTATCTCCTTGTACTAAGATCCAGTCATAAACTTAAAAGGCATGTTAGAGACTACATGCTTCCCTTTTGGCACTCCTCCATAATCTCCCTTTGGTTGTTACTACTATCCTAAATTGAGTCCTTTATCAGTCTTTGCCTTGCTTTTTGTTGTAGTTTCCTCAGTGTTCTTCATGCTTTCCAAACTTGTATCCTTTATATCCTTCAACATCTTCTCCAGTCTTCACCACTTTTGCTGCACATTGTTTTCAAACCATTCTTCTTTGAACATGTTATTCTATTTCTTACTTCTATCTTGATAATAGTTGTTTAGAATAATCAACCCTCTTATGTCTGCCTGAAACTATACTCCCACTCTACTTCACCTGATCACTTACCTTTAAGATTCAAAGTTCTCCAGCATCAAAACTGTGCGCTCTGTCAACTAATAGGTGAATCTTAAATATGGATTTTCTCTTAGTCATAACCTTTCTAAGAACACCTCAGTGAGTTAGTGTTAATTTGTCAAAGGAAGCCACCTAGAAGGCTTACTGTGACAATGCTGCTTTGTCCCTGTATCACAGTTCTTACTGTCAAAGGCAGAGGGAGTAGCCTTTTTTCAGAGCTTTGTTCAGGAGCCAAGAGATTGTTTTGGATCCAAAGGACAGGCTAATTTAGCAGGCGGGAGTGGATAGGAACTTGGAGAAAAGTTTCACTCAGATTTTCATGTATTATTTACTTCGATTTTGAGAAATATACCCCTTGTTTGCCAACAAATATGAAACTGTGGCAAATATCAATCTTTTTTTTAAGTATGAAGAGCATGGGTGGAAAAACTTACCAGTTTTTTAATGGTGTATGGTTATAAAATTCTGTAAAGAATATGAAGAAATAGGCTAATTTACAGAGGTCAACGGAGGGTCACCATTAAGATTTTTAAATTTGGCTGCTTTTAGTTGGAGGCATGGCTTGCTTAAAAAAATAATAACCTTTCACTTCTTTATATATCCTCTACCTTTAACGCACCTTGAATTGTTGGTCTCCTTGGGCAACCTTTAAGAATCAGGTTATAGATATGTGCTTTCTTTCCTTTCATAAGGCTTCTAGAACAGTAACTTTCAAATATGGCTTCAGTTTAAAATCATAGGGGCAATGTATAAGAAATAAGCATATGTATGACCAATCCCAGAAATTCTTGTTTGGAATGTATACTATGAACTCTGGCATTTTCTCTAATCTAGCCAGATTAATTTTGCATAGAGTGAGAGGATGCTATTGATTTAATCCTATAATTGACCTTTTTCTACTAAAGATTTAATTTCTACTTTATGAAGGTGACCTTTTCTAAACAAAACCAGTTATGGCCCAAGTGCCCAGCTGCCAGTTATTTGTACTTGTTGAAGTCAACTTTCCAGTTTCTTAGGGTATATAGATTACAGACCAAGTAGCTGGGGGTCCTGTGCTGTACACATAGTGAACACATAGTGATCCATCTTTATTATTTGCACTACAGATTTGCTTATACAGACCACAAAATGAGTAAAATATTGAAATGGAAAGTGTTCACACTATGAACTGGTGTGTTCATAAGACAAGGAACAGAACCACTTTTAGAAAACAAAAAGGGTGAAAAGTCCTTTTCACCTGAAGAAATTCAGATGGCTGAGAAACACCTTAAAAAAACATCATTAGTCATTAGAGAAATACAAATCAAAACAACCCTGAGATTTCACCTCACACCTGTCAGAATGGCTAGGATTAAAAACTCAGAAGACATCAGGTGTTGGAGAGGATGTGGAGAAAGAGGAACACTCCTCCACTGCTGGTGGGACTGCAAGTTGGTACAAACACTCTGGAAATCAGTCTGGTGGTTCCTCAGAAAACTGGGCATGATACTTCCGGAGGACCCAGCCATACCACTCCTGGGAATATACCCAGAAGACTCCCCAGCATGCAATAAGGATACATGCTCCACTATGTTCATAGCAGCCTTATATATAATAGCCAGAATCTGTAAAGAACCCAGATGTCCCTCAACAGAGGAATGGATACAAAAAATGTGGTATATATACACAATGGAGTACTATTCAGCCATTAGAAACAATGAATTCATGAAATTCTTATAGAAATGGATGGAACTGGAGAACATCATACTAAGTGAGGTGACCCAGTCTCAAAAGAATACCCATGGTATGCAGTCACTGATAAGTGGATATTAGCCTAGAATCTTGGGACACCAAAAACACAATTTACATACCAAATGATGTCTCACAAGAAGAAAGGAATGGACACTAGTGCTGGAAAGGATCAAAGCATCAGTGTAGGGGAATACCAGAACAGGGAAGTGGGAAGGGGTGGATGAGGGAGCAGGAGGAGGGAAAAGGGCTTGTGGGACCTTAGGGGGGTGGGGAAACAAAAAAAGGGAAATGAAATGTAAATATAGAATATATCCAATAAAAATTAAAAAAAGAAAACAAAAAAGGGTTAAGAACATTTAAAACTTCCAAAATGTCAATTGGTCAATCAAATAGATATTATCCGTTTTGAATAGTAAATTCATTATAAAATATACCCATATTTATACTAAATGGGCAAAAAGCACATAGAATTGAAATATGAGCAAATTTTGTTATATTTCATAGCCTTATATTTCTTTACACAAATCCTATGAAAGTAGACAGTTCTAAATTCTTGAATGAACTTTATTTTTAATTTTTAATAATAATACCGTGTCTTAGACATATCTCAAAAATCTTAGGTATAATTTTAGTAGCTCTGATGTACCAAGAAAACAGCTATTGACTTCTAGTAGCAGCTACTTTTCTTCCCTCTTGCCCTGGAAAAGTGCTTCATTTTCCTGACACAATTTCTCATGAAGCAGTCTGTAAATGTCTCTCACTTCCTTTTCAACAGAAATAGAGAAAGCTCTCAGAGTTCACGAAGCATGGCTAAGTATCTGGGGATTTGAAATACTCATTTACCAGCCAGTGTTAGGCCTTGGCCTCTACACTGGAGTCTGCATGCTTTTAGATTCAGTGACATTGCACCGAGCAAAAATCTTCTGAAAATAAATTTTTGTTTAATATGGAAGACTTCCAGAAAGGCAAAATATATACTAATTTTTTTTTTGTTTTTCCTCTTGGAAATTATTTTTCCCATATTTTTAATCTATGTTTTCAGCCAGTTTTTGTTCATTTAATTAAAGCTTTATACCATCTTCAAGATTAGAGGTTTAATTTCATATTCTCAGGGATATAGTCTCTTAAATGTTTCTCATGTCAGTATAGCCATAGGATTTAGATCTATACTTTTGAATTCAGTGTTACATCTGTATCTCTAGATTTTCTATTGTGTAATACAGGTAGGGAAAAGTAATAAAAATTGCTGTTAGGATGCTATGTCAAATTCCCTGAAAGGTTATTTTTCAACCAAATATTTATTAGAACTGGCATATGGGAGAAATATAAAAATAAATGAAAACCTTCCCTAATAACTCATGATGGATTTTACTGGATGAATTTTAAATATAAAAGGATATATGTATCCTTTTATATTCAGGAATGCTAATTACATTTGATGCATTGCTTAACTGATGAAGCCTAGCATGGAATTTCATATGTACTGATTAAGACTAGCACTGTAATATGGAAGTTTAGATCATTATTGGCTCATAAACAGACCGGACTCATGTGTTAGTGCTAAGTTTTTCTGAGTATAGGATTAGGCAATTTTTTTATTATTTGTGTTTTATAAATTTTCATAATAAGGAAGCAATGCTCAAAAAATTTTTGTAACCTGCATTTTATTTAGCATTCAGAGTCAGATATAAGGACTGATAAGAATTTTGGAAGTGATGTAAGGTAGAGGGTTAGAACAAAAAGAAACAAGAAACAGAAATCTCATTCATGGTTCTTTTGTTGTTATTCTTTTTGGTGATAGCTTACAAACTAGTGGATTTCAACAAGTTAGCATCCCACGTACTTCATTTTTGTTGAATACCTTTCTTCCTTCCTCTGCTACAAGTCCTCCTGCTGGTGATCATCCTTCTTAGAAGTTCCCTTCATTTTCCTTATCAAACTTTGGTCTTTCTTTCCATTTTAAAAAATTCACTTAAGACCTCCTTTTTCTCTGCAGTGAACCCCATTCTGTGTCTCATATTTGTTTCTTGATTGGGCTCTCTGAAGAGACATTGTAAGCAACAAAATTTAACCTATAATAACATGACCTATATCCAGTAAGCAATATCTAAACTGTATATTCTTTGACAGTAAAATGATCTTTTCCCATACAATATTTTCAAATGCTCTTTGGTAAATGTTTGTTATAGACTAACCTTCTATGTAATCATAGTTTTCCTGAAATTTTAGCACTTCATAAATAATGAACTAAATAATCCTGAATAAATTTGTAAGAGCTACCAATGAGTACTTGAAGGAACACAATTCTAAAATATATTCCCAGATATCCCTGACTACATATATTTCCCAAGAAATTTCTGAAGATGTATAAGCAGTATTTTAGTTAACAATGACTAACCTTTAAAAACATCTTGTTTGGGGGCTACATTTCAAATATCAATATTGCAAAGGCTCTGGTTTAACACTATATTATTTCACTGTTTTATAATTGTTTTAATATAAAAGTCAGAATTAATTCAACTTTGGCCTTAGTATACATTTTATTTTATATTTTATTAAAATACATTTATTTTTCTTGTCCTTTTATCTATTCATTTATTTATGATTGATTCATCAGTAAATATTTATTGGTCTTCTCTGTGACAGGCATGTTCTAAATATTGTGAAATACAAAGATGATTCAGGCATAGTTCTGGAACTCAGGTGAATCATAGAGTAAGTGTCACTCCTAATTCTCCTTACTGTCTTCCTGATAAGGCTGTTATCTTAGAAAACTCTTTGTTTTAATTTTTCACCTTTTCCCAAACCTTAGCATCTCATTTGAACTATAATGACCACGAAGCTTTTATAACCTGGGGATGCCTTTTTCACTTGCTTAATATTTCTCATAAGTGGCACAGATAACATTTGTATACTGCTCTACTTCTTCTTGGCCCACCTATTCAATGTGGTTGCTGTGGCAACCAGCTGCAGGCCTCAGGGCAACTCATTTCAACTACACCATATACCTCTATTTTCTGACAAGAGACTTGTTGTCCCATAAAATTTGTATCTCATATAAGAAACTATTTTTTAAACATGTTTGGACCAAATACTGTAAGGTACACAATTAACATAAGTTAATTTGTGGTTTGTGTCAAGTTCATATTTAACTGGTTGCCTTCTATTTTTACTTTTTTTTTTTTTTTGGTAAATTTTGGCAACTTTACTTGCAAAGCTGTCACTTTTTCTGTAATTTTATTTAGTCTCTCTTTTTACACTCCAGATTTTATCCCACTCCTTGTCCACACTCTGTTCCCCATCTCATACCTCCTCCCCACCCCAAATCCCCATGATAATGTCCCCACCCCCACCTCCACCCCCACCCCAACCCTACCTGACCTCTAAACTCCCTGGGGCCTCCAGTTTCTTGAGGGTTAGGTGTATCTTCTCTGACTGAACCCACTGCAGTCCTCCTCTGTATATGAGTTTAGGGCCTCATATGATCTGGTGTATGCTGTCTGGTTGGTGGTCCAGTGTCTGAAAGATCCTGGAGGTCCAGATTAGTTGAGACTGCTGGTCCTCCAACAGGGTTGCCGTCCTCAGCTTCTTCCAGCTTTTCCCTAATTCAACCACAGAGGTCAACACCTTCTGTCCATTGGTTGGTTGCAAATATCTGCATCTGACTCTTTTAGCTGTTTGTTGGACCTTTCAGAGGGCAGTCATGATAGGTCCCTTTTTGTGAGCACTCAGTAGCCTCAGTAATAGTGTCAGGCCTTGGGGCCTCCCCTTGACCTGGATCCCAACCAGTCACAGGACCTTCTTTTCCTCAGGCTCTTCTCCACTTTTTATCCTTGCAGTTCTTTCAGACAGGAACAATTATGCCTCAGAGTTTTGACTGTTGGATGACAACCCCATCCCTCTCTTGATGCTATAACTTTCTACTGGCGGTGGGCTCTACACGTTTTCTCTCCCCACTGTAGGACATTTCATCTAAGGTACCTCCCTTTGAGTCCTGGGAATCTCACACCTCCCAGGTCTCTGGTACAATCTAGAGGGTCCCCTTACCTCCTACCTCCCAAGGTTGCCTGTTTCCATTCTTTCTGCTGGCCATCAGGGTTTCAGTCCTTTTTTCTCACCTAATACCAGATCATGTTCCCTTCTCCCCACCCAGGTTGCTCTTTCCCCCCTTGTGATTGCTTTTTTTCACTTTAAATTAATATTCAAAAGAAGCAACTTGTGGCCATTGGAGGAAATGGACCAGACTCATTGCTATTGTCACTTGAGTGGATTCTTTTTACTGTGGTGCTGGAGCTCAAACCCAAGATTTTATGGATGGCAGGCAAGCATTTAGCAATTCAGCTATATTCCTTGCCAGGTGGGTAATTTTGTGAAAAGACCTATATACCTTCTTAGAGGACCCCCATCTCACACAGTACTAAGCCTCTTTTCATGGCTTATGACTTACCTGTTTAGAAAGCCTAGCCTTACTTTTTTTCTGTCAGGGTGACTTTGAAAATGGCATTTAGCTTTTTATTCTTGTTTGACACCTTCATCATTTGTGTTATGCAAGCAAATAGCATTTCCAATGTGTCAGGCCTCATAGTTCTAAATTCCTTTTTGCGCTTCTCTTTCTTAGAAACCAGATGCTTTTGCTTTTATAATATTTTTATATAACATTGTTGTAAAAGAAACCTATAAACCTTCATCTCCAACAATGGATTTACCCACCTCCTCTTGTTTTGACGACAAGGATTCTCCTTGTGTATCTCTTGCTGTCTTTGAACAAATTTTATAGACCAGGCTGACAGTGAACTAAGGAAGATCTGCCTGGCTCTGGCTCCCAAGTGCTGTGATTAATGTCATGCACTACCACCTTGTCTATATTTATACACATTTTCTCCGATGGAAAAGAAATAAGCTAGACTTCCATTTCTGGAGGGTCTAAGACCCATACATGGTAATGATTTTCTTGCTGGCAAATTCCAAAAGAGGCACAGTGTCTCATGCAGCAAGGCCAGGAAACACATGTTTCTTTTAAACTTTTTCCATCTTAAAATGTCATTAATTTTCACTCTTGTAGTTTTCTTCCATGATGACCTTATTCAATCTCTGTCACTTCTCAAAGGCACACTTTTAAAACATTGTAGTTCGAATAAGTTTTTGTACATCTTAACCCTTCAAACTCTGGAACTAATTTTAACTCATAGATTTTTGTGGCATATACTAAATCCAGAACATAGGTTTAGCACATTATATCCAATTCTTCTTCATCTTAATATCATCTATATAGCTTCCCCATGTGTAGTTATTTTAGGTCACTGATATTGTTGCAAAAAAAATTTCTTTTTGTATTAAATCGATCTCTATAAAAGATCTCACTTGCTGGGCAGTGATGAGTGCATGCCTTTAATCCCTGCACTTGGGAGGCAGAGGCAGGCAGATTTCTGAGTTCGAGGCCAGCCAGGTCTACAGAGTGAGTTCCAGGACAGCCAAGGCTAAACAGAGAAAATGGTATTGAAAAAATCAAAAGCACTAAATACTCAAGACACAAATAGCAAGTCAAATGATTCCCAAGAAGAAGAAAGGAGAGGACCCTGGGCATGTAAAGATTGCATCCAGTTTAGTAAAGAAACCGAGGGGGGAGGGGGAATGATTGGGGAACAGATGGGGGGGGGAGAGGAACTATGGGAACTATGGTGGGTGGGAACTGGGAAAGGGGAAAGCCTTTGAAATGTAAACATAGAATATAGAAAATAAAAATAACAAAAAAAATAATGGCAACCGCTAAAAAAAAAAAAAAAGAAAAGAAAAGAAAAAAAAGAAAAAGAAAAAATCTCACTTGTATCTTTTGTTTTCATCAGTTTTTTTTTTTTAACCATTAAAGTGATATAGCCCTTTTTGTTGTTGTTGTTGTTACAGGACTATCTTATGTTTGCTACCTGTGAATATAGAAATTTCTAATAAGATTATCGATGAATCATTTAAGAAGGCAATTCCTTATTGGGAAGGAAGTTGTTTTCTCTAGGATTCTCATACTTTTGCTACTTATGAATAGCAGTTACTACCGAAATTAAAGAGAAATCATGTAATAAC
Organism: Apodemus agrarius; assembly: GCA_964023405.1. NCBI lineage: Eukaryota > Metazoa > Chordata > Mammalia > Rodentia > Muridae > Apodemus > Apodemus agrarius. Next base: position 140,773,764 of record OZ030010.1, on the reverse strand, counting down.
AAAGTTACTTATTGGGGTGACAATTATGTAGGTGCTATCAATGGGTAATATGATTTATTGAAGATATATGTTTAAATTTTTGAGTCAGGAGCTTGGCATGTAGCATAGGCTAGCCTAGAAATTACTGTGTTAACTGAGGAGGTTCTTGAGTTTGTGATGCTTCTTTAGTATACTGAGGTTTTGGGATTTCATTTATGTACCACCATGTCTTTCTGTAAATGAGAAATTAATATCCGTGAAGTAGGTTTTGATCTTATCTAATAACTATTATAAGAAACTGAGAAGTGAATTCCTCTTTTCTTAGCATACTAGTTCACCAGAAAAAAATAAGATTAACCAGACTATCACATGAAATTTAATTAGTTCTTTACTGACTTGCCATTTTAATTAAACAACATATAGGTAATAGGTAGAAATAAGATTCCTGCTTTGTTTTGGTGTAAATAATTCAGCAGTCAGTATGATGATCTCTGTTTAGAAATGGAGACACAGAATTCTCAGGGCTAAGGTTCCCCCATCGGTGCCAAATTTCTCCTTGTGACATATTTCAAGCTTTGTAAAGTTTATTTTCAGGTACTTTTTTGAACAAATGAACCTCACTAAAATAGTTAGCATTGTTCTTGTGGTTAAAAATCACACTAAATTATATATGTTCAGTATGTGTTATTTTACTTAAAGGTTGTATTAGTTCAAGTCTGTGTAACAAGGAAGCAGAGAGGAGAAAAGGAAGAAGTGTCAGAGCCTCCAACACCTACCTCCCTTCAGCTTTTTTCCTCTCAAAAATATCACCACCACCACCACACCAGGAAAAACAGCAACATGAGATACCAAAAACTGAAAATCAAAATCAAGAAACTGAAAAATAAATAAATCACAGTTCACTTTTTGCTTCATATTTCCTTGTCAAGTATTTCTAAGTATTCCTAAAGTCTAACATCTATGAAATTTGGAGTATAAAAGTAAAGTGAAGGTTGCCCTTCTGATTGTTTCTGAAGCAACTTTTTGCTTGGAAAGTATCTTGATTTGAGTGTGAAACATTAGTCACGGGTCACTGTATATGCTGAGCATATTTTCTAATCATAGCATATATCTTCTTCAGTAAGAAAGTGATTTTCAAATAGAAATTAATGTAATTTTAGCTGATATTTAGTGATTATAAATGTTTTTCTTTCAGTTTCATTAATAGCATTCTTAGGCTGACTACTTCATTAAAGGTACTCAGAAGCTGTTGTACCCATTGTTGTACTCTATGCAGTGAAAAGATACAGGATTCAAAACTATAGTGGGACAAGAGGCTTAAGGTGAGTTTGTATAAACACACTTAAATTTCCATATGTTCTCTCCCTGTGGAATCTCCTAGAATGCATCAGATTTTTCAAATGAGTGTGTGACAGTATCTATAAAATATTAGTGGTCACAGAGACCTACTTGAACATAGTTCTCCAAGGTTTTATTTGATTTCAGTCACTTGGACATACAATAACTGCACAACTGAGTTAAACTACTCAAATATCAGAGGAACAAAACAAAAACAGATGTACACCATAAATCAGTATGTTAAGTCTTCTTAAGTTACATTAGAGGTTTTCAGCATCTGAAAACTAACTTCAGCACCAAAATTTAAGGACTGGGTAAACTGACACCCGTCAAGGGCCAATACCACAGCATTTCCCAGGCATAAGCATGACATGAACAATTTGGAATGAATAATTAAATCTGCAAAAATTTAGTAATGTTTATGTTTTAAAGATACTCATTTTATAAAATCTTATATATAGAATTTTCTGTTTTGTATAGAGTTGTGTCAAGTATAAAAATAATCTGAATATCTCAGCTGCCTTAATTGGCTGAGTATGCAATTCATTTTGCAAAATATGCTTCTTATTCTTATTGTGAGCACTGCTATAAATCTTAGTATTCAGTTACTATCTTAGTGATAATATAAGGATCTGTTCAGTTATCACTCCCTGAATATGATAGTGTTTTGTTTTATTATGCAGATTGAAACATTAATGTTTATTTTTGCTTATTTACAGCAGGTTGATATTTTAGGTCATGAGATTTAAATTTGAGATGGACACCTTATCTGTCCCAGCAGATTTTGAAGCACCTATGTGAAAACTAGTAACAGCAAGCTTCTAGCTAAGTTCCAATTTGTTTTACCTATCCTTGAAACTTGGCAGGGGGGTATGATATATACATATTCAAGTTAGTCTGCTCTGCAGTATCTTTCTGTAGGCACATTAGAAAGTAGGGCATCTCCATGTTATTCTTATCCACTGCAAGAAGTACCTTCTTTGAGAGGTAAGAGATCTAAAACTCTTAAGTATAGTAGTAAGACATTGGGAGTAGGTTTAATATACTATGACCATGTAGCAGAATATTTGTAGTAGGTTCTTCCCTAGGGTCTATGGTGTTGCAGAATATTATGATGGATATTTGAATAGCATATAATTGCCTTAATTCTTTAAAGTTCTTTTCAGTTTAGAAATAGACCATATTATTAATGGTTGGTATTCAGTAGTTTGAAAGCATATTTAATGTAGTAAAATTCTTTGTTTCCTGTTAATATTGCCTATCATTTTTAATTTCAAATCACATAATGGCATTTCTACTTTTTTGCATTACTCAGTTAAAGAATTTCTTATTCTGCATCATCAAAATTAGTCAGTTAAAAAAGGACCACATCTGAGAACTCTGCCACCCTGAATGTAGGTAAGTTTAGTTACAACTGCTTCTAGATTTCCTCCTGCATCAATAGAAACATGATCTTTTTTTCATGACAAATGGCATCTTTGTAAGACCTATTTGTTGCCGTGTGTAAATTAAATACAATAAAGATAGTGGCATACTTAGTGGGAGAACCTCCAGTATAAAGAGCGTTTTTCAGATGTTCACCCTCAAAATTCCATAGACACATACGGTTAAGAAAATAAGCATGCTTTTTCTCTGTATAAATTATGATTTTTAATTTGAAGAAGAAAGGAAATAGTTGTTTTACATACTGAAGTCAAGATTTGCATTATAGATGAAATTGTATATGAATGTTCAGGATTACATAAGTGTGAGATAAGCTATACTTAGGGATAGACCAGGTTGAGGATTCTTGTTCTTTGACTTTCATTAAACTAGATCTGAACTTTAAAGTTAGAGCAGAAGAATTAAATCTCAGAATATAAGGGAATAGAAATTTCACCTCAGAGGTATAAGGAAATCCTAAGCTGATATGAGAAAAAGTACAACCCTTTGACATAAGTTTATTTCACTTGTGGAATTCACTGATATGAGTACAAAGTTCAGTTTCCTCTCAAGGTATGCAAAAGAAAATTAAATGCTTCCTCTTCTCTTCATGGGATTTTGGGTGTCTTTTAGCTTTTCTTCTACATATTTGGAGTAAATTTTTTGAGAAAATGATGTGGTTGATGTGATGGAAGAGTTTTTTACATTTCATTTAAGTTTATGATTTTCTTCTGCCTATAATATACAATGCAGTTTAAATATATGTAAATATATTATTTTTGCACGTGGCTTAACTTTATATATGTGTGTATATATATTCACATATATTCATACTCCTATTCATCTATATATATTATGACTTAGGTTATATATAATATGTGATATATATAGAATATTTGTATAATATATATTCATTTAAGCATATAAATAATGGAGAGATGGCTCTATAGTGTTCAGGAAGGAGATCATTACATAAGGATGGTGAAAAAAAAGACAAATAGTTTTGAGTTTTCTCAAAACACAAACTGTTGCCTTTCATGTATTCTAAATAAATTCATGTTTTAGTATTTTCACAGGTTCATTGCTTAAAGTGTTTTGTCCATTTTTGCTAATTTAAACCAATATCTGTGTTCTTTAGCTTTTGTTTTCTAATTTTGTCTTTATTTGGTTGATTTCTATTTGAGCTTTGTTATTTATTTCCTCCAGTAAATTAGACTCTTTGATTGTTCTTCATATTGTATTGCTTTTAGATGGAGGATGGGCTGGCACTTTGAGATATTTTCCTTTCTGATCTTTCCATTTGAGACCTGATTTGCACTGATTTTGATGAATCATGCATGTCTGATATGTCCATTTCCATTTATTTCAAACATGTAAACTACTTAATTTTTTTTAATACATTGGTTTCTTAAAAACTAACTTTACTATTTTGCCTCCATTTTTTTTTGTTTGTTTTTTGTTTTTTGAGACCAGATTTCTCTGTATAGCCCTGGCTATCCTGGAACTCACTCTGTAAACCAGGCTGGCCTCGAATTTGCCTCCATTTTTTAGACAGTTTTTAGTTAATGATTCTTAGTTTTTGTATGTAATGAACAGAAAAACACCACTGAATGTAATTATAATTTTTTAAAAAAAATTGAGACTTGTTTTCTGTTCTTTTTTAAAATTTTCTATATTTTTTGTTTACATTCCAAAGGCTTTCCCCTTTCCTAGTATCCCCTTCACCATATGTCCCATAAGTCCTCTTCCCCCCTCCCCTGCCCATTCCCCAATCACCCGCCCACCATTTCTCTGTTCTGATACTTTCCTACAAAACTGGATCCACTCTTTTTAGGACCAGGGTCCTCTCCTTCCTTCTTCTTGGGAATCTTTTGACTTGCTAATTGTGCCTTGAGTATTCAGAGCTTCTGGGCTCTTTAATATCCACTTATCAGTGATTGCATTTCATGTGTATTCTTTTGTGATTGGATTAGCTCACATAGGATATTTTCCAGTTCCAAACATTTGCCTAAAAATTTCATGAATTCATTATTTTTAATTGCTGGGTAGTATTCCATTGTGTAAATATACCACATTTTCTGTATCCGTTCCTCTTTTGAGGAACATCTGAGTTCTTTCCAGCTTCTGGCTATTATAAACAAGGCTTCTATAAACATAGTGGAGCATGTATGTTTATTGCATGCAGGGGAATCCTCTGGGTATATATGCCAAGGAGTGGTATGCCAGGGTCCTCTGGAAGTGACATGCCCAATTTTCTGAGGAACCGCCAAACTGATTTCCAGAGTGGTTGTACCATCTTGCAATCCCACCAACAGTGGAGGAGTGTTCCTCTTTCTCCACAGCCTTGCCAGCACTTGTCTCTTTTTTTAATCTTAGCCATTCTGACTGGTGTGAGGTGGAATCTCAGGGTTGTTTTGATTTGCATTTCCCTGATGACTAATGATGTTGAACATCTCTTAAGGTGTTTCTCGGCCATTCGAATTTCTTCTGGTGAAAATTCTTTGTTTAGCTCTGTACCCCATTTTTAAATAGGGTTTTTTGGTTCTTTGGGGTCTAACTTCTTGAGTTCTTTGTATATATTGGATATTAGCCCTCTGTCGGATGTGGGGTTGGTGAAGATCTTTTCCTACTTTGTTGGTTGCTGTTTTGTCCTTCTGACAATGTCCTTTGCCTTACAGAAACTTTGTAATTATATGAGGTCCCATTTGTCAATTCTTGATCTTAGAACATAAGCTATTGGTGTTCTGTTCTTTGTATGTTTGGGAAAGTTCTGTGTGCTTATGGGAAGGATGGGCAGTCAGCAGTTGAACAGAATCTTTGTTGTACATTTGTTAGGCCCAATTTTGCCCAAGGTAATATTTAACTGCCTTGTTTTGATGTTGATTTTCCATTCAAACTATCAGTTACTGAATGGAATATTAAGTACCCAGCTATTAACTGCATTGGAGCCTGACTTTTTCCTTAAATCTGTTAAAGTTTGTATTATATTTTAGAATTGTCTCCACTACTATTATATAACATTCCTTATATTGCTACTCAAGGTTTCTTAGAACTCCATTTATGTATGAATTACATTCTTCCAACACATCACTTCTATTCTCTTTTTTTGTGAAATATTTGTTTTTATTAGATATATTCCTTATTTACATTTCGAATGAATCTTTTGGATGAAAATCTATTTTATCTGATATTAGGGTGGCTACTCTGGCTTGTTTCCTGGAACCATTTACTTAGAAAATTGTCTTCCAGCCTTTTACTCTGAGGTAGTGTGTTTGTCTTTGATGCTGAGATATGTTCCCTGTATGCAGCAAAATGTAGGGTCTTGTTTCTGTATCCAGTCTGTTAGTCTATGTCTTTTTATTGGGGAACTGAGTCCATTGATGTTAAAAGATATTCAGGTATAGTCATGGTTGCTTCCTGTTATCTTTGATGTTATTTTTATGTTTGTGTAGTTATCTTCTTTTAAGTTTGTTGGAAGATTACTTCCTTGCTTTTTCTAGTGGGTAGTTTCCCTCCTTGTGTTGGCATTTTCCATCAATTATCCTTAGAAGGGCTCGATTTGTGGAAAGATATTGTGTAATTTGTTTTTGTCATGGAATACCTTGGTTTCTCTGTCTATGGTAATTGAGAGATTCGCTTGGTTGGCATTTGTTCACTTAGGGTCTATATGAAATCTGCCCAGGATCTTCTGTCTTTCATAGTCTCTGGTGAGAAGTCTGGTGTAATTCTGATAGGTCTACCTTTAAATGTTACTAGACCTTTTCCCCTTACTGCTTTTAATATTCTTTCTTTGTTTAGTGCATTTGACATTTCAGTTATTTTGTGATGGGAATAATTTCTTTTCTGGTCAAATTTATTTGGAGTTTGTAGGCTTCTTGTATGTTCGTGGGCATCTCTTTAGGTTAGGAAAGTTTTCTTCTATAATTTTGTTGAAGACATTTATTGGCCCTTTAAGTTAGAAATCTTCACTCTCTTCTATACCTATAATCCTTAGGTTTGGTCTTCTCATTTTGTCCTGGATTCCCTGGATGTTTTGGGTCTGGAGCTTTTTGCATTTTTCATTTTCTTTGATTCTCTGTCAATGTTTTATATGGTATCTTCTGCATCTGAGATTCTCTCTTCTGTCTCTTATATTCTGTTGTTTGCTTGCATCCATGACTCTTGACTTCTTTCCTAGGTTTACTATGTCCAGAGTTATTTCCCTTTGTGATTTCTTCATTATTTCTACCTCTATTTTTAGATCCTGGATGGTTTTGTTCAATTCCTTCACATGTTTGGTTGTGTTTTCCTGTAATTCTTTAAGGGCTTCTACCTTTTTACCTATGTTCTCCTGTATTTCTTTAAGGGAGTTATTTATGTCCTTTTTGAAGCCCTCTATCAGCATCATAAGCTGTGATTTTTAAATCCAAATCTTGCTTTTTCCTGTGTGTTGGCATCCAGGACTTGCTGTTGTGAGAGAATTGGGTTCGAATGTTACCTTGATTTCTGTTAGTAATATTCCTACCTTTGCCTTTTGCCATCTGGTTATCTCTGGTGTTAGTTGGTTGTGCCGTCTCTGGTTTTTGATTATCCCTCTTGTGTGCCTGCAAGCCTGTCTCAACCCTCCTGGCACAGAGTGCTGTGGCACTGCACAGCTCCTGGGTACAGGTGGGTATCAGGCAGACTATGTCCCAACTGTTCTGACACTCAGGTGTTCCCTGAGTTCCTGGCTGCATCCCTTGGCTCAGTCACAGGAGTGAAGATGGTGGCCTCACCTCTAAATGGGGGACTCCTTGCAGAGCATATGTCCCCTGGCAGGATAGGTGCACAGAAGGCTGTAGCACTGCCCAACTCCTGGTTGCAGGTGAAGCCCTGGTGAACCATGTCCCAACTGTTCTGACTCAGGTTGTTCCCTGTGTTCCAGGTTACACCAGTCTGCTCAATCACAGGAACAAAGATGGTGACCTCACTTCTAAGCCTCACCTCTAAGCCTCACCTCTCTCTAAACGTGGGGCTCCCTCTAAATGCGAGACTACCTGTGTTCCTGCCTGTACCTGTTGGCTCAGTCACAGGAGCAAAGATGGAGGCCACTTCTAGTCCTTTTGTGTCATTTAATATGAAGTAAGTATTTTTTACTGTTGTATAGATGAGTCTTGTTCCATACACTAAGTGTATGCTTTTAATTGGATAATGCAGTGTGTGTGCATGTAAAATAATCAATGTTAGTTAATGAAATGTAATTACTGGTAGGTAAGATTGTACTGTAGCGATTTCCTAAGTTATTTCTCGTTCTTTCTCTAAACAGGTTTTTTTTTTTTTTAAAAAAAAATACAATATATTATTTCTATTTCCACTTCTCTCACTCCTTTCAGTTCCTCACTACCAATCCCTTTATCCAGATCCACTCCTTTTCTGTCTCTCCTAGGAAATAATCAGACATACAAATAATAAAACAAAGCAAAAGTAATCAAATTAGAATAGGCCCAATAAACAATAGGAAAAAAACCTATATAGAAAAGTCACAAGAAACAGGTAAACATGAAGACCTAATCATTCATGCACTCAGGAATACCATAATATATATGCAATTGACCTGTAAGTTTTTAAAACCTTCCCTGATGCAACATTATGAGTCAGAGGACTTACAGTGATACTATTGAGTTCATTTTCTGTTGGACATCTATTTGGCATGGGGCCTGACCTTAAAAGTAGTTTGTTTTCTCTATGAGAGTCCTTTGGGGGAAAAAAAAAACTTTTCATTTTCATTTGCAAGTGACTATCATTTAGAGGTAGCTTCTGGGTTTAGGATGTAGATATGAGTTCACTTCTCTTTTCAGCTCTAGAACCTTATCTGGTACAGACTGTTTCATATGTTGATCCTGTTGTGTTTAGAAGGTATTGTTTTCTTGATATCCTTCATCACCATTGGCTGACTCCTTTTCCACAGACACCACTGAACCTCAAGAGGGAAGGGTTTGATAGGGACATCCCAATTTGGGCTTAATTTTCCAAGCTCTCTTATCTCTGATTATTATCTGGCTTTGGATCTTTGTGTCTTACCATGTACTGCAGGAAGAAGATTTTCTGATGATGGCTGAGAAAGATACTAATCTATAAGTATATCAGAATGTTATTTGGAGTCAGTTTATTGCTGTGTTTCTTTAGTAGAACAGTAATATTTGATTTTTCTCTAGATCCCTAAACTAGCTAGACTCAGCTTCTTAGTCACACAAGCAATGTCTGGTATGGGTTCCATCTTATTGATTAAGCCTTAAATCAAATACGATCTTGGTAGGATATTAACACAAACTTCGTACAGATATGTTTTTCACAAATATATTTTGAAGGTAGGTCACTCTTGTGGGTCAAAGGATTTGTAGTTGTTTATGTTTCTATTTTGGTAGTGTGCAATGTACCTCCCCTTACCAAGAACACTATCCTGTAGGATGAAGTCTCTAGGTAACTTCTCTATGTGCTCAATGTGTTGCATAGTTGGCAGTATGGCCTTACCATCAGCTTTTGGAGAGTAATATATAGGCCAGCTTATTTGGGGTTCCTCATGGATGTCCAGTTGTTGTTGTGTCTTCATGTTATTTGGAAATTTCTTTTAGATCATCTTCATATATGTATATTTTTATACATAATGCTCTTTTATTATGTGTTCAAACAACCACTCAAATGGCCCTCACTTTTAGATGTACCATGCTATATTCTGTTCCTTGTCTACTTCTCCCTGTTCTGTCCCCAATTGATCCTCCTTTTCCAGTCCCCCACATATGTGTCTATCCATCCATAACTATTTCCCTTCCTAGGGAGGTTTATCCCTTCTGCCCAAAGTCCAGGTTTTTCTATTAGTCTTATATCATCTACTTAGTCGTTTGGTAATTTGCTCTAGTTGTGTTTTTAATTTCCGTGAATAATTTTGGCCTACCTATTGTAAAATTTTGCTGTTTGGTTATCAGATACTTTACTTTTGTTTTTACATATAAAAAGGTATTTTTTTAAATTATAGCAACGTAATTTTACCATAAAGAACAAATACAGTACATAAGAAAATAAAAGAGATGAGGTAGCAAACAAAAGTTATATGCTATTTCTCCTTTTTTTGAGCCAAGATTTTCAGCTAAATAAGCCTTAAACACCTTATTCTTCTACCTTTATCTTCTAAGGTATATATGATGATGGGTTGGGTTGCCACCATTCCAAAATTTACTTTTCTTTATTATGCTAAAGTCTTCCTGTGTGGGTCAGGCTAGTCAAGAATTCTTAATCTTCCTGTTATGCTGAAGTTGTATGTACCATCATGTCTGGTTTACATATTAACTATATTGTGTATCATTGTTGCATTTAAGTATGATCTATCTCTCAGGTTATTAAAATAATTACCGTGTTTATGTTTTCTGTTTCTACTAAAGATGCATTTGGTTAATATATGGTTCTAACACACCATTATGAGTTAGTGTAGTCTCTTACCAGTGATAATACAATTTTGTGTTTTCTTTTTACTCAGCATTTCTTTTTAAGTTTTAGGAAATTCTTTTAGAATCTCTTACAAGACACATTTGGCAAAGGGCTGTATGTGAGGTTTTACTTACCTGAGAATGTTTTTGTCCTTCCTTCAGTTCTAAAGCAAATCTTTGCTTTATTTTAAACATTTTTATTTATAATTAAGCCTTATTTTAAGTATAGTACTTCTTGCTGTGCGAGTATCCAGATGATTGTGCTGGTATTGTAGTTGTAAGCAAACTGGAGATTTATATATGTTATGTCACAAAACCTCTCTGAAAACACATAGTACATGTCTAAACACCCCAGATAGGAAACCCACAACAGACTACAGTACAAATACCACCAAAGTCCAACTTGGTGAACCAGTGATTTTATTTGGGTTACTTAGAATAGTAAGGGTTACTGATTATTTATAGGAGCACAAATGACACAAAGACAGCTGCATCACTAAAACCTACCCCAGCACTGGTGACAACTCAAAACAGTTGGGAACCTGAAGCCTACAGGCAGTTCAACGGTTTGGGAAATGTCTTTTCCAAGAGAGTAAGTTGGTGTGAATATCTTCCAGGCTGTTATTCCAGACAGTTGCTCTGGTCTAAGTCTTTGTAGTTTTTCCCCGAGTCTTCTTTTCAGTTCAGCTTGTCTGAATATATGCAGCTTAACTCTGAGGATCTTATTTTATTATTTTATTTACATCTCAAATGTTCAATTCTTTTTCTGCTGATAGGAATACTCAGCTTTCATTGATTACTGGGGCAGGGAGCAGCCAAGTGAAACTCATCAGTTTCCATGAGTTCTTCAAGCTATGTTTAGTTGTTTGCTGTTCTGCTTAAGCAGCTCCCCTACAGGATGGAATGTTTTAGTCTTGAACCAAACTCTTACACAATACCCCATCCTACAGAAACTTTTTTTTTGATGTACAATATAAGGTACTTACTTTTTTTTCTTTTTCTTTTCTTTTTTTAAATTTTCTATATTCTTTGTTTACATTCCAAAGGCTTTCCCCTTTCCCAGATCCCCCCCCATACATCCCATAAGTCCTCTCCCCCCAACTATTCCCCAGTCATCCCCCCCCCCACCTACCATTTCTCTTGTTCTGGATCTACAAAACTGGATCTAAACTTTCAAACTACAGATGCTATATATCTGTGTGACTTTAGGAGAACTGTCTGGGTATAGAAGAAAAAGATTAAGGTTGATAATACACTTAGATACCGGGTTTCTCTGAGTAGCCCTGACTTGCTGGGACTCACTCACACTCTATAGACCAGACTGAGCTTGAACTCAGAAAACTACCTACCTCTCCCAAGTGCTGAGATAAAAGATGTGTGCCACTAACCCCCAGGTAACATACTTCTTAATACCAGAAAAAATAACTGGGAAAAGGCTATTTTTCTTGGTAATGAAAGTCATTCCCTAAAAATGAGATATGCATACTAATGGAGAGTAGATTGGTTATTCTCAAGTATTTGTGAATTAAGTAGGTCAGGTTATAGGTATCTTGCTTTTTGTACTTTGATGAAAGCTGGAGGGAATGATGAAACTTGGTTGGGCATCATCTCCACAATTACATGTTATATGTTTCTACTCCAACTCATGCTTCAATAAATATATGTGATCTGGTATTCATTGTAGAGTAAATCTCATTAAGTTTATCATTTGTATATAGCTAAACTTAGCACTGCATGACCTGCCTTAGTTAATTTTCTAATGCTATAAAGACTCTGATAAAAGTATCTTCTAGAAAGACTATTGTGTTGGGGACTTACAGTTTTAGAGACTTAGTTCATAACCTTCATAGTGGGAAGCATGGTAGCAGGCAGGGATGCATGGCAGTGGAACAATAACTGAGAGAGTGTTTAGCATCCTTTCCTGTAGGTAGAAATCAGAGAGAGAACTAACGGGGAAGGACATGGACCTTTTAAACTTAAAAGCCCACCCACAATAGCATACCTACTGCAACAAGGCCACACCATCTTCTCAACTTTCCCAAGTAGTTTGACTAACTAGAGACCCAATATGAGTCTGTGGGCCACCTTTATTTGAATCACCATACTGCCTCTGATTTTAGTTAGGCCTGTGATGATATAACAGAAGCCAGTTTGCTTTAAGATAATAATTCTCCAATAATGACCCCCAAGGCATTCAGTTACAATATAGAAAGATGGAAGAAACAGGATTTATCTTTTGGTTCTGAATCTCATCCAAGTAGAGAATACATTTGAGAGCATCCATAGGAAAGATACAATGTGAAGAATAGTTCATTTGAAGGATAGTAACTAGAAATAAGGAGGAATTAAGCCCAGGGTCAGCTATCTTGTTTTAATGGGAGGTGTGAGCAAGTGTATGAAATGGGGTAACTAGCTAAGGTAAAACCTCCACATTAAGTATATCATATGTAATTTCCCGCTCAAATATTAGCTACTTGTATAACTGAGATATTTCTTGGCAGACTGTTTTTCCAGAGAAATTGATATAAATTGTATGCCTTTTGAAGGCATAGTCCTTTATCCCAAGAGAGCCTTGTTAGCAATCTATATATAGGCCTCCTCTAAAGCATTACATTGGTATAGTCTTAACATCAACAAAAATTAGCAAAGAAAATATAGACCATATGATATTAATATGAGTAAATGAAATGGTGCCAGTTCTAAGTTTATTTTTGCCACAATTTCAGCATTTTGATATCAGAGTACTCTAGGAAGATTGTTGAAGTTATTCAGAGAATGAGAGGAGTCAGTTGTAGAAGCACTTATGTATTCTAAAATTTGTGTATTGTATGTATAACATGTGCTCTGTTATCTGCAACAAATCTATTTCTGAAGACAAAGGATCACCAAATCTGATTATGGTGGTAGTAAGCATATGTCATTTTGGTAAAGTTTTATGCACATTCAAAATGCTTTCCCTGATTCCAAGAGTGCACTGTCAGTCACCTCACTACAAGCCTTTTGGGTTCTCCAGATGATGATTTTTTTTTTTTAGTATTCTATACATGAATAATACAAAATGAATCATTAATAACCCTCTCTCCTCCCTGTTGAACTCCTGATGTTTGTGTGTTTGTGTTTGTGTGTGTGTGTGTGTGTGTGTGTGTGTGTGTGTGTATCAACCTACTGAGTCTGTTTAGTGTCTCTTGCATATACCTGTATTTTGACTGACCATACAGGAAAGGATGACTTAGCAGAATTGTCATTGGAAATTTTATCCCTCTCTCAGTACCCTTTCCCTTTATTTCTTCATCTTGTGAAATTCTTGCCATCCATATTGACATATCAACTAGTGTTTTCATCATGTAGGTTAAGCCAAACATATTGTTGAGATTTCATGGCTTCAGCTTTCCTGTCCTGTCTATAAGACTATTTCCTAGCAGATTTCTGGGGTCTCTGACTCTCAAAAATCATTCTTTTAGATATTTAGTGGTTTTCCTTACGCCTTAAGTATGAGTTACATAGCAGATGTATCAGTTGTGACTGAGTACCCCATAGACAGTAGTCTCAACATTTTGACCAGTTGTTGATTGATCTAATGTTCCACCTCTACTGCATAAACTTCTGTGAGAAGATTGTGAAGAGAACACATTTTTTCATTTTGTGTCATTTCCTTTTTTCATTACCTTTCCTATAAACCATCCCATATACCTCTCCTTGCTCTCTTTCAAATTCATGGCCTCTTTTTTCATTGTTATGCATACATATATGTACATATACATATATATTTCTGAAGTCATAAATACAACCCATTCAGTCTATATAATGTTGCATATATGTACGTTTTCAGGGTTATTTTGAAGAGAATTCTCAATTGTAATATTGTTGGTTAGAAACGAGTTCAATAAGTTAGTTTAAGAGATCTGGTATCAAGGAAAAGGGAGTACAAGGTTATTTTCATGACCACTTCAACTACCCACAAAGTAAACACTAAAAAGGATTACACTAAGAGAAATTCCTGGTAAAATTCTACGGATGAGTTACTTTTTAGGACACAAGAGGGAATTAGGTCAGAGTGCACACATCATTTTTATTGCCATAATAACCAAATCTCACAGGAAGATAAATGCTACATCTGCATCAGTTCCCTAAGAAGTATGTGGTGTGCAGTGCTCTATTCAGACTGATGTCTAGCATGTAATATGTATGTGTAAGGCATCATTTTGAGTAGATTAAGGCTCACCTTTTTCCACGAATTTTCAGTATCTAGATTGCCAGTGTGTATAGGTATAGAAACATTTCACGAGCTTGAGCTGATCTCAATTTGACATATACTTAACATTTTTAAGTTACCTAATATCTAAAATATTAGAAATAGCTGTGTAATGTACTTTTTCTATTCTTTTTGAGACTTTACTGAGTTCTGTTTTCAGATTCTGTTTAAGTAGGCTGTGCTTACCCTTCAAACTACCTCACCTTCTGATAGCCCTGATTCTGTTTTCTAACCTCCCCTTAAGTCTTTCCTATCCTATGTGTCCTTTGGTCTAGCTTATCTTTCCTTATCACTTATATTTACCTTGTTCTCATTTTTATTTTTTTTAGTCCTAATCACCTCAATCACACAGATATATTATAAGCAACTAAACCACCTTCTTTGTAAAGTGTAAAGACACACTGAATTCCTCATTTCATTTAACATCTGACTGTGGCATATTTCCAGCTGTAGATCTTGGAGTTTTTTCTAATCTCATGTAGGCCTTTGTGTCCCTAGTTATGAATTCCTTTTGTATAATTTTCATGTCAACAACTAAGATGTTTTTGAACATCAGAAGAGATTGTTCATTGTAATAGAAAGAACAGCTTTAAGCACATATTTATCCTATAGGTTCTGAAAAAAATTAAGCTTAACAATATGTAGCTCAGGGTACAGAGTTATAAATTCTGTATGAGTGCCATTATATTTGACACTCACCAGGACTCCTGAAAAATAAATTGGGAATTCGTGTATTATGTTCTCCTCAAGACCTGCAGGGGTATTAGAGTCAGCAGAGTCTATGTTCAGTTTATGTGCAGTGTTCCACTTCAGTCAGGCAGCAGCCAACTGAACTGCATCTAACTGGTTTCTCTATAGAAAGATTCAAAAATTACAATACATATGGCGACAACGTGATAGTGAAGGTAATATATCAAAACCACTTGTGCATATGTTCCTTAATACCAGCCCTGTCCTGTCAAACATTTTATCAGGCACTATTTATACATTTTTGGTTTGGATTGGTTTGTTTTTGGTACAGAATTTCTTAGGATTACTCTGGCTGGCCTGGAACTCACTTTGGAGACACAGCTGGTCTCAAATTTACAGAGATCTGCCTCCCTTTGTTTCCAGAGTGCTGGGCTTAAATGTGTGCCACAAATGCCCAGTTTATCAGGCACTCTTAAGGTGACTTTCATGGATAATTCTCAACGTGGATCCATCAGATTACAAGCAAATGAAGGTAAATTTATTGTTTCACCAATTAAGATATTATAATATCAAAAATGTAACAAACATGTTGTTCTCTTAGTACTGGCAATTACTTAACTGAAAAAAATACAATTGAAAGGATCTTCTTTGGTAAAATATATGATAAAGGAAAATGAATTTGTTATTTTGCATGACTTGTAATTGAATCAACTTATGGTAATAGTAGTTTTCTTTATTTGTCATGTTATAAAATCTGGAGAGAATGATGGAGAATATGCAGCTACTTATTTGTATTCTATTTAGACTGTGGCCCATCTTTTAAATACCATGTGTCTCAAATTTCTTTGTGAAAAATTCATATTATGTTAATCAGTTTTTGTGATCTCTGTGTGGTAGTGTTAGTAAACTTGAAGATTCCTTTGAATTGGTGTCTCTGGTTAGATGTGCACATTTGATGTATCTAGGATACATTCTTAATTACGATGCCCATTTTTCAAACTCATGAGAATTAAAGAGAAGATGATAATGAAGATTATGTTCTTGCTATAGGAAAAAAGTGAATGAGAGAGAGCTTATACCAGAGATTCAAATCATCATTAAGATTAACATAGATTAGGAAAAGGAAGGAAAGATGTAAGGCAAAGAACATTATAGTTGATATTTTGAAAACTTCAGCTTGGAAAAATGCCTCTCTATTCCACATGCATTGTATTGAACAATTATAGGTTATTTATTACTACATTTTATAGATAATCTCTGGATAGTAATGCTCAAAGATGAAATGTTTGTGGTGATAAATGAATGATAATAGTAGTATAACTAGAAATACCCTGTACATATGTTCTCAGAACACAGAAATGTCTTTCCAGGTACTTGTAAATCAGACATCCTCCAAGTAATTTTAGTGTTTTTTTAATATAAAAATCAGTAGGAAATCAAAGAAAAACATTAAGTTACATTCTAATACATGGAAGTATGGCATTTCCCCATTTTGCCATATAATCATTCACCTAAGAAGAATGCAAATTAAATTTGTTGTGAGAAATACAAGTGTTTAGGAACATTGGGATGATTATTCTCATTGTCTTTAGAATAAATAGCAGGAAGATGTAGGTATCAATTTTTTTCATTTTTTCTTTTTTATTAGATATTTTCTTTATTTGCATTTCAAATATTATCTGCTTTCTGGTTTTCCTCCAGAGTCCCCTTATCCCATCTCCCTCCTCCTGCTTCTATGAGGGTGTTTCCACCCACCCACCCACTTCGGCATCCCTGTCCTGGCATTCCCCTACATTGGGGCATCGAGCCTTCACAGGACCAAGGGCCTCTCCTCCTATTGATGTCTGACAGGCCATCCTCTGCTACATATGCAGCTGGAGCCATGTGTACTCTTTGGTTGGTGGTTTAGTCCCTGGGAGCTCTGGGGGTTCTGGTTGGTTGATATTGTTGTTCTTCCTATTAGGTTGCAAACCCTCTCAGCTCCTTCAGTCCTTTATCTCCTCCATTGGGGACACCATGCCCTGTCCAAATCTTTAGTCATAATACATGATTACTGTATTGGAGGCAGTACAAAACAGTTAACTAATGTTGATGCTGCATAGATGATTTAGATTGTATCAGGACTTCTTTGGCTTAAGTAAATTTCATTCATACAATGTTTGTGGTGATATAATTTGGTTAAAACTTCAGATATATGAGTGATAAAATTTTTGATAGCAGGATGCATTATCTTGACATCAATATAACTCAGGATTCACAACAGAATTGTTTATTGTAATACCTACAGGTTAGAAAACAAAAGTAAATAACAAAACCAAATAAGGCAAACTTACTAGATGTAGTAAAGCAGGCAAAAAGAAAATAATAGCATATTACCTTGTTAGATGATTATTTATTTAAAGAAAAAAATGAGTAAATATGCTTTGAAGGAGTGTTTGATAATTTGCTAAGTATTATGATTAAATTAGAACAGGATGAAAGCTAGTGATTTATGTATGTCATTTTATGTTCAGTATATTACAATGACAGTCAAAAGTATGGTGAAGGGTAAGGATCTGTGAAATCAGCACTGTATATTCCAGGTTATACTCTTGATTTATTTCAGTCTTATAAACACATGAACAATTCTTTGTATAAAAATAAGGATCACTATGCCCTTAAATTGTGCTCTCTGTGTGTAAATAGTAGTATATATGTAGTTACTATCTTTTACCCAGGAACACTTCATGGAGAACACCAATTTTATGTACAATAGGGGGAAAGGTACCAAATTTAAAGATGACTTTCATATTTTAGTGATGCATGTAAACACGAAACAGAGAAGCATTTCAAGAATGCCAAGAGAAGCTTGGCAAAGGCACAAGTTAAAATTTATTTTGGTTTCCTTTGTAGGGTTTATGAGCAGAGATCAGTTGATAAATTCTAAAATCTGGGGGATATAGTGAAAAAAATTATCAAGAGTGATAGATCTAGCTGAGGCAATACCAACTTGAAACTTTCCTGTATTTGTTCAAATTCTCTACATTCTCTGCATTCTGCCCAGTTTTGGGTCTCTGTGTTTTACCATCCACTGTAAGAGGAAGCTTTAATGATGACTGAGTAAAACACTGATATATGAGTATAGGGAACATCATTAGGAGTCATTTAATTGTTCATTTAGGAGAAAAAAAGTTTGGTTTTTCTTCCCAGGATCATGACTTAGATTCTTGACCCCCTGATTAATGTCAGACATAAGTTGCATCTTATACAGCAGGCCTTAAACTAACATCAAGAGAGTAATTGGTTACTTTCACTAAATCTGTGCCACTATTTTACCAACATACCATATACCCAGGTCACAATGTAGAGCACATGGTTTGTAGTTGGGTTTATGGTTACATTTATCCTCTCGTATCATTCAGAGTAGCTTTCAGTACTATGAAAACTGGTCAGTAGTTATATTCGTTATACAGTTATACCAGTTTAAATTCCTTGTTCAGCAGTATGGCCTTACCAAGAGTTTTTGCAACATTTTTTCATTTTAATTTTATTTTTTTATTATATTCAACATTATATATTTTTGTAGCAAACATAAAAATGATGAATATGTTATTAAATGAATATATAAAGATAAAGTCTTTTTGTTTGTTTTGTTTTTACTAGAGCTTAAAATCTGGGCCCTTACTGTGCTACAAACCCAAAATAAGAACAATTTTTAGACATTGGAGTTCATTGTAATAAGGCTGTACTTCAATGTCCCTCACATCACCAAAGGATTTTACTTCCATAGTAGCTAAGCTAAGAGTTGACAGTTCATTCCTCAGTGCTAAGGAATGAATTGTAGGCACAATTGTTTGGATACAGATTTCCTGCTATGGTTAAAGCTATTTGACTTGAGTGTCGTCATTCTCAGCCCACAGTGTGTATTAAGATGGTCTATCCATGAAGTCATTCATCAACTGTTTCAAGGGACAATGGTTCTTCTTGGAAGGTGGCATAGACATTAGTTGAGGGTAAGATTCTAGTTCATTGGTTGGGATGATTTTGAAATCATCTCGGAAACAGGGTAACTTATGAGGTCATCTTCTTCAAAATTGACACAATAATAAATATCAAGCTAAACACTCAGTCTTATTCTTTGTTGTTCTTTTATAAACCACCTCCCAAAGTGTCTGTTTCTTTTGGCTGTATAAATAATTTTTGAAATATGTAAGCTGTTCTGAAAACCATTGTATAGTGTAGAAACAACAAATAAACAATCCTACTATAGAGGCTATTTGGGTTTGTTGAAAGGTTACTTTCTTGCTTTTTCTATGGTGTAGTTTCTGTCCTTTGTTTTTTTTTTGTTGTTGTTCTTGTTTTTTGTTTGTTTGTTTTTTAGATTTGATTTTTTCGAGACAGGGTTTCTCTGTGTAGCCCTGGCTGTCCTGGAACTCACTCTGTAGACCAGGCTGGCCTCCAACTCAGAAATCCGCCTGTCTCTGCCTCCCAGAGTGCTGGGATTAAAGGCGTGCACCACCACTTCCCGGCATTCTTTGTTTTGGTTATGTGACAGGAGGAATCAATTTTCTGGTCTAGTCTGTTTAGAGTTCTGTAGTCTTGTATGTACATGGGCATCTTTGGGTTAAAGTTTTCTTACCTAATTTCTTTGAAGATATTTACTAGCCCTTTATTTTGGGTGTCTTCACATTCTTCTATACCTAATAATCCTTAGGTTTGGTCTTCTTATTTTGTCCTGGATTTCCTGGATGTTTTGGGTTAGGAGATTTTGCTTTTTGCATTTTCTATGACTATTGAGTCAATGTTTTCTATAGTACCTTCTGCATCTGAGATTCTCTTTCCTATCTTTTGAATTCTGTTGGTGATACTTCTATCTATGATTCCTGATTTCTTTCCTAGGTTTTCTATTTCCAGGGTTGTGATTTTTCTATCTCCCTTTGTGATTCCTTTAATGTTTCTAGTTCCATATTTAGATCTTGGATGGTTTTGTTCATTTCCTTCCCCTTATTTGATTGTGTTGTTCTGTAATTCTTTAAGGGATTTTTGTGTTTCCTCTTTAAGGGCTTCTAGCCATTTCCCTGTGTTCTCCTGTGTTTCTTTAAGGTAGTTTATTCATATCCTTCTTAAAGTCCTATATCATCATCATGAAAAATCATCTTAGATCTGAATCTTGCTTTTCTGGTGTAATGGTATACCCAGGACTTGCTATGGTGGGAGACTTGGCTTCTGATGTTGCCAAGTTACCTTGGTTTCTGTTGCTTATGTTCTTATGCTTGCCTCCCGCCATCTGGTTATCTCTAGTGTTACCTGTCCTCCCTATATCTGACTGGAGCCTGTCCTTCCTGCGATCCTGGTTGTGTCAGAGCTCCTCAGGGTCAAGCTGTCACTGTGATCCTAAGATTCTGTGATCCTGGGTGTGTCCCAGCCCCTGGGAGTCATGTTGTCTCTGGTAACCTGAGATCCTGGTGTGACCAAGCTCCTGGGAACTTGTGATCCTTGGTGCCCAAGGTCTGCTCAGGGCAGTGGCCCAGACAGACTGGAAGGTACCTGTGCTTCTGGTTTGTTGTAGTTCCTGTGTGCCTGGGTCCTGCTGGTCCCAGTAACTCCTGGTGTTGGGACAGATGTTGTGTCTTCCTCACCTCTGATCCTATCACTCTGGGCTTGTTAGAGTGCCTGGGAGTGGAGCTTCCTCTGGGTGTTGTAGGACTGGCTGCAGAGTTTGTGCCCAAGGTCTCCAGTTTTTCCAACTTAGAAGCTTTACAAAAGCATAAGATATTTGCTGGAGGTCACCATTTGGCCTATGACACAACTAGATATAAACCATTCCTGGCACTGTATGTTTCAGTTAATGGGGAAGGTATATGGTTGAGACCATGGTTTTCCCCATTATGTAGTGATTCCATTTTTGATTTCCCTTATGTGTATATATATTTTAAGAACCTTCTATAGTAGCACATTTCTGTATAACCCTTTAATTGGCCCTTAATGGTTATGATTAGAGGTGAGATAAAGCTATGAAGACTACTGGAATCTAATTTGTGAACATCTCATCAAAGGCTTTGTATGCAGTACCCTATTTAGAATGGTACTGATGTGATGCATAAAACTTTGATCAGTGCCTTTCTGAGTAGAGTAAAGCTTACCACCTTCTACATTTAGTAAGTCTTCTAGATGGATATGCAGAGTAGCTGTAGGTACTGAGAAATACCTTCTGTAATCATAGAGGAGCTTCCACATGTCCACATTCTTTTTTTTTTTTTACTTCTTTTAAAATATTTCTTCTATTTTATAAAATAGCACGGAAACTTTAAATGTCATTATTCAGTTTTGGATGTGTTTTAGTAGATTCCCTTACTCTTCATCTCTGCATTCCTACTAGTCCTGATATCCTCTTCTTCTAACCTCCTATCTTTAATCTGGTTTTTCTTTTATATCTTTTTGTTTCCTTTTCCTTATTCTTATGATAGTGGTATACAAACTTTTTTTATTGTATTTGATGCCTACTTAACAGGAAAGAAAGCATTTTTGTTATTGTAAAGCTGGTCATGTTTCTGTGACTGGAAATGTTTTTAAAAACTAGGAGAGAACCTACTACTATTGTGTATAATTCATTTTTTCATACTTTTTATTTAGTTTTCATAGCAGGGTCACACTAGCTCCTTGCAAAGGATACAGATATTCTTCCTTTCCATTTTATGAAATAAATTTAGAAGTATATGTGTTCTTAAGAATTTTGATAGAATTCAGCAATATATTCATTTAGTCCTGTACTGTATTTAGTTGGAGGGGGTATAAAATGTTTTGTATTATTTCTTTATTAATTGCTTAGAATATTTCTCCTATTTCCCCAGTTTCATTCATATATACCCTCTCTAGCCACTCCATATCCTGCCCAGTGTCAGTTTTCTGTTGTCCCCATAGAATTTAGTCTGTTTTATCTCACTACACTTTCTTTTTTTGTTTGTTTTTGTTTTAAATTTTTATTTTCTATATTCTATGTTTACATTCCAAAGGCTTTTCCCTTTCCCAGTTTCCCCCCCCCCACATGTCCCATAATTCCTCTCCCCCCCCAACTATTCCCCAATCATTCCCCCTCCCCCCACGGTTACTCTACAAAACTGGATCCAATCTTTACAGGCCCAGGGTCCTCTCCTTTCTTCTTCTTGGGAGTCATTTGACTTGCTAATTGTCCCTTGAGTATTTAGGGCTTCTGGACTCATTAATATCCACTTATCAGTGATTGCATTTCATGTGTATTCTTTTATGATTGGGTTAACTCACTCAGGATGATATTTTCCAGGTCTAACCATTTACCTACAAATTGCATGAATTCATTTGTATAAATATACCACATTTTCTCAATCTTGATTATCTTGTCATAGGACTAAATTTAATTTCCCTTGAGATTGATTCTTTGTATTTTTTTCTTCTATAAATCATTGTGCATCAGCTGTGCTCTGTTTGGAAGCATTTGTTTTCTTAGTGTCTTTAATCCGAACTCATTCTTTTTCTGCCTACCAAGAGATCGCTGAACTCTGAGGGAGATATTTGATAGAGACATCCCATTTAGGACTAAGTGTTCCAAAGTCTCTCACTCTACATGTTGTTTGGCTCTGGGTCTCTATATTTGTTAACATCTTCCATAGGGATGCCAGATGATGACTGAGCAAGATACTGAGTACAGCAAAATGTCATTTGAGTCATTTTATTGTTAAATTATTTTAATAAAACTATAGTATTTGATTTTATCCTAAGTCTCTGAGCTATCTAATCTCAGGTTTCTGGCCAGTAAATCAGTGTTAGGTATATGTTTCACACACTTGTAGTGGGCATTAAATCAAATATTTTTTGGTTACTTTCACAAGATTTATACCACTGTTAAAACAGCCTATTTTGTATCAGGACACCATTGTAGATGGAGAGGTTTGAAGCTGGGTTGGTGTTTATGTTGCTCATTTGTACAAAAGGAAGGTACACAGAGTACCTTTCTGTTCTATGAACACTACTAGTCAGTATGGGTCAGGGCTCTAGGATGGCACCAACTTGAGTTGTCCATGTTCAATAAGTTTAATGTTTTTAGCAATACGATCATATTGTCAGTTGCATAGAGCAGTCAGTAGCCTTAGAAATAGGCTGGATTGTTCAGGGCTTCCGAAACCTTTTTCCAATAACTTGTTCAAATAGTACACAATGTTTTTGAAAGTAGCACCTATGTGAGCATAGTGCCATACCATCACATGCACTGGAATTTTTTTAACCTGATCTCTAAATTTGAGTTACGTAACTCTATATCAGACATCTTATAAGATAGCTTCCATAGGTGAGAATTCTTTTTTTTTAATTTTTATTTTCTATATTCTATGTTTACATTCCAAAGGCTTTCCTCTTTCCCAGTTACCCCCCACCATATGTCCCATAATTCCTCTCCCCCCCCCCCCGCTATTCCCCACTCATTCCCTCCCCACACAATTTCTCTGTTCTGGGTCTACAATACTGGATCCAATCTTTACAGGCCCAGGGTCCTCTCCTTTTTTCTTCTTGAGAGTCATTTGACTTGCTAATTGTGCCTTGAGTATTTAGGGCTTCTGGGCTCATTAATATCCACTTATCAGTGATTGCATTTCGTGTGTATTCTTTTGTGATTGGATTAACTCACTTAGGATGATAGTTTCCAGATCTAACCATTTACCTACAAATTGCATGAGTTCATTATTTTTAATTGCTGAGTAGGACTCCATTGTATAAATATACCACATTTTCTGTATCCATTCCTCTTTTGAGGGATATCTGGGCTCCTTCCAATTTCTGGCTATTATAATAAACAAGGCTGCTATAAACATAGTGGAGCATGTGTCTTTATTGCATGCAGAGGAATCCTCTGGGTATATGCCCAGGAGTGTTATGCCAGGGTCCTCTGGGAGTGGCATGCCCAATTTTCTGAGGAACCGCCACACTGATTTCCAGAGTGTTTGTACCAGCTTGCAATCCCACCAACAGTGGAGGAGTGTTCCTCTTTCTCCACATCCTCGCCAGCACTTGTTGTCTCTTGAGTTTTTAATCTTAGCCATTCTGACTGGAGTGAGGTGGAATCTCAGGGTTGTTTTGATTTGCATTTCCCTGATGACTAATGATGTTGAACATCTCTTAAGGTGTTTCTCGGCCATCCGAATTTCTTCTGGTGAAAATTCTTTGTTTAGCTCTGTACCCCATTTTTTGATAGGGTTATTTGGTTCTTTGTGGTCTAACTTCTTGAGTTCTTTGTATATATTGGATATTAGGCCTCTGTCGGATGTGGGGTTGGTGAAGATCATTTCCCACGTTGTTGGTTGCCATTTTGTCCTTCTGACAGTGTCCTTTGCCCTACAGAAACTTTGTAATTTTATGAGGTCCCATTTGTCAATTCTTGATCTTAGAGCATAAGCTATTGGTGTTCTGTTCAGGAACTTTCCCCCTGTGCCCATGTCCTCCAGGGTCTTCCTAAGTTTCTTTTCTAATAGTTTCAGTGTGTCTGGTTTTATGTGGAGGTCCTTGATCCACTTGGAGTTGGTCTTAGTACAATGAGATAAGAGTGGGTCAATTCACATTCAAAGAAGACTTAACACCAATACTCTTCAAACTATTCCACAAAATAGAGAATTCTTAATTTATATAGTGGGTAAGAAAAAAGATAAAGGACATTGTAAATCTTCTAATAAAACTATGTTGAAATACACTTATTCCCTTTGTAGTGTTTTAACTGTTATATAAATATCAATAAAGTGGAAGGACCTGTATTTCTGGACATTTGGAATAATTGTAGGTTAATGGATAAATGCATTTAAATTAAGGTAAAGGAAATTATTGAGGCTAGATTTTGATACTTCCATTTTGGTGTACACATAGGCAGAATAATTACATATGATTTCTTGTAGGTACCAGTTAGTGTGGATATGCTCTTTGTTTGTGTTTGACAGTGTATAACTTACACATGCTATTTTAATTTTGTGTTTATTAGTGTTATGTCAAGAATACACATTTGAATCACTTGAGAAAAGCAATTTTAATTTGAGAAAATTTTTTCACTAGTTTGACCTGTAGGTAAAAAGCCTACAATAAAAACCTGTGGAGCATTTTCTTAATTAGTAATTTATGTAAGAGGGTCCAGCCCATTGTGGGTGGTTCCACTCTGAGTTTAAGAAAACAGACTCTGGGCTATCCAGGTTTTGAGCCTTCTGGCCAGTGTAGAGTATGGACCTTTTATGGCCTCGGCCTCAAGTTAAACATTGCTTGTCCACTCTCAGGAGAATATGGTCTGCTGAATCAAGTAAGCAGGGCTCACATAAGCTATCAAGAGACTGAAATATCAAGCAGGAGGCCTATAGTTCTCCTTTTATGTTACGGGTATTACCTGGTTCTTTAGTGGGAATTTTAATAGTGAGAGTGGGATATCTCTGACTATTTTGCCTGCTCTTTTGTTTTCCTGCTATTGAGTTGCCTTGTCCTGCCTTGGTATGATGGCTTTATTTTCTCTTATTTTATTTTTTTAAAAAAAGAAAAAGGAAACAGATTCAGCATGTCACTGGGGAAGAAGACAGTAAGCAGAATTCCTCCATAGCTTGTGCTTGAGTTCCTGCTCTGACTTCCCTTCATGATAGATTGTAGTTGGGACAAGAAGTTACTAATTTATGTTCTTGGCTGAGATTTCAAAGTCTATTGGGGAAGAGCAAAAATCAAGAGTAGAAATTAAGCAAAATAAGAGCACTCCCACTCTTTGTAAGCATGGAAATAACCCAGAATTAAATCAAGTGTAATGAACAAGGGATAAAGACATTGTAGTTGACACTGTGGTTTAGGAATAAGTGCAGTGAAAAAAAACTATCAGGGCTGGAGAGATGGCTCAACGGTTAAGAGTACTGAATGCTCTTCTGAAGGTCCTGAGTTCAAATCGCAGCAACCACATGGTGGCTTACAAACCATCCGTAATGATAATCTGACTACTTCTGGAGTGTCTGAAGACAGCTACAGTGTACTTATAAATAAATAAATCTTTAAAAAGAAAAAAGAAAAACTATCAAACAGTATTGCTCTAGTCAGTTAATGTGAAGCCATGTGGACTACATGTTTAACTTAATAGATGTCAGTAAACATCTTTAATAAAATAAAAATAAATTCAAACTTTTTAGTGATATTTTAATGGTATTGACAGTCTAGCTGAAAGTACCCTGGGGATATGTACAATGATGCTTGCAGGATTTTGTATGCAGTAGTTGAGATATATAACAGTAGCTGAGATAATTTCAACTGCCCACTGTATTGTATAAATACAATAAAACTAGTGAACATGAAGTCTAATTAAGTTGTTTCAAAAATGAAGTGTATCCTAATCCTTCTCGCAATTCTGCATATAAACAAAGAATGCAGCAAGGGATCTATAGAGGTATATATTAAAAGCCAGTGTGTATGAAAATGCATTGGACTAACAAATAATTTTGGGTTGCAAGTATTCTGGATCAAGAGAACTAATGAAACATTGGGCAACTATAGAAGCTGCTGAAGCTGAAATTGCCTAGAAGCATGTTATGTATACTTCTTTACACTCACAACTATCAATTTTCCTTTTAGCTAAATCCTATCTGGTAGAGTATTGCTCACTAGGAATGCTGCTTATAATCTGAACTATGTCGTGATGGTGATATTCAGGAATTATAACTGTACTGTCTGATTTTGGGAGAATGTGGCTGGGTCCTTTGAATCTACAAATCCATCAAAGGTAAGTTGTAAATGTGGACAACTTTAACGTACATATGTATGCCATGAATTTGGAAGAGAGCAAAAGGGTACTTGGGAAGGGTTTTAAGGAAGAAATGAAAGGAAGGAATGAAGTAATTATATATTAATATCAAAAATGAAAAAAGATAAAGTCTAAAGAAAGCATCAAGGTAATTCAAAAAAGCAAAACTGTGTAAGGCTTGTTGTCTTGGCCAATATTTAAAAGAGAATCCAAGTAGATGATGATTTGAGTAAAATGATAATGAAAGTAAGATGGCTATTTTCATCAAGAAATACTTACATGAAGAAGTGGGTATGATACTTTTTTGGGATAGTCTGTTTTATGTTGAAAATTGAAAATGATGGAGGGAGTAGGTGGGACTTTCTCATTAATATGATAGTGTGCTGTGCCCTGCTCATACTGATTCTGGTGACATGAAGTATTTGTGACTAGGGTAGTATGAGTAGAGTAAAGCTCACCAAATTCTTCATTTATCTGTCTGTGGATAGTGATCATGGTGGTTTCTCTTAATTTAGATGTGCTGTGGTTACTTTTGTAGCTTAGGCTTTCTTAGCATGATTTCTGTTGTCCATTTGCCATCTTACAAATAGCTATAAGTCAGAAGTATTAAATATAGGTATTAAACTGTTTTATAACAGATAAGTATTTAATATTATACATCATGTTTTGACAATTATATAAACAAGCAGAAACTTAAGTATAAAATCCAGAGGGAAAAATGTAAGGTAGAGAAAAGCATACCAGAGTTGTCTTAAATTTAAGAAATAATTGCGATTTGTTTTTACCTTTTTTTTTTTCCACTGCATGTTGAGAAGTGATGAAAGTGTCACAAGGCCTGGCAGGGAGACTATCCATGTTAACATTGTTGTGGGCAGTGATAATTCTAAAATTAGCAATGGTCTGATTGTGTGTGTGTGTGTGTGTGTGTGTGTGTGTGTGTGTGTGTGTGAGAGAGAGAGAGAGAGAGAGAGAGAGAGAGAGAGAGAGACAGAGAGACAGAGAGAGAAACAGAGAGAGACAGAGAGAGAGACAGAGACAGAGACACTCCTACCATCTTCTTGACAGAGTAAATCTGAATTCATTGTTTGCTGTAGCTTTTATATGATGTTAACAGTACTGCATTAAGAACTAATGAGATGCTTTCCATTATATAGTATGAGCTGTTGAGACTGATATAGTGGTTCAGAGTGATTTATGTTGCTTCTTCATTTCACCCATATATTGAAAGAGATAAAGTTATCCTTTTGCAGGGGGAAACATAAAAGGTAACCCATGTAGTTCATAGGACCCAAAGGAGTGAACAAGGTAAAAATCAATGTAGCTACTGGCCCTCAAAGTTATGAGTAAATCATTTTTAGAATTTGAATAACAGTGCCATGGGAGGATTGATTAAAACTTCAGGGGATGATAGGAGTAGATTGGAACAGAATCTCCACATTCTAAACTATGTATAGTCTGACTTCTTGCAATGCACACCCTGCTATATGGTTCTGTATGGTTCTATATGGATAAAGGAAAGTCACTAAATGTAAATTTTGATAAAGTTCTGTATACACTAGGGATTTATTTTCTGATTCCAAAAGTACACTGTCAGTGACCTTCACCACAAAATTTCAGAAGGTGACCTCCCTAGATAATTATGTAAATACTATATTTACATCATTTTACCCCTCCTTTTTCCTCATTGAACTCCTGTGATCTCTCTACCCTCAATTCCATGAGTCTTCAGTTATTATTGTTTTACACAACACAACACACACACACACACACAAATGAGTTCATTTAGTGTTGCTTATGTATACATGTGTGTGTTGCTATATTTACTATAGGATTTGCCATTGTTAGAAAAAAATCTGATTCAACCTCTTTAAGTACGTTTTTTCTTTATCACTTTATTTAGTCTTAGACCCCTGTGAAATTCACCCCCCCCATCAATGTTGGAATGTTAAGTAATGTCATTATGCGGGAGTATTTAAGCAAACAAAATTGTTTGAGATTTCCTGTAAATAAGCTTCATTTTCAGGTCTACAACACTTGAAGTCAGATCTAAAAGACCCCCAGGCCTACTGGTCATTTGGCTTTCACAATAATTCTGCCCCATCTTCAGTGATTGTCCCTGAGTCTTGGGTATATAGGCTGCTTTGTAACTATTGGGTGTGAAGAGAATTATTAATCACAATCCTAAAAGTTAGAAAATAGTTTAATAATGTTGAGATCTCCCAGTATGAAAGAAAAGATATATTTTCATGACCAGTTAAACTATTCACAGAGAAACAGAACACAGAGAAATTCTTGATAAAGGACAATGTATTAGTTAAACTGTAGGACAGAAGAAGGAAATAGGTCAAAGTACACACATCATTTTTATTATAATAATAACCAAATCTCAGAGGAAGATAAATGCTACATCTGCATCAGTTACCTATAAAGTATGTGAAATGCAATGCTCTATTCAGACTGATGTCTGGCATTTAATATGTATGTGTAAGGAGTCATTTTGAGTAGATTAAGGCTCACATTGTTCTGCAAATTTTGGCATCAAGATCATCAATGTGTATCAGCTTATTTTATTGTATTTAAGATTAATATTCAGAGATTAGATATGTTATTTTGAATGACAATATTTCAATATATTTTCTCCTGTATTACCCTGCTACCTGTATCTCTTTGTGTGTCACATGTTCATTTTCTATACCTTTTTTCCTTCCTCATCTATTTTACACTCTTTTGTGCAAGCATCTATTTTTGAGAGTGAATATACAGCTTTTGACTTTTTTCTTTCAAGTCTATTACTTCACTTAATATGTGCTTTCGCATTTTTCTTCAAATTTTATTTTTAACAGTTTAATAAAATTAGCTTGTATATAGGTGCCACATTTTCATTGCCTTTTCGTTTTGTCTAATATTTATGCTGATTTAATTTCTTTGTTTTGGGAAAAGAAATAAACATAAGATTATGGTGTAGGTTTTGTCCATCTGTTGTATATTTTTTTTAGGGATGCATTAA
The DNA here is from genome assembly GCA_964023405.1 of Apodemus agrarius. Taxonomy (NCBI): domain Eukaryota; kingdom Metazoa; phylum Chordata; class Mammalia; order Rodentia; family Muridae; genus Apodemus; species Apodemus agrarius. Next base: position 140,743,888 of record OZ030010.1, on the reverse strand, counting down.
CATATGTCTATTCACTCTATGCAAGAAGCCAACAACAGACCAACGAAATGACTGTAACCAAGTCTGTCTTACCAAACCAGTCAGTTCCTTTTCGCACTTTAACAAATAATGAATAGGAATTATATATACATTAATGGACGGCTTAAAGGCAACTGCGTGTCACTGAAAGTGCCACTGAAGCACGGATTAGACTCATAAGAACATCTTGTAGCTCCCTCCATTACTTGGAGATAGCTGGAAGATCAGAATTTTCTCTTATCAATCATTTTTACTGCTCAAATTACCTTCTGAAGAGGTCTTCAGAATCTTGTGTTTAAGGAATTCATGAGATTTATAATTTTGGTTCCTGGGTCACAATTGTACTTCTTCTAAGACAGCATACTTAGTATAAGGCTATAAAGCAATACAGCACAATTACACAGAAAACAGTATAGATGAGTGAAAGATGGAAGTTAAGGTATACTGTGGTTGACATTTTTCTACCATTATCTGTAAATAGTGAAACTTTTGACTTCTTTTCCAATTAGCAGTCATTTGGTCTTTAGTTTTCCTATTGTTCTTGCTAGAACTTCAAGAACTATTAGAGAGAGGGGGAGGGAGGGAGAGAGGGAGAGCGAGAGCAGAACAGACAGCTTTGTCTTATCCTTGATTTAGTGGTAATCTTTTAAGTTTCTCTCCATTCAATTTGATGTTAGCTATTTTCTTGCTGTATATTGCCTTTAGTTAGTATGCATAGCTATGTGCCTTTCATTTCTGATCTTTCCAGGACTTTTACCATGAAGGGATCTTTGGTTTCCTTCAAAGTCTATTTTAACATCTAATAAGATGATCATGGTTTTTTTTTTCAGTTTTTTATATGGCACATTACTTTGAATTTTCATATATTGAACCAGCCCTACTACATACATTCCTGTAATGCAGACTACTTGATCCTGGTATATGAAGTTTTTGGATTCAATTCATTAGTGTTCTATTCAGAATTTTTTTCAGTATTCATAAGAGAAATTGGTCTGAAATTATCTTTGTTCAATCTTTGTTTGGTTTACGTATCAAGGTGACTGTAGCTTCATAGAATGAATTTGACATGGTATTTCTTTTATGGAATAGCTTGAGGAGTTTTGTAATTTACTGTTCTCTGAAAGACTGGTAGAATTCTGCACTAAAGCAATCGTGTCCTGGGATTTTCTTGGTTGGGATGTTAGTAATTATTGCTTCTATTTCTATTTCCTGAGGGTGTTAGGATTGTTTAGACAGTTTACTTGACCTTGATTTAACTTTGGTAAGTGGAATTTATCAAGATTCATTTCATTTATATTTTCTGGAGTGAAGGCTTTTGAAGTAAAACCTAATGATTCTTTGGATTTCCTCAGTGTTCAATTGTTACTTACATTTTCATATCTGATTTTGCTAATTTGGACACTTTATGCCTTTTAGCTTGGCTAAGGGTTTGTGTATCACATTGATTTTTCTCAAAGAACCAGCTCTAGATTTCATTGATTCTTTCTATTGTTTTCTGTTTCTAATTTCTTTATTTTAGCCCCTAGTTTATTTCCTAGCATCTACTCTTAGGTGTTTTTGCTTCTAGAGATTTCAGGTGTGCTATGCAGTAGCTATTCTGAGATCTCTCTAATATCTTTATGAAGGCATTTAATCCTATGAACTTTCCTCTTAACATTTGTTTCACTATGTACCTTAATGTTTTGCCTTCAGTTTCATTAAATTCTAGAAAGTCTTTAATTCCTTTCTTATTTCTTCCCTGACAAAATGATCATTGAGTAATTGTTCAGTTTCCATGAATGTGTAGACTTTTTGTTGTTTCTGTTGTTGAACTCCAGCTTCATCATAATATCCTTCTGTTGAAGCATTATTTCAAACTTCTTGTATTGATTGAGGCTTGCTTTGTGACTTAGTGTATGGTTAACTTTGGAGAAGGTTCCCTGGGTGCTGAGAAGAAGGTATATTCTGTGGTGTTTGGATGAAATATTCTATAGATATCTGTTAGGTAAATTGGATTCATAACCTCTGCCAGTCTTATTATTTCTGTTTAGTTCTGTCTAGATGATCTATCCATTTGAGAGAGTGGGGTATTTAGATCTTCCATTTTTAGCATGTGGGCCTTGATGTGTGAATTTAAGCTGTAGTAATATTTCTACTACGAACGGGGGTACCCTTTCATTTGAGGGGTGATGTTTATAATTAAGATATCACCTTTTTGAATCTTTGCTTTAATTAATATGAAGTGTCACTGGTGCTAGAATGGACCAAAACATCATTGTGGGAGAGTACAAGAACAGTAAAGTGGGAGGGGGTGGATGCGGGAGCAGGGGGAGGGAAAAGGACATGTGGGACCTTTGGGGGTGGGGAACCAGAAAAAGGGAAATGAATTGTAAATATAGAATATATACAATAAAAAAAAAGAAAGAAAAAAATATGAAGTGTCTTTTCTCATGTCTTTTGAATATTTTTGTTTCAAAGTCTGTTTTATTAGATACTAGAATGACTACTCCGGCTTCTTTCTTGGGTCTCTTTGCTTGGAAAATCTATTGTATCTTCTATGCCTAAGAGTTTCTCCCCTCCAACTCTTGTATTGTATTGGTGATGTTTGAGTCTGTAGTTCCTGTTCTCTTTCCTAGGTTTTCCACCTCTAGCATTGCCTCAATTTCTATTTTCTTCATTGCTTCTATTTCCAATTTTAGTTCTTGGACAGTTTTATTCATTTCCTTTCCCTGTTTGATTCGATTTTTCTATATTTCTTTAAGGTATTCATTCATTTCTTCTTTAATGGCCTCTCTATCATCTTTATAATACTGTGCTTAAAGTTATTTTTTCATGCTTCAGCTGTGTTACGATTTCTAGGGCTTGTTGTATAGTATGATAGACCGGCTCTGGTGGTGCCATATTGCCCTTACTTGTGTTAAATTTGTTCCTATGCTGTCCTTTAGCCATCTGGTTGTCCCCAGTGTTCACTGCATGATCCTGATGCAAGCAGGACTCTTTAGGAAAGCAAGGAGAATTATGGGCCCAGACTGTGTTGGTCAGGGATAGTGTACAGCTTACCTAAGCTGGCTGTTCCTCAAGCATTCCTGATTCGTGGGACACAGTTGGTGGGCAGGGAGGTCCTGCCCAACCTCCCCCTGGACTCCACAAGGAAATGGGATTTTGGGGTTCTATAAGTCTCTTGTGGAAAGCAGGGTGAAACCAGAGCCAGACATTCATAGTTAGGAGACTGTGAAACTCACCTATGATAGTTTTGATAGGATAAGGATAGGCTGAATATAGTACCACAGGACTATTATTCCAATTATTTGATACCAGAAAATGTAACATATTTTCAAGGCCAGCTTTAGCTACAAAGTTCAAAGGTATTCTTGGAAATGGATAGAAATGGAGAATATCATTCGCAAATGAAAATGTGAACATGGTCTGGAATTATAACTAGATGTATTGAAATGGATGGGTGAAGGACTTGCCAGCATGTTAGTGAGTTAATGAAGCAACATTTACAACAATGCATTTCACTCTATATATGATATGAATTTTAAAAAGTTAAGTTTGAAATTAATTAGAAATCAGGTGAAAGGTCTTGGTATGAGAGAAATGCAAGTTATTAACTAAGATCATTGAGTAAATTATGTCACACTGGAAGACTCATGCATTTTCAAACTGAGATAAACATTTAATGTATAAAGAAGTCTTGGATTCCAGAGAGTTGTGTGCCGTGTTATACTCAGATTAGTGTCCTTCCAGGAAATAAATATGTATGGCGCTCCTCTGAGTAGAATAAGGCTCACTATATTCCCAATTCGATGAGACCCTCTGGTGATAATGGTGTTATATATACAATCTTGACAACATTGTATGGTTATTTTGTGTACTGCTACATACAGAGATATATGTTTCTTGGTCATGGTTTCTGTTAATCTTTATGTCATGTAAAATTGCATGTAAAAAAAGCATAAAGAGACTTAACTTTGAGTGATATGAAAATATAACCAAAAACAATAAAAAGCAAAACCAACCATCTATCTGCCCTTTTGCATAGTTCATTGAACAGATAGGATATCAGAACTTATATCAAAACTGAGCTATAAAGTGATTTACAGTCTTGTCTGGATGCCACAGGTATAGAATCCCAACTTCTTGGAACACAATAATGAGAACTTAGTCTACAAAGCAAGTTTAAAGATATCATTAACAATGTATGCAGACCATTTCAAACTTAAGCATGTGCACATTTACCTTCATCCTGTTGAGTGCACTGTTCTATGTAGTCATTCTTTGGGTGAATGGATTGTGTATAAAAGATGATTTTCCGTACAAAACAAGGCGTACAGTCAGTTTTGATATTTCAGTAACAGTGCTGTTTATTATTATTGATTTAAGTATTGTCTTCTTAATAACAAGTTTGAAGAAACATCCTAGTTGCTATTTTTTTATTATTTTATGTGAGTGTTTTATCTGAATATCCATCATGTATGACACATGCAGGCTGGTATCCATGTAGGAAAGGAGTCAAGATGTGGATGTGAAATAAAAGTCAGGTCTTCTGCAAGAGCAGTAAAGTTCTCTTAACCAATAAACTATCTCTAGTCCCACCACAGGCCATTCAGCTCATTTTTACTATAATGGTGTACAGATTAAAAGAGAAAAGAATGAAGATACTAAGTTTCTTCTAAAATTATGGGTAAAAAATTGGAACAAGCTTATTAGTTTTGAACTGACAAACATTATTCCTCAGAAATAAGAATGTGTTTCTTTTGTTATAATAATGCAGGGGAAAGGGGTGAGGCATCTAAAACTAAAGATCTATGAAAAAAATAGAAACCTGTTTTATATGATTATTAGAAATGTAATTTTACAGAGAGTTTTAAGACACTCAGAAGATAACACCACTTGCTGTAAAATTTGAACCTTAGTTTCATCACAGTGATCAAAGGAAAGAAACTAAAAAGGAAATTTATCCTCTGCCCTCAATACAGGTGTAGCATGTTTGCACTTATCCTGATAACTCAGATTCTCATTCTCTCTCTCATTCTCTCTCTCATTCTCTCTCTCTCTCCACACACACACAATTATGATAAATAGAATAATTTCTTACAAGATTAAAGAACTGGGCAGGGACACACTGCTTGTGCAACAATACTTTTCAAGTGCTGTATTCAAGTTATATAGCGAAATTCTAGTATGGGAAGCCTCTCCATGACTGTACAGGGTGTTTCTAAAGACTCCTAAATATACAATAGTGCTACTGCTTTTGGTTACTCAGTAGACTATTAATTTGGTACTACCCTATTGCTGAACACACTATGTACCTTGTTGTCATGTCAGAAGGTGCTGTTAGACTTCTTGTAGGAAAATATTCAGATACTTCAGAACTACAATTGTTATCTCTGAGGCAAGATGTGCCCATTCATGTAGTAGTGATATGACTGAAAGGATAGAAGTAACCAACTCCTTTTTGTGTTTAAGGCATGTGATCACAATAAACATTGTTAAAAGCCTGTAATAAGGTCATAAGACCTGGGTTGTAAACAACTAGTGTTTGCTATGTGTACATATTTTGTATTTTTATCTGGTCTTGGTATCATTGTAATAACAGCTTTGCAAAAAGTATTAGGATTTTAAAGCACTTTTCTATTTTTACGTATATACTGAAATGCTTTGCTGAAAGTTCTAGAAAGGTCTTATTGAATTAAGTAGTGAATACAATTAGGCCTGGATTTTTATAGTTGGAAGACTTACTTTTCAAACTTGTGACCTTTTACAGATCTGCTCAGCTTGTTCTTGTCTTGATTTAGCCTCCGTAAGTCATATTCATTGAGAAATTCCCCTATATTTTGTCATTTGGGGGGGTATAATTTATGGTATATGTTCTAATTTTCTGAACTCCACTGGCATCTATTTTTTTTTAAATTTTCTACATTCTTTGTTTATATTCCAAATGATTTTCCCTTTCCTGGTTCCCCCCTCCCCGTAAGTCCCGTAAGTCCTTGTCACTCCAACCATTCTCCGATCAACCCCCTCCTTCTCTCTCCTAGAACTCCCCTACATTGCTGGATCAAGCCTTTCCAGGACCAGGGACCTCTCCTTCCTTCTTCTTGGGAATCATTTGATATGCGAATTGTGTCTTGGGGATTCAGAGATTCTGGGCTAATATTCACTTATCAGTGACTGCATTCCATGTGTGTTCTTTTGTGATTGGGTTACCTCACATAGGATATTTTCTAGTTCCAACCATTTGCCTAAGAACTTCACGAATTGTTTTTAATTGCTGAGTAGAATTCCATTGTGTGAATATACCACATTTTCTGTATCCATTCCTCCATTGAGGGACAACTGGTTTCTTTCCAGTTTTTGGCTATTATAAATAAGGCTGCTATGAACATAGTGGAGCATGTGTCCTTATTGCATGCTGGGAATCCTCTGGGTAAATACCCAGGAGAGGTATAGCAGGGTCCTCCAGAACAGAACACCAATAGCTTATGCTCTAAGATCAAGAATTGACAAATGGGACCTCATAAGTTTCTGTAAGGCAAAGGACTCTGTAAAAAGGACAAAACGGTAACCAACAAATTGGGAAAAGATCTTCACCAACCCCACATCCGACAGAGGGCTAATACCCAATATATACAAAGAACTCAAGAAGTTAGACCCCAAAGAACCAAATAACCCTATTAAAAATGGGGTACAGAGCTAAACAAAGAATTGTCACCTGAAGAACTTTGGATGGCTGAGAAGCACCTTAAGAAATGTTCAGCGTCATTAGTGATTAGGGAAATGCAAATCAAAACAATCCTGAGATTTCACCTCACACCAGTCAGAATGGCTAAGGTTAAAAACTCAGAAGACAGCAGGTGCTGGAGAGGTTGTGGAGAAAGAGGAACACTCCTCCACTGCTTGTGGGAATGCAAGTTGGTACAACCACTCTGGAAATCAGTCTGGCAGTTCCTCACTGGCATCTATTCTAATAGCAGTTTTCATCACTAGTTTATTAAATGGAATCTTTTCTATCTTTTTGTCAGTATAGTTAACGTTTTACCAATCATCTTTCAGATGAACCGATTTATTGTTTGAGTCTATTTTTAATTATTAAAATTTTTACATTCCTTACACAGTATCCCCTCCCCACTCTCCTCTCTGTTGCTCTTTTTACCTTGCTCTGCTCACTGCCATCAATTTCTCAATTTCTATTCAGGAAAGGTTAGGTACACCAATGGAAATGAACCAAACATGGCATATCAAGTCCCAATGAAACTAGGCTCCTCCCCTCATTAAAGTTGTAAAAGGCAACCCAGCATGAGTAAAGGAGTCCCAAAAGATGGCCAAAGAGCCAGAGACATCCCCTGCTATCTCAGTTAAAAGTCCCATAAGACTCAAGCAGTTACCTCCTTGTGGACAATTGCAGTCAACAATCTGTGTGTATAGGATAATATCATTAGGCATCATTTGATTGGCTTTTCTTAAAATTTTATATCAGGAATGTACCAGGTATCCCATCCCATGTCGTCTGGTTCCTGAACCTCCATGCAGTGACATGCATAGGTTTCATCTTGTGGCATGGCTCTTAAGGTCAGTCATTATTGGTTGGCCATTCTCATTACTTCTGTTCTACTTCTACCCCAGCATATAAGTACAGCATATTGTATGTTGTGTCATTTATGGCTGGGTTGATATTTCAATCCCTCCACTGGAACATTTTCCTGATTAGAGGAGATGGCCAGTTCAGAATAGCCCCATTGCTAAGAGACTTAGCTAGGGTCACTTCATAGACTCCAGGGAGTACAGTTGAACTGGTTTTCTAGTTCATCCCTGAGATAACCCACAATTCAATTGTATCTTCTTGTATTCTTTTGTTTCACCCCCAACCAGATTTCTCCTTTTCCCATCCCCATGCCCTCATACAGAACCCTCTTACACCAATGATGTCTATTCTATTTCTCCTTCATAGTGAATGAGCCCTCCTTACTAATCTTCTCCAGGTCTGTGTTTTGTAGCGCATTTATCTTGTCCTTAATGGCTAAGAAACACTGATAAGTGAATATATACCCTGTGTATCCTTTTGGATCTGGGTAACCTCACTCAGAATGATATTTTCTAGTTCCATATATTTCCCTGCAAATAGTTGAGTAATACTCTCTTTGGTAAATGTACCACATTTTCTTTACATTTTCCATTTGAGGGAAATCTAGATTGTTTCCAGTTTAGGGCTATCATGAATAGAGTGGTTATGAACATAGTTAAGCAAGTATCTTTATAGTAGGGCAGAACATCTTTTGAGTACATGTCTTGGAGTGGTATAGCTGAGTCTTGAAGTAAATCTATTCCTAGTTTTCTGAGAAGCTGTCATTGTCTTCAAAAGTGGTTTTACAAGTTTTCATCCCACCTGCAATTGAGGAGTGTCTCCTTTTTCTACATCCTTGACAACATTAACTCTCACTTGTGTTACTGATCGTAGCCATTCTCATTTTCTGCTAGGGTTGTGGGTCACAATAATCATTAATTCTTTATTGTTTTCATTTCTCTTTTGTGGGTTTTGTTAGTTTTCATCTCAATTCTGTTGTTTTATTGACTGATTCTGTGTTTGACTTGTTCATGTTGCTTTTCCAAGTTACTATGATGAATTATTTACACATTTGAAATCTGTTTGCTCTTTTGGGGAAGTTTATGATTGTGGATGCTTTGTATGCATGTATGTATGTTTACCAGTTCATAAAAAGGCATTACATTCCAGGAAACAGGAGTTACAGGTGTTTATGAACCACAATATGCATTGTACATTGAATACAATTTAATGTAAAAATGTGTTATTCTAATGTAATTTAAGAATAAATTACATCCATAGTTTTTTTTTTCCTATTCTATTTGGTCTATGATAAAACCTGAACATCATGATGGAAATGGCTGAAATTGAAGCTGTGGTGTGCAGTGCTTTTCTTGGACTTCACTGGTGAGTTAAACTACATACAATCTTTCTGAGTAAAGCTAATCACATTCTTCTTTTGATGAGGCTTCTGGATCATGATAGTGGTTTATCTATAAGAACCCTGGAGGAGACTAATGTTAGATATAAATATCTTCAAATCTAGGCTTCCATATGAATAGTATTGTCTGTTCTTTGCCTCATCAACATATTAGAGAACCAAAGCAAAGAAAAGATTAAGTTCCTTTCTATAGAAGAAAAATGTAAAAGTAATTTTTTTTATAGAATCAACAGGGAGAAATGCAACATAAAGGATATTTCCATGGTAGTTTTAAATAAATAAGTTAACATTCAAAAATAAAGCTTTGTTTGAAGAATGATGAAATCTGATGGAGCAGATAAAGCCTATTTATACTAAATCTATATTTTATGTATTGTTTGAACGTCTTTTGTTATATTTGTCTTGATGGTGTAAAATACATAAAAGTGGGACTTGTGGAATATAAGGTGGCTTGGTTCCTTTTTTATTGCTGAGACAGTGCTCCATGCCAAAGGATTAAAAAAGGAATTAATGGGTGGTAAAAATTACAGTTTGAAAAGGTGAGCACTAGGGACTGTTATGGCAGGGAGCAAGATGTCAAACGGGTGGAATGTCACTAGTGTAGTTGCTGAGAGTTTACATCCTGATCTTCAGGCACAAGGCTAATTGAGAATAGCATGGGTGTTTAAAACCCCAAAGTCCATCTCCAATGACATACCTCCTCCAAAAAGGTCTTGCCTGTTTCTCAAACAGTTCTCCTTAGCACTGCTTTCATTTTATTCCTGTAACTTTGAACATGCTGTGCCTTCAGTTCCATTGAATTCTATAAACTCTTTACTTTGTTCCTTGCCTGAGAGGTTATTGAGTAGGAAGTTGTTCAGTTTTCCTGAGTTTGTATGGTTTTTGTTGTTTATGTTATTAAAGTCCAGATTTAATCCATGGTGATCTGAAATAATACAGTCATTTCAATTTTGTTATATCTGTTGGGACTTGCTTTTTGTCTAAGTACATGGCAAATTTTCAGAAGGTTCCATGAGGTGCTTGTGAAGACAATATATTCTCTTCATTAGAGTAAAATGTTTTGTAGCTATCTTTTAGGTGCATCTGATTTATAACATTTGTTAGATTCATTATTTCTCTGTTTATTTTCTGTCTGGATGCCCTGTATATTTTGCAGCATGGGGTGTTGAATTCTGCTACTTACTATGTAGGGTTCAATATGTGATTTATGCTTTATTGTTCCTTGTAAGCATGTGGATGTCCTTGCATTTAGGACAGACACGTTCAGATTTGAGATGTCAACTTGGTAGATACTTTTCTTTGAGTATTAGGGTTCCTTCCCCATTTTAATTTAAGGTCTATTTCTTAGATATTATAATGGCTGCTCCACCTGGTTTCTTGGGTCTTTTTTCTTGTCCTTTACTAGGAGGTAATATCTTTCTTTGTTACTCACGTTTCTTATATGCAGCAGAATGATGGATCCTGTTTAAGCATCCACTCTTTTAAGCCTGTGTTATTTTATTGGGTAATTGAGTCCATTGATGTTGAAGAGATATTAATGACCAATGATTGTTAATTCCTGTTATTTTGATGTTGGTTGTGTTGTGTGTGTGTGTTTGTGTGTGTGTGTGTGTTTTCCCTCCTTTTGATTTTGCTGGTGTATAAGTATTACCTGTTTTCTTGGGTGTAATTAACCTCCTTGTGTTGGAGTTTTCCTTCTATTATCTTCTTTATGGATTTTATATAAATATTGTTTTAATTTAGTTTTATCATCAAATAGTTTTCTTTCTCCATGGTGATTCAAAAGTTTTACCAGCCTGGTTATCTGTTGTCCCTTAGAGGCTATAAGACATCATCTCAGGCCCTTCTGGCCCTTATAGTTTCTGTTGAAAAGGCAGGTGGTGTAATTCTGATAAATCGATCTTCATATCATACTTGGCTCCTTTTTTGATTGCAGTTTTTCTTTATTTTGTGCATTTAGTGTATTATCCTGTGGAGGGAGGGTTGTTTTCTCTTCCAACCTATTTTGAGGAGTGAACCAGAATTCAAGAGGGGTTAGGCAAGTGGAGTTAACAACAAGTGAAACAGACTTGAGACAGCACTGAGTTCAGATCTAATTAATTGTGCAGCCACAAGTGTTCTTATACAACCTTTGGACCAGTAGGATATTGATATAAGCTCTGGAGTGGCCAACTATCCTACAGTCCGGAGGTCTGCCAGCATGTCAGGGGACTGCCATAAAAATTGGGAAGCCGATTGTGAGGTTTCCCTAGTTCAATATCCAAGTAAAATCAGAAAAAAAGGAGAGAGACATAAAAAAACGAAATTGAGTTATTCAAAGAATCATTAGCTCTTACTTCAAAAACCAGATCTACATAAAATTGGAAAATCTTTAACAAAATGTAAATTCTAGAAAGATACCAATTTCCAAAGTTAAATCAAGATCAGGTAAACTATTGAAACAACCCTATAATACTTAAGGAAATAGAAATATTTATCAAAAACAAAAAAGTAAAACAACAACAACAACAAAAGCCCAGGGTCAGATGGTTTTAGTGCAGAATTTTGCCACACTTACACAGAAAGAGCTAATGCCAGTACTGCTCAAACTATTGAACAAAATGGAAACAGAAGGAACACTACCAAAAAAGTCAGTAGGGGCTTCCAAGAGTCAGTGGGGGTGACCTTAGCTGTGACTCACAGCATTGGGGATATGGAACCTGAAGAGGCCACCTCCTTTAGCCAGGCAGAGAAACCAATCTACCCATAAAACTTTCAACCCAAATGTTATCCCGTCTACTAGAAATGCAGGGATGGGATGGAGCAGAGACTGAGGAAATGGCCAACCAATAACCAGCAAACTAGAGACCCATCCCATGGCCAAGTACCAATCCCTGGCACTATTCATGATACTCTGTTATCTTGCAGACAGAAGTCTAGCGTGGCTATTTTCTGAGAGCCTCCCCACAGCAGTTGACTCAGACAGTCATAGCCAAACAGTAGATGGAGCTTGTGGACTTTTTATGGAAGAATAGAAGTAAAGATTTTGGGCACAGAAGGGGATAGGACCTCCACAAGAAGACCAAGAGACTCAACTAACCTGTACCCTTGGGGCTCTTAAAGACTGAGCTACCAACCAAGGAGCATACATAGGATGAACCTAGGCCTCCCTATACATATGTAGCAGATGTGTAGCTGGGTCTTCATGTGGGCCCCTAACAACTGGAACAGGTGCAATCACTAATGTTGTTGCCTGTCTTTGAAATCCATTCCCCTAACTGGCTGCCTTATAGGGCCTCTGTCAGAAAGAATGTGTCTAACCCTGTAGAGGCTTGGTGTACTATGGTGGGATGTTACTCAGATCCCCTCTCAGGGGAGAAAAGGAGGAAGAATTAGAGTGACAGTGTTAGTGATATAAAATGAATAAATAAAAATAGACAAATAAAATGTACTTAATGGTATTTCTGCTCACAGAAAATATTAATATATCCAGGTAGGACTTTTTCCAAAAGAAGTAATTTGATTAAAAGTTCAGATAAAGTAACTTGTTAAAGACATTCTAGTACAATAAGTGGAAAACTACAACGGGCTTATTTTCATGACTCAGCTCTTGACAGAAAGATTGGATTCATGAGAATCTTTTCTGAGAATTATAGGTGAAAAACTGGGTTTGTTGTCTGTTAGCAATACTCTGTGTTGACTTATAGAAATTGACAAATCTATGTTGTGTGAGTTGTGTGCAGTGCTTTATTCAGATTGGTGCCTGTCACGTGAAATACATATGACTGGCACCATACTGGATAATGTAATGCTCACTATATTCTTCATGTAACTTGGCCCTGGATGTTCATGGTTGTATAATTCAAAGAATGTCACATGCCTTTCATAATTTCTGATTATCATTTGATGTCTGTGGCATCTATAATTACTGAGGGTATTTTCTTTTCTAGAAATTACAACTCAGGAGCATTTAAAGATCATAGAAGATAAAATTGGAGGACACCAAGTACCTTTTTACTACAGGTAAACACTTGGAATGAATACAATTTTATACACTTAATTTTGACAATTAACCAGAAAAACAAGAGTCCAGAGCACCCATAGAGAAAAATATAATGTAAAGGACTATGTATTTGTTTCCTTGAAGTAAGTGTGTATGTGGGAGGCTGTGAGTCTTCGTTAAGTACCATTTAAGGATCAGGAAGCCTAATACTTATTGTAGCAGGTCAGTCATGATTGCGATACATCTTTCAGTACTTTAAAAAATATATTGATAACAGTTTTTCTTGTTCAACACCTGCCTATCAGGAATTTTTGGAGTGAATTCGGCATGTCAGTGAATAATTCTTAATGTTATTACCAGTAAGTAAGATTAGAAAAAAAAAAGGTAGATAAGAAAATGAGGAATTGCATTCCTCATTTATATTACATTATAATTAAAGTAGTAATAATGAAGACCATATATAACTTTGTTCCTAGTAGTGACAAAGTCATCCACATATAGAATGGAAGTTAAGGGATACATTTAATAGAAAGAAGGTGATGGTGAGAGAGAATATCTTGTTATCTCTGAAATTACAGATAAGTCATAAATTGGTACAGGTTTATTTTTTTATATCTGTGATAAAAGATGAACAGAAAGATAGAAATTCCTGGTATACCAACTCCACATTGTCTTTTGTGTAGATATTTTCCCATTGTTACACTATTCATATGAACTACAAGCATACATAAAGGAAGGCTTATCTTTAACTCTTTTTAGTGGCTTTTGGATGATAATGCAGATGTAGATATTACCTTTGTCATGTCTTCCTGGATATTTATAGTTAGCATTGTCCAATCTTAAGCCTCATAAATAGTAGGTAGAGGCAAGGTCTACAAGTCCTCTCTGTCCACTGTAGGGCATTTCATATAAGGTTCCTCCCTTTGAGTTCTAAGAGTCTAATCTCCCAGGTCTCTGTACATTCTAGAGTGTCCCCACACACACCTCCTACCTTTTGAGGTTGCCTGTTTCTGTTCTTTTCTGCTGGTCCTTAGGGCTTCAGTCCTGTCTCTCCCCACCCAACCCTGATTATTTTCTTCTCCCTCCCAATTGGGATTGAGGCATTCTCACTTGGGCCTTTTGTTGGCTTTGTAAGCCTTCTTGAGTTCTGTGGATTATGTCCTGTGGATTCTGTACATTTTTGGTTAATACCTACTTATTAATGAGGACATACCATGCATATCATCTAGGGTCTGAGTTACCTCACTCAGGATGATATTTTCTAGTTCTTCCTGATTGTAGATTATAATCTATAACCAGTTTATATATTAGTTGTAATTTTGGTACCTGTGTGAAGAAGTCAGTCTTGCAATTATTTGGGTTGTTCTTTGTTACCTCAGTGAACCTATACATGTGTGTTTGTTAATGTGAAAAAGAGTGAAATGATCATGTGCAGCATGAAGCAAAAGTAAGGTAATTAAACTCTGAAAACAGATAGAAACTAATTATGACTTAAAGGTGTTAATTTCTCTTCATACTTACAAATAGAGATGTACTTTATTATGAACTGATTAGGAAAAGCTTCTAAAATGTATAGGAGTTCACTGGACCAGAACATTCTTCAAAAATATGTGTAAACTTCACTATTTAGAAAACATGTAAGTTGGTGAATTCTGTGAATAACTGTGGCATATTTGAGTAATGTTCAGTAAATATAATAATTGTGTTAACTATATGTTCACAATGATATAGATGCGTATGTACAGGAATTCCACGGAGGCATTGTAGCCAACATTACAACAAATATTCTCAATAGAGGATAAGTGTAACATCCTTAATTGTGATACCTAAATGTTAAAGAAAAGAGTAGAGAAAAGTATTATAGGACATACATCCTAATAAACAAGTATTTTTTTTTATGCCTGTAGTAAAAATCAGTCATAGAAAGAGACTGCCAAGGAAAGAATATACTCCTAAAATCATGCCTGGAGAAGGTGAGTGACTAGTTATTCTCTAAAACTACTGACTAAATTGTCAGAAAACAGGTCACATAAATACTAAATTCTCTGA
Source organism: Apodemus agrarius (assembly GCA_964023405.1). NCBI lineage: Eukaryota > Metazoa > Chordata > Mammalia > Rodentia > Muridae > Apodemus > Apodemus agrarius. The sequence continues at coordinate 140,728,876 of OZ030010.1, read as the reverse complement.
CGAAAGTTTAAGTGTATTGTCCATGCCAGGAATATGGGAAATTCATGAGTGTGCAATGCTTTAACTAGTTGAGTGACAGTCATGTGAGATTAAAGAATATAGTGCCTCCCTGAATAAAAGAAAGCTCACAGTATTATTGAGTTGTGTTCATGAATCATCATGTTGATGTGAATTCAGTGCTTCCTGATCATAATTGGGCATTTGTAACTCAAGGAACCACATTTAGTTTTTATTGATAATTTCTTTTCATTTAGTACTTACCAGATGATCACATCTAGGTTGGAAAAAATATATGGAACAGTCTATGTGTAAAAAAAAGTATATTTATCAATTTGGCATTGGCAATTAGAGAAGTAAGCATATAATGACACAGTATATTGAGCAGAAATACTAGGTACTTGGGTGATAAATTAAATGTGAATAGGGTTAAGGAGTCACACACTAAGGTACATATACATGATGTGGTACAGATATAGTTCATGTTACTACTGTATCTATAATACTGTGATACTGATGATGACATGAGCTAAATGTAATTTGATCTATACATATAGCAAGTATCTTATTAGTTTTACCTTTATATGGGCAGGTTTTCAAAGTCTGATGTGTCCTGGCATGGTCTTCTATTTAGGGGTTCATTGATGTTCATTGGAATCATACGTAAGATGATTTAAATATCTGTCCTTGTCTTTATTTTCTGGTTTAAATTAAAACCATAGATGAGAATGGTTAACTTTCTTTTAAAATAAAAATTTAATGGTCTTTTATACATGTATCTAAGACCATTGCAACTTATCAAAATATAACTCAGTGACAATATTTGCAATTCTTTGAAAAAGAGTAACAACAGTGTTTTAGCCTTCTCTGTGACTTAAAAAGAAAGTTCACGGATCATGAATCATGCTATACTTGGTAGAGTGACAAAACTTCAGGGGATGATGTACATAGTAGTTTTACCTTCTACATTTTTCATCATGAAGTGTGGATTTGCCTACTTAGCTTCTAGGCAATAGAATGTATAAGTAAGGCTGGGAAAGTCAAATAATTTTTATAGCATAAAAGTAATAATATTCATGGAATTATAAGCACCATAGAATTTTTCTTTTCTTTTTCCTTTTTTCTTTTAATTCTTTTCTCAAACAATTCATCTCAACCTTAGCACTTCCCACCTTCCCTCTTTCCCAGATCAGCTCCTACATTTTCCTTCAGATAAAAGCAGCCCATTTAGGGATGTAACAAACATGACAAACAAGATTCAATAAGACTAGGTATATCCCTTCATAAGGCTGATTCGATGCAACCCAGTAGGAGGAAAAGAGTGTCCCATAAGCAGGCAAAGGAGTCAGAGACACTGCCACTTTAGTGGTTAGAAGTCTCACAAACATCCCAACCTAAACAACCATTAGTATGTATTCAGAGGACCTTGTGCAGGCTTGATGACTGCCACTCCTTCGTTGATTCTGTGGGTCATGTTCTCCTGATTTCCTCCACATCTCTAATTATTAAAATCTTTCCTCCTCTAAGCATAGCCTATTGCTTGGCTGTAGTTCACTCATCTGCTCCTATTAGATGCTGGATGCCTCTCTAAGAATTGGGCTAGGGACCAATGTATGACTGTAGCAGAATATCATTGGGAATCAATTCATTGGTGTTTTTCTCAATGAAGTTTGGCTCTACCCTAGGTCTCTGAGCCATCAGTTTTCAGGATCCTGAAAATCCAAGCAATGTTAGGCATCAACTCCCTTATTTGACTTGGGCTACTTCTACAAGCTCTAAGTCACCATTGCCCCCCAGTTTATCTTGCAGACAGTACTGATCTTGCAGGCAGGACTGGTTATGATTCATGTTTTATGGCTGTGTTGGTATCTGAACACCACCACTGGGAGCCTAGTCTGACTGCTGTTTCCTAAGACTTGGAATGGGTGAGTGATATATATATATATATATATATATATATATATATATATATGTGTGTGTGTGTGTGTGTGTGTGTGTATGTGTGTGTGTGTATGTATGTATATATATATACATACACACGTATATACATATATATACGTGTGTATGTATATATATAGAGAGATCTATATATCTATATATAGAGAGTGATATATATATATATCACTTATATATAGAGATACTTTCTTAAAGAGATACTTTCAAAATTAAGAGTCCCTATTCCCAGATATGGATGGTTTTGTGCTACGTTGATGACAAACAACCAACTCATATTGCTAGTTATAAATTAATTATTCCATCTCAATTTAATTTTTATGAAGCTTTTCACTATGCTTTTTATTTCACTTACAGTTTTTCCTTTGATCATAATTTCAACTTATCTCTTTAGTCATTATTTCTATCTCTTGTAGTAAGGAAGCAATCAAAGAGGAGTGGTAATAATCAGATTGATTCATTCTTTCTCTTTAGTTCACTTTTCAAGGTCAAATCAAAGAAGCCTGATACAGTCAGCAGCTGGGGTATCTCCATTTGTTCTGAAAGCATCAAAGACTTGCATGCAACAATGCTTTTTTAGGACCATTTTTATATCTTCTTAATTCTCCATTCAGCCAATTCTTTCTGGGAGCATATTCAGTTATACACCTAGAAGTATGTTTCCTAGTTTTTCCAGTGTTCCTTAAAGTTTAAAATCAGAATAACGTTATCATTATACATTAAGGTTCTTGTTTGTATGGGAGCAAAGTGTTGTTCCAGTTTGTGTTAAATGCAACCAACTCTTTAAAAGCAAGCTTCACCAAGTATATTACTTTATTACACTTCTGAACAATGACCTTTGGATAGCTCCTGATTTCTCTTGGTTGGTCTGTAATAATCTTAAGTAGTCTTGTGACACTTCTAGTTCATAGGATTTATTAATGATGACTTCATTTCTATTCCTTTTTCCAATTGATGTGCATACATTAGATAAGCCAAAAATACTTATAAATATTTGAAATGAAATAAGCATGCGTTACTGGTCCTTGAGTTCATCCATGTAAATAGGAATATAGGATTAAAGGCTTGCATTTGTAATGCATGATGAATGACAATATGGTAAGTACCCTTAAGTATGTTACAAATAAATTAATTCAGGGTTCAGGTGTCATACAGGACTGATGAATGTTCTAGTAGTGTTATAGTAACCAGAATCCTCACCTTCAAATTCAGCAAAGTTGTTCCCTTTGTAGTGCCTGTATATATGTCCATGTCCTTTATTCATAGTTTAAGGCTTAAAAATGGCATCCTATCAGGGATGATCACGTGGTGAATACAGACTAGTAAGAATCACAATCATCAAAACTTTTAATACAGTGGCATATTACAAGATCAAAGAAACAGGCTTCATGATTATTTTGATTCCTAAGTTTTTAATTGTCTTAGATTATAAGAAACAAAGGAGGACAGGATTAAATATATACTCCATAAAATAAAAAAAACTAGATAAAGGTTATATTATTGATTCTCCAAAACATCTAGTTTGTAAGGATGTAGGTCAGTAGGCCTGTGGTTGTCATAAATATGATTGGGAATGAGATTATCTAATATGTGGTCACATTAACAATTTGTTATATAATATGAAATGTGCTGGTGTTTGGGACAGTCTGATGCTATACCCCATATGCAGTGACCATATTGTGTGTAAAATAATATTCAGAGAGATAGCAATCACTTTCTTCTAAAGTAACTGGCATTTCTGAATAAAGTTCACCAAATCCAGCCTTTGTGGTATACTCACTGAAGATCACAGGAGGTACTATATCCACCATCATAAAACATCCTCAAGATTGATAAAATGGTAACTTTAATTGGCATTTCTACAGGTTTAAAACAAACACTATGGGGGTCATCTTAATATGCAAAAGTGTAATCTGTTTTTCTGGGTAGTATAAACTATTTACTAAAAGGGAAGTTAGTCAAAATACATGCTCAAAAGAAAAGTGTGATGAAGGAGAGTGATTATTCTCAAAAGTAGATGAACAAATTATGGCAAAGGACTGTTATCATGTTTATTTAATTTAAGCTCTGATAAAAGCTGAAGTGTATGATAGAGGCTGCATGTACAGCAAGTTAATATAAAGTGTGTTGTGTGCAGTGCTTTATCTAGTTGGATGTCAGTCACGTGAAACTCAAGTGCATGACACCACACTGGGTAGAGGAGGGCTCACAGTGTTCTTCATTTGTTGTGGGCTTGGATGGTCATATTGTTGCTGTTAGTTTGGCTGCAAAGGAATAGAACCATGGATATTGTGTTTCCAGGTATATTTATATTGCTATCTTTTAGATAAGGAATACTGTGTTAGGGACAGCAAGAATCTCTTTAAGTTAGACAAAAAGTAAAGTATACTTTTTATTGGATATATTCTTTATTTACATTTCAGATGATTTCTCCTTTCCTGGTCACCCCCTCCCTGAAAGTCCCATAAGCCCTCTTCCCTCTCTCTGTTCCCCAATCAACCCCCTCCTGCTTCCCTGTCCTGGTATTCTCCTACACTGCTACATTGAGCCTTTCCAGGATCGGAGGCCTCTCCATCCTTCTTCTTGGGCATCATTTGATACGTGAATTGTATCTTCAGTATTCTGAGCTTCTGGGCTGATATCCACTTAACAGTGAGTGCATACCATATGTGTTCTTTTGTGCTTGGGTTACTTCACTTAGGATTATATTTTCCAGTTCCAACCATTTGCCTAAGAATTTCATGAATTCATTGTTTTTAATTGCTGAGTAGTATTCCATTGTGTAAATATACCACATTTTCTGCATCCATTCCTCCATTGAGGGACATCTGGGTTCTTACCAGCTTCTGGCTATTATAAATATGGCTGCTATGAATGTAGTGGAACATGTATCCTTATTACATGTTGGGGAATACTGGGTATATTCCCAGGAGTGGAGTGGTATAATGGGGTCCTTCAGTAGTATCATGCCAAGTTTTCTGAGGAACTGCCAGACTGATTTCCAGAGTGGTTGTACCAACTTGCAATCCCACCAGCAGTGGAGGAGTGTTCCTCTTTCTCCACATCCTCACTAGCACCTGTTTTCTCATATGAGTTTTTGATCTTAGCCATGCTGACTGTTGTGAGGAGAAATCTCAGGCTTGTTTTGATTTGCATTTCCCTGATGACTAAGGATGTTGAACATTTCTTTAGGTGCTTCTCAGCCATTCAATATTCCTCAGGTGAAAATTCTTTTTTTAGCTCTGTATCCCCTGTTCCTCATTTTTTAATAGGTTAGTGAATACATTTATAAAACCTCAACTCTTTATTTTGACTATCATTTCACTTAGAAGAAGGCAAGTAAAAGGATTTATGATGTAATAAACATACTAAAGGTCTATAATATTACAATTTTAAGCCTAAATTACAGAAGAGTTCAGATATTATGGTTTGACTATGTAATAAAATATTCAGGAGATGAAGGAAGCTTTTGTGACTGTCTCCTTAAATATAATTATGTTCAGTTTTTTGTTAGCATTGGTACTGGTGAGATGAAGTCCATGGCTTTTCTTAAAGGGAAGTTCAGCATTATAACTCATATAATGGCCTCTGTAGGTAACCAAGGTAACTTGAGGTTCCTATTTATGCAGTAATTTTTGATATCTGATGGCTTAGACTATCAACCGATTTTGGACAGTATTTGTAACCTCATGAACCTCATGTTAAAGAATGTAAAGAAGCGCTAACATAAGGTACTTTTATTAGTGCATACATGCTAAATATTGTAGATCATAGAATCTGGAGAGAGATGGACAATACAGTATAGTATAGTATTCCTTCCTTTAAACATTTATGAATAAAAAAGGAATTTTTGATAAATCTAACTGTACTTAGATAGCTGCTGAAATATATTGAAGATTATGACATCAAGCTGAGACACAGGACATCATTGAAAAAACTGTGTGTACTGCAATACTCAGATTGGTATGAGTCACTTCCTATTACATGTTACTCCATCCTCTCTGAGTAGAGTAAGGCACACCAATCACCAGTTTGTATGGCTACCTGTAAATGTCTCATGTATGGATGTGGTATGTTGATACATGCAAGTATATTAGATGTGTTTTTCAATGTCCAGCTTCAATGTATTCTAATTCACCATATACAGCTTGGATGAGTGAGTAGTCTACAAGAAGATGAAAAAATCATGGGTAATATTACTATTCAGAAAAAGTGGCAGTCAGCTAACAGTCATGCTAGTGAAAACCATTCTTATGAAGCAGGAGGAAGGTTAAAAAGATAGGTTCTTGGATGCATCCGTGATGAAGAACTCTGAGTTATTCTATATGATACATGAATAAATTAGAATAGCATTTAGTTATCATGTGAGTTGGTAAATTGATGCAAGCTAAAGATACAAATTGGATTGTGGGGACTAGTTTTTCCACATTTCCGTATTAAAGGTATGCTGCTTTATCTAATTTTCTACACACACTGTGAATCATAAGTGGTGATATATCATATTGGGTAGGGTAGTATAAGATTTCACATGTTCTGTACTCATGAGTATATACAGGTATGTAAGCATAAAGGTTTTTAAAACATTTAGTTTATTCATATGAATAAAATGAAACTTACAGATACGGTGTTAACAATCATCTAGGAAAACTACAGGTCACCTTATCTACCATATATTTTTCTTATATGGATATTTCAAACACCCTTTGTGATAGTCATTTTTCCCTACTCCTTCACTTACCGTATAATCTTATCTTGTTCCTCACTTAAATGCTGCCCTCCCATTAATCTTCCTCTTCCATACCAACTGTGTTCTGTCATCCATCTTGTAAACTTTGTCTCTAACCTCTCTACCCAAACACCCTTTTGTATTTTCATGGCTTCTATAGTTATTCCTAGCTGAACACAGAAATCTAATGATTTGAACCTATCCTCTTCCATACCAACTGTGTTCTGTCATCCATTTTGTAAACTTTGTCTCTAACCTCTCTACCCAAAGGCCCTTTTTTTATTTTTATGGCTTCTATAGTTATTCCCAGCTGAACACAGAAATATAACGATTTGAACCTAGGAACCATATTTGATGGAATATAGTATTTATATATTGGTTGTTTGGTTTGGTTTCAGTCTGTGTTCCCTTGGTAAAATTTGTTATAGTTCTATCATTTATATGAATATATCATGAATTAATTTTTTCTGACAGAATTCTATTGTGTACATTACCACATTTTCATTATCTATCCTTTTGCTGATACACAGGTACAGAGATTTCATTTTCCTATTACTGTGAGTAAAGAAGCAATGATCATCTATGAAAAAGCATCTCACAGTGTGTTATAGAGTCCTTGGTGCATTTATCCAGGAATAATATAGCTATGGTAGATCTATTTCTAGCTTCTTGGGGAACATGAACATTCATCTCCATATTACCTACAACAGTTTACACTCCCACCAGCAGCAAATAAGTGATACGATTTCGCTATCAAGTGTTAACATTTGTTTTCCTGATCCCAGTCACTTTTACTGAAGTTAAAATGAAGTTTTAAAATAATTTTAATTAGCATTTCTGTGACAGCAAAGGATGCTAAACATTAAAAAGAGCACAAACTTGTTGCTCAGTATCTAACTAAACTTTTTAAATATTTTTTGATGCTTTGCTTTTGAGTTTTTTTCCTAGAGTCTATATATTTACTCTTTTATGTATTACTGGCAAGGAGTTTTTCCCACTCTGAGCTTCCACTTCACTCTAGTACTTGGATTGTTGTTGTTTGCTATAAAGATTCACTTTAGCTTTACATTAGCCCATTTGTCAATTGTTGGCATTGATTGCTAAGCAAATAGAATCTTATTCTGAAAATCACTATGTTTTGCTTTTATATTATAGTATATTACCTGTTCTTTTTCTTCTAGCCATTTTTGAGTTTGAGGTTTTTCATTGAAGGGTAATTTGTTTCGAGTTTGTTTGTTATTATTTTTTTCAATGTGAGTGATAAAGATTCCTTCCTATATTTTGACATCCAGTTTTTGAAACACTATTTATTAAAGATAACTTTCTTTCTTGAATTTATTTCTGTTCTTTTGTCAAAATCAGTTTGCTTTAATTGTGTGGACTTAATTCTAAACCTCTTAATTCTTTATCCATTGATCTATGGTCTTATGTAAGATCTTTGTTGGTTTTATTACTGGGCTCTGTGATATAAATTTAGATTATGTAGGATAGTTCTTTCGGTATTATATTTTATATTTCATTACATGACTTTTATTTTCAAATAACCTTGAATTGCCTGCTTTATGCTTAGGTGCCCTAAACCAATTAAACTGATTTCTTAATTCTTCCTTCATTAACTTCTATGAGAAAATAAAATAACCAATGAAATACTTAATTACATGTATTTAAAGTTTTACAAAACACAGCCTTATATTAGTGATTCTTACATTTATTGATATTATCAGTGTTTGGCTCTGAAGGTCTGGATTTATGTAAGTTGAAAGGGATATTTACTCTTATAGTACTCTAAATAAATTCAGTGATGTTTTATGTATCAAGTTTATCAGTGGTAAGATGAAATATGAAGACAATAATGAAGACTCTTGTGGCAGTTTGTTTACAAAAATCTCTTGAGTCCTGGAGAGAAGAAATGCCCACGAGCATTGTTTTTCAATAAATCTTAACTATATTCTAATAGTGCACATGATTTTGAGGAACAGAGATATATAATTATTTTAATTTCATTTTATAGGAAAGTTATTTAATCCACTTTACTTTTATACTCTTGACCATATGTCAATAAATTAAATACAGAATCAAATTTAAGTCAACTTAAGAATGACTTCTGGAAATATCAAAGGAATCATGAAACAGTCAGAGACCATGCCAGAAAATTTACAACTGTGAGAAATATAACATCCCAGAAGTAAAGTATTGTATTGTTGAACTAAGAAGTTCCTGGTCAGTTATAGTTCAAGTCACCAGCAACAATATGGAATGACAGGCACACAAACTACTAAAGTGCTCTAGCCACTCCTGCATTTATCACATTTGTTAAACACATTCCATGGGTCTATCAAATAAATAAGGGATATATATATATATATTTTATTTATATATAAATATATATAAATATATATATTTATATATAAATAAAATATATATATCATGATTGATATAGTCTTTTAATACAGGACCTCATTTAACAAGTGTGCACTGCAATACTTAGATTGGTTTGAGTCACTTTGAATTACATGTTACTCCATCCTCTCTGAGTAGAGTAAGGCACACGAACCATCAGTTTTCTTTGCTAGCCATATGTATTTACTGTATAAATATGGTGATATACATACACAAATGATTAGATGCATTTCTCCATTTCTGGTTCTATTGTAGATAGCTTTATGATGAAACAAAAAGATAAATGTAAAATTATTATTTTTAATACTTACATTTTACAGGAGAAAGAAAAATAACTTCAACATGAAATTCTAACTTATATAAATGAAATTGCAGTCCCACTTATTGTCTCGGTAGAGAAAACCATTCATTGAAACAGAAGACACATTCTCTTGGAGGAATTTATGGTCTAGAACTGTAAATAGTATGTGTGTGTGTGTGTGTGTGTGTGTGTGTGTACATATATGTATATATATTATACACAAAGTATACCAGGTTTTAGCTATAATGTACAATTAATACTTTGATAAAAGATTAAAAACAAGATGATGGAAACTACATTTCCAACATTTTCATATTAAAAGTATTATGTACTCTACTTTACCTAATTTGTTTTCCATCATGTAAAATATACATGATGATAGACATTATATTGGGTACAGGAAGGCTCGCTATGTTCATCACTTAGAATATGTGGTATAGAGGTGTTTACCCTTGCTAGAGCTTTCTGGCCTTAATTTGTCATTTGTATCTAAAGGACCAAAGTTTAGAAAGGTGAATTCTTAAATGTTAACCTTGCAGACAAAGCCAGATTTATAAAAATATATATACTCTAAACCTTGTATGTTCTTAAACTTACAGATTTAGTTTAGTTTAGTTATGAAATTCTAATTCAATTATAATATTTATACCTCTGACTTTTCCCCCTCCAAACATTCTCATATTCCCCTCTCTGCACTCACTCTCTCAAATTGACGACCTGTTTGTCAATAATTGTTATTGAATGTATTTCTGCATTTTATATACCTATTTAATCCTAAATATATTCTGCTAAGTCTGTATAGTGTTACTTGTTTGTATGTTTTCAAGGATGACTGTTTCACACTAGACAAACAATTGGTATATTCTTCCATTGGTGTTGTGAGCCAGGAGACATCCCCCACTCTTGTGTATAGTTCTTTGTGTAGGATTGAGGAATCATGGGCTTTTCCTTGTTTAATCTCAATTTTGACAATCATCCATAGAAATGACTGCTCACAATATCTAGATGGAAATATGTGGCAAAGAATATTGTAGAATTATTTCATAAGAAGAACACAAAAATATAATTAAGGATCATATTTTATGCTGTAGGGTGAATTGATAAATTATAAGTGATGATGAGTTTAAAACAGGATTTTTTACATTTTCGATTTATTTTTAAACTTAAGTTAATCTATAGAATTTATAACTGGGATATAATTTTCCAATTATCAGAAGTAAATGTGAGTTTACCTCTCAGTGGAAGAGAACTTTGCTCATTTATTGTCACCTCATGAATATGAAAATGGTATTTCCAAACTTCAAGTTTCTGAGCTTCCATGGTCCTAGATGGCCATTTGATCTTGTAGGAAACGTTCTTTTATATGATAATATTGTACTATCATTTGGTTCACAAACAATTTTGAGAATATATCAATGAAGGCTATTATGTTATTTCCTAATGAAAATAAATTTCGGAAATTTATGTATGTATTTCTTTCCCACCACAGTGTTAATCAGAATATGATATAGGCTAGGTAATAAAATTGGAAAGGTAAAAGTATGTTTTATAATCCTTAATATTTAAAAATAATAAATAAATATGTGTTGAGGCATTGTTGTAATGGTCACTGTTTCTGTATTTCTGCATTTTCTTTGACTTTCTTTTTCATGAGTTTTGTGTTACTGTTTGACCACATTTTTTTTTAAAGCAAGAAAAAAAGGCTTGGGATTGATGAGTGATACAGTAGGGCAGATCTGAGAAGAGTTGTGGGAGGTGAAAGCATGATTATCTTGTAAAGGGAAAAACATTTTCAGTAACTAAAAATTTATGGGGTATTAATTTGAAAAAGAAAATTGATTGGTAGTCAAACTCCCTGAAGAAATGGTGACCGTTAAGAGGATAGTATGTGAAGGAAAATCATGGTAAAGTAGAATTGGTAGGTGTTCCGTAATATTTATTACTAAATGAGGTAAGGATGCATCAATTGTGGAGCTGCAATTTCTAATTAAAGGTGAAATTGTGACAGACTAACATTCTGTCAGAAGTATATTAAATGTCTTATGTGCATTGGTCTACATAGGTTGGTACCTATCATGTAAAATAAATATGAAAGATGCCATTCTATGTAGATTAAGGCTCATAATATTCCTCATTTTGTGGCCTTGAAAGATCATGGCAGTGTAAGTATAATTACAACTGATATGTTCCTGATCTTTGTTGGGAACTTGTGCTTTCAAAACTATCCTCTAAGGAGTACTTAATTTAAACCTTCAGAACACATTTAGATATGTTAATACAAATATGGATGTTCTAATTTTGTTCTTAATATGAACAAATAAAATGAATATAGTCTTATGTTTTATTTAACTTTCAGATAAACAAGAGGGCATGACATCGAGTCATGATAAGAAGATGCTGTATAAGCTTCTTGTTTGCTTCTTTATGCTGTGATGGTGATAGTGACTTGATTTAAATGGAAACAGTTTCATTCTACATGTAAGTTTTATTCTGTATCATATTTTTTGGATAGTGATATTTTTCATTTTAGATGCTCTTTAGTGATCTTTCATGAGGTTAGCTGCTCCTTGAATTCTTACAGTAGACATTAAGAATATTAGCATTTGTATTTTTGCTTTTGTAATTTAAAGTTTTTGAAATAAAATATAGTTCTTACTCTCTTTCCATTCCATCCTCCAACCTCCAATATGTCCCCCTTTCTCTTTCCAATTCTTGGGTTCTTTATCATTAGTTGTTACTGTTTACATAAAAGTGATAGTTTCCTTTGTGAGATAATTACATCCTGTTATTCCCTACAAAACTTTCCATATTCCTTCTTCCTTCCAAATTTACAGTCTCCTTTTATATTAATAGTTACAAACTATTTCCTCCCAGGGAAATCCATGTGTAATTTCCTAGTCCCCTCCTCTATATCTAACCCCTCTGGCTAAAGAGATTATAGCTTGGTTATCATTTATTCAATGGCAAGTATCCACATAGAAGTAGCTCATCTGTTTCCCTGCAAATCTCATGATGACATTCTTATATTGTATAAATGTACCACAATTTTTTTATTCTTTTTTTGTTTATTATGAATATTTGGCAATGAGCAGGGTTAAGGATGTGTCATTGTGGGAGGATAAAGCATCCTTTAGGTATATGCTCAAGAGAATATGCTAGTATATGCTGGGCTTTTAGATACATCACTTTTCAACTTTCTAAGTAACCACTGTATTAATTTCTATAGTAGTTGTACAAGTTTGCAGTCCCATCAGTAATGGAGGAGTGTTTTCTTTGCTCCACATCCTCTCCACCACAAGCTGTCACTTAGCCATTTTGACAGGTTTAAAATTGAATATTAAAGTTTTTATTTGAGTTTTCCTCATAGCTAAAGATTTTGCACACTTCTTTTGGTGTTTCTCAGTCATTTGAATTTCCTTTACTGTGAATTTTCTGCTTAGATCTATACCCTATTTTTAATTGGATTTTTGTAACTAATTTTTAAAATCTTTATATATTTTGCATATTAGTTTGTTGTAAGATAATGGAGTTTGTAAAAATCTTTTCTTTTCTAGGATGCCACTATGCTGGAAAGATGCCTCAGTGGTTAAGAATTTGGCTTTTATTAAGAGTTAAAAAAATACATACAGTGGTACAGGTATTGTCCTCTGTAGTGAAGATTGATAGATGTCACAGAAACTGGTGAGTAATGAAAAATGTATACATTTAAGATACTGTAGATAATCTCTACTTTAAAAGTGCAAGTTTATTTTTCTCCTTGTTTCTGTGTCTCTTGAGTTAATGTAAGACTTAACAACTTCATTTTGCAGCTACACCTTAGTGGTGATACTATTATAGGTATAGTTGCCCTAAGCTCATGTGCTTTGGTCCTAAGAGTGCTTAGTCAGATCCTTTATGTAAGACACACTCCCCATTACTCCAGTATTATCCTGTCATGAATACTTTTCTATTACAGGAATAAAAAGAAATGGAGGATATGAGAGAACTTGTTTATACAAGAAAGTATGGTACAAATCTTACTCTTCTATTGACCGTCCTTCTCTACCTAAAGTGACAGCTCTCCTTTTTGAGAAATGCAAAGAGATATTAAGTGGTATGGATAGCTCTTAATGGTTTAGGTACTGTAGTAAATTAGCAGTGTGATATAATTTGAAGGGGATAATGAAGCTTTTGTCAGGTTATTGTTAAAATTGGTTAAATAAAAATTTTGGAGTCAGTCTGGTGCTGAATACTGGGACTACATGTAACCAGGTTCTCTCTGGGTTATTAAAATTAATTATGTTTCTCACTTGATATATAGTCTTAGATGGCAGTGACTTTTCACTTCAGGTAACATTGAGGTCATTTTTATAGTGATAGGATAGTTAGGGTTACTTGATATATTTTGTATTGTCAGTTTGCCTTGTGAATGTACATAGTTGAAGAAAAGAATGAGCTTCATCCTGGAATCTAAATAAAACCATGTAAAAGGAGGGAGAAGGTAAAAGATAGTATACTTTCCTTTCCTGAGAATATTAAAGAAATTTAATATTAATATATCATGTTATCCTGGAAGGATTCATACATGGATTCATACATGCCTTCATATATGTCTTTGCAGATTATGGAAATCAGCTGAGAAAGCCTTTCTTTATTCAACAAGTTATGAAATGAGTTTAAAATATATTCTTTGAAAAGAAATTATTAAATAAAGAATAAAAACATGAAGAACTTTCAGTGATTCCATAATCTGAAACAGAAAATGGTAACAAACTTACTTTCAAAACTATTTGTTGACACAGAATTAATGTGAGATGGCTCTCTTTGAGAGGTTTTGGTAAAAGACATTGACTGCTATATTCTCTTAAGACTTATGAATAAGTTAGGTCATGTTGCAAGTCCCCTGTACTTAGATGTATATATTGAAATGCAGGCTCAAGATGAAGTGAATTCTGGGTTGCCATCAAAAGAATTTTAATTATCGTTGGGCATTACTGCATTCACCTAGGTGTTTATCACATGAATGACTATGAAAGCCACCATGGTGGGTAAAGTAAGATTCATAAAATTCCTAATTTGTTGAGGCTTAACATGGTTAGAACATATAACTGCAGTTATCCTTCACATTCCTTTTTGATAAATGTTGGAAATATGTGCCTCCAGAAAGGGTATTCCCAGGTTGGTCTTACTTAATTTTATAATACATCATGAGTGCAAATTATATATTCTGCATTATTCAGAAGTCACTCTTCCACATGTAACATGCAACAAATAGAATTTTTCAGAGGTACCATATGAACTTTGTGGCATACATATATACAAACCAACAATATGTTACTTTAGGACAGAACATTCTGTAGTCACTGTCATAGCAGACATATTTAAGATGTGTTCATATTATAGTCATTAGTTTTATTCTGTGGATTACAGAATAAAAGTGTTAAGAACATAAAGGACTGTAAGGAAAAGAAATTAGGAATCAACTTATTATCGTAGAAATGAGAACAATTATAAACAGAAGGCAAGTTAGAGGACATGATCTGACAGGAGTGTGTAATGTTTTACAATAAATAGATATTCTAAGATTAAAGAATAAATTAGGCAAGGATTCAAGTATCATGTATTATGAGTGATACAGGAAATGATAGAGGCTGTATTGCAATATGTTCATATGAAGAATATTGTGAGCAGTGCTTTACGTAGTATAGTGCTTTTCACATTAAACAAAAAGTGAAAGGTGCCATACTATGTATAGGAAGGCTTGCCATGTTCCTCAGTTGTTGTTTTATACCACCAATATGTTTTAAGTGAATGGTTGTAGTTGAACATTTCTTCATCTAGGTTTTGTTTCCTGAGGATAATTTCATTTCTCCAATTTCCCTGAGGAATTACATACGGATTTACAAACATAAAAACCTAGAAGACCCATTTCACTTTTAATGTCAACAAATAGTAATATGTTGTTATTGGTTTTGTTTTTGGCAGTCACTCTAGTAAATAGAAGATAACTATAAATACATAGAAAATACAATGGAAAGGACAATTGAGTTTTATTTCATAGGGATTATCCGTACATATGATTATAGAGTTCAAGCTTATAAAGATTGTGAGGTCATGAAATATCTGGAGTAAATTTTGTTGATTTTCACTTTCTTCTGACAAATTTGACTACTGTTTACTCTTCTGTAACAGGCTGTACAACTGAGTAAGACGACCAATTGTTCCTTTCTCTTGGCAGCTTGCATAGCACCTTCTGATATGAAAGCCAGACTCATGGAGAAAAAGACTAGGTCAGTATCACCTCGATTCTTCCCAAATCATGTGTCTGAACTGTGAGGAGCCTTCTAGAATGGGATTTTACCTTCAAGCTTTGGGAAGAAATCAATTGTTTCTATTGGTTTGCTAATCTCTTGGACCCAACCTGTTAATAAATTCAAACTAGGAACAGTTAAATTGGTGCAAGGACAACTAAAGGCAAAAGACATGACCATAGTTGTAATTCCAGAAAGGAAAATGTTATCAAGCTTTTGTTCTTGGTTTTGACAAGCATTCATCTGAAGATTGGATAGATAAAAAAGACCTGCTTTCAGAAAGATGAATGGTGAAAGAATGTGGGTTTAATATTCCCTAGAACTTACAATTAAATCAAGTCAAGGTATAAATATCTTGTTTTATAAATAATGATATAGAATCTGAAGGCTAAGATTTTAAAAATAAGGTTTCTGCAGTTTAACATGAAGTTCCACATGAATTACATTCCAATTATGTTGGATTCCTTCATGTGAAAGAGATGTAAGTGCTACTTCTCTAGATGAAAAAAAATGCTCACCATATTCCTAATTTATATATTGTAGCATCTTGAAGGTAAAAATGAGATTCTTGGATTTATACTTAAGTGGGCAGTTGGTTTATGTTTAGTGTTTTCTCAGTTTAGCTTATCTTGTCTCTGCTAGAGACTGTATGAAATTTAATCATGAAAATGCTTAATACACTTCTTCAGTGAGGGAGCTGAAATAGTCTTACCTCAGCAGGGGAGCATAGTGCCAAACTTCATGAGCTAAGTTCATGCTTCCTTGGGGAACAGCTTGTGACCTCAGGAATAAGAATCTGCATATAGCCACCAGTTTTTGGGCCTATAGTTTCATGTGGCCTTTTACTTCAAGAAACGAGGATGGAAGAATATGCCAGTGGTACAGTGTAAGCTACCTAGCATGTCGTTTCTCATACCTCTAACCTCAGCATGGCTCTCATGAGTAACAAACACCAGATGTCTGTCTTCATGTGATCCCTGAAATAAGAAGCAGGGATCATGCACATGCACACAATTTAGACCACATTTACTACTTGAGCATGGGCAACTAACTGATCTGAGGACTTGTCCTTGAAAAATGCTAACTCTCTTAGCAACCTGCTATTCCTGAGCTAGATTTGGGACTTGTAGACCTTTCCTCCATCAGTCTTTTGCCAATCTTGTATAAGCAACCATTAAGTGTTGAAAGTGTGTTGGTAAAATAGCCTTATCATGTACAAAAAATAAAAACAAAAACAAAAAATCAGTAGTTTACATTTTGACAAGTTCTGGTTCTTTATAATAGCCTTTTGTCTTGTTTTAAAAACTTTTTTTTTCCTTGAGAACTGTGAGTTGCATTAATCAGTGAGTATAAGGATATTCACATTTAATGTGAAAAAATAAAATGAAATCAATCTTATCTACCTGGTTTTGACAAAAATTCAGAGGAACAGTAGGTCACAATATTCAGTAAATCCAGGATAAAATGTGTGGGTGCAGTATCTCAAGATTATGTATAAATACGTTCAGAATTCAGATTTGAAACATAAAGAATACGGATACAATTATTTCTGGATAGAAGGGGCATGTGGTCATTATAGGCAACCTGACATATTCAAATGCTGTGGTTTCTTTCTAGTCTGACACAATGTACTTTCATCTCACTATTTTTCCTGGGTCTATAAATTATAAAATGCCTTATTAAAATACAGGGCTTATGGAGGTTTCTGTACTGATACCGGTATAGCTGCAGTCACTTTGAACATGATGTAAAAAGTGATGGTATTACTGTTTGGGCAGATGCAAATAATTAAATTCTAGATCATTATAGTTATATATGCTTTGTGTAAGTATTTTAAGTGAGAATAGTGGAATATTCTAGACATTAAAGACTTGTTCATACAAGCATGTATGGTTAGAATTATATTGTCTTGTTTGTGGAAGTTCCATTTAAGAGAGGGTAATTACAATTGTTAAGAGAAATGCTTAAAGGAAAATGTGGAGTGGTGGAATCTTAGGGTCTTCGGAATGCCTTTGTAGCTTATAGGTATTGCAATACATCGGTGCTTGTAAGATTAAGTGCATTTGACCAATGTCTACCTCCTTAGACTCAAGAAGACTATATTCCTCACTTGATCTCTCTTTGGGATAGTGATGATTTCATTTATGTAGATAATGTTGAAATCTTCCTTTCCATAGGTAACCCTTTTGTGTACAATGATCCAGGTAGTCTTTGAGTTTTCAGTTATTCACATCATGAGAATAACTCATAAAGTATATTAATAGCAGTGGAATGTAATAAAAAGTCATGTAAATGTTTTATTTATCACATGCTTTAGAAAGCTAAAAATGGAGGTAAAGAATAGTATAATTGCTCTTATTTAGGAATTGCAAAGAAAGAAATTTGATACACATGTATCAATTGATATTCCAAGAAAAATTATGATATCTTTTAATTCTTGCAAGCATAGGTCCTGACTGAATATTCTGTGTGCAATGCATTACTGAGAGGGGTAGCAGTCACTTTGTACTGTGAGTAACTGCAACATCTCTCGGTATTGTAAGGTTCAACAAATGCAAGGGTGGTAGCCACATGGACAAGGTCTTCACACAATGGATGAGTTTCTTGATTTCAAGATGCATTGCAGTCACTTTAAAATAGACATTGCCATGATAGATTTGTTGTTGTATTCATAATTTTAATTCTAGTGTTAAGAGAATATGAAATATCTTAAGACATTAATATGGAAAGTAAAAAGATAATAATGAGCTTAAAGTTTTGGTAGTGAAAACTGTTCACAAAGTTATAAGGGAATGTTATGAGAGGGAAGTGTAATGAAGAACAGTAATTAGTTACTCTCTGAGACTAGGGATATAAGATCCTGACAAAAGAAATTTAGCAGGGAAAGGATTTATCGTAGCTCATGATTCTAGCTTCTAGTTAACTTTTGTGGAGAATTCAAGGCAAGAACTTGAGGACTTTCTCATATAACATCCACAATCAAGAACAACAATTAAATACATCCTTGCTTAATAGTTAAATAATTTCTCTTCTTCTTTTAGAAAAATTCCTTTATGTTTATTTTATGAATACTTATATTCCTGCATATATTTATATGTACTGCAGGCACGATGGTGTCTTCAGAAGCTAGAAGAAATGTTGAATCTCATAAATCTTAAGTTACAGGCAATAGCAAACTACCTGGTATAGGTGCTAGGAACCCAAACTGGGTCTAATATAGGAACAGTAAGTTCTCTACTTATCTCTCCTATCTCTAACCTATCTTTCCAACCCTAATCCAGAGCTGAACCCATGAAATGCTGCCATCCCAGTTCAGGGTAGAGCTTCCCCATGTAATTAACAACTGAAATAATCACTTAGACTTTGCTACAGTTTAACCTAATGTAGAAATTCTCTCACTGAGGCTCTTACATTGTATAATTCTAGGTTGTGTCAAATTGACAGTTAAAACTAACCAGAGTAGAGTGCAACTCCTCTTTATTCTTGATATTGAAATAAATACTGATGTTATGGAAGCTGGGGTCTTAGAACAAAAAAAAAAACAATATACATCCTCTAAAAAGGAATCTACTCAGAATGGTCTTTATCACATGAACTACAAGTGAAAGATGACATTCTAGGTAGAGTAAAGTTCTTCATAGTTTTCATTTTCTGTTGCCTTGGATAGTCAGGGTAGACCAATAAAAATGGTCAGACATGCAAGGTTGAAGGACACTATAACTCTCATTTCTGAGGATAGAAGAGTAAATAACTATGAGGTTAAGTTAACTTTTTCTGTGATTAAGTTCTTCCTATTGAAGTTTTAAAATGTAGCAATAGTTGGTTTTCAGAAAGGAATCGTATCTTCCTCAAGATGAAGTAGAAATTCCCTGTTAAATAAACATCAGATACTTTATACTATGTGGGTTTTTATTCTTTCTACCTTTGCTATCAGTATTCTGTTCAGAAAACCTTTTCCTATAATGAGTTCGACTATTCACTTTTCTTCTATCAGAGGATGTGCATATGGCCTTAAATTAAGGTCCTTGAGCTATTTTGAGTTGAGTTTTGTAGAAGTTAATGAGTGTGGATCTATTTCTATTCTTCTACATGCAGCCATGCAGTTTGACCAGCACCATTTTTGAAGATGCTGTCTTTTTTGTTCAGTGTTTATTTCTGAATAATTCATCAAATACCAAGTTTTTATAGGTGTATGGACATATTTCTAGGTCTTTAGTTAATTCCACAGATCAATGTTACTGTGTTATGTCAGTATCATGCAAGTTTTATTACTATAGCTCTGTAGTACAATATGAGATCAAGGATGGTGATAGTTCTAGCACATTTTAGTTAAGTGTGTTTTAGCCATACTGGTTTTCTGTGTTTACATATAAAATTTAAATTTTTTTAAATGTCTCTGAAGAATTGTGCTTGAAATTTGATGGTGATTGCATTGAATCTGTACATTACTTTTGATTGTTTGAACATTCTCACATTAATGCTACCAAGCCAAAGACATAGGAGAACTTTTCATCTTTTGATATTTTCTTCATTTTCTTTCATCAGTGTATTAATGTTTTTATTTCAGGGATCTAGTTGTTTTGTTACACCTATCCCAAGGTATTTTTGAGGTTCTTGTGAAAGCTCTTGTTTCACTGATTTTTGTCTCAGTCTGTCAGTGATGTAGAGAAGGGCTTTTATTTTTGTGTGTTAGTTGTCTTCACTGGTTTTTGGCTGAAAGTGTTTATCAGCTAAAGGGGTTTACCATTTGAGATTTTAGGGTCATTTATGTATACAACTATATCATTTGCAAATAAAGATATTTTGGCTTATTCCTTTCCTACTTTTATATACTGTTATTCCCCTTCAGTTGCCTTATTTCTATAGCTAAGACATTAAATATTGGATAAGTATGGAGACTTGTCACATTCCTAATTTTGGTAGATTTTAAGTTTCTTCTTTAGTTGATGCTTAGTGTGGACTTGCTATAATTTGTCTTTATTATATTGTGTTATATCTTTTGTATCTCTAGTCTCCCATGAAAGAGTGTCGAATTTTATCAAAGATCTTTTCTGGATCTCAGACAAAAATAGGATAATGAAATCTCCTACTGTTACTGTGTAGGGGTCAATATGTGGTTTAAACTACAGTTGTATTTTCTTTACGAGCTTTAGTATTTTAATTAGATGTTTACAATTGCAATATTCTGTTGGTGTATTCTTCCTTTGGTAGCTATATAGTTTCTCTCCATATTTTTCTGATTAGTTTTGGTTGAAGTTTATTTTGCCTAATATTAAAATAGCTACACAGGCTTGCTTCTTTTCTACATTTGCTTAGAATTTTTTTTCCATATTTTTATCCTGAATTGATATCTGTACTTGATAAGGTGTTAGCTAATAGTGCCTGTCTTAGGATTCCCATTGCTGTGATGAAATAACATGACCATAAAACAAGTTACATATTGTTGTTCACAGTCAAAGGAAGTTATGACAGGAACTTCAGGAGGCAGAAGCTGATGCAGAGGCCATAGAGGATTTTGCTGCTTTAAGGCTTGCTTACCTTAGCTTGCCTAGACTCCTTTCTTATAGAACATAGGACCTCTGTATCAGGTAAAGCAATACCCATAATGGGCTGGGCTCTTTTTCATCTATCACTAATGAAATGCTTTACAGCTCAATATTTTGGATGTGTTTTCTCAACTGTGGTCATCTCTTTCAGATAGCTCGTTTATGTCAAATTACATAGGACTAGGCAGCACAGTGTGTTCCTTATAGCTAGAGGATGGAACCTATTGAAAATCCCAAGCTAAGTCTGTATCTTCTCATTGAGGAATTTAGACAACTTATATTCAGTGATCAGTGTTTCTTGCTGATTGTTACTTTGTGTATGGGTTTTCCCTCCTCTTTTGATTTGCTGGTCTTAAACAATTTATTTCTGGTGTTTATTTTTTTAAAGAAATTGGATATATTCTTTACTTACATTTCATTTCCCTTTTTCTAGTTCCCTATCCCCCAAAGGTTCCACATGCCCTTTTTCCTTCCTTTGTTCCCCTATCCACCCTTTCCCACTTCCCTGTTCTGGTATCTCCCTACGCTGATGCTTTGAGCCTTTCCAGAACCAGGGTCCACTTCTTCCTTCTTGTTGGACATCATTTGGTATGTGGATTGTGTCTTTGGTGTCCCAAGATTCTAGGCTAATATCCACTTATTAGTGAGTGCATACCATGGGTATTCTTTTGAGACTGGGTCACCTCACTTAGTATGACATTCTCCAGCTCCATCCATTTCTCTAAGAATTTCATGAATTCGTTGTTTCTAATGGCTGAATAGTACTCCATTGTGTATATGTACCACATTATTTTGTATCCATTCCTGCATTGAGGGACTTCTGGGTTCTTTCCAGCTTCTGGATATTATAAATAAGGCTACTATGAACATAGTGGATCATGTATCCTTATTGCATACTGGGGAATCTTCTGGGTATATGCCCAGGAGTGGTATGGCTGGGTCCTCTGGAAGTATCATGTCCAGTTTTCTGAGGAACCACCAGACTGATTTCCAGAGTGGTTGTACCAGCTTGCAGTCCCACCAGCAGTGGAGGAGTGTTCCTCTTTCTCCACATCCTCGCCAACACCTGTTGTTTCCTGAGTTTTTAATCTTAGTCATTCTGACTGGTATGAGGTGAAATCGCAGGGTTGTTTTGATTTGCAATTCTCTAATGACTAATGATGTTGAACATTTTTTTTAATTGGATATATTCTATATTTACAATTCATTTCCCTTTTTCTGGTTCCCCACCCCCAAAGATCCCACATGCCCTTTTCCCTCCCCCTCCTCCCTCATCCACCCCCTCCCCCCTCACTGTTCTTGTACTCCCCCACAATGATATTTTGGTCCATTCTAGCACCAGTCACTGATAAGTGGATATTAGCCTAGAAGTTTGGAACACCAAAGACATAAATCACATATCAAGTGATGTCTCACAAGAAGAAAGGAGTGGACACTGGTGCTAGATGTTGAACATTTTTTAAGGTGGTTCTCAGCCATCCGAATTTCTTCAGGTGAAAAGTCTTTGTTTAGCTCTGTACCCCATTTTTTGATAGGGTTATTTGGTTTTCTGGGGTCTAACTTCTTGAGTTCTTTGTATACATTGGATATATCCCTCTGTCAGATGTAGGGTTGGTGAAGATCTTTTCCCAATTTGTTGGGATTTGTCCTTTTGACAGTGTCTTTTGCCTTATAGAAACTTTGTAATTTTATGAGGTCCCATTTGTCTATTCTTGATCTTAGAGCATAAGCAGTTGGTGTTCTGTTCAGGAACTTTCCCCCTGAGCCAATGTCCTCAAGGGTCTTCCCCAGTTTCTTTTCTATTAGTTTTAGTGTGTGTGGTTTTATGTGGAGGTCCTTGATCCACTTGGAGTTAAGTTTAATACAAGGAGATAAGAGTGGATCAATTCTCATTCTTCTGCATGTTGACCTCCAGTTGAGCCAGCACCATTTGTTGAAAAGGCTATCTTTTTTCCAATGGATGTTTTCAGGTCCTTTCTTGATGATCAATTGGCCATAGATGTGTGGGTTCAATTCTGGGTCTTCAATCCTATTCAATTGATCCACCTCCTTGTCACTGTAGCAATACCATGCAGTTTTTAACACTACTGCTCTGTAGTATTGCTTGAGTTCCAGGATACTGATTCCCCCAGAAGTTCTTTTTTGTTGAATAGTTTTAGCTATCCTGGATTTTTTTTTATTCCAGATGAATTTGAGAATTGCTCTTTCTAACTCTATGAAGAACTGAGTGGGGATTTTGATGGGGATTGCATTGAATCTGTATATTGCTTTTGGCAAGATTGCCATTTTAACTATATTAATCCTGCCAACCCATGAGCATGGAAGATTTTTCCCTTTTCTGAGGTCTTCCTCCATTTCCTTCTTCAGAGACCTGAACTTTTTCTCATACAAATCTTTCACTTGCTTGGTTAGAGTCACACCAAGATACTTTATATTGTTTGTGGCTATTGTGAAGGGTGTTATTTCCCTAATTTCTTTCTCAGCCTGCTTATCCTTTGCGTATAGGAAGGCTACTGATTTGCTTGAGTCAATTTTATAACCAGCCACTTTGCTGAACTTGTTTATCAGCTGTAGGAGTTCTCTGGTGGAATTTTTTGGGTCGCTTAAGTATACTATCATATCATCTGTAAATAATGATAATTTGACTTCTTCCCTTTCGATTTGTATCCCTTTGACTTCCTTATGTTGTCTAATTGCTCTTACTAGAACTTCAAGTACTATATTGAACAGATATGGTGAGAGAGGGCAGGCTTGTCTAGTCCCTGATTTTAGTGGGATTGCTTCAAGTTTCTCTCCGTTTACTTTGATGTTGGCTACATGTCTGTTGTAAATTGCTTTTACTATGTCTAGGTATGGGCTTTGAATTCCTGTTCTTTCCAAGACTTTTAGCATGAAAGGATGCTGAATTTTGTCAAATGTTTTTTCAGCATCCAATGAGATGACCATGTGGTTTTTGTTTAGGTTTTTTTTTTTTTTTTGGTCTTTCTTATATATGGTTAAACTCTGTAAGTTGAAGTTTTTTATTCTTGTACAATTGCTACAACGATTGGTTTACAGATAAATAATATTTAAATTTGGTTTTATCTTGGAATTTTTTAATTTATATCTCAAATGTTGCCTTCCTTACAGTCCCTCCTTAACAGTCCTTCTCCCATTGCCCCTCCCCTTCTTATCTGTGAGAGTAGCTCCCCTAGGCCCATCTATTCTGCAAGATTAGGGGAACTTTCTCCCACTGAAGCAGGACAAGGCAGCCCTCTGCTACATATGTGTTAGGGATCTTGGTCCAGCCCATGTATGCTCTTTGGTGGCAAAGTCTCCAATAGCTTCCAGGAGTCCAGGTTAGTAGACATGGTTGGTTTTCCTCTGGTGTTCCTGTTACCTTCAGGGACTTCAGTCCTTCCCCCAACTTGTCCATAAGGAGTCTCTCACCTCTGCTCAATGTTTGATAGTGGGACTCTAATCACTTAGCTTCTGGGTAGAGCTTCTCAAAGCATAACAGTTTACAAGCATAACAGAGTATCATTAATAGTGTAAGATATCGGTGCTTTCCCATATGGTGGATCTCACTTTGTACCAGTTATTAGTCATTCCTTCAGTTTCTGCTCCATCTTTGTCCCTGCATTTTTTTTTAGACAGCAAATTTTGAAACTTTATACAAATCAGAATAACTAAGATCAAAAACTGAAGCAATAGCACATGCTCGCAAGGATGTGGAGAAGAAAGAGGAACATTCCTCCATTGCTGGTGGAATTACAAACTTGTAGAACTACTCTGGAAATCAATCTGGTACTTTTTCTGAAAATTGGAAATAGTTCTACCTAAAGGTTCAACAATACTGCAACCTGGATGTCCCTCAACTGAAGAATAGATACAGAAAATGTGGTACTTTTACATAATGGAATACTACTCAGCTATTAAGAATAAGGAAATTGATTTTTACAGGCAAATGACTGGAACTAGAAAATGTCCTGAGTGAGATAATACAGACAGAAAAGAACATGCATGGTATGTACTCACTTAAAAGTTGATATTCACCATAAAATACAGAATACTCATGATATACCCTCACAGACCCCAAAGAAACTTAACAAGAAGGAAGACCCAAATTAGGATGCTTGAATCACTCTTAGAAAGCGTAACAAAATTGTCATGGGAGGCAGAGAGATGGAGGGAGGAATGTGGGGAGGAGAGGGGAATATGGGTGCAGGATCAGGTGTGTGAAGGGAAAGAGGCCCATGGGGCCAGGAGAATGAATGGAAATCTGCATCTTGCAGGGGATTTAGACATGGGAGTAATCTCTAGGCAGACCCTGAGACCTGGGATAGGGAAGGTTCACAGGAGTCAGTGTGTGTAACCTTAGCCTAACAATGTGGGCATGGAACCTGAAGAGGCTGCCTCCTGTAAACAGGCAGGAACTCCTGCCTATTTAAGGTGTTTAAGAACACCAACCTATCCATAAAACTTTTTACCCAAAAATCCACATTTTAAAATAATATTTTATTAATCCTTTATAATTTCATGTACATGCAACCTCTATCAGATGTCCAATATCATCATCTTGTAAAATCAAACATTTACAGGCATAGTTTAGTGGGAGTTTAATTAAATATGAAGATTATGGTGAAGGCTTCTTTAGCCATGTATCTATTAAAGTTGTTAGATACCAATCCTGAATCACATTGTTGTTAAAGTGAAATATAGGGTATCAGTCTATGCTCATACTACAGATTAATACATACTGAAGTCTTCATTTGATATATTTATGCTCATGACTAAATCATTGCAGGTATCTTGAGGTCCTACCTTGTTCGTTTGTTAGTCTTTGGTGTCACCTCACTTATGTTTTTATAAGATGATTTGTCTTATTAATTCTTAACCTCATGAATTCATACAGATTTGAGGAGTGTGAAGAAAGAAGCAAGTCTGATATCGTGAAATGGAGATGGAAGATAATGGAAAATAGGATTATACCTCCTGAGGAATTAAGTGTAAAGAAATACATTGTATTTGTCTCATGTTATGCTGAGAGTAATCATGAATGTTCTTTTTGAAGTCAACTGAAACAGTGACCTCACATCTAATAATTTGTGTGCACTATAATGCTGAGAGAAGTAGCAGTTACTTTGTTCTATAAGTAACTGCAACATCTCTCAGTATTCTAAGGCTCAACAAATGCAGGGGTGGTAGCCACATGGACATGGTCATATTATGCCTCCATAGAGAAGATAAATGCACTCACTGATGCTGAATTATACTTCATCCATCTTCATATCTGACTTCATGATGTCTTCAGTTCTATGACTTATACAAGGGAAGGTTAGAGAACTTTAGAAGTATACAACAAAAAATTGTAATGGTGAAACATGAGAGGATAGCTTCTAAGAGGAATGTGTGGTAAAAGAAAGTTATTATTGTTTAGGACTTACAAGTTACTTCAATGTCCCTGTCATCTTTATTTCAAATCCTGAAATAAAGACTGCAGATATGGTGGTTGTAGAGTGCCTGGGCAGTGCTGTACTCACACGGGTGTTAATCACGTGAAATATAAGTGAAAGCCACCATGTTGGGTAGAGTAAAGCTCATGTTCCTCATTTGCTATGACCTTGGGTAGTAAAGTTGAAGAAACTGCACATCCTTACTATCTCCCCACAATCTGTTTCCTTGTACCTGAAGAAACTATGCTTTCTTAGTGAATTTTCTTTTATTTTTCTTTGCATTTTTTTAAGTTTAAATGTTGCAGAAGATAGCATTATTTATTGTATCTTACTCAATATCTAAATTATACAAATATAAGAACAGAAAATTGTATGCCAATCTCACCAGAAATCATGAGTATAAATATCAAAAATAAAACCAATCAATGATTTCAGGTCCTCGTGAATTTATCAATTCAACTGTAGTGAGTTCATATATACAGTTGAAGTACAGGGTTATTTAAACCTACTTGGTGTTTTCCAAATATCTTGTGACAACTTAGATGATGAGTGCACAAAAAATGGACTGAAAAGCTAGAGGGAATGAGAATGTTCCTTTGTAAATATGGCCCTAAGTAAAACAGAACCAAACAAATTTAAATTTAAATTCAAACCAGTGATACTATGATTGTATCAGTGATTTGAATTTAAATGGACCAAATTCCTATCTTCTGTATTCTGTAAGTTTCTCCACCAATTGGCTGGCAATATACAAGGTACAATTGTATTGATAATCTCATCCCATGCTCTCAATAGTCTGATTCTTTTAGAAGATTTTCATTACCTAGTTTTTAAAAGTAATTTGCAAAATATATCACTGATTAATCTTAGAGTCACTCTGGCTGTCTGGGTATGGGTCAAGAGGTCTTCCTTTATCATACAAGACAACAAAGTGTATTTTATATTCCTTAACAGTTAAGAATAAATGAGTCAATGTCAATATGCCATGCTGTAATTGGTGAAGTGATGAAAACTGCTTGGGATGATTAGGCTACATGGATGATACCTCCATATCTTCATACTTTGTTATGTCTCACTCATGAAGCTGTTAGACAATTGGACTGCCTACAAATCCTACAGGTAAAGTACTGCTCGTTAATTCAGTGATTTTGATAGCTTCTAGGTAGTACTAGTGCTTTCCATGTAAGAACACTGACGATTGTCTTCATGATAATCACAAGGCCTTGCTATATAATTGTATGTATCTTTTTAATCACTTTCATGGGACAGCATTCAAGCATATATGTTAGGTAAGGAAAAGGAGAACTAGGTACTAAAATTAAGAATTATGCTTTCATTAAAAAGAGAATGAGGTACACTGTGTTATGTTAAGTCAGCCCTAGATTTGACTTTGAATCATTTGTTTCCCTGCTCCCAGATACCGCTTCTTTCAGAATTCCTCTCCAAGTCAAGACTGGTCCTAGGAAGTTTAAGAAAGATCTTACAAAAATCTACTTTGAGTTCAACTTTACATTAAATAGTTTTTGTTGTAAGGATTTTTTATTCTTGTTTCAATTAACTCATGATTTTAGGTTGGTAAACCCTTCTTGGATTAATTTATGGGGTTTAGCTGAATCCATTTTGTTTAAATTTTCCAACTTTAAGGAATACAAGTATTTAAGGCATCCCCTTACAATATATGTTGAATTTCCTTTGTATCTGTTATAATCATTTTCTATTTATTTCTTATTCTGTTCATTAGGTACTCTTTCTTTCATTTGATTCATTAGGACAAGGCTCTATTTATATTGTTTAGCATTTTAAAGACAGAAATCTAAAGCTTACAGATTCTTTTTCTATGATAGGGATTGTTGGAGGCTGCAGGAATGTGATGGCATTCACAAAGGTAATAAACCCAAACTAAGGATACTACCACATACTTATGGAGATCCCAGAAATATCTAGTCACTTTTTGAACTAGCTGTACTAAAAACCACTCTAGTGATATATTCTAAGCAGTGACTCTTTTATGTTAGAAAACAAAGAAATAATGAATATTTTGATAATTGCTTATTTTATCTCCTTTGTTGTAACTACTTGTTTTAGAGAAGTAGAGTGATATGATCCACCTTACAGAAGTTACTGTTGACAGTAAATGTGATAGTAATAATATAGTCTTAGAAATAAATTATACAATGGCATTAAACACTTGAAGATATACTTGGTTTGTGGAGGCTTCTGAGGCAGTATATGTTTAACAGCATTTTAGTGTCAATCCCTTTATACATCAATGTCAGTGAGAGACAGGGTCTCTTAAAAGAGGGGGTGGGGATAAGGAGGCAAGAGACAAGAGAGATGGAGCCAAGACAACATTTTGATCAACCTTTGTGTATTGTAAGCAAAAGCAGCCCCTTTTAGAGGCAAAAAGGAACTTTCTGGAGAATATTAACTGGTAGCAGATGTTCTTCCAGGAGGATCCGTGGCAAGGCAGCAGGTTATTCTGGGCTAAGTCCCAACCACAGGTTCATCGTGATTTCTGAGACTGATTTCATAACATCTTAGTGTTATTTATGTGGGACTTAAAAGACAAAGTGGCAATGCTTAGGTCAAGGAGCTGGGGCTCCCAGCAGGTCCCCCTTTCTTTTATATTAAGTAGCCAGAAGGAATGCACAACTACTGATCAATGTGGGGATCATACCTGTCTTAGGTCAGGGGAAATCTTAACAGGGAGATCATCAGAGGCTTTACCTGTCACTGGAAAGGAAGGTCTTGCTCTTCATTTCCTGTCTTAGGTGGCCATCCTTTAGATGATACAACCCCTTCTTACCCAGTTGTCTGTCACTGGATAACTGATCCATCTCTTCAGAGGAAGGGAGTATGGCCTATGTTCATCAAGGACCTTTCAGGTTGCCATTTTCTTCTCCCCAGTCACACATGGCTAACTGATGATAATGTACTTGTATAGGCTGCATTTTTATAGCATCTATTTGTCCTTTTTCTAAGGCCATAAGTTTATTAAAGAGAAGGGTCCTAGTGATAGGAGAACTAGTAACCCAAGCAAGCTTCCCAATAGTGGGAGCAAATATGGCAATATTCCACTCATGGCACTCCAAATTCCGTTCTCGAAAAGTTCCTCTCATTGTCTCTTCCTGATGCTTCTGGAGGTGATCACAAACCATCCCAGATTTGTTTGCATAAAAGCAGCAGCACTCCTGTAGTGTTAAACAAATACCCCCCTTATCTGCAATGAGTAGGTCTAATCCTTATCTATTTTGGAGCACCACCTCTGCCAGGGAATCTACCTGATCTTGTAAATACTTAACAGATCCATAGACCATGTTCATGTCATCTACAAGTTGCTGTGACAGCTTTACAGACATCCCTACCCAGTCCAAGCCCATAGCAGTGCCACCTGCAATTACCAATCCTATTGTTAGGGGTAAGAACTGAAGCACCCTATGTTGGCTGGGACCATAAATATCAAAGCTGGGCAAAGGGATAGGGTCTAGCCCAGGAAGAATGTCTATATCAGGCAGGAACACTGCAGGGGCAAAAAGCCCTGTCCAATTTAAAGGGGAGGAAGAATATGCCATGCCCAATCCTAAACAAATGAGTTCAGAGATATTAATAAACTGTGTGCAGGCAGCAAAGGAAATTAATTCCACATCTATATCAAAACTGTTATTCTGAGCCTTATTATAAAAACAAAAGGATAACATTAAATCCTACAGGTTGAACTTTAAAGGGTATTAAAAGACTACAATTAGAACTCTCATAAGATGCCTCAGAAATACCAAGCAAAGGGGAAGCTAGGGGCCAGGAGGCACCTAGAGGTAAGCACAGCCAACAATTTTCTGTCAAAAGAGGATTGGTATAGTTAAGGGCCATATGGGTGGCAATCAAAATATCAATGGTTTGTGGATCAAGATCTAAGCTCTTTGGGCCAGGCTGAAGAAGGGGATAACTAACTTTTGGAAGCATTAATATCTATCATGAATTGAATTTTTTCTTTGCAATATGGTTTCTCTTACTTGATCCATTGGCCCCGCCCCTGTCTGATATATGGATGGGAACTATCTTGGGACAACATGCTTGTTTTCCAGGCATAACAAGACAGGAAGCCTAAGAGTACTTATAATTGCCAAATACTTGTAGGATATTTACCCAGTCACCTCCAAATGTGCCTAGCAATTACATACCGGGTCTAGCAGTAAAATAGGTGATTCCATCCTTAAGGCATTCCTGAAATTCACCATAATATCTAGAATTAATTTGATCTACAAATTGGCAGTCTGAGGGGCACTGGCTGTCTAAAATGGTGGCAAAGGATTGGTTTGTTCCTACAAACCTAACTTTGGGAGAATCCCCCAAGCTGACTCCTAGTGACAGCCAGATAGGCTGTTTGATCTCCCCAATCCTAGGTAGAGTAATATGTAGAGGGACTTTTACCTTGACCTCCCCTACAATCACAAGGGTGGTCATACAGGACCACAGTAATTGATGTTTATCCACTGTCTTATCTAGACCTCTTTTTAATGTCTTCAGCAGGAGAAGAGTGATCCAGTTCATCAGCAAATTCTTCATTTTCTGTGGAAGACAAAGGTAAAATATTCTCAGCGTGAGATGCTCCCTCTGGAAGATCATCACGATGGTCACTGCGCTTAACCAATATTTCTGGAAGCCATCTGGCAGATTTTGATTGTTTTGAATAAATGCTTATGAGCCTCATCCCCATATGAGGACCAGATCTTGCCCATGACAGGCATCGTCCAGTGGATCTTTCCAAATGACATGTGCAAAAGATGTTTTTGTTGTTAATTGCCAAAATCTAACAGCCATTGATCAACTTTCATGGTCCACATTTAAAAAGTTGATGATAAAAATATCATGAGCCAAAATATTCTTTGGCATGCCCTTAATAGAATACCATATCCCCCTTTTTTATTTTAGAAATGGTAAGTTTAAGAGTCTGGTTGGCATGCTCAACTATGCCCTGTCCCTGTGGATTATACAGGATTCCAGTAATATGGATTATGCAGAATTGTTTGCAAAAAGATTGAAAGGCATTACTAGCATAGTAGGGCCCATTATCAGTTTTAATCTGCTGTGGGGTACCCATGATGGAAAAGGCCGTCAATAAATGTTTTATAACATGTTTGGTGGCCTCACCCACTTTCAGGGTGGCAAACATAAACCACTAAAAGTATCAATATTAACATGGATATATTTAAGCTTACCAAAATCAATCAAATGTGTCACATCCATTTGCCATATGGCATTGGGAACTAATCCTCATGAATTAACTCCCAAGTACAGAAAGATGAGGACAATCAGGGCAATTTTGAACAGTACACCTGGTCTATTCTTAGGTAATTTTATACAAAAGACATAGGGTATGTGCATTGAGAAGAGAATGACCTAGGTGAGCTGTCTCAATCCCTGTATTGGGAATGCAATGAGTGAGAAAGACAGAAGAAGGATCATAAGTGGCCTGATCTGCCTGATAACATTTAACCCTCTGTTAAAGGTCCAGGAAGGCCAGTGTAGGCACGAATATGGCTCAGACAAAAAGGGAATTTTCTGTTCCTAATAATAGAGATAAGTTGTCTAAACATTTTTCGAATTTTTGAATCATTCTTAACCTGGCCTATCGTTTCTAAAACAGGGACAGATTGAGCTATATAAGAGTTACCAATATAAATTTTAAGAGATTGATCAGGGAAGGCAGTAAAGGCAGCTATCACAGCATACAATTCAATAACTTGTGCAATGTGGCATCAGTTTGAAAACTTAATAGCCTGACCATTCCAAACATAAGCAGCCTTCCCATTGGAGGAGCCATCAGTAAATACTGTCAGGGCCTGAGGAATGGGAGTAAACAAAGTTACTTTAGGAAAGATGAATTCTTGAGGATTGGCAAAATCTAGCAGCCTATTGGTATGGTAATGATTATTAATATCACCAGCTAAGGATATAGGCCAGAAATCTGTATTTTGCATAATCCAATCAATTTGATCTTTAGTATAGCGTTGAATAATTATATCTGGTTCTCGGCCAAAATAAATCTTAGCCTGTCTCCTACCTGAAACAAATATATGAGAAATCAACTGAAAATATGGATTTAATACCCTTTTTGGGCTAATGGAAAGATGGATCTACATTATGGGAGCTGTCTGCCAAAAAACTGCTATTGGAATTTGTGGAGTCTTACAAACGATATACCACAATGGGCAACTATGATCCATATAGGTGATTTGTTGGTTCTGGATTGCCTTCTCTACTAAGGAAATGGTATGACAACCCCTCAGGAGGGAGATCCCTACATGAGGTAGGGTCAGAATCACCTGAGAGAATGTCATATAAAGGTTTTAATTCTTCTTTGCAAATCTTTAAATGGGGGACAGCCAATTAATATCACCTAAAAGTTATTGCAAGTCATTGAGGGTTCTGAGCTTATCTACCCTTAAGGTGACCTTTTGGGAAACAATTTTTTCTTCATACATTTGAAAGCCTAACTATGTATATGACTCTTAATTGAATCTTGTCAGGTGCAATCTGTACATCTCTCTGTTGTAAAGCCCTCATCAATGCCTGGTAGCACAAGACTTTCTCTCCTGCCTTGCTTGCAAGCAAAATATCATCCATATAATGTACAATATAAATTTGTGGCCAGGCATCTCTGATTGGATAGAAGATGCAACATAGGACTGACGAAGTGCAGGACTATTGGACATGCCTTGTGGGAGGATGCGCCATTGAAATCTTTTCATGGGTGCATGAAAATTAGGTGTGGGGAGGCTAAATACAAAACGTTTGTAATCTTCAGGATGTAAAGAAATTGTAAAAAAAGCAATCTTTTAAATCAATAACAATCTTATAATCATATAAAGGGATGGCCACAGGGGAGAGGAGTCCAGGCTGGCTGTAAGGTCCCCATAACAACCATTGTTTTATTTGCCAGCCCTAAGAACTTGTAGGCGATGCCTTTTCCTTGATTTTTTTCTTAATGACAAAAATAGGTATATTCCAAGGTGTGGCCAAGGGATCCTGAGCAAGTTAGAGCACTTGGCTGTGCAGCTTCCTCTGGGTGTTAAGGAGTGGCTGCTGAATTTGTGTCCAAGGTCTGCTCAGGGCACTGGCCCAGACAGACTGGAAGGAACCTGAGCCACCCGTCTGGCGGAGTTCCTGTGTGCCTGGGTTCCACTTGTCCCAGTTTCTCCCAGAGTTGGGACAAACGTGTTCTCCTCACCTCTGATCCTATGACCCTGGGCATGTTAAAGTGCCTGGGAGTGGAGCTTCCTCTTGGTGTTATGGGATTGGCTGCAGAATTTGTGCCCAAGATCTGTTCTAGGCTCCAGCCCAGTCAGACTGGATACATTTATTATTAATGAATATTTAATATCAGCAAAATGAGACATAAAGGAATATGGTATCACAACATTGAAAAGCAGAGATGGAAGGTTAAGGTTAATTTTTTTTGTCATTTCTCAGACCTGTAAATAAATCTAGTATTCACCTATTACACTAGACTTCAAGAAATGATGAGAACTAATGAAAAACTAGTATATTCTATAGCCATCTTCACAGCATACATCCTCAAGATGGATTTAAACAAGGATCCTCAAATATGGTTATTACTACAGGGTAGGGAAAAATACTGGGCATCATTAAAACTGATGCAAAGTGTAAAACTAGTACTTAAATACTGACCTCTCCCACTCCTATTTCAGTGTCTTGGACAATAAGCTAAGTACTAGTACTATTTGTTATCTAGAGATTAACCTCAACAGATTAAGAAATTTGAAGTATTACAGAGTCTCTAAATACATCAGAGTCATCTAAAGTATGTTGTGTGCAGTGCTGTGTTCAGACTGGTGTCCATCATGTGAAATATTTGTGAAAGACATCATGCTGAATAGAGTAAGGCCCATGGTATTCTTCATGTGTTGTGCTTTAATTGATCAGAGTGGTGCAGTACAATTGAACTTGACATGAATCCCTCATTGTTATTTGTTATATGTAACCTCAGGTTCCATATATACATATATATATATATATATATATATATATATATACACACACACACACACACATACACACACATATATCGAGTATAATTTTAGATATTCAATTTTTATAGGATTATAACATGTATGTTAAAGAAAAATACTTAAAAGAGAAAATTCAAAATGAACAAATGATAGATATTATCTATGTAGTTTTAAGAATTGGCACTGTAAATATAGACCAGTATACAGTATACTGTGGACAACTAGAAGGTCATGGCCTACTGTAGAAATATTTTCTAAGATATAAATATAAACAAGTGAACTTTCATGTTGAGTAGGGCAGAATGATTGTGTCACATGTAGGTGAAGGATCTAAGGCAAGAGCATCCACATTAAAGTTCTTGTGTGCAATGCTGTATTCAGATTGGTGTTCCTATCATGTTTATAAGAATGAAAGACACCAGTCTGAGTAGAGTGGGGCTCACTGTGTTTTTCATTCTGTGTGGTCTTATGTGGTTATCCATAACCTCGGACTCTCATAGTCTTTCAGCTTCATCTTCAGCACAACTCCTTTAGCCCAGAGGAAAGGTGTTTGATAAAGACCTTCCACTTACAAATGGACATTTCATACCCCTACTCTCTGTTCATTGTCCCTAGCAAAAAGAAGCATCTTTGGTGTCTGAGGATAACACTGGTCTATGATTATTTTAAAATATTATTAGGAGTCGTTTTATTGTTATATTCCTTTACAGAAAAATAATGTTTGGTTTTCTCCCATGGCCTTTCTAGTCTCAGGTTTTTGGCTAAATGTATAGAATTGGGCATGAGTTCTATCTCATGGAGTAGGCCTTAAGTCCAATTACAAAGATGTTGTATTCTCCTGCATTTGTACTACATTTTCACCAGTATATCATGCAGGCACATCTTTGTTATTGGTCATATGGTCTTTAATTGGATTAATGTTCATCTTTTTTCTTTGATAGCTTGCAGAGATTACCTTCAATTATAATCAATACTAGTTAGTAGAGGTGAATGATATACTGAGGTCCATGCTTGATTTCTCCATATTCAGTGAAAAATGTAAGTACTATCTATAAAATAGCATCAGTTTGTGGAGAATAGCCAAAAGACTTGGCAATAGCCTAAGTTTGAGGTTTTTCATGAGGTCCCTTTGAACATTAGCTTGGTTATATATATGTAACACTTTCCTGGTACTAGAGGCAAGACAGGTCTAGTTGGATCATTGTTCCCTCGTTATTTATTGCCTCTTTAGATTTGTTTCATATATGTTTATATTTTAAGAAGATCCTGTATTAGTATATTTTCATATGATTAATGGTAGGACCTCACTCCCATATTCACTTATTCTATATCTAATTTTTGTCTTTACATGGATTATAACATAATCATCAAAGGACAAAAACCTAGCATCCACACATAAGAGAAAACACATTTATTTTGGGAATCTAGGTTGGTCAATTAGCATATTTTTTGTTTTTTTTTAATTGGATATATTCTATATTTACATTTCATTTCCCTTTTTCTGGTTCCCTGCCCCCCCACAATTAGCATATTTTAGTTCCATTCGTTTACCTATGAAATTATTTATTTACATGTGAACAATATTCCATTGTATAACTGTGCTAAGTTTATTATCCATTAATCTGTTATGGATTCCTAGGTAGTTTCAATTTTCTGAATGTTATGAATAGACTATCAGTAAACATGGGTGAGGAAGTTCATTTGTAGTAGGATGTAGAGTCCATTCTATGTAGGCCTAGAAGTGGTATAGCTCAATGTAAATGTAGATCTATTCACAGCTTCCTGTGGAAACACCACTGTTATTTTCACAGTAGCTTCACTCATCTATTCCTCCTCCCTTTCTCCTCACCCCCATTCATCCCTCCTCCCTTTCTCCTCACCCCCATCCACTTCTTCCCTGTATTCTAACGACCCTGTCCACCCCTCCTCCATTTCTCAAAAAAGGGGAGACCTCCTATGGATATCAACCAACCTTAGCATTATAAGTTGCAGTAAGACTAGACACATCTCTAGTTGAGGCTAGACAAAGCAGACCAGTTACAGGAACAAGAGTTCCAAGTCAGGCAACAGAGTCAAAGACAGCCCCTGCTCATCTTTTACATATGTATAGGAGGCCTAGGTCCATACTATGTATGCTTTATGGTTGGTGGTTCAGTCTCTGTGAGCCCTTATTTTTTTTTTGTTTGTACTATATTTAATAGGTATGGAGAGAAGGGATATTCATGTCATGTTCCTGATTTTAATGGAAATTGTTTGAATTTCTCTCCTTTTAATTTGCTATCTTCTATAAGTTTGGTTTAAGCTGACTTGATTGTATTGTATTACATCCTGTGTATCCCTAGTCCCCCAAGACCTTTTATCATGAGGTGATATTAGATTTTGTCAAAGGTCATCTCTGCATCTAGTGAGTGATCATGTGTTTTTGTCTTTCAGTTTGTTTATATGCTAGACTGTGTTCATCAATTTTAATGTGTTAAACTTGATTATAGTTGGTAATATTGTTGATATGTTCTTGGAGTCAGTTTGCAAATTTTTTATTGAAAATTGTACACCTATACTTAAAGGGAAATTGGTCTGTAATTTTTGTTTCTTTGTTATATTTTCTATGGTTAGGTATCAGGATAATTAGAGCATTGTAAAAAGCATTAGACATTTTTACTTGTTTCTATTTTGTGGGATAATTTGAGAAATATTGACATTAATTCTTATTTGAATGTGTGGTTGAATTCTATGCTGCATATATCACTGGCCCTGGGCTTTTTAAATTGAGAGACTTAGTTTCTGCTTTATTTAACTAAGAGTGGTTCTATTTAAATTGGTCACCTGGTCTTTATGGAGGATAAGACTGAGCAAATTTTGAAGTAGACAAAATGATAAATTAAAAACAAGTGAGCAGAAATAAAATTAAAGGGTCAACTCAGAGGGATTTTGCCTGATTAATTGGGAATTGTGACATAGAAGAACTAAACATACAGTGAGGGACAACAATAAATATGCAGCAAAATGAAAGACATAAGTATTTGGAATAAACCACTTTTCCTGGTTCCCAAGTCACAGAGATATAAGCAGACTAGAAGTACTTCATCATAGCATTTTACAATATTAAGAACACAAAGGAAAATGAACCATTAACCTTTTAGCGAAACTCAAAACTACTCATACATTAAAGGACATCAATTTCAACCACATTTATAAGTTTAAAGACCATATAGTAAGATTTTAAAATATACAATGAGATAAATTTCAACCAAGAAGTATACATTCAAAGCTAATGGTCATTCCACTGTAATGTTAAAACAACACACCTTTAAATTATGTAATGTCTAACAAATTAACTTCCCCTGTACCATTTCAGAAGCTGCTAATGAAAAATTTGCTCAACCAAAACAGAAACAGTGAGTGAGAACAGAGGAAGATAAAGGATACAGAAAATAGAAGATAGTGCAGAGAATAAAATCTAAATAAATAATTGCTATAATCACAAAATGCTTGCTCTAGACTAAGTATAATGAATGTCATTCTATCATGGAACACACTTTCTAGACTAAATCTCAAAATGTCATACACAGATAAGCAGCACCAGTTTGCAATCTTATAAAAAGCACAACTACAAGCTGTACCACAAGAAAACGCCTCAATTGGAAACATTCTGTTAATAGTTCTCCGATAAAATTTGTATTCACATTGAAGATTAAGAAACACTAATACAAAATACAAAGAAAGAGCTAATGAGTGGTTATGGGATATAGCCATATTTTCATACTTTAGTACAAGTGAGGAATGAAGGGCAACTGTGCTGCATTTTAAAAAGTCAACAGGAGAGCCAAGTCTGAGCCTACAAAAATTATTATATGCTTGTTTTAATATATACTTTTAAATGACATGCATGAGAAGTGATTCAGCAGTAGCTAAAATTGAAATGTGACTTACTTGTATACACATCCATGCACGCAATCACTCACATTCAAAAAAATAAAAATCTTAAAAAATATTTTATGATGGCTGGTGGTTACACTGAATAAATTTCACATCATTGGACATCTGCATCTCATTTTCTAAGAATTTTACATTTTATTATCTAACATTTTTATGGAGCTGTTTCATCTCCTAATATTTTTAATTCAAATTACGTAGCACCAAAATGAGTATCATATTCTACATAAAGACATAAACATGGAGGTGATATATATTTTAGCCTTCTCATCCCTCTGGATATGATCATACCTCCATATAGAGTGTGAAATATGAACCCTGATTATTTATTTGTAAGTCTTATGGAGAACCAGCTACATTGTGATTAACATTGTATTTCTACCTCTAAATCTCCTAATCTGCATCCTCTTTACCTGGAATATTATGAACAGTAGATATAATTGGCCTAATTTGATTTTTATCATATGAACAAAACTTCAAATGATTACCTTTATATTATAAACCTCTATGTGATCAGGAGTAGAAATTTGAACACATAAAATTATCCTTAGAAACATAGTTCCTAAAGGTAAAAATGACCAAACAAAACACTCCATTAAGGGTAACTACACCTACACAACTTTAATCATGCAACATATGAGGAACATGTTGAGCCTTCATCTATAAAGCATATCTTTTACTTATACTTTCATCTGGCTGGCATCAAACTACGTAAAGTACCATGAACAATATATTTAGTATAGATTTTTGTGTCACTCTAGGTTTCATGATCTGTTCCAGCAATCATAAGAGCATCAATTAAGCATGAAACCTATATATTGACCTAATATATGTTTGAGAATAACTAGTCACTGTTTTAATCAAGTTTACTCAGAGCATATCCTTTCAGCTACTTACTTCTCCACAAAAACTTTTCAACATCAAAAAGTAAACTAAGCATTTTTCTTTTATATATTAATATGTCCTTCACATTTCTTCTAGATTTTCTTATCTAATCGGAAAAGTAATGAATTACTTAAGGATTCTCCACTGGAATTAAGTAGAATATCTGTTGTGATAGTATATAAAATTCAACCTCAGATCAGTATACATACTTTCTGATTGCATGCACTTATACCAATATGACCATATGATTACCATGACAACCTCTTTGTTGGTGACTTTTACAGCATTGTGAGAGGTTGCAGTTACACTACACAGTGACTGGAACCTGTCATAATACTTCAGAGTATACATTTTGTTGGATGGAGAATTACTATATTAGTCGAATCCTAGAATCTTTAACAGATGTAGTGAATCTTCACAGTTGTCCTTACACACATGCTAAATTTCTTTATATTTCCTGGAGAAGAAAAACTACATTGTCATTTACTTTCTATCTCTCCCCTGATTTCTGTGATCTAACCTCTTTATACCTCACTTTATGTTTTATTAATAAGGAATGTGTTTTGTTGTTTACTTACATTGTCTAACTTACATTCAGGAGAAGAATTAGCAAGTAATCTCAACAAAGGTTAGGTTATGAGGCATAAAGATACAAGTCCTTAAGGGTACTATGGCCATAGTAATAGCACAGTCCCCAAGCTTGTGCACCTTATTTAACTCTGAGATGCTCAAGCTACAAAGAACACATCCTTAGGATGGTCCCCTAGAGGCACAAACCAAGCCATATTTATGGTAATTGGACAAACATATCCAAGTCCACAACAAATGTGTAAGTGCTGTGTGCATTGTTTTCATCATCAGTCCAACTGATACTACCACAAAGCAAGATGCCTAAGTGCTGAACTTATATATAATTCCAAGAGAATTCAAAGTGCATCACATTGCAA
This sequence comes from Apodemus agrarius, assembly GCA_964023405.1. NCBI lineage: Eukaryota > Metazoa > Chordata > Mammalia > Rodentia > Muridae > Apodemus > Apodemus agrarius. Next base: position 140,688,433 of record OZ030010.1, on the reverse strand, counting down.
TTTAATTTTGTTGCTATATACTAATAATATGGATAACACTGAGAACTAGTAATGCATAATCATATTCAGTTTAGCGTCCTTTCCTTCCATTTGTGCTAGGATGTATGTATGTGAAATTGGGGGCAAGATTGTGATCTAGCCATTCTATACATTGTGCCAAAAAGAGTCCATGAAAAGACAGAATCAAACTCAGGGATGATATAAAATAAATACATAAGTAAATAAATAAAACAAAGATTAAGTGAATTGAAGACTTGATTCTTTAAGAAAAATCAGTAACAACTGATCAATTCTTAGCAAAATTTAGTAAGAGACAGAAAATATATGTATTAATAAACTAGAGATGAAAAAGGACATCACAACAGACACCAAGAAAGTCTTCATAAGAACATATTTTCAATATGTATATTCTCAAAATTAGAAAAATGAATGATCTAGATAAACCTCCTAATCTATATAGCCTAACATAGTTAAATAAAGAGCAGGTGACCAATTTTAATAGACCTACCCTTAGTTAAATAAAGCAGAAACTAAGTCTCTCAATTTAAAAAGCCCAGGGCCAGAGATATATGTGTTCACATTATTTTTCAATGAATTTTCTTATATATTCTTGGTATATTTCTGGATACTTGGTCGCAGACTAATTGAATGTGAGTGCTATCTGCTGTTTGAATGATCATGATCATCAGCATACCTAAGTAGTCATGTACCACATTTTCGTATTCTTTGATTGGTTAAAAGTATTTTATTTATTTTTATTCCTTTCCTAGGTATTGTGAATAGAGCAGCCATGAACATGATGAGTCAGTATCTGTGGAATAAAATGTTGAGTCCTTTTGGAATGTTGCTAGAATATTTCAAAAGCACTTAGTGTTAATAATTTTATAGGGTTTTTTTTTGTTGAGGTAAACCTTATTAATCTCCCTATCGTATGTTTGAACATAACCTATCATGCCATTTTTATGTATAGCAATAATGCAAACTTTGCACTTTTTTCTCTATATGTGACCTAAAAATGATTTTTTCAGAAACTTAACACAGTATACATTTAAATTGTCTCACATATGAGCACAAGTGTGTACTTTATTGATATCGTATTATAGTACAAATACTTAATTTTCTTAATATAGATAGCATCAAACTTTTTGTATATTTTATTGATCAATAACGTATATTTTCTACTCTCACTTTTCAATATATAGTTTGCCCATCACATGAAAGGACAGATTTTTGTTTATAAAGAAATTGTAGAGCTGGATAAATGTGTCTGTATGTAAAAGTTCTCACTTTGCAAGGGTAAGGACCTGAGTTTGAATTCCCAAGATTCACTACAAATAAGGCAAAATCACTAGTAAGGTATAAAATGTTATCATTATCTCCCTATAGTTCCTTAGTTGCCTGTAGTTCTTAGCTTTAGGGACAAAGCCTCAAGAACTTTTCCCCATCTAGTTTGACATGTCCATTGGTATCATCTTTGTTCAGTTCACATTTTGGGGGTAGGATTAAATAATTTTATGTTTTCCATTCAATACAGTTTCATCTTTTTTTCCTTTTATTTCAATCATGTTAGGTATTAACATTGGAAGACTGCAGGCAGTACTGGGGAATGTTTTAAAAACAAACAGCTCTGGCTCTTATGAATAATGCTGCTATGAACATAGCGGAACACATGTCCTTGCAGAATGGTGCAATAAGTATCAGTAGAAGAAATTTATAATATAATATTAAAATAATAATAATAAAATGGTGCACCTTAGCCCAAATCTCCAACAGTGGGAAAAGGGAATTCAAAGACTCCACCTCTAGTAGAGAAACAGTGTTATCAACCAACAGTCAAAATTCCTGAGGCAGAATTATTCCTGTCTAGAAGAACTATAAGGACAAAAATGGAGAAAAGACTGAAGGAGGTCCAATGACCAGCCCAACTTGGGGTCCATTCCATGGACCTGATACTATTACTGATGCTGTGATGTGCTTACAGACAGGAAGGAATCTAGCATTGATGTCCTGAATGGCCCTACAAGCAGCTGACTATGACAGATGCAGATTCTTCAACCCAACTGTTGAACTGAAGTCTGGGACCAGACACTATTGTTGAATTAGGAGAAGGATTAAAGAAGCTGAAAGGGAGAGTGATTCCATAGGAAGACCAGCAGTCTTAACTTATCCAGACCCCAGGGAGCTCTCAGAGACTGAGCCAACAATAAGGGAGTATACAAGGGCTGACTGATTCAAGGCCCTCCTGCATATTCATAGCAGAGCTACCTGATCTGGCCTCAGTGGGAGAAGAGGAGCTAAATCCTGAAGAGAGACTAGAGGACCCCAGGGTACAGGGAGGCCTTGTGGTGAGGGAGCATCTTTTTGGAGGCAAAGGGAGGAGGAATGGGATGAGGAATTGGGAGCTGGACAGTAACTATAATGTAAATAAATTAAAAAAAAACTGCTTCCATGTGACTGTAAGGAAGGACCTGCTTAAATGACAATCCAGAGAGAGCAAGGATGACAAAGGGATTATGTTAATATCTCAAGGTGCTGTCTGTGATCTACAGTTCAATATGAGTCTGGGAACTCTGTCCTGGAGAGAATGCATAAAATTTAATCATCCCAGCATCAGCTTAGCTGTGATTCCACTAAGAAGCACACAGAAAAATTTGTCCTTTCAGAACAGAAAGATGTGCACTCCAGATATTCAGTCTTAGTTCCTGCTTAACTGGTGTGACTTCTGAATTGTGGGGCATTGGCTGGGACTGCTTGGACAGGAATTTGAAATGTATTATAAACAAAAGATGTTATTAAATATAGGAACATTGCCATCAAGCAAATTTTGATTCAAGTCTCTGTCTGCAACATGGGAGACCTTGACAATCATATGACCTCTCACACTGTGGGTATCCTCATTCATGAAATGGGTGATTGGAAGAACTCCCTCCAGGATGATGTTAAATGAATATACAGGCCAGCGTTATTGGTGTTGCAGGAATTTTCCTGTCCAATTTTATCAGAGGGTCTGTGATTGCATGGGGAAATAGGGGGCAGAGCTAGGAGTTAGGGGAAAAGGGCACAGGTGCTCACAAAAAAAAATTGAGGTCACAGGTCAGAGAAGGAGGAATGGTGGCAGACATTAAGTTATCAAGAATTTAGAAATTTGGGAGAAAACTTTTACCATTATTAATTGGATCTCTTAGTACTTTATTGACATCTTGTAAATGTGTTTATAATATGCATAAATCTAATTGGCTAGCTAATCAAGCCTTAAGAGTTTTGATTGCTTGGTTACTAGAATGTGGATCTGCCAATAGTGGAGAGAGAGCTGGGGTGTGTAGAATTAGCATGGAAGCAAGAGGAACTCAGGGTAACCTGCTGGAGAGATGGCTAACAGAGGGACAGAGGCCCTATGGCCCTGCGGGGCTGGAGAGTTTTTGGGCCAAGAGATCAGTAGCTCCACAGAGTCCAGAGCCACTGTGAAGAGTTTGTGGAGATTAATTTTTTAATATTTCCCACAACAGATGGTATACCCAATGTGCTGGCTGGGCACAAATCCACTAGAAATTAAAGATTATTAGCCTGAGATAGTTTTATTTTATTTTATTTTGTTAATTGTGTAAATAGCGCCAAGAATGAGCCATGCGACTCAGACTTGGGAAAGTTGTTACAAGGAAAGACTGGAAATATTGAGGACCCCTAGTGGGGGCTGCTCTAAGTTAGGAGAAGAATGGAAATTGCTTACCTCTTAGAGGAGAGGATTTAAACTGTGACTTTTAAGATTGTTTCCTTTTAGATTTATATACAGATTTTGCCCAAATCACGTGGGGAATTTTGCCTGTGGATGGGAAATAGGATAGGGAAGATTAGTCACTGACTCCACATAGAGCAGTGATAATCGCCTGCTTTGAACAGGTATTAGTAGAAGTCTGGCTCAGGTAGAGAGCTCAACAGATATAACAAGATGGCTACTCTGGGCAGAAAGCCAAACAAAATGATGGTATAAATATATATTGCTCTAATACTTAACAAGATACTCAAATTCTGTTTAACATGGCCTCATGGGAATTGTGGGTTTAAATCCTGCTTTGACTAGCTGCCTGGTTATAAGCAGGTGCAGATAGAAGGGTGAACCAATTGTGTTAAGATAGTATACAGATAGTTTGCTTTACTTAGCAAGAGGAAACTCATATTCTGTTAACATGGCCCACATGTGAATTTTAAGTGTCTTCCTACTTGGCTAGATAAATAGGCCTAAATAGAGGCTCATACAGTATTTCATTTGTTTTAGATTGTTTTGATTTTCAAAATGGGTGTGAGGTTGAATTTTGTGGTTATATTATTCCTTTGGGAGAGAGGTCAAAATGAAGGTTTTCTGGTTACTAGCTCAAGGATATGCTGACTTAGGAAAAAAGTTTTGTCTTTGTGTTTTTGGAAAAGGTGATTGAGGTATTTACACCTTCCAGAATTATATTGATTAGATTTGATAGAGGGACACTTCCAGAAAACTAGTTTCCAGAGAATTAAACATAAAAGTTTTTTTGATGATACTAAAATTGTGCTGTGAGATTTGTATATTACAGAATATCCAGCCTTGTTGAGGCTTCATCAAGCATGCTGAACTGACCTGTTTGGGCTCCTGATGTCCTGGACTTCAGCCTGATCCAGTCATGACCCAGACATCGGAAACTGATTGGTCCTGTTTTCCTACCCTTCCCCACACATCTTCATAATACCTCAATGCCCATATTCAGCTTGAAGAAATTATGAAGTCATCGACCCAGTTTCCTGGGATTTGGGCTTGCAAAGAGTTGTTATTAAGTTGTCTTCCTAGGGAATGTAGAAATGGTCATATTTGGAACAGGGAGGAAATAGGATTGATTGTATAGACATAATTTCATTTGATAGAAATCTTTGTAATTATTACTAAGTTCAAATTATAAGTTCATTTTTGGTACAGAATTCATTTTGATGCAAAAATCAAGGTTTTCTTTGGTATAAATTTCTTCTATTGATACTAAAAATTTTAAAGTCCAGGTCTTAGACCCAGTCCTTCTTTGCTGTTATGACAAACAGATCTGAGATGTTTAAGCCCGTGAGTTTGGGGCCAAATAGCAAATAAAGGCTCTGAGTTTATTGTTAGGGTGTTTTCAAGATTTTAATAAAAAAAAACAGCTGAAAGTAGTTAATGGACAACAGTACAGATTAACTTGCATAGATATTTGGTTTTCAAAAACTCAGAAATTCACAGAATCTGACATTTTATGTTATTTATTTCACTTGTTGTTGAGACTAGTCTGCTCCTGACAGCTTCCCTGTCTTAGATTCAAAAACGAAATTGAGCATCTGTGAGTTATGGGACATATGGTGAGGGGGGAACCGGGTAAGGGGAAAGCATTTGGAATGTAAACAAAGAATATAGAAAATAAAAAAATAAATAAATAATTGCCTCTCTTCATCTGTAGACATAATACCTAATAGACACATTTACAGGTTAGAACAACTTGATTTCTGCTGAGACAGAGTAGACTTGTCCTTTATTCCTATTTCTCTATGTCAGATTACCCTGGCCAGAAGGCTGAAGACTGATGCTGCAACTTCCTGACTTACTGGGGCTATATAGGTAGGCTGTCTTTACAATTTGACTGAGTTTTGGAAGCTGTGTTAAGCTTCCTATATATTTTCAGTTAATATCAGTCGTTCTTGGATTTCTTATGGGGTTGAAGACTAGTAGTCTCATAGCCAACCAAGCCTGTTTAGCATTAAGAAAGAAGATACAGATTTAAGAAGATGGTTTTCAAATGGCATACAATTTTAAGCCAGGACAAAGTCAGGTATAGAATTAGTCTTTTAAATTAGGATAGTTGACAGAGGTCCTATTTAATTGATAGAAAGTGATGTACTGGGTTTTAGGTCTTTCCTGTACTTTATAAATTACAAAATGGTAGTAGTTGTGCTCAATTTGTATCTGAGATAAAAGTCTATTAGTTGAACAGAAGCTTAAATTTTCTTTTTAAGACTTTTTTTTCATTAAACAGAAGGGGTGAAGTGTTGTAGGAATTTTCCTGTCCAATTTTATTTACAGAAAGGGTCTTTGATTGCATGGGGAAATAGGGGGCAGAGCTAGGAGTTGGGGGAAAAGGGCACGTGGGCGCGCGCATACACACAAAAAAGGTCACAGGACAGAGAAGGAGGAATGGTGGCAGTCATTAAGTTATGAAAAGGTTACAAATTTGGGAGAAAGCTTACCATTATTAATTGGATCTGTTATTTATTGACATCTTGGTAATTGTGTTTATAGTATACATAAATTAATACATAATCAAGCCTTAAGATATTGATTTACTTGGTAACTGGAATGTGGGTCCGCCAATAGTGGAGAGAGAGCTGGGGTGTGTGGAATTTGCATGGAAGCAAGAGGAACTCGGGTAACCTGCTGGAGAGATGGACCATAGGGCCTCCACTGGGCCATTTTACTCAGTCCCGAAGGGCCAAAGAGTTTTCAGGCCGAGACCAGCAGCTCAGAGTCCACAGAGGTCTGGAGCTGCCACTGAGGGTTGGCGGAGTTTCGGTTTTTTTTTATTATTTCCTGCAACATATTGGCTATAGGTAGGGGCCAGTGTTCATTCTTACAAAGGGACTTGAGACAAGAAGAACAAACTTGAGGGACTCTGTACCCCACTGTCTGTATCATTCCCATGAGAAGTGGGCATGGGGAGGTTGCTAGAGGCCCTGCAAGGGAAGACATGTCTACTTCATTCACCAAGAACCTCTAGTATGATTGTATGTGTCTGAGGGAGCGTGTACCACAGCCAGAGTGTGAGGTGGTAAGACAACCTCATGGAGTAAGCTTTCTCCTACCTTCCATGGGTTCTGGGGATCAGAGTTATGCTTGTGCAGTGGCCAGTGCCTCAAAGGGCCTTCTCACCAGCCACCTCCAGGCAACTATAGATCCTTTATAGATTGTCAGACACATGCTCAGGATTAACTGATGGAGAAGTACACTGCACCAGGCTATATAGTGAATGTCATGCTGTGAAGATGCCCCAGGTCACTGAAGCCTTCCCTGCTGTGGGTTTAGAGACAAAGGTCTTTCTCCTCTCCCTCTATCCTCTCCTGTCTCCTCCCTCCTCACCCTGACCCACAAGTGGATTGTCTCCCACTGCCAAAAGCAGGAGGACTGAAACAGTGAATCCCAGCATCACGGCTGGTGAACATTGAAACCTCCACCTAGTCTGGTGGAAGCCTGACATCTCTGTTCTGCATGCCCTTGCCATGACTCCAGTTCTTTCCTGAGCAATGAGCCTATTTTGCTCTCCTTCCCAAAAACTCAACTCTGGTCTCAGAAATATTTGGGATATTTTTTGTAAGTGTCTTGTATTCCTTTTTAACCAAAACAACAGCAACAACAAAAAATCTGTTCCAAATAGGAGAGCTGCTTCAGTGAAGTGTTGGTGAGTATCTCTAGAGCTAGATGGGGAATCTTGTCCTGCTCTGCTGCTATTCCCAGCACGGCAAACCTGGGTAGACAGCCAACCCTGAAAGTGATTTCCTAGGAGTCTCATCCTAAGCAGACCTGGTCTTCCCTCCAGGGAAGGTTGGGCTTGGAGACTGGCTGTGACTATTGGGCCCAATGTTCCAGAGGGAAAGAAGGGGAGAGGTCAGATCCGGAATCCGTGGAGGTTTCACGGTCTGGAAAATATATTTAGTAGAAAAATAAGGTGTGCTTGGAATCTGCAGTTTGTGTCTTTCCTGTCCAAGAGAGAAACCTGCCCTGCTTGCTAAAGGGCAGAGTACAGAATAAAAGCAGTGCCAGGAATCCGGCCCATGGAGAATTATGTACTGAAGTGAGGTGGGTAGCAAACTTCTGTTCCTGGTGGTTATCTGGGCCTCTCCCTTAAGTTTGGGCTGTCAGGTGGTGGGCGACAAAGGGAGGGGAGCTGGTTGTCCATTGTGGGCTCATGAACAATGTGCATTGGGGCCCTTACAACAGGGTGCATTGGGGAAGCAGAGCCAGTGGAAGCAGCATGTCCCCTGGGGAGAGGCTGTTCGCAGAGTTGGCCCAGGCACAGTGGTCAAACAAGGTTGTCCCCAATGTAGGAGGCATACACATATAACGTGAGGGTTATATTTCTGTTCATGGACTCTGAAGCAGGTGTGCCATAGGACCCTTGGCAAAGACTGCCATGTCTTCCCCACTGTGAGTCTCATGGCACAGGGACAGCAGACTTGGCCTGGTAGTTGTGAGCATAATCTAAATAATCCAACATAGAGACAGAAGTTCTCTCGTTCACCATGCACCAATGTATATCCAAGCCTGTTGCCATACAGGATGGATGTGAAGGGCTTCTTGTCCATGTTGCTCACCATGGGAGCCAGACCAAATATGGAATTGCAGGGGGAGGGGGTGCGGGGTTGGTGGTGGTAGCCACTGAAAGTGAAAATGTAGGAATGATTGGCATTAAGTACAGTCAAGGTGCCTGCCTTTCTGATGGCCTGGTACATCTCCACTGCCTCATGCATTTGCCTGCTTAGCTTCATCCTCATGGTGCCCATGGTCCATCCTGCCTTCTTCCACCAGAAAAAAAGAATCCTTTGGGATTCTTTGTCAGGATCCGGATGGCTACTTCCACTATCTTGCAAAGTGAAGAGTCAGTCAGGTTGTTTGGATTCAACTCATACTACATGTCCCTGGGCTCAAAGAGACCTGTAAGGTAGTCCACCCTGGAGGGGTAAAAGGCCAGCAGTTCCACACATAGTGGGGAATATTTATCTGTGGGTTTGAAGTTCTTCCAAATGCTGATGAGGTCCAAGCTGCCTAGCGTTGTGCTCCTAGCCTTCTCATTTAGTTCATATTCCACATCAGTTCTGTTCTTCCAATACATGAAATTCTGACTGCTGTTCATGATCACCTTGGAGAGGACCACAAAGGGGAACTTGTCCATCTTCAGCCATGTCTCATTCCCCTCCCACCCCCCTGTGTTGTGGTGTAACTGGCCCATCAGGATGAGGGCAGCCATCACTGTGGAGATGGCTCCCAGGAACATGACATTCTTGGTCACGTTGATGTTGAGCCTTTGGAGTTTCAGAGCATTTTTCAAGGTCTCTTGGGGTTGCTGTCACCAGTAATTGAGGTCTTTCTCTTTCTCTGGCATAAAAGTGTTGGTAAAGCAGATGGGCATTACTAAAAATGGTGACATCATGGCATACCCCAAGACTCATACCTTCCTAGAACCCAAATGGGTGGGAAGAAGTGGGCTGGCAGTGTCAGCCATTAATTGAAGTTCCCATCCTACAGGACACTCCTGGGGAGGGTCTGTCCCAGTGGCAGCCGTAGGGAGCTCAGTGTTGTGAGCATACTCTGGTGGTCACCTCTCACAGAGGCCGGGATTTCACCTGCCCTTTTTCTCAATCTCATAACGACATTATTTATTATTGGTATTATTCTCATACTGGAGCTATTTGCTATCGACATTAAAGTCAGATTATTTAACTCCAAACATTTTATCTATCAAAGATATCCCCATTTTACTAAGGATGTTTATTTCCTATCTCTCTTTTTTTTCTAATCCTTAGCTCTAGTGTGGTTTTCAAATAATTTTTCTCCATGTTTTTTGTTTGTATCTATAAAATATGCAAAATACTTTATGGCCATATTTTCATCTTTATTATGCCAAAAAAACTCTAATGGAAAGTATATTCATTTAAACATCATAAGTATTGTATTAGTCTGGGCTCTCTAGAGTCACAGATCATATGGGCAGTCTCTATATAGTTAGGGAATTTGTCGATGACTTACAGTCTGTAGTCCAACTCCCCAACAGTAGTCAGCAGCAGCTGTGGATAAAAGTCCAAGGATCTTGCAGTTCCTCAGTCCCACGAAGCAAGCTGGCAAGGAAGAATGAGTCTTCCTTCTTTCAGTGTCCTTATATATGTCTCCAGTAGAAGGTGTAGCCCAGATTAAAGGTGTATGTATCCATGCCTTTAATCCCAGGTGATCTTGAACTAGAATCCATAGCCATAATCTGGGATTAACGGTGTATGTCTCCACACCTTTAATCCCAGATGACCTTGAACTGGAATCCATGCTTCAAGATCTCCATGCTAAGTCCAGGTCAGAAACTTATATCTCTGAGCCTCCAGATTAGGATCATAGGTGAGCCTTCCAATTCTAGATTGTAGTTCATTCCACATATAGTCAAGTTGACAACCAGGAATAGCCACTACAAGTATAGTCATGTGTGATTTTTCAGATCACTTAAATGGAAGTTTCTACTATTAGCCCAGCATGTTTCTCCTCTATTCCCAACATTAAGCATCTGATAGTCACTACTCTTATCTAAGGTACTATGAATTCAAATTTACAATATTGCACTTATAGGTGAGATCATGAAATATTTGGCTTTCTGTTCTCTCCTTGTTTCACAAAGCACAATATACTTTAGGTTAAAGCATTTTATACATGCTATGGTACCCTTCTGATGGATGGATAAATAATTGACAGTATGTAAGCTTATTTGCAATGTTTTTCTTTGATATACCTCAGTAGACCAATATTTGCAATGTTTCCATAGAGGCTACTGTGAATAATGTTATGAATAGGAGCATACAAATAAGCATTACACTAAAGTGATTTTGTATATATGCTTAGAAATTGGATTGTTGATTTGTAATGATGTTCTAGTTCATTCTTTTGCTGTAATAAAATACTCAACAAAAGTAATTCAAGAGAGGAAAGGATTTATTTACCTTATGCTTTCAATCATAGCCCATTACTTAGGGATGACAGGATAGGAAATTATGCAGGAAATTAAAGCTGAAACTATGGCAGAATGCTGCTTATTGGATTACTCCCTCAAAAGCTTATGTTGTAGCCTAGCACCATTAGCCCAGAGAATGGAACTGCCTAAAGTGGAGTAAACCCTCTTAAATCAATTAACAATTAAGACAATCACCCACAGACATGTTCACAGACTAATATGATCTAGGCAATTTGCCATTCAAGATTTTCCTCTCAGATAAACCTGGCCTGTATCAAGTTTACAATTAAAGCTAAATAGGACATATGGTGAATTACTTATAAATACATCAATTTAAACTGATAACAGCAATGTATAAAGGCTGCCTTTTCTCAGCACTCCTTGTGGTTTCTGTTTATAATAATTACCTGATGGCTGTTATCTTTTGATTTATAAATTGTTCACTCATACATCTACTTTGAAAAATAATGCATGTAGAAGCTTTGCCCACAGTTTAAGTGTTGTTCTTTTGTAGTGGGTAATAATTAAGAAATGTATCATCCTTCCAGGCCTCTACACCAAGTCCTTGGGGATCCAACTCGGGACAGCTCTCACTGTCACCTCTGAGCCAATCTTTCCCAGCTAGCTCTCACAGCATCCCAGCTGTGTTTCCTCTCTGCCATAGACTCTGTAAAAGGCAGGAGTCCTGCACTCCTGCTCTGCGTCCAAATACCTGGTAAAGCAGGACTCTTAAACTTGAATAGCTAAACAAATATATTTATGTATAAGAGACTTCCAATTTCATAATGCCAATTTACAATGATAAAGTCTTATCCCAATATTTTTAACCTCTCCAAAACACCAAAAATACATTTGAAACCATCTGGATATCCATGTCTCCCTCTCAGCTCTGCTTGTCTCCTCCACCAAGCCTGTCCCCCCTCTTTCTTTCTCTCTCTCTCTCTCTTCCCCCCCCCCGCCCCTCACTTCTCTTCACTCCTCCTCCTCGCCAATCACTGGCCTCTCACTGCCTCAATGTGAATGGATAGGAAATATCTTTTTTTTTAATTTTTTTATTGGATATATTCTATATTTACATTTCATTTCCCTTTTACTAGTTCGCCATCCCCCAAAGGTCCCACATGCCCTTTTCCCTCCCCCTGTTTCCCCATCCACCCCTTTCCACTTCCCTGTTCTGGTATTCCCCTACACTGATGCTTTGATCCTTTCCAGCACCAGTGTCCACTCCTTCTTTCTTGTCAGATGGTGTCCCAAGAGTCTAGGCTAATATCCACTTATCAGTGAGTGCATACCATGGGTATTCTTTTGAGACTGGGTTACCTCACTTAGTATGATGTCCTCCAGCTCTATCCATTTGTATAAGAATTTCATGAATTCATTGTTTCTAATGGCTGAATAGTACTCCATTGTGTATATATTCCACATATTTTTTATCCATTCCTCTGTTGAGGGACATCTGGGTTCTTTCCAGCTTCTGGCTATTATATATAAGGCTGCTATGAACATAGTGGAGCATGTATCCTTATTGCATGCTGGGGAATCTTCTGGGTATATTTCCAGGAGTGGTATGACAGGGTCCTCCGGAAGTATCACGCCCAGTTTTCTGAGGAACCGCCAGACTGATTTCCAGAGTGGTTGTACCAGCTTGCAGTCCCACCAGCAGTGAAGGAGTGTTCCTCTTTCTCCACATCCTTGCCAACACCTGATGTCTCCTGAGTTTTTAATCTTAGCCATTCTGACTGGTGTGAGGTGAAATCTCAGGGTTGTTTTGATTTGCATTTCCCTAATGACTAATGATATTGAATATTTTTTAAGGTGTTTCTCAGCCATCCGAATTTCTTCAGGTGAAAAGTGTTTCTTTAGCTCCGTACCGCATTTTTTGATAGGGTTATTTGGTTTTCTGGGGTCTAACTTCTTGAGTTCTTTGTATACATTGGATCTGTTGGATGTGGGGTTGGTGAAGATCTTTTCCCAATTTGTTGGTTGCCGATTTGACCTTCTGACAGTATCAAAAACTTGCAAAAACTTCGTAATTTTATGAGGTCCCATTTGTCAGTTCTTGATCTTAGAACATAAGCTGGCCAGAACACCTCCACTGCGCAGCTGGGAGCTGCGTGCCCTGTGGTGCTCCCAGGCCCCTACACCAAAGCCTCCATCTTGCACCTGGGTCACCAGCAGAGAGGGGCAGGTAACCAGGCCTAATCAGGGCCTGCCATTGTTCTGGCGGGAAACCACCAGACTCGGACCAGGAGTAAGAGTTGGGGCAGATTGCCGGAACACCTCCACTGCGCAGCTGGGAGCTGAGTGCCTGTGGTTCTCCCAGGCCCCTACACCAAAGCCTCCATCTTGCGCCTGGGTCACCAGCAGACAGGGGCAGGTGTCCAGAAATAAACAAACGGGGCCTGCCATTGCTCAGGCAGGAAACCGACAGGTGTGGGCCAGGAGCCAGAGTCAGGGTTCTCCTGCGGTTCTTCCAGGCCCCTAAAAAAACCATCTCCCCAGAGCCAGAGGACCTAGGCAGGAGATATGTGCACCTACAGCTCAGCGGCTGGTTGCTGACTGCTAGAGACTGGCTTGCTGGCTCCCAGAGAGGCTGCCATCTTGCCTCCTGACACCTCAGACTGCTGGCGACTGAGGTCAGATGTGTGGACAGAGACCTAGCTTAGCTTAGCATAGACAACCAGATGAGGCCCTTGCCCGTGCCCCAGATCCAGAGGAACTCTGCAGGAGATCTGTGCACCTACAACTCAGCAGCTGGTTGCTGAGCTCTGGAGACTGCTCAACAGGCTTGCAGCAAGGCTGCCATCTTGCCTCAGGTCACTGCTGGCCACTGGCAGCTGTGTTCAGGAGCAAAGATACCTTCTACAGCAGCACCAAAGGCCAGGCTCGCAGGATCTTCAAACTCCAACCAGTAGCAATAAGACCAACTAACTCCAGAGATAAACAGATGGCAAAAGACAAACGTAGGAACATTACTAACAGAAATCAAGGCAATATGGCACCATCTGAACCCAATTCGCCAACCACAGCAAGTCCTGGATACCCCAGCACACCAGAAAAACAAGAGCTAGATATAAAAGCACAGGTCATGATGCTGCTAGAGGAACACAAAAAAGACATAAACAAATCTCTTAAAGAAATGCAGGGGAACATCAATAGGGTAGAAACTCTTACAATGCAAACACAAAAATCACTTAAAGAACTACAGGAGAATATGGACCAACAGACAGAAAGGGGAAACGAGAAAATCACTTATAGAAATGCAGGAGAACTTGAACCAACAGGCAGAAGTCATAAAAGAGGAAACACAAAAATCTCTTAAAGAATTGCAAGAAAACACAAACAAACAAATGAAGGAACTGAGCAAAACCATCCAAGAGCTGAACACAGAGGTAGAAACAACTAAGAAATCACAAAAGGAGGCAACTTTGGAGATAGAAAACCTTGGGAAGAAATCAGGGGTCGTAGATGCAAATATCAACAACAGAATACAAGAGATAGAGGTAAGAATCTCAGATGTTGAATATACCATAGTAAATATTGACTCCACAGTCAAAGAAAACGCAAAATGCAAAAGGCTTGTAACCCAAAACATCCAGGAAATCCAGGACACAAGGAGAAGACCAAACCTAAGGATTATAGGCATAGACAAGAGTGAAGATCTACAACTTAAAGGGCCAGCAAATATCTTCAACAAAATTATGGAAGAAAACTTCCCCAACCTAAAGAGAGAGATGCCCATGAATATACAAGAAGCCTACAGAACTCCAAACAGACTGGACCAGAACAGAAATACTTCCTGTCACATAATAATCAAAACCCCAAATGTACTAAACAAAGAAAGAATATTAAAGGCAGTAAGAGAAAAAGGCCAAGTAACATATAAAGGAAGACCAATCAGAATCACACCAGACTTCTTTCCAGAAACCATGAAAGCTAGAAGATCCTGGGCGGACCTCATGCAGACCCCAAGAGAACACAAATGTCAGCCAAGACTACTATACCCAGCAAAACTCTCAATCAACATAGATGGAGAAATCAAAATATTCCATGACAGGACCAAATTTTCACAATATCTTTCCACTAACCCAGCTCTACAAGGGATAATAGGAGGAAAACTCCAATACAAGGAGGGAAACTGCACCCAAGAAAAAGCAAGATAGTAACCTTCTTCCATCAAACTCAAAGGAAGATAACTACTCAAAAACAAAAATAACATCAAAAATGACAGGAAGAAATAATCAGTATTCCTTAATATCTCTTAACAACAATGGTCTCAATTCCCCAATAAAAAGACATAGACTAACAGACTGGATACAGAAACAGGACCCTACATTTTTCTGCATACAGGAAACACACCTCAGAGTCAAAGACAAACACTACCTTAGAGTAAAAGGCTGGAAGACAATTTTGCAAGCAAATGGTCACAGGAAGCAAGCTGGAATAGCCATTCTAATATCAGATAAAATTGACTTTCAAACCAAAGTCATCAAAAGAGACACAGAAGGTCACTTCTTGCTAGTCAAAGGAAGAATCTACCAAGAAGAACTCACAATTCTAAACATCTACGCTCCAAATGCAAGAGCACCCTCATTCGTAAAAGAAACTTTACGAAAACTCAAAGCACACATTGCACCTAACACAATAATTGTGGGGGACCTCAATACTCCACTATCCTCAATGGACCAATCAGGAAAACAGAAACTAAACAGGGACACGGGGAAACTCATTGAAACGTTGGACCAATTGGATTTAACAGATATATATATATATATATATATATATATATATATATATATATAAAACATTTCATCCTAAAGCAAAAGACTATACCTTTTTCTCAGCCCCTCATGGTACCTTCTCCAAAATTGACCATATAATTGGTCACAAGACAGACCTCAACAAATATAAAAAGATCGAACTAATCCCATGCCTCTTATCAGATCACCATGGAGTAAGAGTGTTCTTCAATAGCAACAAAAACAACAGAAAATCCACATACACGTGGAGGCTGAACAATATTCTACTCAATGATACCTTCGTCAAGGAAGGAATAAAGAAAGAAATTAAAGATTTTTTAGAATTTAATGAAAATGAAGGCACAGCATACCCAAATCTATGGGACACAATGAAAGCAGTGCTAAGAGGAAAACTCATAGCCCTGAGTGTCTCCAGAAAGAAACAGGAGAGAGCATATACTAGCAACTTAATGGCGCACCTGAAAGCTCTAGAACAAAAAGAAGTTATTTCACCCAGGAGGAGTAGAAGACAGGAAATCATCAAACTCAGGGCTGAAATCAATCAAGTTGAAACAAAGAGAACCATACAAAAAAATCAACAAAACCAAGAGCTGGTTGTTTGAGAAAATCAACAAGATAGATAAACTTCTAGCCAGACTTACCAAAGGGCACAGAGACAGTATTCAAATTAACAAAATTAGAAATGAAATGGGAGATATAACAACAGAAACTGAGGAAATTCAAAAAATCGTCAGATCCTACTACAAAAGCCTATACTCAACACAACCGGAGAATCTGGAGGAAATGGACAATTCCATTTCCAAATTTAAAATTCCAAAATTAAACCAGGATCAAATACATCGTCTAAACAGACCCATAACCCCCAAAGAAATAGAAGGGGTCATAGAAAGTCTTCCAACAAAAAAAGCACAAGACCAGATAGTTTAGTGCAGAATTCTATCCGACCTTCAAGGAAGTCCTGATACCAATATTCTTCAAACTATTCCATAAAACAGAAACAGAAGGAACACTACCCAACCCATTCTATGAAGCCATAATTACCCTGATACCAAAACCACACAAAGATCCAACTAAGAAAGAAAACTACAGGCCAATTTCTCTTATGAATATCGATGCAAAAATACTAAATAAGATACTTGTCAACTGAAACCAAGAACACATCAAAATGATCATTCACCATGATCACGTTGGCTTTATTCCAGTGATACAGGGATGGTTCAATATATGGAAATCCATCAACGTAATCCACTACATAAACAAACTCAAAGAAAAAAAACACATGGTCATCTAATTGGATGCTGAAGAAGCATTTGACAAAATTCAGCATCCTTTCATGCTAAAAGTCTTGGAAAGAACAGGAATTCAAGGCCCATATCTAAACATAGTAAAAGCAATTTACAGCAGACCTATAGCCAACATCAAGGTAAACAGAGAGAAACTTGAACCAATCCCAGTAAAATCAGGGACTAGACAAGGCTGGCCCCTCTCACAATATTTCTTCAATATAGTACTTGAGGTACTAGCTAGAGCAATTCTACAACATAAGGAAGTCAAAGGGATACAAATTGGAAAGGAAGAAGTCAAACTATCACTATTCACAGATGATATGATAGTATACTTAAGTGACCCAATAAACTCCACCAGAGAACTCCTACAACTGATAAACAACTTCAGCAAAGTGGCTGGTTATAAAATCAACTCAAGCAAATCAGTAGCCTTCCTATATGCAAAGGATAAGCAGGCCGAGAAAGAAATTAGGGAAATGACACCCTTCACAATAGTCAAAAACAACATAAAGTATCTTGGTGTGACTCTAACCAAGCAAGTGAAAGATTTATATGACAAAAACTTCAGGTCTCTGAAGAGGGAAATTGAAGAAGACATCAGAAAATGGAAAAATCTTCCATGCTCATGGGTTGGCAGGATTAATATAGTTAAAATGATAATCTTGGCAAAAGCAATATACAGATTCAATGCAATCCCCATCAAAATCCCAACTCAGTTCTTTACAGAGTTAGAAAGAGCAATTCTCAAATTCATCCGGAATAACAAAAAACTCAGGATAGCTAAGACTATAATCAACAGTAAAAGAACTTCTGGGGGGAATCAATATCCCGGAACTCAAGCAATATTACAAAGCAGTAGTGTTAAAAACTGCATGGTATTGGTACAGTGACAGGGAGGTGGATCAATGGAATAGAATCGAAGACCCAGAATTGAACCCACACATCTATGGCCAATTGATCTTTGACAAAGGAGCTGAAAACATCCAGTGGAAAAAACATAGTCTTTTCAACAAATGGTGCTGTCTCAACTGGAGGTCAACATGCAGAAGAATGAGAATTGATCCACTCTTATCTCCCTGCACTAAGCTCAACTCGAAGTGGATCAGGGACCTCCACATAAAACCAGACACACTAAAACTAATAGAAAAGAAACTGGGGAAGACCCTTGAGAACATTGGCTCAGGGGGAAAGTTCTTGAACAGAACACCAATTGCTTATGCTCTAAGAGCAAGAATAGACAAATGGGACCTCATAAAATTACAAAGTTTCTTTAAGGCAAAAGACACTGTCAAAAGACAAATTGGCAACCAACAAATTGGGAAAAGATCTTCACCAACCTCACATCCGACAGAGGGCTAATATCCAATGTATACAAAGAACTCAAGAAGTTAGACCCCAGAAAACCAAATAACCCTATCCAAAAGTGGGGTACAGAGCTAAACAAAGACCTTTCACCTGAAGAAATTCGGATGGCTGAGAACCACCTTAAAAAATGTTCAACATCATTAGTCATTAGAGAAATGCAAATCAAAACAACCCTGAGATTTCACCTCACACCAGTCAGAATGGCTAAGATCAAAAACTCAGAAGACATCAGGTGTTGGATAGGATGTGGAAAAAGAGGAACACTCCTCCACTTCTGGTGGGACTGCAAGCTGGTACAACCACTCTGGAAATCAGTCTGGCGGTTCCTCAGAAAACTGGACATGATACTTCCGGAGGACCCTGTCATACCACTCCTGGGATTATACCCAGAGGATTCCCCAGCATGCAATAAGGATACATGCTCCACTATGTTCATAGCAGCCTTATTTATAATAGCCAGAAGCTGGAAAGAATCCAGATGTCCCTCAACAGAGGAATGGATACAAAATATGTGGTATATATACACAATGGAGTACTATTCAGCCATTAGAAACAATGAATTCATGAAATTCTTAGAGAAATGGATGGAGCTGGAGAATGTCATACCAAGTGAGGTAACCCAGTTTCAAAAGAATACCCATGTTATGCAGTCACTGATAAGTGGATATTAGCCTAGAAGCTTGAAACACCAAAGACACAATTCATGTACCAAATGATGTCTGACAAGAAGAAAGGAGTGAACACTGGTGCTGGAAAGGATCAAAGCATCAGTGTAGTGGAATACAAGAACAGGGAAGATGGAAGGGGTGGAAGAGGGAGCAGGGGGAGGCAAAAGGGCATGTGGGTCCTTTGGGGGGAACCAGAAAAAGGGAAATGAGTTGTAAATATAGAATATATCCAATAAAAAAAGGGGAAAAAAAGAACATAAGCTATTGGTGTTCTGTTCAGGAACTTTCCCCCTGAGCCAATGTCCTCAAGGGTCTTCCCCAGTTTCTTTTCTATTAGTTTCAGTGTGTCTGGTTTTATGTGGAGGTCCTTGATCCACTTGGAGTTGATCTTAGTACAAGGAGATAAGAGTGGATCAATTCTCATTCTTCTGCATGTTGACCTCCAGTTGAGCCAGCACCATTTGTTGAAAAGGCTATCTTTGTTCCACTGGATGTTTTCAGCTCCTTTGTCAAAGATCAATTGGCCATAGATGTGTGGGTTCAATTCTGGGTGTTCAATACTATTCCATTTATCCACCTCCCTATCACTCTACCAATTGCAACATTCTTTGTTAGTGTGTTATGTGCCTTCCTTATGCATTTTATGTATTAATCTCTTATTAGCTATGTGGTTTGCAAATGTTATCTCATTCCATATGTTGTCTCTTCAGTTTATTGATTTTTTTCTGTGAGATGTAATACTATTTACTCTTACTATTATTCCCTGAGTGTTATTTCAGAAAAATATACTTGGCAAAACTTTACCCCACATTTCTATCTTGCTTCTTTGAAGGTTTCATGTTATATAATTTAAGTCTCTAATCTGTGTTGAGTTTTTTTCTGTGAAGTGTAAAGTACTTTTTTAATTTATCGATAGATAAATACAGATATGTATACATATATACATATATATTGTGTGCATTCATTATTTATTCAAGAATATCTTGCTTTTTCTAAAATATTTACATTGGTTCATTTTCAATAATTGTTGGATTATACTTTTGCACTAAACCTCTGATCTCTCTTTATCTATTGT
The DNA here is from genome assembly GCA_964023405.1 of Apodemus agrarius. Classification (NCBI taxonomy): domain Eukaryota; kingdom Metazoa; phylum Chordata; class Mammalia; order Rodentia; family Muridae; genus Apodemus; species Apodemus agrarius. The sequence continues at coordinate 140,668,537 of OZ030010.1, read as the reverse complement.
TCCTTGCATCTTTTTTTAAATTTCTACACTGATGTTATTAATATACTTTTAAATTAATAACAGTATGTTGGAGATCCATAGAAAATCAAGCAAAACTAAATCTGAGTCTAAAGGAGGAGGTAGTCATGAAATTCCACCTCTGAGTATCTTTGACAATTGACAAATTCTTGGAAAGGGAGCATCACTATTACCCCAGGGAGGCAGCCTCTGAAACACTGCCCATGTTCCAGTAGAGTTTCTTACACCCACAGATATATTGATAACATTATGTGAACTCAATTGTTTTTTTTTAATAGCACATGAAATTTAGGGGAAAACAAAGTGTAAAGTCTATAAGAGGATTTGAAAGGGGGAAATTGGGGTCAGATTTGGTGAAAATTCATTGTTTACATTTATGTTATTCCCAAACAAAATTAAAACAAAGAAAATAGTGTGATATCTCAATATTTATTCCTCTTATTCAAGATTTCCCTGATAATTTATGTTCTCTTCAATTTGTACATTTACTGTTGAATATTTATGCATCTGTATTTACAAAGAACCACAGGTCTGTGAGTTTTTTTACGTAGTGTCCCTGTTTAGCTTTAATATCAGAGTAAAGATGGCTTCTTGCAATGAGTTTAGTAATGTAGTATCTTTTCAGTTTTTGAAGATTAAAAAAGATTTGTAGTAAAAATATTTGGTACAATTTATCCAATGAAACTCTTTTCTCTTTGTATTTTTCTTTCTGTAACATTTGATATCTGCTTTAGTTTCTTTGCTATTAGTGTGTTATTTTTTATAATGTCGTTATGGTAGGTTACATCTTTCTAGGAATTAATCTATTTTTCTTGAGTATCCAAATAATTGAGAACTTTTCCTAATAGATTCTTATGATCATTTATATTTCAGCACTATTAGTTGTTTCCTCGTTCAATTGTAATTTCAATTATTTCAGATCTCTCTTTTCTAATAATTATAAAAATTATTTTTATAATTTTTGTTCATCTTTTTAAAAAGAACTCAAATGTTCATTTTACATTTTTATTTCAATGCATTTTCAATGTCTACTCTCTTCTAATTATGTTTTTACTACCCATTTTTTGTTGGCTAGGTTCACAGTACTAGGCATGAATTTCCACTGGGTGGACCTTAAGTATTATTATACTGTTTTGGTGTATCCCCAAGATAAAACTGCCACTGTTCTTTTCATTATTTTAACTCCTCAACTTTACAACTGGATAAGACTATTAATTTCTTTTCTTCCTTCGTAGCTTGTTTAGAACTTTACAATCCTATGAGGGCTAGTCAGTCTTCACAGAGAAGGCTTTCAGCTGAGTTCCAGCTCAGTTCCTCTAAGTACTGTTTTCATAGGCTGTTGTGTCTCCAGAAAATTCATATGATATAAAATATATAAAAGTCACAAAATGGACTTTTTAATTTTCTATTTATTATATGCTTTATTTATTTTATGATAATGTAACTTGTTTAATGTTCTTGTTTCTGACCAATAGGGGACATTTCCCAGTTATGTGAGTTAGTAAGAATTCCTTATGTATATACTGCTAAATTAAACTTATTTGTCCTCTCATACTACCGTGATAAGTAACTTAAATTTAAAAATTTACAAGACTTTATTTGCTTATAGGCTGCCATACTGTCACACTCCAATTACTAGAAGTGCTGTAAAATCTCAGCCCTTAATCACTCAGTAGAATTTTTGCCAGTATCTTCTGGATTTTAGTCAGATATTACCTATTTTTCCCAGAGAATTTAAATTGATTCCTATAATGTAAAAGAATTTACCCTAATGTTAACTACTTGTTCAGGATGGTGACCCTATTGGGAGACAAGCAGTCTCAACTAATGTGGACTCCCAGGATCTCTCAGACACTGGACCACCAAACAGGCAGCATACACCAGCTGATATGAGGCCCCCAACACATATACAGCAGAGGACTGCCAGGTCTGGTTTCAGCCAGAGAAGATGTACCTAACTATCAAGAGACTGGAGGCCCCAGGGAATTTAGAGGTCAGGTGGTGTGGGGACCAGGGGGTCTAGAGACATCCTCATGGAGACAAGGGGGAGATGTGTGGGATGTGGAATAGAGAGAGGGTGGATCAGGAGGGGGACAAAGTCTGGACTGTAAACAAAAGATTAAAGAATTAAATAAAAAGAGAAAAGGATATGTGGTTCTGAATGATATATCTTGCACCTTGTCTTAGCGTTTTACTGCTATGAACAGACACCATGACCAATGCAAGTTTTATAAAAGACAACATTTAATTGGGGTTGGCTTACAGGCTCAGAGGTTCAGCCCATTATCATCAAGGCAGAAACATGGCAGCATCCAGGCAGACATGGTGCAGGAGGAGATGAGAGTTCTACATCTTCATCTGAGGTCTGCTAGTAGAAGACTGACTTCCAGCCAACTAGGGTGAAGATCTTAAGCCCACACCCACAGTGACACACCTACTCCAACAAGACCACACCTCCTATAGTGCCACTCCCTGGGATAAGCATATAAAAGCCACAACACACCCCCACCAATTACCTTACATAAAGCAAATATTAATTATATTTCTGATGAAAGGAAGACTCCAGAATAAAATTTGAAATGATTATATTTGGGTGGGAATCAGGAAAAATATAATTATTGAAATTTTACTTGTGTTTCTAAGTCACATTTTCATTTGCAAATGTTTGATTTTCTCACATTTTACCTAATATAATACTAGTGTCAGTCCTGCAGCATAGACTAAGTACCATGTTTGGTATCAGATATACATGAGGGTAGAAACAACCATTTCCGTAAAAAGATACTTTCACATTCCTGACGATGAAGTGAGCTTTCACTGTATATTTTTATCATTGTTATTATTTCTAACACCATTGCTTCATAGAAAATATGAATATATAAGAAGATTAGAAGCTTTTATGGTCACAAAGAAAGTGAGTGGCTGATGCTAAGATTTTTAAAATGCCATTTCTCAATTTTGATTTTGAAAACCAGCTCTTATAGTGAAGGAAAGGTTTCAAAAATGCATAATTCAAAATAAATTCTCAAGAAGGTTAAGAATATGAAAGGCCCAAATGAGAATACTTCAATCCCACTTGGGAGGGAGAAGCAAACAATCATGGAAGGCAGAGAGAGGGAGGGACCTGGGTGGGAAAGGGGACAGGGAGTAGAAAGGGGGAACATGATCAGCTATTTGGGGTGTGGGGAGGAAAACAGGACTGAAGCCGGCCAGTAGAAAGAATGGAAACAGGCAACTTCTAGAGGTAGGGGGTGGGGGGACCCTCCAGAATGTACCAGAGACCTGGGAGATGAGAGTCTTTCAGGACTCAAAGGGAGGGACCTTAGATGAAATGCCTGACAGTAGGGAGAGGGAACTTGTAGAGCCCACCTCCAGCAGGAAGTCAGGACATCAAATGAGGGAGGGGGGATTGCCATCCCACAGTCAAAACTCTGATCCATAATTGTTCCTGTCTGAAAGAATTACAGAGATGGAAACAGGGAGTAGCCTGAGGAAAGAAGGTCCAGCAACAGGCCCAAAGTGGGATCCAGCTCAAGGGGAGGCTCCAAGACCTGACAATATTACTGATGCTATGGTGTGCTTACAGACAGGAGCCTGGCATTGATGTCCTTTTAGAAGCCCTACAAATACATCCTATATTTTATAATGTATAGTCACAAAGGAATTCTTTTCCAGATATAGGGAAAGACTTCATGAGTGCAAAGCAACATGAGTCATCCAGAAGCTTGTTTCCCTTGTGAGAAATTGAGTTCCCGTGTGAAACCTAATTTCTAAGTAAATATAGCAAGAGGAACTTCAAGACCAATTGTTTTAGGACTTTCTAGGTTGTCATAGCAAACCTTAGCTCACTGCAAATATTTTAAAGAATAGCAATTATGAAATAAAATTTCACCCTCTTATTAAGTAGACTTCCTCAATATCCTCACAGCTTTGAGGGAACCCACATAACTGTGTAAATACTCATTTCCAATTTGAAAGCATGTAATGGGCTTCTTATTATTTCACAAGCTGGTCTTGAATCCCTGTGTGCCAGCTAATTTTTATGTGTTTTGAGAAGAGGGACCATCAGTTGAGAAAATGCCCCCACTAGATTTACCAATGGGCTAGCTTGGGGTACATTTCCTTGAAGCATGATTAACATGGGAGAGTCTTCCTAAATAAGCCCTTTTCTCCCTTAGTTGCTTTTTGTCATGGTATTTTATCACAGCAATAGAAAGCTAACTATAAAACAGAAATTGTCACAGCCCCTTCCTGCTCTGAGGCTGCCCGCCAGAACCAGCCCTGAAATGCAGGCAGTGGATATGGCCCTGCACTGAGATCAGAGCTGGTGGGCCCTTGGAGCTTTGTGTTAGTGACTGTCCCATGCAGTCCCGGGTGCAGACCCAGCATGTAGGTACCTGGGGGCTGCCATGAACCTTGAGACCATGAGGATCCACAGCAAAGTATCTATCCCGGGTGGCATCCAAGACAAAAATGAAAAGAATAGACCATCCTTGAAATCTCTGAAAGTTGATAATAAACTGGAAATTTTCAAATAGAAGCTGCTTTGGGGGAAAATATTTTACCTTAACTTTCCTTCTATCACCATATGTGAGAAACTACAAAAAGATAAAGGAACTTGGAGGGTGAGTTAAATTGCTCAGCAAAGATCTCCGTTATCTTCTTTCAAATAAAAAGTAAGCAAAGTATGCACAGAAATGATGGAAGTTCCTTTAAGTCTCAAGACAGTGTGTTGTTGCTGAGGAAAATTGGTACCTGAAAAAGCTGTCAATGATCATGATTTTATTCTTGCTAATAGTATATTATCAAATGCCTTATCTTGGGGAGTAAAGGTTCTTCATATTGATTACATTTGACACTACATTGAACAGAAGAAGAAAGCATTGAGTGCGTTCAAGAAATCAAGTACTTATGGAAAGGATGCAGAGGAAAAAAGCTGGTACTGGAATACAAAAGACAGGAACGGGAAGACTCAAGAAGCCTTTTTTAAAGGTTGAAGATGTGAACTGGTCTTACAGGCCATTTTACCTTCAGCTCCCAGGTATGCCTTGTATAAACAAACTACTTTCTTCAGAAGCACTGCAGTCCATTTGATATAAAGACGTCATCCAGGATCCAGAAAGAAGTTCAGCCTAAACTCAGCACCTTCTGCATGAGAAACACAGGAACTTCATACAGAGTAACCAGTATCAAGTGGTTAACAATATTGTATCTAACAGTTTTTTTTGATTTTATGGAATATGAAAGAGATACACCTAAAAAGAAAAGAATAAGATACAATGTTGGATCCCTTTCTGCTGTTTCTGAACATGTCCTGAAAACCACTGAACCAAAGGAGAAGCTACGGTTAGAGCCCAATTTCCAGAAGGATGTAGGAGAAAGCAATGGGCAACTGCTTGGGCAGAATTTTCAGAATAAAGAAAAGTTTGTGTTTGCTTCAGAGCCCACAAGCAATAGATGTGTGGGTTGAATTCTGGGTCTTCAATCCTATTTCATTGATCCACCTCCCTGTCACTGTACCAATACCATTGACTTTCAACCTAAAGTCATCAAAAGAGACAAGGAAGGTCACTTCTTGCTGGTCAAAGGGAAAATCCACCAAGAAGAACTCTCAATACTGAACATCTATGCTCCAAATGCAAGGGCACCCTCATTCGTAAAAGAAACTTTACTAAAGCTTAAAGCACACATTGCACCTAACACAATAATTGTGGGTGACTTCAACACTCCACTCTCCTCAATGGACAGATCAGGAAAGCAGAAACTAAACAGGGACACAGTGAAACTAATTGAAACTTTGAACCAATTGGATTTAATATATATATATATATATATATATATATATATATATATATATATATATATAAAACATTTCATCCTAAAGCAAAAGAATATACCTTTCTCTCAGCACCGCATGGTACCTTCTCCAAAATCGATCATATAACTGGTAATAAGACAGATGTCAACAAATAAAAGAAGATCGAACTAATCCCATGCCTCCTATCAGATCACTATGGAGTAAGAGTGGTCTTCAATAGCAACAAAAACAACAAACAACCCACATACACATGGACACTGAACAATACTCAATGACACCTTGGTCAAAGAAGAAAAAAAGAAAGAAATCAAAGACTTTTTAGAATTCAATGAAAATGAAGGTACAACCTACCCAAATCTATGGGACACAATGAAAGCAGTGCTAAGAGGAAAACTTATAGCCCTACGTGCCTCCAAAAACAAACTGGAGAGATCATACACTAGCAGCTTAATGGTACACCTGAAAGCCCTGGAACAAAAAGAAATTAATTTACCCAGGAGGAGTAACAGGAAATCATCAAACTCAGGGCTGAAATCAATCAAGTAGAAACGAAGAGAACCATACGAAGAATCAACAAAACCAGGACCTGGTTCTTTAAGAAAATCAATAAGATAGATAAACCCTTAGCTAGACTAACCAAAGGGCACAGAGACAGTATCCAAATTAACAAAATTAGAAATGAAAAGGGGGATATAACAACAGAAACAGGAAATTCAAAAGATCATCAGATCCTACTACAAAAGTCTATACTCGACACAACTGGAGAATCTGGAGGAAATGGACAATTTCCTAGACAGATACCAAATACCAAAATGAAATCAGGATCAATTAGATCAGCTAAACAGTCCCATAACCCCTAAAGAAATAGAAGGGGTTATAGAAAGCCTCCCAATCAAAAAATAGTAGCTTCTGGGAAAGGGACAATCAATTTTTATACCCAATGGAGTGACCCTAAGTATATCAACCACATTCTAGGGCAGGCCTTATACTCAGGGTTAGATGGCTAATACAAATCAGACTCCACTTTTCTTCCTGGGTTTTGTTTGTTGTTTGTCTGTTTGGTTGGTTGGTTTTAGATTTGTTTGTTTGTTTGGTTGGTTGTTTTTTTGCCATTTACAATCTACTGCAAGGAAAATCTCTGCTATTGATTGAGCAGGAGTAGTGCACAGATCTATGGGTATAGAGGTATGTCATTAGGAGTCACTTTATTGCTATGTTAGCTTAATAGAACAATAGTTCTGTTCCTATCTTGTTTTAGGTCCTTGGCCTTATTAACAATATTGGATAAAGGTGCCATCACATAGATTAGGCCTTAAATATAATCCGAAAGTATTGAGAAACACATAAAAGTGTTCAACATGCCTAGTCATCAGGGGAAAGCAAATGAAATTTGAGATTTCATTTTACTCCAGTCAGAATGGCCAAGATTAATAAAATAAATGACATCAGAAGCTAGTGAGGATACATAGAAATGGGAACACTTATTCATTACCACTGATTCATTCAAATGGGAAGTGCAAACTGGTACACTGAGTATGGAAATTACTTTGGAAGTTACTAGAAAAGCTGACAGTCAATCTACCACAAGACCTAACTGTACCTTAACTCTTGCAAATAACACCCAAAAGGCTCTATATATTAATATAGAGATACTTGCTCATCTATGGTGATTTCTGCCTTACTCAAAGGTTTCTATTCAGACACTAAGATCAGCTTTTAAATTTTTTTCACTCTTCTGCATGTTGACCTCCAGTTGAACCAGCACCATTTGTTGAAAAGGCTATCTTTTTTCCACCGGATGGTTGTGGCTCCTTTATCAAAGATCAAGTGACCATAAGTCTGTGGGTTCATTTCTGGGTCTTCAATCCTATTCCATTGATCTACCTGCCTGTTGCTGTACCAATACCATGCAGTTTTTAACACAATTGCTCTGTAGTACTGCTTGAGGTCAGGGATATTGATTCCCCCAGAAGTCCTTTTATTGTTGAGAATAGTTTTAGCTATCCTGGGTTTTTTGTTGCTCCAGATGAATTTGAGAATTGCTCTTTCTAGATCTATGAAGAATTGATTTGGGATTTTGATGGGGATTGCATTGAATCTGTAGATTGCTTTTGGCAAGATGGCCATTTTTACTATATTGATCCTGCCAATCCAGGAGCAAGAAATATTTTTCCATCTCCTGAGGTCTTCTTCGATTTCTTTCTTCAGGGACTTGAAGTTCCTGTCATACAGATCTTTCACTTGTTTGGTTAGAGTTACGCCAAGGTACTTTATGTTGTTTGTGGCTATTGTGAAGGGTGTTATTTCCCTAACTTCTTTCTCAGCCTGCTTGTCCTTTGAGTACAAGAAGGCTACTGATTTGCTTGAGTTAATTTTATAACCAGCCACGTTGCTGAAGTTGTTTATCAGCTGTAGAAGTTCTCTGGTGGAGTTTTTTGGATCGCTTAAGTAGACTATCATATCATCTGCAAATAATGATACTTTGACTTCTTCCTTTCCAATTTGTATCCCTTTGACTTCCTTATGTTGTCTGATTGCTCTCGCTAGAACTTCAAGTACTATATTGAAAAGATATGGAGAGAGAGGACAGCCTTGTCTAGTCCCTGATTTTAGTGGAATTGCTTCAAGTTTCTCTCCATTTATTTTGATGTTGGCTACTGGTTTGCTGTAGATTGCTTTTACTATGTTTAGGTATGGGCCTTGAATTCCTGCTCTTTCCAAGACTTTTAGCATGAAAGGATGCTGAATTTTGTCAAATGCTTTTTCAGCATCTAATGAGATGACCATGTGGTTTTTTTCTTTTAGTTTGTTTATGTAGTGGATTACATTGATGGATTTCCGTATATTGAACCATCCCTGCATTCCTGGAATGAAGCCTACTTGATCATGGTGAATGATCGTTTTGATATGCCCTTGGATTCGGTTGGCAAGAATTTTATTTAGTATTTTTGCATCTATATTCATAAGAGAAATTGGCCTGTAGTTCTCTTTCTTTGTTGGATCTTTTTGTGGTTTAGGTATCAGCATAATTGTGGTTTCGAAGAACGAGTTGGGCAGTGTCCCTTCTGTCTCTATTTTGTGGAATAGTTTGAAGAGTATTGGTGTTAAGTCTTCTTTGAAGGTCTGGTAGAATTCTGCACTAAAACCATCTGGTCCCGTACTTTTTTTGGTTGGGAGGCTTTCTATAACCCCTTCTATTTCTTTAAGGGTTATGGGACTGTTTAGCTGGTCTACTTGATGCTGATTTAATTTTGGTATTTGGTATCTGTCTAGGAAATTGTCCATTTCCTCCAGATTCTCCAGTTGTTTTGAGTATAGGCCTTTGTAGTAGGATCTGATGATCTTTTGAATTTCCTCTGTTTCTGTTGTTATATCCCCCTTTTCATTTTTAATTTTGTTAATTTGGATACTATCTCTGTGCCCTTTGGTTAGTCTAGCTAAGGGTTTATCTATCTTGTTGATTTTCTCGAAGAACCAGCTCTTGGTTTTAAGATCAACTCCAAGTGGATCAAGGACCTCCACATAAAACCAGACACACTGAAACTATTAGAAAAGAAAGTTGGGAAGACCCTGGAGGACATGGGCACAGGGGTAAAGTTCCTGAACAGAACACCAATAGCTTATGCTCTAAGATCAAGAATTGATAAATGGGACCTCATAAAATTACAAAGTTTCTGTAAGGCAAAGGACACTGTCAGAAGGACAAAACGGCAACCAACAACGTGGGAAATGATCTTTACCAACCCCACATCCGACAGAGGGCTAATATCCAATATATACAAAGAACTCAAGAAGTTAGACCCCAAAGAACCAAATAACCCTATCAAAAAATGGGGTACAGAGCTAAACAAAGAATTTTCACCAGAAGAAATTCATATGGCTGAGAAACACTTTAAGAGATGTTCAACATCATTAGTCATCAGGGAAATGCAAATCAAAACAACCCTGAGATTCCACCTCACTCCAGTCAGAATGGCTAAGATTAAAAACTCAAGAGACAACAAGTGCTGGCGAGGATGTGGAGAAAGAGGAACACTCCTCCACTGTTGGTGGGATTGCAAAATGGTAAAACCACTCTGGAAATCAGTGTGGCGGTTCCTCAGAAAATTGGGCATGCCACTCCCAGAGGACTCTGGCATACCACTCCTGGGCATATACCCAGAGGATTCCTCTGCATACAACAAAGACACATGCTCCTCTATGTTTATAGCAGCCTTGTTTATAATAGCCAGAAATTGGAAGGAGCCCAGATATCCCTCAAAGGAGGAATGGATACAGAAAATGTGGTATATTTATACAATGGAGTCCTACTCAGCAATTAAAAATAATGAATTCATGCAATTTATAGGTAAATGGTTAGATCTGGAAACTATCATCCTAAGTGAGCTAACCCAATCACAAAAGAATACACACGAAATGCAATCACTGATAAGTGGATATTAATGAGCCCAGAAGCCCTAAATACTCAAGGCACAATTAGCAAGTCAAATGACTCTCAAGAAGGAAAAAAGGAGAGGACCCTGGGCCTGTAAAGATTGGATCCAGTATTGTAGACCCAGAACAGAGAAATCTTGGGGGGGGGAAGAGTGGGGAATAGCATGGGGGGGAGAGGAATTATGGGACATATGGTGGGGGGTAACTGGGAAAGGGGAAAGCCTTTGGAATGTAAACAAAGAATATAGAAAATAAAAAAAATTAAAAAAATTTTTTTTTCACATATCTTGTTTTAACAACGTATGGCTTACTATATTATCTGATATACTGGAACTTAATTTTTAATGATAATTTTTTATTATTTTCTTTATTTACATTTCAAATGCTATTCCCTTTCCTCGTTTCCCCTCCGAAAACCCCCTATCCCATCCCCCCTCCCCCCTGCCCACTCACACTTCCCTGTCCTGGCATTCCCCTATACTGGGGAATTGAGCCTTCACAAGACCAAGGGCCTCTCTTCTCATCGATGTCTGAAAAGGCCATCCTCTGCTACATATGCAGCTGGAGCCATGGGTCCCTCCATGTGTACCCTTTGGCTGGTGGCTTAGTTCCTGGGAGCTCTGGGGGTTACTGCTTGGTTCATATTGTTGTTCCTCCTATGGGGCTCTAAACTCCTTCAGCTCCTTGGGTCCTTTTTCTAGCTCCCCCATTGGGGACCCTGTGCTCAGTTCAATGGTTGGCTGAGAGCATCCCCCTCTGTATTTGTTAGGATCTGGCAGATCCTCTCAGGAGACAGCTATATCAAGCTCCTGTCAGCAAGCACTTGTTGGCATCCACATTAGTGTCTGGGTTTGGTAACTGTATATGGGATGGATCCTTAGGTGGGGTAGTCTCTGGATGGTCTTTCTTTCAGTCTCTGCTCCATACTTTGTCTCTGTATTTCCTCCCATGGGCATTTTGTACCCTATCTAAGAAGGACCAAAGTATCCACCCCACCCTTTGGTCCTTTTTTTTTCTTTAGAACATCTTTTTAATTGAATATTTTCTTTATTTATATTTCAAATGTTATTCCCTTTCCTGGATCCACCCCCATCCCAAAACCTCCACCCCCCATCACATTCTCCCTATCCCTGTTTCTATAAGGGTGTTCTCTGCCCCCCAACCAATCCCTCCTCCTGGCCCTTAATTCCCCTACACTGGGGCATCTATTGAGCCTTCGGACCAAGGACATCTCCTCCCATTGTTGCCTGACAAGGCAATCCTCTGCAACATATGCAGCTGGAGCCATGTGTACTCCGTGGTTGGTAGCTTACTCCCTGGGAGCTGTGGAGGGTCTGGGGGGCAATATTGTTGTTCTTCCTATGGGGTTGCAAACCCGTACAGCTCCTTCAGTTCCTTCTCTAATTCTTCCATTGGGGACCCCACAATCAGTTCAGTGGTTGGCTGCGAGCATCCACTTCTGTACTTGTCAGGCTTTATCAGAGCCTCTCAGGAGACAGCTATACCAGGCTCCTGTCAGCATGCACTTCTTGGTATCCACAATAGTGTCTGGATTTGGTGACTGTATATAGGATGAATCCCCAGGTGGGGCAGTCTCTGCATGGCCTTTCCTTCAGCCTCTGCTCCACACTTTGTCTCACCTGTGAGTATTTTTGAACATTTTTTCTTTCTTTTTTTATTAGATATATTCTTTATTTAAATTTCTAATGTTGTCCCCTTTCCTGGCTCCCCCTACAAACCCCCCTAATGCATTCCTCCTCCCCCTGCACATCAATTTACCCACATATGCTTCCCTGTCCTGTAATACACCAATACTGGGGCTTCTAGCCTTCTCAGGACCAAGGGCCTCTCCTTGCTTTGATGTCCAACAAGGCCACCCTCTGCTAAATATGCAGCTGCAGTCATGGGTCCCTCCATGTGTACACTTTGGTTAGTGATTAAGTCCCTGGGAGCTCTGGGAGTACTGGGTGACTCATATTGTTGTTCCTCCTAAGCACTGCAAACCCCTTCAGTGCCTTGGGTCCTTTCTCTAGCTCCTCCATTAGGGACCCTGTGTTCAGTTCAATGACTGGTTGTGAGCATCCCCTCTGTATTTGTCATGCATTAGAAACACCTCTCAGGAGACAGCTATATCAGGTTCCTGTCAGCTGTCATCCTCAATAGTGTCTGGGTTTGGTGATTGTATATGGGATGGATCCCCAGGTAGGGCAGTGTCTGGATGGTCTTTCCTTCAATCTCTAATCCACACATTGTCTCTGTATCTCGTGCAGAAGATGGTGGGGACCTAGGACCAGGGCTCCCTCTAACTGCAAGGCTCCCTGCAGGTCAGTCACTTCCCTGCAGGATGCATGTCCAGACAGCTGTAGAGCTGCCCAGCTCCTGCGCACACAGAAGGAACCCAGGCAGGCTGCCTCCCAAGCAATCCCCCACTCTGATGTTCCCTGCACACCCGGCCGAGCTGTCTGCTCGGCCACAGTAGCCAAGATGGTGGAGACCTCAGACCACTAGGCTCCCGTTAACCAGGGGACTCCCTGCAAGGCAGACGCTTCCCTGCAGGATACATGCCCAGACAGCTGTAGATCTGCCCAGCTCCCCATGCATGTTCTTTTGGGACTGGGTTAACAAACTCAGATCATATTCTCAAGTTCCATCTATTTGCCTACAGATTTCATGATGTCTTGGCTTTAAATAGCTTAATAATATTCCATTGTTTAGATGTACCACATTTTCTTTAATCCATTCTTCAGTTGAGGGACATCCAGGCTGTTTCCAGTTTCTGGGTATTATGAATAAGGCTGCTATGAACATACTTGAGTAAGTGTCTTTGTGAGATTTTGGAGTATCTTTTGGGTATGTGCTCAGGAGTAGTATAGCTGGGTCCTCAGGTAGAACTATGGCCAGTTTTCTGAGAAAATGTCACATTGATTTCAAAAGTGGTTGTGCAAGTTTTCACTCCCACTAGCAGTGAAGTATTTCCCTTGATCCAAATCCTTACCAACATGTGCTATTACTTTAGTTTTTGATCTTAGCCATTCTGACTAGTATAAGGTGGAACATCAGAGTTGTTTTGATTTGCATTTCCCTGATAACTAAGGACTTCGAACATTTTTTTAAGTGTTTCTCAGCCATTTAAGTTTCCTCTGTTGATAATTTTCTGTTTTGCTCTGTACCAAATTTTTAATTGGGTTATTTGGGTTGTTGATGTCTAACTTCATGAGTAAATTTTGGATATTAGTCTTCTATTGGATATAGGGTTGGTGAAGAACTTTTCTCATTCTGTGACCTGCCAATTTGTCCTATTGACAGTGTCCTTTGCATTACAAAAGCTTTTCTCCTCCACTCTTAAAGGTGGGTTGACACGATTTGTGTGGGTTATCTGGATTTTTGTGTTTATATTTTTGTTTGTTTTGTTTGTTTTCCACAGTGATCTATATGTGTCTATTTGTTGTATGGTTCTCCCTTCCAGGTATAAAATGGAACAATCCTTTTTATTAATTAATTATTTTATTTATTTACAGCCTAAATGCTGCTCTCTGGTGCCCTCTGGCAAAGGGCATCAAGTCTCTACAGGATTCGGTGCATCTTTTCCCACTGAGGTCAGATAAGGCCTCTGCTACATATGTGTCAGGGGTCTCAGATCAGCCTGTGTATGCCTTAGACATTTTCATGCTAAAGCAAGTGTTAACAGTTGCCAGTGCAATGGATCTCAGCCTTCCTAATGCTGTGACACTTTAATACAGTTCCTCATGGAATGGTGACCCTGAAACCATAGTTTTTTTACATCACTACTTCATATTTGTAATTTGTTACTGTTATGAATCATCAAACAAATATCTGTGTTCCTAGTTGTCTTAGGTGACCCTGTGAAAGGGTCCTTTAATCCTCATCATGAGTTTCAACCTATGACTTGAGAACCATTGCCCTAGTAGAATGAGTTTGGGTTTGTGCCATAGGACTCTCACCTGGAATTATTGCTCCTGGGAAGTCTGGCTATTTCTGTGATAAATTTGATCATATTTTTCTTGGGCCTTTGGAACTGTTTTATGGTGTGAATATGGAAAGCCTAAAGAAAATTCCTTAAATATATTGCAAGGAAAGTTTAGTGAACCCTTCTAGTGTTGTTTTGAAGACCAAAAAGGAGTAAATAAATGTTTCTATGGAGATGTAACTCTTAGAATTTCAAAGAGGAACTTGGATAAGAGCTATGTGTTGTCTTCTGGCTGTGAATCTGGTTTCAGAGAAATCACCATTGGAGAAAATCATCCCACACTGCACTGTAACAATAAGAAATGTGGTTTTGGGTCAAAATCCAAACTTGTGGTACCAGCTTTTATATTAGTTACTTTTCTGTTGCTTTATAAAATATCTTGATGAAATCAATTTGAGTAATGAAGGGATTATTTTAACTACAGTTTCAGGGTGCCACTCACCATGGTGGCTCAGTCATGGTGGCAGGAACTTGAGGAGGCAGTGTGATTAGTTTGCTTATTATGACTTCATGCCATAGTGTGAGATGGATAAAATGATACCATTTGTTTGTATTTTGGGTTTTTTTCCTCACATTTGGTTTCTGTATTTTGAGACTTTTGTGGTTCTGTTTTCTTCTTATAACAATGTTATCAGCTGTTATAGATAATAATTCTTCTCTACAATTTTACAAATAATCTATTTTTGAAGCATTCCAGTATTAAAAATCATTCTACTTCATGCTATTGTTGTAAATCCATCATAAGCTTCATCTAGAAAAATCATTCTACTTCATGGTACTGTTGTAAATCCATCATAGAATACAGACTATCTCACAAAAAAATCTTCTTTTGTATACTTTGGCCCTGGTCTAGCTCTATACAGGCAGGGCTGTGAGACAACACAGCTTATTCCTTTCTATCAATTTTGTTGCAGCATAATCCAAATCTCCCTCAGCAGGAATCTGAAATAAACAGTAGAAACATCTCACTGTGAATCATGACAATTATATGAATCACAGTGTCTCTTATTAAAATATATTAAAATAACATTTGATAGGATTAGAGTTTAAAATGGTAAATAATCTGATTTCCAAAAATACACTTATCAAAGATGGATACACATCATTCTTCACTCTAAAGTAGTTTCTATGTTTCTCCAGTAAAAGTAAACAAATTCCATCTTTTACTTCACTTGATATTTCCTGAAGTAATAGAGTACTTCCCACTTTTGAGGATTCTGGGAGATAATTCTTGTCTAGCAGTTTGAGATAGGTTAATATTATATAAAGTCTGGGTACCAGGGAGCCAGGAGATTCCACAGCCTTCTGTGATCAGTGAAGCAGCTGGGACAGAAGTCTTCCCACCACCATTTGCACCAGGGAGCCAGGAGACTCCACAGCCTTCTGTGCATAGCCCACCAGGAGGGAGTGATCTCCCAGCAGTGCTTTCACTTTTGATCATAGAGGTGAGAACTCCACCTTCTCTCTGGAGGGGACCAGCTAGGAGCACACAGGGCCTAAGATCAGTGGAGCAGCTGGGACAGAAGTCTTTCTGCCCCCATTTGCACCAGGGAGTAGGGAGACTCCGCAGCCTTCTGTGACCAGTGGAGCAGCTAGGACAGAAGTCTTCCTGCTGCCATTTGTACCAGGTGGCCAGGAGACTCCACAGCCTTCTGTGTATAGTCTGCCATGAGGGAGTGATCTCCCAGCAGGCTTTCAGTTTTGAGCACAGAGGTGAGATCTCCACCTTCTCTCTGGAGGAGACCCAGCTAGTAGCACACAGGTCCTAAGATCAGTGGAAGAGCTGGGACAGAAGTCTTCCCACCCACTACCATTTGCACCAGGGAGCCAGGAAACTCCACAGTCTTTTGTGCATAGCCCTCCAGAAGAGAGATATCTCCCAGCAGTGCTTTCACTTTTGAGCTCAGAGGAGTAAGGACACAGGCTTACAGGCCCACAGGAAGAACAAACTCCAGCCGGAGACAAGAATACCAACTAGCACCAGATGGTGAAAGGCAAGCACAAGAACCCTACCAACAGAAACCAAGATCACATGGAAACATCAGAACCCCATTGTCTCACCACAGCAAGTCCCGGATACCCACCCCAACACACCAGAAAAGCAAGAGTTGGATTTAAAATCGTATCTCATGATGCTTCAAGAAAGACTTAAATAACTCCCTTAAAGAAATACAGGAGAACATCAAACAACAGGTAAAAGCCCTTGAAAAGGAAACACAAAAATCCCTTAAAGAAGTACAGGAGATCCTGGGTTAACAAGCAGAAACCCTTAAAGAAGAAACACACACACACACACACACACACACACACACACACATCCCTTGAAGAATTACAGGAAAACACAATCCAGTGAAGGAACTGCACAAAACCATCCAGGATCTAAAAGTGGAAGTAGAAACAATAAAGAAATCACAAAGTGAAACACCTCTGGAGATAGAGAACCTTGGAAAGAATTCAGGAGCCATAGATGCAAACATCAGCAACAGAATACAAGAGATAGAAGGAAGAACCTCAGGTGCTCAAGATACCATAGAAAACATTGACTCAACAGTCAAGGAAAATGCAAAATGCATAAAGCTGGTAATCCAAAACATCCAGGAACTCCTGAACACAACGAGAAGACCAAACCTAAGGATTATAGGTATAGAGGAGAGCGAGGATTTACATCTTAAAGGCCCAGTAAATATCTTCAACAAATTTGTAGAAGAAAACTTTCCTAACCTAGAGATGCCCATGAACATACAAGAAGCCTTCAGAACTCCTAACAGACTGGACCAGAACAGAAAATCCTCCAGGCACATAATAATCAAAACACCAAATTCACTAAACAAGAAAAGAATATTAAAAACAGTAAGGGAAAAGGGGCAAGTAACTTATAAAGGCAGACCTATCAGAATCACACCAGACTTCTCACCAGAGACCATGAAAGCTAGAAGATCCTGGGCAGACCTCATACAGACCCTAAGAGAACACAAATGCCAGCCTAAGCTGCTATGCCCAGCCAAACTCTCAATCATCATAGATGGAGAAACCAAGGTATTCCATGATAAAAACCAAATTTGCACAATATCTGTCCACAAATCCAGCCCTACAAAGGATAATTGATGAAAAATGCCAACACAAGGAGGGACACTACACCCTAGAAAAAGCAAGAAAGTAATCTTCTTCCAACAAACCCAAAAGAAGATACCCACACAAACATAAAAATAACATCAAAAATAACAGGAAGCAACAATCACTATTCCTAAATATCTCTTAACAGTGGACTCAACTCCCCAATAAAAAGACATAGACTAACAAAATATTTCTCATGTAAATCCTAAATTTCATCAGAAAATGTTTGTAATTCCCCTTTTAATTAATTTAGTAATTTCTTTTATGGCTACCATTTTATCTGCATCATTTTTCATGATAATCTTCAATTTTAATATGTCATTCTATAAACTTCCTTCATTTTATCAGAAACGTTTTCAATGTAAATCTTTGATTTTTATCACAAATGTTTCTAATTCCAGGTTGAATTAATTTAGGAAGAGTTTTTACATCAACCATTTTTATGTAAAATTTTCCATGAAATAGTCAATTTTAACGTGTTTGTCTATTTATTTCTTGAATTTTACCTATTTTCCTTGTAAATCTGAAAATGTTTATAATTTCACCTTCAATCAAGTTAGACTAATCTTTATGCCTATCATTTTAGCTATATAATTGCCATGATAATCTTTAATTTTAATATCTTTTTCTATATATTTCTGCAGTTTTATCAGAAATAGTTTCCATGTAAATCTTCAAGTTTATCAGAAAATGTTCATAATTCCACTTTTAATCAACTTAGGAATACTTTTATGCCTAACATTATTATACCTATATAAAATTTCCCATGATAATCTTCAATTCTAACATGTTTTTCTACATTTTCTACAATTTTATCAGAAATATTTGCCATGTAAATCTTTGATTCTATCATAAAATGTTTCTATTCCATGTGTCAATTAATTTAGCAATGTTTTACATATCTACCCCTTTACTCCTTAATTTTCCATGAAAATTGTCAATTCTAATGTGTTTATCTGAAATATTTTCCATGTAAATATTTAATTTTATCATAAAGTGTTTTTACTTCCCTTTACTTCCCTTTTCAATAAATAAAAAATTAAAAAGTTTGTAATTGCTTTTATTATTTCTTTTTCTCATACTTATATTGCCCAACTCAGCAATATTTTCATAAACAGAATATTGATTATTGGTGATGCTAAGAGTCTTCCTTAGGGCTTCAAAAACTTGCTTTTATTGCTTAAAATTATCCTTTGTTTTGTAATTATATTTTATTCAAAATGGTGCTTGCTCATTGAATTGAAATAATTCAAAATGCATAAAAAGGGAAATGACAAGATTCTTCCCTTTGAATAAAGCAGTGTTGAGAGTATGCAACATATATTTTTGCACCAGTTTCTATGATCAAATTTGTACCTATTAAACTGCAAATGCAAAATAACATATTTTAGAACATATTTACTGAAAATGAGTGCACATTTCTCCATGTGAAACTTTCACTATCATACTTTTAATATGCTTAGATGCCATGGACAGTGAACATCTACATAATAGGAATAGAATTCAAAAGTTTTTAGAATATTCTTCAAAGAAATTCTTTTTTTTTATTGTATATATTCTATATTTACAATTCATTTCCCTTTTTCTGGTTCCCCACCCCCAAAGGTCCCACATGTCCTTTTCCCTCCCCCTGCTCCCGCATCCACCCCCTCCCACTTTACTGTTCTTGTACTCTCCCACAATGATGTTTTGGTCCATTCTAGCACCAGTGTCCACTCCTTTCTTCTTGTGAGACATCACTTGATATATGATTTGTGTCTTTGGTGTTCCAAGCTTCTAGGCTAATATCCACTTATCAGTGACTGTATACCATGGGTATTCTTTTGAGACTGGGTCACCTCACTTAGTATGACGTTCTCCAGCTCCATGCATTTCTCTAAGAATTTCATGAATTCATTGTTTCTAATGGCTGAATAGTACTCCATTGTGTATATATACCACATTTTTTGTATCCATTCCTCTGTTGAGGGACATCTGGGTTCTTTCCAGCTTCTGGCTATTATATATAAGGCTGCTATGAACATAGTGGAGCATGTATCCTTATTGCATGCTGGTGAATCTTCTGGGTATATTCCCAGGAGTGGTATGGCTGGGTCCTCCGGAAGTATCACGCCCAGTTTTCTGAGGAACCGCCATACTGATTTCCAGAGTGGTTGTACCAGCTTGCATTCCCACCAGCAGTGGAGGAGTGTTCCTCTTTCTCCACATCCTCGCCAACACCTGATGTCTTCTGAGTTTTTAATCTTAGCCTTTCTGACTGGTGTGAGGTGAAATCTCAGGGTTGTTTTAATTTGCATTTCCCTAATGACTAGTGATGTTGAACATTTTTTAAGGTGTTTCTCAGCCATCCGAATTGAAGAGGGAAATTGAAGAAGACATCAGAAAATGGGAAAATCTTCCATGCTCGTGGGTTGGCAGGACTAATATAATCAAAATGGCAATCTTGTCCAAAGCAATATACAGATTCAATGCAATCCCCATCAAAATCCCAACTCAGTTCTTCATAGAGCTAGAAAGAGCAATTCTCAAATTCATCTGGAATAACAAAAAACCCAGGATAGCTAAAACTATCATCAACAGCAAAAGAACTTCTGGGGCAATCAATATCCCGGACCTCAAGCAATATTACAGAGCAGTGGTATTAAAAACTGCATGGTATTGGTTCAGTGACAGGGAAGCGGATCAATGGAATAGGATCGAAGACCCAGAATTGAACCCACACATCTATGGCCAATTGATCTTCGACAAAGGAGCTGAAAACATCCAGTGGAAAAAAGATAGCCTTTTCAACAGATGGTGCTGGCTCAACTGGAGGTCAACATGCAGAAGAATGCGAATTGATCCACTCTTATCTCCTTGCACTAAACTCAACTCCAAGTGGATCAAGGATCTCCACATAAAACCAGACACACTAAAACTAATAGAAAAGAAACTGGGGAAGACCCTTGAAGACATCGGCTCAGGGGAAAAATTCCTGAACAGAACACCAATTGCTTATACTCTAAGAACAAGAATAGACAAATGGGACCTCATAAAACTACCAAGTTTCTGTAAGGCAAAAGACACTGTCAAAAGGATAAATCGGCAACCAACAAATTGGGAAAAAATCTTCACCAACCCCACATCCGACAGAGGGCTAATCTCCAATGTATACAAAGAACTCAAGAGGTTAGACCCCAGAAAACCAAATAACCCTATCCAAAAATGGGGTACAGAGCTAAACAGAGACTTTTCACCTGAAGAAATTCAAAGAAATTCTAAACAATACTTACTAAGATTATTTCTAGTTAGTTATCTCATTTATTTTTCTGAAACTTAAATTCAAAGTTTTTTAATATCTCAATACATTTACTTGACATAAAGATTTTACTATTGTGTGCTGTAAAAATTCTTTGCAGGTCATATTTTTCCAACTAATATTCATATTAAAATTTTCTTATTGCTTCACATAATTGCTATTTCATTTTCTAGTATATAACCTCATCTTCAAGATGCTAAATGCTTTTTTGAAATTAATTTTTCTTATGTTTAAGTTAGAAAATATTTCTTTAATTTTTTGGCTACTAGAATTCCTAGAATAGTCTTTCTATATCCTCTTCAAAACCTAAATTGACTTTGTTTGGTTTATCTACAGTAAGCATAATACCTAAGAATTAAGTCTTTCATATCTAAGTTTGCTTGTGTTTTTTGTTTTGTTTTGGTTTTGCTATTGTCAGTGGTGAATGGTATTCTTTTTCTGGTTTCTTTTTTTTATATTTGTTTGTGTGTGTGTGTGTGTGTGTGTGTGTGTGTGTGTGTGTGTGTGTTGGTTGTATATTCAGTTGTTTCATCAAAAATATTTATAAAATCTATGAGGAATCTGTGTGTTGGGATATTTATGTCAACTGATAAAACTTGTATGTATCTCTAAACATCTTTAACTTTGGAATGATGTACTTGCTGGTTGTGTGTGTCAACTTGACACAGGCTGGAGTTATCACAGAGAAAGGAGCTTCAGTTGGGGAAGTGACTCCATAAGATTCAACTGTGGGGCATTTTCTCAATTAGTGATCAAGGAGGAAGGGTCCCTTGTGGATGGTGCCATCCCTAGGCTGGTGGTCTTGGGTTCTATAAGAGAGCAGGCTGAGCAAGCCAGGGGAAGCCAACAAGTAAGAAACATCCCTCCATGGCCTCTGCATCAGCTCCTGCTTCCTGACCTGCTTGCTTGCGTTCCAGTCCTGACTTCCTTTAGTGATGAACAGCTGTGTGGAAGTGTAAGCTCAATAAACCCTTTCCTCCCCAACTTGCTTCTTGGTCATGATGTTTGTGCAGGAATAGAAACCGTGACTAAGACAAATTAGTACCAACTTAGTGGGCTATTCCTGTGACAACTTGACCATATTTTGGGGAGCACTGTGGAAGGACTTCGGAACTTTGGGCTAGAAGATCCATTCCATGTTAGAGCTCTGCGAGATGTTGTATAGGAGCTTGGAAGATAATGTTGAGAACAGCATAGAAGATGGAGGCCTGGCTTGTGAAATTTCAGAGAGCAGATTAAAGACTCTTATCAGGGCCATGTTTTGATTATGAAGATTCTGTGGTTTTGGTTAGCTGGGGCCGAAGAATCAGCTGTGATTAACAGGATACCAGAACCACTGAAGGAAACCTTTGTTTCCTGGGACTATTGATGCTGGTTAGCTGGTGCTAAGAAATTAGCAGTGACTAAGAAGAGACCAGCATCACTGAGGTGAAATCTTGGAAGTGTTTTCTGAGAGCACAGAGGCTGTGTTCCAGAGATAAGCCACTGTTGTGTTTTGTGCTGTGGCTGGACTTGGTACTGTTTAAGAGTCACCCAGGTAGTATTGGTTTTGAAGGCATGAAGGGGTCATGAAGAGCAGCTGAGGCTCAGCACTGTGAGAGGCTGCAGAAGGCCATTGGTGACGGTGCAGCCTCAGTTATAATTGATGGCCCGGGACTGAAGGGGTCATGCATAGGAGCTGAGGCTTGGCACAATGAAGAAAGCCTATGAGAGAATATTGGTGAAGCCTAGTTACAGCAGAAGACAGCAGTGTTTTGGAGTTGCTAGAGCCATGAGATGACCACCAAGAACAGCAGCAGCAGTGGAGTATAGGCAGCTGGAGCCTAGAAGACAAGGTGTGTGCTACAAAGGGCAGAGCTGGAGAAGTGACCCAAGCCCTTGGAGGAGCTGGAAAGATAGTGAGTTAAATCCCAGACATTGAACCATTGGAGTCTAAGTTTTGCTTTTGATTGTGACTGCCCTGATATCTTTCCCTCTTGAAGGAAGAAAGTATTTTAGTGGATCCCACAGTTAAGAGACTTTGAATTTTTAAAAGACTTCGAATTTTAAAAGATATTGATATTTTAAAGAAATTGAACTTTTAATATGTAAAGACTGTGGGGCTTTGAAATTTATTTAGATCTTGGGGATGAATAAGAAAGTAAGGGTTGAGGCTTAATAGTGATGTGTTTGTATATCAAGTTGACAAGGGGCCAATTGTACTGGCTGTTTTTTTTTTGTGTCAACTTGACACAGGGTGGAGTTATCACAGAAAAAGGAGCTTCAGTTGGGGGAAGTGCCTCCATGAGATCCAGTTGTGGGGCATTTTCTCAATTAGTGATCAAGGGGGAAGGGCCCCTTGTAGGTGGTGCATCCCTGGACTGATAGTCTTGGGTTCTATAAGAGAGCAGGCTGAGCAAGCCAGGGAAAGCAAGCCAGTAAGAAACATCCCTCCATGGCCTCGGCGTCAGCTCCTGCTTCCTGCTTGAGTTCCAGTCCTGACTCCCTTTAGTGATGAACAGCAGTGTGGAAGTGTAAGCTCAATAAATCCTTTCCTCCCCAACTTGCTTCTTGGTCATGATGCTTGTGCAGGAATAGAAACCCTGACTAAGACGAATGATATGGCAGTAAAAATATGAGGACCTAGAGAGATGGATCAAGTGATTCAGAGCTCTTCCAGTGGGCCTAAGTTACATTCCCAGCATCAATGTTAGGAGGCTTGCAATTTCCTATTCTCCAGATCCAAGAAATTTGATGCTCTCTTCTGGCCTCAACAGGTACCCAAACAAATATGGCTGGCAGATATGCAAGCACATGCATGTACAAGAGAGCACTCATGTACACACACACACACACACACACACACACAGAGAGAGAGAGAGAGAGAGAGAGAGAGAGAGAGAGAGAGAGAGAGAGAGAGAGAAACCTTTACAGAAAAAAGGAATATGACAGGACAATACCATCTATTATAAAACCTAGTTTGACAAATAGTATTAGAAAATATGTTTTAATGTTACTGCGATGAAATGATGCAAAATATTATTTTAGAATATGTAGTGTTTTGAAAATATTGTTCCTTAAGATCCTTAATGAATACAACTAAAACTTCCCCAATGTTGGTTATGATATTAACAGAAGATAGGAATTGGCAAAGCAGTTTGGGCTCAAGAGAGAGTCATTCTTTTCCTTAGTCAAAAGTCAGAAGTATCTTTGGTTCTATCCTGGTCAAAAGCCTGAAATTCTAGAGATATTAAGCAACTCTGTTTCATGATCTGGTTCCTGGTATCTTTTATCTCCTTTTATACCTAGGCCTGGAAGTTATGCCTGAGAATGAAAGTGAAACTCTAGATGCCAGGGATCGAAAAGTACACAGACACCAACTAGACTAGCATGCTTACTTCCATGCTTCAACAAAGTTTCTTCCATAAGTTAAAATTTAAAATTTACAAAGAAACTAAACAAGCAAATTAGTGGTATCCTGTTCTAGGGCCTGCTCCAATTATACAGGCATTATGCCTAGTCTTAAGCACCCATCTGTGAAACTATTTTTCCTCTAAACACTCACCCTGTGGTATGCAAAAAAGTTTTCAGGCTCCCAGTGGATGTTTTGTGTACCATGAACTTCTGGCATGCTCCTTCATTAACTGAGCCAACTTGAGGCAGTTGAGGACCACACATTTCTCCCATTTAAATCATTTAATTGTGCTGAAAGTTCAATGTTTCTCAATTTTCTATATCATTAATAACTATTTGCTATTGTTGTCAGTGCTGATGAGATTTATCAGGTAGACACACTGGAGTAACCTGAGAAGAGAGAACTTCAATTGAAATATTACCTCCATCAGGTTGGACTGTGCTAAGTTTGGGGAGCTGTATAAGACAGCAAACTCAGAAAGCCATGTGAGCAAAACAGTAAGCAATACTCCTCCCTGGCTGGTGTTTCTGCTTCTGGCTCCAGATTGCTGCTTTAGTTTCTGTCCTGTCTTCCTTCATGATGGATCTGAAGTGGAAATACAAGCCATCCCCAAGTTTGTTTGGTCAGTGTTTGATCACAGCAACAAAAAGCAAACTAGGACAGTTAATTCCTTCTCATGCCACCTAGTTTTACATTTTATTTACCAGTCACATGGAGATATACAGCAATGTCCTGAGTGACCTAAACTGCTTTTTTTCCAAATCCTTGCCAAGCTTTAAAACATATCAAGAGATTTCTATTACAATATGATGGGAATGTATCTCTAAGTTCTCTATATTGCTATTTAAGCTTATTACTCATAGGAGAGTAGAAGGTGAGGTTTTAACTACTTTGAGCATGAATATTTAGAAAGTATTCTCAATTTAAGTCTTACCACCATCCTATTGTCACAGAACCTGATGTTTCTATTCCTGATAATTTTTTAACATTTGACGAATTGAAAAGCAATTTGTTTGGGAAATTCCACAACTACTCGTTTAGTGCAGGACTTCCCCACTCCTAAAAGATTTTTTTCTAATCCACTACTTTTATTCTTCTAAAATACTATTCTTAGAACTTGTATACCATTCTCTTGCATGTTCAAACTTTTGAACTATTGTCTGGTGCTGCAGAGTAGATGTGAGGTCAGCCCCTCTAAAACAAAAATAAAAATAATACCTAAAGTTCCATTGTAAATCACTTGCCTAGCATGTACAAGGCCATAGGTTAAACTTCCAGTTCCATCAAAATAAATAAATAAATGTCTTATTTTTGTTTTTGTTGTAATTCAAGGAAGGAACTGTAGCAAACACTTATAAACAGTGCATCTTATTTAACTCAACTACTATTTGGGGGATAATAATTGCTGTCATATCATAAAGTCACAGGATATTCTTTCCAATCCATTTCTGTGTGCCCACTTTGCTGAATTAAGTATGATGGATGACATTTTCTAGACTTCATAGGTTAGAATACATGTGTGAGTACATAAAAGACTGCATGCACTACCTGCTCCTACTCAGGTATCCATTTAGCTACTTGGAAATCATAACACATTAAAGACCTTCGACATATGAATGACAACTGGCAAGAAGATTAATGATAAATTGTTAGGTCTATTTAAAAATATTCATAAAATAGTATATATGTGATAATATGATGGTAATACATCTTCCAAATTTAAGGGAATATGTTACCTGTAAGGGAATTTTGTTATAGGTAGAGTGTAAAATTGCTATTGTATAGTCTTAAATTTTCATGACACTTGATATATTCTTAGATGTTCTTTTGTTATGGAAGTTTGAAAAGTTACATGGCTGGTCTTGGCCTTAGTTTTCCCAGTAGTTGGGATTGCAGGAATGAATAAGAATACAATGATTGCAGGCTAATTTTCATATTATTTCAAAATCCTTGTGTAAAATTTGTCATTTATTTCTCACATTTATTTTGAGTATTGAATAATCCCTATAAAAACATTCAACACCCTGAATATTATTTAAATATGCATTCACTAAATGTTAGTTAATACCCTGTATTGTCTGCTCACCCTAGACAGGGAACCAGCAACAGACCAAAATCTGGCTATCGTCAAGACCAACTTGATAAAGTAATGAATTGTATTGTCATTGCATACAGAAGTATGGGTGAGGGGTTACTTACAGGAACAGGATTGAGTCAAAGGCAGCTGTGACACCAAAGCCCACCCCAGCATGGGTGATAGCTCAGGAAAGCTGGAGACCTGAAGTACACTGCACAAGCTGAATGCACCCAGCAGGTTGAAGAGTGTCTTTATCAGGCAGTTTAGATGGCCTGAGCCTTTTACGGGTAACTTGCCTGAACTCTGTTTCTTCTATGTGGTTCAGCTACTGTGAGATTGTTAGATATACACTGCTTATATAGCTTGGGGCGGGGGGGGGGGACTTGATGAATCTGCTGAGTTTCAGGGACTTCCTAAAGCTATTGAATTATTTGTTTTGTGAGCTTGAGGAGCTTCCCTGCGGAATGAGTTTCATCTCATACCATCCTTAGAATGCTAAGAGGGAAGGTTTTATTTGGAAGCAATTTCTACACAATGACCCCTTTCCAAGGTAACCTTCCCTGACACCCTAAGGCCCCCAACTCTATGGAGAGGCTGTGGTGTAGCTTATACTGCCCTTTGTGCCAATCCCATGTCCGCTGGTTTCTGGACACTGCTGGCCATGTCCCCTGGTTCCCACCTTGCCCTTAAGCAAGCATGCATGTCTCATCTGATGGCCCGGAGCACTCGATTGAGATTCCTGGCTTGTTTTTGCATGTCCGCAGGGACTTTATATCCCAATCATTGCCTCCCCTCCTCGTGCCCCCTCACGCAGACCATTCTCCAGGTACCCTATCCACTTCTCCTCTGAGTGGGTGGGGGCCCTGTAGTTGCCAGCAGCTACATACTAACAGTGGGTTCTCTGGAAGAAGAAATGGGAATAGGAAGAACAGGGTGGCAAGAGAAAACACATGGAGACAGGCATGACTTCTTGCTCAGGTCTCAACCTTTTTTTTTTTTAATTTTTATTTTCTATATTCTATGTTTACATTCCAAAGGTTTTCCCCTTTCCCAGTTCCCACCCACCATACTTCCCATAGTTCCTCTCCCCCCAACTATTCCCCAATCATTCCCCCTCCCCCCTCGGTTTCTTTACTAAACTGGATGCAAACTTTACAGGCCCAGGGTCCTCTCCTTTCTTCTTCTTGGGAATCATTTGACTTGCTATTTGTGTCTTGAGTATTTAGGGCTTCTGGGCTCATTAATATCCACTTATCAGTGATTGCATTTCATGTGTATTCTTTTGTGATTGGGTTAATTCACTTAGGATGATATTTTCCAGGTCTAACCATTTGCCTACAAATTGCATGAATTCATTATTTTTAATTGCTGAGTAGTATTCCATTGTATAAATATAACACATTTTCTGTATCCATTCCTCCTTTGAGGGATATTTGGGCTCCTTCCAATTTCTGGCTATTATAAACAAGGCTGCTATAAACATAGTGGAGCATGTGTATTTATTGTATGCAGGGGAATCCTCTGGCTATATGCCCAGGAGTGGTATGCCAGGGTCCTCTGGAAGTGACATGCCCAATTTTCTGAGGAACCGCCACACTGATTTCCAGAGCAGTTTTACCATTTTGCAATCCCACCAACAGTGGAGGAGTGTTCTTCTTTCTCCACATCCTCGCCAGCACTTGATGTCTCTTGAGTTTTTAATCTTAGCCATTCTGACTGGTGTGAGGTGGAATCTCAGGGTTGTTTTGATTTGCATTTCCCTGATGACTATTGATGTTGAACATCTTTTAAGGTGTTTCTCGGCCATCCGAATTTCTTCTGGTGAAAATTCTTTGTTTAGCTCTGTGCCCCATTTTTTGATAGGGTTATTTGGTTCTTTGGGGTCCAACTTCTTGAGTTCTTTGTATATATTGGATATTAGCCCTCTGTCGGATGTGGGGTTGGTGAAGATCTTTTCCCACTTTGTTGGTTGCCGTTTTGTCCTTCTGACAGTGTCCTTTGCTTTGCAGAAACTTTGTAATTTTATGAGGTCCCATCTGTCAATTCTTGATCTTAGAGCATAAGCTATTGGTGTTCTGTTCAGGAACTTTTCCCCTGTGCCCAAGTCCTCCAGGGTCTTCCCAAGTTTCTTTTCTAATAGTTTCAGTGTGTCTGGTTTTATGTGGAGGTCCTTGATCCACTTGGAGTTGATCTTAGTGCAAAGAGATAAGAGTGTGTCAATTCGCATTCTTCTGCATGTGGACCCAAAAAACTCCACCAGAGAACTTCTACAGCTGATAAACAACTTCAGCAAAGTGGCAGGTTATAAAATTAACTCAAGCAAGTCAGTGGCCTTCTTGTACTCAAAGGACAAGCAGGCTGAGAAAGAAATTAGGGAAATAACACCCTTCACAATAGCCACAAACAACATAAAGTATCTTGGTGTAACTCTAACCAAACAAGCAAAAGATCTGTAAGACAGGAACTTCAAGTCCTTGAAGAAAGAAATCGAAGAAGACCTCAGAAGATGGAAAAATATTTCTTGCTCCTGGATTGGCAGGATCAATATAGTAAAAATAGCCATCTTGCCAAAAGCAATATACAGATTCAATGCGATCCCCATCAAAATCCCAACTCAATTCTTCATAGATCTAGAAAGAGCAATTCTCAAATTCATCTGGAGCAACAAAAAACCCAGGATAGCTAAAACTATTCTCAACAATAAAAGGACTTCTGGGGGAATCAATATCCCTGACCTCAAGCAGTACTACAGAGCAATTGTGTTAAAAACTGCATGGTATTGGTACAGCCACAGGCAAGCAGATCAATGGAACAGGATTGAAGACCCAGAAATTAACCCACAGACTTATGGTCACTTGATCTTTGATAAAGGAGCCACAACCATCCGGTGGAATAAAGATAGCCTTTTCAACAAATGGTGCTGGTTCAACTGGAGGTCTCAACCTTTTAATGCATCTCTCCAAAGATAAAAAGGCAGGCCAAGCCCCTCCCCTGAAGGCTGGAAACTGGTTCTGCTTGTTCTGCAGGAGACTGGTGGTCAGGTTGCTGGCTGCTATTCTTTGAGAACAATGGCCTGGAGGAGGTCACAGGACCCCACTTGTGTATCCCCCCCTCCCACCCTGGCAAGTCAAGTCTCTGCAGGGCTAGGCACATCTGCCACTGACTCCAGACGAGGCAGCCCAGCCAGGAGAACAGTTTCCACAAGCAGGCAACAGCTTTATAGATAGCACCATATCCAGTTGTTAAGGGATCCACATGAAGGTTGAGCTGCATGCTCATATGGGGGCCCATAATTCTTCCTGCAAGTCATCCATGAGTCCCTGAGCTCCATCCAATGTTTTGCTGTGGATCTCTACACGTTTTAGTCAGCTACTGGGTGAAGCCTCTCAGAGGTTCCTGTGGTAAAAGCATAACAGAGGTTCATTAATAGTATCAGAGATTGGTGCTTGCCCATGGGATGTGTCTTAATTGGGCCAACTCTGGTTGGCCATTTCCTCATTTTCTCTTCCATTTTTGTCCATGCCTTTCTTGTAGAAAGGAAAAATCTGGGGTCAAAAGTTTTGTGGGTGGTTTGGTGTTTTATCCCTTCACTGGGAGTCCTGCCTGGCTACAGGAGATGGCCTCTTCGGGTTCTATGTCAGCACTGCTATGAGTCTCCAGTAAAGTCACCCTCATAGACTTCTGGGAGCCTCCTGTACCCCAGGTCTCTGATCTTCAATTTGCAGAGAATTGCTCCTGGTGTTCATGTTGGCCCTGGTCCCTCCTGCTGACTCATGCCAGGGCTGAGGCCTGGCTTTCTCTGCTAGGTAATGCTACTGCTGCTGATTTGTGTTTGCTATCTGGACTCTACCAATTTGGACAGCTGGTATATCCATGAAGTGTTTGCAAGTGGATCAAGCTGCTGTTACTGACCTGTGAACTGAACAACTAACAACACAGATGGGATTTGCTCCAAAGAACAAAGAACAATTTCTAGACAGGTCCACTTCCCCTGTATCCTTTCTTTTCCACTGCCTCTAGTGGGTGGTGAGCTAGAATAGAATTTAAAACATTTAAGAACCATCATGAAAATTAAGCTTAGAAAAAATTAAAGATACAATGGATTTTCATGTATTGAACCATCCCTGAATGTTGGAGAAAATATTAAAAATTGACCGGCAGGCTTCCTGTGCTATTGCTGACAACTGTCCACCTAGGCATGGCCCTGATGGCTCTCTAGTGGGGCCAGAGCTCTCGAGTTCCCTTAACTTCTCACCAGCCCCACACAAGGACCATCCACCCCACGGTCAGGTGCCACAACACCCATTTACCTGGTACAAATGAAACTCTAGAAGCTTATAATTAGCAAGTCAGATTTATTTATCAATAAATTCTCAATTCACAAGATGCCATTATAAAAATTTCAGAACCAATTGATAATGATGAAAGATGCCCACCTGGATTAGACAAATTATCCCAAATAGTCTATACTTTATGATATAACTACCTGTGGCTGTTAAAAACCATGCTGTATCTCGCTCTTTTTCCTGTCTGCTCATCTCCATCTCGGCTCTTCTCTCTTCTGAGACAATTTCTGTCTCTGCAACTTTTAACTCTGCCTCCCTTTTCCATGTCCAATCAAAGGCCTCCTGCTGCACTAGTATTTTAATGTAATTGAACAGGGAAAATCCTCTCGCACCTGCATCCCTGGATGAAGCCTACTTGATCATGGTGAATGATGTTTTTGATATGTTCTTGGATTCTGTTTCTGAGTATTTTTGCATTAATGTTGATACAGGAAATCGGTCTGAAATTCTCTTTGTTGAGTCTGGGTGACTGTGGCCTCATGGAATGACTTAGGCAGTGTTCCTTTTGTTTCTATTTTGTGGAATAGTCTGAGGTGTATTCAAACATTTTTTTGCAACCTACTTTTAATAGGGGTTCAACTACTCCTCTAGCCCACCACACAGCAGAGATAGTTCAAAAGAAAAGTTATTAGGATATAGGGGAAGTGGACCTGTTCAGCAAAAGTTCCTTGGGGTTGAGTTGAGTCTTCTATGGCAGCAGTTCAGTCCTGTAGCAAACACCAAATATAACTTAGCAGCTGCAGACCAGTCTTCGAGGCAGGCAGACACCATGTGCAAACCAGCAGCTACAGTCCAGTCCTTCCATCAAGCAGACACCAGGCAGCTGTAGTTCAATCCTGAAGAAATGGCTAGGCTTACCCACTGGCCTAAGGCTAGACTACAGAAATTGCAAGCTGCTGCAAGAAACTTGATATCAGTTCTTGGGTGAGTTTTTCTCAATGGTGGTGGTATATCAAGTTAAGCTCAACAAAACTAATATAAGGTGAACCTATACATGCATGTAGCTAGCGAAGAATAACAAGGTGGAACAAACCAAACTAAGGCTTAGTGCTCATCTTCCATTATCTGTGAGGTCATATTTATACTTCTTTAAGGGTCCTTTCAAGTGTTTGCTACATCCAAACATTTTTGGATGTCTGTGTCTGCTTCAGGAAGACAATCTTTCATGTGTTAGCTTTAGCAAGGCATCGTTTCACCTGTGTGACCCAGCAAAACATCATTTGACATAACTAACTTTCCAAAGAACTAGAAATTTTTACTCTATTGAGGAGTATTGGTATTAGCTCTTCTCTGAAAGTCAGGTAGTATTCTGCACCAGAAAAAACATCTGGACCTGGACATTTTTAGTTGGAAATCATAGGACTGACTGTTTAGTCTAATGGATCTTGATTCAACTTTGATAATTGGTATTATCTAGGAAAATCATCAATTTCATCTAGATTTTCCAATTTTGTGAAGTACAGGCTTTCAACATAAGATCTAATGATTTTTTTTTTAATTTCGTCAGTGTATGTTGTTATGTCCCCTTTTTCATTTCTGATTTTGTTAATTTGGATACTGTCTTTTAGTTAGTCTGGCTAAGGGTTTGTCTTGTTGATTTTTCTCAAAGAACCAGCTCTTGTTTGTTTGTTTTTGTGGATGCTTTATATTGTTCTTTGTAATTGATTGATTTCATCGCTCAATTGGATTATTTCATGCTAAAAAGGCAGTCTTGTTAAACAATGTATACCAGATATGATAAGGCAACTTACCATAGGAGAAATGTAGGGATAAAATAGTAAATGAAAATATTCTCAATATTAATTTTCTTAAAATAACAACATAGGTACTAATTTGTTTACTCTTTTTTTTTACTTTATCCCTACTTTTTAAAACAAATACTATTTTCTCATACTATAGCATCTGAATTCCGTTTCTCCTCCATCTACTCCTACCAGTTTTTCTCTACTTCCTCTCACCATCCCATCCACTCCCTTTCTGTTTCTCATTAGAAAGTAACAGGCTTCTAAACGATAACAAAATAAACAAAAAGACAACATGTAACAATAAAATATAATGAGATGAAGCAAAATATATATACATATTGAAGATGGACAGGCCAAGCCAACAGAAAACTGAAAGAGCTCAAAAGAAGGAACAAGAATCAAAGTCCCCTTGTTGACACATTCAGGAGTTCCATAAAGACACAAAACTGAAATGTATAGTAAATACACATAGGACCTGATGCAGGTACATGTAGGCCATGTGTGTGCTGCTTCAGTTTCTCTGAGTTCATATGAGTGGTGCTCATTTGTTTTTGAAGGGCTTATTCTCTTGATATCTTCCATCCCATCTCTTTACCCTCTCATTCCTTCTGCTTTCTCTTCCATGTGGTTTACTGAACTCTAAGGGAAAGGATTTGATTGAGATATCACACTTAGAACTGAGTGCTCCAAGGTCTGTCTGTCTCTCTGATTCTCTTTCTTGTCTATCTGTATTGAATAATCCATAAGAAGAATAATCCCTACCAAAAGCATACAATACCCCAAAATGTCATCTAAATAAGGATTCACTAAATGTTAATAGCCTGTATTGTCTTATTTTTAATAAAAATAATTTTACATGTTATTTTTCAAGTACCAAGAATTATATTGCCCATAACTAATATATATATATGACAAGGTCTTGTTTTTATTCTTTAATCTTATTTTACAGTCCAGACGTTATCCTTCTCTCTGCCCACCCTCCAACTGTTCCACATCCCACATCTTCTTCCCCCTACCCCATCTCCAAGAGGATGTCTCTACCCCTACCCTCCATCCTGCCAGCCCTCCCCCACTCCATGGGGCCTCCAGTTTCTTGAGGGTTAGGTGCATCTTCTCTGACTGAGTCCAAACCCAGCAGTCTTGTGCTGTATGTGTGTTGGGG
This sequence comes from Apodemus agrarius, assembly GCA_964023405.1. Lineage (NCBI taxonomy): Eukaryota > Metazoa > Chordata > Mammalia > Rodentia > Muridae > Apodemus > Apodemus agrarius. The sequence continues at coordinate 140,635,143 of OZ030010.1, read as the reverse complement.
GCCTCATATCAGCTGTGTATACTGCCTGGTTTGTGGTCCAGTGTCTGAGAGATCTCAGGGATCCAGGTTAATTGAGACTGCTAGTCCTCCCACAGGGTTGCCCTCCTCCTTAGGTTCTTCCAGCCTTTCCCTAATTCAGCCACATGACTCAGCAGCTTCTGTCTATTGGTTGGGTGAAAATATCCCCATCTGACTCTTTCAGCTGCTTGTTGGATCTTTAGGAGGGCAATCATGATAGGTCCCTATTTGTGAGTGCTCTGTAGCCTCTGTAATAATGTCAGGTCTCGGGGCTTCCTCTTGAGCTGGATCCTACTTTGGACCTGTTGCTGGACCTTCTTTTCCTCAGGTTCCTCTCCATATCCATCTCTGCAGTTCTTTCAGACAGGAATGATTATGGGTCAGAGTTTTGACTGCAGTATGGCAACCCCCTCCCTCATTGATGCCCTGTCTTCCTGCTGGAGGTGGGCTCTACAAGTTCCCTCTCCCTACTGTAAGGCTTTTCATCTACAGTTCCTCCCTTTGAGTCCTAAGAGACTCTCACCTCCAAGGCCTCTGGTATATTCTAGAATGTCCCTCAACCTCCCACCTTCTGAGGTTGACTGTTTCCATTCTTTCTGCTGTACCTCAGGGCTTCAGTTCTGTCTGCCCCCGCCCAATACCTGATCATGTTCCACTCTTCTCCTTCCTGTCCCCAGGTCCTCTCTTTCTCCCTCCCCCTCCTGTGATTGCTTTCTTCTCCCTCCCAAGTGGGACTGAGGCATCCTCACTTGGGCCCTTTGGCTTGCTAGCCTTCTTGAGTTCTGTGGATTGTATCCTGGGTATTCTGTACTTTTTTTGGCTAATATCCACTTATTAGTGCATAACATGCATGAGGCACTTAAAGAAATGTACAAGTACTTAGTTATCAGGGAAATGCATTTCAAATGACCCTGAGATTTCACCTCATACCAATCAGAATGATTAAGATCAAAACTCAGGTGACAGCACATATTGGTGAGGATGTGGAGAAAGAGGAACATTACTCTATTGCTAGTGGGATTACAAACTGGTACAACCACTTTGGAAATCAATTTGGAGGTTCCTCAGAAAACTGGAAATAGATCTACCTGAAGGCCCAGCTATACCACTTTTGGGCATATACCCAAAAGATTCCCCAATATGACACAGGGGCACATGTTCCACTATGTTCATAGCAGCCTTATTTGTGATAATCAGAAGCTGTACACAACCCAGATGTTCCAAAACAGAACAATGGATATGGAAAATGTGGTTCATTTACACAATGGAATACTACTCACCTATTGAGAATGAGGACATTGTGAGTTTTGCAGGTGTATGGATGGAACTAGAAAATATCCTGAGTGAGGTAACTCAGACCCAAAAAGACAAGCTCTTATTATCAGTTCATTATTAAATGAGCTAGTAAAATTCTCAAAATGCCAAATCTGGTAGGGCCCAACTGCAGTCTTCGGGAGCAACAAAGTAGATTTGAGATCAGTAGGGGTAACTTAGTCTCCTTCTAACATAAAAGTGAAAAATAGGGTTAAGGATACCTAATAGTTCTGTGGTTGATCCCTTGTCTAGCATGCATTAGGCCTTAGTAAGTGTTTCAGAGGTTTACCCTTTATTTAATATTTAATGATCATTTAAGGAATGCAAACACATCACCAAAAAGAAAAGTTAGTATAGTGATAATAATAATTTACATATATACAATGCAAATAGTACATATGTGTATTTTCCTAATAATTCATGTCTTGGTTCACCAAATCAGGAATCAGCTTACATTTTCTTTTATCTACTACTTGTTTATTTCTCACATGATATGTAAATTTTTAGCTGACTTAATTTGTTTTACCATTTATTGTGAAGCATTATTCTGGACTTCACATAGTTCTATTGGCTTTTTTTTTTTTTTAGTGTTTCCTACTATAAAGCAGTGCATTGTATTTATTTTATTGCTTATGATCATGGTGATGTATATTTGGGCTGTTTCTGGCTCTTTGCCATTGTGAGAAATGCTTCAATGAGCAGTTGTATACATGTTGCCTGCTATACATATGGGAGGTTTTCTTAGCACTTCATGATGAATGAAAATTAATGATCCATATTATGTCCCATAATTGCTCCACTATGTAATAGTTCAATTATATTTCACTTCAACCTACTGTATATAAAATACTATGCATTTGCATCTTGGCCAGCAGGAGATATTATTGATCAATAGAATAAAATGAGACTGCTGTGTCTACTCTTGTGGTTTTGTTTTGTTTATATCGTGAAATTACCCTTTTGCCAATATATTATTTTTAAGCTGATCCCTGTGGCTGAATTAGGGGAAAGCTGGACGAAGCTGAGGAGGAGGGTGACCCTGTAGGAGGACTAGCAGTCTCAATTAATTTGGACCCCCGAGATATCTCAGATATTGGAACACCAACCAGGCAGCATATACCAGCTGATATGAAGCCTCCAACACATATACAGCAGAGGACTTCCTGGCCTAGGTTCAGTCAGAGAAGAGGTACCTAACCCTCAAGAGACTGGAGGCCCCGGGGAGTTTAGAGGTTCTGTGGGGTGGGGGTGGGGGGTGGGAACATCCTCTTGGAGACAGGGCTTGGGGAGGAGGTATGGGATGTGGAACAGTCTGAGGGTGGACAGGGAAGGGAATAAAATCTGGAGTTTAAAATAAAAAACAAATTAAAAGAACTTAAAATATATTCATAAGGGGAAAAAAGAACAATGTTTTATCATACTGTTTAATGGGTGTTTTAGAAGATTTATATTTACAATAATATTGTTCAAAATGGAATTTGATTCATATAAATGTCTTTAATTGGTAGGACTCCATTTTTTAAATTTTTTTTCTTTTTTTTATACTATATACTTTGTTTACATTCCAAAGGCTTTCCTCTTTCCTAGTTCCCCCCTCACCATATGACCCATAAGTCCTCTTCCCTCTGCCCATTCCCCAATAACCACCCCCCCCACACACACACACCATTTCTCTGTTCTGATACTCTCCTTCAAAACTGGATCCAGTCTTTTCGGGATCAGGGTCCTCTCCTTCCTTCTTCTTGGGAATCTTTTGATTTACTAATTGTGCCTTGAGTATTCAGAGCTTCTGGGCTCATTAATATCCACTTATCAGTGAATGCATTTCATGTGTATTCTTTTGTGATTGGGTTACTCAGTTACGATGATATTTTCCAGATCCAAACATTTACCTACAAATTGCATGAATTCATTATATTTAATTGCTGAGTAGTATTCCATTGTATAAATATACCACATTTTCTGTATCCATTCCTCCTTTGAGGGGCATCTGGGTTCTTTCCAGCTTCTGGCTATTATATATAAGGCTGCTATGAACATAATGGAGCATGTATCCTTATTGCATGCTGGTGAATCTTCTGGGTATATGCCCAGGAGTGGTATGACAGGGTCCTCTGGAAGTGTCATGCCCAATTTTCTGAGGAACCACCAGACTGATTTCCAGAGCAGTTGTACCATCTTGCAATCCCACCAACAGTGGAGGAGTGTTCCTCTTTCTCCACATCCTCACCAGCACCTGTTATCTCTTCAGTTTTTAATCTTAGCCATTCTGACTGGTGTGAGGTAGAATCTCAGGGTTGTTTTGATTTGCATTTCCCTGATGACTAATGATGTTGAACATCTCTTAAGGTGCTTCGCAGCCATCCGAATTTCTTCAGGTGAAAATTCTTTGTTTAGCTCTGTACCCCATTTTTTGATAGGGTTATTTGGTTCTTTGGGGTCCAACTTCTTGAGTTCTTTGTATATATTGGATATTAGCCCTCTGTAGGATATGGGGTTGGTGAAGATCTTTTCCCAATTTGTTGGTTGTCATTTTGTACTTCTGATGGTGTCCTTTGCATTACAGAAACTTTGTAATTTTATGAGGTCCCATTTGTCAATTCTTGATCTTAGAGCATAAGCTATTGGTGTTCTGTTCAGGAATTTTCCCCTGTGTGATGTTCTCCAGGGTCTTCCCAAGTTTCTTTTCTATTAGTTTCAGTGTCTCTGGTTTTATGTGGAGGTCCTTGATCCACTTGGAGTTGATCTTAGTACAAGGAGATAAGAGTGGGTCAATTCGCATTCTTCTGCATGCTCACCTCCAGTTGAACCAGCACCATTTGTTGAAAAGCCTATCTTTTTTCCACTGGATGGCTGTAGCTCCTTTATCAAAGACCAAGTGACCATAACTCTGTGGGTTCATTTCTGGGTCTTCAATTCTACTCCATTGATCTACTTGCCTGTCGCTGTACCAATACCATGCAGTTTTTAATACAATTGCTCTGTAGTTCTGCTTGAAGTCAGGGATATTGATTCCCCAAGAAGTCCTTTTATTATTGAGAATAGTTTTAGCTATTCTGGGTTTTTTGTTATTCCAGATGAATTTGAGAATTATTCTTTCTAGATCTATGAAGAATTGATTTGGGATTTTGATGGGGATTGCATTGAATCTGTAGATTGCTTTTGGCAAGATGGCCATTTTTACTATATTGATCCTGCCAATCCAAGAGCATGAAATATTTTTCTATCCTCTGAGGTCTTCATCGATTTCTTTCTTCAGGGACTTGAAGTTCCTGTCATACAGATCTTTCACTTGTTTGGTTAGAGTCACACCAAGATACTTTATATTGTTTGTGGCTATTGTGCAGGGTGTTATTTCCCTAACTTCTTTCTCAACCTGCTTGTCCCTTGAGTACAGGAAGGCTAGTGATTTGCTTGAGTTAATTTTATAAATGGCCACTTTGCTGGAGTTGCTTATCAGCTGTAGGAATTCTCTGGGGAAGTTTTTTGGGTCACTTACATATACTATCATATCATCTGCAAATAGTGATAGTTTGATTCTTTTCCAATTTGTATCCCTTTGACTTCCTTATGTTGTCTAATTGCTCTCACTAGAACTTCAAGAACTATATTGAAAAGATGTGGAGACAGATTTATTTTGACTTGATTTATCAAAATAAATCAAGTTTCTCTTGATTTATTTTGATGTTGGCTACTGGTTAGCTGTAGATTGCTTTTACTATTTTTCAGTATGGGCCTTGAATTCCTGCTCTTTCCAAGACTTTAATATGAAAGGATGATGAATTTTTTTCAAATGCTTTTTCAGCATCTAGTTTTTTTTTCTTTGAATTTGTTTATGTAGTGGATTACATTGATGGATTTCTGTATATTGGACCATCCCTGCATCCCTGGGATGAAGCCTACTTGATCATGGCGAATGATCGTTTTGATGTGCTCTTAGATTCTGTTGGCAAGAATTACATTTAGTATTTTTGCATCGATATCCATAAAGGAAATTGGCCTGTAGTTTTCTTTCTTTGTTGGATCTTCGTGTGGTTTTGTTATCAGCATAATTGTGGCTTAGTAGAACGAGTTGGGCAGTTTTCTTTCTGTTTCTATTTTGAAGAGTATTGGTGTTAGGTCTTCTATGAAGGTCTGATAGAATTCTGCACTAAAACAATCTGGTCCCGTATTTTTTTTGGGGGGGGGGTTGGAAGACTTTCTATAACCCCTTCTATTTCTCTAGGGGTTATGGGACTGTTTAGCTGATCTAATTGATCCTGATTTAATATTGGTATTGGTATCTATCTAGGAAATTGTCCATTTCCTCCAGATTCTCCAGTTGGGTTGAGTCTAGGCTTTTGTAGTATGATCTGATTTTTTTTTTAATTTCTTCAGTTACTCTTGTTATATCTCCCTTTTCATTTCTAATTTTATTAATTTGGATACAGTCTCGGTGCCCATTGGTTAATCTGGCTAAGGGTTTATCTATCTTGTTGATTTTCTCAAAGAACCAGCTCCTGTTTTTGTTGATTCTTTGTATGGTTCTCTTTGTTTCTACTTGATTGATTTCAGCCCTTAGTTTGATGATTTCCTGTCTTCTACTCCTCCTGGGTGAATTAGTTTCTTTTTGTTCCAGGGCTTTCAGGTGTGCTGTTAAGCTGCTAGTGTATGCTCTCACCAGTTTTGTTTTGGAGGCACTCAGGGCTATGAGTTTTCCTCTTAGCACTGCTTTCATTATGTCCCATAAATTTGGGTAGGTTGTGCCTTCATTTTCATTGAATTCTAATATGTCTTTGATTTCTTTATTTCTTCCTTGACCAAGGTGTCATTGAGTAGAGTACTGTTCAGTTTCCATGTGTATGTGGGCTTTCTGCTGTTTTTCTTGCTATTGAAGAGCACTTTTACTCCATAGTGATCTGATATGAGGTATGGGATTAGTTTGATCTTCTTGTATTTGTTGAGGTCTGTCTTGTGACCAATTATATGATTGATTTTGGAGAAGGTACCATGCGGTGCTGAGCAAAAGGTATATTCTTTTGCTTTAGGATGAAATGTTCTATATATATCTGTTAAATCCAATTGGTCCAAAGCTTCAATTAGTTTCACTGTGTCCCTGTATAGTTTCTGGTTTATTGATTGTTCCATTGAGGAGAGTGTAGTGTTGAAGTCACCCACAATTATTGTGTTAAGTGCAATGTGTGCTTTAAGCTTTAGTAAAGTTTCTTTTATGAATGAGGGTGCCCTTGCATTTGGAGCATATATGTTCAGAATTGAGAGTTTTCTTGGTGAATTTTTCCTTTGACCAGCAAGAAGTGACCTTCTGAGTCTTTTTTGATGACTTTAGTTTGAAAGTCAATTTTATATGATATTAAAGTGGCTACTCTGGCTTGTTTCCTGCGACCATTTGCTTGTAGAATTGTCTTCCAGCCTTTTATTTTAAGGTAGTGTTTGTCTTTGACACTGAGATGTGTTTCCTGTATGCAGCAAAATGTTGGGTCATGTTTTCGTATCTAGTCTTGTAGTCTGTACCTTTTTATTGGGGAGTTGAGTCCATTGATGTTAAGAGATATTAAGGACTAGTGATTATTGCTTCTTGTCATTTTTGATGTTGTTTTTTATATTTGATAGGTTTTCTTCTTTTGGGTTTGATGACCATAGGTTACTATCTTGCTTTTTCCAGGGTGTAGTTTCCCTCCTTGTATTGGTGACTTCCCCCTATTATCCTTTGTAGGGCTGGGTTTGTGGAAATATATTGTGTAAATTTGGTTTTGTCATGGAATATCTTTGTTTCTAGCTCTATGATGATTGAGAGTTTTGCTGGGTATAGTAGTTTTGGCTGGCATTTGTGTTTTCTTAGAGTCTGCATTAGATCTGCCCAGGATCTTCTAACTTTCACGGTCTCGGGTGAGAAGTCTGGTGTAATTCTGATAGGTCTTCCTTTATATGTTACTTGGCCTTTTTCTCTTACTGCTTTTAATATTCTTTCTTTGTTTAGTACATTTGGGGTTTTGATTATTATGTGACAGGAGGTATTTCTGTTCTGGTCCAGTCTGTTTGGAGATCTGAAGGCTTCTTGTATATTCATGGGCATCTCCCTCTTTAGGTTAGGGAAGTTTTCTTCCACAATTTTGTTGAAGATATTTGCTGGCCCTTTAAGTAGTAAATCTTCACTCTCTTCTATACCTATAATCCTTAGGTTTGGTCTTCTCATTGTGTCCTGGATTTCCTGATTGTTTTGGGTTACAAGCTTTTTGCATTTTGAATTTTCTTTAATTGTTGAGTCCATGGTTCCTATGGTATCTTCAGCATCTGAGATTCTTTGTTTTATCTCTTGTATTCTGTTGTTGATATTTGCATCTATGGCCCCTGATTTTTTCCCAAGGTTTTCTATCTCCAAATTTGTCTCCCTTTGTGATTTCTTAGTTGTTTCTACTTCTGTTTTTAGGTCTTGGATGATTTTGCTCATATCCTTTTCTTGCTTGTTCATGTTTTCATGTAGATCTTTGAGACATTTTTGTGTTTCCTCTTTCATGACTTCTGCCTGTTGACTCAAGTTCTCCTGTATTCTTTTAAGTGATTTTTACATTTCCTCCCTATTGGCTTCTATCTTTTGACCCGTATTCTCCTGAATTTCTTTAATTGATTTTTGTGTTTCCCTCGTAAGGGCTTCTAACTTTTGATCCATTTTCTCCTCTATTTTTTTAAGAGATTTATGTATGTCCTTTTGTGTTCCTCTAACAGCATCTTGATCAGTGATTTTAGATCCAAATCTTGTTTTTCTGGTGTGTTGGGGTATTCAGGACTTCCTGTTGTCAGTGAACTGTGTTCAGATGCTGCCATGTTGCCTTGATTTCTGTTAGAAAGTTCCTACATTTGCCTTTTGCCATCTGGTTATCTCTGGCATTAGTTGGCCTTGTTGTCACTGGCTGGTGTTTGAACCTCCATGAGCCTGGGCCCACCTGTTGGTTCTCTCCTTATGACCTGGCAGCAAGATGGAGACCTCATCTGTGGTTGTTGGGAGGACTGCAGGGCAGGTGGCTCCCAACTGAATTGGTGCGTGGCCTGGTGGCTATGGAGATGGCCTGCCGAGCCTCCTAGGCACTGGCTAGAGGCGAGAGCCTGGCAGGTTTCCACTCGAGCGATGGTAGTCTCAGATTAAGTCTGTGTACCTGGGCCTCTCTACCTGTGACCTGGCGGCAAGATGGAGACCTCCACTGTGAGTGCTTGGGAGGACTGCAGGGCAGGCAGCTCCCAAAAGAGTTTGGTGCAAGGCTCAGTGGCTGTGGAGATGTCCTGCTGAGAGGTAGGACTCCATTTTAATTTACTGTCTTATTTGGGCTCATATCCACTCTCATGTTCTGTTCACACTGGCTCTAGCACATTCCATTGATGCATCATTTTTTTCTTCTGATAATTCCTCCTTCATGAATTTGAATCCTATATTAATATAAGCTGTTTTTCATTAAAGAGTATTGAAAATTTATTTCAGAGTTCCTAATTTTCTATTAGAATGATTGTTTTTAGATCATCTACACTAAATCTTCTCAAACTGTTGTGGGTGGGAGTCATCTACAAATCTTATTTTTTAAAAAAATACAGATTCCAAATAAATGAACCCAGAATAGAGCCCAAGAATCTAGATTTCTAACAAGTTGTCAAGGTATACTTCTTTTGTTAATCCTCAAAACTGTAGTTTGAGGAATGTTCTAGTACTCTGTCATAATTCTGGATATAGAATTCTGAAAATATTTTTCAGTTATAGATTTTAAAGAAAATATTTGGGGGGTTATTTTCTAGCCAGCTTATCTAACATTTCTCTGAAACCAGCATACCACAAAGCTCCTAATTCCTAGTATGTTGATAAGGTTTCAAACTTTAAAATAGGAAATTAACATATTATAAGTAAATGCACATTGTTGCATATGATAATGAGTTTCTGCTGTATAAATATCCTACATTGCTCTGATGTTACCAACTTATTTAGTATTTAGCTTATTGATCTCTACAATGAATCTAGTAAGAAGTTTTAAAAACACATGCCAGTGATGTTTTATGAAAGCTATTTTGATCTTACTAAAAAATCACCCTTTCATTACTTATCACTAAGGAGAAGGTATTTTGGGTTCAATTTTGTTATTATTTGAAGTATATCATGTTTTAGTTCAGGTCATAAATGTGGACTCTATAGAGACTGATGGGGTGTGTTTGTGTATGTGTGTGTGTTTTGGCAATTCTGATCACAACCCACAAGTGGTTGGTACAACTTTTTCAGTAATACTTTCCCTTTCTTTATTATTTTCTCAAACAATGCAGCCTCCTCCCAGGACCCCTCACCTCCCCTCTCCCTGAGATCCATTGTTCCTCCATTTCCCTTCAGAAAAAGAGCAGGCCTCCCAGGGATACCAACCAAACATGGCATAACAAGATACAATAAGACTAGTGTATCCCCTATATTAAGACTGGCTAGGCAACCTGGTAGGAGAAAAAGGTTCCACAAGCAGGCAAGAGTCAGAGACACCACACTCCCACTTTTAGAATTCCACAAACACCCCAACCGAGACAACCACAGCATCTAGGACATAGTGTAGACCTGTGCAGGCTTTGTGATTGCCTCTTCAGTCTCTGTGAGCCCCTTTGAGCCCTGCTTAGTTGATTCTATGGGTCATGTTCTCCTAGTGTCTGCTACTTCTCTGGCTCCTATAATCCTTCCTCCTCTGAGCATTGTCTAATATTTGGCTGTAGTTCTGTCATCTGTTCCCATCAGCTACTGGAGGAAGCCTCTCTAATGAAAATTGCTCTAGGCACCAATATATGACTATAGCAGAATATCATTAGGAATCATTTCAATGACATTTTTATTAGATATATTCTTAATTTACATTTCAAACATTGTCCCTTTTCCTGCCCCGCTGAAAATCCCATAAGCCATCTCCCCTCCCCCTGTTCCCCCAATCAATCCTCTCTTGCTTCCCTGTCCTGGTATTCTTCTATGCTGTGGCATTGAGCCTTTCCAGGACCTAGGGCCTTTCCTCTCTCAGTTGATGTCTAACTGGGCCATCCTCTGCTACCTATGTGTCTGGAGCCATGGGTAACTCCATGTGTACTCTTTAGTTGATGTTTTTCTTTTCCCCTGGGAGCTCTGGGGGTACTGGGTGACTCATATTGTTGTTCCTTCTATGGTACTGCAACCTCCTTCAGCTCCTTGGGTCCTTTCTCTAGCTCCTCCATTGGGGACCCTGTGCTCAGTTCAATGGCTGGCCAAGAGTCTCCCCCTCTGTATTTGTCATGCACTAGCAGAACCTCCTATATGACAGCTATATCCGGCTCTGGTCAGCAAGCACTTGTGGGCATCGATAATAGTGTCTGGGTTTTGTAACTGTATATGTGTGGTATATTTACACATTAAAAACAACGAATTCATGAAATTCTTAGGCAAATGGGTGGAACTGGAAAATATCATCCTGAGTGAGGTTACCCAATTACAAAAGAACACACATGGTGTGTACTCGCTGATAAGTGGATATTAGCCCAGAAGCTTGGATACCCAAGACACATTTCACATATCAAATGATGCCCAAGAAGGAGGAAGAACAAAGTGTGGATACTCTGGTCCTTCTTAGAAGGGGGAACAAAATGCCCACAGAAGGAAATACAGAGGCAAAGTATGGAGTAGAGACAGAGGGAAAGGCCATCCAGAGACTGCCCCACCTGGGGATCCATCCCATATATAGTTACAAAACTCATTGACCTTTCTTTTCAGTGAAGTTTGGTTTGACCCTAGGTCTCTGGGCTATCTAGCTTCAGGTTCCTGACAATTCAAACAATGTCAGACATTGGGAGAGGGATGCAGGGAGGGGGCTCCCTCTTTCTGCTTGGACCTCATGTTAGACCACTCATTGGTTGGCTACTTGCATATACTCTAAGCCACCATCCATCCTTCTACCTTCCCCCTCCCCCCAGTGCAGACAAGACAGGTTGTAAATCATAGGTTTTTTTGCCTCCATTAGTATCCACTAGGATCCTAGCCTGATTACATATTGCCAGTTCAGGCTCCATTTCATCTATTACTAGGAATCCTCACTAAGTTCATCCTCATAGGTTCTAGGAAGTTCCCACTGCACTAGGTTTCCACATCACCCTTAAATGCCTATCTATTCCTGACATCTTCTCTACTTTCTGCCCTTGTCTTTACCTCCTCCACCCGATCTCTCCTGTGCCCAGTCTACCTGCAAAATCTAATCTATTTCCTTTTCCCAGAGAGATCCATGAGCCCCTCTATATCTCTCTTCTGTATCTATCTTCTCTGGATCTGTGGATTGTAATGTGAATTATCTTTTATCTAATAGCTAATATCCACTTATAAGTGAGTATATGTCATGTTTGTCTTTTTTGGATTGGGTTGTCTAGCTCAGGATGATGTTTTTTCTAGTTTCATCCAATTGCCTACAAATTTCATCTTGTCATTTTTTTCCTAACAGCTAAGTAATAGTTCATTGTATAAATATACAATATTTTATTTATCAATTCTTTATTTGAGGAATATCTAAGTTGTTTCCAATTTCTGGCTAATATGAATAAACTTCTATAAACATAGTGGAGGAAGTGTCCTTGGCATAAGATTAGCTATATATTGTGTATATTCCCAAGAGTTGTATAGCTAGGTCTTGAGGTAGATCAATTCCCAATTTTCTGATGAACCAACATATTGATTTTCATAGTGGCTATATGAGTTTACACTCCCATCAGCAATGGAGGAGTATTCCCCTTGCCATGTCCTCACCAGTATGGACTGTCTTCTGTGTTATTGCTTTATCCATTTTGACAGGTATAAGATGGAATTTTAAAATTGTTTTGATTTGTACTTCTAATCCTAAGGATTTTGAACATTTCTTTAAGTGTTTCTTAGCCATCAGAGATTCTTTCATTGAGAATTCTCTGTTTATATCTATACCTCATTTTTAAATGGAGTTTTTGGTTTGTTAATATCTAGATTCTTGGGTTCTTTATATATTTTCAATATCATCAGCTTTCTATCACATGTGGAGTTGGTGAAAATCTTTTCCCAACTTGCAGGCTTCCATTTTGTCCAATTGACAGTGTCCTTTACCTCACAGAAGCTTTTTGGTTTCATAAGGTACCGTTTATTAATTATTAATCATAGTGTCTGAGTTGTTATTTTCATGAAGGTGTCTCCTATACCATTGAATTCAAGGCTATTCCCCACTTCCTCTATCAGATTTAGTGTATTTGGTTTTATGTTGAAGTCTTTGATCCACTTGGATTTAAGTTTTGCGCAGGGTGATAAATATAGATATATTCCAATTATTCTACATGTAGATATCCTGATAACACAGCACCATTTGTTTATAGATGCTTTCTTTTTTCCATTGGGTATTTCTGATTTCTTTATCAAAAATCAGGTGTGCATAGGTATGGAGATTTTTATGTGTATCTTTGATTCGATTCTATTGTTCAATGGGTCTGTTTTTATGCCAATACCATACTGTTTTTATTGCTCTGTAATACAGCTTGAAATCAGGGATGGTGCTATCCTCAAAAGTTATTTTATTTTTCAAGATTGTTTTAGCTATTCTGGGCTTTTTGTTTTTGCAGATGATGTTAAGTATTTTCCCTTTGCTTAATAATTTTTTAATGTGATGTTTCCTTATCTTAACTAGCAAACCAGTGAAAAATAGATTAAAAACATAAGTGAAAAATCTTCTACTCATAGTATTCCATCCCTTCTTCTTTGACACGATTCCAAATATGCTAACAGAATTCACAGAAACATTTGTGCTTTGTTGTTCTTTTTCTGGCTCAAGTAATCATCTATTAGCACACATATTTTTCATGGAAATGCTTCATATAATGTTGCTATGTATTAAACACTGGAATCCACTGAGACCTATTGTTTTCCAGCTTCCTACTGATAATGCTAGCATACCATGGGCATTTAATAGACTAGACATGCTTTGTTGTATGCTTTAATTAATCTTTCTCTTTAGTTTCAATGGATGAGGAGTAGGCTAGTTTGTTTCAACTTGATACAAATTAGAGGTACCAAGGTAGCAGAAACCTCAACTAAGGATTTATTTTCATCCAACTGGACTTTGGGAACAGAATGCCTGTGGAACATTTTCTTGATTCATGATTTTTGTGGGAAGGACTCAGCTCACTCTCTTAGTTATACTAATCCAGGGCAGGTAGCTCCAGGTTGTATATAAAAAGAGCTGAGTTAGCACTAAGGAACAAGCCAATAAACAAGTGTTCCTCCATGGTCTCTGCTTCACATGCTGACTCTAGGTTCCTGCTTGAGTCCTCTTCTGGCTTCCTTTGATGACTGACTCTAGCCTGAGGTTAAGTTGTTTTATTTATTTATTTTTTCAGTGCTAGAACAGAAAGTATAGAAAACAAACTAGGGCAAATGGTATTGCATTTGTTGTGAAATTAAGGCTCCATTTTTAAAATGTGCACATCTCCAATTTTAACTGTTTCATAATACAATTTCAGGGAAATGTCTGTCCATTGTGGAGTTAATACCTAGTTTTATGAATGTATTCTTGTTAGGCTTCTGAAACAGGAGCTAGAGTAACAGGCAGCGTTAGCCAGCAAGTCTGCATTCTGGGAGCCTAACTCAAGACCTCTGCAAGAACAAGTCCTCTTAAACACAACCATCTCTCCAGCCTCCACTTTGCAGTTGTGAATGAGCTAAAAAGTAAATGAATTTGATGAAAGTAACATCTTTAGGATATTTGTTCTTTGATCTTCTTTCTAAAATGAAGACAGCAGTGCTAATATTCTATCCTGGATACACTTAAAGGAAAAGAAAGTTTGACTGCACGAAATATTGATTATTTTAGTTCTAGATGCTTTATTGTTATCCTTGCTATTATCAACAATCATTTCTTTTTTGATTTTTAAAAAATTTTTAATTATTTATTTTAATTTATTTACATTTCAAGTGTTATCTCCTTACATAGTCTCACCCCTTCCAGAAACTCCCTATCTCATCCTCTCTCCCCCTGCTTCTATGAGGGTATTCCTCCACCCACCCACTCAATCCTACCTCCACACCCTCAATTCTCCTACAGTGTGGCATCTATCAAGCCTTCATAATACCAAGGACCTCTCCTCCCATGGATGCCTGACAAGGCAATCCTCTGCTACATATGCAGCTAGAGCCATGTGTAGCCCTTGGTTGATGGCTTACTCCCTGGGAACTCTGGGGTGGTGGTGTATGGTTGGTTGATATCAACAATCATTTTTGCTTAATACCACTACAATTACAATCTGTTGGTTTTTGTATACTATTTTTCTGACTATATTCCTTAATTTTGATCAGATACTTTTGTATATACAATCCTATAGTCTGCATTTTGTGAAGCTTTGAAGCCTAGGTTAAATATAATCCATGGTTCTAATTGATGCCATTCACTGCCAGCTAAATCAGCTAGAAACCTTTATGGCTTATGCCTCCTCTTTTGCCCCTACATGACTACCCCATTTTTTCTACTTGTGATATTAAACTATACTATGAGACTTGTGCCTCCTGGTAGAAAATTTAAAGAGTTTAGATCAAAGCTGTACTAATAGCTTCAGAAAACTCAAAAGTAGTACTGACTTTTGGATCTAAAAATAGCAGTTCATGAGTAGAGAATTAACAAGGCAGCCAAATTATTTATTATTTAAATAAAAAATTCTGATAACCGGGTATTTGTATTTTGAAACAATGATGCTATAATTTGGACCTTATGTATAATTTAGAAGCTCAATTTAATAGCTTTGGTCACCAGAGTTGCACTATTTAGAAATGTTGGAACCATTTATGAGATGGGAGCATAGTGGATGGTAATCAGGAAGTTGGCCTCAAAAGGAGAATAGAGGTCCTGTATTGTTTTGTTTTGTTCCTTGTTTATTTTGCCTTGTTTTTAGATGGGGCTCATGCCTCTGCCTCCTAAGTGCTGGAACTAAAGAGGTACACTATAACACACAGCAAGAACCTACATTTCTTTTTCTTCTTGCTTTGTGTCACAAAGTTTTGGTCTGCAATGTGCTCCTATCCTAACATGTTACACTGTTTCTCCTCGGGCCCCAATTCAATTGAACAAACCACTTGTGGACTGAACCTCTGAACCTTTCAACCAAAATAAACCTTGATTCTTCATTATCTCAGGCATTGGTTACACTTATGATAAAATAATGAACATGTGACTGTTTCCTGAGATAAAAATTCTCAGGTTATATTATAATCTCTTTTCCAAAAAGTATTTGACCTTCACTTTACAGATATAATTTACAGAAATAATTGAATCTGAGTTTTGTGGCATTCAACTGTAATCTAACACTTGGACAGAGACTAAGATAGATAGTATCATGAGACTGAGGGCAGTTTCAATTATGAAGGAAATATTGGTCTAGCCTGGACAGTACAGCAAATCTGTGTCACAAACAAAACAGAAATATCAGAGAAAAGAACTAAGAATATTTAACTTGAATGATTATAAATAAAACATAATGAAACAAATCACTGAGACTAATGTGGTGAATTGCCTGAAACATCATGAATATCAGTATATGTTTAATGTTACTAATATAATTAAAAATGCATTATAAGACTCTCATGAGATGTGATAAATTTTCAGATTCAAAATATTAAGCAGTTTGTTCAGATACGCACACAATGTGAGCAATATAAATTAAAATATCAGGGTCTTCATTAATAATAAAATATATCCCCCACATCCGACAGAGGGCTAATATCCAATATATACAAAGAACTCAAGAAGTTAGACCCCAAAGAACCAAATAACCCTATCAAAAAATGGGGTACAGAGCTAAACAAAAAATTTTCACCAGAAGAAATTCGGATGGCCGAGAAACACCTTAAGAGATGTTCAACATCATTAGTCATCAGGGAAATGCAAATCAAAACAACCCTGAGATTCCACCTCACTCCAGTCAGAATGGCTAAGATTAAAAACTGGAGAGACAACAAGTGCTGGCGAGGATGTGGAGAAAGAGGAACACTCCTCCACTGTTGGTGGGATTGCAAAATGGTAAAACCACTCTGGAAATCAGTTTGGCGGTTCCTCAGAAAATTGGGCATGCCACTCCCAGAGGACCCTGGCATACCACTCCTGGGCATATACCCAGAGGATTCCTCTGCATACAACAAAGACACATGCTCCACTATGTTTATAGCAGCCTTGTTTATAATAGCCAGAAATTGGAAGGAGCCCAGATATCCCTCAAAAGAGGAATGGATACAGAAAATGTGGTATATTTATACAATGGAGTCCTACTCAGCAATTAAAAATAATGAACTCATGCAATTTGTAGGCAAATGGTTAGATCTGGAAACTATCATCCTAAGTGAGCTAACCCAATCACAAAAGAATACACAAGAAATGCAATCACTGATAAGTGGATATTAATGAGCCCAGAAGCCCTAAATACTCAAGGCACAATTAGCAAGTCAAATGACTCTCAAGAAGAAAAAAAGGAGAGGACCCTGGGCCTGTAAAGATTGGATCCATTATCGTAGACCCAGAACAGAGAAACCTTGGGGGGGGGGAGGAATGAGTGGGGAATAGCATGGGGGGGAGAGGAATTATGGGACATATGGTGGGGGGTAACTGGGAAAGGGGAAAGCCTTTGGAATGTAAACATAGAATATAGAAAATAAAAATTAAAAAAAATAGAAATATTATATCTATATATATGATGTATAGATATATGATATATATCTATATAGATAGATATATGATCTAGGTAGTAATTTTTATTTGTTAAAGAGTTGAATTATTCTACATTTTTTTCAGTCATATCATCTGTACCTAGACTTTCATAGACTACACTCAATATTGATACTTTATTTTATGTGGAAAAAAGGTATATAGTACAAGAAGTAATTAAATAAACTTGTGTATTTATCAAAGATGTTAAATGATCATATTTGAATAAAGTATATAAACTTTCCATCAAATTTTTTCTCTTTTTTTTTTCTTTCATCTAGGGAGAGTACTAACATAGTACCCCACTACCATGAATTATACAATCGAGTTTCCCTCATTAAGGGGAACTTTCAGGGGTCATCCATCAATTTTTTGATAAATGTTTATGTTTAAATTTTTATGGTTTGCCTAAAGTAACATTTTTCTATTTTAAATCTCTCATTTATACAGTTGAAAATTTTCATAAATACCTTTATAAATTCATGTAAAAAAATTAACCATCTATTAAGTTTCTTCCCACCCTGGAAGTTTTTAATAAAATTTGTGACAGTGACTCTTGCCAGTCAAGAGCATAATACTGACTCGATTTTTTAAGTTTTATTTTTGATATTCTCTAGGAAATTATAATATTTTCTTCATGTGTCTCAAAAAAAATTTTTTTTTTGGCCTCGAACTCAGAAATTCTCCTGTCTCTGCCTCTCAAGTAAAAATTCATATGTATATTTCTGATAACCACTATTTCTGCTGTGAATTAATGCATTGCCTAGTATCATTTTAAAATTGAAATACCAGCATGTATAAGGGTGTATTGATATTTATATATTAATATAATTTTGAATAATTTATAATCTGCTTTCTACTTTATGAGAAATATACATATTTCTAATAACTCCTGAGCATAAATGAAATAAAATTCCCTCAATATATAAATAAGGCATGTTTGCTTTATTTTTACATCTGTTAAATCAGTATCCTTACCAGAAAATTAGTTTTTATTCTAAAGGCTTCAACTGATTAGATAAGGCCCACTTAATCGAATGGAAAATAATTTGCAATACATGAAGTCCATTAATATAAATGATAGTCATATCTAAAAATTACATTTAGAAGCAGCATCTATAACTAAGCATCATAGCCTATAAAACTCATCAAATTAAACATTACTCTTAACAAGAACCTAAGGCCCTTAAATACTGGTTAGTTATATTCCATTTAGAATGCTGAATGGAATTTATGTATACTTGTTCTCTAAAACCATGAATTGTGACATACAGAATATAAATTTGCCTTAAAAACTGGCTTATATCTTCTGAATTTTTTTTAGATCACCAGACTATTTCTCCTTCAACTCATTTATTTGACTCTTAGAATGAGTCTGAAATACAAGGAAAGTTTGAACCATGACTGTTTTCCAGGCTTCCTTTATATGGAAGCAAATGCAATCTGATAGCATGCAAATATGCATACACATACATAAAATAAATTAACATTTAATTTCCTTATCATTAATACTAAACACATTTTTCTACTTTCCAAAATGGAAATTTTGAGACTGGGTTCACCATTAAGAATTCTGATAAAGTCAGAAATCAATGAATTGTTATTTACTTTTAAATTTTTACTTTTTTACCAGAAGAAATAATAGTTATTTAAAGTAAGATATAGAAGCAGACAGGCAAAGGACATGCATTTCTCTTTCCGGCAGTGTGCATGCTGTATTGTTTCAGTGAAAGAAGTTAAAATTGAAAAGAACTTGGTATTATCAATTTAGAGGTATTAAGAACATTTAAAAGCTAGGAAGTATTTAAATACAATTTCAAAAGAAATACAGCATACTATTAACTTTTCAAATATATAATAAATATACATTTATAATATCATGTATCCTTTTTCCTCTGTGAATTATTCATTACTGCACAGGTTTTCACATATGTTGGTTTCATTTTTGACTTGCTGTTTTTTTTCCTGGTAGTGCTAGAGATCAAACCCAGGGTCTTGAGTATTCATGGTAGGCAAGAGCTAAACCCCCAGCTATAATACAGTGACTTATTTGATTTTCAGAAATCATAACATATAATATTTTGAGCCCCATTCTTAAGATTTAAATAAATTAGTCTGTTCTTGGGTATTTAGTATATAGATACACTTATTCCACAAAGCATTGTTATTTTCCATATTATCTATTAGGCTATCTAATAGCTTATCTATTAGCCTAAAACTGCTTACTTTTTAAGCTCCCTTAGGTAGTAGATCAAACAGCCTTTGTTTTGGAAGATTTATATAAACTGTTAAAATCACCAAAAAATCATCCATGTTTCCTTTAAGATTGTTTTATTTTTTAATTGTAAATGTAAGATTACACAAAACAGTAAAATCTATTCTGCTAAAACTATTCCCACCATCCTGCCTTAATGTTAAATGAACCAAGAGCAGACATCCATGTCTCTTCATGCTGAAACAAATGTGTAATCAGTCTAGTGAGAAGCAGAGAAGAGAGTATTTGAATATTGTTTTTATTTCCTAGAAAGTGTCACCTTAAATTGCTTTCTCCATAGCAGGCCTTTCCCACATAATTTATGAAATAACTATTAATTTGTGTTTTATGTGGTTGGTGCTCCCAAATTCAGCCCATCAATAACATCGAATTATAACTAAAAAGTTACATTTCATCTTTGTTTGCAAACCACAGACGCCAAACTTGGCCAATATCATTTGAATGATCAACTTACATCTATAAGTTTGAATCTTTGTGAAATTGTTTTAATGATCTATCTTTATATGTGGAGCATTGCTGGTAGGATTGCAAACTTGTACAATCACTGTGGAAATCAATCTGGCATTTTCTCAGAAAATTGGAAATAAGTCTACCTGAAAAAACACTCTTGGGCATATACCCAAAAGATGTTCTACCATACTACCAGAGACACATGCTCTACTATGTTCACAGCAGTTTTATTTGTAATAGCCAGAAACTGGAAGCAACCCAGCTGTCCCTCACCCGAAGAATGGATAAAGAAATGGAACACGTGGATAAAGAAAATGTGGTACATGTACAAAATGGAACACTAACCAGCTATTAAAAACAAGGACATCATGAATTTTGCAATCAAGTGGAGGGGACTAGAAAATATCATCCTGAGTAAGGTAACCCAGACCCAAAAACACATTCATGGTATGTACTCACTGATAAATAGATATTAGCCAAAAAGTACAGAATAACCATAATATATTCTACAGACCCAAAGAAGCTAAATAAGATGGAAGGCCCAAGTGAGGATGCTACAATCCCACTTAGAAGGGGAAACAAAATAGTCATAAGAGGCAGAGGGAAGGAGGGACCTGGATGGGAGAAGTTAGGGGGAGAGGAATAGGGGGACAGAATCAAGATGTGGGGAAAGACAAGAGAGAGGTCCAGAGGACCAAAAGAATGAATGGAAATATGCAGCTTCCGGGGATGTTGGAAATCTCTAGTAACTCCCAGAGACCCGGAATGGTGAGACTCCTAGAACTGAATGTGGATTACCTCAGCCAAAATGGCCCAACAGTGGGGATATGGAACCTGAAGAGGCCATCTTCAATAGCCAGAAATGAGCCCTGGTAGAGGGATGCTTACACCAACCCACCCACAAAACTTTCAACCCCAAATTGGTCCTGTCTAAAATAAATACAGGGACAATGATTGAGCAGGGGCTAAAGGAATGGGTGACTAATGACTGACCCAACTTGAGAGCCCCATAGGCAGGAACCAATCCCTGCCACTATTAATGTTGCTTTGTTGTGATTGCAGACAAGAGTCTAGCATGGCTGTCCTCTGAGAGGCTCTGGTCAGAAGCTCACTGAAGCACATTTAAATATTCACAGACAAATATTGGATGGAGGTTGGGACCCCTATGGAAGAGTTTGGGGAACAATTGAAGTCCCTAAAGGTGATGGCAACCCCATAGGAAAACTAACAGTGTCAACTAACCTGGACCCCCTGGGAGCTTCCAGAGATTGAGCTACCAACAAAAGAGCATATGCAGCCCTCCCCTGCACATATGCAGCAGAGTACTAACTTGCCTGGCCTCAGTGGGAGAGGATGTGCCTAATCCTGGAGAGACTTGATGCACCAGAGTGGAGGAGACCCATGGAGGAGGGCACCCTCTTAGAGGTGAAAGAGAGGTGGGGATGGGGAGGAACCCTTTGAAGTGGGACAGTATTTGGGATATAAATACATAAATAAATTTCAAAATAAATAAATTAAAATTAAAAATTACAAAGAGAAAAGAAACCAAACAAGCAAGCAAACAAACAAAAACCCTAAGAGACAGCATTATGAGCCAAGAAACTGCCAAAGATGCTTTTGGGTGTGTTTCTTGGTTCATCTACTGCTAGACATAATCTCAGTGTTAAAGACAAACACTACCTTAGAGTAAAAGGCTGGAGGACAATTTTACAAGCAAATGGTCTCAGGAAACAAGCTGGAGTAGCCATTCTAATATCAGATAAAATTGACTTTCAACCTAAAATCATCCAAAGAGACTCAGAAGGTCACTTCTTGCTGGCCAAAGGGAAAATCCACCAGGAAGAGCTCTCAATACTGAACATCTATGCTCCAAATGCAAGGGCACCCTCCTTCGTAAAAGAAACCTTACTAAAGCTTAAAGCACACATTACACCTAACACAATAATTGTGGGTGACTTCAACACCCCACTCTCCTCAATGGACCGATCAGGAAAGCAGAAACTAAACAGGGACACAGTGAAACTAATTGAAACTCTGGACCAATTGGATTTTACAGATATATATATATAGAACATTTCATCCTAAAGCTAAAGAATATACCTTTTTCTCAGCACCGCATGGTACCTTCTCCAAAATAGACCATATAATCGGTCACAAGACAGATGTCAACAAATACAAGAAGATCAAGCTAATCCCATGCCTCTTATCAGATCACCATGGAGTAAGAGTGGTCTTCAATAGCAACAAAAACAACAGAAAGCCCACATACACATGGAAACTGAACAATACTCTACTCAATGACACCTTGGTCAAGGAAGAAATAAAAAAAGAAATCAAAGACTTTTTAGAATTCAATGAAAATGAAGGTACAACCTACCCAAATCTATGGGACACAATGAAAGCAGTGCTAAGAGGAAAACTCATAGCTCTAAGTGCATCCAAAAAGAAACTGGAGAGAGCATACACTAGCAGCTTAATGGCACACCTTAAAGCCCTGGAAGAAAAACAAGTTAATTCACCCAGGAGGAGTAGAAGACAAGAAATCATCAAACTCAGGGCTGAAATCAATCAAATAGAAACAAAGAGAACCATACAAAGAATCAACAAGACCAGGAGCTGGTTCTTTGAGAAAATCAACAAGATAGATAAACCCTTAGCCAGACTAACCAAAGGACACAGAGACAGTATACAAATTAACAAAATTAGAAATGAAAAGGGAGACATAACAACAGAAACTGAGGAAATTCAAAAGATCATCAGATCCTACTACAAAGGTCTATACTCAAAACAACTGGAGAATCTGGAGGAAATGGACGATTTCCTAGACAGATATCAAATACCAAAATTAAATCAGCATCAAGTAGACCAGCTAAATAGTCCCATAACCCCTAAAGAAATAGAAGGGGTTATAGAAAGCCTCCCAACCAAAAAAAGTACGGGACCAGATGGTTTTAGTTCAGAATTCTACCAGACCTTCAAAGAAGACTTAACACCAATACTCTCCAAACTATTCCACAAAATAGAGACAGAAGGGACACTGCCCAACTCATTCTTCGAAGCCACAATTACGCTAATACCTAAACCACAAAAAGATCCAACAAAGAAAGAGAACTTCAGGCCAATTTCTCTGATGAATATAGATGCAAAAATACTAAATAAAATTCTTGCTAACCGAATCCAAGAGCACATCAAAATGATCATCCACCATGATCAAGTAGGCTTCATCCCAGGGATGCAGGGATGGTTCAATATATGGAAATCCATCAATGTAATCCACTACATAAACAAACTGAAAGAAAAAAACCACATGGTCATCTCATTAGATGCTGAAAAAGCATTCGACAAAATTCAGCATCCTTTCATGCTAAAAGTCTTGGAAAGAGCAGGAATTCAAGGCCCATACCTAAACATAGTAAAAGCAATCTACAGCAAACCAGTAGCCAACATCAAAATAAATGGAGAGAAACTTGAAGCATTCCCACTACAATCAGGGACTAGACAAGGCTGCCCTCTCTCTCCATATCTTTTCAATATAGTACTTGAAGTTCTAGCAAGAGCAATTAGACAACATAAGGAAGTCAAAGGGATACAAATTGGAAAGGAAGAAGTGAAACTATCATTATTTGCAGACGATATGATAGTTTACCTAAGCGACCCAAAAAACTCCACCAGAGAACTTCTACAGCTGATAAACAACTTCAGCAAAGTGGCAGGTTATAAAATTAACTCAAGCAAGTCAGTGGCCTTCTTGTACTCAAAGGACAAGCAGGCTGAGAAAGAAATTAGGGAAATAACACCCTTCACAATAGCCACAAACAACATAAAGTATCTTGGCGTAACTCTAACCAAACAAGCGAAAGATCTGTACAACAGGAACTTCAAGTCCTTGAAGAAAGAAATCGAAGAAGACCTCAGAAGATGGAAAAATATTTCTTGCTCCTGGATTGGCAGGATCAATATAGTAAAAATGGCCATCTTGCCAAAAGCAATATACAGATTCAATGCAATCCCCATCAAAATCCCAACTCAATTCTTCATAGATCTAGAAAGAGCAATTCTCAAATTCATCTGGAGCAACAAAAAACCCAGGATAGCTAAAACTATTCTCAACAATAAAAGGACTTCTGGGGGAATCAATATCTCTGACTTCAAGCAGTACTACAGAGCAATTGTGTTAAAAACTGCATGGTATTGGTATAGCAACAGGCAAACAGATCAATGGAACAGGATTGAAGACCCTGAAATTAACCCACAGACTTATGGTCACTTGATCTTTGATAAAGGAGCCACAACCATCCGATGGAATAAAGATAGCCTTTTCAACAAATGGTGCTGGTTCAACTGGAGGTCAACATGCAGAAGAATGCGAATTGACCCACTCTTATCTCTTTGCTCTAAGATCAACTCCAAGTGGATCAAGGACCTCCACATAAAACCAGACACACTGAAACTATTAGAAAAGAAACTTGGGAAGACCCTGGAGGACTTGGGCACAGGGGAAAAGTTCCTGAACAGAACACCAATAGCGTACGCACTAAGATCAAGAATCGACAAATGGGACCTCATAAAATTACAAAGTTTCTGCAAAGCAAAGGACACTGTCCGAAGGACAAAACAGCAACCAACAAAGTGGGAAAAGATCTTTACCAACCCCACATCCGACAGAGGGCTAATATCCAATATATACAAAGAACTCAAGAAGTTAGACTGCAAAGAACCAAATAACCCTATCAAAAAATGGGGCACAGAGCTAAACAAAGAATTTTCACCAGAAG
The DNA here is from genome assembly GCA_964023405.1 of Apodemus agrarius. Taxonomy (NCBI): domain Eukaryota; kingdom Metazoa; phylum Chordata; class Mammalia; order Rodentia; family Muridae; genus Apodemus; species Apodemus agrarius. The sequence continues at coordinate 140,610,595 of OZ030010.1, read as the reverse complement.
AAATTCGGATGGCAGAGAAACACCTTAAGAGATGTTCAACATCATTAGTCATCAGGGAAATGCAAATCAAAACAACCCTGAGATTCCACCTCACACCAGTCAGAATGGCTAAGATTAAAAACTCAAGAGACAACAAGTGCTGGCGAGGATGTGGAGAAAGAGGAACACTCCTCCACTGTTGGTGGGATTGCAAAATGGTAAAACCACTCTGGAAATCAGTTTGGCGGTTCCTCAGAAAATTGGGCATGTCACTTCCAGAGGACCCTGGCATACCACTCCTGGGCATATACCCAGAGGACTCCCCTACATGCAATAAAGACACATGCTCCACTATGTTTATAGCAGCCTTGTTTATAATAGCCAGAAATTGGAAGGAGCCCAAATATCCCTCAAAGGAGGAATGGATACAGAAAATGTGGTATATTTATACAATGGAATACTACTCAGCAATTAAAAATAATGAATTCATGCAATTTGTAGGTAAATGGTTAGACCTGGAAAATATCATCCTGAGTGAGCTAACCCAATCACAAAAGAATGCACATGAAATGCAATCACTGATAAGTGGATATTAATGAGCCCAGAAGCACTAAATACTCAAGACACAAATAGCAAGTCAAATGATTCCCAAGAAGAAGAAAGGAGAGGACCCTGGGCCTGTAAAGATTGCATCCAGTTTAGTAAAGAAACCGAGGGGGGAGGGGGAATGATTGGGGAATAGTTGGGGGGGAGAAGAACTATGGGAACTATGGTGGGTGGGAACTGGGAAAGGGGAAAGCCTTTGAAATGTAAACATAGAATATAGAAAATAAAAATAACTAAAAAAAAAACATATCCTTAAGAATAAATTGTTTTGCTGGTGAGTTCTCCTTAAAGAAAACTATTTTTTGGTTTGTTTTCAGTGCTTAGCAATTAGAGATTGCTTTTGGCTTAGCGGTTAGAGTATTTATCCACTTCTTTCATTTCTGGGATCCCACCTGTTTTAGAGCCTTGCAGGCACTGTGTATGCTACTTCAGTCTGTGAGTTCTTTGTGCATCTTCTCTACTATGTTTAAAAGTCATTGTTTCCTTGGTATCCTCTCTCTTCTCTGGTTTGTCCACTCTTTCCACCCCTTATTCCATAAGATTTTTTGAACTTTGAGGAGAAGAATTTGGTGGACATATCTTGTTTAGGATCAAGTATTCTAAGGTCTCTCACTCTCTGTGTATTGTTTGGTTGTGGATTTCTATGTTTGTCTACATCTTCTGAAAGAGGAATCTTCTCTTATGATAGCTGAGGAAGTCACTGATCTATGAGTATAGTAGAATATAATTAGGAGTCATTTTATTGCTATGTTTCTTTAGTGGTACAGTAGCATATGGTTTTCCCCTAAGTCCATGAACTATCTAGTTTCAGATTCTTGTTCACCCAAGCAGCATCGAGTGTGGGTTTCATCTCATGAAGTGAGCTGTAAAGCATCTTTGACATCTCGGTGTTCCAATGGTTATGTAGGTATTATCTTCTTTCAGTCTCTGGAGAGCAACCTATACCTTTGGCAATAGCCTGAGTTGTTTGGGGGTTCCTGTAGTCAATAACTCAGTTAGGTGTAACCCATTCCCAGTACTGGAACCTTCATTTGGCAGAAGAGATATTAAACTGGGCCTCTCTCTCCCTGTTTTTTTTTTTTTTTTGGCAATTTCACTTAGATCACCTTCATATATGTATAAATTTGGGAAGACTTTACTATACTAGGTTTCTAGAATAACACTCAAATGTGTCTTAATTTTAGTTGTCCCTCCCCATATTCCCTCCCTTGGTCCTCTTTTTCTTCTCTTCTGCTTATGACCCTTATGTTCCAGTCTTCCACCCCTCCCATCCATAATTATTCTATCTCCTTTTCAGTCTCTTATGTTATACCTAGCTCCTTACTCTAAACTCTATGGTTCTACAGATTGTAACTTAGTTATCATTGATTTAACTACTAATATTCACATAAAAGTGAAGACATACTGTATTTGTCTTTGGAGGTATGGGTTGTATCACCCAGGCTTAATTATTTTTCCATTTGCATCCATTTTTTCTGGAAATTTGTGGATGCAAATGCAAATCTACAAAATTCATGCAATTAACAAGGTACATTTAATGCTAAAATGTTAGGGTCCTATTTAGAATATATTCACTTAACAACCAAGGGATAATAATGTTTCCAATCTCGTTTCTAGACAACTTTAATCTGCACTATTATACTGTATTCTTAAAATGTATCATTTTATATACTTACTCTTTTATATAAGACTGCCACTATTCTACATCATTTGTATGTATTAATTCATTTAATCACCATATCTATCATCCCCATTTTACTGAAGAAATTGTAACAGTCTAGAAGAAAAAAACAACAGTTAGGCAATATGTTCTGGTCATAAAGGAAGTGACAACATGGTGCTAGGATTCTATTCCAAATATTTTAAGACCTTTAGCTGCTTAGATCAGGAATGTCTTCATTATGAAAGACTATCTGCTTCTATAATACACAATAATTATATAAGCAAATCACATTTCTAGTACATAGTCAAAAATGGAAGATGTATTTAACATAGTCTTTAAGGATTAAACCATGGCACCAGTGGCTTGGTTTTAACATTTCAATAGTTTCATTAAATGGATCATACTCCTATAATCAACTGAAAATAATGGGGACTATGAAGATAGTTCAGTTACATTGTTAGAAGGTAAAAAATATGTGAATCCATATTTTCTTACATATCAGCAATAAGTTAAAATACACTGAAAATACATTAATTCACAATAGAAAGAACATAATAAACTAGTGAGAAAACTATTATTGGTTTAGGCATTATAAACAATTCATAAATTTTCTCAACATATTTAAGCAAAACTATCATTTTAACTACTTGTCGATTCTTGTGCCAGCCCTACACACTTTCATAATAAGTTTAACGGATACCTTACTCTTCATGCCTTGTGCTTCGTGTTTAAACATCATTATCCATGTAGTCTTAAAAATAAACAATATTTATTGTAAAAACAATAACCCTCTGATAAATTTCTAGACACATGATTCAATGTGAAAATTGTCACAATGCCTATTTAAAAAATTAAAATTTAGAATTTTTCTATCAAGGATTACATGAGTATATATATTTTAATATCCTAATAAAACAGGGGGTTATAATGGAAAATCCATAACTTCTTGATTTATAACTTCAATTTTCTTCCAAAAGTTAGATTGAAAAAATAGTATATGTTAGTAAATAATTCTTGTTCCTAATATTCTAAACAAGAAAATCTCCATTCTTCTGGGCAGGACATAGCCATTGCATTAACTCTCCTACAGCAGCTATGGATACCCACACAGGGTCAGCACAAAAACTGGTCCAGTGAGACATAAATGTCAGAAACTCTCGGGAGGCCACACCTCTTACTCCCAAGGCTATATGCTACTAATTGATTCAAGGAGGGGAGAATCATAGTCTTCAGTTGTGTTTCAACTTGTGACCCCACTATAATCTAGTAGATACTTCGAATGCACTGATAACCGAGTTGGTCCTGGTTAAAGGGATCATAAAATAACAAAAAGTCATGAATCTGGAATTGTTAGAGACAAGTAGGAAAAGGTATGTTTGATTCAGATGGGAGGAAGAAAAGAAAAAGTGGAGAGAGAAAGTAATAAGACATTATATAAGTATGAAGTTGTCAGAGAACAAAACTAACCAATAAAAGAAATAAAAGGAAAAAATATGAAGCAAAATCTCCCTCAAGTGGAAAAGGCCATCTACCTTATACATTATTCTAAAAGTAAAATATTCCAAACAATCAGTGTCAACAGAAGAACTATGAGAATTAATAGTCAATGCTATGGGAAATTTTTGTGTTTTCAGGGAAAAGATAAAAAATGTCATTCACAGTATACACAGAGGTACTTTCCACATGTAGTAATGAGTTGAAAGTTAAACAACTCAAAGATCTACAAGAATGTCAATAATGCACAGTAAGCTAAGAATATTATGAAGTAAAACACTCAAGAGCATATAGCATGTGTAATAACAGTTTACCATCAAATTTTTATATAAATTCTATGTTAAAATATATATATCCAGGCTTTTGGTACTAGTTATACTGATGCTAAGGGAGATTTGGAGGTGTAGGTGGTCTATGTGGCTTATGACTTTTGTTTTAATGTTGCACATTAGTAAATGAAAAGATGATAGCACATCATGACATAGAAACTTCAAAGTAAAATTATAAATCAATGTGCATTATGAGAAACATTAAATGGGTGAATAGGAAAGAAAATATGGTAGAGTTAATAATGATAAAATATAATTAGTTTGACACAACATAAGCAAACATTAACCCAGCAAAGAAAAGTATATAAAAATATATTTTTATATAGTGGATACAACCATTTTTCATTGAATAACCAGATACAGCTTAATTATGTGGGTAATTGTTCACATTCTGTACAAAATAATTCCCAGTTAGAATTGATTCGTTTCCCTCAATTCATACTCTTTTATTGTTAACTTTTAGGCCATTAAAATACATTGATATTGGAAAGGAGGATGTGACTAAATGGTCAGGTACTTGCCTAGTAATCAAAAGGACCTGAGTTTAATCTCCTTCACTAATATCTTAAAATTAATTTTAATACACTAATATTGTGACACAGAGATCAATCAACAAGAGCAGCTGCTGTCCAAGTGTGAGGATCTGATTTTAAATTTCCAGCACCCACATCAAAAGCTGAGCATGGTCAAACATAAATCTGTAATGCTAGTGATGGTGGAGACAGAGAGATTACAATCATCATCATAATTAGATTTGGTGAAGTCCCCTGTCTCAGTGGAATATTACAGTATGACAAAGTAAAATACCTAATACTCGTCTCTGATCTCCATGCTCATGCATGAGTACACGCACATGCATGAAGACACACATATATGTATGTCCCTACACATACATATACATACAAACACAACTAACATTAACAAAGATGTTAGATACTAATATCAAAATCACATAGAAGAATAAAATTTGGTACTCCAAAGAAAAGTGAGGGAATAATAGTTTAGAATAGCCTATAGTATATTTTATGAATAATTAAAACTTAATATTGCATAATAAAGATATAAAATATGGAAATGTCTATAATTTCATAAAGGATGTTATAGTAATAAACTAAAATACAAAATTATGCTCTAAGATATATATATTATGTATATTATATACTAAAATGGTAAAATATTGACGTTCATTTGAAAGTATAAGTGAGCTTCAGTATTTAGTAAAAACTGAAGATGAGTGAAGTAATCCAGAACCAGAAAAAAAAACCCTGCATGTTCTTGCTCATATGTGATTCCTAGCCTCAAATTCTTAGATGTGAGTGTATGACTTGGAAAAACTAAACCATAGAAACCAGGAATGTATAAATGGACCACCATATGGTTTTTTTCTATTTGTGTGTGTGTGTGTATGTGTGTGTGTGTGTGTGTGTGTGTGTGTGTGTGAGAGAGAGAGAGAGAGAGAGAGAGAGAGAGAGAGAGATATTTTGGAAAGGAATAGCAGGCTATAAAATGGAAAGTGGAGTATTAGGAGGGAGCTCCAACTGGGGAGGAAGAAGGGAGGTCAACATAGAAGGAGGAGGGTCTAAAGACAAGTGACAAATTAACACTAATGTTGTTTGATAAAGCTTCAAAGAATTATATTATTTCAAATTTAGAAAAAATATACACAATACTGAGTATATATAAACATATATGTGTATTGTATATAATCTAAAAAGAAATTATGCCACTTGGGCTGACAATGACAAGAACAATAGGCCAATAAAAACCCCAGCACCAGTCATGAGAAACCTTACCTCAAGTGATAGGTTAGGGAATTTCAAGTGACTTCCAAAATAATATAGGTTATCAGTATAGCCCTTGGTTGCTTCTCAGGGACTGATAGTGAAATCCTATTATTGAAGACACTACATCTGGGGTATTTCAACCTGGTTTTGACCTGACAGCCTCTTTTTCCTGTGGTCTAGCACTCATGATTACAGAAAGTTCTTCGCAAACTGTCAAGGGAGAGAAGCAATTAGACAATCCTACTCAGGTTAAACAGCATGAATTACAATTACTAACCTGACAAGCTATAGATAAAGGCACATTAAGTGGCAGTCATTGGCCCAAGAAAAGACTTCTGACCAGAAATCAGTTAGCAAGGCACTAGAATCAACAGTCAGAAAATGTGGCCTCAGGACACAGAAAAGTCTGTGCATGGAAAACCTCCATCACTTAGACAAAGTTGCAGCATAAAGAAAGGAAGATTTTTGCCAACTACATATTCAATAAGGGGCTAATATCCAAAATATATAAAGAACTAAAATAACCTGTATGTCAAGAAAACAACTCAATTTAAAATATGGGGTACAGATCTAAACAGAATTTTACAAAGAGGAAACACAAATGGTTAAAGAAATGTTCATTCAGCATCCCTAGTCATCAGGGAAATGCAAATCAAAATGATTTTGTCTTTCAATTGGAACTTCATGAAGTTTGTGAGTTTTATCAGGAGGATTAAATTCTATCATTTCTATGAAAGTCTAATAACAAATACTGTCTGTGGTTTTATTATCTTGTTTCATGGATGCATTTTGTTTCTTTGAAACTATAGATGGCTGATGTAACATTTCAGTATTTCTTTTACATAGGTACCAGAGATATAAATTCTAGTTGTCATGTTTTCAGGGCAAGGACTTTATCTATTAAGTTATCCTCCTAATCTCTACTTTTATTTTGTAAAATTGTGTTTATGGATAAATAAGGGTTCATTTTCACCAACATTCTCTCTAGAAACTTTGTCATCAAATTTCTATAATCTTTGCCAGTTACGTAAGCAAAAACATAAATAAATAAAAAAGGAGCTTTATTGCTATTTTAATGTGTTTTTCTCTAATTCTCATTATGTTTAAACAGCATTTCATATGTTTATTGATTGCTGGTTTTCTATTAATTTCTATTTTTATCATTTACATGTTTTCATTTTCTTTTAAACAGTTTGTTGAAATGTTGTATATGGCAGTCATTATATTTTGTCTGTAATATGTGCTATAAAGCTAATATTTCCTCATCTATTATTTGTTTTGGCATGTTGCATTTGTTTCCATTTAACGCATTTTAATTTATACCTGTTATTGTAACTTTGCATGTATTGCCTTTTCCTATTTTCCTCCCATAAGAAACTCCTCCATCAAGATTTATACCAGTATTATTCTAAATTGAGTTACTTGTCCTACTTAGATCCTTAATCCACATGGATTTAATTCTATATGTTGGAAAATAAGTTTGAATTCATTTTCTATAGGATTAAAATTATTTGTGCACCAGTGAAAAAATAAATAATCTTTTGCTCACTGGAGTAAAAACTGCATCCCTATGTATTTTTGAACTATTTTATACACTTTCAGTTTTGATTCCATCACTTATTTGTCAATTCTGTGTCTGTACCATAGTACTATAATTTCACTACAAGATTTGTATATAATTATGCAAATATTTCTTCACAATTTCTTCGCAGAGTTTTTTTTTCTGTAAACATTAAAACCACTTTATGCAGTTCCAGAAATGAATCTGTATCTGTCAAGATTCGTTCAGATAACAAATGATACATTCACCTCAATAATTAGGGAGACTTCAATAAAAGGACAGGTGCAGATGAGATAAAGGATACTGAAAAAGCATGGTTAATCACCATTGGACTAGCAGTACCAAGAGACCATGGCTACTTCTAGGTCTGAAGTTTGAAGGGAAAGCAGAGATTGCTTTAGTCCTAAGAGACAGTTACTAACAGGGCTCTTTTGTAAAGGGCCACAGGCTGTCTATGACAACTGGATGTGAGGAAGTCAGGGAAATAAATACCCTGACTGTACTCAACCCCCACCTCCAGAATTCTTGCTTTACTGGCCATACTGAATCAGGAAGCAGAAAACAAGAGAAGGGGCACATGTACTACATATCAATCAGCATCTTAGGACACAAAACAGGATAGAGAAGGAAGAGAGTGCATTTGGAGGAGCAGACCAGATGGAGCATATCTAATTCAGAGCCCACTGAAGCCATGATCCCAAATTGTATTCATTTAATGTAGATCAATTTGTGAAGACTGAAATTCTGTAGAGGAAAGTCTCTGTAGTGGAAGGAAACTTGACAAATCTGAAGACTACAAAGATTAATGAACAAAGAAATGTCGGTGAAGGCAAGGATGAGAAGGGTGAGGGGCGGGGGATGTGGGAAGAACTGAGAACTTCTTAACTTATGACAAGGAAGGAAAACATTATTCTAAATACATTGTTCTGCACCCTGCAGTTTTCTTTAGTTTTGTTACAGGAGTTTTTGTATATGTTTTAAATATATCTCAATCATTTTCCTAAATCCACCAATTTATGCTCACTTCAAAGTAAGTGATACTGATCATTTCACTTATTATAGAATAAATAAATGAAAGTCTTCATCCATTCATGTTAATATAATAGAATACCTGATACTAGGCAACTTATAAGGAACAGAAATGTCTCTGAGAGCAGCCTATTCTGCATAAATGATACACTCTTACTTTGTCTTCATGTGGCAGAAGGGATAGAAATCTCTGGAGAATTCCCTCAAACTAATTTTATCAGGTCATAATTTAAAAGCTTTCCTTTAAATTTTCATTGTTTATTTTCATTTATTGTGTTGTATGTGTGTGAGAGAGAGTATAAACATAGCACAGTGCACATGCAGAATTGATAGGGCAGTTCGTGGAAAACAATTCCCATCTTCCACTTTCATTTGAGTCCTAGGGTTCTATCTTAGGCACTTGGGCTTACAAAGCAAGCATATTTACCTGGTGGCCATTTTTCCAGACCCTTTAAAACCTTTCAAAAGGCCATAAAATTTAAAACTAGCCCATCAGCAGGGAACTCATTTAAACAAATTCAAACTGTAACTTAAAGGTATCATGTTTTGATTGCATGTCCTTAAATAATTAATGTATGTTGACACTTGTATTTGTTTGCTTGTTTTCATTTTTCTTTGTCATAGTATGTCAGTCACACCCTAAAACTCTCAGTGTGTGTCCAGTAATTCTTACTTAAGTCTCTCTTGAAAGGCATGCCTCTCTTTTAGGTCAGCTTTATTCCAGTGATTAGTCAATGCAGGGTTAAATTCCTGGCCCAAGATTTAAAGGGAAACACTTCTGAAAGATTATGCCGGCTCTAATGCATTCCTGGGAAGAAGAAAGAGTCAGTCAAGCTTCTGCTTTCATCATACACTGAGGCTATTAATCACCAAAGCACTTGCCAATTAGACTGCCACATGAAGGTTCTCAAGTCTGAGTCTATTTCACAGAGACAGGATGTTAGTACAACACCACATTTACTCAGTGATACACGTATATTTTTAACCCTGTATCTTACATGTTTTTAAATTATTTTTGTTGCCTGCTATTTGAAATTTGGTCCATAGTACTTTTGTTTTTCTCATTATTTAACTTAATAAATGTTTGTAATCTATATTATTTAATTGGAACTTTCATAAATTTGAATATTAATTTTTTAACTCTTTAAAAGTACATTTAATTGAGACAGGCTTATAGGTTCAGAGGTTTAGTCCATTATCAAGGCAGGAACATGGCAGCAATTCAAGCAGGTATGGTGTAGGAGGAGCTTGAGGGTTTTATATCTTCACTTGAAGGCTTCTAGAAAAATACTGGCTTGCAGGCAGCTAGGATGAGGGTCTTAATACCCACACCCACAGTGGCACCTACTCCAACAAAACCACACCTACTTTAATAGGGTCACACCTTCTAATAGTGCCACTCTCTGGCCGAACATATACAAACCATCACATTCCACACCCTAGCCCCCATAGGCTTGTTCAAACATATGAGTCTATGAGGCCATACCTAAATATAACATAATACAAAATTCATTTAGTCCAACTTCCAAATCCCCCATAGTTTATAGCACTCTCAACAATGTTAAAAGTCTAAAGTTCAAAGTCTCTTCTGAGATTCATCCAATCACTTAACCGTAATCCCCAAAGCTGGGTAAACTCCAAACTCTGCATCTCCATGTCTGATGTCAGATCTCCAACTCCTTTTTCATCCTGGTTGACTGCAACAAACTTCTTTTCCTGAGCTGTTTCTATTTGCTGACAGCTGCTTTCCTCAGCAGATACCCAATGGCTCTGATATTTCAAACATCTTGGGATCTCCAGGGATCTCCAAGGCAACTTCAATGTCACAGCTTCTTGTTCCAATGTCTGGGATCCACACATGATCTTCTGGCCTCCTCCAAAGAGCTTGCTTTACTTTTCCAGCTCTGCCCTCTGTAGCACTTTAAGCTCAGGTTGATCCAATCCACTGCTGCTGCTGCTGTTCTTGGTGATCATTCCATGATATTGGCATCTCCAATACACTGGGGTCTTCCCCTGTAACTAGGCTTCACCAATAGCCTCTCATAGTCTCTCTTCATGTTGCCAAGCCTCAACTTCTTTGCATGACCCCTTCAGTCCTTGGCCAACAACTGCAACTGAGACTGCACCCCCACCAATGGCCTTCCATAGCCTCTCACAGTGCTAAGCTTCAGCTGTTCTTCAGGACCCCTTCATGCCTTCAAAATTAGTACCACTTGGATTATTTTTACAGGTTACCAAGTACAGCTACAGAATGAGGTACAACCTTGGCTATTTCTGGAACACAGCTTCTTTGTGCTTTCAGAAAACACTTTCCATAAGATTTCACCTCAGATTCCCCTGCATACAATAAAGACACATGTTCCACTATGTTCATAGCAGCCTTATTTATAATAGCCAGAAGTTGGAAGGAGCCCAGATGTCCCTCAAAGGAGGAATGGATACAGAAAATGTGGTATATTTATACAATGGAATACTACTCAGCAATTAAAAATAATGAATTCATGCAATTTGTAGGCAAATGGTTGGATCTGGAAAATACCATCCTAAGTGAGTTAACCCAATCACAAAAGAATACACATGAAATGCAATCACTGATAAGTGGGTATTAATGAGCCCAGAAACTCTGAATACTCAAGGCATAATTAACAAATGAAAAGATTCCCAAGAAGAAGGAAGGAGAGGACCCTGGTCCTGAAAAGACTGGATCCAGTTTTTTTAGGAGAGTACCAGAACAGAAAAAATGCAGGGGGGGGTGATGGGGGAATAGGCGGGAGGTGGCATGGGGGGGGGGAGGGGAAGAGGACTTATGGAACATAGGGTGAAGGGGAAACTGAGAAAGGGGAAAGCCTTTGGAATGTAAACAAAGGATATAGAAAATAAAAAAATAAAAATAAAAAAAAAAGATTTCACCTCAGTGTGGTGGTCTCTTCTTAACCACCACCAATTTCTTAGCTGCAGCTAACCAGCATCAAAGGTCCCAATGGTCCCTTCTATTCTGCACTCTAAAGACGGAGCCACATGGTCAAAACTGCCAGGTTCTGCTGCTTGCTAGGGCTGGACCATCCACCCCCCTTATTTTATTACCAGTTTTTTGTTTTCCAACTACCTCACTGCCTAGGCTTCGCTTTCCTGGAACTTGCTCTGTAGAGAACTCAGAGTTCATGGCTCTGACCCCTGTAATGCTGGGATTAAAGGTATGTACTACCATGCCTGGATTTAAGCTTTTCTTCACCTAGAAACTGCCTTGTCCTAGGCTGCACTTAAACTCAGAGATCTGCTTGGTTTTATCTCCTGGGATTAAAGACATATACCACCACCATGCCTGGATCTATACTTAGCTGGGTAGGATCTTGCCCCAAAATCCCACTTCCTTAATTTGTTAAGAGGATTCAGCTCCATTTCACTTCCTGGTGTCCTTTTAATACTTGGACCATATATTTTATGTTTTTCCTTTCTCAGCTGGCTACACTTGTTTAAAATGTTCTTTATGAGACATAACCTGGGAACAAAGTCTATGATGGGCGTTTCTGAGATTTCCTTTGCAAATGCAATTAATCTGACACTCTTCACCTTAGCCTCAGGCAGATTCTTCAGAAAAGGGCAAAAAGTAGCCACATTCTTCACCAAAATACCACAAAAACAGTCTCTAAATCACATACTGAAATTCTTCTATTTTGAAACCTCCTGGGCCAGGTCTGCACAGTTCAAATCACTCTTGGCAACGAAGATTTCCATATTCCTACTAGGATAGCCCATTAAGCCACACTTAGAGCATCCCACTGCTTTCCAAATCCAAAGTCCCCAAATCCATATTCTTCCAAACAAATCCTTAGTCAGGTCTATCACAACAATACCTTAATCCCTGGTACCAACTTCTGTCTTAGGGTTTTACTGCTGTGAACAGACATCATGACCAAGGCAACTCTTATAAAGAACATTTAATTGGGGCTGACTTACACACTCAGAGGTTCAGTCCATTTTCATCAAGGTGGGAAGATGACAGCATCCAGGCAGGCATGGTTCAAGAAAGCGCTTGAGAGTTCTACATCTTTATCTGAAGGCTGCTAGCAGAATACTGGCTTCCAGGCAGGTAGGATGAGGGTCTTAAAGCCCACATCCACAGTGACACACTCACTCCAACAGGGTCACACCTATTTCAATGGGGCCACACCTCCTAAAAGTGCCACTCTCTGGGCCAAGTATATACAAACCATCATACCACTCCTTGTCTAATGGTATATAACTGGAGAAGCAAGAAAAAATTGACAGAATCACTATCCCTGACTGAAAGCTATACTACAGAGTATTAGGAGTTCTCTAGTGGAATTTTTGGGGCCACTTAAGTAAATGATCATATCATCTACAAATAGTAATATTTTGACTTCTTTTTTTCCAATTTGTATCCCTTTGACATCCTTTTGTTGTGTAATTGTGCTAGCTAGAATGTCAAGTACTATATTGAATAGATATGGAGAGAGAGGGGCAGCTTTGTCTGGATCCTGATTTTAGTGGGATTGCTTCAAAGTTTTCTCCACTTAGTTGGATGTTGGCTACTTCTTTTATTTTACTTCAAATGGTATCCCCTTTCTGTGTTACCCCTCCAAAAAAACCCTATCCAATGCCCCCTCCCCTTGCTCACCCCCCCCAAATTTCATGACTTGCATTCCCCTATTCTGGGGAATCAAGCCTTCACAAGACCAATAGCCTCTCCTCTCATTGATGTCTGAAATGGTCATCTTCTGCTACATATATAGCTGGAGACATGGGTCCCTCCACGTATAATCTTTGGTTGGTGGTTTAGTCCCTGGGAGCTCTGAGAGTACTGGTTGGTAAATATTATTGTTCCTCCTGCAGGGCTGCAAACCTCTTCAGCCCATTGGGTCCTCTCTTTAGCTGCTCCATTGGGGACCCTATGGTCATTCAGTTTGTTGGCTGTGAGCCATGGGTGTTTTGATCCACTTTCCAATAAGGATCAAAGCATCCATACTTTGGTTTTCCTTCTTCTTGAGCTTCATGTGGCTGTGAGTTGTATTTGGGTATTCTGAGCTTTTGGACTAATATCTACTTATCGGTGAGTACATAACATGTGTATTATTTTGTGATTGGGTTACCTCACTCAGGATGATATTTTCTAGCTCCATCCATTTGCCTAAGAATTTCATGAATTCATTGCTTTTAATAGCTGAGTATACTCCATTCAGTAAATGTACCACATTTTCTGTATCCATTCCTCTTTTGAGGGACATCTGGGTTGTTTCCAGCTTCTGGCTATTCTAAGGCTGCTGTGAACATAGTGGACCATGTGTCCTTAATAGATGTTGGAGCATCTTCTGGGTATATGCCAAGGAGTGGTATAGCTGAGTCCTCAGGTAGTGTTATGTTCAATTTCCTGAGGAAGCAGCAAAATGATTTCCAGAGTGGTTTTACAGCTTTCAATCCCACGAAAAATGGAGGAGTGTTCCTCTTTTTCCACATCCTCTCCAGCATTTGCTATCCCCTGAGTTTTTGTTCTTGGCCATTCTGACTGGTGTGAGGTAGAATCTCAGGGTTGTTTTGATTCACATTTCCCTGATGATTAAGGATGCTGAACATTTCTTTAGGTATTTCTCAGCCATCCAGTATTCCTCAGTTGAGAATTCTTTGTTTAGCTCTGTACCCATTTTTAATAGGATTATTTGGTTCTCTAGAGTCCAACTTCTTGAGTTCTCTGTATATATTGGGTATTAGCCCTCTCTTGGATGGAGGATTGGTAAAGATCTTTTCCCAATCTGTTGATTGCCATTTTGTTCTATTGACAGTGTCCTTTGCCTTACAGAAGATTTGCAAATTTATGCAAATTTATTCTTGATCTTAAAGCATAAGCTATTGGTGTTCTATTCAGGTAATTTTCTCCTGTGCCCATGTGCTCCAGGTTCTTTCCCACTTTCTCTTCTATTAGATACAGTGTGTCTGGTTTAATGTGGAGGTCCTTGATCCACTTGGACTTGAGCTTTGTACAGGGAGATAAGAATGAATCTAGTTGCATTCTTCTACATGGTGACTGCCAGTTGAACCAGCACCATTTGTTGAAAATGCTGTCCTTTTTCCACAGGATGGTTTTAGCTCCTTTGTCAAAGATCAAGTGACCATAGGTATGAGGGTTCATTTCTGGGTCTTCAATTCTGTTCCATTTATCATCCTGCCTATCTCTGTACCAATACCATGCAGTTTTTATCACTATTACTCTGTAGTATAGCTTGAGGTCAGGAATGGTGATTCCATCAGAAGTTCTCCTATTGTTGAGAATAGATATTGCTCTCCTGGGATTTTTGTTATTCTAGATAAATTTTGAAATTGCTCTTTCTAACTCTATGAAGAATTGATTTGGAATTTTGATGGGGATTGCATTGAATCTGTACATTGTTTTAGGCAAGATGGCCATTTTTACTATATTAACCCTGTCAATCCATGAGCATGGGAGATCTTTCCATTTTCTGAGATCTTCTTCAATTTCTTTCTTCAGAGACTCAACAAAAGTAGAAAATCTAGGGGAAATGGACAATTTTCTACACAGATACCAGGTACCAAAGTTAAATCAGGATCAGATAAATGATCTAAGCAATCCCATAACCCCTAATGAAATAGAAGTCATGAAGAGTCTCCCAACAACAACAAAAAAAGCCCAGGATCAGATGGGTTTAATGCAGAGTTGTATCAGACCTTCAAAGAATTCCTAATACCAATACTCTTCAAACTATTCCACCAAATAGAAACAGAAGGAACACTACCCAATTCGTTCTATGAACCCACAATTTCTCTGATACCCAAACCACAAAGATTTAACAAAGAGAACTTTAGACCAATTTCCCTTATGAATATCAATGCAAAAATACTCAAATTCTTGCCAACCAAATCCAAGAGCACATCAAAATGATTATCACCATGATCAAGTAAGCTTCATCCCAGGGATGCAGGGATGGCTCAATATATGGAAATCCATCAACATAATCCACTATATAAACAAACAGAAAGAAAAAATGATCATTTCATTAGATGCTGAGAAAGCATTTGATAAAATCCAACACCTCTTCATGATAAAAGTATTGGAAAGATCAGGTATTCAAGGCCCATACCTAAACATAGTAAAAGCAATATATAGCAAACTAGTAGCCAGCATCAAACTAAATGGAGAGAAATTTGAAGCAATCCCATTGTAATTAGGTCTAGACAAGGCTGTCCCCTCTCTCCCTACATGGTCAATATGGTACTCGAAGTCCTAGCCAGAGCAATTAGACAACAAAAGGAGGTCAAAGGGCTTCAAATTGGAAGGGAAGAAGTCTAAGTATCACTATTTGCAGATCATATGATTGTATACTTCCACCAGGGAAATCCTAACCTGATAAACAACTTCAGCAAAGTGGCTGGATACAAAATTAACTCAAACCAGTAGCCTTCTTATACTCAAAGGATAAAGAGTCTGAGAAAGAAATTAGGGAAATGACACTCTTCACAATAGTCACAAATAATATAAAATACCTAGGTGTGACTAACCAAGCAAGTGAAAGATCTTTATGACAAGAAATTCAAGTCTCCAAGGAAACATAATATTCAAACTGACTAACAAGGTACCTACTTCCCCCTAATACCTCCCATGTGTTCTCCCAAGCTCTAGCTCAAATTCATTAAATTTTATTTCATCGTGTGTGTGTGTGTGTGTGTGTGTGTGTGTGTGTGTGAGAGAGAGAGAGAGAGAGAGAGAGAGAGAGAGAGAGAGAGAGAGAGACTTCTTTACATGTAAGTTGGTTCTTCAGTAAACAAGACAGTGTTGAATTGACTTGAGTAAACATCCCTTCAGGCTTATCTTAGTTTAACAATCTATCCACCTTCTTGTCAATACTGTGAATAATGTTTCCATGGAATTTATCCTGGAGCAGTACATCATCTACTCTATCATATCAGGACACTTACATAAAAAATACATATTTATGATTAACATAATTTTTAGAACTAGCAGTGTGGTAATGTTTACTCATGAAAAGTGTTTAAAAATAAGAACAAAAACCCAGATTTAAGCAAATTACATCTACAGTGATTATGAATTGCATGAAGATTATGAATAAACCAGCCACATGATCAGACTTAAAACCTAAGGATTAAACAAAAGATGTTCAAAACATATATCTTCATTCATTCACTCAACTGTCTGGTACTTTTGTGACATGGAAAATCTAGGTGATATATCCAAACTCTCTTTTCAAGCATTCCATCTGCTTATAAATGTCCTTTGTAGCAAGTTAAAGATAAAGAATGAAGTCGCTTTTCAAAGATATTACACAGAATGCCCAAACTGAAATCTTTAGTTTGAATTTAAACCTGATTTTTGCAAAAAGCTTCTTTGTAAAGCAGCCATTCCCAATTATGTCCAGTAATTTCCACATAGCTCATAATGAAAACAAATGATTCACAACTAACAAAACTGTGAGTGAATTAAAATCATGGGTTATAGAAAGTGATATTATTTATTGAGATGACTTCTGTTTTTCTGTTAGTGGAATTTAGTGAAATATTCTGCTGAATTTTACTATGTAAAAAGAACAGAGAATTGCTTTCAGGAATGAATAAATAGAATGTCCCCACCTCTAATGAAAAGAACAAAGAAGGCTTCCACTGAGTGTAGTTTGGAAGCTATTCAAATAATTTCAAAATGTGTTTATCATTAAAATGTGTTAACAAAATGTGTTTGTAATTAAAAGTTTAAAAAATCCTCAAGGAAAGCTTTTTCTGAAACTATGAAGTAACTAGTGTTATTCATGGTTTTCCATTTCTATTTGCTTAGTTTGGAGCTCCACTTCAGTTATAACTCATTTACATTGGCTTTCATCTCCAGAGCCACATCCCTGTTGGGAAAGAAACTTAGCTCATAACTCATTTCCACATACTAACAATTAAGATTTAGGAAGCATTCTTTAACTTAAACAGCTAACCTTGGGTAAAATTTTCTGATTCCTGTGTGAGAACCTTCAGAATAGAAAGTACCTTTACTAGGCAGCTTCTTCAGTATCCAGAGCAAAACATGTTCACCCACTGTATGTGCAAAACTTTTATATGAAATTCAATGAGGCTGCAATTCTGCAGCTTGGTGGTTTTTTAATGGCTAAAAGAATCATTTGAATGTTAATCTCAACAGGAATAATTTAAGATGGATTGTAGTCACATTATGTTTAACAATCAACAGGGAAATGATGTAAACAACAAAGTAATGACTTGTTAGGAGATACTCCACTTTAATTTACTTTCATTCATGTACACTTGGGTCGTGCTGAGGTGCACTGGATGCAAACCCTTGTAACATAAATATAACAAACTGTAAGTAGCTAAATTTTCTAGAGATAATCAGTGTCCACCCAGGACATGTTTTTATATGTGTTTATATCATAGGAGCTTAAGAAAGCTCTGTGGTCTATTTTTCAATTGTTGTACTTTTGAGAATATAATATATTGGTACCATTTCTTTCTTTATGCTCGTTCTTCCCTCCAAATCATCTCATATGCCCCTCTTTGTTCTCTTTCAAATTCACATCCTCTTTATTTGAATTGTTTTTAAATATACATGTATATACCTAGCATGACCTGAAATCCAGGTATTATATAACTAATTGGAATTATCTTCTGTGGAGAAAACTATTTCTTCGGTCTCAGAAATTCTTCATGGCCTGTTCTTCTTTGTGTAGAGGGGAAGACTCATGGGCTTTCCTCCATCTACTCTGGCATGCCAATTGTCTTTTTTGTTCAGCTTTTTTGGGGGGCAGTCATGGGTGTAGAGTCTGGCATTAATAGGAGACATTGTCCCACAGCAAGCTTTCAGATACTCTGGCCCTAATAATCTTTCTGGCACCCCTTCTGCAATGTTCCTTGAGTGTTAGCTCCATTGGGACTGGAATCCTCAACTCTGCATTTTGATTGGTTATAAGTTTTTGTAATGGTCTCCTTTTAGCTCTGTGTTGCTTTCTTTCTTCTCTGTTTCTTTCTCTCTGTGTAACTTTCTTCATCTATGATTTTAACTACAGTGGTTAGAATGTAGTTATGGGTTATGATGGTTTAATAAAGTGGTGGTTGAAGGTTCTGTTCCAAAATCCAGAGAAGCTGGCTGCATTTTTAGTATCAGATGTGGTTTCCCTTTTGTTGAGCAACTTATTAAGGCCTATTAGAGACCTATTTGTTACCAACAAGGTATGTATCCTACCACTGCACACCTAGGGTTATGGTCCTTTGATGGTTGTTGTAGTTTATAGTTATCATCACTGAGTAAGACTATTCATTTTTTCCCTCTGAAAGCTTATATATATATATATAGCCTTCCGGAATGGGCTGTATTTTTATATTTTCACTACCCAAAGTTTGAGAATGTTGGTGAAGATTTGGCTGTGGAATGACACTTTTGCTGGAGACCTGTAAGGGTTAATTTATTCTTTTTATTTTTTAATTTGAAATAAATTTTCTTCACAAAATATATTCTGATTATGGCTTCACTTTGCCAGACTCCTCCCAGGATCTCTCAACCTACCAGTCACCTCAATGTACATCCATTCTCATTCTTGCTCATTTGCAAACAAATGGACATGTAAAAAAATAATAATAAAATAAATCTGAATAGGATAAAACAAACAAAAAGAAACAAAAAAGTATAAGAAACACATATATATATAAATCCCATAAAAGCACACAACTGGAAACTGTAATGTATAAACAAAATACTTACAAGGATAAAATGTAAATAAAAACAAGCAAACACACAAGAACTCCAAAAAGACCATTGAGATTGTTTTGTGTTGGTCATCTACTGTTAGGCACAAGGCCTAATGTTGAAGGATGGTTTGTATACCTAGTGAGACTCCACTAGCAAAACTAATCATTCCTCTATGAGCAGTTCTGAACTGGAGATGCTTTGTGGGTTAGAGATATGGACTTGTATCTGCTTCACCTCTCAGTGCTGAGACCCCATCCTACTTAGTTCTGTGCAGGCCTTATATTTGCTGTCAATCTCAATGTGAGTTCATATGTGCATCAATCCTGTTACATCTAGAAGCCCCTGTTTCCTTTGTATCTTCATCCCCACTGTTTCACACAATCTTTCTACCACTTCTTCAACAGCATTCTCTGAGCCCTAAGGGAAGGGACTTGATAGAAACATCCTATTTAGGACTGGGTATTCTAAGGTCTCTTACTCTCTGTACCGTGTCCAGTTATATGTCTCTATATTTGTTTCTAACTACTACAGGAGGAATCTTCCTTGATGATGGCTGAGCAAGGTGCAGGTCTATGAGTATAATAGAATGACATGGGGAGCCTTTTTTTGCTACATTCCCTTAGCAAATGAGTAGTTAGTATTTGTTTTTTTCCCTTAGGTCCATGGCTTTTCCAGTCTCCTGTTCTTGGCCATCTGAGCAGTATCAGGCATGGGGTGGGTTCCATTTCATGGAATGTGCCTTAAAACCAATGAGATAATAGTTGGTTACTCTCACACTTTTGTGCTGCTATTGTACCAGTATATCTTGCAGGCAGGGCACCATTGCAGACAGAAGGGTCTGGCCTGCTGCTACCTTTTCTAATGTGGTAGGGTGAAGTGTCCCGTCCAGTACCCTAAACACTAGTCAATAGGAGTGAAAGCTCTAGGTAGGCCCCAGTTTAATTGACTTCTCTATGTTCAATGAGTTATGTAGCTATTGTCTTCAGTAATAGGGCCTTACCATCAGATTGTGCAGGACAACTGATTGCCTTGGCAATAGCCTGGGTTGCTTGGAAGTTTCCACGGGGCTCCTTTGGGCAACCACTAAATTAGATGTAACACTTCTCTGGCATTGGAGGTTTCACTTGGTGGTTAAAGATGTCTAGGTGAGAATTGACTCCTCTGTTATTTGGTTACTCCACTTAGATTTCTCTCATATATATATACACACACACACATATATATGTATATATATACATATATATGTATATAAAAGGTATATATATACCTTTTAAGAAACTTATTATGTTAGGCTTACATTTGACCCCTCAAATGGCCCTTAGTTTTAGCAGTCTTTTCTCATATTGTCATCCTTCCCACCTTCTTTTCCTTCTCCTTCCCCATTTGATCCTCCCATTCCAGCCCTATCCCACCCTACCCTATCCATCCATAAGCATCTATTTTATTTCCCATTTCCTAGGAAGATCCTTTCCTTGTTCAGTGCTTGTCTAACTTGTGAGTATACCCGAGTGTCATTTGTTATATAAATTATCCAGACCAACTGCTGTACCAACTAAGAATGGCCAACATATCACTCCCAGAATCAAGACTTATCACAATTTCTTAATCCACAAGAAATGACTAAGGAGTAGGGATTCTGTACTCAGGCATCAGTTCTTGAGGCAACATGTGCATTTGAATGGAAGAATTATTTTAAGGTTAGTGAAAAGTATATATTATCTGTCATAGCCACATTTAGTTAATGAGTTTTATTTGGAGATAGTAAGATGCACAGTTTATAGTTTGACCTGTGAATTTATTAAAGGACTGATCTTTGAAATTGAGTATATACATTCATGCACACATATACATATAAGTGTACATCACCTACTACCAGAAAACTAATAGTCTGCAAAGATAAGATCAGATCATTTGATGATAATACATCATCTGATGAATACTCATTAAATAATAAAATTTTATGGTTTATTTTATGAAAAAAATTAATATTGGGATTTCATCTTATCACCTACATTGACTTATTATATAATTTGTTTTACAATTATATCTATATGGAATTAACTATGATTGTATTTTTACAATTCTCATTCAGAAAGTTAATTTTCTAAATATATTGTAACATTTATTTTACTGAAAACTCATAAACATATGCATACCTAAATATATATGAATGTATGTTTCTCTAAATTATAGCCAACAAATTAAAATATATATAATCATATGATACAGCTAATTACTAAGACAAAAGCAATTTCATTAATTTATAAACCTAACTAGTGGGATATAAGTTGCTGGTCATAAAGTGCTAAGTTATTTCTCCTTGATTTGAACTGGCCTTATTAAGTTCTCTTCTTGTAGCAGAGGTAAAATCCTGTAAATAGCATTTCTTCTATGGAGCATCAAAGTATAAAAGTAGCCATTTTGAGCCTCCTGGTTCCTGGTGATTTCAATAAAGTAAAAGACTTGTATATTTTGGGATGTTGACTTGAAGAAACTGAAAGAGATGCAATATGAAAACAAAAATTTGGAATTCTGTGGCTCTCAAAGGAAACTTTAGTATAATAAATGAGAATTTAATCTTAAAGTGCCTTTAGGAATGAGATGTTCAGGAGGCACTACCTCTATTTGAGGAGCTATTGGCAACTGGCAGCTGCTAAGTTAAAAAGAATCAGTTCTATTACAGGATGCAACCCTTAATGGGCATCCCATGTTCTAGTAGGTGGTCCTACACCATGTACACATTGGTGGCACTAATTGAACTCAGCGCATTTACCAAAAAAGCATATAATATTTGGAAGGAAAATTGGTGATAAGAATAGTAGAGGGATGAAAGGCAAGTATTGGAGGATGAGTTTTATCAAAAAACATTATATTCATGGAGAATATTCTAAAAACCAATATTAAAATATTAAAACAAAGGTTAATTCAACTGGAATGGTCAATCATCTGTCCAAGAGACCAACTGCCTCAGGAAGGTGATTCACCTTAAGCCATCCTAAGTACATAGGAGGAATAATTATCCCTTTATTGAGATACTATATTCTTCTGGCCCAGAAGCCCCATCTTTGTGTTGTAGCTGCTATATTCATGTACCTCTGTTAAGCCTGCCTGCCTTTTTAATTCAGAAAAGTATAATTGCCCCTCCCCGTTTCACCTCCTTTTCTTTTGGATACTAGCTGTGGCTCAGGCATGCTTTCACAAAGTCAACTGTTTCACTTCTCCTCCTGCATGACTGCCTACAAATGGCAATGTTATTTGTGTTCTAGGTTTTCTTTTGAACTCTGATGAAGTTTTTCTCAAGCTTCAAACAAACCTTTAACTTTTCTTCCATTATAATGTAAGATTGTAGAATAAATGGTACCAGTGACTTATTCAATATGACTTCCTAAATTACCACTAAAATGGAAAGATTTCTACATTTAGGTTTCTTTACTTTCACATTGTAGCCAAAGAATCCATGCACATAGATCTAAAAATATTCAATGATTATTGAATACTTTTTCTGATATTGCTTCTGAATAACCATACCAAGTGATCCAGAATACAGTAATTGTAAACATATTTCTGAAAATCCCAATGTCTTCTGATATTGAAGTTACAAATCTCTTTTCTGATTTATTTTAGTATGAACATATTCTAAGTATCAGAGCTATAAAAATACCTCAAATGTATTTTCATGGTTCTAAGGGCAGAACAAGTTATTTAAAACTAAGATGCAGAAATATGTATATATTGGCTCCACTGGCCATGCAAAAGAATTTTTAGTTCTAGAAAATTTACCAAAAATGTTTTCAGCTAGTCATTATGGTGTCAGATCTGTTCTATTATGAAGGCTTTCACTAATTATATGTTTTACAAAATCATTTCCACCAATTTGGGAAAGATTATGCTTCACCTAATAATCTTCATTCTTACACTATTTTGTTATTATTTAAACCTTATTCTTTCAAGCTAAAACTGTAGCACTGTTTTTTAGCCCAATTATATACACTTAATTTCTTTTTGAATATTCCAAAGTGGCAGTAAGTATTGAGTCATACCCAAGATTTGTGAAATATTGTATAGTCATTACCTCATTAAATGTTATAAACTCTGTAATAACTCTGACAGAAACACTTGGGTGTGGCCCATATTGACTCAGATGTATTCTGAACTATACCTGTATTGCTTGAGAGAATGGAAATAAATAGCTTTACAGTTTCTATCAGCAAGAACTATTTGTTTCAATCGTAATTAAATATTGTCAACACATGTCTAAATCCTTGTCATGTAAATGATAAGATATCCACATCTTGGGAGGAATGAAACTGTGAAGTAATTTTGAAGGGCTAAGGGAATACTTTAAAATTTTAAGTAAATAAGAGAAGGCAAGATCTGTACTCAGGTCACTACACCATTTATTGGTCCAGGTATAAAAAAAAAGCAAAAGAATTTTTGAGGGAATTTTAAAACTTAAAATTTTAGTTACTTATTATATGGATAGGGTCTGTCTACATAAGGATGAACTTAATTCTCTTAGATATTCAGATGTCTTTTTTTTAATTGAAAGTGGAATTAGGAACATTTGTGATAAAATCAAAGATTTACATTGAAAACATTTCTGATAAAATGGAGGAAGTATATAGAAAGACATATTAAAATTGAAGGTTATCATAAAAATAATGCAGATAAAATGGTAGACATAAAAGAAATTACTAAATTAATTAAAAGGGGAATTACAAACATTTTCTGATAAAATTTAAGATTTACATGAGAAATATTTCATTAGTCTATGTCTTTTTATTAGGGAGTTGGGTCCATTGTTGTTAAGAGATATTAAGGAATAGTTATTGTTGCTTCCTGTTATTTTTGATGTTATTTTTATGCTTTTTTGGGTAACTTCTTTCGGGTTTGTTGAAAGATTACTTTCTTGCTTTTTCTAGGATGTAGCTTTCCTCATTGTGTTGGCATTTTTCATCAATTATCCTTTGTAGGGCAGGATTTATGGACAGATATTGTGCAAATTGGGTTTTATCATGGAATACCTTGATGATGATTGAGAGTTTTGCTGGGTATAGTAGCCTGGACTGGCATTTGTGTTCTCTTAGGGTCTATATGAGGTCTGCCCAAGGATCTTCTAGCTTTCATTGTCTCTGGTGAGAAGTCTGGTGTGATTCTGATAGGTCTGCCTTTATAAGTTACTTGCCCCTTTTCCCTTACTGCTTTTAATATTCTTTCCTTGTTTAGTGAATTTGGTGTTTTGTTATGTGCCGGGAGGATTTTCTGTTCTGGTCCAGTCTGTTTGGAGTTCTGAAGGCTTCTTGTATGTTCATGGGCATCCCTTTCTCTAGGTTAGGGAAATTTTCTTCTACAATTTTGTTGAAGATTTTTACGGGGCCTTTAAGATGAAAATCCTCACTCTCTTCTATACCTATAATCCTTAGGTTTGGTCTTCTCATTGTGTCCTGGAGTTCCTGGATGTTTTTGGTTAACAGCTTTATGCATTTTGCATTTTCTTTGACTGTTGAGTCAATGTTTTCTATAGTATCTTCAGCACCTGAGGTTCTTTCTTCTATTTCTTGTATTCTGTTGTTGATGCTTGCATCTATGGCTCCTGAATTCTTTCCAAGGTTTTCTATCTCCAGAGATGTTTCACTTTGTGATTTCTTTATTGTTTCTACTTCCACTTTTAGATCCTGGATGGTTTTGTTCAGTTCCTTCACTTGTTTATATTTTCCTGTAATTCTTCAAGGGATTTGTGTGTGTGTGTGTGTGTGTGTGTGTGTGTGTTTCTTCTTTAAGGTTTTCTGCCTGTTGACCCATGATCTGTACTTCTTTAAGGGATTTTTGTGTTTCCTCTTTAAGGGCTTTTACCTGTTGACTGATGTTCTCCTGTATTTCTTTAAGGGAGTTATTTAAGTCTTTCTTGAAGCCCTCTATCAGGCTCATGGGATACAATTTTAAATCCAACTCTTGCTTTTCCAGTGTGTATCCGGGTATCCGGGAGTTGCTATGGTGAGACAGCTGGGTTCTGATGTTGCCATGTGGCCTTGGTTTCTGTTGGTAGGGTTCTTATGCTTGCCTTTTCCCATCTGGTGCTAGTTGGTGTTCTTGTCTCTGGCTGGAGTTTGTTCTTCCTGTGGGCCAGTAAGCCTGTGTCTTTACTCCTCTAAACTTAAAAGTGAAAGCACTGCTGGGAGATATCTCTCTCCTGGAGGGCTATGCACAGAAGACTGTGAGTCTCCCAGTTCCCAGGTGCAAATGGCGTCCAGCAGGAATACTTCTGTCCCAGCTGCTCCACTGATCCCAGAAGGCTGTGGAGTCTCCCAGCTCCCTGGTGCAAATGGTGGTGGGAAGACATCCATTCCAGCTGATCCACTGATCTTAGGCCCTGTGTGCTCCTCACTGGTCCCCTCCAGAGAGCTGCCACTAACTTCTTTGAACTTCTTTCAACCACTAACCACAGAGCTTAAGATTAGGAGACAGAACCCCAAGTGGGACCCATTCCCCTATCTTTTTTTTCCAGATGTCTTTTTCACAAGTATTGATTATAAGGGTTTCTCTTAAGTTAATCAGTTTTTTAATGTAAAGTAAATCTAGATCCTTGCAGGCTGATATAAAAGAACTCTCCCTTTCCTTTCCCTATTACACAGAAATTGAGTTGCTCAAAGATACTCAGCTTTCCTTTTCCCTTTGGTCTTGTTTGTAACTCTTCCACAAGGGCAAAGTGACCTACTCTTTATTCTGCTATGTTTACAGAAAACACTGGCAAAGTCCCTTTCCCTGTCTTTTTCTTGGAAGAGCTATATTACCGCAGACATTGTGTGACTTCTTTCCTATAGTTTTTGTTTTTGAGATAAGTGTCTAAATAACCCCACATGTGTTGTTATTGTATATAAGCAAGGATTGTGCCCCTAGGAGATTAGAGCAGTCAATCATCTGAACAAATGCAGGATGTGGTAGGAACCTTTAGTCACCATGAATTTTTGAGATACTTTTAAATCTTCAACCCAAACCTATACTTTGAAAATCATAAAATTATTGGTGAAAACTTGAACAGGATGAAAATGGAGTTCTAAGCCAATGTTCCCTATTATTTAAAGTGAAACAGGGCCTTAGGTGAAATCACAGTTCATACCTTTTATCTAAAAATCATTCTTTCATATTTAAGATGCTTTTTCTAAATTTTAGGTAGTAGATTTCTAATTATTTAAATCTCTTTAATAGGTGGAAGAAATAAGGTGTAATAATTGCAATCAGATTTAATTTCCAGTTTATACCCTTTAAGATCACCCTGTCAGTATGAAAAATAAGTATGAAGTACAGAATTCATGTACATGTTCATAATAAGCATACTGTTCCTCTGTTAAACTCAATTCAAAAGGAACTTAGAAGTTGTCACATAACAGATAAAATACAACCCAAAATGACAAGATATTCCATAAAAAGTAAACATTTATACAGAAGTTGTACTTAATAATTATTGCTTACAATTATTTAATACATCATCAGTCAATACATATATATGTGCATGCATGAGTATGTGTGCATGTCTACATGTCATTTTTGACATCTATTGTCAGTTTGATATTAGTTTAGTTTGACAAGAAAGCAGTTGAGCTACTATTTATTTCTTAGGATAACCTTACAATTCAAGTAGTTTTCCTGATCCTTGACACATATGCCTTTGATAGGAAACCACCAACCTTCCCTTTGGGCTTTTACTGTCCTTCCAGAATTTTTTTTTTATCATCTTTCTTATACTGCATCGAAAGAATCACTGTAATTATCTAACCAAGTGCCAGCTGATATTTTTCAGCTTCCTGTTTCTTTGCTCAGGGGAAATATGCTGATTTCCTCTTTGCTATTTGGCAAATGTCAAAAAAGAAAAAAAAACTGGCTAAACTATGTATTTCATTCAGCAGCGTGAATGAACATTATTTTTCCCAGTCAAGGGGGTTAGCTATCTAAAGCATCATTACCCTAAGCTCAGAAAATATTTTCTTATCATTTGTTAATTGCTTCTCCTACATTTAGTCCAGTTACTCTTCAAAAAATTATGATTCTTCTTTTAAAAGTTCATTTTATAGCTTTATATAGGATGTTTATCTCTGACCATTTATTTTGCATTCTTGTAGATTTTCTCAACTCTTCAGACTTTTAATTTTCCTCAATAACCTACCTACTCTTTGCCAACCCAAAGTTACATTTTTTTTATTCTAAAATTGTTTTTGTACAAAATATATTATTTTATTTCACATAAATAAAATGTTTTGTTTTTCTTTTACTGTGATAAAATGTCCAGACAAAAGCAACTCAATGGAGAAAGAGTTTGATGTGGTTCATAGCTTAGTTGTACCATCCATCATTGTGGGTTAATAAAGGTGTCAAGAACTTAAAACATCTAGTCATATTACATGACCAGCCAAGAAACAGAGATAGATGGGTGAAAGCTAATGCTCAGCTTGATATATATACTTTAGTATCCTCTGTCAAGAGGATAGTCCTGTCCATAATTAAGATGGTACTTCCCATACAATTATCATTTACTTTCTGAATCAATTAGCAGATCCTTTAAAGGTGACAATGTAACATTAACCATCACAAGGGGACAGGGGTCTGCTTTTTGTCCAAGGACTAGTTCATTTCCTTTAGACTTTGAGTTTTTAAAACAGTCTGCTAATAATTTGTGTTTTCGCATCCTAATAGAAAGAACTCTACTAAGTTTCGCTAACTGGCATGAGTTTTGTTAGAAATGGTTTTGTTTCTATTATCTTTCCTATTTATAGTGGGATGCATTATGCCTTGTTCATATATGCAAGGATATTTTACTCATATTCAGTCCTCATTACTTTCACTTTTCCTCTGTGGATCCCCTTCCTCTTCCCAAATAGTACTTCTTATCATACACACACACACACACACACACACACACACGCACACACACTATACACACATGAACTAGTATATGCAAGTAAGAAGAAAACATACTTACTGATTTTAGTATGGCTTATTTTGCTTAACGTGATTACCTTTGACCTTTTTAATCTAGTTTTTACAAATGATATAATTATGAATTTCATTATGGCTACTAGAATTTTACATTTTATAGTTTTATACTTTTTAGATTGATGATCCAATCTGCTATAAATCAATTCAAGTTAGATCCCTGTGGACTGTACTGGGCATGAAGTTATCTTTACGACACTTCCTACTCTACCATTAAATGCAATACACCTATATGTACCTATAATCCCTCTAGTTAATGCATCATTCTGTTAGGAAACTAAGTAGGAAAGTAAGTACTGTGAGTGGCCCCCCTTGGTAACTTGGCTCAAGAGTAGTTTGCTTGTTATTGAGGCCCTTGTATAAATGTATCTTTTATTTGTCTGATGTAATTGTCATATCCAAGGCTTCTGCCTCTATCTGCTAACTTAGGCTTAGTCCTGGAAACTTTTTGTCTTCATGTAATCTTATCTAGGCCTAGGATGTTTTCAGTTTCTGGAATTTACTGCTGTATAGGCTCACCCTTTCTATTTCTTTCTGAATCCTGACTAGTTTATGCAACTCAGTTGTTCTGGCTCAAAATCCTCTCCAAGCTAACTAATTGAATCTGGCCTTTCTCTTGGCTTTTTTAATTCCTGATTCTTTCAGAGTCTGGGGCTTTCCTTCCCTTGACCCAAAACTAGTTTCTATTTCTTTATTTTCAGCAAGCCATTTCTTTATCCATTGAAAGAGCACTGCTAAAGATACACAGTTTATTGTTAAGAAAGTTCCTGTTGATCATCATGAGATTACATTTACCGGCAAGGCTTTGAGGCCTGTTACTTCTGACTGACATGAATGTAGAAATAGCTATTCAACGCTTTTTGTTTTGTTTTGTTTTGTTTTTCGTTTTTTGTTTTTTTGTTTTTATTTTTTTATTTTTTGGCCTGGCAGCAGCCCTGTGCTCCAGCTTGGCCTGGCCTGAGAGTTGATGGCCAGCAGGAGCACCGGAACTTGGTCCAATCCTCCACCCTTCCACCACCCAGCCTCCACCCCCTCCCACCCCTGAGAGTTGGTGGATTCATTTTTAAAATATTTCCCACCACAAATGGTGAAGCAATGTGCTGGCTGGGCACCAATCCACTAGAAATTTAAGATTATTAGTCTGAAAGTTAGAGTTTTATTTTATTTATTTATTGATTAATTTTTTTTTTATTTTGTTAAGTGAGTAACTGGGTAGCACTAAAAACAAGTCACCCTCTAACATGGGAGTTGAAACAAGAGACTGCTAGCAGCTTTGAGGACCCCTGCTGTGGAAACTTAAAGGCTAGGAGAATAATGGAATCTGCCTACCTCTTAGGGTAGAGGGATTAAATTGTGAATTTAAAATTGGGATTATTTGCTTTTAGGATAGACTTATGTACAGATTTTACCCCGAATCACATGGCGAAGTTTGCCTGCTTTTCAGAACTAGGATAGGGAAAATTAGTCACTGACTTCAAGTAGAGAGGTCAGGGAAGAGGTATTGATAAAATAAATGTCTGTGGCTCTAGACTGAGGGATGAACCATAAGATGGTAGAAGATTGCTTTACTGGCCTTGCAGGATACTCATATTCTGTCTAACGTGGGCTCCATGGAAATATTGAGTTTCATATCTGCTTGGCAACATAGGAAAGGCCTAAGTATAGGCACATACAGTATTTTAGTTTACTTCATTTGTTTTGGAGTGTTTTAATTTGATCTGAGATAGGGAATGTTAGTCATTGACTTCAGAGTAGAGTGCAGTTATAATCATTGCCTTCTTTGAACAGGTATTAACAAAATATGTCTGTGGCTTTAGGCAGAGAGCCAAACAAAGATGGTATAGATTGTTTAACCAGCCACAAGAAGATCATATTCTACTAACGTGGGCTCCACATGATTCTTGAGGGTCTTTTCCTGCTTGGCAAGATAGGAAGTGTTGGGATCAGTGGGCAGCAGCAGCTCCATAAAAACAACAGGCCAAAACATTCCATGTGAGGTTTATTGAGAGGGGAAAGGACAAGGGTAGAGGCAGGAAAGAGAAGAGGGGAAGGGGGGGTGTTCCTCTTAAATATACAGTTGGTGACATGGTCATACGTAAAGGTGAGCCCAATGGATTCTGGGAATATGGTGGCTGTTGCCTTGGCAACAGGTGTACAGGTCACACTGTTGCCTATGTGATATAACAGGTTTCAGAGGTCCTGGTACCATCATTCCTCCCTTCTTCTTATTATAAAGAGAATGAAAAGGAGGAGGGGAAGCCAATGGTGAAAAGGGAATGAGGGTGCCATGTCTATTAAGCTACTTCCTGCTGTCTAGAGGCATCATCAGTTTTTGTGGGGGATAGCTGACTTTCACCATCAGGATCCACTTGGTAAATGTTCATATTGGGTACTCTGTGGACAGCAGCTCTTTTGTAGGCAGTGGCTTGTAATCCTGTAACAGGAACTGATTAATTGTTTGGTTAGAAATTTTTGTATTTGCTGTTGGAGGAATGTAGAAAAGATTAATGAGGCAGGAATCAAACAATAATACCAGGAAGATGACTAGAAAAGCATCACAAAAGGGAGTATCCATTTCAATATAGGGTTTTTGAAAATTCCAGAACTGAAGGTCTCATGATCCCTGAACTTCTTTATGTCTGACTGTAGCTCCTAGATTCTCCTGGCCTTAAAAGCCAGATTGACAGCTCAAGTAGCCATGGAGACCAGAGAATTGTTGGGTACTGGTCTCTGTCATTTTTTAATAATATTAACTGCTAAATTATTGTTTATTTCTCAGACTTCTGACTACATTGACAGCTAGACAGTTATCTCCTTACTTAAATTCTGTTTCCATTAATTTAATGCTTCATATTTCCGCTTCTTGCTCTATCACTGTCCTAACATTATCTGAATTCCTATAAATTTGCCTAACTATAATAATAAAATATTCTACTGTACATCCAGCTTTTAAATCTTGTCCTTCTGCTTCACAAAAGGCTCATCTTAAAGACTGTTTGTGTGGTTAACTCATGTTGTTATCTCTTTAGTAAACTTGTTAGCTTCAGAAAACCTATGTAGATCTACTTCTCATGAACCAAATAGGCTCCTTCCAGATAAGTACATCTACCCAAAGTTCCCACTTAATACCTATTCCAAACGGTGGGATTCTTCTGTGTTTTAATTATGCATCTTAATAAAAATTTTTCTTTCTCCCAAATGTACTTAATCTTATTCCTTACCTATACTAATGTGTTTCAACATCTTGTCAAGTCCAGGCCCTTGCTACATCCAGGACAGCTCCAGAGAAGCAACCTTCAGAGGCTCCGATCTCCTCTCAGATACAGACAGCTTCTACTGGACCTGTTCTTCTGACCTATCCTCAGATGGCTCCACAGACCCTGGACATCAAGGAAGCAGTCAATTCTCCTGATATTGAACACCCCCTCCCCCATTTCTCTAGGTTCCCCAGAGAGATGTCCCCAGTGTCAGCATGAAGCAGCCAGATATCTCACTGACCCTATTCTGGCTTCGCCACCACCTCTTTTTATTTATTTTCTTTTTTAATTAATAGGGGAATGTTAGGATTCTGTCTAAGCTCTACCCCACAGTTTCCTAGCAACAGCCAGGAATGCCCCTCCCCACTGTTATCTAGCAACAGCCAGTTAGGTCTTACCCATTATAAAAGCGGCTTGGCTTCTTGTCCCTCCTCCCTCTCTTGCATCTCTTATTCTCACACTCTCAGCTTCTCTCTTGTGTCCTCTTGGGTTTTCTTCTCCCCCCCCCCTCTTTCCACCTGGGTATGGCGACCTCTGCTTCTCTACTCTCTTCTTCTCTCTCTTCTTTCTGCCTCTACTACCCCCTTAACTCCCTGGTCCATGCCTTGAGTAAATTCTATTCTATACTATACCATAGTCTTTTTTTAAATTTTTTTTTATTTTTTTAAATTTTTATTTTCTATATTCTATGTTTACATTCCAAAGGCTTTCCCCTTTCCCAGTTCCCCCCTCCCTATGTCCCATAGTTCCTCTCCCTCCCCCCAACTATTCCCCAATCATTCCCCCTCCCCCCATGGTTTCTCTACAAAACTGGATCCATAAGTCTGTGGGTTAATTTCTGGGTCTTCAATCCTGTTCCATTGATCCACTTGCCTGTTGCTGTACCAATACCATGCAGTTTTTAACACAATTGCTCTGTAGTACTGTTTAACGTCAGGGATATTGATTCCCCCAGAAGTCCTTTTATTGTTGAGAATAGTTTTAGCTATCCTGGGTTTTTTGTTGCTCCAGATGAATTTGAGAATTGCTCTTTCTAGATCTATAAAGAATTGAGTTGGGATTTTGATGGGGATCGCATTGAATCTGTATATTGCTTTTGGTAAGATGGCCATTTTTACTATATTGATCCTGCCAATCCAGGAGCAAGAAATATTTTTCCATCTTCTGAGGTCTTCTTCGATTTCTTTCTTCAAGGACTTGAAGTTCCGGTCATACAGATCTTTCGCTTGTTTGGTTAGTTACGCCAAGGTACTTTATGTTGTTTGTGGCTATTGTGAAGGGTGTTATTTCCCTAACTTCTTTCTCAGCCTGCTTGTCCTTTGAGTACTTTCTAGTCCTTCAGGGGGAAGGGATATCTCAGCATGGGCCCACTGAGGCACCCCCTTCCCCCACACAGCCATAGAACATAGTATCATACCTCTTTCTCTTTTTATGATCACAGCAGGAAAGGCCTAGTATAGGCACATACAGTATCTTAGTTGACTTCATTTGTTTTTAAATTGTTTGGATTTTCAAAATTGGTGTGATTTTGAGTTTTGTGGTTATGTAATTCCTTTGGGAGAGAAGTTTATATAAAGGTTTTTCTGAATATTGGCTCAAGGATATGCTGATTTTGGAAAAAGGTTTTGCCTTTTTGTTTTTGGAAAAGGTGATTAAGGTAGTTACACCTTCCAGAGTTACATGGATCAGATATGAAGAAGGGAAACCTCCAGAGGACTAGATTCCAAAGAATTAAACAAAAAAATATCTTGATGATACTAAAATTTTGTTTTGAGATTTATATATTACAGAATATACAGCCTTGGTGAATTTCCTTATTAGACATGCTGAATTGACCTGCTTGAACTCCTGATATCCAGGATTTCAGCCAGATCCAGTCAAGGCACAGACATCAGATACTAATTAATCCTTTTTCCTTTCCTCCTTCTCTCCCTCCCAGGTCTCTCTCTCCTACCTCCTGTGGTTTTGTTTCCCCTTGTAAGTAGGACTGAAGCGTCCACAATTTGGTCTTCCTTCTTGGACTTCATACATTTACACAATGGAGTACTGCTCAGTTATTAAAAACAATGATTTCATGAACTTCATAAGCAAATGAATGAAACTAGAAAATATCACCTTGAGTGAGGTAACCCAGTCAAAAACAAACAAACAAACAAACAAACACGTATGTACACACTGATAAGTGGATATTAGGCAAAAAGCTGTTCAACATTCCTGATTTTTTTCAAGTTATTTTTTTATTTACATTTCAAATGACTTCCCCTATCCTGGATACCCCGCCCAAAGTACCATAAGTGCTCTTCCCTCCCCCTGTTCCCCAATCAACCACTTCCTGTTTCCCTGTCCTGGTATTCCCCTACATTGCTGCATTGAGCCTTTCCAGGACCAGGGTCTTCTCCTTCCTTCTTCTTGGGCATCATTTGATATGTGAATTGTTTCTTGGGTATTCTGAGCTTCTGAAATAATATCTGCTCATCAGTGAGTACATACCATGTGTGTTCTTTTGAGATTGGGTCACCTTACTCAGAATGACATTCTCCAGTTCCTCCCACTTGACTAAGAATTTCATGAATTCATTGTTTTTTAATAGCTGAGTAGTATTGCACATTTTCTGTATCCATTCCTCTGTTAAAGGACATCTGGGTTCTTTCCAGCTGCTGCCTCTTATAATTAGGGCTGCTGTGAACATAGTGGAACATGTGTCCTTATTACATGCTGGGGAATCCTCTGAGTATATGCCCAGAAGTGGTATAGTGGGGTCTTCTAGTAGTATAATGCCCAGTTTTCTGAGGAACTGCCATACTGATTTCCAGAGAGGTTTTACCAGCTTGCAACCCCACCAGCAATGGAGGAGTGTTCCTCTTTCTCTACATCCTTGCTAGCACCTATTTTCTCCTGAGTTTTTGATCTTAGACATTCTGACTGGTGTGAGGTGAAATCTCAGGGTTGTTTTGATTTGTATTTCCCTGATGACTAAGGATGCAGAACATTTCTTTAGGTGCTTCTCAGCCATCCGAATTTCATCAGGTGAATATTCTTTGTTTAGCTCTGTACAAAGGGTTATTTGGTTCTCTGGAGTCTAACTTCTTGAGTTCTTTGTATATATTGGATATTAGCCCACTGTCGGATGTAGGGTTGACAAAGATCTTTTCCCAATTTGTTGGTTGCCATTTTGTCCTATTGACAGTGTCCTTTGCCTTACAGAAACGTTGTAATTTTATGAAGTCCCATTTGTCAATTCTTGATCTTAGAGCATAAGCTATTGGTGTTCTGTTCAGGAAAATTTCCCCTATGCCTATGTGCTCTAGGGTCTTTTTCAGTTTCTTTTCTATTAGTTTCACTGTGTCTGGTTTTATGTGGAGGTCCTTGATCCACTTGGAGGTGACTTTGTCAAAGATCAAGTGACCATAGGTATGTAGGTTCATTTCTGGGTCTTCAATTCTATTTCATTGATCAACCTACCTGCCACTCTACCAATATCATGCAGTTTTTAACACTATTGCTCTGTAGTACTGCTTGAGGTCTGGGATACTGATTCCCCCAGAAGTTCTTTTACTGTTGAGAATAGTTTTAGCTATCCTGGGTTTTTTATTATTTATTCCAGATGAATTTGAGAATTGATCTTTCTAACTCTATGAAGAACTGAGTTGGGATTTTGATGGGGATTGCATTGAATCAGTATATTGCTTTTGAATCAGTATATTGCTTTTGGCAAGATGGCCATTTTTACTATATTGGAAGATTTTTTCCGTCTTCTGAGGTCCTCTTGGATTTCTTTCTTCAAAGACTTGAAATTCATGCCATACAGATTTTTTACTTGTTTTTTTAGAGTCACACCAAGATACTTTATATTGTTTGTGTCTATTGTGAAGGGTGTCATTTCCCTAATTTCTTTCTCAGCCTGTTTATCCTTTGTGTATAAGAAGGCTTATGATTTGCTTGAGTTATTTTTTTTTTTGATACAGGGTTTCTCTGTATAGCCCTGGCTGTCCTGGAACTCACTCTGTAGACCAGTCTGCCTGCCTCTGCCTCCCAAGTGCTGGGATTAAAGGCGTGTGCCACCACCTCCTGGCTTGAGTTAATTTTATATCCGACCACTTTGCTGAAGTTGTTTATCAGCTGTAGGAGTTCTCTGGTTGAGTTTTTTTTTTTTTTGGTTGCTTAAGTATACTCTCATATTATCTGCAAATAGTGATAGTTTGACTTCTTCCTTTCCAATTTGTATCCCTTTGACTTCCTTATGTTGTCTAATTGCTCTCGCTAGAACTTCAAGTACTATATTGAATAAATATGGAGATAGGGGGCAGCCTTGTCTAGTCCCTGATTTTAGTGGGATTGCTTCAAGTTTCTCTCCATTTAGTTTGATGTTGGCTACTGGTTTGCATCCCTGGATGACAGATTTTACCCTGGCACAGATTGCTGTGGGGCTGCCTAGCTCCTGGGTGCAGGTCAGGCCCTGACATACTGAGTTCCAAGTGATCATATACTCGGGTGTTCTCTGAGTTCCTGGCTGCAACAACCTGCTCAGTTGCAGGGGAGAAAATGTTGGCCTCACCTCTAATTGCGGGGACTCAATGCCAAACAGATATGCCCTAGCAGACTAGATGCACAGACTGCTGTGGCGAGGCTCACCAGCTCCTGGGTGCAGGTGGGACCCTGGTGGGCCATCTCCCAAGTGCTCTTCTACTCAGGTGATCCCTGTGTACCAGTCTGCACCTGTCTACACAGTCACAACACCAAAGATGGTGCCACCTCACCTCTAAAGGTGGGACTCCCTCTATCTGCCTCCCTGCAGGGCAGATGACCCCTAGCAGGGTAGGTGCCCAGGTGGCTGTGGTTCTGTTGAGCTCCTGGGTGCAGATAAAGCCCTAGTGGGGCATGTCCCAAGTAATCTTCTACTACGGTGATCCTTGTGTACTTGTCTGCACCTCTACACAGTCACAGGAAACATTCTTGATTTTTAAACTTCACTGCCTGCATTGCCATAGGGAATTCCTCAGAAGCAATTGGCCCCAAATATTCCAGTCTTCTGCTGGAATGCACAACGTTCTTACTTCATTCTCTTTCTGTCTCTGTCTTTTCAGTTCCCATCATAAAATCTCTTCTTTCTTTCTCTGCTCAGGACAATTTAATTATTTGTTTCCTTTCTTTTCTTTCATCATCATCATCATCATCATCATCATCATCATCATCATCACCATCATTATTGTCATCCACAATGTTTGCAAGGCATTTCCCTAATCCAGTTTAGTTTTCTGCAAGACAATCACTACATCTAATATTGACAAAGTAGCTTACTCTATCCTTGAATATATTTCTGGAGATTTATACAGATAGACACACCTAAAAGGATGTTATTGTTTCATAAATGGGTGCTACATGTTAATTTATACCCTATTTCATTATTGAGAAACCTTTATTTCCTCCACATGCATGCTATGGCTAATCTTAAAAAACAAAAACAAAAACAAAACTGAAACCGTGAACTTTTGCAAATTATCCACCTACAAATAGAACATGGTTTGTTTGAACTTATCTATTCAGATTATAAAAGTTTGTTTGGTATATATCTCATAAGTGTTAGAAGCCTCTAAAAATAACTTTAATACATATTTTAATGTGTATTTTTAAATAAACTAAGCATTTTAAACAGTTAAAAACCAAATTTTAATGCATACCATTTGAGCATTACCACATAGAAAGTATAGACTGGAATATTTCTGTGATTTAACTTTAGATGAAAACTTTGAAATTATTTTAGTTCTAGTTGTTATTAATTAATTTTACAATCAGGATTAATAATTCTCTTTA
Source organism: Apodemus agrarius (assembly GCA_964023405.1). Lineage (NCBI taxonomy): Eukaryota > Metazoa > Chordata > Mammalia > Rodentia > Muridae > Apodemus > Apodemus agrarius. Next base: position 140,573,368 of record OZ030010.1, on the reverse strand, counting down.
TTTTTAGAAATGTAAAGAGAACACATACAAAGTACAAAGTAAGAGCTTCTCTTAGAGCCTTCATGGGTGATTCTGAAACAAGTCAATTTTGAGTCTATGAGGTAGCTCAGGGAGTAAGGCACTACTTACATGCAGACCTGACAACATTTCTAGATTCCACACAGTGACAAGAGAGAAGGATTACCAAAAGTTGTCCCCTAACCTCTACATTTGTTCACTGGCAAATGCATTCCCTCTTCAACACACACACACACACACACACACACACACACACACACACATATATATATATAAAACAAATAGAATAAGTTCAATCATACCGAGGCTAATGTGAAATGAAAAAAAAATTGACATGTTGCACAGTAGTCATGGCTTCACAAAACAAGATTTTACAGCTAATCATTTCATCTAATAAATATTTTATCATATTCAAGTCAACCCCTTGAAAGTCTGCCTTTAGAGAAACAGTTAACTTGCCTTCTGATGTAACCTTAGGTCATGTGAAAATAACCGTCTTGATCCTAGAGAAGCTACCATGGCACACTGACCAGAACCTGGACCACATTCAGACCTGATTGTTATCCAAAACTATAGTTACAATGTTGTAAAATTTCAGCACTAACACTTTTATTACTGTACTAACATTTACTAAAGGATCCAGATGGACAATGAGTAAAACTGCTCAGTAGTAAGTATGGAATAAGAAGCAATGTTTTACTCCACAGAGAAATATTAAAGGCTCACAATTATTTTGAAAACCCAGCATTACCTAAAATACAGAGATGATATAATCCTAAAATTCCTTTGCCAATTATTTTCTGTTTAGTTTTAAGTTTTCCTATGACAAAAAGGAACTCTGTGTAGAACAGACTGTCCTCGAACTCACAGAGATCCCCCTGATCCAGTTACCTCTGCCTCCCAAGTGCTGAGAGTACAGGTGTGTACCACCACACCTGCCTGCTTTTATAGTTCTTATATTATTTCTCTAGCTTGACCAGTGACTTTCAATGGAGATGTTTTATTAGCCTAATAATACTTCTATCCTTCTATGTTAGTGGAACTTTTCATTGAAAAAAAAAGCCTTCAAAGATTTCATATTTGCTAAATAAATAAAAAATAATTTAATGAATGACAATTGTGTTTTCAACTGACAACTGTGTCCTCAACAGATATCAGCTGGTAGGAGTCCATCAGGTCTGAATGTGGTCCAGGGTCTGATCTGTGTGCCATGGTAGCTTATCTATAAACAGATCTCGTATCAAGATAGTCATATTCACATGACCTAAAGTTATATCAGAAGGCAAGTTAACTATTTCTCTAAAGGTAGACTTTCAAGGGGCTGACCTACTAAATCAGGGCCAATGACTAATGTAGAGCAGATGAGCAGGTATTCCCAAAGCTTAGGTGGCATCCATTGACCTCCATTAAGCAATCAAATACCAAATGACTCAGAGTCACACTGTTCTTATATTGAAAAAAAAAACCTGCCACTACACCCACCTCATCCATTAATGCCTCATCCCCTCAGCATAGAAGGTCTCCAACCTGAGAATATGTAATTATAAGGAGGATGCTAATTGATAGAGTTCTGAGTTGAGGAGGGCTTTAATAGGCTCGGTGTTAATAATCATTCTCTAGGAAAGAACACATTATAGAAGGAGAGCTCTAGAAGTGGTGGTGAGGGTACACTTGTGGCTAGAGTTTAGACTGTGCTTTGAGATACATAATATCTTAAAGAGATCTTGAGGAATTCAAAACAGATATGTAGTAATTAGTCATGGAGTTGCTGCAGGGACCTATTTACCTGTCTTTTTTTAAAAATTACACACACTTGCTTCACACACACACACACACACACACACACACACACATTCAACAAAAATGACCAGCTTAAGATTTAATTACATAGCTCAATGACATTAAATACATTCCCATTACGGTTCTGTAAGTAGCACTGTTCATCCACAGAACTATTTCATCATGCAAAACAAAAACTGGTAGCCATTAAACAACAACAACAACAACAAAATCCCCATTCCCCTTCCCATACAAGCCTTAGCAACTCCATTTTCACTCTTAAGATCATTGGTAGAGTTGGAATGATGGCATAGGCCTGTGTTCACAACTACCTGGGATGTTGAGAAAATAGGATTACTTGAGACCAAAAATTTGAAATTAGCCTTCACATCATATGGGGATTCCCATCTAAAATATACCACCACCACCACCACCACCACCACCACCACCAACAACAACAACAACAACAACAATAACAACAACAACAACAACACTACCACTACCACCATGACCACCACCACTATCATGTACTTAATTTATACTTCTGATGTTTTTATGAATAAATACATATACTTTCTAATTCTGTATTATTTAGGAATTTTATTCATAAATGTAATGTGTTTTACTTAATTCTACCCTCTACTCCCTTCAATTTCTCTTCTGTATTCCCATCACCACTATTCCCACACAATTTCATGTGCTCTCTCTGTCTCTGTCTCTGTGTCAGTCTTTGTCTCTGTCTCTCTGTCTTCTCTATTTTTTGTTACTTTCACTATCCCTCATTCATATCTTCTGTCCTGCACCCACTACTACTCCCACCCAAGCTTTTGTGTTCTATGTTAACACAGAGAGAGAGAGAGAGAGGAGAGAGAGAGATGGAGAGGGAGAGGGAGGAGGAGGAGGGAGGAAGGAGGAAGGAGGAGGGAGGAGGGAGGGCAGCTGAAGAGATCAAGGGGCAGGAGAGAGAGACAAAATTCTTTAAACTTGACTTCTGGGATCTTAGGCAAATACATTCCTTTGCCTTGCCCTTACATTTCCTCTGTATCAAAAGAAACTCTAAATGACTTTAAAGACCCTTCTTGGCTTTCACAGGATTTGCTTTTGGCAAATATGAATAACTATGACACTAATATACACACTGCCACATTCCTTTTAAAATGACCTATTTGCTGGAAAAGAGAGGTTGATGAATGTAAAAATCACTTCCTGGAAATTAGATGAGCCATTTTCATAATGAATATGATTTCATGCATCTAGCTTTTAAAGGTGCAATTTACTTGCCTAGTTGCAAAATTGAAGATTATCATGATGATAAGCAAATTAATGGTTAACATTTATGGCCATTTACAACATCTACTCCACATTGATAAGTTCTGAAACATATTGTAGAGTATCCCATTAAAGGACTGGATTTCTCTTGTGCAGATAAAAAACTTAAAGGTGAATTATAATTAAATCAGGATACAGAGTTCTAGCCAATGCATTTAAATTTAAAATGTCATATGCTGTGCTCGCTTTGGCAGCACATATACTAAAATGTCATATGTCTGTATGTAGTAAACATACCACAAAACCTATCTAAACATGCTTGATTTACTTTCAAAATGTGACGTAAAATTGCATTGTATTCCTGAGAAAAAGAGATTTATTTAAATGAAATAAAATATATCTAAAAATATATTTGTCTTCCTGAGATCAAACCAGTAAAAGCATGCTTATTTATTTACTTTTTCAAGTATTACTCATAGTTTTGTAAGTAGACTGGAATTAATTGTAGAAATATCTATGTGCAACCAAGATATTAAACTATTGATTTTGGAAGACATGTCATGATTCTGAGTTTATCTTCAAAATATCTCTGAGCATAAGTAACAGTAAACAAATGAAATGCATTGTACTGGGGGTTATATTAAATTATCTCTTTCCCCTTATACCTCTATTCATCACTAAAACCAGAAATCATGGACATCTCTATACACTAAGTGAGTCTCTATAATTGGGGATAGCTCTCTGTTGTCTTCAAAGGATATAACTACACAGGAAAGGAATTGCAGTGGGGACTGAGCCAGTCCTACGAGTCTGAGGTAACACACTAGACTGCTTGATTTTAAAATAAAAGCCTACATAAGCATTTTCAAAATGCCTCTCTGTTGTAAAACCTAGGCTTATAAGTAAACCTTGATGCTGTAACCTCAATGAATTGTGTTTTGAAGGATTTCAAGAATGTGTATATGTTTTTATATTTTCATTCTTCCTTTATGTAGTCATACATTTAACACTGAAAGGAAAGAAGAATGTTATTTGACAACTTGAATACAAATAAATGAAATACAAAAGAGAAAAATATTAAAAGAAACCTGGAAAATCAAATTAAACAACTTGATTTTTTAGATATGTAATAAGTAGAATTGTCTCCAAGCAGCTTGGAAAACACTAGGAAAAAAGAAAATTCTGTTTGTAGTAAAAAACTACAAAGCCCATAAAGAACAAATATATAAATTATACTATAAGTATTTTATTTCTACCATAGAGATAGACCAAGAAATTCATTCAGGTTTCTATGTAAACAATAGTAGTGGTGGTGTATGGTCTATGGTCTAAGTCTCTAGCATTAACCCTATATACAATAATGAGCTGCAGTGTTTTATGTTTTTAACATGAGTCTTAATGGTGAAATACACCAAAGCATAGTTTCACAAATAACATTCTTATAGAAATCCCGGGCTATTACATCTGTTTCTACTATATCTGTTGATATAGTATCTAAGTTCTGGGATGTATTGGGAGAATGTATAGGACCATGTCTATTACTAAATTTCCCTCCACTTAGATGGCTTTTCTTTTCAATTTATCTTTTGAGCAGAATTGAATGACATAGAACCTGTGATTGTTCTCTCTGGTAAACAGTAACAGCTCTGTTGATCTGTTTTGCAATTAAATTTATGTAGACCAAAACGTACATTTTTATATTCAGTAGAATAGGATAATATGATATAATAGATAAATGGTACAAATTGCTCTTGAAATTTGAGTAACAATTAGACAAAGGTTCAAAATGAAAGACTCCATTAATACCAAAGTTTAATTGAATGGTTGCTAGTGTCATACATTATTCAAAGTGCGTTATGCAACCAATCACTTTATCTATCACAGCAACCATTATTTTATCTATTTTCCTCAGTGGGGAGACCAGACATAAGAATAAGACTAAGAAACTTAACCAGTTTCCTACAACTTTGAAGTGATGTAACCAGGATATAAAACTAGCTGGTATGGCTCCAGATTCTACATTTTCTGCTATAATAAGTTGCATCATTGTAAGAGAGTGTTTCTCATTAACTTAAATGGTATTATCCCTAAAATGAGCAGAGAACGGGTCAGTATGCTGCATAGAGTTTAATAAAGACAAGCCAGCTGTGATACTCAGTTTGAATTATCCATGAGAAACAATTTAGATACTCTCAAAGTCCTAAATATACTTAGCCCCAGCAATCATGAGAAATAGAGCCATCTATGAAATCAAAAGACCTGGTCCTGAGTTATTCTTGTGCAACCTTATTTATTACTTGTCTTCATCTTCATTTGTCTAATTGCACACTGAAAGTTTTGAACTATAATCTGGGGGATGTGAACCCAGATAACTCAGAAAATATTCAAAGTGTGTATATTAGGACCAGCCTCTAACTTGCTGACTTCTTACTGTCGGTTTGGTGCTGTTGAAGACATAGGGTTACATTTTCAAAGGCAAGCTCCTGCTCTGAGAAGGCTTTTATGGCCTTCCACAAAGAGGAATAGCTCTGTCGATGAACTGGTTTTCACTGTGCTAAAAGCTTGAGGTATACATCTGAATCCACTAGGTCTAAAATTGCAGCAATACTGTCTGTCTATCCTTATAAAGAATATTTGGAAAAGAGACATCGGGAGAATCTTAGAAACAACAGCTAAAACAAACATATAAGGACCCAGGCTAGCCTTTTGAAATGAACTAAACATCAATGTGACATGCATAGCAACAGAGAGTTCACAAGCTGATTTAGTCAGGTTAAGAATCCCAAATAGAGCAGTGAGATCTACTACAAGCAAGGTTATTTCAAGGCTCATGCCATGAAAGTTCTTGCTTTTCTCATTTAGCGTCTGTGTAACATACAGTAAATATATTTACATTTTTGAGCATCTATTTCTATAAATATAATATGAAAAATTCTCAGGTTCATGAGGTTTTATTTGGCTCTTGTCTTGCTCTTATTCTATCTATAGATTTACTCTATCATTTTTACTTGAAAGGACTATTTATTGTAAGCTTTAGGGTTGTTATGTTATTTCATCTTTCCCACAACCTAAACAAAGTATTCAAGCCAGACAGTAAGTGAACTGTTGATGTGGGTCCAGCTTGCCTAGTGTATACCCACATGCAGTCTGAGAAAGAAGGTGATGCTGAAGAATCAATCACTTGTTCCTCTCTCCCATTCTACTTAGCATGAGCAACAGTTCCCAATGGACAGAAGCTGCTAAATGCATCTTTACAAGCTAAGTCCCTTAAATTCTCTCCATTATGAAAATGGCTTCTCTAGTTCCAGAAAGTGCTTTTTACAAGACTCATTAAACTCCGTTTGCCAATGTACATGCAATTTTATGAGTGGCAAAATACAGCTATTAGTGTCAACGATTTTCATAGACTCACAGAATCACCGCATTAGAGCTATAAAGGCCGTTAGTTGTCTTCTGTTCTATTCTTTTCTATTTATGTAGAGAAACTGAGGTTCAGAATGGAAAAGTGATTTAACCAGAATAATATCACCAACATTATGACTAAATCTAGGGAAAATGCCAAGTTCCATTCCTGTGACATCAATGCTCTCTTCACTTTCTTGCTCATCAACTCCAGTCACCAAACTTGCAGGTATGAACCACTGGTAATTCATTTGGTTATTCAAGAGATACTTATTGACCTTTTTGATGTTCTAGGCTCTATATAATGTTCTAGGCTAAGTGGATGTAAACAAATTGTTGTAGTTAGTTTAGGCAGCCCATAGAAGAGGGGAGAACCAACTATATATTTTGTAACTTTTACTGCATCCTGAAATTACCTCAGGTTGTCTTTAAAATGACAGTTCCCCAAATTCCTGGAGATACAACCTAGATAAGTTTAATAAGAATCTCTGCATAGGTACTAAATGTATGTTGTTCTTTAGTATGATTTTAATGTACCCTTGATATTTTTCTTTTAACTAAAATGTACTTACATCATTTCCCTCTTCCTCCCTTCCTTCAATCCCTCCTTTGTCTTCTCCTTCCAACACTTCTCATGCTGCACCTTACTCCCTGTAAAAATCATGGTCTCCTTGTTGTTATTACTATTATTGTTAAACATATCTATATACATATATATGTATATATATATATATATATATATATATATATATATATATATAACCATATAAATACAGCTTGTTGAGTATATTTAGTGTTGCTTGTATGTATATGATTTCAGGGCTGACCACCTAGTTTTATATAACCAGTTAGGGGGCTCATCATTGAGAAAGACTAATTCTCCCTACCTTAGCAGTCCTTAGTTACCTGTACTTTTTGTCTATGTGTGGGCCCATGAAAGATTTCCTCCCTCCATATTAATTTGGCTTAGGTCTTGTTTAGGTAGTTATATTTTTTAAGTACCATGGATGTAGCTTCCCTGTCATGTTTAGGAGTCACATTCTCACAATAAACAACTTAGTCCTCTGGATCTTGTAATATTTCTATCCCTTTTCTGTGTTATTATCTGAGCCTTAGGCGCAGGAGTTATAGAATTATCCATTGGGGATAGGTACCCCACGATCAATCACTACCTGTATTTTGACCAGGTATGGTTTTCTTTGATGGTATCCATCTACTACAAAATGAAGCTTCTTTGATGAGGTTCAAGACCAGGAAGGGACACAGAGTTTGATATAAATAAATAAATTTTAAAAATAAGTTAATAAAATAAAATAGCTACACTTATCTGTGAGTATATTAACAAGTGTTACGAATGTAGGTAGGAAGTTTGCTGGTCTAGTAAAGTAGTGGTAGAAGCCTCTGTTCTAAGATCTATTACCTCACTAGTTCCAGGAAGTTCTGTAACTTTCCAGTACCAGGCTTCATTTGTGTCTTGTTTAGAAGGTTCTTATGTTCAATTAGAGAGCTGTTGGATACAATCAAGATATTTGTGTCATTATTGCAACCTTAGGGATATCTTTTCACTCTGATCACTGTTGTGGTTCATAGGTGTCACAGCTAAGTATGACTATTAACTGTTTGCCCCAATTTGGCAGCTTACATAGTGGTTCTGTTACTTTGAAAGCCAGGCTATAAGAAGGAGGCTTTCAGAATAGATCTAGCTTAAATCATCTGAGTCATATGTCCAAAGTGTATGGGGTCTTCAATCATAGTGACTTAGCTTCAATCCCTGAAAGGCAGCCAAGGGCAACAATAGCCTAGATTATTTACACTTCTATGATCAACAACTTGAAAAGAGATTTATCATGTCTACTTCTAGGTATATGTTAGATAGTCTATAGCTCTTAGAGGAACCATTGACAGCCCAAGTTGTATGCCCTTTATTGTCATACATTTTCTCTGACAGAGGCAATAAGTGTATATAAAAAGGGTAATACTCATGTGACGTGCTAAGGTTTAGCAAGACTTTAGCAAGGTTTTGTAAGTTAAAAGAAGACTAGCTACAGATGTAATAAGTCTAGGAATAGCTAAAAACACACTGAAATGGAACTAGTAGCTTAGTATGCTTGTGAGTAGACCACGCTGTATTGTATAATATCAAGTAACTTCTCACTCTTTATGTTAAGAGGTTTCTTTTGGAGCTGGAGAGATGGCTCAGTGGTTAAGTGCACTGTCTAGTCTTCCAATTCTTTCAGTTCCCAGAAACCACATAACTCAGAGCCATCTATACTTGGACCTAATGCCCTCTTTCTGGCATGCCGGTGCACATGCAGCTAGAGTACTCATGTAAAACAAATATTTTTGAATATGAGAGATTCTTTTTATAGTTTATAAAACACCTTTTGGGTATGTACCCCTATCTGAATAATTTATGTGCTAATCTGTATGAATTAATCATTGTGAGGTATTATTATTATATTTATTGTGAAACTAAAAAACTGAATACTCACAGAAACAAACATACTCAGTATCACAGAAGTTGTAAAAGTAAGATTCTAACATGTCTTCTGATAGCAGAAACATTTTTCATTCTATCAGATTGCAAAACGAAAGACTTGAAAAAACAAAAGCCCAGACTAGAGTATACCCAGATAATTTAAAATGTATGGTAATACTTGTCAATAAATGGTGAAACTACCAATTCCCCAAACTGAGTATTTTCTCTCATTGTACCTCCCTACTTCTAATATGTCCTCTTCTCATTGCAGCCAAAGATATAATCATTCAAGACAGGGATAGGAAAGACCCTTGCCAATCAATTTTGGTTCCCAGAGGACTGAGGATGTCATATATTTGACTTTGAAATCACTTCCCCTAATGAGTTTTGCCAGAGAACAGGCAAAAAGAATTGTGTCTTATTCTTAGCACGTATTCTCAGCATGCCTTTTAATGACTCCTCTGGAACTGGTTCCAAGCATGCTGTGTTTCTGACTATACTGAGCATTAGCAAACACAAACAAACACTTCTCTACAATAGTTTGAAATTATCAAGATAATGTTGAATACATTTTTACTCTCTTGTTGTGTAAAGCTAAAATATGTATTTACTTTCTTCTGAAGCAACCAAGAATTTCAGACTATACTGTGACTGTCTGTTTTGGCTGTATTTAAACAAAGCACCCAAGTTGACATACTATGTAGATTTGAGCCCTGGCCTGCAAGTATTTTCATCTATTTCTTGGAGGTGGCAGTTAAGAGCGATGAAAGTATTTTTATTTCATCTGTTGGCAGCCCATTCCCACGTCCAATGTGCTCATACAAAATCTCTGCAATGAAAAGCTAGCACAGGGTGTCAGAAGCAATAAAAGGCAAACCAAATTTAATCTCAGTATTTTTATGGGTACCGTTAAGGAAAAGTAAATGTCACAATGCTGCCTGCAAGATGCTACTACTTAACACTGCCAGCTTCCCATTCCAGTATAGCTTCTAGCCAAAGTTCAGGAGCCACTTAATTGGTAGCCTTTTGGAATAAAGACATGTTCACACATACAGTAGCTCCATATTCACAAACAAAGACCAAATCCTGCAATACCTACCGCTTATGCTGAATTGGTGACTTTATGGACGAGTGGCATATATGAAGTCTGCCATAGATCATGAAGTCATTTGTACTTAGGCAAAGGGTAGGGTAGGAGGGAATAGAGTCAAACATGAAAGAAAACAAAAACCTCATTTGGACAAGCAACTACTTTCATTTTATAAGACTTCCTGATAGAAAGATTGGGTCTTCATGCTCTTGTTGCCAAAGTATATTAGAGAGTCAAATCCATCTTGTAAAACCTTTTTAAATGTCTGAGATTAGAGGTCATTAGTGTTTCACAAAATAATACTTAGTTTTCTTCATTTCCTAACAGGCATGGTTTAAATATTCTTTCTATAGATATCAAACATCATCAAGCATGAGATTTTATAAATTTGTTTTATTATAATTTTATTAAAGTTATTCATTGATCTTGCCTCGGGGCACCACAGACAGCTAACAGCTGGGACCAGGTACGAGGACAGATTCCAAGTCTGGCATCACCTGTCCCTTCAGGCTCTTGCCTGCACCTAGAGCCTGGACGCTTGGCAGGCTATCTGCACCGACCTGCTCTGTCACCAGTTCACTCAGGGGTCTGTGCCCGGCTTGCAGCAGAGGCCGCCATCTTGCCTTGGGCACCACAGACAGCTAGCTGCTGGGGCCAGGTATGCAGATGGAGATTAGACTCTTGCCTGCACCCAGAGCCTGAACAGCTCAGTGGTCTGTCTGTGCACCGACACAATCGGGCACCAATGCATTAGGGGGTCTGTGCCCAGCTTAGAGTGGAGGCTGCCATCTTGCCTCAGGGCACCACAGACAGCTAATAAGACAGAGCCCTGTGAACTGAGAGCACCCCCATCTAGGCTCCAGCAGTCCAGCCAGGAAAGCTCCAGTGCTGCAGGGAATCCCGCAGTTAGACAGAGCCCGAGACCCACCACCATCATGGCACTGGTAGCTTAACAAGGTCACCATAGAGAACCAACAGACAAGCCCAGATGAGGTAACCCAGTCTCAAAAGAATACCCATGGTATGCACACACTGATAAGTGAATATTAGCCTAGAATCCTGGGACACCAAAGACACAATCCACATACCAAATGATGTCTGACAAGAATGGAGTGGACACTGGTGCTGGAAAGGATCAAAGCATCAGTGTAGGGGAATACCAAAACAGGGAAGGAAGGGGTGGATGGGGGAACAGGGGGAGAGTAAAGGACATGTGGGACCTTTGGGAGGTGGGGAACCAGAAAAAGGGAAATGAAATGTAAATATAGAATATATCCAATAAAAAATTAAAAGAAAAAGAAATAAAGAACTGATCCTAGGCAATCCAGGAGGGGACAGCTAGAGAGGCTAGTTACACACCCAGCAGCAAGTCTAGAGGAGAGTGGAGCCTGTCCCAGCAGAGCTGAGGAGGTAATTCGGAGCCCAGTGGCAGAAACCTTCTGGTTTCAGCCTCGGGAGCACAGGTGCCCTCTGCAACAGCAGCACCAAAGGCCAGGGTCACAGGAGCTTCAAACACCAACCAGTAACAACAAAACCAACTAACTCCAGAGATAAACAGAAGGCAAAAGGCAAACTTAGGAATGTTACTAACAGAAGTCAAGGCAATATGGCAGCATCTGAACCCAACACTCCAACCACAGCAAATCCGGGATACCCCAACACACCAGAAAAACAAGATTGGGATTTAAAATCACTGGTCATGATGCTGTTAGAGGAACACAAAAAAGACATAAACAAATCTCTTAAAGAAATGCAGGGGAACATGAATAGGTTAGAAGCCTTTACAATGGCAACACAACGATCACTTAAAGAATTCCAGGAGAATATGGATCAACAGACAGAAGCCAATAAAGAGGAAATGAAAAAATCACTAAAAGAAATACGGGAGAAATTGAGTCAACAGGCAGAAGTCATGAAAGTAAAAACACAAAAATCTCAAAGTATTGCAGAAAAATACAAACAAACAAGTGAAAGAACTGAGCAAAACCATCCAGGATTTAAATACAGAAGTATAAACAACTAAGAAATCACAAAGGGAGACAACTGTGGAGATAGAAAACCTTGGGAAAAAAATGAGGGGTCATAGAAGCAAATATCAACAACAGAATACAAGAGATAGAAATAAGAATCTCAGATGCTGAAGATACCATAGAAACCATTGACTCCACAGTCAAAGAAAGTGCAAAATGCAAAAGGCTTGTAACCCAAAACTTCCAAGAAAACCAGGACACAATGAGAAGACCAAACCTAAGGATTACAGGGAGAGATGAGAGTAAAGACCTACAATTTAAAGGGCCAGCAAATATCTTCAACAAAATTATGGAAGAAAACTTCCCTAACCTAAAGTGAGAGATGCCCATGAATATACAAGAAGCCTACAGAACTCCAGACTGGACCAGAACAGAAGTAACTACTATCACATAATAACCAAACCCCCAAATGTCCTAAACAAAGAAAGAGTATTAAAGGAAGTAAGAGAAAATGGCCAAGTAACATATAAAGGAAGACCTATCAGAATTACACCAGAATTCTCACCAGAGACCATGAAAGCTAGAAGTTCCTGGGCAGATCTCAGACAGACTCTAAGAGAACACAAATGTCAGCCAAGAATACTATACCCAGCAAAACTCTCAATCACCATAGATGGAGAAACCAAAATATTACATGACAAAACCAAATTTACACAATATCTTTCCACAAACCCAGCCCTGCAAAGGATAATAGGAGGAAAACTCCAATACAAGGAGGGAAACTACACCCTGGAAAAAGTAAGATAGTAACCTTCTTCCATCAAACTCAAAAGAAGAAAACCACTTAAAAATAAAAATAACATCAAAAATGACAGGAAGAAATAATCACTATTCCTTAATATCTCTTAACATCAATGGACTCAATTCCCCAATAAAAAGACATAGACTAACAGACTGGATACAGAAACAGGACACTACATTTTGCTGCATACAGGAAACACACCTCAGGGTCAAAGACAAACACTATCTTAGAGTAAAAGGCTGCAAGACAATTCTGCAAGCAAATGATCTCAGAAAACGAGCTGGAATAGCCATTCTAATATCAGATAAAATTGACTTTCAAACTAAAGTCATCAAAAGAGACACAGAAGGTCAATTCTTGCTGGTCAAGGGAAAAATCCACCAAGAAGAACTCACAATTCTGAACATCTATGCTCCAAATGCAAGGGACCCTCATTCATAAAAGAAACTTTGCTAAAGCTCAAAGCACACATTGCCCCTAAGACAATAATTGTGGGGGATCTCAACACTTCACTATACTCAATGGACCAATCAGGAAAACAGAAACTAAACAGAGACACAGGGAAACTCATTGAAGCTTTGGACCAACTGGATTATATATAAAACATTCCATCCTAAAGCAAAAGAATATACTTTTGTCTCAGCACCTCATGGTACCTTCTCCAAAAGCGACCATATAATTGGACACAAGACAGACCTCAACAAATATAAGAAGATCAAACTAATCGTATGCCTCCTATCAGGTCACCATGGAGTAAGAGTAGTCTTCAATAGCAACAAAAAGAACAGAAAATCCACATATACATGGAGGCTGAACAATATTCTACTCAATGATACCTTAGTCAAGGAAGAAATAAAGAAATCAAAGACTATTTAGAACGTAATGAAAATGAAGGCACAATATACCCAAATCTATGGGACACAATGAAAGCAGTGCTAAGAGGAAAACCCATAGCACTGAGTGCCTCTAAAAAGAAACAGGAGAGAGCAAATACTAGCAACTTAATGGTACACCTGAAAGCTCTGGAAGAAAAACAAGTTAATTCACCCAGGAGGAGTAGAAGACAGGAAATCATCAAACTCAGGGCTGAAATCAATCAAGCTGAAACAAAGAGAACCATAGAAAGAATCAACAAACCAGGAGCTGGTTCTTTGAGAAAATCAACAAGATAGATAAACCCTTAGCCAGACTAACCAAAGAGCACAGAGACAGTATCCAAATTAACAAAATTAGAAATGAAAAGGGAGACATAACAACAGAAACTGAGGAAATTCAAAAAATCATCAGATCCTACTACAAAGGTCTATACTCAACACAACTGGAGAATCTGGAGGAAATGGACAATTTCCTAGACAGATACCAAATACCAAAATTAAATCAGGATCAAATAGACCATCTAAACAGTCCTGAAATCCCCAAAGAAATAGAAGGGGTCATAGAAAGTCTTCCAACAAAAAAAGCACAGGACCAAATGGTTTTTGTGCAGAATTCTATCAGACCTTCAAAGAAGACCTAATACCAATACTCTTCAAAGTATTCCACCAAATAGAAACAGAAGGAACACTACCCAAATCATTCTATGAAGCCACAATTACTCTGATACCAAAATCACACAAAGATCCAACTAAGAAAGAGAACTTCAGACCAATCTCCCTTATGAACATCGATGCAAAAATACTCAATAAAATTCTTGCCAACCAAATCCAAGAACACATCAAAATGATCATTCACCATGATCAAGTTGGCTTCATCCCAGGGATGCAGGTGTGGTTCAATATATGGAAATCCATCAATGTAATCCACTACATAAACAAACTCAAAGAAAAAAACCACATGGTCATTATTAGATGCAGAAAAAGCATTTGACAAAATTCAGCATCCTTTCATGCTAAAAGTCTTGGAAAGAGCAGGAATTCAAGGTCCATACCTAAACATAGTAAAAGCAATTTACAGAAGACCAGTAGACAACATCAAAGAAAATGGAGAGAAACTTGAAGCAATCCTACTAAAATCAGGGACTAGACAAGGCTGACCCCTCTCAACATATCTTTTAAATATAGTACTTGAGGTACTAGCTAGAGCAATTCAAGAACATAAAGATGTCAAAGGGATACAAATTAGAAAGGAAGAAGTCAAACTATCACCATTTGCAGATGATATGATAGTTTACTTAAGTGACCCAAAAAACTCCACCAGAGAACTCCTACAACCGATAAACAACTTCAGCAAATTGTCTGGTTATAAAATCAACTCAAGCAACTCAGTAGCCTTCCTATACTCAAAGGATAAGCAGCCTGAAAAAAATTAGGGAAATGACACCCTTCACAATAGCCACAAACAATATAAAGTATCTTGGTGTGACTCTAACCAAACAAGTGAAAGATTTATATGATAAGAACTTCAGGCCTCTGAAGAAGGAAATGGAAGAAGACCTCAGAAAATGGAAAAAAAGCTTCCATGCTCATGGGTTGGCAGGATTAATATAGTTAAAATGGCAATCTTGCCAAAAGCAATATACAGATTCAATGCAATCCCTATCAAAATCTCAACATAGTTCTTCATAGAGTTACAAAGAGCAATTCTCAAATTCATCTGGAATTACTAGAAACCAAGAATAGCTAAAACTATTATCAACAGTAAAAGAACTTCTGGGGGAGTCAGTATCTTGGACCTCAAGCAATACTACAGAGCAGTAGTGTTAAAAACTGCATGATATTGGTACAGTGACAGGGAGATGAATCAATGGAATAGGATTGGAGACCCAGAATTGAACCCACACATCTATGGCCAATTGATCTTCGACAATGGAGCTGAAAACATCCAATGGAAAAAAGATATCCTTTTCAACAAATGGTGCTGTCTCAACTGCAGGTCAGCATGCAGAAAAATGAGAATTGATCCACTCTTATCTCCTTGTATTAAGCTCAACTCCAAGTGGATCAAGGACCTCCACATAAAACCAGACACACTGAAACTAAATAGAAAAGAAACTGGGGAAGACCCTTGAGGATATTGGCTCAGCGGGATAGTTCCTGAAAAGAACACCAATTGCTTATGCTCTAAGATCAAGAATAGACAAATGGGACCTCATAAAATTACAAAGTTTCTGTAAGGCAAAAGACACTGTCAAAAGGACAAATCAGCAACCAACAAATTGGGAAAAGATCTTCACCATCCCTATATCTGACAGAGGGCTAATATCGAATATATACAAAGAGCTCAAGAAGATATACCCCAGAAAACCAAATAACCCTATCAAAAAATGGGGTACGGAGCTAAACAAAGACTTTTCACCAGAAGAACTTCGGATGGCTGAGAAGCACTTTAAGAAATGTTCAACATCATTAGTCATTACGGAAATGCAAATCAGAACAGCTTGGGGATTTCACCTCACACCAGTCAGAATGGCTAAGATTAAAAACTCAGAAAACTGCAGGTGTTGGCAATGATGTGGAGAAAGAGGAACACTCCTCCACTGCTGGTGGGATTGCAAGCTGGTACAATCACTCTGGAAATCAGTCTGGCGCTGAAAACTGGACAGGATACTTCCTGAGGACCCTGCCATACCACTCCTGGGCATATACCCAGAAGATTCCCCAGCATTCAGTAAGGATACATGCTCCACTATGTTCATAGCAGCCTTATGTATAATAGCCAGAAGCTGCAAAGAACCCACATGTCCCTCACTGGAGGAATGGATACAAAAAATGTGGTATATATACACAATGGAGTACTATTCAGCCATTAGAAACAATGAATTCATGAAATTCTAAGACAAATGGATGGAGCTGGAGAACATCATACTAAGTGAGGTAACCCAGTCTCAAATGAATACCCATGGTATGCACTCACTGATAAGTGGATATTAGCCTAGAATCTTGGAACACCAAAACACAATCCACATACCAAATGATGTCCAAGAAGAAGAAAGGAGTGGACCCTGGTTCTTGAAAGGCTCAATACATCAGTGTAGGGGAATACCAGAACAGGGAAGTGGGAAGGGGTGGATGGGGGAACAGCGGGAGGGAAAAGGGCATGTAGGACCTTTGGGGGGAGACCAGCAAAAGGAAATGAAATGTAAATAAAGTATATATACAATTAAAAAGTTATTTATCTTATTTTTATGAATGAATGGTTTGCATGCATTATGTATATGTATTATTTGTGTGCTTGGTGCCCATGAAAATCAGAAAATAGTATGGAATCCCCTGGAACTTTGAATGTTTGTTATGAATGGTTGTAAACCACCATGTGGATGATTGGAATCACACCTAGGTTCCCTGGAAGCCTAACATGTACTCCTTATTGCTGAGCCATTTCTCCAGACCCTGTAAATGCTGTTTATTGTGTTTTATTTTGTTTGTTTGTTTGAAAGACAGGATGCAGGACAACAGAAATCCCTTCCACCAAATGAGAACATTGTTCCCTTGTTCCAGGGTTTTTCAGATTTATGATGAGCCTGCCACACTATATCCATGCAGATCTTCCCTCACATATTCTGGATAAATATCTAGACTTCTGCAAGCATTTTGGGGGGTTGCCATTAGGCACTGGGGGGAGGACAATGTTCTATATTGCCTCTAAAATGAGTCTCATGTTCAGACATTTATCTCTCAGAGTTAAAAATGGAAACAGCTAAATTTCTATGCTAGTTAAAACTTCCAGAATCTTACTCTCAGAATGTGGCACTTTGAGGGGTTTATGGCTGCTTAAATTCTTAACACTAAAAGAATACATCATAAAAGCCAAATCGGAGTGCCATGATAAGAGAGAAATTAAACAATTAAGGGAAGTTATCTTTTTCTCAGAACTGCAAACTAAAAGTTCACAACAACATGGGTGGAAGAAAAATTTACAAAGCTCTACTCCTAGAGGAAGAAGTGCAGGTAATGAATTACTACTGAGAGATGGATAACCATTTTTTGAGACATGTGATCCTAACCTGAGGTGGTTAACTGTAAACAAACACAAATTAGGATACCAATTAAGCTCAGTCGTTTTCTATCTAACTCTTTTTATGTATGTTATATAACACAACATCAATTAAAGAAGTCATGTATCAGAGGAGGAGATGGGGAAGAAGTAGGGGTTGAATAATACAAATTCAATACACTCATGTATGAAGTGCTGAAATAAATTGAAAAACATACAAAAGATTTTTAAAATAAATAAAAAATAAAACATAGGACATTATAATTGCCATAAAAACAAACCATTATTTTAGAAAAATTTAATCCCAATCCAGGATTTCTATCCTGCCTTTGACCATTTAGCTCCCAGATAAAAAACACACACAACCTTTATGTTTATAATAAGCCTTATACAGCACAAGAACTGGGCAGAAATCTATCCTTTATGCTATTAAAATCTATTTCTTATCAATAACCCTGAGTTATTGCTTATTATGTTTTATCTGAGCTGCTCTTAACTCCAATTGGACAGCCCTCAAGGCCATGCTTTCTTGACTCCTAATCCATAGCATCTGCATCTTTCCCTTTCTCCTCACGTTCTTCTCTCCCTGTGGTTCTCCTCTGACACCAAGCCTGGGAATCCTAAACACTACCTATGTCTCTTCTGCCCAGCTATTGACTGTCAACATCTTTATTTACCAATCAGAAAGAAATAATTTTGGGTAAAGTCACATAACACCACTTGGGTCTACATGCAGACTCTCTCATCTCTGGAGCAACTAAATCTTGGGGGCCCATACTCAGCATTAAAGTACACAGCAAAAGACATACCTCAACAAACCAGCATGGATTGAAAAAAAACACAAAACAAAAAACAAAAGAACAAAATCTATATTCATATAATGAGCATGTATATGCATATATATACACATTCTTTTGGGAGTGGGTGGGTTGATAGTTTATTAATATGATCAACTATGTCACTGTAATTGAATCTTTTCCACCATCACAATGTCATTACTCTTATTCAGTTCTATTTTATAATAAAATATAATACAAGAAAATGTAATGAGAAGAAACAAAAACTAACATCATAATTGAACAAAACAAATGTAAGGATATACCCAAAGAGAAGGCACAATAAACAGACCCATGTAAGAATTCCATAAAGACACTTAAGTAGAAGCCATAGTATATATGCAAAGGAACCTTAAAAGTAGTTTGGTTCCACAGTGAGATTCCTTTGAAAGAACCTATTTTATTTGCAAATAATTATCAAGTAGAAGTTGTTCCTGGAATAGCTATGATGGCATGTGCCTACTTCTTTGAGCTCTAGGACCCCATCTGGTGCAGACCCTTGAAGGCCATAAGCATGCTGCCTCAGTGTGTGTGTGATCATGTTGAATTACTGGGCCTTTTTTTCTTGGTATCCTCCAGTTCCACTCTTACACTCTTTCTTCCTCCTCTTCTGCAGGGTTCTATAAGCCCTGATGGGCGGGATTTAATGAGTCATACACACATTCTTACTTAGGTGTTTCTGAGTACAGCATGAATTAATATAAGCAAAACAATTATAATATTTTGTGGTACAAACAAATTTATCATTATTATTTATTGGTTTAACACTGGCCTATGTCCATATTGGATTCATCAAAAAAAGTAACATTTTTTTCTCCCTGGTCAAATCATAACAAGAATGAAGTGAGAATTACATGTTAAAATTAATACAGAAAGAGAAATAATGAGAGCAATTAAGACAGTGCTTATGAATCAGACAAAAGAGAAAAGACCCTAAGCAAAATGTGGAAGCCAGCACATTAAGAAAAATGAATATGGATAAGAAAAATGGATAACTTTTGCTACCACATATTGAATATAAAGAGTCTTGTAAACAGTGATGTAATTACACACTAAAATGTTACTAGGCTTAGAGATTCCAAATGCTGAAGGACTGGGATGCTGCTTGGTGGTAGAATGCTTATCTAGCAGGTATAAGGCCTTGTAGTCAATCTCCAGCACTGAAAGAAAATGCAAAAATGATTTGCCTGTTTCCTAAATTTCTCCTGGATAGCAGGACAATTCCCATTTTGCCTTATAAGCTAGACAGGTTTCCCATTTTTATTTAACAGTTTTTTAGACCTAATCCTCATCGTTTGAAAATTAATTTGAAGATACCTTCTATCCTTATGATTTGTGAATGGCTATTTCTTCCAGGGTTCTTATATATCAGCTTAATTCATACCTTGCTCAATTTCCTTTTAAACTTATTATGCTTGAGACATATTTAATCCTAGAATGTCAGAGCTGGAAGGAGCCTTGGCCTTAGTTTATACTCAACAGATAACTGTGTTCCAATTTGTCATCTGTGTTGTTATTGGCATGGTTATTGCAGCTAACATTGGCAAAATGGAAACAGAAAGATCAAGGTCACAGTCACCCTCCGCAACCCTGTTTCATCCACAGTTTTCACTGTTTTCTTTCTGCTTCTGTGTGAGGTAGCTTATAAACCAATGGCTCTTTGTTGCCAAGGGAAGATCAAAACCCTGGCCTCCCAGCAGTGGAGAGATTTATAAAGAGCTCAAGGAAGGTCAAAAGGGTAAGTTACCCTCCCTGTGACTTGTATGTAATCAGCATCTTTCTGGCTTAGTACGGAATAAGGCTGATTACTTAGAAGGCAAAGGTGAAGAAAAAGGAACATAAATAATGACACAAAAGGAAGCTTGAACAGGTTATTGTCATCTTCCCACCCATCCTGACCCCCTTTACACATAATTCTGGTAAATTTGTTTTGTTAGGGTTTAAAAAGAACAAAGATTTTCTTCAATTTATATAAAAAGAGGAAGTGATTTTTCATTGTATGAGAGTTTCTTTATTTTTAAGGGTCACAAAAGAATGTACTCATAAATTGGAAGAAATTGTCCGCAGTTCAGAACTGTAATTATTCGAGTCACTTCCTGTGTAGAGGAATTAGGAATGCTTCTGAAAGGAGGTCTGACTGTTTGCATCTCCCTTCATTCTTTGTTTCCTTTCTTCGATGACTAAGAGGATGTAATAGTATGTAGGCAAAACCTAAATAAGCATGTTTTTTGCTTCTTTCTCACTTTCTTTATCAGTCTCTATTTTACTGTCTCCAACACTCCTCCTCCACTACCTGTACACATACTACACATGTCCATGTATATAAATTTGAAGCACCCATCACATCATGGGAACCACTGGTCTCTAGTTACCCACACCCTAGCACACTATACATTGTACTTCATGTGCTCACTACATGACAGAAAGCTCTACAGGAGTATCATCTTTCTTTTATTTACCTATATGTGTCCAGTACCAAGCGTAATGCCCAGCAAAGAAGCACCCAATAAATACCATTTGAATAAATGAGCAGATGTTTATGACACCAGTTCCTTATGGAGCTCTGATGCTGTGATTTAAATCCAAACTGAGAATAACATAGTCATTGGTACTGATTGCCCTCACTCCCTTACCCCTGACTTTTATGAGGATCACCATCCTGTCTTGCTCATACATGCAGAGTCTACATGCTTACCAAAGTATACACAGTTCAATATTTGTATAATAATGGAATGGATACATTTTAGAAAGTATTTAGAAAAAACATTGTAATAGACCCAGAGGATACTGCTTTCAGTATAAAATGTACATGTCACAAAAATAAAAATTAGATGTAATTTCTAATTTATAAATGTGTACATAAATGCTTACTAAGTCTTGATGTTTGTAATATATCACTCACATCTAAACTATATTGCTCATCCCTACTAAATAATGTAAATTTTATAATAAAATTCCATGTTTTACATTTTCCATATTCTATAAAGTTTTACATTTTCATATACTTACATAATATATGTCCACATCAAAGAAAGAATATTAGCTAATAGTTGTGATATGAAAGAACTGTTAGCACACTTCCTAATTACTACATTTGTAGATGTATATTGTTGATATAGTCATTCAGAAGCAATATTTTTATCTAAAATGTCCTTCACTGTATATGAAAGAGAAAATGTCTGTTTCTCATAGGTACATTGGAATTCTATATAAAGAAAGCTATGAACTTTAGTTAATATTTTTCTTGACTAGCTTTCATCAATTGTATAAAGATTTAGTTAAATGTATGTGAGTATCTCATATGATAACCACATACAAGATTCTAGAAGGATTTTAACTCTACCCTTTTCTAGTTTTGCAAAGGTCACTGAGAACTGGTTCTCTAATTCCTTGTCTCTCTTGCTCATCAGAACCTTTCATCCCTGAATTTTCAGTATTCCAGTTCTTCTTATACTCTTACTTCGAGTTTCTCCCTACCCTAGTCTATCATCCAAGGCAAGAAAATGCAATTCCTCAATATGAACTTGAACATGTTAATATGTCTTCAAAGCGACACTAACTTGTTTCCTTAATGTGGCATTTGAAGCTCACATCCCATTATTCAATTCAAGCCTCCCCTATAAATTGCTTTTAGTCTATAGTTCCTTTATCCATTATTTACAATTAATACAATTCTACTCAACCTTCTAGGTCTAACTCTAGTATACCTTTTACTGGCTCTTCCTATCTAGATTCAAATAAACTAGTGGCTACCTCTTGTTTATTTTCAGTGTGCCCAGCACAGCCTTCTTTTCATTTGCAGCTCTGCATTAGCATTCATTTCATGCATGGCTTTCTGCACCACTTGAGTGTGAACTCCTTGAGGATTAGAGTCAGAGTTTCCTATCGAGTTTAATAAATGTTTGCTACATGAATGAATGAAGGAGTTAATGAGTTAATTATTTAACTCTGCTGTGGACTTTAGTCAGCATTGAAAATGGTTCTTTTACATTTGGGAATCATTTTATTTCCATATAGTATAATGAGGTCTCTTAAGTTTACCAGAGGCCTGGAAAAAGAAAAGAAAAGAAATGAAAAATTATTTTTACATAGTCATGTGGACATTAATGTAAACCTTTGGAAGACAAACTTTATACTCCAGAAAACATTGTGAATGAAAATGTTGAGAAAATGTCATTTTGTATAATATCTATAAGTGAAAAGACCTTTTCTTTTTCCCTGAGGACAATAAAGTAATTATTCATATTTTAATCCTCTTTTTCTCCACCTGTTCTTGCTAGTGTTTAACATAGACAAGATTAATTAATAAATAAAATAAAAATCTTTTATCCAGACTCGTGGTCTCTTCCAAAAATTGAAAAGAAATGTATTTTTCTCTTTTTTAAAAAATTTTATTTTCTATATTCTTTGTTTACATTCCAAAGGCTTTCCCCTTTCCCAGTTCCCCCCTCACCATGTGTCCCATAAGTCCTTCCCTTCCCCCCCCACCCCGTGCATATTCCCCAATCACCCCCCAACCCTTTCTCTGTTCTGGTACTCTTCTGCAAAACTGGAACCAGTCTTGTCTGGACCAGTGTCCTCTCATTCCTTCAGCTCTGAATACTCAAGGCACAATTAGGAAATATATTTTTATTTTAGGTGATCTTTGTTTTCATGGATCTGTCAACATTTTGGATCTGTTAAATTTTTAAAATGCTTTCTAGTAGCATTAAAAAAGCAATTGCCAGATACTTTTGTGTTTCAGAAGCATATTGGTTTTTATATAGGCATCTGATATGTACCTCCTTCAAACTATGTAATAACTTTGGCATAATACCCATCTGAAATATATGTGTATAGAATGTGTATATGTTACTGTGTATATAGCTATGGACTATTGGCTATGAATAAGACTTATCTGCACAATTTATAAATCTGTAGAAATTTCATCTAAAGTATAATCCATATGCTTCCTTTAAATTGTGCAAACCAAATCTTAGTTTTTAAAGCATGTTTTGGAATATCCACTTTGAGTTCTCATCTGATCCAGGAGCTAATGTTGTCTAAGGAGACTTCAATATCATTACTGCTTATAGGGGTTGCCTTTGGCAACATAAGCATGGCTTAAGTTAGTTAATGAACTTATTCTTTGACAGTTTCACAAATGTATATAATGAACTATAATCATTTTCCCCACTATCACCGTGTCTCTCCAACCTCTTTTGCTTAAATGATTTTTCCAAAATGTTCCCTTCATATTTTTATATTGATTTTGTCTGTATGTGTAAGATTCATATGAGTATAATAGGATTACTTGTATGAACATAGTTAACAGGTTATTTACTGAAGAATTGGTAACTTTTCAGTCGCTACATCACTGAAGAAAAGAGCTTGCTATTTTTAAAGCCACACTATGATTGTTTTTAATTTTAAAATAATTTTTAAATATATGGGTATTTTGCCTGTGCCCATAAAAACCAGAGAGGGCATTGGATCCCTCTGAAAATGGAGTTACAAAGGGTTATGAGCTTCCTTGTAGAGTCTAAAATCTGTACCTGTGTCTTCCCGAGAGCAGCCTGTTCTCTACTGCTGAGCCTCTGCATTGCCAGTTTTAAACTACTAGTCCTTCCGATAACTAAAACCATAAAGAATTCTGTATTTGTCTATAAAAAGGAATAAGTCTGAAACTTAAATTATTATTTAAAGCTTGCAAAATTTTTGTCTAAAATCACTAGGTTATATTGTGTCTAGTAATCATGGAGTTCAATAATAGAATTATTAGAATAAATTAACATGAAACAGAGAAAAAAAGATAATGTAACAAATTTTTAAGTCCTGAAGGGTCTCTCTATTGTGATTCAACATCCTTTATCTGTTATAGGACAAGACTTTCTGACTCTATGGCCATCTGACCAGTCCTGAAACAGAATGAGAATTTGGTGCTTAATGCCCCACCCCTTTCGTGTTTGAGGGAACAAAGCAGTCAGCCTCTCCAATAGGCTTAGGGCTTTTGCACTGCTTAGCACTATTGAGATTTTATTAGACTAGTGATCAGTAGGCAAAATGCTGAGTACTTTCATTTTAAAATATGAACATAAGCCCTAATTGTTGAGCCAAAGACATGCTGTAGACTTTTTGGTCCCACCGTGTTTTCAGTACCTTCAATATTTGACACGATTTAGCTCTGAAAGAACAAATACAGCATTAAAAACAATGTTATCAGAACAACTCATTTTGTTTGCATTCTGAGTAAGGCCTTAATTTAGTGTGTCAGATATAAACAAAAGACTGATATGTAGTCTAGAGACTCTAGGCACTGAATTTTGGGGGCTTCTAAGGTAGCTATGATGTTTGACAATGAATTCCTCCTATGTACCTGACAAATGTTTGATCAAAATTTCTGTATGGGTGTCAGGGGAGATTTTGCTTGTACAAAGTTGTCATGATGTGACCTTTCTAATTTACTATTTAAGGAGCTTTGCTATGAATAATGATGAAAGCCTATCGAGGTGCCATTTAATAGAAATTCTCAAAAGCTTTTTGAAACAATTTCATTTACAATTATGCAATAGAATGTAATTGAAATATCTTAATCCTGTGAATCAAGATTTCATCATTTCCACCCCTGCTCTGAATTACTGTGCCAATTTGTCTAAGCTCCTTTCTCTTTGAAAGGTTTCTCTTTCTTTATAATATTAATGTAAAAAAATATTACTTACTTATTTTAGGTAAGAACTTGTAAGTGAAATCTGGCCTCACTTGAAGTTATTCTTAGTGAGCAGGGGCAGAGATAGTAGGAAATTTTTTAAGTTCAAAAGTGTTCCCTTAAGAAATATAGTCAAACCATACCAAATCATTTTTCTCTACTCTACAGAAACATAACTTCTCTTCTCACACAGCAAAAGCACCTAGCTACATTCATCAGCAGTATACAGTGGAGGTAACAACAGGCTATGTACCAAACAGATATGGGTAACCCCCTGACTCACATAGCTTTAACTTACGTATACATACCCTAAATTCGCAAAAAAGGTTGTAGAAATTGTAAATTAAGACTGCCTAAAAGCCAAAGCATCCACAATTATGTTTATTTCAAGATCTCATAGGAGAGGCCAATGTAATAAGACACAGGTAGTCACACAAATAAGGGGTTGTATGATAGTCATAAAATAGTGGAACTATTAGAAATGGCTCTGCCTTAAGCAGGAATATGTGGCAAGTCAGTAGAGTCACTGGTGTTATGTACCCAGGAGGAATTATGTAACTTAGAAGTCTTGGTGCAACCTAGAAAAAACAAACTTAATCCTTTCAAAAATGATTTATAAAGGTAGTACACACCTACAATCTCAGTCTTAAGAAGGTGGAGTCAGGAGAATTCTCATAAACTCAATGGTAGTCTAATTTATATGGTGAATTTCTGTCTTATAGAAATAATGATTCATAACTTCTATAGCTATCAAGGCATTGAAACATTAAGCTAAGTGAAGAAAACATCTGAACTTGAGTCCTTGTACATGGTTGTATAAGTTGCATGTTAAAAATTCAGTATTAAACCATATTAAGCCCAGATAACTTTTGTAAATATCAGATAAGCCTAAAATTCCTCTCCAAATGGCCTTAGATTACTATTGTCATAGTTAAAGCCTTACAAGTGTCTCCTTACCCATTTTATCTTATACCATTTCCTTGGAGTCTGAATATTATCTTGCTAAGAATCTACCAATGATAAGTGATGAATATGTTACTAAATATGGCTCTCTAAAAGATGAATCTGTATGCTCAATTTGTAGACGGCCCAGCCATTGGTTGAATATATGAGCAGGATCTCTTGCCTTCATCTTTCTAGAAGCTAATTGCAGAAACTCACTCCCTTAGTTCTACATGAGCACAACAGTTCCTGGCACCAGTACCCTCTCTACCCAAATGTTCAACTCACTCTTTTCTTCCAGATGGTTCACGAATTCTCTGTTAAAGCAGTAAGACCCAGTAGTGGAACAGACAAGACACACGTTTAAACTCGATCAGGACTGGATTCAAGTGACACATTTGCTATATTAATTTTGTATAAGAAATAGTTTATTTCTTAAATATTAACTTACTGATCCATAAAACCATTCTGTAAAGTAAAAATGATCATTGCAACTTGTTTCAGATTAAGAAAATTGGATCCAGAGAGATTAAGTAATTTGCCCAAGGTCATAGAACTGGTGGTGACAGAGTCAAGTCTTAAATTTCTGTATGCTACCTCTTCAGCATACAGTTTCTGTGCTGGCTCTACTGAACCACTGGCCTTCTACTCAATAGGTCATTGTAGTCAGCACTAGAACTCCAGAAACCTTGGTTTCCTTACTGAAACACAGATATTAAATTCTCATTTGGTAACCACAAAGGTTGACATTAGAAATGCACATGAAATACTTTATCAGGCCTCATGCAAATCTTGTGTTCCATAATCTTTGTTTTGCCTTAAAAGTCTTCAAAGATTTATGGAATTGAGTTTAAATTTCATTTGCCTTTCAGAACCATCAAAGATAAATTAAACTTGCTTTACCATTTCCTTCGCTTTTCTGCATAGGATTACTACTGTCTTCATTTTCAAGTTTCATAATGCCCCAAGTCTTTTAAATGTTAGACTCTCTATGGTATTCCTCTGTTCCAAGAGCCTTTTCAAGGAAATACTAGTCCAGGCCTTATTGATCTTTTCTTCCTTTCAAAGATAAATAAATCACATTGCCCAATTTGTTATAAATCCCCTGACTATTTTAAGTCTTATTTCAAGTTTTTATTATTTTACTAAGTCTTATTTCAAGTTCTTCCTGATATCCTGGTGGCCTTAAGATTTGGTAGCTAGTGGACTTTCCATTAGCTCCAGCATCTTGTCCAAGTGTTGAACACACACTTGGCCTTGAGGAACACTTGTGGATTTGTTTTAGATGTGCAGTGGCAACTGCTTGAGTATTCAGTACACAGTGAACATTCCATAAATCATATTTTTAGAGACAATCTAGGACTTCGTAAGGTCTACCAGAAATTACACATACTCTTTGTATAAATGAATTCATACAGTTTTAATATTTAAAAGCTGCAGTAAGGCCATGGGAAAAGATAAATGTTAGAATTTATTAAAGACAAAAGGATTATTATAATTTTTAGGGTAATTTTTTTAAATTTGTATGTTATAGAACAGGTTGATATTTGTTGAAAATGTAATGTTTCCAGCTTGAGAGTGGTTTACTATTTTAATGAATGAAAACAAATTCACATTTTGCCTAATGAAAATTTAGAAAATGATTTTATGTTATGTATTATAATTGTAGGGGTTCTGATATGTAAGAATACTGAAGACAAAAGAGAATTTTGACTGCATTATAAATCATTTGAGACCCTGGTAAGATTCTCCTGGCAATAAACTCAGAAAATCTGACTGTAAAACAAAACAAAACAAAACAAAACAAAACAAAACAAAACAAAAACAATGCCAGTCAAGGCTTTTCCCCATTTCAATATGCAAAGAGAAGAATTATTAATTTAACTTGTGTTCCAACTTCGTGTTTATACATAAACTGACCTTCCTAAAAGCAAAATCTAAATAATTCAGTTTAAAAATAATGGCTTTAAATGTTCAAGTTAGATACTTCAAATGTAATCATACTGAGATTAAATAGTTAATAATTAACTAGTATCCTTTTAATTGTACTTTGGAGATATTTTGGACAAAAGATAACTTTAAGTTCCTTTCAATAGCATTATTTAACCAGACAGTAATAAATTATGAGCAATAATTTTTGAATGGTCTTTGTTTTCTTTTTCCAGTCTTACAAAAATGTGACAGCAAAACATTATAAAGTTGAGGTGTTTATTTCTTTGTTTCCAGTTAAAATCTATTTGGTCAGATAAGAACACACTAGCCCAGAATTAAAACTATGACTGAAATTTATAATCAAGAAGAGACCTCATACCACTTGTCAGTTAAGTGCATTGCTCACTGGAATGAATCACTGAATTTCTCAAGCTCAACTGATTTGTCCAAAGGTCCCCCAATTTCTTTCATGATAAAAATTTGTAAATGTTGAATAAAAGTGCGTAATGATGAACAATTCCGTGGGTGACATGTTTTTTTCCCTTCTATATCATGACATCGTCTTCCTAAATGGATTCAAATTTTAATTTGCTTAGTCACCACACAGAATATCTAAAATCATTCATCAATAGAAAAGGTAATCCCCTTGAAAAAAATATGTGGAAAGCCCTTAATGCCTATCCCCCCCATACAAACACAAAAGGTAAGACGTTATCATTATAAAAGAAGTTTTTAAAAGTGTTTAATCCTTTTAAGTTAAATTTATGAAGAAATGTTAGCCTGAGGTAAATTACGCATTTGAGTCCTGTAGAGACAGAATAAGGTTAGAACTATATCCAAAATAGAGTTCTGACCTGAAAAGTAAGGTAAGAGATTTTCCTACTTGAATAATTATTGCCCAACAGTCCTTCTTTCAATTTTAGCAACCATTCTCTCGTGGCCTAGATCATTAAATACCCAAGTATAAGAGATCTATTAAGTTCATTACTACTCCAACTGAAAAGGGAAGGTCCAATGAGCATGATTGTCTTGACAACTTTACAATCTCTGTAAGGTCAGGACCTCAGATTGTAGGACTCATCTCAGAAAAGAAAACCTGTAGATTCTTATTTTGTATAAATAATACTTTTTGAATCCACTCTATTCTGACAGAATTGATATTTGATATAGGCTTGGGCCTCTTCTATCTGGAAGACTGAAGATAGAATTAAGTTTGTCAGAGTGAAATTTTACTCAATTCATAATCAACTGTTTCCTACAGCCAATGACAGAGCAGTCCCATAGCCAATCATTAAAGCTACTTTGAACTTTAAAGTGATATCACTGAGTTCAATGGACAAATCATAGTATCACCAAAAGGTGGACCCCACTTTATGTAAATGTTTGATAAATTTTTCCTTCCTATTAGCCTAACCTACTCTATTTCCATATGAGATATGTGTGTGTGCGTGTGTGTCTGTGTGTCTATGTGTGGTGTGTGTGTTTGTGTGTAGTGTGTGTGTCTGTGTGGTATGTGTTTATAGTGTGTATGTGAGTGAATGTGTTTGTCTCTCTCTCTCTGTGTATGTGTGTGGTATGTGTGTCTGTGTGGTATGTGTGTATTGTATATGTGTGTGTCTGTGTTTCTGTGTGTGTGGTATTTGTATCTGTGTGTGGTGTCTGTCTGTGTATTGTGTGGTGTGTGTAGTGTGTGTAGTATGTATGTGTGTGTGTTTCTGTGTCTCTCTGTGTGTGGTGTCTGTGTCTGTGTGTGGGGTGTGTGTGTGTGTAGTGTGTATGTGTGTGTCTGTGTGTGTGCTATTCTGTAAACATCTTATAACTAAATGTTTAAGAGTTCCTAAAACAGCCAATCATCCATGGTTACTATGAACTATACTGTGAACTTAGATTCTCTGGGTTTCAACCTTTTCTTCAGTCTTCATATAAGAATCAATATCTTAGCAATTCACTCATCCATTCACTAAAGCAATTTTTATCATGAAGTGACAGCAGTATGAAAGAAAAAAAAGCCTTGACTTCTAAAGGAATCCATTAAGAATTAATTCAATTACGCTGCCTGTCTGGTAATCAGTTTGTGAGCTAGACAGTACCATAGATTACTTGATTTTGTCAACATCCTGTCATGATCAAAATGTTCCAAAATTTCAGATAATAGTCTGACAGATAATTAGGACAAAGTAGCTCTATATGTCAAGTATAAAATAACATTTTTAAATTAAATTAATAAAATGATGTGAACTGTTTACAAAGCTATTTCCTAGGGAAACATAAATCAAGTGCACTTCTAACCTAGATTCTGGAATAACTAAATCTATCTTGATAGCCTTATTCTTATTTTATTTGTCACCCTTGTCATTAATTCTTAAGATTCAAATAACTAGGGCTGGGTGTGGTGGCACAAACCTTTAATCTCAGCACTCAGGAGGAGTAGGAAGGCAGATCTTTGTGAGTTTGAGGCCAGCAAGATATAAATAGCAAGCTCCAGGGTAGCCAGGAGAATCGTGTATCAAAAAAAAAAAAAATCCAAAAAAAGACTTTTCTAACTAATTCAAAAGGTGAATTTTTAGTGAATGTTTATTTATTAACTGAAAGCTAACTACAGCATAAAATAACTAAACAGTTTATTCAATAAAATACAATATAATTTGATCACATTTTCAGTATTTCATTTGCCTATTAACAGCTCAAAATATGTCATTTATTTTCTTAAACAATGTCACTGTTTGGCACAAGAATTTATTTACATAATAAATTGTTTCATTTGCCATTTATTCCAACAACTTGAGAACAATTTGCAACTAAGCTAACAGAATTTGTACAGATATTTTCAAGCTAAAATACTGCTAAAAATTTCCAACACACATGCAATTCAATATGTTTACATAGTAACATATGTATTTTTTAATAAAACCTGTATCCCTAAGCACTTCATAGGATGTGAATACAGGAGTCAGTCTAACCTCTAAGGAAACAAGGTCTTGGGAGGGGAGATGCTGCTGAGCAAGAGTCCTGTTCGATTGTACTAAAATGGGCTTGCTAGTCCAGATGTTCAGGAATGCTATTGTGCCATCATAATCATAGATAGCTCAATTCACACAAAACTGCAGCAGACTTTAAGTATAAGCCCTTAGCAACCAAGAAATGTATAGTATAAGCAACACTGACAGACACACTCTTATTATGCATGTGAACTTGGTTGTAAGCAAAATTGATATTGAAAATCCAAATATACAAAACAGAATGATTATTTGCATTATAAAATGGTTTTCTGCCGCATAAAGAGATTCCTAAATTTTATCTAAATAACATCTCCCTTTATGCACTTAAAATAGAATTTGATTTTTTTAAAACTTCAATTTTCACATTACTTTTCCCACGACCATTGTGAGGAGCAAAATAGGCTTATATTACATAGTACTTTGATCTCTCACACACACTAAAGTCTCTCATTATTGTATAGGTAAAGGTATGTGAGCCAAAATATTACCCTTTAAGCCACTAAAATAGATAGTAAATGTTGCCTCTAAAACATGGATATACCAAAACTTGAAGTATATTAGTGGTTTTTATATTTACAATTCTGGTATTCAACTTTACAAAGTAGAAGTAGATAGCACAAATATATAGCTATCATCAGTCCATAATTGTACCTAATTCTCCTATGATTTAAGTTTATTTTAGTGGGATTTCCCCCTTTTAACTATATAATTACAAAGATATATTAATAGCACTTACATGGTAACCAGTCTATTTTTGATTTATCTGTTCAATATTTTACTCCAGAGAATTTAAAAACTCAGCCTTCTGCATTGCATTCCAGTCCCCACTGCCTACCTGGGGGTGATTTTCATTCAGGCAAAGCTCTTTTATTTTGTACTATGCTCCTTACCAAATTTGGAAGGTCTGTGAGGGGAGGGAGATTCAGTATCAGTGGGAATAGGGGTGAAGGCGTGGAGTGAGGCATGTATCTGTGGCCACTCAGCACACAGCAGACCCAGGCACCAGGGAAAGAGCACTCAAGATAGATTAAATGAGTGCATGAATGAATGAATGAATGAATGAGGAAACAAATTGAGTAAGAGAACCATCTGGAAGGCTTTGTTCACTCTAGCATTCAATCCAGTCTGTTTCTGGAGCATGTAGTATAGTATCATAAGGAATTTTCAGAGTTTGAGAAATGGCAGAAGCTATCTTTGATTCATTACATGTATTTTAAAAATCTTTAAAATATTAAGCCCTTTATGACACAGAATTATTTAGAAAAATTAAGTCACCTTAGAAGTCAGAGGACAAAGAGGATATTGAAGGGTTTTTTTCTTACTCACCAAATGCCTGAGGAAAGAAGGCACACAGGTTGACCTAAGTTCATACCAAATACTCTTGGCAATGGTGTCAAGTCTGAGGAGTAGTATTTTTGAGAATTTTGTACAAATTTTCCCACTTGGATATGTAGAAGCCACGAAAGTAACTAATTAAACAGTAGAATCTAGAGTAATTGCTGTTTGACATTTTGTAGGGCCAAACATCTAGTTCTGTTGTTCCAGGTGGGGTCCTAGGAATGCCATTATCTTGCCTGGAACAGTTCTTGCTAGGCTCACACTCATTACAATCTGCTTGTGAAATAGTAAGGGAGTGAATAATATATTAATCTGGAGGAGTTAAAAATAAAAATCTTAAAGTAAAATAGGTTTGAAAGTGCTTGAACCTATAAAGAAAATCAGAGTACAGCCAGTGAGAATGTCAATAAAGTAATTAATCTTGAAGTGTTTATGCTATCATTTGACAGTAATAATTGAAACACAAGATGTGCTATTATGCTTTTAAATAAAACTATTTGCATCATACCTGAAAGACTTGAGTTTATAACTCAATGTAAATAAAGAGCAAATCCAGAAACATGAAAATATTGAAATGAATAGTAATTATCGAGCTAAAGAATTTGTGGATTTTAGTTCTTCCAGGAGGCCTCTTCAAAAAAATCATGAAAATGAATGAGAAGTGTATTTCATTAAGATTAATAAACTAATTTTGTCATTAACACCCATGTTTTACTTTTCAGGAGAATGAGCACGAACACTGAAGTAGAATCATGTCATTAACAGATTAAATCACATTTAAAGCCTGAATACCTATCTTAATATGACATATGCTGATTTGCCTTCACAATGACTTCCCCAAATATCTGTCTCTGTATAATGTATTGATCATTATACCAAAGGAAAGCTTCTTTAAGAAAACGTTTAAAACTCCTCTATTTATATATAACTGTCCCCTAAAGATGAAGCATTTTCCAGGAGCTCTTTGCATGTCCGACTATTTCACTACTTGGACTTGTTTTATACAAAATGTAAAATTTCTATATATTAACATATGTGTAGATCACTTTGACCCACCATTTTCAGTTATGAGCTAATGTATATAAATGGCAATTATGACTTTTAAGCAATGAATATATTAGTCAGTCACTCTAGATATCCAGAGATTTCAAATTGTTAAAACTTTTTTCTTGAGTGTCCTTTACTTTTATATATGAACACAATTACCTTCTGTTGTTTAAAAAGTTCATTTTGCACCATTAATTATTAATCAAAATGATTTGGAGTTAAGTAATTTCTAATTGAAAGCCTGAAGCATGAATTGTTAATAGTGGTAATGTACTATTAGTCAATTTAATGCTTTAAAAGTAACTTATCAGGATCCACTCCAATCTCCACATGATAATAAAGGATTATTATGTGCAGTAACCTATTTATGAAAAGGAAACAGTGTGCTTCTTTCAGACGCCATCACTTGCTTTAATAAGGAATTGAAAAGCTGGACTACTTTATATGCTGATCACCATCCCAGTTGCATAAGGATTTACAATAGACAAAACAAAACTATTTTTGTTGTAAAGAAAGGCTGTTTGTTTAAATCATACAATAATGCTTGCATCTAAAAATTATTTACAGTCTAATAAGGCTTCATAAATGTTATATAGAGTTAGTTGGTTAGGTAAAATAATTGACTGATAAGAACAAAATGAAAGGCTTGCTGAAGCTAACAAGAAAAAATTTCAAGTAAAGCGTGCCCAAAGAAGGCAGAAGGGGAAAAAGACGCTTACTGTTGTGGATTAGGTAACTGTTAATGGATTTGGAGATGCAAATAAGTACATGATTTGATAGCACCTCATTAATACTTCAATTAAAACCAAGAGGAAAATCTAGCTTTGTGAAAATTGAAAAAAAATCTGTCTAATTTTTTGATTCTCAAAGAAATAAAGTTTGAGATATGTGATTTTATCTCTGCTGTCTTCAATTTGCAGAGAACTTATGTGGGAAGTTTTCATCTTACCTTTGAAGTCTTCAAGGTATTTAATGGCTCTTGTGTCTTGGTTAAATGAAGTGTGTGGCGGCCTCTACTGGTATGTGTTTATAGAAAATGTTGCAATAGGCAGAAAAAATATTAGTTTCAATTAAAAAGTTAGAAATACAGACTTTCATTTAAATATATAAAAATATCTAATTTAATGCAGAAAAAATATACTACTAGCTGTGCAATGTACTCTTAATTAGGAAAATAATCTAAAACATTGACCATGTTAGTGTAAAATAATGATTCACAGAAGGGCATTAATTGTTCAATTCACTCTGGTATTGGGTTAAATATATTTTATTAATGAATTACTAATCCAGACAGAGGTGGCTTATTACCTCTAGTCCACTGTTAAATCCTCTTACTTGACTTAAATAAAATCACTTATAACAAATCCAGAAGAAAGGAAATATTTACATTTACATCTATAAAGTTCTAAGCTAGAATCATTTGATGACAGGCTGATTTCTATAACTCAAGCAAACTGTACGTTGACTTAATATAGCTGACATATAGATCTATTTAACATCGATTTCAATTTTAAAAATACAGCACATTAAAATACTTTCAATTTTCAAAGCTAAAAGCAACATTTAAGTTATGTCTTTAAGTGCAAAGGCACTTTAAAACAAAGAAGCAATGCCCAGGCCTATACTTGGGAACTGAAGATGGCAATACCATAGACCGTTATTTACAAAAAAGAAAGAAAGAAAGAAAGAAAGAAAGAAAGAAAGAAAGAAGGAAAGAAAGAAAGGAAAAGGTTGTAGTCCCAAAAGATCTTTGGAGATCTTTTACAAAATATTTCCATTTGAAAACTTTGCCTACTATTCCTTCATTCACTATCATTTCTTTCCACTCCCACACAGGGAAAAGAAAAAAGAAAAAAAAAAGAAAGACTATAGAAACAAAACCTAAACAAAAAGTACATGAAAAAATGCATTGTAAAAACATTCATGTTCTCTGATGGTTTCTAAGAAGAGAAGGGGGAATAGGGGTGGGAGAGCAAGAGAGAAATAATTTAAAGGAAAGCTTGCAAGAGCAATATCATTGCTTCACCCCCGGTCTCCCAAAGGCTTTTAGTCTCCTGTTAGCACTGGGGAAGGGAGAACACAACAAAAGCAAAGGCAAAGGCAGTGCTTCCAACAGTCTGGAGCTGCAACCTTTGATGCTATGGGGTTGTAAATGGTTTCCCTTCACAGCTGACTGATTGCAGTTTGTTTTTCCAGAACTTCGAGGTAGTCTGGTTCCGATTGTGGCTTAGCTTGCAGTAAAGGGTGGTCTGGCTTTGACTGCCCCACAAAACATTTTCTGGGAGTCCCATATAAAACGGTTTTATTGATTCTGTCTTGATTTTGGCGTCGAGATTCATATGAAGGGGCAAACTGCCTTTTAGGTAAGGTACAAAAGTTATAGTGGACTAGGCCTGCACTGGGAAGTTCTTTGACTCGCTCTGCGATATTCTGATACAGCAGCTCAGGCTCTCTTGGTGTGGCCTGTTTTTCTAGCAACTCAGTGGCACTTATTGTGTAAGCAAGTGTGGCAGGCTCTTCTTTTTTTTCCTCCAGGTTGCCATAGCTGAAGTCCTGCAAGTTTCGGTAATAGGCTACTGGGTCTCCTTCCTTCTGCATGTAGATGGGGTTTTGGCACATCTGACCCACAGGTGGGGGAATGTAGTTATAGACGTGGCCATCAGCTTTATCATTAGTTTCGGTGTTGTAAGATCCATATTGTAACTGGAAGGAACTTACATCTAAGTTGGTGGCACTCCTGGGAACACTTGGCACTCCCTTTCGACGCTTCAGAACAAAGACAAACAACCCTGCCCCAAAACAGACAGAGAGGATAAAAACCACAAGCAATCCTAAAATTAAGACAGAGAGTGGAACTTCAGTGTGTAATTCGGGGTAAGAACTAGGAGACACACTAAGTGATCTAGGTGTGTCTGTGTTGTGATTCATTGATAAAATAGTCCCATCTGACAGGTTAGGATTATCTGGACAAATGGCCTCCCTTCCCAGGAATTTCAGTATCTCCCCTGCATGCTTAGCGGGAGATTCACAAGTCACCTCATTGATGATGACAGGAGAATTGGCATGTTCGGTCCAGTCCTTTAGCCCCATGATGTCACAGGTGCAGTCCCATGGGTTCTCTTGCAGATCTATCTGGATAAAAGCAGGAAGCTGGTCCAGGACCCCTTTCACAGGCAGGTGAGAAAAATGATTGTTCCTCAGATTCAGCCTGGTGAGGGCTGTGCCCCCAAATATATTATCAGGTAAGGACCTCAGCAGGTTGTTATTCAGGAAGAGGAGCTGGAGGTTAATCAAAGCATCAAAGGTCAGAGGCTTAATTTCCTTAATGACATTATACTCTAAATAGAGATACTGCAAGCTCTGCAGTCCATCAAACATAGAAGGATATAGCACTTCAAGATAATTGCCATTCAGATAAAGTCTTCGTAAACTGGTCAGGTTTGTAAAGGCACCTTCCTGGATGACTGCAATCCTGTTGTTTCCTAAATGCAACAAATCCAGCGAACTGTATTCTAAAAGGTCATTCTTATAGACTGTTTGGAGATAGTTCCCTGTTAGGTAAAGTTTCTTTGGACTGGTAGGTTTGGGCTGTAGGTCGGAGATGTTAGTGAACTTCCTTTCTTGGCAGTTAACATTTAGACCATTGTCTGAGCTCTGAGAGGTACAGACACAGCTGCTTGGGCAGGTGAGGGCAACAGGCGACTTGGTCTGGTACACCATGATCGGGCCAAAGCTCTGCCGGTCTTTTGACACAGTCACTCGGGGAGTCGGGCGATTTCTCATTTTGGGTGGCCGGCTGGCTTTTGGAGCCCTGGTTGGGTTGAGAGCAGGATTCATTGTAGGGGACAGCCTTTGTACATGTGTGTCTGAATGGCTGCTCCGCTGACTAGAATCACCACTTGCACTTTTTCTGGGACAGAGGTCTTGTCTGGTCAGCTGTGTCACATCTTTCCCATGTAACCTGAAAGGGGTTTCACAGACAATCTCCCCCACAAAAACAGTAATGGTGTCTAGCCATGCCTTGAGAGGAAGTAAGTCACAGGTGCAATTCCATGGGTTTTCTTCCAGCTGAATTTCCATGATTCCTCCAATATGTTCAAGGACACCAGCAAAAGGCATTACTTTCAACCTGTTCCCCCTCAGGTCTAAGTGAGTCAGCAGGACGAACCGAAAGACATTACTGGGCAGAGACAGCAAAAGGTTGTCATTCAGAATGAGTACTTTGAGCTTATTCAGTTTGCTGAATGCCCCTGCCTCTATGGTGCTGATGTAATTGTAGTCAGCTTGGAGGTACTCCAGACTCTCTAGGCCTAAAAAAGTGTCCTCTCGTAATACCTCCAGTTTATTGTTATTGAGGTGCAGTCTCTTGAGAGTTTTCAGACCGCTAAACGCTCCAGGTCGGATCTCCTGCAGCCCATTGTTACCTAGATGAAGAGTCACGGCATTTGAATAATTGACAAACTCGTTTGGATACAGTCTGGTCAAGAGGTTTCCGTTGAGAAACAGCTGATAGATGCGATACTGGGGGGGTTGAAGCAAACTAACAGTTGTAAATCCTTTGTTTTCACAGTTAATATTCAGTACGTTTTCCTTCTCTTCGCACAAGCAGCGGATCTTGCAAATGTCTTTGGCAGTTTTGCGACTCTCGGTCTGTAAGATCCCGGCCACTGTTAACACACTGAGGAACCAAACGCCGCTCAGCATCTTTAAGCACCTTCGATGTCAGCTCAGGTACCTACAGGCAAACCTTGAGTGAGGGACAGGGGGAGAAGGCAGGATGCAGGGAAGAAAGAAACAAGGAAGCCTGATTAAAATGGCAAAGCTAGGAGGCAGGCGGATGGGAGGGAGGGCGAGTGAGGGGGTAGGCAGCAAGGAAGAATGAAATCATTGCGTATTTCAAAGCAGTTTTTTTACTCTTTCTCTCTATCCACTACCCCCAGCCCACCCACACAACGCATCCTGGAACACACATGCTTGCACCTGATTTCCCTGCGGGTCACAGCCAGCCACGGAGTCATTAGTAAACGAGTTGTCCTACTAAATCCGGCCCATCTCCTCCTCCCCTGGGGTATTTTGAAGAAATCTCAAGCGGATTGACCCTCTTGGGCTTGCAGCAGAAAT
Organism: Apodemus agrarius; assembly: GCA_964023405.1. Lineage (NCBI taxonomy): Eukaryota > Metazoa > Chordata > Mammalia > Rodentia > Muridae > Apodemus > Apodemus agrarius. The sequence goes on along the minus strand of OZ030010.1, from coordinate 140,534,727 downwards.
TGCTTTACTTTAAAAAAAAAAAAAGCACAAAAAAAGGGGTGGAAAAATTAAGAGTCAGGGAGCTGGCGGAGGGGACAGAATGAGAGGGCAGAGAAAGCTCTGGCTAGGGGGTACTCACACATCAGGAGAAGACGGGGCTCCTCTCTTCTTCAGTCCACCAGTAGTTTAGCATCTTCGGGAAGAGAAGGAGAGCAAAGTAAAAGAAGATGCCGCTTGCAGTGGGGGCAGCTCTGCTTTTCGTTGCTTGATTTAATTTGATTGGCCGGGGTGGGGGGGAGGATGGGGGGGGAGGATGCGCAGAAATTAGAAATCCCACTGGCAGCCAGAGAGGAAGAAGAGGATTGGAGCCGAAAGAAGCTGCGCTGCGGGGAACCAGGGGTGCGATTGCATAGGGAGGTCTTTCGGACTGGGTCACTGCGGGTGGTTGCCACAGCGGAGCCCGGGCGCGCGCTTTCAATCCAGTGGCAGCAGCAGCAGTGCGTCTAGCAGTTTGAATTTGAGAGGTTTTGCAGGCTCCTCGGGACAGGACTAGGGGTGACGTCACGGAGGAGAGGAGTGTGGGCAGTGTATCCAGGGCGCTTGGTGGGGGAGGGTGGGGCAGACTCTTCTTTTCCCTGTGAGTGAAAGCTTTGCACAGCTCAATTCCCAGCTGCATCAGTTGCTTCAGAATTACTCTATCTCCAGCCGGGCTGGCTGCAAGAGAAGCTCCTTCTGAACAGGAGTTTGTTTCTCAAGCAGGCAGCCTAGCCCCCTTTGGTTCTGGCCTCACTGAAACTCACCAAATCCAGACCAGTCCTAGTGATCTCCTTCACTTGACCTCCCTCACCTACACATGGCATAAGGACAGTGACTTGGCCATTAAGACTGATCTCACAGCAGACTCCCAAGGAGGGATCCAGACCCTCTCAGTAACTTTCTCTCTCTCTCTCTCTCTCTCTCTCTCTCTCTCTCTCTCTCTCTCTCTCTGTCTCTCTCTCTCTCTCTGAGTGTGTGTGTGTGTGTGTGTGTGTGTGTGTGTGTGTGTGTGTACTGATGCCAGCTAGGCAGAGTGCTAGCTGAGAAGATGCTTTAGGTGCAGAGTGGGGTGTTCCTGTGCTAGTGTGTCTGTGTGGGAGTGAGAAGAGTTCTCCTAGGGGATCAATACTTTATATACAGAGAAAGCTCTGTTTCAGTGCTTAGGGAATTACTTCCTTGATGGTGACCAGCCAAACAGCTATTTTCCTGGACTCTGGAAAGCCAACTCAACGTTAACTGGTAGACTGAGCCAAACAAAAATAAAATGCTTCTCCCCCTGAGATTTATACTTAGCCAGATAATGAGTCTTAAACGTGTGCTTTTTTTGCCTGGAGGAAAGTGAAGTGGAGTGGGTGTCAGAAAAGCATTGCCAGGCTGAGGCTCAGCTGAGTGGGAGCCAAGGCAGGAGTTGTGGAGCCCTCTAAGCTGCAGGGGCTGGGATCCTCCCCCCTCCCCTCCCCCATCCACCCACCCCCCCCCAAAAAAAACAGGGAAGAATGCAGGGGAGGAGAAATGATTCCTCCTGAAGAAAAGGGAATCTTGAGCTGACACACAGAATCCCAGGGTTCTTGATCTAATTCTGTGGCCATGCCTATCACTACTTTTAGGATCTTCCTGTTTCCATTTGCTAATGCCGGTGCAGTGCCGGTCCTCTGGGCCCTGATGCTGCATTTGGTTTCAAATAACCTTTCTAGAGCATTACTAATTGGCTAGGTGTTGGATTTTTGCCTGCATTATCTCTTTTCTCCTTAATATATTATTACTCCTTGGGTCCAGAAGTCCCAAGAGGGGAGCCCATTTGCATGTGTGAATAATGTCTACTGTTGCTTGGAGGAGCTACAGGCCACTTCTGAGAGAAAGAGAGAAGTCAGGAAAACCCAGGGAAAGAAACAACGAAGAAAGGGACTGATTAAATGTACCTGCTGCACAAACAATTCCCCTTCCTCTCCTCTTTAGATCTGCTACAGAATTTATGCAGGATTTTATTGCCTAGCCAAAATGGAAGGTAGGCAACGTCACAGGCAAAATAAGCCATTCAGGAATGGAAAACACTGCTTCTCTCCGTTAAGTTTATACAAATTCCTTCCTCTCTAAGAAAGATCAGGGCAGTCTATAAAGTTCAGCACTAAGGCCACCTGTGGCATTGTGATCTCCTACCCCATTCTATCTGGATTTCTTCCCTCCTGCTCCTTTCAAGAAAAGCCTTTGACAGACCATACTTCACGATTACCCTTCATACTGCCATTTCAGTCTGGAGCCGTAATTGCCCTTCTCTGGGCCATCGGGAGACCATGAGACTAGTACAGAGTGAGAGGGTGTAATGCAGTTGTGGCTGTTGCAGGTGCATCATTATGTGCAGGAAGAGTGATGCATAATGAACAAAAGTAGGCTTCTTTCATAAGGAAAAGGCACTTTCTATGTATTTCTAAATATTAAAAGTACATTGTTCCTTGGCAGATATGATTTATTCACTCAGACTTTCATTTAACAAACATTTGCTAATTAGGTTATCTTACTGAAGTAAAATCTGATGTGACAGCTGTACAAAACGCAACAGACCAGAATTATTTTACAGATCAGGACATTCCTCAGCTAGGTGACTTGCTGACTTGGTTAACTTCAAGAAGCTAAAATTAGAAACAGAGCTCAGTACTGTTTAATAGGAATTAGAGGGTCGTATACCTAAACTCAGTGGGGCATTTCACACAAATGTAAAATTTTTACTGCTAAAATAAACATAATTACTATTAGGTCTCAAATACAGTAAAATCTTCAAGACATAGATAATTCTGTGCACACACTCTAGAGACCAGAATTGGTTTGCTAGAAATGAAAGAGAAAGAAGAGGAGGAGAGGGAGAAGAGAGGAGAGAGAAAGAGGAAAGAATAGAGGAGGCAGGAGGGGAGGGGAAGGGAAGAAAAGGGAGAAGAAAGAGAGGAAAGATAGGGAATTTGGAGGTCTTGAAACTGTTACCACTTACACAATAAAGAAAACCTGGTGGTAATCTAGATGTGATGAGCCCCACCAAGGACTCTGAGTTCCAGTCTTTCATTCCATGATCTCCTTTCTCCAAGAGTCAATTTGCTCAGCCACTCTATTTTCTGCCTGCATTTTAGCATCCACAGACACTTCTTCAGAAACATGACTGTTATTGGAAGCAAATAAGCCTCAAATTTGACAAACACTTTTAAGTAAGTTTCATTTGGTCCAGTGTATCTCTTAGAACCACTGAAAAGGGTGGGCTTTTACGGAGCCGGAAAGGTTCAAAGTGAACTGGGAGCCCAAGAGTGGCAGGGGTAGATGCTTAAATAAGCAAAATGTTTGTTCTTCTTAAGGAGAGGGAAGTTGGCGGGCATATTCCATTACCTCAGCCTCTTTTGTCACTAACCAGCCAGGTTGCCCAAGCTTTTCCAAGTCATGAAGGGGCCAGGCTGCAACTCAGAGCCCAAGTTCTCCCTGCAGTTCTTAGGCCATAGCCAGGTCAGAAGTCTAGCAGGCCGGCAGCAGCCTTCTTCAGCCTGCTGGGTGCTCTTCAAAGGAGATGCAAGCTCTAAGGGAGTTCCCCCTTTGAAAGGAACAGCACTAAACACCATCCTACACCATTCCTTTCCTACACCCTAGAGGCTAACATCTTGATGCAATCGCGAAAGCCCCTCTGCCCTTGCTACTGCGCTTGGGCACAGCGAGTGAATAGATCATTTCACTAGCAAAAGATTCTTGCAAGGGTCATCCCTGGCAGCAGCGGTGGTCTCCTAGCTTTAGGACTCCTGAATCCCTACCATACACGCGGAAGGTCAGGGGATGAAAAGGAGAGGGAACCGAGGGGAGAGGGAGATTCACAAGGGCTGATTGACCACTGTGGGTATAGCCTACCCTCTCCCTAATACCCACTTTGAGGCCAAAGAAATCCGGCTCGTGGGTCGTGTTGCCACGGCATTCCCGAGTATTCCGAACTTACCCAGAGAGAGCGCTCCGCCTCGATCTTCCCCTGGAGGCTCCGGCAGCATCCGCCTCTCTGAGAGTCTCAGAAGCCAGCACTTCTTAGGTACCAGTCCAGCGGCCCATGAGGAGGCACAGCAGCGAGGAGCGCAGGCGGTATCCCCCCCCACCCACCCTAGGGTAGGAAGATCTTTACTGGAGCAGCTCGCCACCCAGCAGCGCTTCTGGCAAGAAGGAGGGAGGGAACGAGAGGAGAGAAGAGGGAGGGAGGGAGGGATGACTGCCCCTTTCCAGCACTTATCAATCACCCAGCAGATCAAATGTCCCTGCTGTGCACTCGGGAGGGGGATTTGCCAGCCCACAAAGGAGCCGCTGCTCCAGTTCTCTGTCTGACAAGCGTTGCAGAGCAATGCTCTAGCCTGTCAGCCCCTCTTTACTGGAACTCTGCCCAGCTCTTGCAGCTTCTACCATGTGCTGCCTCTCAGACTAGGTCAAGTGAAATAAGGATGACACTTGCTTGATATCATATCTAAGGGGACCCTACGATCCCTGGGTGGAAGTTATGGACAAGTAAAAAAGCAGTCAGCAATCTGAGTTGGACACCTTCCTGAAATGCCGCTGCCTCCCTTAACTAGTAAGCACCCAATCACTGGAGTTCGCTTGCATATATTTAAGGATCTCCTTCCAGGGTGGTAAACAAGGGCTTTTCATATTGTATAGTGCTCAGTAAGACTCATGCAAGCAAACATTTGAACAAAAGCAAGACTTAGCACTATTCCAGACCCTGCCTTAACAATGATTATTTTAATATTTCAAAGAGGTTGCCGGAGCCCTCTTTTTTGCTCTATCCTTTGCTTTCCCCCACCCTCTCATTTCTTCTTGCTCTTTATTTAGTCTAGACTGATTCTCTTAAAGGAAGACACTCTTTTAAACAATGAAGTTCAAGAAGGTGGTTAGGATTTTGCCGTTTCCCCTGAAGACCTGCCTCCTTTGCAGCTGCTTCCTAACTGCCTGAGAACACTCTGGATAAAGCTGCAATTGCTTCAGTTAAACAAAGTACCGGGAGTTAATTTTCTGGTGCCAATACAGTGGTCACCTCATTCTAGAGGATATGGACCCTCATTGAAATCTCCATAGCCTCCTGACCTTTCATAACCCTCCCAGAATCTGTGAAATCCCTCTTGCACAAAAAGCCTGAGTGTTGGTAGGAAACAGCCGGAAAAAAAAAAAAGAAAGAAAGAAAGAAAGAAAGAAGGAAAGAAAAAAAAAGGAAAAGTCGAAAATGATGCCAGGAGAAAGAGGCAAAATTAGAGCAAAAATTAACTAGGAAGTTAATGGACTCATGTTAAGATTCTCTGCAGTCATACATTTAAACCAGGTTCACACAGCATTCATGACTTCCACCGCTGTCCCCTCGATAGAATCTTCCATGATTCTCTCTTTGCTCTTTTCTTTGGCTTTCTTTTTATAATGGTTGCTGAAGAGAACTATATGGGCCTTTAAAAAATAATCCTACTGATATTCTTATACTGTGAACAGGTGAAGCTTGCTTTAGTAATAGCTCAAATAGCTGCCTACATTTATCTCTTGGATCTAAAGATTATTAATGTCCCTCTTACTTCAATATTGATAAAGGTAATTTTGAAATTTCTGCCATTCAGATAAGTCATTTCAGAAAAACATATTTTTCAACATAGCTTGTGGACAGGCTGTTTTCAGCTACATAGAAACATTCCTCTTTTAAATAACATGCTTGTTTATGAAAAACATTCAAGGTGGTGCTTGCTAAAGATTATACTGGCAGTAGGTGCACATTACATTATTGTTGAGGGCAATTCGTTTGTTACTTCTCTCTTTTCCTCATTTCGGTGTCATCTTTTTTATAGTTATTTAATGGGTGCTGTAAACAACTACAAAATGCTAAGCTAACAGACCATTCAGATGTAAAAATAATGAGACAGTTCACTGGAGAAAAGGGAGAGTATTCTGAGAAAAGTGGTGTGTTTCTAGCAAAAGGGAACACACACACACACACATACACACACACACACACACACACACACACACACGTCCTCAAATTTAGCAAAGTATATAATACTAGCAATAAAAATGAACTGATAGTTATTTGGATCTACAAGTAACCATCCATCTAGGTAATGGATGAAACACATTTATTTTAATTATCCTTGCAATCAAGTCTCACATGCTTACCAGTCTTTAGAAAGCATGTAGCAACTCTGCCTTTCCACAGGGAAAATAGTTATACTAAGATAAAATGAAAAGAAGGCACTATACTTTTCATCAGCAGAAAAAATGTTAGTTGGTGGGTAGCATTTTGAACTGTTCTCTGAATGTGAACATACACACTAAATGATAAACAATACCAAGTTTTGTGAGAGCTGATGTAAAGATAATTATAGTAAAAGAGAGGTTGAAGCACAGGAAAAAAAATAACAGTGCAAGTTTATTTGAAAGCTACTTTATACTAACTTTTTAAAAAATATTTCTGTTTTAGGGAGAAGTTTCCAAGTAAAATGGAGTGCAAAGGATACATGGATATGTATGCATTTTTATGAATACAAATGACATCATCCTATATAGCAGGAGTGTTAATATATCTGGTTTGGATTTTTTTGTTCAATTGTATGGTTTGTTTAACTAAAGGATTAGAAATCTGTGACTGCAATTCAAGTGATAAAATGGGGGAAATAAAATTATCTCTATATTTTTATGAATTTAATATTAATCTTATTATAACTTGTTATGCCATGTTTGGTACATATCCCTGGGAGGCCTGCTCTTTTAATTGAAGGGAAATGAAGGAAGAGTGGGTCTGGGGTAGAGGAGAAGTAGAGGGAAGGACTGGGGGAGGGGAAGGAGAGGAAACTTCAGTCAGGGTTTAATATATGAGAGAAAATTTAAATAAATAAATAAATAAATAAACCAAAAATTTCATATGTGATGAAAAACCATGTTTATAAGATGTGCAAATACATATCAAATTACTATGTAGTAATACAGTTCATCTTAGAATGCTATTTTTTAACTTTTCCTCTAAAACTAGAAAGCATCAGATAAACAGAATGAAAGAAGAGAACATGGATTCTAAGATTGCTGCCTTTTCAGAGAAAACTGTTCCTTTGAAGCAAACATCTTAAAAAGAGCTCCAAAGGACAGAGAAATCACTAAATAAAGGAACCTGACATAAAGAGGACATGCCCTTAATACCAGTGATTACAGCTTAAAGGTTATTTTAGACTTTGGTTTCTGATGTTATTGAAAATATAGACATTTCAAAAATTCAGTTCAATTATTCTAATTATTTTGGCATGGGTTTTATCTTCTTTTGAGTAGTGTGCCAACACCCAGAGCAGTTTGTCTTTTAATTAAGCACATGTCTAAGTACTTTAACTCAAAAATCTGGGCTCCCATCCCACCCCATTACTTTTTCATTGTAGGTTCATAGCAAGTTCTGCATCACTTTCAGTTTGCCATGAGCAAAACCATTGATACCATTCATTTGATGTCAGGCCAGGATGTATAAGATACTCTTAAACGTTTCCAGGTAATACATGTAAGTGCAAGGAAATTTTGAAACAAGGAATTTTTTTTTTTTTTTTTTTTTTTTTTTTTTGGTTTTTCGAGACCGGGTTTCTCTGTGTAGTCCTGGATGTCCTGGAACTCACTCTGTAGACCAGGCTGGCCTTGAACTCAGAAATCTGCCTGCCTCTGCCTCCCAAGTGCGAAACAAGGAATTCTTAAACTTACTTCCTAAAGTAAAATTGAACAATTTTAACAAAAAAATCTAATGGTTTTTAGTAATAAAGGGAAATTTAAATTTTGCTTAATATAATCAGAATTAGAAAAACTCGTGATTTCCATTACTGATGACTACTCAATGACCTCATCCTATTTTCTACCTCGCCCCCCCCAAGAAACTGTATGTGTGTGATGATAACTATTGTGAAATTGACAGGATCTAGAATTTATCTAAGAGACAAATCCCTGGCCGTTTCTGTAACAGAATTTCTAGATGAGGTTATTTAAGTTGGTGAAACCCACTCTAACCATGGATGATACCATTCTGATGGCTAGAATCTTAGAGTGAATAATAAAAGAGAAAAAGAACTGGCTATCTGTAGCCATACCTGCCTGCTTCTTGACTGTAGATGCAAGCTGACCAGCTGCCTCCTGCTGCATGAGTTTCCTTACCAGGATGGACTGTATTCTTTGAAACTGTAAGTCAAAACAAGCCCTGCCTCCCTGAAATGGCTTTTTTTCGGGTGTTTTATCATCACACTGAGAAAGGTCACTTACATAATATTATACAGTGGAGCTGTTCAACTTGCAAGAGCAAGATTTTAGAATGCCCTGTAGTGTGTTTTGTTTCCATACTACACTCTTCAGCCTTTTGTCCTATGAGACTCATCAGTGGAGGTAGGTGTGCAGGCAGCACACAAGTGTGTACTGATCCTCAGAAAGAAATGTGTTTCATATTATGACCCTAGGTAGTCATAGACCAAAACAAGAGTATCCAAGCCAGAAATATTCTCCAAAAAATTTCTTGCTTGTGGCCTACTGAATTGATTTCACAGGTGACTAATAGATTCTATCTCATAGCTTGAAAATACTAACTCAGTAGAATAGGCAAGAAAGAAGAAAAATGGAACAGAAAATAAAAATGGGTAATAGAGGCAGAAAGGAGAAATGAAATATATGTGGTACAAAGTTACAGAAGAATTTATAGTGCTTAGTCAGTTGTTTGAAGTGCCACCTACAAATGGCTCCTGTTCCCTGAGGGTTCTAGATCTTCCCTGATGTTGGCTGAATCCAGTAATTCATCAGCAAGAACAGTGTTTAAACTTACTGAACTTGGAAGAAAATATGTATAGCAAAAACTATAGATTGTACAGATAAGGCATAGGACAGCAGTAAAGATATATTTCATTTACCCTAACACAGTCTAACCCATTAATCTCACTGCAACTGGATATCTTATTTTGGTCTGGAGTTACAAGCTAATATATTCAGGAGGAAACCAAATTTATTGGGTTTGATGTTGCACTTTATTGGAATGGTATGATGATATTGAGTCTTTGTTCTAAGTTCTCTTGATTTTATTTATGTATTTATATTTAGCTAGTATAAATATATGGTAAACTATGTGCTATGATAGAGAGTTTAGTGCTGATTCAATGTCTGCATGCTAGATGTCCAGTTCTAAAGTGTTACAGCCTGAAAAGTACTTATTAAGGATTCCCATTAAGTATTTCTGATTTTTATGAACACATTCACTTCTGAAGAGGACTAGTCTATTAATATTAAAAATGATAGATATGGCATAGTACAGATCTACCCTAAAATTGCAATTTGTACAAAAGGAAATGTACTTTACAAATTATGAATATGAAAGTGAAACAAATAAGAGCTAGAATGAAAACAAAACCATTTCAAAATAACAGTTGGATACACTATTCAACCAGCACTACAAATCAGTGAGGACAGCACATTTTTGTTGTTTGTTTTTTGCTTGCTTGCTTGTTTTGTACTCAATGTTTATTACATGTTTGCTTTATTTACATTTCAAATGGCATCCCCTTTCCTCATTAATCCTCTGAAAACCTCCTATCCCATCCTTCTTTCTTCTGCTTACCAACTCCCTGCTCCTCTTCACTTTCCTGTCCTGGCATTCCCCTATACTGGAAATCAAGCCTTCATAGAAACAATGGCCTCCCCTCTTATTGATGTCTGAAATGGCCATTCTCTGCTTCATATGTAGCTGGAGCCATAGGTCCCTCCATGTGTATTCTTTGGTTGGTGGTTTAGTCCCTGGGAGCTCCGGGGGTACTGGCTGGTAAATATTATTGTTCCTCCTGTGGGGCTGCAAACCTCTTCAGCTCCTTGGGTCCTTTCTTTAGCTGCTCCATTGGGGACCCTATGCTCAGTATATTAGTTGACTGTGAGCCATGGATATTTTGATCCACCTTCCAAGAAGGATCAAAGAATTCACATTTTGGTCTTCCTTCTTTTTGAGCTTTGTGTAGCCAGTAAGTGGGCTAATATACACTTATCAGCAAGTACATAACGTGTTATTTTGTGATTGAGTTATCTCACTCAGGATGATTTTTCTACATGTATCCATTTGCCTAAGAATTTCATGAATTCATTGTTTTGAATAGCTGAGTAGTACTCCATTGTGTAAATGTACCACATTTTCTGTATTTAATCCTCTGTTTAGGGACAACAGGCAGCTTCTGGCTATTATAACTGAGGCTGCTATGAACATAGAGGAGCATGTGTCCTTATTACATGTTGGAGCATCTTCTAGGTATTTGCCCAGGAGTGGTGTAGTTGGGTCCTCAGGTACAATTTTCAGAGGAACCACCAGACTGATTTCCAAAGTGGTTTTACCAGCTTGCAATCCCACCAGCAATAGAGGAGTGTTCGTCTTTCTACACATCCCCTCCAGCATTTGCTGTTCTCTGAGTTTTTTGACCTTGGCCATTCTGACTGGTGGGAAGTAGCATCTCAGGATTGTTTTGATTTGCATTTCCCTGATGGTTAAGGATGTTGATCATTTCTTTAGGTGCTTCTCAGTCATCCTGTATTCCCCAGTTGAGAATTCTTTGTTTAGTTCTGTACCCCATTTTAAATAGGGTTATTTGGTTCTTTGGAATATAACTTCTTGAGTTGTTTGTATATATTGTATATTAACCCTCTGTCAGATGTAGGGGTGGTAAAGATCTTTTCCCAATTTGTTGGTTGTTGTTTTGTCCTATTGACAGTGTCCTTTGCCTTATAGAATCTGCAGTTTTATAAGGCCCCATTTGTCAATTCTTGATCTTAAAGCATAAGCAACTAGTGTTCTGTTCAGGAACTTTTCCCCTGTGCCCATGTGCTCAAACCTCTTCCCAAATTTCTTTTCTGGTAGTTTCAGTGTGTCTGGTTTTATGTGGAGGTCCTTGATTCACTTGGATGTGAGCTTTATACAGGGAGATAAAAATGGATCTAGTTGCATCATTTTGTGGCCCAAGATGCTGTCTATTTTAGATATGCTTCTACGTGCTGCTAAATAGAATTTGTATTCTTTGATTGTAGAGGAATTTTAATCTAGCAAAACATGTCTGCTTTGGATACTGATCTCATCCAAAGACCTTCTAGGTCTATATGATCTGCATGGAATACAAACATGCCCTTAGTACACACCTTTAATCCCTCACAATGAAGTTAACGTTAGTTTTTAGAAGGAAGCAGCCATGTTTGAAAGTGACATCTAACTGAGGGGCAAAGTGACAAATCAGAGAGATAGGATATGCCAAATACCTCTGAAAAAAAGCACAGGAAAGAGAGACTACTTAAGAGGAGGGAGGGAGGGAGGGAGGGAGGGAGGGAAGGAGAGAGAGAGAGAGAGAGAGAGAGAGAGAGAGAGAGAGAGAGAGAATGGTATATGTGCATGTGATTCATTTTAAAGTTTAGTTTGTCAGCTATTAGGTAGGATATTAATATCTGTTTGCTTCCTTGTCCTATTTAATTGAAATAAATTTGTCAGGAGTACCTGTCTTTAAAACCAAGATGTGTTTCTGGTAGGTTTTGTTTCTTTATCCATTCAGTCAGTCTGTGTCTTTTGATTGAAAACTTGAGGCCATTGACATTTAACGTTATTGTCAAAATTTATCTTTTAGTTGTGGTTATCATGTTGTTGATTTATGGATTTGTTTGTCTTATCAGTAGTATTTTATGTTTTAATAATTATGTCTTCATATTTTTATCCATAGTCTGTCTGATATACTCATTCCTCTCTTTAGCCAAAAAAAAATATATCCTGTACTTTCCTTAAGTTTGGTTTGTTTATGTCATGGCATTTTTTTTCTCCTTCAATTATGGCAGATAGTCTTTCTACATAGATTATTTTAGGTTGGCTGTAATAGTCTTTGGATGCATCCCTCCAGGCTCTTCTTGCTTTCAAAGTTTCTATTGAGAAATCAACTCTTACTCTAATGGGTTTTCTTTCATATATAACTTACATTTCTTCTGGAAGCTTTCAATACACAGTTTTTGTTTTGAGTACTTAGTGTTTTAACTATGATTTGCTATGGAGAATTTTCTTTCCTGGTCTTGTATATTTGGTATTCTGTATGCTTCTTGTATTTGTGTGCATGTGTGTGTGTGTGTGTGTGTGTGTGTGTGTGTGTATTGCTTTAGTTTAGGGAAGATTTCTTTTACAATCTTGTTGAAAATCTGTTCTATACCATTGACTAGGAACTCTATCATTTATGCCTATAATTTTAACACAATTTCCTACATTTTCTGTCTCCTCCTCCTCCTCCTCCTCCTCCTCCTCCTCCTCCTCCTCCTCCTCCTCCTCCGTCTCTCTCTCTCTCTCTCTCTCTCTCTCTCTCTCTCTCTCTCTCTCTCTCTCTCTCTCTCTCTTCCTTGTTTATTTGATTCAGATCCTCTATTTTGTCTGAGTCACGATATTCTCTCTTCTTGATTCATTCTTCTAGTAATGGTTTCCTCTGTATTTTCTATTTGATCTATTAGGGTGTTGGAGGTTGGTTTGTTACTGTGCATACAAATACTAAATTTTGAACCCCAAGATCTAGTTGTTGTCCAGATGAGTGCATCCTCACATACCCCAGCATTATTTTGTAAACTTTGCACCTCAATTTATAGCTATTGATTAATGAACAGTGAGAGACTGATTATACAGTAGGGAGAGAAATGAAGGACCTGAGAATGGAGAGGTCTTGTGAGGGACCATGGGGGAGAAGGAGAGAGAAGAAGGAATGAGGAGGAGGCTGCCATGAAGCCAGATGGATCATGAGCATGTGGCCAGAAGTACAACCAGTATGTAACAAGAGGCATATGGTTCAGATAGATCCTGCCCAATCAAGGCTTACAACTTGAAGATAAAATACCATGTTTCTATCTCTTTTTTTATGGACTAGGTAGAATAAATATTTCAGTTACAGTTAGGTTTTTCCATTTCAGCCTGAGGCTTTTTGAAAGTTTCTATTTCTTTACCAAATTCTGTTTTCAAGTTCTTGATTGTTTTGTTGTTGTTGTTATTTCTGTAAACCTTATGTTTGTGTTTTCTTTATTGTTTGGTTTGTGTTGTTGTCGTTACTTTTTATTCTTTCTGAGTTTCACATCATTCACTGCAACTACACTCATCTGCCCGTTCTCTTATATCTGCCTTCTGCCCTTGCAACCTCCCCCACAAAAGAAAATTAAAATAAATAAATAAATAATGAGAAAAACAAAATGGAAACTTATTCTCATCGTGGAAGCTGTAGTATATCATGGTGTATCCCAAAGTATAACCTTCTGTACACACATCTTTATTTGCAGATGTTCATTGCAATATGTCATTGGTCTGGTTCAAGGCCCCTGGCTTCTGCTACACCATCAATACTGAATTCTCACCAAGACTCCTTTCAGCTTCCTGTTGATGCTCTGTGTCATGAAAATTATGCAGCTTTGGACAGGTAGGACCATCTTCTTCACATGCTCCAGCAGTTCATAGACAGGGGAGATGCTGGGCTGTGCCAATTCAAAGTCCTGGATCTGAGCTTGGGTGGTTGCTGTGTTGTTCAGTTTGCCAGTCCTGTTCTATGTTGGGAGTATGAGGATAGGTGGATCTGAAAGTAAAATTTGGATACAATATAGGGGAATCCTATAGTATGGCAGATAGGTAGTACTAAGCCACTATTCACAACTCATAAGTTATGAAGTCAGGGTAGGCTAGACTTTGCTAGTATACTGGTTGTAGGACCCATGTTACATTGTGGAAAAGACATGCATGAAGAGGCCAGAGGTACTCACAGTCTAGACTCTGAGGAAAATGTGGGAAGCCTGCTTATGGAGTATGGTGGTATAGGCTGTCAGTGGTACTTGTAGTGAAAATTCCTAAACTTGTTAAGTGTGATATCTTGAAGGAATCCTAGTTTCTGTGTACAAACTCCATTTGAATCCATTGGGTTTTTCCTATGCAAAATTTTGGGTCACACTCCAACATTAAATTAAATCTCCTGGTATAGAAATTGGAAATGCTATTTTATATGACTTTCAACAGAATGTGATGTAATCTGTAAAATCATTTCTGGTCAAGTATCTTCATTTTAGAGGAGAAAACAAGGCTCAAAAAGGTGAAGTAATTTTTGTTACTTAGTAGTTTACTTATCTTTTGAATTTTTAGCACTTTAATTTTTTAGCATATGTTTCTTTTTGTAGATGTTCAATATTAGACTTTATCACAACACAATGCATTTTGCTTATTAACCACAGAACTATGAAAAGTGTTTTGTTGATTAGCCTCATAAAGTGATAGCATTTTAATTTCAATTATTTTTCATTAAAGGTTTATTGCTATTTTTGTTTCTGGATTAGCTACAGAAAGAAGAAATGCTTGTAGGTACTTATTAAGTTGAAAAACTTGAATATAGGTCTCAGTATTTGAGTTTGGAAAGATTCATCTTATTATTGGCCTGTTGCTGGTAAATAGAGTCTGAAGCAGCTTATTTTTCTTGTGATCATTTATGAGATGTACTAAATAATTTTGAGTACAGTGTAGGGAAAGAAAGGTCTATAATATGTGTTTTATTTTCTGTTCAGTTTGCTTTCTTTCCCTTTACGAATTTTTGAATAAGTTACATAAACTCTTCAGAATAGATTTCAAACATGTGGGAACAGAGGACACTATCAGGAAGCTCTCTCCAAAGACCTGTGTCAATTTCAAGAAAATTTCTGCTAGAACCTTTTGAAGATAAAATAGAATACCCAATTAACGTTTAAAAAAAGGGAGATAGATATCCATTTCAAATAAGCTGACCCGGATTTCAGTAGCAGAATCCCTTTTGGTTGCAACTCATTGTAATTGCTAATAATACTGTATGTACACACTCAATGCAGAGAGGTACTTAAGCTCTCAGACTTACAAAGGTGAATTATCTTCATCATTTTGTGAAAAGATATTTCATTTGCCAAATATGTGTGATCTGTGAACACCAATTTCTCTGAAATGTTGAAAGTACTAATTACATTTCCTACCTGTCTATATTATTTTAATCATCTTAAGAGTAATCAGGTGACTGCATTTGCATCTAGTATACGTAGTAGCAAAAGTGCAAACTTTGGAGTTGAACACACCTCTCCCATTGAACTGTCTAAGAAAACATTTTTTAAGCCAGTGTGAATTTCTAGATACTCTGAGTTTGGGTTGCCTCTTTTGGACAGAATGGATTGTTATACTGACCTAATGAAGACTGTCTTGAGAAATATAAGAATAGGCATTCAAAAGTTTCATGCTGTACACAGATGCCATTTAGAAGCTAAAGAAGGACATAGTCACCTCTCAGTGTCTGTAGCTTGATCCATAGTTTATGGAGTAGTATCATCTTTCTGGAAATATGAGAAAGAGATTCTCTCTTTTTCCAAACCCCTCCAAGAAAGAAAAATATAGAAAAGGCTTTGAAAAGGTTGATTTCACTCCCTTTTGTGCCTACAACTTGGTAGATGAATATAGTTCAGCAGTCTTCACTGGCAGATCCAGTTCTTGGTATCTACCAAAACAAGTTACTGAAGTCAATGCTAACTAACAGTAATAATCTGTCATTTTGATAATCAGCTATCTGATGCACACATATTTAGTTGTGAGCAAAATATAGATTTAAAAATTGAGAATTTTTATACATAAATCTCCAACAGCAGAAGAATACGATATTATAGCTCGCAGGCAGATTTTACTATATCCTTCTGGTTTCTCTAATGATTTTATACTTGTTACAATTTCAAAAGAAGAAAGAGAAATGTTAAGCTGCACACTATTTATGATCGCTGTGCCTTGCCATACATTTTATATTCAGAGAAGTATTTAATATATTAAAAGGACCTGGATTTGGAGATAGTATGAAAAAAATCTATATCAAATATACATTAATGATAATCTTAAAGGTTTTCCTGGTTTATGGAGTGTGTGTGTGTGTGTGTGTGTGTGTGTGTGTGTGTGTGTGAATGTAATGATCATGTATTCCCTATGAATATACTTTACTCATTGGCAGAACACAAATATATGGGTTTAGACAAAGTTAGATTTCAGAAGGATAATTTGCAAAACAACAAGACACCATGCATACTTCATATTTTTCTGAATCATAAAATCATAAGGGTTGTGACTTCAATTCTTGGTGAATATTTACTATAAGAATATTAACATCAAAATGAGAAAAAGCTACTTTGGAGGATACCTCTGACATAATTTCAATTATTAATTGAAGTTCCTAGAAAACAAGGCCACATTTGACTGAGTCTCCAAATCTAATTGAATAATTAAAACTTCTGTGATTATGGGGAATTAGAATTGTTCATATCTTCAATATTTACCTTTAGAATAAAACCTTACTCTGTCTGACGTAAAAGCTGTATGGTTGCATTAACTGTTTTGCTTTCAGTTTCTTACTTAGTCAAAAAAGACTTTTTGTCATTTGTTAATTGAAATATATATATATATATATATATATATATATATATATATATATATATATATATATACATGTCCCAATTTCTTTAGTTTAGGGAAGTTTTCTCTTCTAATTTTGTTGAAGATATTTACTGGCCTTTTAAGTTGGAAATCTTTACTCTCTTCTATACCTATTATCCGTAAGTTTGTCTTATTGTGTCCTAGATTTTCTGGATGTTTTGGGTTAGGAGGTTTTTGAATTTTGCATTTTGTATTTTCCTTGCCTGTTGTGTCAATGTTTTCTATGGTATTTTCTGCACCTTACATTCTCTCTTCTATTTTTTTAAAGATTTAAAAAGGAATGTTCATAGCAGCCTTATTTATAATAGCTAGAAGCTGGAAGGAGCCCAGATGTCCCTCAAAGGAGGAATGGATACAGAAAATGTGGTATATTTATACAACAGAATACTACTCAGCAATTAAAAATAATGAATTCATGCAATTTGTAGGCAAATGGTTGGATCCGGATAATATCATCCTAAGTGAGTCAACCCAATCACAAAAGAATACACATGAAATGCAATCACTGATAAGTGGATATTAATGAGCCCAGAAGTTCTGAATACTCAAGGCACAATTAGCAAATCAAAAGATTTCCAAGAAGAAGGAAGGAGAGGACCCTGGTCCTGAAAAGACTGGATCCAGTTTTGTAGGAGAATACCAGAACAGAGAAATGGTGGTGGTAGGGGGGGTGATTGGAGAAAGGATGGGTGGTGTGGGAAGTTGGGTGGGGGGTGGGGGAGTGGAGTGGGGGGGAGGGTGGGGTGATGGGGGAAGAGGACTTATGGGACATATGATGAGGGGGAACTGGGAAAGGGGAAAGTCTTTGGAATGTAAACAAAGAATATAGAAAAAGAAAAGAAAAAGATTTAATTATTTTTTAAGATTTTTAAGATTTTTTTAAAAAGATTTTTATTTATATGAGTAGATTATCTTTCTTCAGACACACCAGAAGAGGGCATCAGATCCCATTACAGATGGTTGTGAGCCACCATGTGGTTGCTGGTAATTGAACTCATGACCTCTGGAAGAGCAGTCAGTGCTTTTGACCTCTGAGCCATCTCTCCAGCTCTGTCTCTCTTCTATTTCTGTATTCTGTTAGTGATTCTTGCATCTATGACTCCTGATCTCTTTCCTAGGTTTTTCTATCTCCAGGGTTATCTCCCTTTGTGATTTCTTTATTGTTCCTAATTTCATTTTTAGATCCTGGATGGTTTTGTTTAATTCTTTCATCTGTTTGCTTTATTTTCCTATAGTTCTCTAAGGTATTTTTGTGTTTCGTCTTTTAAGGGCTTCTAGCTGTTTACCTGTGTTCTCTTGTATTTCTTTAAGGGAGTTATTCATGTCCTTCTTAAAGTCCTCTATCATCATCATGAGATGTGATTTTAAATCAGAGTCTTGCTTTTCTGGTGTGTTGGGGTATCCAGGGCTCGCTGTGGTGGGAGAATTGGGTTCTGATGATGCCAAGTAGTCTTGGTTTCTGTTGCTTGTGTTCTTTGCCCTTGCCTCTCTCTCCATCTAGTTATCTCTAGTGTTAGCTGATCTTGCTGTCGTGACTGTGGCTTTTCTCTCCTGCAAGCCTGTGTGTCAGCACTCCTGGGAGATGTGTTCTCTCTGGGAAGTATTTCGGTATGGAGAGCTGTGGTACTGGGTCAGCTCTGGTGTGCAGACAGAAAACAGTAGGATCTTGTCCTAGGTCTCTACTTGTTTCTGTGTCCTGATGGCTCTGGGAGGGTCCCTCTTGGACCAGGAATTTGAACAGAAGTGGTGGTCTTACCTGTTCTCTCAGGTGTGTCAGCACTCCTGGTAGATCAACTCTCTCCTGGTAGTATTTGGGTATGGACCACTGTGACACAGGTTCAGCTCAGTATGCAAACAGAAACCAGAGGGATCCTGTCTTAGGTCTCTACTTGGTTCCTGTGTCCTGAGAGTTCCTGGAGGGTCCCTTGGAGGGGAAGTGGTGGTCTTACCTACACTCAGAGGCTTGTTGGCACTCCTGGGAGACCAGCTCTCTCCTGGCAGTATTTTGGTATGGAGTGCTGTGGCACAGGATCAGCTCTGGGCGCAGATGGAAACCAGAAGGCTCCTTTGTTGACATTTTCATTACAACATATTGCTTCCCAAAGTAAGTACTGTCATTCACAACTTATTATTTTAATTTAGCATTACCATGTGACTATGTTCTTGCCAAGAGATGTAGAATTGTTATTTGAGAACTCAGGATAATCTCTTCGAAAAGGCAATAAGAATGATTTTATTCTAGCCTTCTTGATCCTGTTCCTTGAGTATCTAGAACCATAAAGACAAAAACTATCTTGTGGAAAGTAGAAGCAGATTTCTAAAAATTGAAACTACCCTCTGGGGAGGAGAGACAAATTTCTGAGATTTCTGGAAGGTGCTTGTGTTTAAAGACTGTGTGGAACTACCATACCAACTTTCAATTGCGTACACCTGTGTATGGTATGTGTGTGTGTGTGTGTGTGTGTGTGTGTGTGTGTTGGTAGTGGTGATGGTATTGTACATGCAACTTTATGTGTATGTGAGTGGAGGCCAGAGGTTAACCTTGGGTGTAATTTCTCAACAGCTGTTCACCTTGATTTTCAAAACAGGGTTTCTTGTTGGCCTGAAGCTCAACAATTTTGCTGAGGTAGCTGGTCAAGATCCACTTGGAGTCTGCAAGGATCTACTTGTTTCTGACTCCCAGTGCTAGGATTACAAATGTACATCACTATACCAGGCTTTTATATTTGAGTTCTGGAGGTGTATAAAGTAACTCTTCGTGTTTGAAAAAGCTAGTAACTTAATCGACTGTTTTTGTTACTTTTTTTTTTATCTTGAGAATTAAACTTTTGAAATCAGGTGATGAGTCCAATAAATAGATTTATTTAGCTAAAGTAATACTATCTTAGGAATCTTGATACTTGTTAACAAATATTATATTTTATAATGTATATATACATGCAAATATATATTCACACAAAAACAATTGATTTAAAAATAGACTATGAATTTGAAAGAGAGTTTTAAGGGAATATGGAAGGGTTTGAAGAGGGAATAGGAAAGGGACAAATATACAAATACAATCTGACCCAAGCGCGATTTAAGAGCAGGTAAACATTAATAACCAATTCCCAGGAAATATTTTATTTGTATTTTCTAAAAACACTAGGATAAGCTTAAGACTATATAAGGTATTTACTAAATAATTCTGTGAGCATATCTAAATACAATCATTTTGGATTGCTGGGCTAGCATTAGAAAGAAATAAAGCTTATCTTTAGTT
This sequence comes from Apodemus agrarius, assembly GCA_964023405.1. NCBI lineage: Eukaryota > Metazoa > Chordata > Mammalia > Rodentia > Muridae > Apodemus > Apodemus agrarius. The sequence goes on along the minus strand of OZ030010.1, from coordinate 140,514,973 downwards.
TCACAGAAACTCATTAATTTAATTATTTTTTAAAAATCATTTAAATGTACACTAGTTTGAACTTTATCTTTGTACTCTAAAAAAATAATCCCTCAACATATCTGCAGGGTAATTATTGGCTTACTTTAGAAACCAACTGCTTCTAATCGAAAGTTGGCAGTTCCTATTTGTACAGAAACAGTTAAATGTACTAATTTTAAATGATTTTTAAAAATCAATTTACTAAAATAGTTTGGCAAGAACTTTTTAATCAATATAGTAAAATGGCCATCTTGCCAAAAGCAATATACAGATTCAATGCAATCCCCATCAAAATCCCAACTCAATTCTTCATAGATCTAGAAAGAGCAATTCTCAAATTCATCTGGAGCAACAAAAAACCCACGATAGCTAAAACTATTCTCAACAATAAAAGGACTTCTGGGGGAATCAATATCCCTGACCTCAAGCAGTACTACAGAGCAATTGTGTTAAAAACTGCATGGTATTGGTATAGCAACAGGCAAGCAGATCAATGGAACAGGATTGAAGACCCAGAAATTAACCCACAGACTTATGGTCACTTGATCTTTGATAAAGGAGCCACAACCATCCGGTGGAATAAAGATAGCCTTTTCAACAAATGGTGCTGGTTCAACTGGAGGTCAACATGCAGAAGAATGCGAATTGACCCACTCTTATCTCTTTGCACTAAGATCAACTCCAAGTGGATCAAGGACCTCCACATAAAACCAGACACACTGAAACTATTAGAAAAGAAACTTGGGAAGACCCTGGAGGACTTGGGCACAGGGGAAAAGTTCCTGAACAGAACACCAATAGCGTACGCACTAAGATCAAGGATCGACAAATGGGACCTCATAAAATTACAAAGTTTCTGCAAAGCAAAGGACACTGTCAGAAGGACAAAACGGCAACCAACAAAGTGGGAAAAGATCCTCACCAACTCCACATCCGACAGAGGGCTAATATCCAATATATACAAAGAACTCAAGAAGTTAGACCCCAAAGAACCAAATAACCCTATCAAAAAATGGGGCACAGAGCTAAACAAAGAATTTTCACCAGAAGAAATTTGGATGGCCGAGAAACACCTTAAAAGATGTTCAACATCATTAGTCATCAGGGAAATGCAAATCAAAACAACCCTGAGATTCCACCTCACACCAGTCAGAATGGCTAAGATTAAAAACTCAAGAGACAACAAGTGCTGGCGAGGATGTGGAGAAAGAGGAACACTCCTCCACTGTTGGTGGGATTGCAAAATGGTAAAACCACTCTGGAAATCAGTTTGGCGGTTCCTCAGAAAATTGGGCATGTCACTTCCAGAGGACCCTGGCATACCACTCCTGGGCATATACCCAGAGGATTCCCCTGCATGCAATAAGGACACATGCTCCACTATGTTTATAGCAGCCTTGTTTATAATAGCCAGAAATTGGAAGGAGCCCAAATATCCCTCAAAGGAGGAATGGATACAGAAAATGTGGTATATCTATACAATGGAATACTACTCAGCAATTAAAAATAATGAATTCATGCAATTTGTAGGTAAATGGTTAGACCTGGAAAATATCATCCTGAGTGAATTAACCCAATCACAAAAGAATGCACATGAAATGCAATCACTGATAAGTGGATATTAATGAGCCCAGAAGCACTAAATACTCAAGACACAAATAGCAAGTCAAATGATTCCCAAGAAGAAGAAAGGAGAGGACCCTGGGCCTGTACAGATTGCATCCAGTTTAGTAAAGAAACCGAGGGGGGAGGGGGAATGATTGGGGAACAGTTGGGGGGGGAGAGGAACTATGGGAACTATGGTGGGTGGGAACTGGGAAAGGGGAAAGCCTTTTGAATGTAAACATAGAACATAGAAAATAAAAATTAAAAAAAAATCATTTAAATGTACACTAGTTTGAACTTTATCTTTGTACTCTAAAAAAATAATCCCTCAACATATCTGCAGGGTAATTATTGGCTTACTTTAGAAACCAACTGCTTCTAATCGAAAGTTGGCAGTTCCTATTTGTACAGAAACAGTTAAATGTACTAATTTTAAATGATTTTTAAAAATCAATTTACTAAAATAGTTTGGCAAGAACTTTTTAATATTACTCATATTGTGGTGAGGTGGTTCCAAATAGAACTTCAAAATTTCTGATTCTTTAATGATCGGCTGCAGAGATAAAAACTACTTTTTTGTTGTTGTAATGGCAGGAAATTTGCTTTCTGGGATAGAAGAGTGAAAAAAAACTGTGCCTCTTCTGGGAAGGTAGTCATTCTTTGTGCTGGAAGGATTACTTGGGAGCCTTATTGACATGCAGAAGTATGTTAAGTACTTATTATTTGTCCTCCACGGTTGGAAGTAATCGAAGTGTAAATAATTTAGAAGTTTACTTTGGATGAGGGATGAAGGAGAGATCTAAGTCTTGGTGGATATTTAAGGATTTTCAATTCCTTTTGGCTAGTCTTTAGACAGAAGCTTAAGAACTAAAAATCAGAGAAAGAAGTGAGGGGAGATGAAATTCCAACTACCAGCTTTGAGTGCCTAGTCTGTGTTTAAGGGACAATGTTGTCTGGTATTAAGCTAATATTTCTTTTGATGAGATGCAATATTTTTATAAAATTCTCATGATTTCAATAGTACATGCATTTATCACCAAAACTTGATTTCAGATTTGTGATAGCATTACTGTTGAGAGGGAATGGAGAAAATGCAAACATGTTTCTTTTCTTTCTTTTTTTAACAAATAGTTTCTATGTCTTTGTAGACTGGTTTAAAACTTGGAACTCTCCAGCCTCAGCATCTATAGTGCTGACATCATAGGCATGAACTGCCAAGGTCTTGCTCCAGAAAAGATTTGAAAGCTGATGTGGTTTGGCTCACTGAAAACCAGATGAAACAAAGTCAGCTGTAGGAAGAAGCAAGCCTAAGATATTTATCCTACCAGAAGTCATTTGACACCTACAAGAAATCTGTGTATTACTTTGATCATGTAGGTGATTTCAAGATACTTCATTTAGAAATTCAAGAAAGGTAACTTTTATAGGTATAAAAAAGTTAGCCAATGATATTTCTACAGTACAGTTGCCATTTCTACTGAATGGCTTGTAATATACATGTCTTGTCTCTATGCAAAACATATACGTGATTCCCTTTATTGATAGGCTGCAATGTTTTCATTATCAGTATAGGAAGTGCTTAGCAGCATTAATTGAATGTTTGTTTAGTTGTATTGTCTTAGCCTTTGTTCCTGTTACGAATGCCTATTTCTTTAGCTTTTGCAAATAAATTCATAATGGTCTTTGCACTTAACAGGAGCAACATTTTGGTAGTCGGATTGAGAAACAACTTGTGGAAATTACTGGCCAACTGAATTAATTTCTAGGAAAAGTATGGGGATAGTTCTGCAATTCTGGAATATTTAAAAGATAGTTCTGCTTAAAATGCATATGGGGGAGCTTTACAGCTTATAATTAAGCTAAATTTTTATTTATTTATTTATTTTGAAATTGTGTTTCAGGTTTTGACTCATAATAATGAGAATATTGTTCTTAATTTTCTAGTATTAAATGACTATCAAGCACTGGTATTTAGTAATGAGCCTCATAATTCAAATTTTATTGCCATGGTCCAGAATGAACACAATGATTATTTGCTGCTAATGCAGTACACTCTGTGTGGACTTACTAATGAAAAAGTGCAACCAGATAAAAGACTATATCAGTAATGGATAATAAAGTAAAAGGAAGTCTTTAGGATGAGCAATGTTCCAGTTGCTGTGTCTGCTCTTTTTCTTGTTTATTTTTAAATACTTTACCACTACCCCTTCACCCCATCACCACAGAGGGTTTTAACACTCCATTTTTCCTTTTTTTTTTTCCTTAGCTGACTAGATACTTAAAGACTCTTCAGAATTTCACTCAAATACAAGTGGGAATACCTGGCAGTAAAAGCCTATTTGCTGTTCCTAAAATTAGGTGAAGTATTTATAACCATTCAAAAAGCATAGTTAGTTGATTGCAAAATAGAGTTGAATGTAAGGTTATGCAAAAAATCTTTTTTGTTATTGTTTTGTCACTGTGCTTCAGGCACAGAGGCAACAAAATAAAAATAATAATTTGATATTGTTTGGGAAAGGGACAAATATAGAGATTTGTTATTCTTTGACCCCCTAGTTTCTGGTAACCCACTGTAAAATAATTTCTTAGAAAGCTCTTGGAATTGTATGTCTATTATCAAACAAAACTGAAAATTGCCAGATAATCTGGGAGAGATTAGTTAGGGCACCTGTATACAAAACCAATCATAGTAAAGGCAAGGCTTGAGTCTGATGTATTGACAGTCCCCAACTCTCCATCTGTCAATACGTCAGACTCAAGCCTTACCTCAGGGGCAGATGTCCTGACTAGCTGAAGGAAATCCTAGGTTTAATACTCATCATCACAAAGACGAATAGAATAATTAGAAGTTAATATTCAAATATAGAGTTGGTAGGCACAGGTCTTGTCAGAAATAGAAGTGATATTTTGTTTTCAGATGCAAAGTGATTTTATATGACTTGACATATTAAGACTAGAGCCCCCGCCCAGCCGGTGGTGGGGAAGCCGGAGGGGCACCCAGCGTGCCAGGTGCTCAGAACCATCCGGCGGCGGCGGCAGAACCAGGTACCCGAGACAGCCCAAGCTTAAGACCTTCGGGGACTCAGGCCTGGAGTGGGAATTGGGCACAGAATAGCGGGTGCACTCTGCACTCGCGCGCGGGGCAGACCCCGAGCTCCCTGCAGGCAGCTGCCATATTGCCTGCAGCTTCCCGCCCAGCTGGCGGTGGGGAAGCTGGAGGGTCACCCAGCGTGCCAGGTGCTCAGAACCATCCGGCGGCGGCGGCAGAACCAGGTACCCGAGACAGCCCAAGCTTAAGACCTTCGGGGACTCAGGCCTGGAGTGGGAGTTGGGCACAGAATAGTGGGTACACTCTGCACTTGCGCGGCGGACCCGAGCTCCCTGCAGGCAGCTGCCATATTGCCTGCAGCTTCCCGCCCAGCCGGTGGTGGGGAAGCCGGAGGGTCACCCAGCGTGCCAGGTGCTCAGAACCATCCGGCGGCGGCGGCAGAACCAGGTACCCGAGACAGCCCGAGCTTAAGACCTTCGGGGACTCAGGCCTGGAGTGGGAATTGGGCACAAAATAGCGGGTGCACTCTGCACTCGCGCGCTGGGCGGACCCCGAGCTCCCTGCAGGCAGCTGCCATATTGCCTGCAGCTTCCCGTCCAGCTGGTGGTGAGGAAGCCAGAGTCAGCCAGTGTGCCAGGTACCCAGACCCAGCCGGAGGCCGAACCAGCCTCCCATCCAGCCAGTGGCAGGGAAGCTGGAAACAGGACCCAGCCAGCTTCCCAGCAGCTTGGGACCAGCAGGCGGAACCAGATAACTGAGATATCCCATCTTTAAGACCCCTGGGGAAACAGGATATCAGACAGCGAACCCTGAGCAGGAGCAGTGCAGAGCAGCCGCCCAACAGGCGGAACCAAATACCTGGGATATCCTGAGGATAAGACCTCGGGGGACTCAGGCCACCCGTCAGCAATCTGTGAGCAAGACCCCCGCAGGACAGTGATTCAGGTATCCCAGTCACTGGGAAATAGCCTTACAACCCCACAGGAGGGTCAAGCACCAGCTAGTATCTACAGGACCAACTAACACCAGAGTTAACCAGATGGCAAAAGGCAAACGTAAGATCGCTACTAACAAAAATCAAGGCAATATGGCGGCATCTGAACCCAGTTCCCCAACAGCAATAAATATTGGATACCCCGAAACACCAGAAAAACAAGACTCAGATCTAAAATCACTGGTCAGGATGCTGATAGAGAAACACTTAGATAAATCTCTTAAAGTAATACATGAGAAAATAGATCAAAAGCTAGAAGCCATTGCAAGACAAACACAATTAAATCCCAGATATCTCAACACACCAGAAAAACAAGACTCAGATCTAAAATCACTGGTAAAGATGCAGATTGAGGATCACTTAGATAAATTTCTTAAAGTAATAGAGGAGAAAATAGATCAAAAACTAGAAGCCCATACAAGGCAGACACAAAAATCACTTAAAGAAATCCAGGAGAATATAGAGCAAAAAGTGAATCCCAATACGGGGGAGAAACAAAAATCACCCAAAGAAATACAAGAGAACATGGGTCAACGAGTAGAAGTCATAAAGGAGGAAACACAAAAATCCCTTAAAGAATTACAGGAAAACACAAACAAGCAACTGAAAGATCTGAGCAAAACCATCCAGAATCTAAAAACAGAAGTAGAAACAACTAAGCAATCGCAAAGGGAGACAATGTTGGAGATAGAAAACCTTGGGAAGAAATCAGGAGTCATAGATGCAAATATCAACAATAGAATACAAGAGATAGAAGACAGAATCTCAGATGCTGAAGATACCATAGGAACCATGGATTCAACAATTAAAGAAAATGCAAAATGCAAAAAGCTGGTAACCCAAAACATTCAGGAAATCCAGGACACAATGAGAAGACCAAACCTAAGGATTATAGGGATAGATGAGAATGAAGATCTACAACTTAAAGGGCCAGCAAATATCTTCTACAAAATTATGGAAGAAAATTTCCCCAACCTAAAGAGAGAGATGCCCATGAATATACAAGAAGCCTATAGAACCCCAAATAGACTGGACCAGAACAGAAATACTTCCCGTCACATAATAGTCAAAACCCCAAATGTACTAAACAAAGAAAGAATATTAAAAGCAGTAAGAGAAAAAGGACAAGTAACATACAAAGGAAGACCTATCAGAATTACACCAGACTTCTCACCTGAGACCATGAAAGCTAGAAGATCCTGGGCAGACCTTATGCAGACCCTAAGAGAACACAAACTTCAGCCAAGACTACTATACCCAGCGAAACTCTCAATTGCCATAGATGGGGAAACCAAGATATTCCACGACAAAACCAAATTTGCAAGATACTTATCTACAAACCCAGCCCTACAAAGGATAATAAGGGAAAAATACCAACACAAGGGGGGAAACAACACCCCAGAAGAAACAAGATAGAAACCCCATCTCATCCAACCCAAAAGAAGAGAACCACTCAAATACAAATAATAATAACAATTCCCAAAATGTCAGGAAGTAATAATTGCTATTCCTTAATATCTCTTAATATCAATGGACTCAATTCCCCAATCAAAAGACACAGACTAACAGACTGGATACGGAAACAGGACCCTACATTTTGCTGCATACAGGAAACACATCTCAGTGTCAAAGACAAACACCACCTTAGAGTAAAAGGCTGGAAGACAGTTCTACAAGCAAATGGTCCCAGGAAACAAGCTGGAGTAGCCATTCTAATATCAGATAAAATCGACTTTCAACCTAAAGTCATCAAAAGAGACACAGAAGGTCACTTCCTGCTTGTCAAAGGGAAAATCCACCAAGAAGAATTCTCAATACTGAACATCTATGCACCAAATGCAAGGGCACCCTCATTCGTAAAAGAAACTTTACTAAAGCTTAAAGCACACATCGCACCTAACACAATGATTGTAGGTGACTTCAACACTCCACTCTCCTCAATGGACCGATCAGGAAAGCAGAAACTAAACAGGGACACAGTGAAACTAATTGAAGCTATGGACCAATTGGATTTAACAGATATATATAGAACATTCCATCCTAAAACAAAAGAGTATACCTTTTTCTCAGCACCGCACGGTACCTTCTCAAAAATTGATCATATAATTGGTCACAAGACAGACCTCAACAAATACAAGAAGACCGAACTAATCCCATGTCTCCTATCAGATCACTATGGAGTAAAAGTGGTCTTCAATAGCAAGAAGAACTACAGAAAGCCCACATACACATGGAAACTGAACAATACTCTACTCAATGACACCCTGGTCAAGGAAGAAATAAAGAAAGAAATCAAAGACTTTTTAGACTTCAATGAAAATGAAGGTACGACCTACCCAAATCTCTGGGATACAATGAAAGCAGTGCTAAGAGGAAAACTCATAGCCCTGAGTGCCTCCAAAAAGAAACTGGAAAGAGCATACACTAGCAACTTAACAGCACACCTGAAGGCGCTGGAACAAAAAGAAGCTAACTCACCCAGGAGGAGTAGAAGAGAGGAAATCATCAAACTGAGGGCTGAAATCAATCAAGCAGAAACAAAGAGAACCATACAAAGAATCAACAAAACCAAGAGCTGGTTCTTCGAGAAAATCAACAAGATAGATAAACCCTTAGCTAGACTAACCAAAGGGCACAGAGATAGTATCCAAATTAACAAAATTAAAAATGAAAAGGGGGATATAACAACAGAAACAGAGGAAATTCAAAAGATCATCAGATCCTACTACAAAGGCCTATACTCAAAACAACGGGAGAATCTGGAGGAAATGGACAATTTCCTAGACAGATACCAAATACCAAAATTAAATCAGCATCAAGTAGACCAGCTAAACAGTCCCATAACCCTTAAAGAAATAGAAGGGGTTATAGAAAGCCTCCCAACCAAAAAAAGTACGGGACCAGATGGTTTTAGTGCAGAATTCTACCAGACCTTCAAAGAAGACTTAACACCAATACTCTTCAAACTATTCCACAAAATAGAGACAGAAGGGACACTGCCCAACTCATTCTTCGAAACCACAATTACGCTGATACCTAAACCACAAAAAGATCCAACAAAGAAAGAGAACTACAGGCCAATTTCTCTTATGAATATAGATGCAAAAATACTAAATAAAATTCTTGCCAACCGAATCCAAGAGCACATCAAAACGATCATTCACCATGATCAAGTAGGCTTCATTCCAGGAATGCAGGGATGGTTCAATATACGGAAATCCATCAATGTAATCCACTACATAAACAAACTAAAAGAAAAAAACCACATGGTCATCTCATTAGATGCTGAAAAAGCATTTGACAAAATTCAGCATCCTTTCATGCTAAAAGTCTTGGAAAGAGCAGGAATTCAAGGCCCATACCTAAACATAGTAAAAGCAATCTACAGCAAACCAGTAGCCAACATCAAAATAAATGGAGAGAAACTTGAAGCAATTCCACTAAAATCAGGGACTAGACAAGGCGGTCCTCTCTCTCCATATCTTTTCAATATAGTACTTGAAGTTCTAGCGAGAGCAATCAGACAACATAAGGAAGTCAAAGGGATACAAATTGGAAAGGAAGAAGTCAAAGTATCATTATTTGCAGATGATATGATAGTCTACTTAAGCGATCCAAAAAACTCCACCAGAGAACTTCTACAGCTGATAAACAACTTCAGCAACGTGGCTGGTTATAAAATTAACTCAAGCAAATCAGTAGCCTTCTTGTACTCAAAGGACAAGCAGGCTGAGAAAGAAGTTAGGGAAATAACACCCTTCACAATAGCCACAAACAACATAAAGTACCTTGGCGTAACACTATCCAAACAAGTGAAAGATCTGTATGACAGGAACTTCAAGTCCCTGAAGAAAGAAATTGAAGAAGACCTCAGGAGATGGAAAAATATTTCTTGCTCCTGGATTGGCAGGATCAATATAGTAAAAATGGCCATCTTGCCAAAAGCAATCTACAGATTCAATGCAATCCCCATCAAAATCCCAAATCAATTCTTCATAGATCTAGAAAGAGCAATTCTCAAATTCATCTGGAGCAACAAAAAACCTAGGATAGCTAAAACTATTCTCAACAATAAAAGGACTTCTGGGGGAATCAATATCCCTGACCTCAAGCAGTACTACAGAGCAATTGTGTTAAAAACTGCATGGTATTGGTACAGCAACAGGCAGGTAGATCAATGGAATAGGATTGAAGACCCAGAAATTAACCCACAGACTTATGGTCACTTGATCTTTGATAAAGGAGCCACAACCATCCGGTGGAAAAAAGATAGCCTTTTCAACAAATGGTGCTGGTTCAACTGGAGGTCAACATGCAGAAGAATGCGAATTGACCCACTCTTATCTCCTTGTACTAAGATCAACTCCAAATGGATCAAGGACCTCCACATAAAACCAGACACACTGAAACTATTAGAAAAGAAACTTGGGAAGACCCTGGAGGACATGGGCACAGGGGTAAAGTTCCTGAACAGAACACCAATAGCTTATGCTCTAAGATCAAGAATGGACAAATGGGACCTCATAAAATTACAAAGTTTCTGTAAGGCAAAGGACACTGTCAGAAAGACAAAACGGCAACCAACAACGTGGGAAATGATCTTCACCAACCCCACATCCGACAGAGGGCTAATATCCAATATATACAAAGAACTCAAGAAGTTAGACCCCAAAGAACCAAATAACCCTATCAAAAAATGGGGCACAGAGCTAAACAAAGAATTTTCACCAGAAGAAATTCGGATGGCCGAGAAACACCTTAAGAGATGTTCAACATCATTAGTCATCAGGGAAATGCAAATCAAAACAACCCTGAGATTCCACCTCACTCCAGTCAGAATGGCTAAGATTAAAAACTCGAGAGACAACAAGTGCTGGCGAGGATGTGGAGAAAGAGGAACACTCCTCCACTGTTGGTGGGATTGCAAAATGGTAAAACCACTCTGGAAATCAGTGTGGCGGTTCCTCAGAAAATTGGGCATGCCACTCCCAGAGGACCCTGGCATACCACTCCTGGGCATATACCCAGAGGATTCCCCTGCATACAACAAAGACACATGCTCCACTATGTTTATAGCAGCCTTGTTTATAATAGCCAGAAATTGGAAGGAGCCCAGATATCCCTCAAAGGAGGAATGGATACAGAAAATGTGGTATATTTATACAATGGAGTACTACTCAGCAATTAAAAATAATGAATTCATGCAATTTGTAGGTAAATGGTTAGATCTGGAAACTATCATCCTAAGTGAGCTAACCCAATCACAAAAGAATATACATGAAATGCAATCACTGATAAGTGGATATTAATGAGCCCAGAAGCCCTAAATACTCAAGGCACAATTAGCAAGTCAAATGACTCTCAAGAAGAAAAAAAGGAGAGAACCCTGGGCCTGTAAAGATTGGATCCAGTATTGTAGACCCAGAACAGAGAAATCGTGGGGGGGGGGGAAGAGTGGGGAATAGCATGGGGGGGGGAGAGGAATTATGGGACATATGGTGGGGGGTACCTGGGAAAGGGGAAAGCCTTTGGAATGTAAACAAAGAATATAGAAAATAAAAAAAATGATTTGAAAAAAAAAACTGAAATAATAAAAAAAAAAAAAAAAAAGACTAGAGCCCAGTGAAATGCAGGATTGTTTGTCTCATTGGTAATAAAACAGGAACAGAAGAGGCCACCAAGCAATATTTGGGACTGTGGTCAAGATCCAATAAGGGAACTTACGAATATTCCTCCATAGGAGGTAGTTTGCCTGATTATAACCACTGTCTCTAGTTTTTCAGAACACTGGTGTTTTCCTTTTAGGAAACCTCTTAGTTCAGATTATGGGATGATAACTCTTTTGGTAGTAAATCTTTACCAGAGTCATCACCAGTGCAGGTAGGAAAACCATCTCTGTCAGACATTGAAAATTAGAACTAGATATTTATTTATTTAGTACCATATGCTGGTCTAGGAAAGTAGATTTATGGTTGAGCTTGTACTTAAGCATAAACCATGTGGGTCCTGGTTTCTCTTCCTAGCACCACAATAAAACAAAACTACAAGTTAGTTACATTTAATAACACCTGAGCTACTTAGAAAATCTATTTAAAATACCCTTTGTTTATTGTCTATTTTTAATCTTTTATTTATTTGTTTGTTCGTTCATTTATCACTTATTTATTTATATATTTTTCACTTCAGATTTTATTCCCCTCCTGGTCTACCCTCTGACTGTTCCATATCCCATACTTCCTTCCTACCCCAGTCTCCACATGGATGTCCCCATCCACCACCCCACCAGACCTCTAAACTCCCTGGGGCCTCCAGTCTCTTGAGGGTTAGGTGCATCTTCTCTGATTGAACCCAATCTGGCAGTCCTCTGCTGTATATGTGTTGGGGGCCTCATATCAGCTAGTATATGCTGCCTGCTTGGTGGTCCAGTGTTTGAAAGATCCCAGGGGTTCCAGGTTAGTTGAGACTGCTGATCCTCCTACAGGGTCACCCTTCTCCTCAGCTTCTTTCAATTTTTCCCTAATACAACCACAGGGTCAGCATTTTCTGTCCATTGGTTGGGTGCAAATATCTACATCTGACTCTTTCAGCTGCTTGTTGGGTATTTTGGAGGGCAGTCATGCTAGGTCCCTTTTTTTGAGTGCTCCATAGGCTCAGTAATAGTGTCAGGCCTTGGGACCTCCCCTTGAGCTGGATCCCACTTAGGGCCTGTCACTGAATCTTTCCCTCAGGCTCCTCTCCGTTTACATCTCTGTTCTTTGAAACAGAAACAATCTGGGTCAGAGTTGTGACTGTGGGATGGCCCCCTCTCCCTCACTTGATGTCCTGTCTTCCTGCTGGAGGTTGGCTCTATAAGTTCCCTCTTCCTACCGTAGGGCATTTCATCTAAGGTCCCTCCCTTTGAGTCCTGAGAGTCTCTCATCTCCCAGGTCTCTGATGCATTCTGGAGTGTCCACCCAACCTCCTACCTCCCAAGGTTACCTGTTTCCATTCTTTCTGCTGGCCCTCAGGGCTTCAGTCCTTTTCTCTCACCCAATACTAGATCTGGTTCCCCTCTACCCCCTCTGAACCCCTGCCCTGTCCACTTTCCCTCTCAGGTCCCTCCCCCCTCCCCAGTTGTGATTGCTTTCTTCTCCCTCCCAAGTGGGACTGAGGCATCCTCACTTGGGCCCTTCAGTTTGTTGATCTTTTTGAGTTCTGTGGACTGTATCTCGGGTATTCTGTACTTTATTTTTTGTTTATTTTTTGGCCAATATCCATTTATTAGTGAGTACATACCATGCATGTCCTTTTGGGTCTGAGTTACCTCACTTATTTCTATTTTCTAGTGCTATCCATTTACTTGCAAAATTCAGGATGCCCTCATTCTTCATAGCTGTAAATGAACCACATTTTTTGTATGCATTCTATTGTCGTGGGACATCTGGGTTGTTTCCAACTTTTGGATATTATCTTGAATTCAAGGTCTCAAATAGAAGCCAAAGAATATCTCATGAATATCTGAGTAAAGTAAAGTGTTGAATAATTATGATTTACACAAAGATGTCCTGTATGAGATATACTAATTTTGATTGAGGACCACTCAGTCTTGGAGAAAGTCAGAAATTGTACCCACATATATTTTAGTAACATTTCACTTCATGGTGGTATGTAAATAGGTAACAAAATAATTCAACAGTCAATTAAATATTTTGTGATTTGAAATTATTCCAAAAGATCTTTTACTAAAATGTATTAATTCATTAAATATTTGATATTATTCACTCCTTCAACTGCCCCCAGATCTCCAAGTCCCTTCCCATTCCACTTAATTTTGTGTCCCCTTTACAAAACAAAACCAAAAAATAAAACAAATAAACAAAACCCAAACAACATCTACCAACTAACACAGCTAGTCCAATTTGAGCTGCATTGATACTCTTTTTTTATAGGCTCATCCGCAGGATCATGATCCACAGACCAGGGGCTCAGACCTTTAAGCAAACCTGACTCTCCCATTAGCTATCAATTTCCAATAGCTCATTAGCAAGGAGTAGGATCTCACATGTACCTCGACTTTCAAAAATATGATTTTATCTGCTTTGACCTTTCACATGTCTTGTGCATGCCATCCCAAATCACTCTTTTACATGTGCATCTGTCCTATTGTTTTCAGAAAATAGTTTCATTTTAGTCATCTGTCCCTCATTACTCTTAAACTATTTCCACCCCCTCTTCTGTGAGAATCCTGAAACTTGGGAGGAAGAATAAGATGCAGATGTCTACTTTGGGGCTAAGCAAAGTCTTCAATATCTTACCATGCTCTTTGACAAGTTGTAAGTTTCTGTGTTAATCACCATTATTGATAAAAGAAGCTTCTCTGATTAGAGTTGAAGATGTGCTAATATATAAATGTAACAAAACGTTGTTTGGAGTTTGTTTAGTAATGTGCCTATTTAGCAGAATAGATTTTCTTCTAAGGTCTATGAGCTATCCAGCCACAGGGTCATTGCCCTGTTAAGTGCCAGGTATGGCTTTCATCCTCTGGAAGTGGCAGTACAATCTAGTTATATTACAAATATACATACTTATTTCTTTGAAAGATGCATTCTTTATAAATTTTATTTCTATCTTTGCACTGCTTTAATGAAAGTTGACAAAATAACAACTGAGGAAATATGTCTACAGCCCCAAAGGCATTCTTTCAGGGGCTTTGTAAGTAGTAGCTTAATTAATGATCATGTCTTTTTTAAAAAGGAAAATAATATGAGAAAATAAAGGCACAGAGAAGAGAGACAGTAAAAAACTCAGATATCTAAATATTAGGGGTTGAGTGTCACCCTGATTATCTGACTTTAGAATTATGCTCTCTAATCTTTATTCAAAGTTCCTCAATTATTTTTTAAATTTTTTTATTTATTGAAAAGGGAAGTAAAGGGAAGTAAAAACACTTTATCATAAAATTAAAGTTTTACATAGAAAATATTTCAGATAAACATGTTTAAATTGACAATTTTCATAGAAAATTAAGGAGTAAAATGGTAGACATGTAAAACATTGCTAAATTAATTGAAATATGGGGTAGAAACATTTTATGATAGAGTTGAAGATTTACATGGAAAATATTTCTGATAAAATTGTAGAAAAATGTAGAAAACATGTTAGAACTGAAGATTATCATGGAAAATTTTATAATAATGGTAGGCATAAAAGTATTTCTAAGTTGATTAAAAGTGGAATTATAAACATTTTCTGATAAACTTGAAGATTTATGTGAAAACTATTTCTTATAAAATTGCAGAAATATATAGAAAAACATGTGAAAATTAAAGATTATCATGGAAATTATATAGATAAAATAGGCATAAAGATAATTCTAAGTTTATTGAAGGTGGAATTATAAACATTTTCAGATAACATTGAAGATTTACATGAAAAATATTTCTGGTAAAATTCAAGAAATAGACAAACACGTTAAAATTTACTATTTCATGGAAAATTTTACATAAAAAATGGTTGACATAAAAACTTTCTAAATTAATTGAACGTGGAATTAGAAATATTTGTGATAAAATCAAAGATTTACATTGAAAACATTTCTGATAAAATGGAGGAAGTATATAGAAAGACATATTAAAATTGAAGATTATCATGAAAAATAATGCAGATAAAATCGTAGACATAAAAGAAATCACTAAATTAATTAAAAGGGGAATTACAAACATTTTCTGATAAAATTTAAGATTTACACGAGAAATATTTCATTAGTCTATGTCTTTTTATTGGGGAGTTGAGTCCATTGTTGTTAAGAGATATTAAGGAATAGTTATTGTTGTTTCCTGTTATTTTTGATGTTTTTATGATTATTTGGGTATCTTCTTTTTGGGTCTGTTGGAAGATTACTTTCTTGCTTTTTCTAGGGTGAAGTTCCCCCTCCTTGTGTTGGCATTTTCCCCCAATTATCCTTTGTAGGGCTGGATTTATGAAGTTCCTCAATTATAAAAGTGATGGTTTATGTCCTCAACAGCTACATGTACTTGATGGCTACCACAGAGTTGTTAAAAATGTAGAATATTTTCTCCATACAAATTTCTGGTGAGCACTTCTTGTCCACTACCCGTGTATTTAACAGTTTCTCTATGGCAATTCTTTTTTGGGGGTATAATGATATGTGTAAGCATATAGAGAATAATTCATGTATTTGTAAGTTCTTTTATTTAAAAATTACATGGGCTAGAGTAAAGAACAGAAGAGTCTCTCTTTTCTCTCTCTCTGTTTCTCTGTCTCTCTGTCTCTCTCTGTGTCTCTGTCTCTGTGTCTCTGTCTGTCTCTGTCTGTCTCTGTCTTTGTCTCTGTCTCTCTCTCTCTCTCTCTCTCTCTCTCTCTCTCTCTCTGTGTGTGTGTGTGTGTGTGTGTGTGTGTGTGTGTGCCTGCTTGGATGCACATAGACCTGTGTGCATGTGTATAAAAGTCAAAGATTAAATGAGGGATCTTCTTAAATCTTTTCAATTATGCTCTGCACAGTATTTTTTGAGACGGGATTCTCAACACAAAGCTCCCTATTTTGGCTAGACTGGTCAGCAAGTCCAAAGAATTCTACCAGTCTGTTCCTACTCACTCCTGGGCTGCATTTACAAGCATGCACCATCTTGTCTGGTGTTGGTTTTTGCTGTTGTTTTTATTTTTTTTAATGTGGGTTCTGGAATTCATGCATAGTTCTTCTTACTTTCATAGCAAGGACTTGATCATCTGAGCCATTTCTCTACCATAAAAGATGCTTTTGAAAAAATGACAATAAACTGAGTGGACAACAGCAACAACATAAGTCAAAGTCTGGAGATGAATCTTGAATACAGGAAAACTAATCTAACCTCTGTATTAGTTTTATTTTCCTGTGTGAATTAGCACAAACCCTGCAACTTATAGTAACATGCTTTTATAATACCCTAATTTACACAGACTAGGTTTTATAAATATGCATAATTAAGTTTTCTATTCAGAGATCACCAGGCTACAACCAAGTACAGGACATTCCTATCATAAATATCTCTGGTGGATAGCACTAGTCTACGAATTTAACCATGAATTTGTATCTTCTCTCCCACCTCTTTCTGTGATAACAATTAGGGCTGAGGACTTGTCTCATATTAGGGGTATTCTACACTTATGGGTTCTTTTGCAAAAATTAGTCGTAACTTTAAAACATGGGCCTTCAACATTTAGTTTTTTTATGGTACCCTATGACATGGCACCGTTCATAATATACCATTTTACCCTTTGAAGGTCAGTAGGAGGATATTTGCTACTGCTTCTCCTCTCTCCCAAGTTTAATGATCTTGTCTGATAAGGCCAAGCTCACCCAGGAAATATAGGAATTAATTACATTAAACTTAGCTGAATTGGGACCTTAATTAATCACACCTGTAAAATACTTTGATCTTTGAAGTGTAACATAAAACACTCAGATACCAATGTGGATGAAACCCTATCACAATCAGTAGTCATACCCATACTAAAAGGTAAGTTATTGTATAAGATTTATATACCAAGGGGATGTATTAGAATTGCAGTTTTATAATTCTATAGGCTTTAAGAAGAGTGTATTTCAATATTGAAGTTACCAGGTAGGGATATTATGTTTTCTTTCTCCTTTTGTTGATTTTAGTCTGAGCTATTTGAGGTCCATTTAATATATAATATCAACCTAAAACTTTAATCTTTCTGTCAAGTCAACTTCTCTATCACTATATAGTCTTAAGAGGAACAGTTATATGTTTTTAGGTTAATTATGCTTAAAGTCAAACACATTAACTTTGTCACTAATTTTTTTAAATAGTAAATGGTAATTTTTTAAATAGTAGTTACAATAGTAAAACATTTATTTATTTATTTTGGATTTTTGTTTTTTTGAGACAGGGTTTCTCTGTATAGCCCTGGCTGTTCTGGAACTCACTCTGTAGACCAGGCTGGCGTCAAACTCAGAAATCCACCTGCCTCTGCCTCCCAGAGTGCTGGGATTGCAGGCGTGTGCCACCACCACCCGGCTAAAACACACATTCTTACTGTAAAGCAAAAAAAAAAAAGAAAGAAAGAAAGAAAAAGAAAGGAAGAGAGAGAGAGAGAGAGAGAGAGAGAGAGAGAGAGAGAGAGAGAGGCAGCGTGGTAAAGCACTTGCTGAACATTTGCACGCCCTTGGATTCACACTCTTCACAAGAATGAGCAAACAACAAAGCTAGATGCTACAGAGGGAATTAACTACATAGTAACACATGAGATGGAATCCCTTCCTAATTTTCTTACTCTCCAGAAGTGTATTTTTTCAGAAAAATTTGAAGTTTAAGCATACATTGGCATGCATACTCTGCATTTTTGCCATTTATTAAGAAAGCAATGTGTGTGTGTGTGTGTGTGTGTGTGTGTGTGTGTGTCCAGGAAAGATTTATAAAACAGTGAGTGCCAAGACTAAGGGATATCTCTAAAGGAAAAAAAGCTATTACAAAGAATAAATGTTCAGTTAGGAGTCCTTATCTTATCCATACAATATATTGCTCTTTGGACTAACCCTGGGTTTTAGCCTCCTTAGAACCAAGGAGAGCCCATCTCGAAATTCACCTGAATCTTTAATCTTTGTTTTTCTGTCAAGAGCTATTTTCAGACCATAATCACAGCTCTGGTGCTTTAAAGTATTGAGACATTTTGATATCAAAAGGATTTGGCTTTGTTCTTTTGAGGGAGACAGACAAAAATGTTTGCTTGAAATAATCAAAAGGCTGCAGAATTGGCTATTTCTAATCCCAACTTTCTCCCTGGATTACGAAGGATGAAGGGGAAATGTTTAAGGATATATATATATATATATATATATATATATATATATATATATAAAATCTCTGCAGTCTTCAACACTCTTGGACTTTTACAAAGGCTTGTTACTGGTTCTGGCAGTAAACAGTACCAAAATTTAAGAAACCTGAGCTATATATTTTACCAAAACTCAACCATTTCTAATATAACTATATCTTGATTACTGGCTTCTTTTTTACTCTTTATTCTTTGGTAATTGTTTAAGTAGTATTTGGAGATATTTGTGTGTGTGTGTGTGTGTGTGTGTGTGTGTGTGAGAGAGAGAGAGAGAGAGAGAGAGAGAGAGAGAGAGAAGCTATTCTCCCCCATGCAAACAGAGGCATATTATTCTACTTTTTGTCCATCAGTATCAGTGAATTACTATAATAATAATGATGTACTTTGAAGTTTACAAGTCACTTATATTAACCACTTAAAGTATTCAATCATCAGGCCAGCTCACTTGGCTTGCAGTGGAGGCTGCCATCTTGCCTTGGGTCACTGCAGACAGCTGGCAGCTGGGGCCAGGTGAGTGGACAGAGTCCTAGTCTAACATGGACTACCCTGTCAGGCTCTTGCCTGCTCCCAGAGACAGAGCAGCTCAGCGGGAGGTCTGTGCATCAACACCTTGGCAGTGCACCCAGAGCCAGATTAGCTCTGCAAGTGGTCTCTGCGCCAACCTACGTGGGCACCAACTTGCTAGGGGGTCTGTGCCTGAAGTACAGCTGAGGCTGACATCTTGTCTCGGGGCACCACAGACAGCTAACATGACAGAGCCCTCTGGACTGAGAGTTCTACCATCTAGGCTCCAGCAGTCCAACCAGGGAAGCTCCAGTCCTGCAGGGAATCCCGTGGTTAGACAGAGCCCCTAGACCCAACACCATCTTGGAGCTGGTGGCCTGACCAGGTCACCATAGAGAACCAACAGAGGAGCCCAGGTCACCATAAAGATCTAACAGATGAGCCCAGATTGCTGAAAAAAAATCTGATTTTTTTTTAAATCTAATTCTTAATAGCTGGCAACTAGGCAGGCCAGGAGGAGACGGCAGGAGGCCAATTGTACTTCCAGCAGCAAGCCAGAGGAGACTTGGGTCCAGCCCAACAAAGCAGAGGAGGTAATTCGGAGCCCAGTAGCAGAAACCTTCCAGTCTCCACCTCGGGAGCACAGATGCCCTCTATGACAGCAGCGCCAAACACCAGGCTTACAGGAGCTTCAAACACCAACCAGTAACAACAAGACCAACCAACTAACTCCAGAGAAAAACAGATGGCAAAAGCCAAATGTAGGAACATTACTAACAGAAATCAAGGCAATATGGCAGCATCTGAACCCAAATCACCAACCACAGCAAGTCCTGGATACACCAACACACCAGAAAAACAAGATTTGGATTTAAAAGCACTGGTCATGATGCTGCTAGCGAAACACAAAAAAGACATAAACAAATCTCTTAAAGAAATACAGGGGAACATGAATAGGTTAGAAGCCCTTACAATGCAAACACAAAAATCACTTAAAGAATTCCAGGAGAATATGGATCAACAGACAGAAGCCAATAAAGAGGAAATGAAAAAAATCACTTAAAGAAACGCAGGAGAAATTAAGTCAACAGGCAGAAGTCATGAAAGAGGAAACACAAAAATCTCTTAAAGAATTGCCAGAAAACACAAACAAGTGAAAGAACTGAGCAAAACCACCCAGGATCTAAACACAGAGGTAGAAACAACTAAGAAATCACAAAGGGAGACATCTTTGGAGATAGAAAACATTGGGAAGAAATCAGAGGTCGTAGATGCAAATATCAACAACAGAATATAAGAGATAGAAGTAAGAATCTCAGATGCTGAACATACCATAGGAACCATTGATTCCACAGTCAAAGAAAATGTAAAATGCAAAGGCTTGTAACCCAAAACATCCAGGAATTACAGGACACAATGAGAAGACCAAACCTAAGGATTATAGGGATAGATGAGAGTTAAGATCTACAATTTAAAGGACCAGCAGATATCTTGAACAAAATTATGGAAGAAACTTCCCTAACCTAAAGAGAGAGATGCCCATGAATATACAAGAAGCATACAGAACTCCAAACAGACTGGACCAGAACAGAAATACCTCCTGTCACATAATAATCAAAACCCCAAATGTCCTAAACAAGGAAAGAATATTAAAGGCAGTAAGAGAAAAAGGCCAAGTAACATATAAAGGAAGACCTATCAGAATTACACCAGATTTCTCACCAGAGACCATGACAGCTAGAAGATCCTGGGCAGATCTCATGAAGACTCTAAGAGAACACATATGTCAGCCAAAACTACTATACCCAGCAAAACTCTCAATCAACATAGATGGAGAGATCAAAATATTCCACAAGACCAAATTTACACAATATCTTTCCACTAACCCAGCCCTACAAAGGATAATAGGAGGAAAACTCCACTAAAAGGAGGAAAACTACCCCCTGGAAAAAGCAAGGTAATAAGCTTCTTCCATCAAACTCAAAAGAAGATATCCACTCAAAAAAAAATAACATCAAAAATGACAGGAAGAAATAATCACTATGCCTTAATAACTCAACATCAATGGACTCAATTCCCCAATAAAGACATAGACTAATGGACTGGATACAGAAACAGGACCCTACATTTTGCTGCATACAGGAAACACACCTCAGGGTCAAAGACAAACACTACCTTAGAGTAAAAGGCTGGAAGACAATTTTACAAGCAAGTGGCCTCAGGAAGCAAGCTGGAATAGCCATTCTAATATCAGATAAAATTCGCTTTCAACCTAAAGTCATCAAAAGAGACACAGAAGGTCATTTCTTGCTGGTCAAGGGAAAAATCCTCCAAGAAGAACTCACAATTCTGAACATCAATGTTCCAAATGCACGCTCGTTCGTAAAAGAAACTTTACTAAAGATCAAAGCACACATTGCACCTAACACAATTGTGGGGACCTCAACACTCCACTATCCTCAATGGACCAATCAGGAAAACAGAAACTAAACAGGGACACAGGGAAACTCATTGAAGCTTTGGACCAATCAGATTCAACATATATATATATATATATATATATATATATATATATATATATGTTTTAAATATATATATATATAAAACATATATATATATATATATATATATATATATATATATAAAACATTTCATCCTAAAGGAAAAGAATATGCCTTTTCCTGAGCACCTCATGGTACCTTCTCCAAAGTCTACCATAAAATTGGTCACAAGAAAGACCTCAACAAATATAAGAAGACCGAATTAATCCAATGCCTCCTATGAGTCACCATGGAGTAAGAGTAGTCTTCAATAGCAACAAAAACAACACAAAATCCACATAAATATGGAGCCTGAATAATATTCTACTCAATGATACCTTAGTCAAGGAAAAATTAAGGAAAGAAATCAAAGACTTTAGAATTTAATGAAAATGAAGGCACAACATACCCAGTGCTATGGGACACAATGAAAGCAGTGCTAAGAGGAAAACTCATAGCCCTGAGTACCTCCAAAAAGAAACAGGAGAGAGCATATACTAGCAAGTTAATGGCACACCTGAAATCTCTGGAACAAAAAGAAGCTATTTCACCCAGGAAGAGTAAAAGACAGGAAATCATCAAACTCCGGCTGAAATCAATCAAGTTGAACCAAAGAGAACCATACAATGAATCAACAAAACCAGGAGCTGGTTCTTTGAGAAAATCAACAAGATAGAAAAACCCTTAGCCAGACTTAGCAAAGGGCACAGAGACAGTATTCAAATTAACAATATTAGAAATGAAAAGGGAGATATAACAGAAACTAAGGAAATTAAAAAATATCATCAGATCCTACTATAAAAGCCTATACTCAACACAACTGGAGAATCTGGAGGAAATGGACAATTTCCTAGACAGATATCAAATATCAAAATTAAATCAGGATCAAATAGATCTAAACAGTCCCATAAACCCCAAAGAAATAGAAGGGGTCATAGCAAGTCTTCCAATCCAAAAAAAAGCACAGATTTTCGTGCAGAATTCTATCAGACCTTCAAAGAAGATCTAATACCAATACTCTTCAAACTATTCCACCAAATAGAAACAGAAGGAGCACTACCCAACTCAATCTATGAAGCCACAATTACCCTGATACCAAAACCACACAAAGATCCAACTAAGAAAGAGAACTTCAGACCAATCTCCCTTATGAACATTGATGCAAAAATACTCAATAAAATTCTTGCCAACCTAATCAAAGAACAAATCAAAACGATCATTCACCATGATCAAGTTGGCTTCATCCCAGGGATGCAGGGAAGTTTCAATATACAGAAATCCATCAATGTAGTCCACTACATAAACAAACTCAAAGAAAAAAACCACATGGTCATCTCATTGAATGCTGAAGAAGCATTTGACAAAATTCAGCATCCTTTCATGCTAAAAGTCTTGGAAAAAACAGGAATTCAAGGCCCATACCTAAACATAGTAAAAGCAATTTACAACAGACTGGTAGCCAATATCAAAGTAAATGGAGAGAAACTTGAAGCAATCCCACTAAAATCAGGGACTAGGACAAGGCTGCCCCCTCTCACCATATCTTTTCAACATAGTACTTGAGGTATTAGCTAGAGCAATTCAACAACATAAGGAAGTCAAAGGGATACAAATCTGAAAGGAAGAAGTCAAACTATCACTATTTGCAGAAGATATTATAGTATACTTAAATGACCCCCCCCCAAAAAAAAAAAACCTTTGACAGTGAACTCCTACAGCTGATAAACAACTTCAGAAAAGTGGCTGGTCATAAAATCAACCCAAGCAAATCAGTAGCCTTCCTATACTCAAAGGATAACCAGGCTGAGACAGAAATTATCGAAATGACTCCCTTCACAATAGGCACAAACAATATAAAGTATCTTGGTGTGACTGTATCCAAACAAGTGAAAGATTTGTATGACAAAAACTTCAGGTTTCTGAAGAAGGAAATGGAAGAAGACCTCAGAATATGGAAAAAAACTTCCACTCTCGTGGGTTGGCAGGATCAATATAGTTAAAATGGCAATCTTGCCAAAATCAATATACAGATTCAACACAATCGCCATCAAAATCCCAACTCAGTTCTTCATAGAGTTCGAAAGAACAATTCTCAAATTCATCTGGAATAACAAAAAACCCTGGATAGCTACAACTATCATCAAAAGTAAAAGAACATCTTGGGGAATCAGTATCCTGGACCTCAAGCAATACTACAGAGCAATAGTGTTAAAAATTGCATGGTACTGGTACAGTGATGGCGAGTTGGATCAATGGAATAGGATCGAAGACCCAGAATTGAACCCACACATCTATGGCCAATTGATCTTCGAGAAAGAAGCTATAAACATCCAGTGGAAAAAAGATAGCCTTTTCAACAAATGGTGCTGTCTCAACTGGAGGACAACATGGAGAAGAATGAGAATTGATTCACTCTTATCTCCTTGTACAAAGCTCAACTCCAAGTGGATCAAGGGCCTCCACATAAAACCAGACACACTAAAACTAATAGAAAAGAAACTAGGGAAGACCCTTGAGGACATTGGCTCAGGGGAAAGTTCCTGAACAGAACACCATTAGCTTATGCTCTAAGATCAAGAATAGACAAATGGAACCTCATAAAATTAAAAAGTTTCTGTAATGTAAAGGACACCTTCAAAAGGACAAATCAGCAACTAACAAATTGGGAAAAGATCTTCACCAACCCCACATCCGACAGAGGGCTATTATCCAATGTATACAAAGAACTCAAGAAGTTAATCCCCAGAAAACCAAATAACCCTATCAAGAAATGGGGTACAGAGCTAAACAAAGACTTTTCACCTGAAGAAATTCGGATGGCTGAGAAACACCTTAAAAATGTTCAATATCATTAGTCATTAGAGAAATGCAGATCAAAACAACCCTGAGATTTCACCTCACACCAATCAGAATGGTTAAGATTAAAAACTCAGGAAACAGCAGGTGTTGGAGAGGATGTGGAGAAAGAGGAACACTCCTCCACTGCTGGTGGGACTGCAAGCTGGTACAACCACTCTGGAAATCAGTCTGGCGATTCCTCAGAAAACTGGACACTATACTTCTGGAGGACCCTGCCATATCACTCCTGGGCATATACCCAGAAGATTACCCAGCATGCAATAAGGATACATGCTCCACTATGTTCATAGTAGCCTTATTTATAACAGCCAGAAGCTGCATAGAACCCAGATGTCCCTCAATGCAGGAATAGATACAAAAATTGTGGTATATATACACAATGGAGTACTATTCAGCCATTAGAAACAATGAATTCATGAAATTCTTAGAGAAATGGATGGAGCTGGAGAACATCATACTAAGTGAGGTAACCCAGTCTCAAAAGAATTCCCATGGTATGCACTCACTGATAAGTGGATATTAGCCTAGAATCTTGGGATACCACAGATATCCCAAGATACCACACACCAAATGATGTCTGACAAGAAGGAAGGAGTGGACTCTGTTGCTGGAAAGGCTCAAAGCATCAGTGTAGGGAATACCAGAACAGGGAAGTGGGAAGGGGTCGATGGGGGAACAGGGTGAGGGAAAAGGGAATGTGGGACCTTTGCGGGGCAGGGAACCAGAAAAAGGGAAATAAAATGTCAATATAATATACATCCAATAAAAATATTAAAGAAAATTTATTCAATCATAGCCATTTACTCAATCGTGATGGCTAATCTTTGTTGCCATTTTGAATGAATTTGGAATTATGTAAAGGAAGTCTTTCCAGAGAACTTTAACTGAGGAGGGAAGACACAAATTAAATGAGGGTGATACCATCTCATGGGAGGGTGTTTGGGATGGGTGGGAAAAAACAAAGCAGACAAACAAACAAACAACTTCAAAAGGAAAGAGTAAGCTGA
Source organism: Apodemus agrarius (assembly GCA_964023405.1). Classification (NCBI taxonomy): domain Eukaryota; kingdom Metazoa; phylum Chordata; class Mammalia; order Rodentia; family Muridae; genus Apodemus; species Apodemus agrarius. Next base: position 140,489,557 of record OZ030010.1, on the reverse strand, counting down.
GCTAAGCAAAAATACTCATCTTTCTCTGCTTTGTTATTACTGAGGCAGTGTGACTTGCCAGTAGGAAACATAGGCAACCCAGATCCTCTCCCTTTACTGTACATAGAGGTATGCTACTTACTTGCTTGTCCCTTGTGTCTTGCTTAGCTTGTATTGTTATGCAACCCAGAATCGTGTTCTCATGATTGGCACCATCCACAGTGAGCTAGACACTCAGGTATCAATTGTTAATCAGGAAAATGCCCCCAAAGACTTTCCTACAGACCAACCTGACTGAGGTACTTTGGGGTTCTCTTCCTAGATAACTCTTGTTTGAATCAAGGTAACAACAACAACAACAACAACAACAACAAAAACATAACTTCTACTGTGTGTGTGTGTATACCATACATTTTAGTTTATAAAAAGTGCTCAAATATGTGCAGAGTAGAGCCGGTAGTATAACAAGTCCTGGTTTCCTCTTCCTTTGACTTTTTGTTCAGTTTCAAGATTTACTCTTTAATTAAACATTTAGTTTATACATTTTATTTTATAGTGATAAGAGTTAAACAATTCAAAGGAATACTTATGAAATAACTTTAACAGAAAATATTGTTTAAAAATCAAGAAAAACATTATAAAAATAATCCAATAATAGACATTCCCATGTCTAAAATAATACTTCTGGAAAACCCAAGTAGATCGATTCAGGTATGAATTGATTTTTTTTAACTCTAGTGTGTTACAGACTGATACATAGGCGAATCCTGTACACAAGTTGTATCTCTTTTAAAAAATTTAATATCATTGAACATAAGGCCAATAGTTACAAAGTTGAAACTGATCGAATTTTGTGCATTTTCTTACAAATTTTAAAAGACTTAAAAGGGAAAGGGCATTTTTGTTTTCATAATTATGTTTCAAATACACTAAGTGCTATTTTTCATAGGCAATAGCATTTTACCTTTATCTTTTCTTAGAAGCATGTTGGACTATGAATGAATAAAACTCATAGAAGCACAGCACAGCATGAGGATGATTAGCACTTTGGAGGTCTATATGGGGAGTGAAGGTGGGGGAGATGTTGATTATAGGGTACAACATTTCAGTTAGACAGACAAAATAAGTTTTAGCAAAAGAATTGTAGCTACTGCTAACATTGGTGCAAATGTATTTAACTTAGTGGCCAAATATTTGCCTTGCAAACAGGAAGCCCTCAGGTTTACCCTTAACACTACAAATTAATTACATATTTCAAAATAGATAAAATGGATTTTAAGTGTTCTCATTAATGGTGGAAAACTTAAGGAATTTTAAGTGGTAGATACATTAATTATCATGATCTGATTATCCTAATATGTCCATATGTACCAAAACCTTTCTTTTAAAATTTACTTTTGCTTATTTACTTGTTATATGCATATGTTATGTACAATTATTTTGTGTATAATTATTTGATACATAATGACATTGCCTGCAAGTATGTCTGTACAGAATGTGTGTTCCTGGCACTCATGGAAGCCAGAAGAGGGACCTATATTTCCCAGGACTTGGGTTATAGATAGTTGTGAACAGTCATGTGGGTTCTGGGCACTGAGCTTGGGTCTTCTGCAAGAGTGTCAATTGCTATTATCCACTGAGCCATCTGCCTTGAAACATTTCTTTATGCAATATGAGTGTATATCACTATATTGAAAGTAACATAGATCCTTACAATATCTGAAATTATACCCAAGAGAGATATTTTTCTAGTGTTCAATATTTGCTATCAATATTTATGATAGTAAATCTGCTTTGAGCATTATATGTGCATGTGTTTGTATTAGTCATTCTCATGCTCATTTTTGGCAGTGCAATTCCACCTGAAATTTGTAGTACTTGATCTTAATAGGAGTTTATTTTTCATCTACACTAAATCTGATGTAGGTGTTCCTAGTTAGGATGCTCTCTTAGACAAATTTATTCCTAGCCAAAAACCCTGAAGTTGGACTTTATCCAGTATCTGAGACTGTTTTACAAACTCCACCAAGCAGATGGAGAAAAAGAGGGATGTCTTTAAGAATTCCCTGAGAGAGTTTAGATGCCAGGTACAGAAGTGATGTATATAGATAGCTTCTACTGTATTCTATCATCTAGAATTAGGTCATATGGTCTAATCTCCACACCAGGAAAGACAGCAGAAAGTAGTATTTCTTTCTGTGTAATCTGGAATAAAACAAAACTATGCAGTAAACACATTTTTTCTGCTGTTCTTACAGAGTATTAGCATATTTAATCTAGAAGAGATTATATATCTTATAAAGTGGAGACTTAGGTACAGGTATACAACAATCATTGTGTAAAACTGTAAGGTAATAGGTAAATACCTGAATCTTTATTATCTAGATAATAATTTGAGTCAGTCTAATTCTGGTGTTACCTAGTTTCATCTACTGTCCAGTAGTAGTTAAGAGCACTTTGTGTTCTTCTAGAGCAATCTTCCTAATGGTGTGACCTTTTAATACAGTTCCTCATGTTGTGATGACCACCCCAATCATAAAATTGTTTTTCTTGCTATAATTTTGCTACTTTAATGAACCACAATGTAAATATCTGTATTTCCCAATGGTCTTAGGCAACTCCTGTGACATGGTCATTCAACCCCCACAATGGTCACCTAAGTTTGAGAACCACAGTTCTAGAGGTTCTGAGTTTGGTTCTAGGTACTCATGTCAGCAACTGTAGCTCCAGGGTATCTGACATCTTGTACAGGCCAACATGGTATACATTCACAGAGGCATTCACACTTAATTAAAAAGAAAACTTAAAAAAGTTGGTAAATGCTGAAATCAACACACACACACATATGTGTGTGTATATATATATATATATACATATGTATATGTATATATACATACATATGTATATGTATATATACATACATATGTATATGTATATATACATATATATAATTTATGGCTATTTTAACTTTAATTTTGAGTCACTGGCTAGTGAGGCATTATATTATGGTGGACAACATGCAGGAGGAGCTGCCATGCAGGAGGAGCTGCAGTGGGCAAGTGAGCTTTCTGGAGACAGCCCACTGTTCTACAAAGCTCAGATGGGTGTACCTTGAAAAGGCACAGCCTGAGGGGCTTCATCCCAGGATTGCTTCGTGCATTCTTTTATTTGTCATTCCTCATATATCTGGGATGAAGCAAGTGGACACAAGGAAATCCTCATTGCCTATCGCCTGATGTGATTACTTCCTGGGTGACAACCCACTCTATTGGGCAATTTTCCTGAAAAGCAAACTGAAGATGACTTTCATGAGATGATATTGTTTAGATGCATTAATGATTTTTACAGAATTCCTGATTTAATTTAAATAGTTTTAGGAAGGTAGGGTAGTTGATATAAAGTTTAAGGAGATGTTTTAAGTTGTTTTTCCAGAAAGATACAATACAGTTAGAATCAAGAATAGAATGTTCCCCCTTGTTGAATAGTAAGTAAAGGCATAGGTTACAAAAAAGTGGAGTAAGCTTTTCTGCATTACAAGTATTTAAATTGTACTCAGAAGAGTTAAAAATAGGCTTGGGACAAGTTAATGATCAAGGAAAATATTCCTTCTAGGTTGGGTCTGAGATCCTAAATCTTGTGATGTAGGGATGTGGCCACAGGCAAAGGTTTCGGTGTGCACCATGATAAAGCAGGGTTATGAGTAAGGAGTAAATAATCCTGAGTTTTAGAATAGAGAACAGACAATTAGCAAGTTTAGCTTAACAAGACTTCAAAAATAAGACATAAGAGAGATGATGATGTTTCTTGGTAAATACAAATTGTCATAAGCTGAATATAGAAATAAAACTTGCTACTATAGACTGGCTTGCTTAAACTTTGCTAATCAATGACAAAAGAATTAGTACTTTGGGGTTATGATGAACTTATGAAGAGATAGGCGACAATGTTTAGTTAGGTATGACGTTCAAAAGAATACATAATAAATAATCCTGTTTAATTTCCTTTTGTGTAATGATTTGAATCTGTTTTTGAAGAATATGCTTTTGTAACAATTGTTTTTAGAGAATATGTAACTTGTGGCTATGAGATAAACTTTTTCTTGCTTAGAGAACTTTGACTTAGATGGTATAAAAAGGGTAAGAGAAAAATAAAGTTGTTGGATTTAACTTGTTGGAATTTGCTCTATCCACCAAATGTGTATATATGTTAATATGTATATGTGTGATGTTTGTTGGAGCCTGCTCATTGGAGCTTTGCTTCATCTACCCAATGTATGAATGTGTATGTATGTATGTATATATGTATGTATGGATGGATGAATGTATGTATGTATGTATGTATGTATGTATGTATTTGTGGATGGATGTGTATGTGTGAAGTTGTTGGAGCTTGTTGGACCTTGATTCATCTACCAAGTGTGTGTATAAGTGTGTGAATTTCCCCCCTTTTCATCCACTCCAGAGAATTAAGTTTTGCTCCCTCAGAGGGAGTGTTTTGAGTGACCTATTGCCAACTTAACACTCGGCCCTTCTTAGTTAACCCTGTGGTGACAAAGCTGGCGTTCGGCAATATTATTTTATGATGGCGAAAGATTTTGGTCATTAATGAGTTTTGCCAGCATTAAGTAGCATTTCTGGAAAAATGGACATGAAGCAACCCAAAATAATATTCAGTTTTCTTTTGCATCTTGTCTAAAAGTTTATTGAGGAAACTACATTCTTTCTGTATAACCAGTGTTATTAATGTATCATATTAATAAAAAAATCAATCAAATTACCTGAAATTTAGCTGTTGGTGCATTAAATTTGAGGTCTTCATTTTATAGCATTTTTCTATACTTTTTAGATTTATAATCTTTCTATTACCATATGGACAATATTTTTCTATATTAGTAGAAAAATGTATACACATGTCATACTATATTCAAGTCACTCTGATGTCACATAACAATAGCAATAGAAACTATACCTAGCAATTATTGAATTATTGTCTATAAGAAATTTTTTGAGACAGGTTTTCTCTGTGTATTCCTGGCTGTCCTGGAACTCACTTTGTAGACCAGGCTGGCCTTGAACTCAGAAATCTGCCTGCCTCTGCCTCCCAAGTGCTGGGATTACAGGCATGTGCCACCACCGCCCGGAAGTATAAGAAATTTTCTTAAGTCACATATATAAGCTCACTTAATCCCACAAACATGAGTGTACATGTCTTAGTGTGTGTGTGTGTGTGTGTGTGTGTGTGTGTGTGTGTGTTAAACACATATATACCTTATATTGGTTTTTTTCCCCTCAGAAACCTCTAATAGATTTCTTTCAAACCTCAATCATCAGAACTATATCAACTTGCCATGCCTAAATTGATTGCTTACAAGAGGAATGAGATCCACTTTTGGGCAGAGGGGAGCTTGGGGGTTAATCTGAATGAACCATATGTTAGGGGAAGAACATTGCCTTCAGAGGATGTTGAACAAAACCTTAATTTTTCTGGCAAGGAAGAAGACAGAGATATGATCAATGGGCCAGAAGTAAACAGTGTGCATACCAGTAGGGAGGTAATAATGTTAATAAATATTAATTATTATAGAAGGCCAAAGCTAATTTGGAGACACTTTAGAAACAGTAAATTACGAAGTGAAGACAAAATATACTATTTGCATCACCTAGTTCAAGAAACATTAACTTCAAAAAACTTGCAAAATCTCTGGGCATCTCTAATTATTTTATTCTTAATGACTTGCTGTATAACATCAGACAAACTAAAAAGTATTTGGCATTTTTTATTTGAATATAACAACTTAGTAATGAGACATTCTAATTCAAGCAACCAGAACAGTCATTCTGTGCTTAGATTAGATCACCACAAATGTATATAGTTTTCATTTATTTATCCATCCCATCACCCAAATCCAGTAAGGGATGAAGAAATATTTCAATGACCCCCCAAAATTTGGGAAGACTTTCTACTCTGTGTCAGAAATGCGAAGAGCTTGGTGTCTCCAGACATTTTGTGGATATCATTGGTTATAGAACGCTGCTTTATCTAGCATTTGGACACACTTTTCCCTTCTCTTCAGTTGATACACCTTCTCAGTTAAGACTACATGGATTTCATTCAATATTCCCAGTAACTGGGATTACCACAGGTTTGCATACCTGTGTGTGGTTCCAGTAAAATTTGGCAGTCTTACAGACTTTCTCTCCTTAAAGGGATGCATAATATTTTTTTATGTGTGTGTATAACAAAACAATTTCCTCTAGCCTTATAATTGTTAAATTTTCCATAAATCTTTTGAGACTTCATTTATTGTATGTCAGTGCCACTCTGTAGAGCCACTCCTGCATTTTCATGTCATCTCCCTGGCCTGTCAGTATTGCCAGATCCTCTTCTTCTATAGGTCTATCTTCCTTTATCAAGGGCAACCAACAAAGTACAATAATGTGTTTCAGTTTTGGTGAATGACAGTTGAAAAGATCCACTTGTACAAAATACGGCAAAACCTCCTATATTGTTCAATTATTCTATTTTGGAATTTTCTTCCCAATTATTTCTCCAGGAAGAGATGAAACCATTCTCATTGTTTTCAAACAGATGTGCTTTTGCCTCAAGGAATAATATACCAGTTGATTTTTTTAAAATTAGACTTACTTCTTACTAGCACCTGACTTTTATAAAAATTTACCTAAAACATGAAAATGAGCCAATGGGTATTGCATACACTTTTGAATAAAGGGGCATTTTCAACTGACTGTTCTAGTAAGAGAGTGTTAGTGATTGAAATTTACTCATTGTCAAAGCATCATCTTGCAAAGCACTGCTTAGTCATTGCTGGAACTGATATTTCTCCCTTTAGTCCAGTGGATTACTCATAAGGCACTTAATTATTTATATAAAAAGATTAATGAAAAAACAACCAGTCATTGCCAGGTGACCTAAACCTGCAGCTTATGTGCTATTCAACTTTCTACTTGTATGCTAAGCTGTGGCTGCAGCGACAGAACTCATAGGAAATACACACACACACACACACACACACACACATGCATCTACTGTAGCCACATGTACACACACATATACTGTAGCCACAGGGACAGAACATACAGGAAAAATACACATATGTGTGTGCACATGCACACACACACACACACACACATCAGTGCAATCAGGAAGCTATTTTATACAAGTGGATTTTATAAATATAGCCACAAGCTCTTGTTATGTTTCCAATTTAACTCCCAAACTCTTCTGCAGCTTCTGGTGTTGGAGACATATGCATTTCTTTGAGGAGTGTCAGGAGAGCGGAGAGGTCAGGGCCACTGGTTTATCTTTAACCCTAAGCTGCCAATATGTACACACACTCATACACACACACACACACACACACACACACACACACAAGTAGGAATGGGAATTGTGAGCTGTGTTTTACCTACATTTACAGCAATAACCTGTTCTTCAGGGAGGAAACAAAAATGTTTACTGTAACATATACATTATCAGAAAAAAATTGTATGAAAATTGTAATTTTTTCTCATGTACTATTCAAACAGTTTTTGTTTTTGTTTTTGTTTTTTTTTCGAGACAGGGTTTCTCTGTGTAGCCTTGGATGTCCTGGAACTCACTCTGTAGAACAGGCTGGCCTTGAACTCAGAAATCCGCCTGCCTCTGCCTCCCAAGTGCTGGGATTAAAAGCATGCGCCACCACCGCCTGGCCTCAAACTCAGTTTTGAGCAAGAATATTTTCTTTGATCTAATACCAAATACTTAAAACCCACAAGACCTTTTGTTTGTTTTGATATCAAAGCTGGAAAAGAAGGATGTTCCTAATAATAAATAAATAATTAGGTTTCACCCCTCTGGGTTTTGACTCATCCCTTGTGTGTCTTAAGTTGCCATAGGTTCTAGCTGGTCTCTGACTCACTGTATATAGCTCAAGATGACCTTGGACTTCTGATACTCCCACTTCTTCCAAGTGGTTCAAGTGCTAGAACCACCACCTTGCTCTTTATGCAATGTTAGGGTTCTAACTCAGGGCTTCATGAATGCTAAACAAGCACTCTGATGACTGAGGTACATCTCCAGCCATGTTTTAAAAAATATTCATACTGTCTCTTACGTTTCATTACATAATTAAGAGTTACCACAAAACCTTGGGCTGGTGAAATGACTCAGAGGATAGGAGGACTAGCACTAAGGCTTGATGACCTGAGTTCAATCTCTATATCCCACAAGGTAGAAGGAGAGAATCAACTTTTTTTAAAATTTTTTATTAGGTATATTATTTATTTACATTTCAAATGCTGCCCCCTTTCCTGGTCCCCCTCCCTGTTCCTGCTGAAGATCCCATGATCTGTCTCCTCTCCCCCTGTTCCCCAATCCACTCAGTCCTGCTTCCCTGTCCTGGTATTCCCCTACACTGCCTCAATAAGCCTTCCCAGGACCAAGGGCCTCTCCTCCCTTTGATGTCCAACAAGGCCATACTCTGCTGCCTATGCATCTGGAGCCATGGGTCCCTCCATGTGTACTCTTTGGTTGATGTTTTAGTCCCTGGGAGCTCTGGGAGTACTGGGTGACTCATATTGTTGTTCCTCCTGTGGCACTGCAAATCCCTTCAGCTCCTTGGGTCCTTTCTCTAGCTCCTCCATTGGGGACCATGTGTTCATTTCAATGGCTGGCTGAGAGTGTCCCCCTCTGTATTTGTTGTACACTAGCAGAGCCTCTCTGGTGACAGTTATAGTAGGCTCCTGTCAGCAAGCACTTGTGGTCGTCCACAATAGTGTCTAAGTTTTGTAACTATTTGGGATGGATCTCTAGTTGGGGCAGTCTCTGAATGGTCCTGCCCTCATATACTGCTTAACATTTTGTGTCTATATCTCCTTCTGTGGATATTTTGTTCCCCCTTCTAAGAAGGATCAGAGTATCCATAATTTGTTCTTCCTTCTTCTTGAGCTTCATGTGGTCTGTGAATCGTGTCTTAGGTATTCCAAGCTTCTGGGATAATATCCACTTATCAGTGCGCACATACCATGTGTGTTCTTTTGTGATTGGATTACCACACTCAGGATAATATTTTCCTATTCCACCCATTTGCCTAAGAATTTCATGAATGCATTGTTTTTAATAGCTGAGTAGTATTCCAATGTATAAATATACCACATTTTCTGTATCCATTCCTCCATTGAGGGACATCTGGGTTCTTCCCAGCTTCTAACTATTATAAATAAGACTGCTATAAACATAGTGGAGTATGTGTCCTTATTACATGCTGGATAATCCTCTGGGTATATGCCCAGGAGTTGTATAGCAGGGTACTCCAGTAGTTTTTTTTATTTTCTATATTCTTTGTTTACATTCCAAAGGCTTGCTCCTTTCCCAGTTACCCCCTCACCATATGTCCCATAAGGGTATATGCCCAGGAGTGGTATAGCAGGGTACTCCAGTAGTATTATGCCCAATTTTCTGAGGTTCCCCCAAACTGATTTCCAGAGTGGTTGTACTAACTTGCAATCCTACCAGCAGTGGAGGAGTGTTCTTTCTCCACATCCTCTCCAGCATTTTCTGTCCCCTGAGTTTTTGATCTTGGCCATTCTGACTGGAGTGAAGCGAAATCTCAGGGTTGTTTTGATTTGCATTTTCATGATGACTATGGATGTTGAACATTCCTTTAGGTGCTTCTCAGCAATTCGATATTCCTCAGGTGAAAATTTTTGTTTAGCTCTGTACCCTATTTTTAATAGGGTTATTTGACTCTCTGGAGTCTACCTTCTTGATTTCTTTGTATATATTGGATATTAGACCTCTGTCAGATGTAGGGTTGTTAAAAATCTTTTAGCATTTTGTTGGTTGCCATTTTGTCCTTTTGACAGTGTCCTTTGCCTTACAGAAACTTTGTAATATTAAGAGGTCCCATGTGTCAATCCTTGATCTTAGAGCATAAGCTATTGGTGTTCTGTTCAGAAAAATTTCCCCTGTGCCCATGTGCTCAAGGCTCTTCCCCAGTTTCCTTTCTATTAGTTTCAGTCTGCCAGGTATTATGTGAAGGTCCTTGATCAACTCAGACTTGAGCTTTGTACAAGGAGAGAAGAATGGATTGATTTGCATTCTTCTGCATGCTAGCTACCAGTTGAACCAGCACCATATTTTGAAAAGGTTATCTTTTTTCCACTGGAGGGTTTTAGCTCCTTTGTCAAAGATCAAGTGACATTAGGTGTGTGAGTTCATTTCTGGGTCTTCAATTCTATTCCATTGATCTACCTGCCTGTCATTGTATCAATACCAGGCAGTTTTTAAAACTATTGCTCTGTAGTACTGCTTGAGGTCTAGGATACTGATTCCCCCAGAAGTTCTTTTACTGTTGAGAATAGTTTTAGCTATCCTGGGTTTTTTGTTATTCCAGATGAATTTGAGAATTGCTCTTTCTAATTCTGTGAAGAATTGAGTTGGAATTTTGATGCGGATTGCATTGAATCTGTAGATTGCTGTATAAAAGATTGCTATTTTTACTATGTTAATCTTGCCAATCCACTAGCATGGGAGAACTTTCCATCTTAGGAGGTCTTCTTAGATTTCTTTCTTCAGAGACTTGATGGTTTTGTCATTACATCTTTCATTTGTTTTGTTAGAGTGATACTAATATACTTTATATTGTATGTAACTATTGTGAAGGGTGTCATTTCCCTAATTTCTTTCTTGGCATGTTTATCCTTTGAGTATAGGAAGACTACTGATTTCTTGGAGTTAATTTTATATTCAGCCACTTTGCTGAAGTTGTTGATCAGCTGTAGAAGTTCTCTGGTGGAGTTTTTGGGGGTCACTTAAGTATATTCGCATATCATCTACAAATAGTGATAATGTGACTTCTTCCTTTCCAATTTGTATCACTTTGACTTCCTTTTGTTGTCTAATTGCTCTAGCTAGAACTTTAAGTACTATATTGAATAAATATGAAGAGAGAGGGTAGCCTTGTCTACTGCATGATTTTGATAGGATTGCTTCAAGTTTCTCTCCATTTTGTTTGATTTAGGCTACTTGTTTGCTGTATATTGCTTTTACTATATTTATGTACGGGCCTTGAATTCCTGTTCCTTCCAAGACTTTTACCATGAAAGGATGCTGAATTTTTTCAAATGCTTTCTCAGCATCTAATTAATTAAATGATCATGTTGTTTTTTGTTGCTATTGAAGACCAGCCGTAATCCACAATGATCTGATAGGAGGCATGGGATTATTTCAGTCTTCTTATATTTGCTGAGGTCCGTTTTGTGACCAATTATATGGTCAGTTTAGGAGAAGGTACCATGAGGTGCAGAGAAGAAGGTATATTCTTTTGATTAAGAATGAAATGTTCTATAGATATCTGTTAGATCCATTTGGTCCATAACTTCTGTTAGCTTCACTTTGACTCACTTTAGTTTATATTTCCCTGATCTGTCCATTGAGAAGAGTGGGGTTTTGAAGTCACCCACAATTATTGTGTGAGGTGCAATGTGTGCTTTGGGCTTTAGTAAAGTTTCTTTTATGAATGTGGGTATCCTAGCATTTGGAGCATAGATGTTCAGAATTGAGAGTTCTTGGTGGATTTTTCCTTGATGAGTATGAAGTGTATCTCCCTGTCTTTTTTGATGCCTTTTGGTCGAAAGTCAATTTTATCTAATATTAGAATGGCTACCCCAGCTTGTTTCCTGGAACCATTTGCTTGGAAAATTGTTTTCTACCCTTTTACTCTGAGGTAATGTTTGTCTTTGACACTGAGGTGCATTTCCTTTATGCAGCAATTTGCTGGATCCTGTTTTTGAATCCAATCTCTTAGTGTATGTCTTTTTATTGGGGAATTGAGTCCATTGATGCTAAGAGATATTAAGGAACAGTGATTGTTGCTTCCTGTTAGTTTTGAGGTTATGTTTATGTTTGTGTGGTTATCTTCTTTTGGGATTGTTGAAAGATTACTATTTTGCCTTTTCTAGGGTGTAGTTGTCTTCCTATTTTGGAGTTTTCCATCTCTTATCCCTTGTAGTGATTGATTTGTGGAAAGATATTGTGTAAATTTGTGAGTACTTTGTTGTTTCTACTCCCATTTTTAGATCCTGGATGAGTTTGTTCTGTTCCTTCACTTGTTTGTGTTTTCCTGTAATTCTTTAAGGACATTTTGTGTTTCTTCTTTCAGTGTTTCTACCTGTTGTCCCATATTCTATTGTATTTCTTTAAGGGGATTTGTGTTTCCTTTTTAAGGGCCTCTACCTGTTTACTCATGTTCTCCTATATTTCTTCAAGGGAGTTATTTATGCCCTTTTTGAAGTTCTATATCAGCCTCATGTGATGTGATTTTAAATCCAGATCTTGCTTTTCCAGTGTGTTGGGGTATCCAGGACTTGCTGTTGTTGGGAGAACTTGGTTCAGATGGTGCCATGTTGCCTTAGTTTCTGTTGGTAATGTTCTTGAGTTTGCCTTTTGCCATCTGGTTATCTCTGTTGTTAGCTGATGTTGCTGTCTCTGTGCTTATCTGTCCTGCAAGCCTTTGTATCTGTGCTCCTGGGAGACCCGTTCTCTCTGTGTACCCAGGTGTGTAGGTATTCCTGTGAGACTAGCTCTCTTGTGGTTATATTTGGATATGTAGCTCTGTGGCCCCCAATCAGCTCTGGGTGTGGGTGGAAACTGGAAGACTCTCCCAAGCTCTTCCTTGGCTCTTGTGTCCTCAGTGTTTCTGGCTGTTTCCTCTGAACTACAGTTGTGGTCCTACCTGTGCTGTCTGGCCTCTCTGTACTCCTGGGTGGTTACCTACCTCCCTGTGCCACTTGGATGTGGTGTACTGTGGCAGAGGCTGGTCCCAAGCCATAGACAGAAACCAGAAGGTTTCTGCCTAAGGGTTCCAGACATGATCCTCTGAGCAGCAGGGATGGCTTTGTCTGTGCTGTCAGGCTTCTCCGCACTCCTGGGTGGTTAGCCACACCCCTGTGCCACTTGGGTATTGAGAATCAACTTCTTAGAGTTATCCTTCACATGTGCATGGTGATACCTGTCTTCTGCACTTACATGTTCAGTCATGCATGTATGCCGTGTGTACATGCAGACACCCCCACATACACACACACAAATATATATATATATATATATATATATATATATATATATATATAAACAAATAATTAAATATATCTTTTTCTCTCCTAGGCCCTACCATCTGTTTCCAGAACCCACCTCAGGGCCCTTTGCCTGCCTTATGTGGAATAGAGTTCTTGGGAATCTGAGATACTGAACCCTGGACACCAGCAATTTGGGGAGAATCAAGGATAATGATACAGAGTATCTGAGCTAGTCAGAATGCATGCTGAATTATAACTACCATAATTATTGCTCCATAGTCTGGTCTTCCCCCTTTAGTTATTTCCTTGGAACATCTTTGTTATAAGAGTAATCTTTTATCTTTTGATATTTGAGATAGGGTTTTCAATTATGTTTCCTCAGTCAATTCTGTCTCATCTGATTTCTATCATCCTCAGTATTTTTGAGATCTCTGCTGTTACTTGTTCCCTTTCTGATCTCTCTAGCAACATGCCCTCTGCTTCAAAACGAATTCAATAATTATGAGAGGATTTAGGGAAGAAAGACAAATAGATTTGTGTGTTCAATTCACCTCGTAAAACTGAGACTATTTCTCCCTGTTTATAGTCCACTTCATGATTCACCTACTAGACATAATGATACCAACTTTGTTAGCTATTCTAGTTTGAGGAGTAGAGCTATCTGACTGCATCATCAACTGAGCTCATGGCTTTTCAATTAGCCTCTCTAGGGGATCTGGTGGTACTGTGTGTGACCTCTTCCTCAGTCTTATTGCACAAAAGTACTTCATATATTTTCTCCCAATTTTATTAACAGATGGATGGATGAAGGCAATCTGGTATGTATACACTATGGAATTTAATTTAATTCAACCATAAAGACTGAAATTATTTTTAGGAAAATGTATGAATCTGAAGATATTCATACTAAGAAATGAGTCAGATTCAGAAAAACACATTTTATATCATTTATGGAATCTAGACTATATAGTATCTTTAAAATATGCCTATATATAAATGCATGTATTATGCATTTCAGTGCTATGGTTAAACAGGTCTTTATCCATTCCCCAGTTAGTGGGCCCTGAAAATGTTTTTTTTTAATTCTGAGCTATTATGACTAATATTGCAATGAACATGGGACTATAGATACTTCTTTATGCAGAAAAAGTATCCATACTTCTCTAATCTTTATCCAGATTGTGTGTCTTACAGGTACATACCCATCACTGGCAATTCTTTGAAGTTTTTTTGAGGAACCTCTATATTACTTCTCATATTGGCTATATTAATTTACATTTCCATCTTCACTGTTTGTTTCCTTTTCTCCACATCATTTTCAACACATTGTTAATCTTCTTGATAAAGCTATTATATAAACCATGAGATAATAGATCATATTCACTATATCTGTTTTTCCTTAGAAATTGCTGTGTGAGTTTTCTATCCATATAACAAAATATCTGATTCAAATAAGTATGAGTAGAAGGATATTTTAAAATATTTTAAATTTAGCTTGGTGGTAATAGTGTATGCCTTTAATTCCAGTTCTCTGAAGGCACAGACAGGCAGATCTCTATGACATCAGGGCCAGCCTGGTCTACACAGTAAGTTCCAGGGCAGCTAAAGCTACAGAAAAGTCTATGTCCTGATTTGAATATGGTTGGCCAACAGAGTGGCACTATTAGGAGGTGTGGCCTTGTTGGAGTAGGTGTGTCACTGTGGGTGTGGGCTTAAGACCCTATCCTAGCTGCCTAGAAGTGAGTCTTCCACTAGCAGCCTTCAGGTGAACATGTAGAACTCTCAGATCCTCCTGCACCATGCCTGTCTGGATGCTGCCATGTTCCCACCTTGATGATAATGGATTGATCCTTGGAACCTATAAGCCAGCCCCCATTAAATGTTGTCCTTATAAGAGTTGCCTTGGCATGGTGTCTGTTTGCAGCAGTAAAACCCTAACTAAGATACCCTATCTCCAAATACCAACTTTTAAAAAAGTATTTAAAATTAATGGTGTGCGTGTTAGCACAGGCTCATGTGTTTGAACATTAATGCCAGTATACATGTGTATAAGTCAGAAGACAAATCCACGAGTCAGTTCTCTTCTTCCACCATATGGGTCCTGTGGATTGAATTCAACCTACTTGGCAGCAACCTGCTGAACCATCTTGCTTGTTCAAATATTTATTTTTATTTGAGACAGAGTCTTATTTGCAATCAAGGCAAGCAAGAAATTCATTATGACTCTGTACTCAAACTTGCAGCACAACCTCTGCATCACCTCCCATTCCCTGCCCTATCTGAGCCTTTGGAATGCTATGTATTATAGGTATGTGGCACTATTTCAGGCATTAAAATGCTATTGATGAGTTATGTTTTGTTGTTTTTGTGTTTGTTTGTTTTTTATTGTTGTTGTTTCTACTTGTCCAGTTTTAATCTCTATCAGTCCATTTGTATTTTTATCTCTTTTAAAATATTTCTGTTAGGGCATATCAATTGTACAACATACTGAATTTCGTTATGACATATTCTTACATGTATATAAGTACTTTGACCATATTAATTCTCATTACAGTTTCTTATTTCCTTTTGCTTATCTCTTCCTTTTTCCAGGTAGTCAGCCTTCTCCTTTATATTCTTTTATAGTCCTCTTATTTGACCTAGATTATTCATATAAAATAAAACATGTACTATGTGTCCTGATTTGAATTAATTTGAACTAATTTCGCTTAGGATTGTGTTCCCTAATTCCATCCATTTTCTTGCAAATGCAAGATTAGATTTCTTATTTGAAGCCTTTTGTAATTTTTTTGTTAACCATTTATCTCTATAAATTTTCCTCTTCTAAATATTTTGAAATTTGAGGTTTTTGCTTGGTTTATGTTTTTGTCTCTCACAGTGTAATTCATTTCCTTCTTGATTTCTTCATTAACCTGTCAGTTTATCAAAGGTGTATTGTTATATTTATTTATACCTGTAAGTTTTGGTATTTTATTTCTGTTGATTGTTAGTTTTATACCACTAAGTTTACAAAAATTATGTGTCTTTTCATATAATTTGGTAAATTCTTAAATTTACCAAAATTTGGATCTACCCAAAATATCATCTGCCCTGTTTACTATTCCTTGTGTACCTGGAAAAAGTATATATTTTTATGAGTACATTCATCTTTATGTTTCTGTTATGTTTACTTAGTCTACACCGATGCTTAAGTCAATTGTCTCTTAATTGATTTAATATCTGACTAAGCTACCTAACATTGAAAGTCTCATATTAGTGTTATATTTTAGTACGTATCATTTTCAGTTAATTCCACTAATTTTCTTAATACAGTTAAGTGCTCAAATTTTCAATGAATATGTAATCAATATTGTTATATCTTGTCAATGGATTTACATATTTTGATAGATTTTTGCCTGGAAAATATATCTTTCAATGTAAGTTGTCTTAGTTAGGGTTCTTATTGCTGTGATAAAATACCATGACCATAAGGAGCTTAGGTTAAGGAAGGGTCTAATTTAGTTTACACTTATTTCTATGACACAGTCCATCATCAGAGGAAGCCAGGGGAGGAATTCAAGACAGCAACCTGGAGGCAGAAACTGAAGCACAGACTACAGAAGAATGCTGCTTACTACAGTGATTTTCATGGCTTGCTCAGCTGGGTTTCTTCTACAAATTAGGATCACCTTCCCAGAGGTGATCTGGGTCCTCACACATCAATCATTAGTCAAGAAAATGTTCCATAGGATTGTGCACAGGCCAATCTAGTGGGGGCATTTTCTAGTTTATATCGACTAGACAAAATAGCATATAGATCAAACTGACTTCTAGAAGACAGAGATCTACCAGCCTGTTTCCCAAGTACAGGAATTGAAGGTATGCACCAAAAACCAAATAATACTGGCTTAGAAAAACAAACAAATGTAGTGATAAAATGATTCCTAATGATAGTCTGATATTCATAGACCAGTGCCTTGTTCAGCCATTATCAGGTAAGCTTCCTTCTATAGCAGATGGGGACAGGAGATGGGACCACAGGCAGAAATTATGTAGAGAGTAAGAAACCTTGAACAGTCAGCCCTAAATAGGATGTCTTCATCAAAGTTATTTTGGGAGGTGAGATGGGATAAGTGGTTGGTTGTTTGGTTTTCTGAGTTTTGGATGTTTTATTATTGTATTGGATTTTTGTTTGTAAAAGGACCAAATGGACAAAACTGGTTTGTCATTTAACCCTAAATGATTACCCAGAAAAAAAAAAGAAAAAAGAAAGCTGCAAATCTTTTTTAAACATTGTATTTTTCTCTTATTCAGTTATTTTTGAGATTATAACTTCATCATTTCTCTCCTTTCTCCCTCAAAACCCCCTCATATAACCACTCCTTGTTCTCTTTCAAATTTATAGCCACTTTCTTCTTTTTTATTAATTGTTACATGTATATATGTTACATGCATATATGTTACATGCATATATATATATTCCTATATAACATGCTCAAGCTGTATAGTGTTACTTGTGTGTGTATATATATATATATATATATATATATATATATATATATGATTTCATGACAGACCATTTAGTACTAGTAGATAACCTGTTGGTGATCTCTTCCCTTGGGGAGGCTACTTTTCTTACTCTCAGCATTTCATTGTTTCCTACAATTCTTTGTGTGGGATTGAGGCAATGTGGTCATTGTCCTCTTCTATTTGGACATGTCTGTTGTTGTTCTTGCTTAACTATTGAAAACTGCAATTCATATAAAAAAAGTGGTTTTAAAATAAGGTATGCTGGCCGGGCGGTGGTGGCACACACCTTTAGTCCCAGCACTTGGGAGGCAGAGGCAGGTGGATTTCTGAGTTCAAGGCCAGCCTGGTCTACAGAGTGAGTTCCAGGACAGCCAGGGCTATACAGAGAAACCCTGTCTCAACAAAACCAAATCCAAAAAAATAAGGTATGACGCATGTTGTTTTGTTTACTGGGTATATGGTTCAAGTTATGAGCAACTAATAAGTTCTAGAAATCTTCTGTACAGTATTCATATTTTTATACTCAAAAGCTTAAATCTCATGTAAAGTTCACTACAAAAGTCAATAACAATAAATAAATTTAAAAGGTTTGAAAATACATTGTGATAACATCATAGATACTCCTTCTGACAAGTGCTTCCATTCCTCAAAGGCTGATCAGTGACATTTTCAGTAACTAGACATGAATGCGCTTGTGAGAAACCCAGCAAATCTGTAAAAATGAGTTCAGAATTATAGTTATGAGGCACTGACAAGTAAAGGGAAGTGAATGGAAAGAGTGCTTTCAGGGGACATATCGAATAGTATTTATGTAAACTGATGTAAGGAGAAAAATTGTAGATTCCCAAGAAAACATCCCCAGAAAGGAAAGGCAAATTAGATCATATTTAGAGATAAAAGCAAGTAAGTAAATAGGAAGAAGAGTTATAAAAGTGACCAGATAGCTGGGCGGTGGTGGCACACACCTGTAATCCCAGCACTTGGGAGGCAGAGGCAGGCAGAGTTCTGAGTTCGAGGCCAGCCTGGTCCACAGAGTGAGTTCCAGGACAGCCAGGGCTACACAGAGAAACCCTGTCTCGATAAAACAAAAACAAACACAAAAACAAACAAAAGAAAATAAAAAAATAAGTGAAAAGATTATTCATCTGTTGGTTCTTGATGGAGAGTTCAGTCTACAATCCTGGCATTTGGGAGGCTAAAGGAAGAGTTCATCTTGTGTTTCATACACCTGAATTCTTATGACACAGTACTACACAGTAAGACTTTATCTCTAAGAACAAAGAGAAAAGCAATGAAAAGTCAAAACAAAATTTATAGTGTCTTTTTTTTTTCCGAAATAGGGTTTTGCTGTGTAGCCCTGGCTGTCCTAGAACTCAGTCTGTAGACCAGGCAGACCTCAAACTCAGAAATACACCTGCCTCTGTCTCCCAAGTGCTGGGATTAAAGGAGTGTGCCACCACTGCCACCTTATAGTGTCTTAAGTGCCCAGCTTATAGTGTCTTAACAGAAAAAAAATGCTGCTCTAATATATAAGAAAAACCAATTGTTCTTTCTTCTAGTTCTCTTAATTTGGGAATAATTATAAATTCTGGAATCTGGAAGATAACATAAATAAGTATTTGATTTTCCCATTTCCCATATAACCGCCAGTATCACATCACATTCTCAAGTAAAAATCAATCTGTCTTTACATTGTAATATACTTGATAAATTGAAACAGGCTAAGTGTTATTAGCCATTGACTGAGATACATGTAAAAGATTTTCAAGATTATTTAGGGTTTACCCAACAATCACTGAAGAAGATAGTCTTTTATGTGATCCCAGTATCCTTCTGATTTTCAGCTTGCCCAGCAAAAACTCCCCATTCATTGTTTGGTATGTTAACAAAATTATAGTGAATTTCAATTATTGTTTTAAAGAAATTTGAGGAAGCTTAAAATGATAAGGCTTGTGCTCCTGATTTATTTTGTGCCACAATTCAAAAACGTATCACGTTTCCCTGCTGTTTTATAAAATAAAAGCTACTCAGAGATTAATAACACATTGAATGATTGATTCATCAGTGAAGGACTAGTAAATGGAAGTAAGACAATAAAGCACAACTACAGAGCTTAGAGGGAGAAAATGCTCACATTAATGAGAATAAATTAGACTAATCGTCGAAAGAACTGTTATAAAACTACCTATCTATCTATCTATCTATCTATCTATCTATCTATCTATCTATCTATCTATCTATCCAAGGACCAGCCTTGGCTTGAAGAGGGGTTCTAAGAGCAGGGGTATCTGAGAGCAGGGGAAAGAACAACTAGAAGTCAAATCTTGGATACAAGCTTACGACCTGTGTTTTGCTTAATACAGTTTTTCCAGTCTGCTTTTCTCTATGTTCTGCTTTCTCTCTGGAGATTTCTCTGTCCATATTATGTTTCCTTGCTACTTCTAAGAGATCTCTCTGTCCATGTTCTGTTTTCTTGTGTGTGTTTGTGTGTGTGTGTGTGTGTGTGTGTGTGTGTGTGTCTGTCTGTCTGTCTGTCTGTCTGTCTGTCTGTCTGTCTCTGTGTCTATCTGTTCTCAAAGCT
Source organism: Apodemus agrarius (assembly GCA_964023405.1). Taxonomy (NCBI): domain Eukaryota; kingdom Metazoa; phylum Chordata; class Mammalia; order Rodentia; family Muridae; genus Apodemus; species Apodemus agrarius. The sequence continues at coordinate 140,469,412 of OZ030010.1, read as the reverse complement.
GTTCTCTCTTTTTTATCTTAAAAATTTCTCTAGGTATCTATCATCTGCATCTACCCTGAACCTGGTAGGTTTAAGGTTTGTATATCAAAATGCTCTTATAAGGATGTGAATGTTATTCAGTGGTAGAATGCTTCCCTACCATCTGCAGAACCTTGTGTTTGAGGACTCCAGATAAGTAAGCAAAGCAAGAAGCTTTTAGAATTTTAGGATATCTTTTGAAAGAAAAGGATAAGATGAATACAGATTTAGTTATAAATGCAAACAAATGTTTACCTGGGTAACAGAACAATACAACACAAACATGTTTTCTAATTTCAGTTGTTGACAATTTGTAATCATAGATTAAATTAATAATACCTATGAAGAAAAATGATCATGGCAATATCTCAGTCAGCAAAGTACTTGCTTTTCATGCGTGAGGACCTGAGTTTGATATTTCAAAACTCCTGTAAAAAATAGTGTGTGGAACTTTGCTCTTGGACTCCCAACACCAAGAAGGCAGAGGGAGACACATATCTGGGGCTTGCTAGCCAGCCATCTTAACTTAATTGGTGAGTTTGATATGTAAACGCTCACCTCAAAATATTGTAAAGGTAAATAAAGCATATGGTTCTGTTTTTAACATTGTGAGATCCAATGACCACTTCACTGTAGGTTTCACTGAAACCCATTGATCACTCAGTAGCATTTCATTACTTCTCTTAACTTAAAACATTGACCTTTATCTACGTTTATGACATCATGTTTATGTTTTTCTTCTCTCTCTCTCTCTCTCTCTCTCTCTCTCTCTCTCTCTTTCTCCTTTATTGTATAGATGTATGTATGTAAGTATGTATATATGTGTCTGTGTGTGTATACATGGATGTATGTAGGTCCTGCCCATGCCATGATTCAAGTGTGAAAGTCATAGGACAACTTGCAAAGGCCAGTGCTCTCCTTCTACCATGTACATCTTGGAAACTGAACTCAGGTGGTCAGACTTGGTTACAAATACCTTAATACACTGAGCCATCTTTATGTTCTACACTCTTGGTTTCTCTCTTACCTCCTACTTTCTTGTCTGCCTCCTTTTACTTTTTTTTTTTTGACGGTTTCTTTTGATTTCTGTTGGGCTGAGAAAAATGATGAATGTCTCAGGAACTTAACTCTAAGGCAGTTTTATTATGTTTTCTAAATTAACTTCCTAAGTGATAGCATATTGGTACATGATTTTAAATAAAAACAAAAGTATTATGAGAACCTTATATTAGCAAGCAACATTGAGCTTCTGATATTTGAGGATATATATATAATATTTTTATATGATATCTTTGTTTTGATGTCAGTCTGCTCTAACTTGAAATTACTAAAAAAATAGACCTTTGTCTCCTCCCAACCTGTTCTTCTCTTATACTTCAGAAAATTAAAAAAAAATGCTACCATTTATCTTAGTGCTCAAGTTAAAAAGCCCTGGGACATCTCTTAATATCTCTGTTGCCCTCAACCCTGTCTGTTAAATACATCAGTAGATCCACGCAATTCTTCTATCATTCTTTTAGTTCCAGTTTACTCCTATTCCTTCTAGTACCTTTCTTAGTTTTAGCTATCTTCTGAGGCTCCTCCCTCAGTTTACATTGACCATAGTCTAGTGGCCATAGAAACATCCTCAAAGTGTAATTCTTATCTGATCACTCCCTAAAATCCTTCCGTGCTTTTTGAACAAACTACAAATTGTTTAACTTTGTTCAAAAAGAAAAAAACAAAACAAAACAAAAAAACCAAACTCTTTTATCATCTGGGAACTCTGCCTTTCCAGCATCAGTTTTTTGTGCTCTACTTAGCTCCTTCTCAGGTCACACAGTGCTAAATTAATATGTAAAAAATATACATGAAAATTTGTAAAAGCATTCCTATTATTGAATAAGAAAGAATTAAATTATTAAATTATGCTGCATGTTTAGGAAAAGATTATTTTAATAATTATCATGTTTATCATCCTGAAATTCATTCCAATTATAGTTAAGAGCTAAATGCAATAAATCCTGAAATCTAAATTAGAAGCATGGTGTTATCATATAAATGCATAGAAATATCAAATTGTCTGTGAATAGAGTACTACTAAATGTTTGGGTTGGACCATGAAACAAAGGACTGTGGTACTACATAATTTACATATCAAAGCAGAACTGGCCTCCATACCTTCCTGCCCCAACCCTGAACTTTTCAGTTTAGGGGCTGCAATGCTATGCTGACCTTCCTCCAGAGGCTCTTCCCTATATTCTCTCTCTCTCTCTCTCTCTCTCTCTCTCTCTCTCTCTCTCTCTCTCTCCTCATTGGAAAAAGGTACCCACATTAAGGGTCTGAAGAGCAGCCATCTCACAGGTACTTCTGAGTCACATATGCAATTGACTCAGCACCATTCCTCACCCGCTGCTCCAGGAACTGGCTAAACAAGGAACTAGCTAAATGGTTACTCACTAGAACCCCATACTGGAACCAGTTAGCTGACCTTTACCCAACCTTCCTCACCCTCACATTCTGAGGATGTTTTCACCTGACTGTTCCAGTTTTACCACTTCCTCCCTTCACCTCCTTACTGCTTAAACCCCCTTGCCCTTGTTATAATAAACAGACCTTGACAACGGTTTTGCTTGGTCTCGCTCCTTTGTCTCGCCCATTCCCCTAGTCTTTCAGGCTGGATCCCCCTTGGACCCACGAATAACTGAGTCCCGTGGGATGGGACTCTCTCTCTCTCTCTCTCTCTCTCTCTCTCTCACACACACACACACACACACACACACACACACTCTGAAACATCATGGATGCCCTTTCTCTCTTTCTCTTTCCTCTTTCCACCTCTCTCCCCAAGGTGACTTCTGTGGCCTCCATCCTTAGGGCCAATGGACTCACCCAAAATCAACTTCCCAAAGAACCTGACTTTAATATAATTTAAGCTGGTTTCAATTGACTCATTTTACCAGAGGAGAAGTAACCCATCACTAAATATACAAAACAAAACAAAAAACAATGTGTTTGCCAAAATTTAAAGGCCATACTGTAACTAATAGTATTTAACATTCTATATAATTTGATATAGTCTTTATATCAGTGATTCTCAACCTATGGCTCATAAACCTTTGGAGGTCATACAGAGGGCTCCTAAAACCATTGGAAAACATTTTACATTACAATTCTCAACAGTAGCAAAACTATAATTATGAAGTAGTTACAAAAATAACTTTATGTTTGGAGGTCACCAAAACATAAAAAAATGTATCTGTATTAAAGGGTCATACCATTAGGAAGGTTGAGAACCACTGCTCTACATAATGTATGACTGGGAGTCTCTGTATTTGTTCCATCTACTGCAGAAGAAAGGTTCTTAGATGATGGCTGAGCAGAAAATTAGTATTTGGTTTTACCCTAGGTCCCTATGCTATCTAGCCTCATTTTCTTAGTCATTCAGATAGTGTTGGCTATGGGTTCTATCTTGTGCATTGTGCTTTAAGCCAAATCTGGTAGAATTCTGTGCTAAAATGAACTGTCCCTAAGCTTTTCTTTTTGGTGGTTCTGTTTCACTAGTGTTTATCGATCTGTTTAGATTGCTTATCTGATCTTGGTTTAACTTTGGTAAGTGGTGTGTATTGAGAAAATTGTATCCTTATTGCATGCTGGGGAATCTTCTGGGTATATTCCCAGGAGTGGTATGGCTGGGTCCTCCGGAAGTATCACGTCCAGTTTTCTGAGGAACCGCCATACTGATTTCCAGAGTGGTTGTACCAGCTTGCATTCTCTATATATTTAGATTTTAAAATTTGATAGAGTACAGGTTAAACTATGTCCTGAGATTCTCTGAATTTCTTCACGTTCTGTTGATATGCCTCCTTTTTAATCTCTAATTTTGTTCATTTGTATATTCTCTGTCTTTTAGTTAATTTGGAATTTGGATAAGGGTTTGTCAATCTTATTGATTTTCTCAAAGAACCAACTCATTGTCGAGGTTTCATTGAATCTTTACATTTATTTTATTTTATTGATTTCAGGTCTGAGGGTTTTCTGTTTGTGATTTGTGGTTTTGTTTATTTGTTTGTTTTCCTAGCTGTCTACTCCTTTTGGGTATATTTATTCTTTTGGTTCTAGCATTCAGGTATACTGGTAAATTACTAGTATGAGAGCTCTTCAGTTTTTGTTGCTGGTGTGTGTGTGTGTGTGTGTGTGTGTGCGCGCGCGCGCGCGCACGTGCATTTTAAATGTAAGCACTCTGTGCTATTAACTTGCCTTTTAGGACTGTAGAGGGCACAAACTCATAGGTAAGCACTAAAGAAACAAAAATTGTTAAACATGTAAGGTTTTAACTTTGATGGAAGAAATTGATACTGGTTTTCTATTCAGAAGGCTGGAAATAATGTGATAATACCTAGTAATCTGCTATTCTGTAAAGCTTAGAACTTAATGAGTTCTCCGGAATTATGAGCATTGTTTTTCAATCAGTAGAACCCATTGTCATGAAAGTGGTTCCATGTACTTTTCAAAAGAGTCTGTTATTATGCTTACTAAAATCCTTCCTCCCTAGACTCATAATTCTGAGCATTGTTATTCTGTCAATAGAACTCATCTTTATACTTATTATAAACTCTTCCTTACTTCCTAGGCCCTTGTTCTAAGCAGTTTCTCTGTCACTAGAAACCACTGTAGTGGAAAAGCTCAAGGGTGCTTTGCAAAAGATATGTATTTGGAAATGTAACATTCTTAAAGCTTTGTGATAATTGTGAGAAAACTTTTTTCTAAAGTTTTTTTCAACTTTAAATATGTAAAAATAAAACATCTTGTCACCACAGTCCAGAAGATGTACTCAGAACTAGCTAAGATGAGCTGAATAAAAATTATATTCTCACCTGATATGTTACTCTCTGCTTGTGGAAAGAGCCAATTTAAACCAGATTAGAGTTGATTAATTGTTGGTCTATTTGGAAGCAGCTCTTGGGCTGAATCCACTGGCCCCAAGGAATAAGGCCAGGGAAGTCACCATGGAAAGGGAGAGGAGATGGAAAAGAGAGAGAAAGAAAGAGAGTGCATGCAGAGACAAAGAGAGAGGAGAAAGAAAAGAAAAGAGAACGGACTAGATCATATAGTGAAGAACCACAGGAGCAAGGGCAGCCCAGACCCTGGGCTGGAAAATTCAGTCAGGAGCTATAATGGGACAAGTTAATAACTAGCAGGTGATCATCCAGAAATGGCCTGTTTTAGATTATTATATAACCTGCAACGGGTGTGTCCTTATTAAGCAAGGCTGTAAGGAATTCATTTTAGGAAAGATCCCTGCTATTAATATGTTTTCCTGTTATTATTAAACATATATAACAATAACAAAGTAGTAGCGCACCTTTTTTCAAGCAGATATCTGCAGATCCACAAAGATGTACTGTCTTGTAGTGATGATATATAGATAAATAGATGACTTAAGTCTTGATGATCCTATAAGAATTCTTAAAATTATATCTGTGATTATTAAGCTCTCTTACAGTGGGACTGCTAACTGGTCCTTTTCTGATAGTCAAAGCTGCAATGAGAACTCCACCAGTCTCCCACATGTCACAAGTTAATTGCTCTTAAATGGTAACTAGACTTTCTCCTACACAGAGCACATTCCAAGAGGTTGTAAAACAATTAACCAAAGGCTATAAAAGGGAATTAACTATTTATTATGGGGCTAGAACAGAAGATAAAATATTGACTGGGTTTACCTATCCAAAACTTCACGTAATAGCTTAGTTACTGTTTTAAACTTTAAGTGAACCTGTGGAGCACAGACAGGTGATGGATGCTTAGCCAGATAATGACTCCTAATGGATATGCATGTAAACATTCTTTGTTTTAACTTCTATTTCAATTTATGATTTGAAATTTTGTGTGAACTTGTGGTGAACTTTGTAACATGCTATCATGTATTCTGAAAGATGTTTAAGTGCTGAGGACAAAGAGTCAGAACTGAGGTGGAAATAACTGAGGTGAAAGAAGCTGAACTGTGAGAGGGAACTGAGCTGAGAAGTTTTTAGACTTAACACTTTTAGGATAGAATTGAACACAAGAAGAACTTAGAAGTATAGGCATAGCTTTCAGAGACAAGGCTTTGAGAATAAGAGCATTGTTGTGACTTCAGAGAGGGAGGAGAGAACAAGATTAGAAGAAGAATGCAGAGTGGAATAACTTAGAAACTATAGGTAACATAAAAACAAAACAAAACAAAACAAAAATACTAAGAAAGCAATGTTCAGAATGCAGAGGGAAAAGAGGAAAAAAGAAGCTGCCAAGAGTAGAATGAGCAGGCAGCCTTCTCCTCATCATGGGACAGGGCAGGACCTTTCTTGATAATAAGGCAGGCTTAGTCTTATTAAAAGGAACAAAGCTTTTTTCCTTACAAACGTGGGTTTAATTCATTTAGCATTAAAAGGGTGGAAGCTTTTTCTTTCTCTATGCAATAAAAATTGGAGCTCATTTTTCATTTAGAATGAGTGAGTTCTTTCTGCACCAGTGCTTGGTCTTTTGCTCCATATGCATATGTAAGTATGGATTTGTGTGTGTAAGTATGTACATGTGTATTGGTAGAATGTACATGTGTGCACGAGTATGTAATTGTGAGAATGCATGCAAGCTGGGCCCAACTGGTTTAAATGGAAATGTATAAATGAGCATGCATGAATCTGTATATGAACTTATGTGAGTTTATGCATAGTTTATTCCTCCAAACTTCCCCCTAGCCTGACCAGCAAGAGGCATCTGGACTAAAGGGAAAAGGCTCTAGCAATTAATCCTTTACTTTATCTCCTTCTGTTTTAGGATGAGGTGCTAAGTGCCAGATTTCTGGTCTCAGAGGATCACAGAAGGCAGGTCAGCTACAGTAGCATAGTAAGTTAGACTTAGATAAGTAAACTTTTTATTATTATACAGCAACCCTAAATATCTCTAAAGACAAAGTCTTACCCTCCACTGATACTTTTCCTCCTCAGTTGCCTCAAGAAGCACCAACAAGAAAGAAGAACCCCCCGTTGGGTCTGGTCCCTGGCAAGGTTGGGGACAGGGTATGTCTGGTAGGGACTCAAGGTTGTTGGGAGAACCTGAAGACCAGATCTGCTGTGGTTCGTAAAATATGCACTTCAGCCACTTGCCCCAGTGTCAGAAACCAAACATCACCCAGAATATTTCCCTGCAGGCCTGTGATGATTTCAGGGACTCCCACATAGAACTACCTTCATTTCACCCTTTAAATTGGATTATGTTGTGTATTGATTTTTATTTAAATCTATAAAGTTTTTAATTTCTTCCTTAATTTCTATCTTGACCCATTTTTCATTCAGAAGGGAGTTTTTCAGTTTCCACAAGTTTGCTTTGTGTCTGGGTATAGGTTAATTTTGGGGGAAGTTCCATGAGGACACTACATACTCACCAAAGGAAAAACCTGCCAAGAGGGTATTGTAATTCTTTGAAATTTTTTGTACCAATCACAAAGGTACCCAAGTTCATAAATGAAACATAACTATACCTTAAATCACATATTGACCCTCTTAAACTTATGGTGTTTCAATTCTGCTACAGAGTACCTTGATGGGTATAAGCTAAGGGATGCTTCAGAGTTCACCCCACACAACAGATCTCATACAAGAGATTTATTGGGGAATCGTGAGCATCTTAGAGTAGGAGGGGGAGGGGGAGAGGGAAAGAGAGAGGGAGAAATATATATATGTATATATACACGTATGTATATATACATATATACATATACATACACACACACACACACACACACACATATATATATATATATATATATATATATATATATATATATATATAGAGAGAGAGAGAGAGAGAAACTGCAATATGTGATGGCAGGGATTTTTAATGGTACCCATGCCACATAGGGAGAATATGTGACTCTTGGTGAGAGTGGAAATGCATTGTATTTGGCAGTAGCAGGTGATGACATAGCTGCTGGTGCTGAACTGCTGAAGGCAGGTTGGGAGAGCACCGGATTTCTAACAGTGGGAGGTTTCAGTACCCCACTCTCACCAATACATGGGTCATTCAGACAGAAAGAGAAATGCTAGAGGGAACTGACATTATAAAGCAAATGGACCTAACATATTTAATGTTTCACAAAAGATTATACCTTCTTCCTAGCACCTATCACTTTCTAATGTTGGTGTAAGTTGGTGATTAAGCCTTCAACATATAACCTTTGAGGGCCATTGAATATCCAAACTATAGGATTATACTCCAAACATATCTCTAATAGTCCCTGGAATAACTACTTTTGTTCAGTTCATATTGTTAAGTTCAATAGGAACCTGTAAACAGAGAGAATAATGGAAGAGTATAAACTTAGGGGTTTTATATCAAAGAGCACAGATGGAAGGACCCATGGAAAGCTGCATATGTAGCAGAGGATGCCCTTATCTAGCATCTGTGGGAGGGGAGGCCCTTTGTCCTGTGATGTCCCAGCAGGGGAATGCTAAAGTGGTAAGGCAGGAGTAGGTGGGGAAGCAAACTCTTAGAGGTAAAGGGGAGGAGGGATTGGATGTGGGGGTTGAGGAGGAGAGACCTGGAAGGCAGACATTTGATATGTAAATAAAATAATAAATAAAAAGTAAACAAACAAACAAATAAGACAAAAAACCTTTGGGGTTTTAATCTGGTCTAGGATCTTTAGACCTCTATAATTCCTATGTCTTTAATTGGAACTAGTTTCCCTACTCCTTCTGTAATGTATTTGTAAATTAGGAACAAAACAAATTGTCATGAAGATTAAATGAAGGGGAATATGACAAGCATCTAGCACATAAAAGATGCTCATTGTGGATGTGTCTTTCACTTATTCACCAAGCATCGTAACTATTTAAATACTATCTCCACACTTATCAGGTTCTAGTTGTTCAAATCACTTCCTTTTATAAATGGAATCAGCCATATACCTTTGAATTATAGATTTAAGATCGAAGCTGTGTTTTCCATGGAACATGCTAGCAGAAAACAAGCTCAAGCAAATAAATTCATAAAATCTAGCATATTTTACGAAAAAGCCAGCTTTTACTGAATGATGCAATATGTAACATCACCCTATGTCTCAGTATCTTCCAGAACTATGAGTTTCTTTCTTACTCATCTAGCTCATGTTGATTGGCCAAGTTTGAAGCTACTCTATCTTCTTTCTGAGAACAAAACTGAAAGAACAGTCTGAGATCAGATGGAGAATGAAAAGAGCCATAGGGAACATGATGTTCCTTGATAGTTTCTGTTCAGTGTCCACACATGGGAGTTTCATGAATGTTTTATTGGACAAGGTATATATAATAGAAAAAGAAAATAATAGCCAAAGAAAAGAACAGTAGTTTCATGTAATTTTTAGAGCCACAGTTGAATACATTGTGTCCTGAATTTCTCAGTGTCTTATAAACAGAGACCAATATGCTATTATCAAACTTTAGGATTTTTTTCCTTGCAGAAACAAAAGTGGTAACTAGAGACTAATATGTGTGCTTTCATTCTTTCTTTCTTTCTTTCTTTCTTTCTTTCTTTCTTTCTTCCCCCCCCCTCTCTCTCTCTCTCTGGTTTTTTTTGGCTTTGAATGGCTTTTGTTCTATTCTGTGATTGTCCAGACTTTCATTTTTAAGAACTTCAATATCATATGTTTTAGAAAATACTCCAGATAATGAACTTTCAAACTGAATGTATGAGTCATAATTATAATCTTAGAAGAAAATATTCTGGTCAATGTTATTGTATTTATCAAGTGATAGAGCACTTTGAAGCTGAACATTGGTGTACTGTGAATACCAATTTCTTTAGAACTAAATTATAAAAAGTACATTAATTTGCACTTGTGTCAGAGTGAATGTGCAAATAGTTTATTGAACTTTCTAGACAGAATTAAAATTTGATGAAAGGAGATCCCAATTTTGTCAATTCCTTGTTACTTAAAACCTCTGGATTTCCATTCCCTGTAAAGCAGATTTGGGTAAAGGCAATGTTCCTTCCCTTTTTGGTGTCCATATAAAATGTGGAATGATTAATTAAGCTAATTAACATACTTTTAACCTTGCTTACTTTTTTTGTTGTTGTTGGTGTTTGTGTGTAGATAGTTTTTTTTAGATTATTTATTGGATATATTCTATATTTACATTGCATTTCCCTTTTCTGGTTCCCCATCCCCCAAAGGTCCCACATGCCCTTTTCTCTCCCCCTGTTCCCCCATCCACCTCTTCCCACTTCCCTGTTCTGGTATTCCCCTACACTGATGTTTTGATCCTTTCTAGCACCAGTGTCCACTCCTTCCTTCCTGTCAGATATCATTTGATATGTGGATTGTGTCTTTGGTGTCCCAAGAGTCTAGGCTAATATCCATTTATCAGTGAGTGCATACCATGGGTATTCTTTTGAGACTGGGTTTCCTCACTTAGTATGATGTTCTCCAGCTCCATCCATTTCTCTAAGAATTTCATGAATTCATTGTTTCTAATGGCTGAATAGTACTCCATTGTGTATATATACCACAATTTTTGTATCCATTCCTGCATTGAGGGACATCTGGGTTTTTTACAGCTTCTGGCTATTATAAATAAGGCTTCTATGAACATAGTGGAGCATGTATCCTTATTGCATGCTGGAGAATTTTCTGGGTATATGCCCAGGAGTGGTATGGATGGGTCCTCTGGAAGTATCACGTCCAGTTTTCTGAGGAATCCCCAGACTGATTTTCAGAGTGGTTGTACCAGCTTGGAGTCTCACCAGCAGTGGAGGAGTGTTCCTCTTTCTCCACATCCTTGCCAACACCTTCTGTCTCCTGAGTTTTAAATCTTAGCCATTCTGACTGGTATGAGGTAAAATCTCAGGGTTGTTTTGATTTGCATTTCTCTAATGACTAATGATGTTGAACATTTTTTAAGGTGTTTTTCAGCCATCCGAATTTCTTCAGGTGAAAAGTCTTTGTTTAGCTCTGTACCCCATTTTTGGATAGGGTTATTTGGTTTTCTGGAATCTAACTTCTTGAGTTCTTTGTATACTTTGGATATTAGCCCTCTGTTGGATGTGGGGTTGGTGAAGATCTTTTCCCAATTTCTTGGTTGCTAATTTGTCCTTTTGACAGTGTCTTTTGCCTTACAGAAACTTTGTAATTTTATGAGGTCCTATTTGTCTATTCTTGCTCTTAGATCATAAGCAATTGGTGTTCTGTTCAGGAATATTCCCCCTGAGCCAATGTCCTCAAGGGTCTTCCCCAGTTTCTTTTCTATTAGTTTTAGTGTGTCTGGTTTTATGTGAAGGTCCTTGATCCACTTGGAGCTGAACTTAGTGCAAGGAGATCAATTCTCATTCTTCTTCATGTTGACCTCCAGTTGAGCCAGCACCATTTGTTGAAAAGGCTATCTTTTTTCCACTGGATGTTTTCAGCTCCTTTGTCGAAGATCAATTGGCCATAGATGTGCAGGTTCAATTCTGGGTCTTCGATCCTATTCCATTGATCCACCTCCCTGTCACTGTACCAATACCATGCAGTTTTTAACACTACTGCTCTGTAGTATTGCTTGAGGTCCGGGATATTGATTCCCCCAGAAGTTCTTTTACTGTTGATGATAATTTGAGCTATCCTGGGTTTTTTGTTATTCCAGATGAATTTGAAAATTGCTCTTTCTAACTCTATGAAGAACTGAGTTGGGATTTTGATGGGGATTGCATTAAATCTGTATATTGCTTTTGGCAAGATTGCCATTTTAACAATATTAATCCTGCCAACCCACGAGCATGGAAGATTTTTCCATATTCTGAGGTCTTCTTCAATTTCCTTCTTCAGAGACCTGAAGTATTTGTCATACAGATCTTTCATTTGTTTGGTTAGAGTCACACAAAGATACTTTAAATTGTTTATGGCTATTGTGAAGGGTGTCATTTCCATAATTTCTTTCTCGGCCTCCTTATCCTTTGAATATAGGAAGGCTACTGATTTGCATGAGTTGATTTTATAACCAGCCACTTTGCTGAAGTTGTTTATCAGCTGTAGGAGTTCTCTGGTGGAGTTTTTTGGGTCCCTTAAGTATACTATCATATCATCTGCGAATAGTGATAATTTGACTTCTTCCTTTCCAATTTGTTTCCCTTTGACTTCCTTATGTTGTTGAATTGTTCTAGCTAGTACCTCAAGTACTATATTGAAGAGATATGGCGAGAGGGGGCAGCCTTGTCTAGTCCCTGATTTTAGTGGGATTGCTTCAAGTTTCTCTCCATTTATTTTGATGTTGGCTACTGGTTTGCTGTAGATTGCTTTTACTATGTTTAGATATGGGCCTTGAATTCTTCTTTCCAAGACTTTTAGCATGAAAGGAGGATTAATTTTGTCAAATGCTTTTTCATCATCCAATGTGATGACCCTGTAGTTTTTTTCTTTGAGTGTGTTTATGTAGTGGATTAAGTTGATGGATTTCCATATATTGAACCATCCCTGCATCCCTGGGATGAAGCCAACTTGATCATGGTGAATGATCTTTTTGATGTGTTCTTGGATTCGATTGGCAAGAATTTTATTGAGTATTTTTGCATCGATGTTCATAAGGGAGATTGTTCTGAAGTTCTCTTTCTTAGTTGGGTCTTTGTGTGGTTTTGGTATCAGGGTAATTGTGACTTCATAGAATGAGTTGGGTAGTGTTCCTTCTGTTTCTATTTTGTGGAATAGTTTGAAGAGTATTGGTATTAGGTCTTCTTTGAAGGTCTGATAGAATTCTGCACGAAAACCTGTGCTTCTTTTGATTGGAAGACTTTCTATGACCTCTTGTATTCCTTTAGGGGTTATGGGACTGTTTAGGCGATCTATTTGATCCTGATTTAATTTTGGTATTTGGTATCTGTCTAGGAAATTCTCCATTTCCTCCAGATTCTCTAGTTGTGTTGAGTATAGACTTTTGTAGTAGGATCTGATGTTTTTTTGAATTTCCTCAGTTTCTGTTGTTATATCTCCTTTTCTTTTCTAATTTTGTTGATTTGGATACTGTCTATGTGCCCTTTGGTAAGTCTCGCTAGGGGTTTATCTATCTTGTTGATTTTCTCAAAGAACCAGCTCCTGGTTTTGTTGATTCTTGGTATGGCTCACTTTGTTTCTTCTTGATTGATTTCAGCCCTAAGTTTGATGATTTCCTGTCTTCTACTCCTCCTGGGTGAAATAGCTTCTTTTTGATCCAGTGCTTTCAGGTGTGCCATTAACTTGCTAGTATATGCTCTCTCCTGTTTCTTTTTGGAGGTACTCAGGGCTATGAGTTTTCCTCTTAGCACTGCTTTCACTGAGTCCCATAGATTTCGGTACGTTGTGCCTTCATTTTCATTAAATTCTAAAAAGTCTTTGATTTCTTTGACTAAGTTATCATTGAGTAGAATATTGTTCAGTGTCCATGTATATGAGGATTTTCCAATAAATGGTTGACAAATATTTTCCCACTCTGTTTTTTTCACAATATGATTTGTTTGTTTTGTTATGGAGAAATTTTTGATCATATGTGATTACTAGTTTTGCTTTAAGTGTTATAAAATTTGTGCAGTTTCATAGAGATTTTCATCAGTGCTTTACTCTTGAAATCCATTTTCAATTTTGTATATGGTCAGACATGAAAATAAGTAGCTTTCCTATCCTCACTTCTTGAAGTCTCAATCCATCCCTATAGTTTGTCTTTGATAACTTTATCAAAACCAAAAAATATCTGGGTTTATTGATAAAATCTATATCTTGTTTCATTGAACAATGGTTCTCTTTTATGTAAGTATCATATTGGTTTGATTATAGTAATTTTATAATATTGTTTGAAGTTTGTAAATTTGAGGCTTTTGTTTTTTCTCTTTTCTGCTTAACATTGTTATAGATATCTGAACTATTTTGTGCTTCCATAAGAATTATTATATGAAATATGTCATTCATATTTTATATGAACTAAACTATTAGTATTTCTAGTCATGATAATGCTAGAAAGTCGAAGTGTTTCATGTAAGGTTTGGAGCAAAACAAGGTTACCAGTTTTTATTATTCCTTTGCAAAACATTACTGGACTACTTTTTTCAGAGCATTTAGGCAAGAGAGAGAAATGTAACCTATTTTGACAGGAGTGGAAGACATATTTTTTCACTGATGACATAATATTGTGTTCTTGAAAATGTCAATTTTTTTCCTTAAAAACTACTAAAACTCAAAAAGTTGTAGGATCAGGATATATGTAAAATCAATAATTACCTTTGCATATTCTGACAATAAACTGTTGGAAATGAAGAAATAGTTCCACATGTAAGAACATCAAGTAAAAGTATTTAGGTATAAATTTAACCAAGAAGATGAAATGTCTGCATAATTTAAATCACTGATGAATCAAATTGATGAACATGTAAAGAAATGAAAATCTTAGGATCATAAACTGAAAGAACCTTTTCTTTTTTTAATTTTCCATATTCTTTGTTTACATTCCAAATGCCTTCCCCCTTCCCAGTTTCCCCCTCACCATAAGTCCCATAAGCCCTCTTCCCTCTGCCCATTCGCCAATCACCCCCCTCACATTTCTCTGTCCTCATACTCCCCTACAATGATGCATCAGGCCTTTCCAGGGCCAGGACCCTCTCCTTCCTTCTTCTTGAGAATAATTTGATATGTTAATTATGTCTTGCGTATTCAGAACTTCTGGGCTAATTAATATCCACTTATCAGTGACTGCATTCCCTGTGTATTCTTTTGTGATTGGGTTACCTCACTTAAGATGATATTTTTCAGTTCCAAACATTTGCCTAAAAATTTCATGAATTCATTGTTTTTAATAGCTAAGTAGTATTCCATTGTGTAAATATACCACATTTTCTGTATCCATTCCTCCATTGAAGGACATATGAGTTCTTTCCAGCTTCTGGCTACGAACACAGTGGAGCATGTGTCCTTATTGAATGCTGGGGAATCCTCTAAGTATATGCCCAGGAATGGTATAACAGGGACCTCCAGAATTGTCATGCCCAGTTTTCTGAGGAACCACCAGACTGATTTCCAGAGTGGTTGTACCATCTTGCAGTCCCACCAGCAGTAGAGGAGTGTTCCTCCTTCTCCACATCCTCACCAACACCTGCTGTCTCCTGAGTTTCTAATCTTAGCCATTCTGACTGGTGTGAGGTGAAATCTCAGGGTTGATTTGATTTGCATTTCCCTAATGATTAATGATGTTGAACATTTCTTCAGGTGCTTCTCAGCCATTCGAAATTCTTCAAGTAAAAATTCATTGTTAAGCTCTGTACAACATTTTTTAATAGGGTTATTTGGCTCTCTGGAGTCTACCTTCTTGAATTCTTTGTATATATTGGATATTAGCCCTCTGTCAGATGTAGGGTTGGTAAGGATCTTTTTACAATTTGTTAGTTGCTGTTTTGTCCTTTTGACAGTGTCCTTTGCCTTATAAAAACTTTGTAATTATATGAGGTCCCATTTGTCAATTCTTGATCTTAGAGCATAAGCTTATGCTTGGTGTTCTGTTCAGGAATTTCCACCTGTGCCCATATCCTCAAGGGTCTTCCCCAGTTTCTTTTCTATTAGTTTCAGTGTGTCTGGTTTTATGTGGAGTTCCTTAATCCACTTGGAGTTGAGCTTAGTACAAGGAGATAAGAATGCACTGGATTGATTTGCATGTTGACCTCCAGTTGAACCAGCACCATTTGTCGAAAAGGCTAACTTTTTTCAACTGGATGGTTTTAGCTCCTTTGTCAAAGATCAAATGGCCACAGGTATGTGAGTGGTTTTCTGGGTCTTCAATTCTATTTCACTGATCTACCTGTCTGTCATTATACCAATACTTTTTTTAACACTATTGCTCTGTAGTACTGCTTGAGGTCCCGGATACTAATTCCCCCAGAAGTTCCTTTACTGTTGAGAATAGTTTTAGCTATCCTGTTTTATTTTTGTTATTCCAGATGATTTTGAGAATTGCTCTTTCTAACTCTATAAAATCTGAGTTGGGATTTTGTTGGGAATTGCATTAAATCTGTTTATTGCTTTTGGCAAGATGGCCATTTTTACTGTATTAATCCTGTCAAATCACGAGCATGGAAGATTTTTCCATTTTCTGAGGTCTTCTTCAATTTCCTTCTTCAGAGACCTGAAGTATTTGTCATACAGATCTTTCACTTGTTTGGTTAGAGTCACACCAAGATACTTTATATTGTGTGTGGCTACTGTGAAGCGTGTTATTTCTCTAATTTCATTCTCAGCCTGCTTATCCTTTGAGTATAGGAAGGCTACTGATTTGCTTGAGTTGATTTTATAACCAGCCACTTTGCTGAAGTTGTTTATCAGCTGTAGGAGTTCTCTGGTGGAGTTTTTTTTTGGTCACTTAAGTATACTATCATATCATCTGCAAATAGTGATAGTTTGACTTCTTCCTTTCCAATTTGTATCCCTTTGACTTCCTTATGTTGTATAATTGCTCTAGTTGAACTTCAAGTAAAAAAAAGATATGGTGAGAGGGGGCAGCCTTGTCTAGTCCCTGATTTTAGTGGGATTGCTTCAAGCTTCTCTCCATTTAGTTTGATGTTGGCTACTGGTTTGTTGTATATTGCTTTTACTATGTTTAGGTGTGGACCTTGAATTCCTATTCTTTCCAAGACTTTTAGTGTGAAAGGATGCTGAATTTTGTCAAGTGCTTTTTCAGAATCCAATGAGATGACCATGTGGATTTTCTTTTTGAGTTTATGAAGTGGATTGCATTAGTTGGTTTTCTGTATATTGAAACTTCCCTGCATCCCTGGGATGAAGCCTACTTGATCATAGTGAATGATCTTTTTGATGTGCTCTTGGATTTGGGTGGCAAGAATTTATTTTATTTATTTATTTATTTATTTATTTATTTATTTATTTATTTTTGGTTTTTTGAGACAGGGTTTCTCCGTGTAGTCCTGGCTGTCCTGGAACTCACTCTGTAGACCAGGCTGGCCTCGAACTCAGAAATCCGCCTGCCTCTGCCTCCCAAGTGCTGGGATTACAGGCGTGCGCCACCACGCCCGGCTCAGGGTGGCAAGAATTTTATTGAGTATTTTTGCATTGATGTTCATAAGGGAAATTGGCCTGAAGTTCTCTTTCTTTGTTGGATTTTTGTGTGGTTTTGGCATCAGCATAATTGTGGATTCCTAGAACGAGTTAGGTAGTGTTCCTTCTATTTCTATTTGTGTAATAGTTTGAATAGTATTGGTGTTAGGTCTTCTATGAAGGTTTGATAGAATTCTGCACTAAAACCATCTGGTCCTGTGTTTTTTTGGTTGGAAGACTGTCTATGACCCCTTCTATTTCTTTAGGGTTATGGGACTGTTTAGATGATCTATTTGATCCTGATTTAATTTTGGTATTTGGTATCTGTGCAGGAAATTTTCCACTTCCTCCAGATTCTTCAGTTGTGTTGAGTATAGGTTTTTTGTAGTAGGATCTGATGATTTTTTTTAATTTCTTCAGTTTCTGTTGTTATATCTCCCTTTTCATTTCTACGTTTGTTAATTTGGATACTATCTCTGTGCCATCTGATTCGTCTGACTAAAGATTTATCTATCTTGTTGATTTTCACAAAGAACCAGCTCTTGGTTTTGTTGATTCTTTGTATGGTTCTTTTTGTTTCAACTTGATTGATTTCAGCCCTGAGTTTGATGATTTCCTGTCTTCTACTCCTGGGTGAATTAGCTTCTTTTTTTCCAGGGCTTTGAGGTGTGCCCTTAAATTGCTATTGTATGCTCTCTCCTGTTTCTTTTTGGAGGCACTCAGGGCTATGAGTTTTCCTCTTAGCACTACTTTAATTTTGTCCTATAGATTTGGGTGGAAGGGTGGGAGTGTGGGAGTGTGGGAGTGTGGGGGGTGGGGGTGGGAGGGTAGGGCGTGGGGGTAATAGGGAGTAGGGGTGGGGGTGGGGTGGGGAGTAGGTGTGGTGAGGATCTGGTTGGGAGTGGGGGGAGTTGTCTCTGTGTACTTAGAGCTGCCTGTCCTGTCTGACTGGCAGAAACCTGGTGGTCTATGTCCCAAGAGATGTTAAACTTGGGATATCTCAGTACCTGGAGCTGCTTGTCCAGTCTGACTGGGAGCAAAGATGGTGGCGGGCAACCCCTCTGAAAGAACCTTTTCATTTCTGAGAGTTATACTCTTACATTTATGTGTTGTAAAATTTATGTTCAATAATTCCAATTTCCTGGATGTTATAGTTTAAAAATAAGCTAACATTTATTTAAATGGAAAATATGGGGTATTTTGGAAAAAAAATATTGGGTAAGTAGTAGCGCATATGAAGAATGTGGCAAACAACCTATAGGTCATGTAATAATAGACAACTGGGAAGCATGAATTATGCTTGATAGGCCTAAATTCTAAAATGGATAAGTAGAATATTTTAGGATTTACGTAGTATTCTTTTTTTTTCTTTTTTTTTATTGTATATATTCTATATTTACAATTCATTTCCCTTTTTCTGGTTCCCCACCACCCAAAGGTCCCACATGTCCTTTTCCCTCCCCCTGCTCCCGCATCCACCCCCTCCCACTTTACTGTTCTTGTACTCTCCCACAATGATGTTTTGGTCCATTCTAGCACCAGTGTCCACTCCTTTCTTCTTGTGAGACATTACTTGATATGTGATTTGTGTCTTTGGTGTTCCAAGCTTCTAGGCTAATATCCACTTATCAGTGACTGTATACCATGGGTATTCTTTTGAGACTGGGTCACCTCACTTAGTATGACATTCTCCAGCTCCATCCATTTCTCTAAGAATTTCATGAATTCATTGTTTCTAATGGCTGAATAGTACTCCATTGTATATATATACCACATTTTTTGTATCCATTCCTCTGTTGAGGGACATCTGGGTTCTTTCCAGCTTCTGGCTATTATATATAAGGCTGCTATGAACATAGTGGAGCATGTATCCTTATTGCATGCTGGTGAATCTTCTGGGTATATTCCCAGGAGTGGTATGGCTGGGTCCTCCGGAAGTATCACGCCCAGTTTTCTGAGGAACCGCCATACTGATTTCCAGAGTGGTTGTACCAGCTTGCATTCCCACCAGCAGTGGAGGAGTGTTCCTCTTTCTCCACCTCCTCGCCAACACCTGATGTCTTCTGAGTTTTTAATCTTAGACATTCTGACTGGTGTGAGGTGAAATCTCAGGGTTGTTTTAATTTGCATTTCCCTAATGACTAGTGATGTTGAACATTTTTTAAAGTGTTTCTCAGCCATCCGAATTTCTTCAGGTGAAAAGTCTCTGTTTAGCTCTGTACCCCATTTTTGGATAGGGTTATGTGGTTTTCTGGGGTCTAACCTCTTGAGTTCTTTGTATACATTGGAGATTAACCCTCTGTCTGATGTGGGGTTGGTGAAGATTTTTTCCCAATTTGTTGGTTGCCGATTTATCGTTTTGACAGTGTTTTTTGCCTTACAGAAACTTTGTAGTTTTATGAGGTCCCATTTGTCTATTCTTGTTCTTAGAGTATAAGCAATTGGTGTTCTGTTCAGGAATTTTTCCCCTGAGCCGATGTCCTCAAGGGTCTTCCCCAGTTTCTTTTCTATTAGTTTTAGTGTGTCTGGTTTTATGTGGAGATCCTTGATCCACTTGGAGTTGAGTTTAGTGCAAGGAGATAAGAGTGGATCAATTCTCATTCTCCTGCATGTTGACCTCCAGTTGAGCCAGCACCATCTGTTGAAAAGGCTATCTTTTTTCCACTGAATGTTTTCAGCTCCTTTGTCGAAGATCAATTGGCCATAGATGTGTGGGTTCAATTCTGGGTCTTCGATCCTATTCCATTGATCCACTTCCCTGTCACTGAACCAATACCATGCAGTTTTTAATACCACTGCTCTGTAATATTGCTTGAGGTCCGGGATATTGATTCCCCCAGAAGTTCTTTTGCTGTTGATGATAGTTTTAGCTATCCTGGGTTTTTTGTTATTCCAGATGAATTTGAGAATTGCTCTTTCTAGCTCTATGAAGAACTGAGTTGGGATTTTGATGGGGATGGCATTGAATCTGTATATTACTTTGGGCAAGATTGCCATTTTGACTATATTAGTCCTGCCAACCCACGAGCATGGAAGATTTTCCCATTTTCTGATGTCTTCTTCAATTTCCCTCTTCAGAGACCTGAAGTTTTTGTCATATAAATCTTTCACATGTTTGGTTAGTGTCACTCCAAGATACTTTATATCATTTGTGGCTATTGTGAAGGATGTCATTTCCCTAATTTCTTTCTCGGCCTGCTTATCCTTCGCATATAGGAAGGCTACTGATTTACTTGAGTTGATTTTATAGCCAGCCACTTTGCTGAAGTTGTTTATCAGTTTCAGGAGTTCTCTGGTGGAGGTTTTTGGGTCACGTAAGTAAACTATCATATCATCTGCAAATAGGGATAGTTTGACTTCTTCCTTTCCGATTTGTATCCCTTTGACTTCCCTCTGTTGTTGAATTGCTCTAGCTAGTACCTCAAGTACTATATTGAAGAGATATGGCGAGATGGGACAGCCTTGTCTAGTCCCTGATTTTAGAGGGATTGCTTCAAGTTTTTCTCCGTTTACCTTGATGTTGGCTACTGGTCTGCTGTATATTGCTTTTACTATGTTTAGATATGGGCCTTGAATTCCTGTTCTTTCTAGGACCTTTAGCATGAAAAGATGCTGAATTTTGTCAAATGCTTTTTCAGCATCCAATGAGATGACCATGTGGTTTTTTTCTTTGAGTTTGTTTATGTAGTGGATTACATTGATGGATTTCCGTATATTGAACCATCCCTGCATCCCTGGGATGAAGCCAACTTGATCATGGTGAATGATCATTTTGATGTGTTTATTGAGTATTTTTGCATCGCTATTCATAAGAGAAATTGGCCTGTAGTTCTCTTTCTTAGTTGGATCTTTGTGTGGTTTTGGTATCAGGGTAATTGTGGCTTCATAGAATGAGTTGGGTAGTGTTCCTTCTGTTTCTATTTTGTGGAATAATTTGAAGAGTATCGGTATCAGGACTTCTTTGAAGGTCTGATAGAATTCTGCACTAAAACCGTCTGGTCCTGTGCTCTTTTTGGTTGGAAGACTGTCTATGACCCCTTCTATTTCTTTGGGGGTTATGGGTCTGTTTAGACGATCTATTTGATCCTGGTTTAATTTTGGTATTTGGTAACTGTCGAGGAAATTGTCCATTTCCTTCAGATTCTCCAGTTGTGTTGAGTATAGGTTTTTGTAGTAGGATCTGATGATTTTTTGAATTTCCTCAGTTTCTGTTGTTATATCTCCCTTTTCATTTCTAATTTTGTTAATTTGAATACTGTCTCTGTGCCCTTTAGTAAGTCTGGCTAGGGGTTTATCTATCTTGTTGATCTTCTCAAAGAACCAGCTCCTGGTTTTGTTGATTCTTTGTATGGTTCTCTTTGTTTCAACTTGATTGATTTCAGCCCTGAGTTTGATGATTTCCTGTCTTCTACTCCTCCTGGGTGAAATTGCTTCTTTTTGTTTCAGAGCTTTCAAGTGCGCCATTAAGTTGCTAGTATATGCTCTCTCCTGTTTCTTTTTGGAGACACTCAGGGCTATGAGTTTTCCTCTAATCACTGCTTTCATTGTGTCCCATAGATTTGGGTATGTTGTGCCTTCATTTTCATTAAGTTCTAAGAATTCTTTGGTTTCTTTCTTTATTTCTTCCTGGACTAAGGTATCATTGAGTAGAATATTGTTCAGCCTCCAAGCGTATGGGGATTTTCTGTTGTTTTTGTTGCTATTGAAGAACACTCATACTCCATGGTGATCTGATAAGAGGCATGGGATTAGTTCGATCTTTTTATATTTGTTGAGATCTGTGTTGTGTCCAATTATATGGTCGATTTTGGAGAAGGTACCATGAGGGGCTGAGAAAAAGGTATAGTCTTTTGCTTTAGGGTGAAATGTTCTATATATATCTGTTAAATCCAATTGCTCCAAAGTTTCTCCATGTCTCTGTTTAGTTTCTGTTTTCCTGGTCGGTCCACTGTAGATAGTGGAGTATTGAGGTCCCCCACAATCATTGTGTTAGGTGCAATGTGTGCTTTGAGCTTTAGTAAGGTTTCTTTTACAAATGAGGGTGCCCTTACATTTGGAGCGTAGATGTTTAGAATTGTGAGTTCTTCTTGGTGGATTCTTCCTTTGACTAGCAGGAAGTGACCTTCTGTGTCTCTTTTGATGACTTTGGGTTGAAAGTCAATTTTATCTGATATTAAAATGGCTACTCCAGCTTGCTTCCTGTGACCATTTGCTTGCAAAATTGTCTTCCATCCTTTTACTCTAAGGTAGTGTTTGTCTTTGACTCTGAGGTGTGTTTCCTGTAAGCAGCAAAATGTAGGGTCCTGTTTCCGTATCCAGTCTGTTAGTCTATGTCTTTTTATTGGGGAGTTGAGTCCATTGATGTTAAGAGATATTAAGGAATAGAGATTATTACGTCCTGACATTTTTGATGTTATTTTTGTTTTTGAGTAGTTATCTTCCTTTGAGTTTGATGGAAGAAGTTTACTGTCTTGCTTTTTCTTGGGTGCCATTCCCTTCCTTGTGTTGGAGTTTTCCTCCTATTATCCTTTGTAGAGCTGGGTTAGTGGAAAGATATTGTGTAAATTTGGTCCTGTCATGGAATATTTTGATTTCTCCATCTATGTTGATTGAGAGTTTTGCTGGGTATAGTAGTCTTGGCTGACATTTGTGTTCTCTTGGGGTCTGCATGAGGTCCGCCCAGGATCTTCTAGCTTGCATGGTTTCTGGAGAGAAGTCTGGTGTGATTCTGATAGGTCTTCCTTTATATGTTACTTGGCCCTTTTCTCTTACTGCCTTTAATATTCTTTCTTTGTTTAGTACATTTGGGGTTTTGATTATTATGTGACGGGAGGTGTTTCTGTTCTGGTCCAGTCTGTTTGGAGTTCTGTAGGCTTCTTGTATATTCATGGGCATCTCTCTCTTTAGGTTAGGGAAGTTTCTTCCATAATTTTGTTCAAATATCTGCTGGTCCTTTAAATTGTAGATCTTAACTCTCATCTATCCCTATAATCCTTAGGTTTGGTCTTCTCATTGTGTCCTGTAATTCCTGGATGTTTTGGGTTACAAGCCTTTGCATTTTACATTTTCTTTGACTGTGGAATCAATAGTTCCTATGGTATGTTCAGCATCTGAGATTCTTATTTCTATCTCTTGTATTCTGTTGTTTATGTTTGCATCTACAACCCCTGATTTCTTCCCAAGGTTTTCTATCTCCAAGGTTGCCTCCTTTTGTGATTTCTTAGTTGTTTCTACCTCTGTGTTCAGATCTTGGATGGTTTTGCTCAGTTCCATCATTTGTTTGTTTGTGTTTTCATGTAATTCTTTAATATATTTTTGTGCTCCCTCTTTCATGACTTCTGCCTGTTGTTTCAAGTTCTCCTGCATTTCTTTAACTGATTTTCTCATTTCCTCTTTATTGGTTTCTGTCTGATGGCCCATATTCTCCTGGAGTTCTTTAAGTGTTTTTTTGTGTTTGGATTGTAAGAGCTTCTACCCTATTGATGTTCCCCTGCATTTCTTTAAGAGATTTGTTTATGTCTTTTTTGTGTTCCTCTAGGAGCATCATGACCTGTGCTTTTATATCTAACTCTTGTTTTTCTGGTGTGCTGGGGTATCCTGGACTTGCTGTGGTTGGCAAATTGGGTTCAGATGGTGCCATATTGCCTTGATTTCTGTTAATAACATTCCTACGTTTGCCTTTTGCCATCTCTTTATCTCTGGCATTAGTTGGTCTTATTGTAGATGGTGCCCTGCTGAAAGCACAGCACGCCTGTCCCCAGGAGACAGATCCCTTCTGGCAGCTTGTCTGTGCTGGACTATGCTCGCTCTGAGTCCAGGCCCCTGACTCCAGCTGCTAGAGTTCCGAGCTGTGCCCCGAGGTGGCCAGGTGGCCCCTCGCTGCTAGTCCGCTTAGAGAGCTGGTCTCCGCCGGTAGTCTGCACCTGTAGCTGAGCTTTCTGTGTCTGGATCTCCTGCAGAGCTAAGCTAAGCTATATCTCTGGCCATGCACCTGATTCCAGCTGCTCACTGAGTCCAGTGTGCCAGCTGTTTGTGCGTGCAGGGATCTGAGGCAAGATGGCTGCCCCCGCTGAAAGCACTGCGTGGCCTTGGCTGAGCTGCTGGTACCCAGCTCTGCTGATCCCTTCTGGCTGCGTTGTCTGTGCTGGTCTATGCTCGCTCTGAGTCCAGGCCCCTGACTCCAGCTGCTAGAGTTCCGAGCTGTGCCCTGATGTGGCCAGGTGGCCCCTCACTGCTAATCTGCTCAGAGAGCTGGTCTCGGCCGGTAGTCTGCACCCTTAGCTGAGCTTTCTGTGCCCGGATCTCCTGCAGAGCTAAGCTAAGCTATAACTCTGGCCACGCACCTGATTCCAGCCGCTCACTGCGTCCAGTGTGCCTGCTGTTTGCGAGCGGGGGTCTGGGGCAAGATGGCTGCCCCAGCTGAAGGCACCGCGTGACCTTGGCTGAGCTGCTGGTACCCGGCTCTGCTGATCCCTTCTGGCTGTGTTGTCTGTGCTGGACTATGCTCGCTCTGAGTCCAGGCCCCTGACTCCAGCTGCTAGAGTTCCGAGCTGTGCCCCGAAGTGGCCAGGTGGCCCCTCGCTGCTAGTCCGCTCAGAGAGCTGGTCCCGGCTGGTAGTCTGCACCCGCAGCTGAGCTTTCTGTGCCTGGATCTCCTGCAGAGCTAAGCTAAGCTATATCTCTGGCCAAGCAGCTGATTCCAGCCGCTCACTGCGTCCAGTGTGCCTGCTGTTTGCGCACGGGGATCTGAGGCAAGATTGTAGTATTCTTAATATTAGGAAAGTACTCTACCTGAATCCCAACCCCAGAAATATGCTTTATACTCTTATTTATTTCAACAACTCATTTATCATATAATATGTACTCAGATATTCCATATTTTGTAATCTGTTGAGCCTCGTCCATAAAGCAGGAATTTAATGAGTAATAGGTACAAAGATCAATACAGATATTATCCTCCCCAAGTTAAGCTTTTGCCATGGCTTTTAAAGACCCATTCAATTGACCATGTGTATTAAAGGAATTAAATAAGAATGTGTAGAACACCATAGTGTAAGATCACTTGGGACACAGCCCGCCAGGGCACCACCTGCACCAAGTAGCTGGGCAACTCTGCTACAGCCATCTGTGCACCTACCCTGCCAGGGGACATCTGCCCTGCAGGTAGTCCCACATTTAGAGGTAGTCCCACATTTAGAAGCCGCCATCTTTGCTTCAGGGACTGAGCAGACAGGTGAAGCCAGGTACAGCCAGGTACACAGGGAACACCAGAGTGTAAAATCGCTTGGGACATGGCCCACCAGGGCACCACCTACACCTAGGAAAAGGGCAGCACCACAGCCAGCCATCTGTGCACATAGTCTGCTAGGGGACATTTGATCTGTAGGGAGCCCTGTGATTAGAGAGAGGTGAGGCTAAAATCTTTACTCCTGCAACTGAGCAGGCTGTTACAGCCAAGAAAGCAGTGTACACATGAGAGTAAGATCACTAGGGACTGCCAGGGCCCCACCTGTACCCAGGAGCTGGGCAGCTCCACAGCACTCTGTGCCAGGGGAGAGACAGTCATCCAGGGGTGCTGAGATAGACTTGCAGGCACATAGGAAGAACAAGCACCAGCCAGTGACAGCAGGACCAACTAACACCATTGATAACCAAATGGAAAAAGGCACACACAGGAATGTTACTAACAGAAATCAATGCAATATGGCACTATCTGAAACCAACTCTCCCACAACAGCAAGTCATGGATACTCCAACACACCAGAAAAACAAGAACTGGACTTAAAATCACAGCTTATGATGTTGATAGAAGGCTTCAAGAGGGACATAAATAATTTCCTTAAAGAAATACAGGAGAATTCTAAAAAGTCTTTGATTTCTTTCTTTATTTCTTCCTTGATTAAGGTATCGTTGAGTAGAATATTGTTCAGCCTCCATGTGTATGTGTATTTTCTGTTGTTTTTGTTGCTACTGAAGACCACTCTTACTCCATGGTGATCCGATAGGAGGCATGGGATTAGTTCGATCTTCTTATATTTGTTGAGGTCTGTCTTGTGACCAATTATATGGTCGATTTTGGAGAAGGTACCATGAGGTGCTGAGAAAAAGGTATATTCTTTTGCTTTAGGATGAAATGTTCTATATATATCTGTTAAATCCAATTGGTCCAAAGCTTCAATAAATTTCCCTGTGTCCCTGTTTAGTTACTGTTTTCCTAATTGGTTGGTCCATTGAGGATAGTGGACTGTTGAGGTCCCCACAATTATTGTGTTAGGTGCAATGTGTGCTTTGAGCTTTAGTAAAGTTTCTTTTACGAATGAGCATGCTCTTGCATTTGGAGCATAGATGTTCAGAATTGTGAGTTCTTTTTGGTGGTTTTTTTTCCTTTGACCAGCAAGAAGTGACCTTCTCTGTCTCTTTTGATGACTTTAGGTTAAAATTCAATTTTATCTGTTATTAGAATGGCTATTCCAGCTCGCTTCCTGAGAGCATTTTTTTTTTGTAAAATTGTCTTCCAGCCCTTTACTTAAAGTAGTGTTTGTCTTTGACCCTGAGATGTGTTTCTTGTATGCAGCCAAATGTAGGGTCCTGTTTCTATATCCAGTCTGTTATTCTATATCTTTTTTTGGGGGGGATTGATTTCATTGATGTTAAGAGATATGAAAGAATAGTGATTATTTCTTCCTGTCATTTTTGATGTTATTTTGTTTTTGAGTGATTATCTTCTTTTGAGTTTGATGGGAGAAGGTTACTATCTTGCTTTGTCCAGGGTGTAGTTTCTCTCCTTGTATTGGAGTTTTCACCAAAGACTATGAAAGCTAGAAGATCCTGGACAGATGTCATACAGACTCTAAGGGAACACGAATACCAACCCAGACTGCTATATCAAGCAAATCTCTCAGTCACCATAGATGGAGAAACCAAGGTATTCCCATGACAAAAACAAATTTACATAGTACCTTTTGACAAATCCAGCCCTTCAAATGATAATGAATGGAAAACACCAACAAAAGGATGGAAACTACACACTAGAAAAAGCAAGAAATTAATCTTCTTTCAACAAATCCAAAAAAGATAACCATACAAACATAAAAATTACATCAAAAATAGCAACAATCACTGTTCCTTAATATCTTTTAATATCAATGGACTCAATTCCCAAATAAAAAGACATAGATGAAAACACTGGATATGTAAACAGGACCCAACATTTTGCTGCATACAGGAAATGCATCTTAGTGTAAAAGACAAACACTACCTCAGAGTAAAAGCATGGAAAACAGTTTTCCAAGCAAATTGTATCAGGAAACAAGATGGAGTAGCCATTCTAATATCCAATAAAATAGACTTTCAACCAAAAGTCATCAGAAAAGACACAGAAAGACACTTTATACTCATCAAAGGAAAAATCTACCATGAAGAACTCTTAATTTTGAACGTTTATGCCCCAAACACAAGGGCATCCTCATTGGAAAAGGAAACTTTACTAAAGCTTGAAGCACATATTGCAACTCACAAAATAATTGTGCGTGACTTCAACACCCCACTCTCTTCAATCAGGGAAACAAAAAATAAACAGAGACACAGTGAAATTACCAGAAGTTTGGGACCAAATGGATTTAATAGATATCTATAGAATATTTCATCCTAAATCAAAAGAATAGACCTTCTTCTCAGAACCTCATGGTACCTTCTCCAAAACTGACCAAATAATTGGTCACAAAACAGACCTCAACAGATATAAGAAGATCAAATGAATCCCATGCTTCCTATCAGATCATTGTGGAGTAAGAGTGGTCTTCAACAACAACAACAACAACAACAACAAAAACAACAACAAAACAGAAAGCCCACACATACATGGAAGCTGAACAATGCTGTACTCAATGATACTTTGGTCAAGGAAGAAATAAAGAAAGAAGTCAAAGACATTTTTAGGAACTGAATGAAAATGAAGGCACAACATACCCAAATTTAATGGACTCAATGAAAGCAGTGCTAAGAGGTAAACTCATAGCTCTGAGTGACTCCAAAAAGAAACTGGAGATAGCATACACTAGCAGGTTAACAGCATACCTGAAAGCTTTAGAACAGAAAGAAGCTAATATACCCAAGAAGAGTAGAAGACAGGAAATTATCAAACTCAGGGCTGAAATCAACCAAGTAGAAACAAAAACAACTATACAAAGAATCAACCAAACCAACTGGTTCTTTGAGAAAATCAACAAGATAGATAAATCTTTAACCACACTAAACAGAGAGCACAGAGATAATATCAAAATTAATAAAATCAGAAATGAAAAGGGAGAAATAAGAGAAACTGAGGGAATTATAAAAACATCATCAGATCCCACTACAAAAGCCTTTACTCAACACAACTGGAAAATCTGGATGAAATGGACAATTTCCTGCACAGATACCAAATACCAAAATTAAATCAGGATCAAATAGATCATCTAAACAGTCCCATAACTCCTAAAGAAATAAAAGTGGTCATTGACAGTCTCCCAACCAAAAAAAAAAAAAAAAAAAAAAAAAAAAAAAAAAAAAAAAAAAGAAAGAAAGAAAGAAAAAAAAGAAAGAAAGAAAAAAGAAAAAAAAGCACAGAATTCTATCAGATCTTCAAAGAAGACCTAACACCAATACTCTTCAAACTATTCCACAAAATAGAAACAGAAGAAACACTACCCAACTCATTCTTTGAATCCACAATTTCACTGATACCAAAACCACACAAAAATCAACAAAGAAAGAGAACTTTAGGCCAGTTTCCCTTATGAATATTGATGCAAAAATACTCAATAAAATTCTTGCCAACCGAATCCAAGAACACATCAAAATGGCTATTCACCATAATCAAGTAGGCTTCATCCTAGGCATGCAGGGATTTTTCAATATACGGAAATCCATCAATGCAACCTACTACATAAACAAACAAACAAAAAAAAACACACGGTCATTTCATTAGATGCTGACAAGGCATTTAACAAAATTCAGCATGCTTCCTTGTTAAAATTCTTGGAAAGAACAGGAATTCAGGGACCATATATCATAAAAGCAATACACAACAAACCAGTAGCCAACATCAAACCAAATGGAGAGAAACATGAAACAATCCCACTAAAATCAGGGAGTAGAAAAGGCTGCCTGCTCTCTCCATATTTATTCAATATAGTACTTGAAGTTCTAGTGAGAGCAATTAGGCAACAAAAGGAGTTCAAGGGGATACAAATGGAAAGGAAGAAGTCAAATTATCACTATTTGCAGATGATTTGATATCAGATGATTTGATTTACCCGATCAAAAATCTCCACCAAAGAACTCCTACAGCTAATAAACAATTTCAACAAAGTGGTCAGATATAAAATAACTCAAGGAAATCAGTAGCCTTCCTATACTCAAAGGATAAATAGGCTGAGAAAGAAATCAGGGAAATAACACCCTTTACAATAGCCACAAACAATGTAAAGTATCTTGGTGTGACTCTAACCAAACAAGTGAAAGATCTGTATGACAAGAACTTCAAGTACCTGAAGAAAGAAATCAAAGACCTCCGAAAATGGAAAAATCTTCCATGCTCTTGTATTGGCAAGATTAATATAGTAAAAATGGCCATCTTGCCTAAAGCGATTTACGGATTCAGTGCAATCCCCATCAAAATCCCAACTCAATTCTTCATAGAGATAGAGAGAGCAATTCTCAAATTCATCTGGAATAACAACAACAACAACAACAACAACAAAAAAAAAAAAAAGAAACCAGAATAGCTAAAACTATACTCAACAGTAAAAGATCTTCTGGAGGAATCAGTATCCAGGAACTCAAGAAATACTACAGAGCAATAGTGTTAAAAACTGCATGGTATTGGTACAGTGACAGGCAGGTAGATCAATGGAATAGAATTGAAGACCCAGAAATGAACCCATACACCTATGCCCACTTGATCTTTGAGAAAGGAGCTAAAACCATCCAGTGGAAAAAAGATAGCCTTTTCAACAAATGGTGCTGGTAGCTAGAATGCAGAAGAATGCAAATCGAACCATTCTTATCCCCTTGTACTAAGCTCATTCTTATCCCCTTGTACTAAGCTCAAGTCCTTGTGGATCAATGACCTCCACATAAAACCAGACACACTGAAACTAATAGAAAAGAAATTGGGGAATAGCCTTGAGCACATGGGCACAGGGGAAATTTTCCTGAACAGTACACCAATAGTTTATGCTCTAAGATCAAGAATTGACAAATGGGGTCTCATAAAATTACAAAGCTTCTGTAAGGCAAAGGACACTGTCAGAAGGACAAATCAGCAACCAACAAATTGAGAAAAGATCTTCACCAATCCTACATCCGGCAGAGGGCTAATATCCAGTATATACAATGAACTCCAGAAGGTAGACTCCAGAGAGCCAAATAACCCTATTAAAATGGGTTGCAGACCTAAAGGAAGAATTTTCACCTGAGGAATATTGAATGGCTGAGAAGCACCTAAAGAAATGTTCAGCATCCTTAGTCAGTAGGGAAATGCAAATCAAAGCAACCCTGAGATTTCACTTCATACCTGTCCAAATGGCTAAGATAAAAATCTCAAGCCAGGGTGTGGTGGCACATGCGTTTAATCCCAGCACTTGGGAGGCAGAGGCAGGTGGATTTCTGAGTTTGAGGCCAGCCTGGTCTACAGAGTGACTTCCAGGACAGCCAGGGTGATACAGAGTAACTCTGTCTCACAAAACAAAACAAAACAAAACAAAACAAAAAAAACCCAAACAACCGAACAACCAAAACCAAAAACAAACAAATAAACAAAAAATCTCAGGAGACCCAGGTGCTGGCGAGGACGTGGAAAACTGGGAACACTCTTCCACTGTGTGGGATTGCAAGTTGGCAAAACCAGTCTGGTGGTTCCTCACAAAACTGGGCATGATACTACCAGAGGACCCTGTTATACCACTCCTAAGCATATTCCCAGAGTATTCCCCATCATGTAATGTTCCTAGCAGCCTATTTATAATAGCCAGATGTTGCTACTTTGTTTCCAACTCAATTACCTGGTAAAAGAAAGCTCAACTCAATCAGTTAACAAAACAAGCAGCAAGCCTAGAATGGGCAGATCTCCCACTACACTACTCTGTATTTCCATCTATATTATCTCATATAACTTGGGATTTCTCCAGGCCCTCACCTTCTCTCTCTGCTACCTCTCCCATAGCTCCTCCCCCTCCTGTTTATCCCTGTTGCTCCTCCCCTAGACTCTCAGCTCCTCCCACTTCCTCCTGCCCAAGCAGTGGCTCAAGCCTTTATTTGAAAAGTTAAGGTGTGGAGAAGGTTCAGAAGGCAACTACTCATCTGCAGCCCCTCTGAGGAGTGGAATTAGCATCAAAATACAAACCCAGGGCAATCCATAACAGCCAGAAGCTGGAAAGAACCCAGATGTCCCTCAACGGAGGAATGGATACAGAAAATATGGTATATTTACACTACGGAATAGTACCCAGCTATTAAAAACAATGAATTCATGAAATTCTTAGGTAAGTGGGTGGAACTGGAAAATATCATCCTAAGTGAGGTAACCCAATCACAAAAGAACACACATGGTATGCACTCACTGATAAGTTGATATTAGCCCAGAAGTTCGGAATACCCCAGACAAAATTCACATATCAAATGATGCCAAAGAAGAAGGAAGGAGAGGTCCCTTGTCCTGGATAGGCTCTATGTAGAAGTGAAGGGGAATACCAGGACAAGGAAGATGGATTGGGGAACAGGGGAAGGGGAAAGGCTTATGGGACTTTTGGGGAGGGGGAAACCAGGAAAGGGGAAATCATTTGAAATGGAAATAAAGAATATATCTAATAAAAATAAATAAATAAATATGAATGTGTAGGCCTTTATTTATTCCCACCAATTTAACCATAGCTTTTAAAATTCCATTATAAGTTTGATTTACTATCTATTGTGTGTCAATTTCACTTTCACTTTAAAGTAGCAACTTGACCTAAATAAATTCAGCTAAACTTTTTATTTAATCAAACATCAATTATAATCTCTGATTAAACAGGATATTGTCACTGTGCTTCTGATATTGGCTTTGAAAACAAGGATGCCAGAGACCCAGATATCAGGTGAATTTGTGCCCTATAAATAGCAAAGATAATAAGACACTTCAGCTTTCTGCTAGTAAAACTTCACACAGGGTCTCAGTGACTAAAATTATAGGCATTTAGAATGTCAGGAAGGGGAAAAATCTTATTATGGTAAGTTTTGCCTCTCTGTAATAGTTATGAGTTTTTTCCTTGCCTAAAATAACATAATTTTATGAACTTATAATAGCTGCTAGAAATTAAGAGGAGTGCTGCATATTGTAGCTCATTAAGTGTTGATTATGTAAGTATTGCTGGGTGAAGCATCATTTGAATTTTCCTCCAAAATCGGAACTGATTTTTTTCTACTGCATTTGTTAGTATTTTCTCCACTATATGTTTATAAAATATATAGTTCCTCTTTGTTTTTAACATGAGTATTCATCTCATCTCTTTTAACAATCTTAAGTTTCAAAACATTAACAAAAGAAACAATAGAGAAATTGATGTAGTATTAGATAGAATTAACATTTATGAATATTTTAGTTGATTATTTTATAACTACTTATGGTTATCATCACATCATTTTTGTTATATCTTAATCTAAATGTGTATTAGCATGAATAAATTTAGTTTTCAGTGGCAACTACTTTAAGAAATGTTTATAGTTGTAATTATTTTTCTTCAGATAGAAAGTGATTAAATGATGCTGGAAACCATGATGGCTCCTTCTTAAACTAAACAGTCTCCACCATTTACACAGGGCACAAAATACTTAGGGCTTAAGATGGTAGAAAGCTGGGCTAGCATTTCATCAGTAAGTGTCAGTAGATCATCAGATGTTAATTATTATATGTATAATCATGAGACAGATGGCCAGCCAAGTACTTCCTTGTCCCAGACTCAAATATCTTATTTTCTTAACCTTCTGATGTTGAGTAACTTCTTATGTTAAGAGTCAAGTAAGTACCAAGAAAAAAAAAGAAAAAAGAAAACAAAAGGAGGGAAATGCAGCAAGCAAGAGTAGATAAAGTAAAGAAGACCTGCTAGCAAGAGTTTACCAACAATATTGATAGAAGGATCTACATAATTTCTGGCAATATCAACATTTCCTTTAAGGCAAACATAGAATATCCTCATTGGAACCTTTTCCACTCTGGTTTGTTTTTTTGCAGAATGCCCAGTTTGCTTAAAAAATATTTCAGCAGTTTTCAGGAGCCATCTAGGATAGAGTAAGGCTAGCTTGTGTCCTTTCTGGAGGTAACACCATTTTTGCATATTATGCTTTGGATAGCTCAATGAGGCAAGGTCCTAAGGAGACTTCATCTCAGGATTGCTTCTTATAGCTGATACACCTTTTCTGTCATTAAATTAATATAATAATCCCTGGGCATTAAGCCACGTTATTGATCAGATTTCTTGCAGATCAACATATGATAAAATTTCATGAATTAATGCTGTTGAGATAAATTAATCATTTTTTAGAATTCCTAATTTGATTAATATAATCTTAGGGAGAAAGTTTTAAGAGATAGTTTTAGTTGTTCTGCTCGAAATCTGTAATAAAGTTAGAATCAAGAATAAAATGTGCCCACTCACCATAATAGTATAAAGGCTGTATAATAAAGACTACAGTGAGCTTTTCTTTTTCTTTCTTTCTTTCTGTTTTTTTGTTTGTTTGTTTTTTTGAGACAAGGTTTCTCTGTATAGCCCTGGCTGTCCTGGGACTTACTCTGTAGACCAGGCTGGCCTTGAACTCAGAAAACTGCCTGCCTATGTCTCCCAAGTGCTGGGATTAAAGGCATGTGCCACCACTGCCTGACTACAATAAGCTTTCATAATTAAACTAAAAAGAGAAATAGACTTGGGACAAATTTGTGTTCAAGAAAAGCATTCAGGTTCAAAAATGAAGGCACTGGAATGCACTGTGATAAGACAAAGCCATGTAAAAACTGCTTTGAACTTATAATGAACAACATATAGAATCAAATGCTGCTTTGAACTTAATATCAGTATCTTTTTGTAACTCCCATTTTGTGTATCATTTTATCTTTGAGTAATTTTCTAAAGAACCCTTGTCTATAAAAAGACCACAGAAAATAAATGAAGGTGGTGTGGTATGATGGCCTAAAGGGTGTAATGGCTATTCCTGGTTGTCACCTTGCCTATATCTGGAATGAACTACAATCCAGAATTGGAAGACTCACCTATGATTCTGATCTTGAGGCTGCGAGATACAAGTTTCTGACCTGTATCTTGACTTGTAAATCATGAGGCATAGTTACCATGAATACCAGAAGATTAAGACAGGGAGATCTTTGAGCTCAAGGTCATCTGGGACAAAGCAAGTCTCAGATCAGGGCATGGTGACACACACCTTTAATCTGGGCCACACCTTCTGCTGATTACCTATATAAGGACTTTGAAAGAAGGAAGACTCATTCTCTCTCAGCCTGCTTGCCTTGTGGGCATTTACAGTTGCTGCTGACCATTGTTGGGAGTTGTACTACAGATTGTAAGTCATCAACAAATTTCCTTAATATATAGAGATTATCCATAAATTTTGTGACTCTAGAGAACCCTGACTAATACAGATGGCTCTGCCCCATCCATCCATCCATCCATCTA
The DNA here is from genome assembly GCA_964023405.1 of Apodemus agrarius. Taxonomy (NCBI): domain Eukaryota; kingdom Metazoa; phylum Chordata; class Mammalia; order Rodentia; family Muridae; genus Apodemus; species Apodemus agrarius. The sequence continues at coordinate 140,434,654 of OZ030010.1, read as the reverse complement.
TCCAACCATCAATCCAAGTGTATACATGTATATATCTGTCTATTTGTACATTTGTAGGTATATTCGTATATATGCAATCATGCATGAATACTTATAAAGTTGATTGAGAAAGACTGTCAGGCTTGGCCAATGTGGCTGTGTGAATATATATGTGTCTGTTCATATTTGCTTGTGTAAAGGATCTTAATTCTTGTCCTTTCCTTCCTCTCTGTTTCAGGAAGAGTTAACCAGCCTAGCTGGTGGTGAGAAGCTTGTGGCTGCCTGGCCAGAGAAGGGAGCCCTAGCAATAAATCCTTTACCTAACACCCCCTCCCCCTGCTGTTAAGCAAAAGGTGATAATTCATCTGAAGCCATCATTGGCTTCTGGCCCCAGTATAACTAAGAATCAAAGACAGTAAATATCCATACTAAGCATGCTGAATATTTAAAAGTGTTTCATTCCCTCTCTGCCCCCCAATTCTCTGCCCAATCAACTGCCTTCCAGCAAGACCCACCAGTGCACATGCATGGGCTGGTCCCCAGCAAGCTGTTATTAAGCAAGCTGTTATTAATACCTTCCTCCTACCTGTGCTTCTCTGCATGTCCATTTCCAAGAATAGGGCTCTTTTCTATGCTAACTCCTTTTTATCCCCCTGCTCCAGTTCACACCTAAGCATTTCTTAGTTGTTTTCTAATGACTATAATAGTGATTAGAATGACTCCAAACTTTGTCTCATCTCCTTGCCTTTTACACACTTTTTGAACAAATGAACTAAGTATAGATATATACATCTGGTAAAGGTAAATATTAAAATACATACTTATTCCTACAAAGCCGGGTGTGGTGGCACACGCCTTTAATCCCAGCACTTGGGAGGCAGAGGCAGGTGGATTTCTGAGTTTGAGGCCAGCCTGGACTACAATGTGAGTTCCAGGACAGCCAGGGCTACACAGAGAAACCCTGTCTCAAAAAACCAAAAAAAAAAAAAAAGATCAGATTTACAATTTTAATAATATCCCTTTCTGAAGGTTAATTTCAATGATAACAGAAGATTTGGTGCTTTTCAAGAATAGTACAATGATGAAAAATCTTCATACTGAAAAACATTATGGAGGGTGGCATGTGAAATTATCAACATACTGCCTAGATCTCTATTTAATGTGACTAAAATATAGAATACCAACATGCATAAATCCTTTACTAATTAATATGTTTTCCTTATTTGGTTTAAAAAAATCTTGTCTAAGATTTTTTGAGCCAGGTGATGTTTTGATTTTCATGAACATGACATTTTTATGAATATACTAACACTAAAGTATGCATTGGTGGCCACATATCTAAAAAGTTTTGTACCAATTTGTGACCTTTTATATTTGAGATAACATCTGGATCATTTTTCTTTTAATCATTAAAACACAAAGAAAAAGTCAAATGTGAAAAATCTGAAAGGAAACGCATGCTAGGTAATGTTGCTCAAGCCTAACTATTTAATTAAGAATTCATTGGTTAGATAGAGCTGCTTATTGAAAAGGAAGCAGCTGCAAGCTCCTGTTTGCTTAAATGACCATCCAATGAATGAGGTCATAGGACCGATCAAATATGTTCATAAGAAGAGTATTGATGCCGGGCAGTGGTGGCGCACTGGTGGATTTCTGAGTTCGAGGCCAGCCTGGTCCACAGAGTAAGTTCCAGGACAGCCAGGGCTATACAGAGAAACCCTGTCTCGAGAAAACCAAATTAAAAAAAAAGACAAAACCACAAAAAACAAAACAAAAAAAAACAAACAAACAAAAAAAAAGAAAAGAAAAAAGAAGAGCACTGAGATGAGTAAGTAGAGATTTGCTGAGTGGTTAGATTATGGTCCACAAAGTATTAAAGATCATTTACTGTCTTGCTTGGGTGTGAAACATCTGTGCTCAAGATGTCAAGAATCTGTGTCCATACCTTAGGAGGATATATTAAGGTGTCTCATCTATGATTTTTTTTTAAATTCTTTGAAAAACTTGATTATAACTGATTCAAGTACCCTCTACTCCTGTATTCATTTCAGCTATAAATGATTATGATAAACATGAGAATTGGAAACTATACATATGTGAACATATGTTTTTATCCTCCTTGCTTCATCTTAGCATCCACAGAAGTCAGACATCAGGATACTCAACAGAAAGTCTAAAAGTCTGAACTTGAACTCCTGTTTCTACCTTCTTCAGCAACTCCTACCTGTATGTGCCACCATGATATATTTTCAATGGAAACTCGCAGGAATCTATGAGGGTGACCATCACTAAGAATCTAGCAATGGGGAATATTGAGCCTGAATAAGCCACTTCCTCTAACCAGGGAAGACTTCCAGTGGAGGGATTAGGATATCAGTCCATCCACAAAACTTTAGACCCACAATTTGTCTTGCCTCAAAGAAGTGCTGAGGAAAGAGTGGCACAGGATTTGGAGGAGTGGCCAATCAGTGACTGCTCCAGCCTGAGACCATGCCATCAGGAGAGCCCACCCTTGACACTGTCTGGAGGTCTGGGAACCATAAAGCTGGATATCTCAGAGACATGGGGTAGGACCAAACACATCTGATACCAAAAATAGTGAATGAAATGATTTTCAACGATATTCTGCTATACTCAGAGATTAGTGCCTAGCTCACTTGTAATCAGAGAGGCTTTACCCAGCAACTGATGGGAACAGATAAAGAGACCCACAGCAAAACATTAGGAGCTTGGAAAATACTATGAAGGGGAAAGATTGCAGGAGCCAGTGGGGTCAAGAACACCACAAAATACATATATACGTACATACATACAACTGGTAGATGGAAAGAACAATGTTCTAAATCCTATTCACATAAACTTTACACATACACACATAGTTGATGGTTGGGAGAGACAATGTTCCAGCCACACCATATTTTATTCTTTCTTCCATAGCTTATATATTCCAGCAAAATCTTTCAAGTAGTATATAAGTACAATGTCATTATGTTTTAGTTTTCTTCTAGTAAATGATTATGAAAAATAATGAACTTTTCAATACTTTACAAGAAATAACATTATGTAGTACAGGTAAAGAAAACATTTTTTTCTCAAAAACCCACATACATTCATAACCAAGCAACTTGTTATAGATTAACAAAGTGTAAGCAAGCAAGAAAATTTTCTCAGCTAGTTTCTCTTACTGGCAGGCAGCAATTTGTGGTTAAAAAGAAAGAAGCAATTATTTTATTATTTATCTTTAAAAATAATCTTGTAAAAATCTTACAAGAATTATACATCTAAACCTTTATATAAAAAAATCAGCCATATCTACCATAAATCCTCAAATTGCATCTCTACTCATCAGCAATTCTTAATAAATCATATCAGGAAGCTGAGTTAAAAGTGGGTATTAAAAATCAATTATCACCAGTCTAGTCTCAGCAAGAATTATATCAGACAATACCACCATTGTCCTTGTTCCCTGACCATAAATGGTCCATAGCTTAACTAATAACACATATGGTATGTACTCACTGATAAGTGGATATTAGGCAAAGAGCCAGGAATACCCACAATACAACTCATGGACCACATGAAACTCAAGAAGAAAGAAGACCAATGAGTGGATGCTTCCGTCCTACTTAGAAGGGGGAACAAAATAATCAAGGGAAATAGAGGGAGATGAGGGTCAGGAACTTAACAGAGGTTATAGCAATGTGGGATGGGGAACTGGGGGTAGCAACCAGAAAGTCCCAGATGCCAGGTAAGCAAGAGCCTCCCAGGACCCCACAGCGATGACATTAGCTGAAATATCCTACAAACAGGAGGGAGAATCTGTCAAGACCATATCCATATGTTGTGGATAACTCTGTGCTGCTTGTATTTCATGTTAATTGTTCAGTACAGGGAGAGGCTATCTGGAATAAGGAATGTATCACATAATCAGGTGGCTTCTTATGAACCAATCCCCTAATGAATAAAGGAGCTAATCACTAGGTGAGTAGGCGAGACTTCTGGGTTGGATAGAAAGAAGCAGGAGAGAAGTCCTTTTGGAACAGGGACAGCATACGGGTAAGATGTAGCTGTTAGAGTTTCCCAGTATCATGGTGGATCCAGGATTTGCTACCTGAGGAATCAGATTTTAATAAGGTTTACAAGATTAAGTTTGAGATGTTGTGTCCAGAGATTGAATTACTATTGTTTCCGAACTAAGTTTGTGTTGCTTTTCTTCCACAAAGTGGCTCATCTAAGTTCAAGAGAGAAAGGTACGGCTGCAAAGCACGGGTTTGCCAGATGTGTACCACAAAGGCTGTGGGGGATTCAAAGCATGGGGTTAAAAAAAGAGTGTGCCTTTCTAACTTCATATTGTCCCCTAAGATTTTTTTTTTTTACATCAGAGCCAGTAGTAAAAACATCTCAACCTAGCTTCACTAACAACTTTATTTTTCCAAATGTGTCTAAGGGTGGTTGGTGTTGATTGCTGACAGTCTACATCTTTAAGTTCTTCTATGGGGTTGTGATAGAATCATCAATCTGCTTCAGCAGCAATGCCTGAAAGAGATCAAGCATTAGTATTGTGAGTGCCAAAAATACTGTCCAGTGAAGGACTGGAAGCCCCATTAAAGTTCCCATAGAATTCTAGATTGAGAGGGATGGGAGATCAGCAAGCAGAGCAGAACTCCACAACAGCACGATGTCCCCAGAACACATAGTTCTCGGGGCCATGCCACACCAAAGCCCACCCATGTCAGTATGGTAACCTGTGGGCTACATTCCACAACTTCTAAAGCCATTTGTCATTCCTCCGGTGTGGTCCTCTGCAGAGATGTGACCTCTCATCCTGATGCTCTTTCTGCAATGCCCCTTCTCTGTTGTCATAGACTCTAAACCTATGAAACTGTAAGCTGAATTAAAGAATTCCTTTTATAAATTTCTTTGGTCATGGTGTTTTGCCACAGTGATAAAAAGAACAAATATAGGAAATAAAATATCTCAAGAGCTCTGGAATAAGGCACTGAATCCTGAAATTGAAATGATACCAGACGTTTTGTCTCTTGTTTCTTATTTTTATTCCCCCAAAGTTGCCTTTTGTGTCTCTCATTTACATCTTTTACACTGTAGCTCTTTCAATTTTCCAAAGGCTATCAATATTTGAACATCTTCAGAATATGAGAGGGCCAACTGAATATATTTTACAGTTTCAGGCTTGCCAGATATTGCTTTCTGGAAAACAGAATATGATTGACCCAACTTGGGTCACTGTCTACGCCTAATGCCATATCTGTGATATGGGATCAGAATCATGCATCAACAGTATATTTGGTATAACATAAAGCTTCAGTAATGAAGAGTTCACTGAAAAGTGGTTGGATTGGCACCATTAAGAATTCATTTATCCTGCATGTGCACAAAATTCTTTTTGTTCAATATAACTGAAACAAACACGAAAATATTTTATTAATTCCAACCGAACATGGTGACATTTAGGATATGGATAGCTAAAGGAGATATGATATGATATGCTAGAGCTAAAATATTGGCTCTTTGAGAAGCCCAATTTCTTCTCATTTGTGTTAATTGCTTATAGAAAAAATGAATAGCAGTAATATTTTGTTGCATATTTACTGTCTCTGAGTAATTAATGTACACATATTGTATATCAGCTCTGTCTAATATAGGAGCTACTTACTAACTGTATGTGGCTAGACAAATTAAGTCTCAAGATTCATTTTGAAGAATCAATATAAAAAATAATAACAAAATATTTCACTAAAAATTCATTTATCCTGTATGTGCACAAAATTCCTTTAGTTCAATATAACAGAAATAAGCATGAAAATATTGATTCCAATGATGGTAGAATTGCCAGAATCATTGTATTCTCCTAAGAGAAAGCCAAAGTTACTTGTCTATTTCAGTAAGAACAAAACATTTGTCTATGGTGCATATCCAATTTGAGGTAACCAACTTACCACCAGGTGAATTATTGACAACCCTGACAAATTACTTAACATTGATTTGTACTAATGACATAAATGATACCTAGCATTGACCATGGTAAAAAGTTTGCTTTGGTGAGTGGCAGTTTATGTCACTGAGCCCATTTGTATTCTCCATTACTGTTTTTGTATCTTTATTTCTCAAACTCATTAGGTGATGTCAGAAGAACCTGGGGAAAAAGTCTGAATGATAGTCACATCTTGTTCAATTAATTATTAACACCATTTTCTGCTAAGAATACTCCTTGGTGACAATATAGATATCTTCCTTCTCATCTTTGTCACCATTGTCCTTTCCACTTCTCTTCCTACTTGTTCAACACCTATTCAAATTAATCTTGTAAACTTTTCCTTGTTTTCAATTTTGTACCACATTACTTCAAGATAAAATTAACAACCAAATGCTCTGCCTTAAGTCTTGGACACTGGGAGGATGTTCTTTTACCCCCATCCTTCAATAATGTCTCAGAATCAGCTATAATGTCTTATCACTTTTTGATGATGTCTGTATATTTGAATCATTTTTTTTTCTTTGATTTGATGAGTATTTTTCTCTTCCTTCAAATATCTATAATGGCAGAAGAGAAATTGGATCTGAGCCATAAGTAACTGTTTTATAAAAAAAATTATAATTTTATTGAAAATAGATTCTTCTCTCATACAATATATTGTGAGCACAGTTTTCCTTCCTTCCATGCCTTCCAGCTTCCTCCATCACCTTCTCCTTAAGATCCTCTTCCCCTTTGTTTACTTCTCATAATAGTTTTAAATATTCTACTCATTTAAAATTTTCTTTGCAAATTTTATTATTTTGTAGTATGTACCTTTATTTATTTTAATGTAGCAATATTGATAATTCTAATAAATATATTCTACAGACTATTACTACATACGTTAATAAAAAAAAACTGTACCTGGACTCTGTCATCATAGCTGTATGTAGAAATGTGAACACTATAATTTAATGTTATTCTACAAGCAATTTTATAGATACATACCTAAGAAAATACAGATTAAAACCAGCATCTTTCTTTTTATCAAAATGTACAACCATTTCTGCATATTATTCAATTATTTTATTTTATTTTTAAGGGAATATCTGATATGTTCCACATTGGCCTCCAACTCACTATATTGAATAGATTTAAGTTTCTTTTTTTCTTTTCTATATTCTTTACATTCCAAATGATTTCCCCTTTCCTGGTTCGCCCTTCCCCATAAGTCCCATAAGCCCTCTTTCCTCCGCCCATTCCCCAATCACCGCCCTCCCATTTCTCTGTCCTGGTATTCCCCTACAATGCTGCATCAAGCTTTTCCAGGACCAGGGCCCTCTTTCCTTCTTCTTAGGAATCATTTGATATGTTAATTGTGTCTTGAGTATTCAGAGCTTCTGGGCTAATTAATGTCCACTTATCAGTGACTGCATTCCATGTATATTCCTTTGAGATTGGGTTAACTCACTTAGGATGATATTTTCCAGTTCCAACCATTTGCCTACAAATTGCATGAATTCATTATTTTTAATTGCTGAGTAGTATTCCATTGTGTAAATATACCACATTTTCTGTAGACTTAAGTTTCTGATCCTCTTGTCTTCACCTCCCAAGTGCTGGCATGACAAGCATATGCCACCATGCTCAGTTTATGTGTTGTTAGAAACTGAACCCAGGGCTTCATTCATGATAGGAAAGCACCCTATTAACTGAGTCCCTAGCTGCCATATATCCATGCACAAGGAGCCATGCAATTTCTTTCAAGTTTCTACTGTGAGTTTAAGAAGCAACCATGTGTCTATATATTTCAATTAGAAGAGTAAAACCTTCTGCACAGCAAATTTCTGTGCAAATTTCTTGTCTTAGAAAAGGCATAACTAGCATTATTTGGGAAGCAGTGAGGAATGCAAAATCACAAACTTACCCTAGGATAACAGAGCCAGTATCTCTGGGGTTGTGACTTAGCATCTGTGCTTTTTAACAAGCCCTCTAGGGGATTCTAAAGTATACTGGAGTTCAAGAATCACAAGTAGAAGATATGCCTCAGGCTTTTGGTAAAATTGGGCACAATTAGCATTTTCTTAAGTGTGTCCTCTTTCAGAGTGTCCTTTATATTCTCTTTTCAAGTATTCACTGCTGCTGTTTACACTTTCAGGAACTCCATCTTCATCCTCTCCTTTACTCTACTAATGTGTTTTCATTTGCTAGAACATATCAAGTTCTTAGAGACATCATACTAACCTCCACTAACTTGGTTGTCCCTCTGCATGCACCGTTTTTCACTGTATCTTTGAAATACTTTATGTTATCCTGCTTTTTATATTTCCGTTTACATATAAAGCACCATCTGCAAGCAGCCAATTTAAAATAGCCTATTTAAAATAGTCCTTCAGTAATGCCATCTACTTTATTTATCTTTACCATACTTAGTGTCATCTCCCACAATATAAAGAAACTTGTTTGCTTATTGTAGTGATTTGACTAAAAATGTCCCAAAAGGTCCCATAGGAAATGGCACTAGGTCATTTGGCCTTGTTGGAGTAGGCGTGGCTTTGTTGCAGAAAGGGTATCTCAGTTCTTTTCCTGGTTGCCTGCTGATCAAAATGTAGCTAGAACTCTACACTCTTCCAGTACCATGTCTGCCTGCATACCACCATGCTTCCTGCCATGATGATAATGTATTAGTACATTGCATTACTAAGCCTCTTAAACTAAGTCAGCTCCAATTAAATGTTTTACTTTAGAGTTGGCTTGGTCATTGTGTCTCTTCACAACAATAGAAATCCTAACTCACTTATTGTCTCTCTCTGTTGCTGTTTGTAGTGTTTTAAATATGCTTGGCCCATGGGAAGTGATGCTTTAAGGAGGTATACACTTGTTGGGGGAAGTGTGTCACTATGGGGGTGGGCTTTGCAGGCCTCCTACTTGCTCAGGCTTCATCCAGGACTGAAGACACTCTCTCCTGGCTGCAGTAGGTTCAAGATGCAGAACTCACCTCCTTCTCCAGTACCTTAGCCTAAGTGAAGAAATAAGCTCACCATTTCAGTGAGAGAGCCTGTTTCAAGGGAAAAGGTAAAGAATAATAGAAAAAGAACAGTTGTCTTCCTTCAACCTTCATATGCATACAAATGAATGCGTGTCCCTTCACATTCACAAACTTGCATCACACATGCAGACACCATATACACCCAACAAAGACACATACACACACACCTATATGTTTTGCTCATGCAACAAATAGGCAAATTATTTCTATAATGTTATACGATATAAACTCAGAAAAAGTAATTTACTCTTTCTCCACATCCTCGCCAGCACTTGTTGTCTCTTGAGTTTTTAATCTTAGCCATTCTGACTGGTGTGAGGTGGAATCTCAGGGTTGTTTTGATTTGCATTTCCCTGATGACTAATGATGTTGAACATCTCTTAAGGTGTTTCTCGGCCATCCGAATTTCTTCTGGTGAAAATTCTTTGTTTAGCTCTGTGCCCCATTTTTTGATAGGGTTATTTGGTTCTTTGCAGTCTAACTTCTTGAGTTCTTTGTATATATTGGATATTAGCCCTCTGTTGGATGTGGGGTTGGTGAAGATCTTTTCCCACTTTGTTGGTTGCCGTTTTGTCCTTCGGACAGTGTCCTTTGCTTTGCAGAAACTTTGTAATTTTATGAGGTCCCATTTGTCGATTCTTGATCTTAGTGCGTACGCTATTGGTGTTCTGTTCAGGAACTTTTCCCCTGTGCCCAAGTCCTCCAGGGTCTTCCCAAGTTTCAAGTGCTAGCAAGGATGTGGAGAAAGAGGAACACTCCTCCACTGTTGGTGGGATTGCAAAATGGTAAAACCACTCTGGAAATCAGTTTGGCAGATCCTCAGAAAATTGGGCATGGCACTCCCAGAGGACCCTGGCATACCACTCCTGGGCATATACCCAGAGGATTCCCCTGCATGCAATAAAGACACATGCTCCACTATGTTTATAGCAGCCTTGTTTATAATAGCCAGAAATTGGAAGGAGCCCAAATATCCCTCAAAGGAGGAATGGATACAGAAAATGTGGTATATTTATACAATGGAATACTACTCAGCAATTAAAAATAATGAATTCATGCAGTTTGTAGGTAAATGGTTAGACCTGGAAAATATCATCCTGAGTGAGCTAACCCAATCACAAAAGAATGCACATGAAATGCAATCACTGATAAGTGGATATTAATGAGCCCAGAAGCACTAAATACTCAAGACACAAATAGCAAGTCAAATGATTCCCAAGAAGAAGAAAGGAGAGGACCCTGGGCATGTAAAGACTGCATCCAGTTTAGTAAAGAAACCGAGGGGGGAGGGGGAATGATTGGGGAATAGTTGGGGGGGAGAACTATGGGAACTATGGTGGGTGGGAACTGGGAAAGGGGAAAGCCTTTGAAATGTAAACATAGAATATAGAAAATAAAAATAACTAAAAAAAAAAAACTTAACCTGAAAAAAAAAGTAATTTACACATTCCTGTATATTAACAGTATCTAACATGAAATGAAAAATTAAAAATTCCAGTTAAATAGCATTACAGAGTATTCAATTCATATTTATTAATATATTCCTAATAATATACTATATAGTAGTGATATATGTATATACATATGCATGTATGCATGTGTACTGGCTGGTTTTGTGTGTCAACTTGACACAGGCTAGTGTTAACACAGAGAAACGTTGGGGAAGTGCTTCTATGAGATCCAGCGGTGGGACATTTTCTCAATTAGTGATCAAGAGGGGAGGACCCCTTGTGGGTGGTACCATCTCTGGGCTGGTAGTCTTGGGTTCTATAAGAGAGCAGGCTGAGCAAGCCAGGGGAAGCAAGCCAGTAAGAAACATCCCTCCATGGCCTCTACATTAGCTCCTGCTTCCTGACCTGCTTGAGTTCCAGTCCTGACTTCCTTCAGTGATGAACAGCTGTGTGGAAGTGTAAGCTGAATAAACCCTTTCCTCCCAAATTTGCTTCTTGGTCATGATGTTTGTGCAGGAATAGTAACCCTGACTAAAACAGCATGTAGCAAAAATTAAGAGACCATGAAGGATGGGAGTATGCCTAAGGAGGAAAAGGAAGGGAGAAATTATGCAATTATATTATGATCTCAAAAATAAAATCTTAGCAAAGGATAAATTCAATGTGTGTGTGTGTGTGTGTGTGTGTGTGTGTGTGTGTGTGTGTGTATGGGTGTATATATGTGTGTGTTCCTGGGGGTGCATTTTTGTATGTTAGGCTGAGCATACACATGTGAAGCACATGCATGTAGAGGTAAGAGTACAATCTTAATTGTCATTCCTAAGGAGCCATCCTCTCTGTTTTTGGACAGGTTTTCTCGTTGGCTTGGAACTTACTGATAAGCCCAGGTTGGCTAGCTGGTAAGTCCTAGAGACCTTCCTTTTTCTGCCTCACTAGCACTGGGATTGGAAATGTCTGCTAACACTCATGCCTTTTTATGTGGATTTTAGGGATTTAACTTGGATTCTAATTCATGTGTGGTTCAACAAGTACTTAAAGACTGAGATATATCCCTATTCAAAAAATAAAATATTTAGAAAGAAGTTTTCCAAGGAAGAAAAAGAAATGGAAACTTGAAACTAGTTAACATTGGTAATAGAAACCAAACAAGATATAACAGAATGAAAAGACTTTTTGTGCTTATATGTAGGATGAATTAATGTTGACACACCTGTAATTCTTAAAGCAGTCTATGGCTTTAGTTCAGTCAAAATGAATCCTTACATTTATAGTGAAAGGAGCCAGAATTACATAATGTGGAAAAGACATATTCTCCACAAAAACAGTGTGAAAAGAATTAGGTATCCAAATGTAAAAACAAAACAAAAAATTTGAAAGTTGCCCATATCTTGTATCAACTTTAATAATTTTATATAAAAGTATGAAAAATATAGATGCTAAACTAGAAGCTACAATAGCCTTATAACAGACAGTAAATAAGAGAAAGAAGTCTAGCATGTTTTATGCATTAGAGTGAGTATAGGTAACAGTTCAATACTGCATTGTTCAGAATGCCACTGGAAGATGATGGCATACTTTTCATCATAAAAGAATAGGTAAACTTAATGTAATTTAAAAATTATATAATTTATATAGGTATCAAGATAGGAAACCCATTAACATATACAATATGTAAATTGGTTCATTTAAAATTTAAGCAAAACCTTCAGGATAGAATTTGATATTCCTTTTGGGGAACAACACAAAATTACAGAGCACAAAAGTGAAAACATATGTCAGACCAAAAAGCTGTCTAGGAAAGAAACAATCATAATGAAAGGATAACATAGAGTCAAAAACTGTGCTTGTAAACTATATATTTGACAAAGACTTAAATATTGGCACTGTATCAGAAACTCCCATGGCAATTAACATAACCAAATTTCCTGCATGTGTGTTCATGCTTATAGTCAAAAACAGGAGAAGTGAGGTGATGAGAATCAGGATAAGACCATCTTCAGCTATGTGGTAAGTTTTAGTTCAGTCTGTGCTACTCTAGTTTATTTCTCCAAAACAAACAAACAGACAAGTACTAAAACAAGCAAACATAGCCTGTCTTTAAAATAGAGAAAATACAGAGGGCTGGAGAAATTACTATGTGATTAAGAACACTTGTTGCTCTTTGAGAAGACCCAGGTTTGACCCCCACAATACCAAAACAGAACTTCACAACCTTCTGTAACTCCAGTTCCAAGGGATCTAATGTTCTCTTTTGACTTTGGAGGGCACTTCACACAGGTGATAGACATACATGCACACAAAGCATTCATATACACAAAATAATAAAAAATATATTTTGAAATAGGTAAAACCATGAATAGGCAATTCTCCAAGGAAGATGGATGAATGTTCAATAATCAATCATATATAAATGTGCAAAAAGTCACTAATTATAAGAGAAATGAAAATTAAAGTTAGAATAAGCCAGGAGGATGGTTCACTAGAGATAGGCAGCAATCCTTGTATTTCCATAGCATTAAACTAGAACAGCATGTATGTGGCTGTAGGATGAGGTAGGGTGTTGGGACACAGTGCTAGAGTACAGTATAAAGTGTCAATGACCACACGAATCTCTCCTTTTCTTTCCTTTCTCTTCCCTTCAACTTCCTTCCCCTCCAATCCTCTCCTGTCCTAAGCAGTTTTCTGCCCCTTTCCCCTTCTCTTTTCTTCTCCTGTCCCCTCTCCTCCCCTCCCCTCTTCTTCCCTCCCTTGCCCTCCCTTCTCCTCTCCTCCCCTTCCCTCCCCTCCCTTCTCCTCCCCTCCCCTCTCCTCTCCTCCCCTCCCTTCCCCTCCCCTGTCCTCCCATCCTCTCTCCCCTCCCCTCTCTTCTCCTCACCTACCTTCTCCTCTCCCCTCCCCTCCTCCTCTCCTCTCTCCTCCTCCTTTCCCCTCTCCTCCCTTCCCCTCCCCTCCCCTCTCCTTTCCCCCCACTTCCTCTCTACTTCTATATATGATTCCCATTGATTCTGTTGCTTTGGATAATTCTGACTGAACAAAGACCAACATTATGAGAACTAACTATACTGTTTAAATCCAGGATAATATGAGAATCACCATATTTATCTATCTATCTATCTATCTATCTATCTATCTATCTATCTATCTATCTATCTGTCTGTCTGTCTGTCTAATAGTAATGATATATTATAATCCAGTAAACATTGTAATCCATGAATCCTTTCAGATATAAACAACTAATAAATTAATGGATTAAAACAGTAAGCTCTTCCTTACAATAAAATGCCAGTCAACTAGTAAATGTAAAGGAATAGTTGAATTAGAAAATAATTATTGCACAAACATGATAAAGAATTATTTCAGTATATTACTATGAAGGGATGATAAAAACTATTGGGTTAAAAAGGACCAACGTTTGATTTTTTAATACACTCCCCTAATATCTATTCCCAAATGTTATTCCTGATAAAGTAGGAAATAGAGTTACTGCACAGTAAAAAAATATGTAGGAAGATAACCATCTTAATCAAGTGACTAAATTTATCAGCATCTCATACTGATGAGTCAATGTTATGCACCTCTTTATTCCTATGATAGTTCAATCAAAAATGAATAATGAATATAATCATCAAGAAACTGTAGAAAAACTCATAATGAAGGGCATTGTAGAAAGTACATTGTTCTACAAAAGTACATATTTAAATAATATCAAGTGGAAAAAAATCAGAGAAAGACCTAAAAGTATTGTGAATTTGAAATAACTGAAATACTGCATCATAATAGTGTGATCTTTTGTTCTGGATTAGAAACTTATACTACAAGACATTATTGAGACAACTGGTGAATCTTAAATGAGATCTTTGGGATAAGGGTTTATAGGACTTATTTAAAAATATCACTTTTGTGTAGATATAACTTTTCTCAAAATGCAAATATTTAGAAGTTACTAAAGTAATAGAATAAATAATTCAACACAGCAAAACTGATTAATTATATTGTACTCAGGTATCACTTTTGAATGTTCACTATGTGCAAGATCTTACCGTGCTTATAGTGATATGTGTGTGTGTGTATATATGTGTGTGTGTGTGTGTGTGTGTGTGTGTGTGTGTGTGTGGTATATACACATCATAATATAGATATGTGTATACATGCATACTTACATATATTATATATGTATATAACATTATTCATATATCTCACTATATACATGTATCTCATACCCAGAACACACACATACATATATCTATATCTATGTCTATGTCAATGTCTATATCTGTAATATTTGTGCTGTATATCACATGCTGAAGTGATCATAGGCTAAAATTGCTATATTTTTCTCAAAATATTCAGTTTAGTGGTGCTTGAGGTCCAATATCTGGATGAGTATCCAGCAAAAAAATTGAGAGACAAGAAAACAAGAAGGCAATTATTGTTATGCAAATCTAGTCTAAATAAGAGAGAGGTTATTTGGCTTTTGGAGGCAGATACAGGACACAGGAAACAGTAAAACACCAGGTAGGAAATCTAAGGTCAGGGAAGGAACTTTATTGTCCATGCCTTCCATTTGACCTTGACTATCTGTAGTTAGTTGATCAAGGCGTACTGACAAGCTTTTTTTTCAGGAAACAGCTTTTGGGGAGGCTGGGAGAAAGAAATGGAAGTTGTGACATATGAATACAAGGAAGCATAAAGGAATGAAGAGCAGTCACATTTAACTACAGTATTAAAAAATTCAGATGTGGAAAGAACATACATGAAATATGAAAGAATAAGACTAACCTAAGGTTATAGGAAGTATATTAATAGTATAGAGGAGTACACCTGGACCTTTGTGGATTATGGAAATACATCATGTCTCGACAGTGATGGTGATTAGATAATGAGTGCCAATCACACTGAACTGCTCACCTAAGACCAAGTAAACTTTGCTAATATTTAAATTATATCTCAATAAAGTTTCTTGAAAAAAAAAGAGAGAAAATGGAAAAGGTGCCATAATTAGAAAAAACACTAAAAAGTCTATATAAGCAACCCCAAATTCAGAATTTCAGATTAGAATACCATTTATTCATTCATTCATCTTTTTCTATATGAAAGGCATCATGATAATTACAATAATAATAATTTAATATTCATGAAACATTTACACTAAATGTTTTCCATGGATTTATTCTTTCAAAAATTATTAATTAAGGTGTTGTAAGAAGAGGAAATACACCTTTTTTTCATAAAGCCTAAAGCCTAATGGCAAGAGGCATATTGTTAATGGAAAAGCAAAATGTATATATATATATATAAAGCTGCAACCAATCAATTACATTGTTCTGGCTGTTTTAAAATCTATTATTATTACAGTGATGATGATGATGATGATGATGATGATGATGATAGTTGTTTTTATCATCCAGTGCTGCTGGTATATTTACATGGGTGTTCAGGGCAAGCACCTTTATGCACACATGCAAAGGGCAAAGGAGGACATTAGATGTCTTCTATTGCTTTCTAACATTTTACCTCATTACAGAGTTTCTTATTAAATTTGAACCTCACCATCTTGGCTAGGTTGACTAGTCAGTGAGGTTATAGGATTCACCAGAATCTGATCACAGTAGGTGGTAGGGTTTCATTTAGGTCCTCACCTTGCACCCACAAAACTATGGTATTACTGAGCTCTCACCACAGCCCCAGCTCTAGCTGCTTGGTTTCTATACATTCCATAATCATTGGCTTCAAACTGTTCTACTTGTGTTGTCATATCCATATAAACATTTGATTGTGTCCTCCCAGTAACATATACTCAGAAGCTTTTAAGCAGGTGTACTTTGTATACATAACCATAATGCACTCCTCTCTCAGTGACTTATTTTCCCTCACATTTCAAGGAAATTATTTTCACTAGCCAGAATCCAAATCTGCATGCATTCTGCAAGAGAAAACTGTTCTGGGTTAGATAACATTTGGGAACTGTTAAACTGATATAAATCTATCAATATTTTATAAAATGCACAGCATGTCAGTCTCTGTGCTATAGAGCTTAATGTTACCAAATACTTGCTCTTGATAGAACCCATCAAGTGATGGGTAGTTAAAAGTGAATATCACAATTATTTCCACCCTGATGCTACCATACTTTTTTTTTTATATACCATTGAGGGAGAGAAACTCTTAGACCTATTTTTCTTCACATTCTAATTATTTGTTGTAGATAAGACTATTCCTGTGACATATTTGTTACATTTATCATCAGTGTGTCTAAGCTATATGCAACCTCTGAGATCAAATAGGTTAAGGCAGTTCAATACGTGGTCCATGGAGTGAGACTGGGTCCTAGACTATTAACTTTCCACACTGTGCTAGATGCAGTATAAGACTAAGTATTTATGGATTTTTAAGGTGTTTTTACTTTAGTGACACCCAAGATTGTGATTCTGAGCTTTCAAAAGTATTAGTCTATGATATACTGGGATGAAACTCAGTATAGACTGTGTGAGCGGTATGATGACTCACAAGGAAAAAATTGAGTAGGAAATAACTTGTTCAAGGTCTCCTGATTCTTATTTCAGGCCTTCTATGTAATGTATTAAAAATTGTTCTCTGAACTCATGAGAGACAGAATGATATATCAATACTAAATACTGCTATTCATGGCTACCATTCACAAAAGATTGCCTATAATACAGAAACTGAATGAGATTGTTCATAATACCTCTGCCTTATATGTGCTATTATTTTGCAGATGAGGAAATTGAAGCTCAGGAAAGTAAATCATCTTCCCATTATATTAGCTATAGGTAAGTGCTAGAAATACAGTTTTGTGTAGATTTAAGCTCTTGTCTCTTAAAATATACATGGATCATCTCAGTGACTTCTCGAACCCTTCTATAATGTAGATACAATGACTCATTGTATAGTTAGAGAGACTAAAGTTGAAAGAAATTAAATTACTTAACCTGTAACCATATATTTAATGATTAATAGAGCTGGGTTTAATTTGTCTTTTGGCTTTTAATTGCATACTATAAACCCACTATACTATACTGTTTCAAAATGCCCCAGTGAGAAATGTGAGTGAAATAATAGAATATTGTTCTCGTGGTACTGAGGCATATCAGTTTCATGGGAAAGGTCACAAAGCTGGGAGAGCTCGGAAGTCTAATCTGGGACTCTTGCCAAGCTCTGAGTCCTGTCTTGTTGGCACATACTTAGATTTGGCATATATCAATGTGTCACCAGTGTGGACTATAGCTCATGTTGTCTGTTTAATTCCTTTTCTTTAGCAAGTTTCAATGTGATTCTCAAAGGTTTTTCTGCATTCTCTCATTCTACGCAAGTGCTTATGATTGTCCCTTTGCGTAGAATTATCATTTTTCCCCATTTTTTCTTAATTTAACTGATATCTATTTATAATTTAAATACTAGTTTAAGTTTTGCTTCTTTATATATAACCTTCAGGCAATTCTAAGGAAGTCAGCTCTCACCATTATGCGACATCACAGCACACTAAAATTCTCTATAGCATTCTACATAATTGTAAAGAATTGATTGTATAATTCCTCATTTCAGTTTATCTTAGGAACTAAGGTTTGAGAGAGCAGGGCCTTTGTCCTGCTTCACTCTTGCATCTCTGGTTCCTAACCCAAGGCCAGACAAATAAGATATTCCATTACTACTTTTATTTCTTAAATAAGATAATAAATGCATAGATGCCAAATTTTGTTTTCTTATCCAGCCACTCCTGTATTCAGTTTCCTAAACTTTCTGATCACAACAATCATCTAAAAAGAGTGCTTCAAATATAGGTTATCATGTAGGCCAATAGCTGCCCAGAAATTTCTGTATTGTTTGTTTTGTTGTTGTTTTCATTATTATTGTTTTGAAATCAGTTCACTAGGTAATTCCTTGCCTAGGAAAGTTTGGAAAATACTTTTTTTAAGCACATGTGACTTCGAGGGGTATAGTATTTGACAATGGGTTCTATAATCATAATCCAGTTAATGTTGGTCTTAAGCCTAATATTGTAGTATTAAATATTAAAACATATTATATTGGAGAAGATGTTATGTACAGTGTTGAACCCACAATTCTGATCAAAAACTCCCTGTTTAGTTGCCTTTCATAGATCAGCACTGATGAAAGAGTGAAATCTTTATAGATAGTGTTGCATAAATTTCTGTGATTTGACTCCAAGAAACCTTTTCTACTGTTACTTTTTCCATGTCTACTGCTTCATGTGCATTTAGCTGCTTCTTATTCTTTTATGTATGTCAAATATTTCAAATCTATGATTTTAGTTTTATTATTTCTGTTTCTTCAGATACTGCTCTATAGATTCAGTTCAGTGTCATTTGTAACATTCTGAACTCTCCTTTCTCATGATCTATCTTTGCATTATGAGAGTAAATATTTTGTGACTATTACACTCAACTTTGTTTTTATTATATTTTTAGTATATGACCTATTTGATAGTGAGATTCATATACATTTAACCTAGAACTACTTATGAACACACACATAGACACGTTTTAGTATATGCCCTACTTAAAGGTTAGATTCATATACATTTAAGCTTGAACTCCTTATGAACACACACACACACACACACACACACACACACACACACTGCCCTTAGTAAAAAAAAATCAGGTATTAGTTTAAGACTTACCTTCATTAGATATGAAACATTGTTAAGAAAATAGACAACCAGATAAAGTTTTCCTCGACAATTCTGCTCTATTACCAAACTTATCCAGATCCTCATCTCATATATTTTCTTTTTGTCTAAAATAATAATGTATATGACTCCTACTTTCCAAGATGATATTCCCCACAATGTTGTTTAAATATCTTCATGAATGAATAAATTAAAATTTCAAGACAGGCAAAGTCATTCTGTGAAAAAAAACAAAACAAAATACCAGTACCCTAATGTATTAAGTTTCTCACTTTACTCATGCTACATTCAACATTTCCTTTATCAGCGCCTTCTGTTATGTGAAGTCATTCAAGTTCCCAGGAAGATTTAGACTTGATTTAATTATGTACTTCTTTTGAGTTCTGTGGCAAAGACAGGAAAGAACAATAAATGGAACACTGATTTTTCAGAACTATTGCCTGGAACTGACATGTGTATGCACATCATCTTTACTATATTTCATTTTCACAAGCAATTTATTTCATTGGCCAAAGCAAGTCGCACAGTAATTACTAATTTAAAAGTAGGCAAGGAAATCTATCATATTTGTGAAACAGAAGCAAAATGCTTAAGATCATCCCTAAAGATTTACAAAGTACACGAAGATAACATTTCAACAAGACTTACTTGCTTGACTTATTATCCTAACTTGATTAAAAGTTTTAATAGGTTTCAATAACTTTGGTTCACCAAGAGAAAACATTTCTTAGGGGTGGAGAAAGGAATTATCCAGGTTCTGTTTGGATTCTTTGGTAGAAAGTGCTGCCAGTTCAAAAGAACTGGGAAATCAAAAGTCAGTGGAGGATGAATTTGGGAAAGGGCAGACTTTGTTACTTTAGAGGACACTTAATTGCACTTAATAATTTGCAATTTAATGCTTGATGTTCCATGCAGATAACATCTGCTACATTTAAAAGGATATATATAGGAAACAATCGATCCAAAGACATTTTTGGAAAGTGAATTTAATGATCATGCAAGTATGCTGATAAGCCACCCTTTTCATATTGCAACCACTTAGGTTTAATTTCTTGTCTCTATACAGACTAATTTTTCTAAGTCTGAGAACAAAGTCCCTGAGAATTTTCTACATTATTTGACTCCCATAAAAAAGAAAATAATACTTGTTTTTCATATTTGAAATGAAAGGGCCATGTAATAAACAGAATGTTGAAAAAAAGAAATTATGTGAATGTATATCAAGCATAATTTTAAAAAGTGTGCCTTTAGAAAAAATCTTTTTGTTACTTTTATGTTGCTAAAATAGGCTATCATTACAAAAAGCAATTTACAGAGTCTCTTGGGGGCTTATATTTTCAGAGGGATATAGTCCTCACAGAAGCAAATGTAAAACATTGCAGCAGGAGTAGAAAGTGGGCAGAATACCTTATAGCCACACAATATTAACAGAAAATGAGGGTTCAGTAACTTGAGTAAGGCTATAAAATTGTAAAGGCCTCTTTTGCTTATATATTTCCTCCAGCAAGGCTCCACTTCCTAGAGGTTATATAATCTCTCCAAACAATGCCACTAATTATGGAACAAGTGTTCAAATATATGAGCTCATAAAGGACCATCATCATTCAGACCATCACATTCAGTCCCCTGGTTTCCATGTGCTCACTAGTATCTCATGATGCAAAATATATATAGACCAACTTCAAAATTTACCATAGTCTTTAAAACTGTCAACAGTGTTCAAAACCCACTATTTTTTCTAAGACTCCCTTATTACTTACTCCCTCTAAAATCAAAATGCAAATTAAATATATATTTTCAAAACAGTATACCAAGAAATATAAATTACCAGTCCAAAAGGGAAGAATGTGGTGACATCGAGGAAATAACAGACCAAAGTAGGACTAAAACCTAGAAATATAAACACAAATGATATAGTATCGTGTCAGGTAGCACAGGGCTTAGATCACTCTTTCCCTCCAGTTTTGCTGCCTGTATCATATATCTTTCTCTTGGGCTCATTCCTTTCCCTGTGTATAGTCCCTTTTCTGTGGCAAACATCTCATGGCTCTGATATCTCAAACATATTGGAATTTCTATCACATCCCAAGCTTCACCTTCATAGTTTCACATAATGAATGGTCTTTCAAATCCCCCTTCCTGGGATTTTGACTCTACCTGGCCTAAGCATTTTCGTAAAGCACAGCAGAAGAATCTAAAACTTTCCCAATCTTGCATGTTCATACCTTCAAAGATAATATCACACAGATGACACTGTTAAGTTTAGCTGCCAGGCTGGGATGGACCCTTAACCTCTTAGACGACAATAGTAGCAGCTTTTGTATGTAATTGCTTTTTAGGGATAGGAAATCCCTTAGGTTTTTTTTTTTTCCTTTACAATTGTAGCTTTAGCTGAGTTGGGTCTTGCCCTGAAGACACACTTTATTCTTTTCATTACAGAGCCAAAGGTTTTTCTTTAATGGTATTCATCTCTTTAACAATTGTAGCTTCCTTTTCAGTACATGACTTTGCTTCAACATTAAGATTCCTAGTGCTATTTTTCATCTCCAGTCATTTAAAATTTTCATAATTGATTTTTTATTTTAGAACTCTATAATATGCATAATAGTAATCAGAAATAATCATGTCATAGACTTGAATTTATTCTGTCTTAAAATTTCTTCAACCAAAGAAATGCTCCATTAGTTTTTGATTCAGCCTCCGGCAAGTTCTCAGTACACGGGTAGAATGCAACTAAATTATGTTCCCAACTATTGTAGGAATGGCTTTTAGCCCTCTTGTTAATAAAATCATTGTTCCCCTTTGAAAGTTCCACTGTATGCTTTACTTTTAGCATTACTGTCTTCTAGGCTCCCATTAATATCTTCTTATAGCACTCAACCACTTTTCTTGTCCAAAGTTCCAAAGACTTTCACATTTCTACAGACAGACAGACATACAAACAGAAAAACACCAACAACAAAACAAAAATGGTGGTCAGGTTCATTATAGCAAGAACCCTATTCTTCATACCAATTTATGAGTTAGTTTCTTTTTTCTTGCTGTGATAAAATATTATGACCCAAAGCAACATTAAAAAGAATTTATTTTGTTTATGATTTTAGAAGTATAGAGTCTGCTTGTGGGAAAGAGAACATCACCTTGTTTCCTGGAGCAGGAAACTAATCATCTTTTATCTACATATAGGAATTGGGGAGGGAATGAATCGGAAATTGTGTGAGGCTCTCAAACATCTACCCCCCAGTTACTGTTCGTACTTAAATATACCATTGCTTCTCATTGAGTGATAAAAGTTATGAATATTTGATATCTGTGGATAATTTTTCCTAAACAAAAGCAAAGCAAATAACAGTGAAAACTGGTATGATTATCTTCTAATCATATTTTAAGATTTTAAAATCAAATCTAAGAACAAAATCAGGAATATACTGGTATGGGTTTTAATAATACAGTGAACAGGAAAATACAAAGATTTACTAATAATATAGAGAATTTTTAAGAGTAAAGGAAGATGATCAACACAAATTTATTAGGCACAATTTTTATGAAAATTGTCTATATTAATGCTTTTCCCATATACATGCCTGTGCATATGTTCATGTCTTGTACTCACAGAGACTAGAAGTAGGCAATAGCTCCTCTAAAACTAGAATTACAGATGTTTGTGAGCCTCTATTTATGCTAATAATCAAACCTTGTGTCTATGAAAGAACAGCAAATGCTCTTAACCACTGAACCATGCATTTCTGGACAATAATGGTTATCAGCAGTGCAATACCTGAAGCACTTGTTTTATCATTATGATCCAATACAAAAATTCACCTAAATCTTTTTATAAGCCAACTTTCTCTTTCAAAAATTTAACAAAAGCATAGATAATAAAGCATATTTATTTTGTAAGTATCTGTTAAAAAATCATCCAAACATCAATTGCCAAGCTGTGTTGCTAAATTTCAAAATAATTTTATGGAGAGAACAAAGACTTGGTGGTAAGTACAAAAATAGGATAATTTGAGAATAAGTTTATGTAGAAGCAAGACACACAGCAGGAAGTTTGGTGCTAGCTGCAATGGCACTCTTTATAGCATACTTGAGGATTTGCAAACCAAGCACAATACAAAATTGTCTAGAGATGTAAAGTGGATTTGGGGTTCCTGTTCCCTATATCATACTCTTAAATTTATTTGTAAATTTATGAAGATGCACATTCTTGCAAAACATGTCAGGAATATCAGTGCAGAATTACTGGGAAAAGAGAAAAATGAACATTTCTTAAAGACTTGATACAGATCCTTAAGATTGAACCCTCAAAATAATCAATAACAAAACATAGTCTAAACTACACTCTCATAGGCATGTTAATACACATTAGTTATAAACTCAACTGTACTAGATAATTATAATTTTAACCCTCATTTTTTCTTGTGAAAAATCTTGCTAATTATTAAGTGGCACAGCTGAAATCTCAATGAAAACATGTATGCAAAAACAGAGAGCCTATATTTCTTTCATTACTGAATATTTTCTTTCATTAGTCATCTAGTACAGACTAAGGCTAGAAAATGACCTTCCTGGAGGTGGCCCACCTTTTTTCATGGACTAAGATATGTGAGCTCCTAGGCAAGATATCAAAAGACTTCATCTCAGGATTGCTTCTTGCAGCTGATATGCCTTTCTTGTCATTATTAAATTAATATAATAATCTCTGGGCATTAGCCTACCCTATTGAACAGATTCCCTGCAGATCAACATAAAAATAACCTTTTTTAAAAAATTTTCTACATTCATTGTTTACATTCTGAATGCTTTCCCCTTTCCCAGTTCCCCCCTCTCCATATGTCCCATAAGTCCTCTTCCCTCCACCTATTCCCCAATCATCCCCTCCCATTTCTCTGTTCTGGTACTCTCCTACAATACTGGATCAAGTCTTTTCAGGACCAGAATTAATGTTGTTTAGATGAATCAATGATTCTGTACAATGATCTTTCATAATTACACTAAAAAGAGAAATAGGTTTGGAACAGATTTGTGTTCAAGGAAAAACTTCAAGTCCAAGGATGAAGCCACAGGTGTATATTGTGATAAACAAGGCCATGTAAAAACATGCTTTGAACTTATAATGACCATATAAAATGAAATACTGCTTTGAACTTGTTATTGATGCTCTTCTGTTACTCCCATTTTATGTACTATTTTATCCATGAGCTAATTTTCTAAAGAAATTTTGTCCAAGAAGGCATAAAAAGAAATAAAGGTGGTGTGGAGTGGTGGCTTGCAGGGCTGTGAGCCACACGTCCATCCATCCATCCATCCATCCATCCATCCATCCATCCATCCACCCAAATGCAGTGGTGCATCCATTTTCTGCTTCATCTGGTGTGTATGTGTTTGTGTGAGTGCCTTGTTCTTTCCTCTCTGATTCACAAGGAATTAACTAACCAGGCCTTTGAAAGGTTCCTGGCAGGCTAGCCAGAAAAAGGAGCACTAGCAATAAATCCTCTACTGAATTCCTGCTGCTAAACAGCATGTGTTAATCTCCAGATATTAGCACTTATTTAAGCACTAGTAAGAGTTAAGTTTTTAGCACAGAACAGTAATAAAGTGTTAAGATTCTCCAGAACTTAATGAAGCACAGAATCATAATAAAGAATTAATAAAGAGTTAAGTTTCCAGTGTTTAATGAAGCACAGGACAATAATCAAGTTATAAAAGATATGGCATTTAATAAAGTACAGAGATTTATAAGATAAAACAAAGCCCAGAAAGATGAAAAAGAAGCCACAGAATTAAAGAGAAAAGCTAGCAGTTTTCAGCTAGAGCATAAGCAAGAGACTCAAGTCTCCAGAAGACAACATCTAATAGCATCTAGTACAGTTACAGAAAGTTACAAGGCCAGACATCATCAGTCTTTTGGTTGTCGTCTAACTCTGTGTCTCACCTCAGAGTGGTCAGGACCAAATCAACTTTCTGTCTCACTTTTTTTTTAATTTAAAATAAATTCTTTTAACTAATCCAAAATGTCAAGCATTTAAATGAACTATTCTTGTTGAGTATCAAAGTATATATATGTGAATGGTGCTATGGTTTTACCATTTTTATTGTCTAGAATTCTTACTGTTCAGTTTCATAGTCAGGCACTGAGTGGATTAATTACTTTTTAAAAATTTAAATACTTTAATAACATGCTATAACTTCTAGCATGCATATTTGTGCATATACACAGAAAAGATCAAGAGAAATAATGTTATAGAAAGCATTAATACTTTTGCTTGATATAAAAATTTTAATTAATATGCAGAATAAAATAGCAAAATTAGAAGCAAATCTAAATTAGTGTTAATGTTTGCTAATCAATGTGTTTAATGTTATAATTAAATAAAGGTTAGAGATTAAAGTCCCTCAGTCCTCTTGGCTGTCTTATTAAGTCATACACTAATAGTGTTACCACTCTAGTCAAATGTTTGTATCATGAAGATATAGACGTGCGTGTTTTTATTAAAACAGAACAAAATTAGAGAAGCACACTTTGGTGTTACTGGTTGGGGTATTCTCCCTATTGCTTATTCTCCTTTCTCTTTGATTTAAGGCCTTATTTCCTCTAACACCTAAATTTTTGGCTTCTACTAAGACTCAACTTTGAAAATTACAACATAAAAGAATTCCAACACACAAAGCTCCCTTTAAATTGACTGGATCATTCCATATAAAGTCAGACTGTCAGAAAATATAAAACTAACACTATACACAGTCAATCTGTGAATAAACAGAAATTCAAATCAGGAATCCAGGTTATGAGTCAGTATGTTGTTTCAGTGCTAATTCTTTTTGCTTCTTATTTTTGTAGACTTTATCTTTACTCCAGGTATTACCTACTAATTTATGCTTTTACATGAGCTGAACAATACAATATTTTATTTTATCACATATTCCCAAAGTATAATTTTATATAGCTTTATAAAATGTTATATAATAAGGATTTATAGATACATATAGAGTGTTTAATCAAATCATTGTGCATATATCTATGACCTCAAACACTATTAAACTTATGTACATTTATTCTTTTATTAATATTCAAGAATGTATTATCAACAATAGGTATATTTTGTTATATTTTATAATTTATTTTTCTAAAGAAAATGAATTATTTGTTCAGTATTTTACCATTCCTTTCAACCTTATTCCTGTTAACTACTATTCTATGCTCTGATTTCATGAAGTCAACTGTTTTAAAATATACGTATAAGTGAGAATATACAATATTTATCTTATGGTTCCTGGCTTATTTCATTTACTATAATGTCCTTTGAATTCATCTGTGTTGCTGCTAAGTGACTTCAATTCACTCTTCTTTATGGTTGAAAGATAATGCATTGTATAAATATCCATTTTCTTTACTCATTCATGGGTAAAGTGCTTGAGCTGATCTTTTCAGTTGGCACCCAGATGCAGCTTTTCTATAATGACCATTCTAATTAATATTCTCACCAACAATGTGTAAGTATTCTCTTTTCTCAATACCAACTCAAACATTGAGTATAAGTGGAAGGTCCTCTCATTATGGTTTTATTTTTCATGTGTCTTTACTGGACAATTTTAAATCTGATCCACCCACGTTTTAAATGGTTGTTTTGCTGGTGTTTTAGTATTTTAGATTTTAACTCCATATCAGATGTATAGATTGAAAATATTTTCTACCACTCTATAGTTGTCATCTCATTTTTTGATTGTTTAGTGTGCTGAGCTGAAGACTATTTTTATTTTCTGCACTCTCATTTGTCTATGATTCCTCTTTTTATTTGTGCTTTTATATAAAAAGATTATCTCAAATTCAGATCATGTAGTATTTTCAGTATATTTTCCTGCATGGGTTTTTCAGATTTCATTTCAAATTTAACTATTTAATACAATTTGAGTTGTATTTCTGCATTTTATAAGTTTTCTATTTTCTTGAAATATTTCAATGACATTTGATTGGGAATACATTTAATCTGTGCAACATTTTTGAGTAGTATGGATATCTTACAATATTCATCATTATAGCCAATAAACATAGAAAATTATTTTTTAAAATAATTGCAACAGTGATTGTAAATGGAATTATTGCCTATATTTAATTTTAATGCTTCATTGATACTGTTTGAAAATATTTTTGATACAGTGTGAATGCTACTGTATTTGATTATTACTTCTATCTTATTTTTAAATTGCAAGTTCCTTTTTTCCTAGTTGAATATTTTCTTCTTAGTTTTCATTTTTATAACTTTGCTTTATTCCTGAGAATTCAATACATGCATAAAGTGAAATGATCCCATATATACCCAGTTTCCCCCACCAAGCTTTTCCCATAATATCCCTAGTTATATCCCCCTCCTATCTTCATGCATTCTTAAAAAAACCAAAAAGCAAAAGCCCCAAACTCGAAGGATAACTAGGAGCTGTCCATATGTACAAGAATGTAAAACAATCCATCGGACTATAAAATTCTACATTTTCTAAAATAAACAAAACCCCTTTTCTCTTAATTAGTTATTTTACGGATATTTTATTTTTGTTGTTGGTTTTTGTTTTGTTTTTTGTTTTTTTTTTTTTTTTTTCGAGACAGGGTTTCTCTGTGTAGTCCTGGCTGTCCTGGAACTCACTCTGTAGACCAGGCTGGCCTCGAACTCAGAAATCCGCCTGCCTCTGCCTCCCAAGTGCTGGGATTACAGGCGTGTGCCACCACGCCCGGCTTATGGATATTTACTTACATTTCAAATGTTATCCCCTTTCTTTGTTTCCCCTTTGAAAACACACTATCCCATCCCCCTCTCCCTGATCACCAACCTACCCACTCCCTCTTCCCTGTCCTGGCATTCGTGAACACTGGGGCATCGAGCCTTCTCAGGACCAAGGGCCTCTCTTCCATTTGATGTCCAACAAGGCCATCCTCTGCTGCACATGTATCTGGAGCCATGGGTCCCTCCATGTGTACTCTTTGATTGATGGTTTAGTCCCTGGGAGCTCTGGTAGTACTGGCTGATTCATATTGTTGTTTTTCCTATGGCACTGTAAAGCCCTTCAGCTCCTTGGGTCCTTTCTCTAGCTCCTCCACTGGGGACCCTGTGCTCAGATCAATGGCTGGCTGAGAGTGTCCCCCGCTGTATTTGTCA
The DNA here is from genome assembly GCA_964023405.1 of Apodemus agrarius. NCBI lineage: Eukaryota > Metazoa > Chordata > Mammalia > Rodentia > Muridae > Apodemus > Apodemus agrarius. Next base: position 140,406,378 of record OZ030010.1, on the reverse strand, counting down.
TGCACTGGCAAAGCCTTCCAGGAGACAGCTATATCAGGCTCCTGTCAGCAAGCACTTGCGGGCATACATAATAGTGTCTGGGTTTGGTAATTGTATATGGGATGGATCCCTAGGTGGGGCAGTCTCTGGACAGTCTTTCATTAGTTGCTGCTCCACACTTTGTTTCTGTATCTCTTCCTATGTGTATTTTGTTTCCTAAGAAGGACCAAAGTATCCATACTTTGGTCTTCCTTCTTGAGCTTAATTTGGTCTGTCAATTGTATCTTGGGTATTCCGAGCTTCTGGGCTAATATCCATTGATCAGTGAGTACATACCATGTGTGTTCTTTTGTGATTGGGTTACCTCACTCAGGATGATATTTTCTAGTTCTATCCATTTGCCTCAGAATTTGCGGAATTCACTGTTTTTGATTGCCGAGTAGTATTTCATTGTGTAAATGTACCAAATTTTCTGCATCCATTCCTCTATTGAGGGACACCCGGGTTATTTCCAGCTTCTGGCTATTATAAATAAGGCTGTTATGAACATAGTGGAGCATGTGTCCTTAGTACATATTGGAGAGTCTTCTGGGTATATGCCCAGGAGTGGTATAGCTGGGTCCTCAGGTAGTACTATGTCCAATTTTCTGAGGAACCTTCAACCTGATTTCCAGAGAGGTTGTACCAGCTTCCAATCCCACCACTGTTTCTCTTTCTCCACATCCTCACCAGCACCTGCTGTCTCCTGAGTTTTTGATCTTAGCCATTCTGACTGCTGTGAGATAGAATTTCAAGGTTTTTTTGATTTGCATTTCCCTGATGACTAAGGATGTTGAACATTTCTGTAAGTGCTTCCTAGCCATTAAGAATTTGTTTAGCTCTGTACCCCATTTTAATAGAGTTATTTGGTTCTCTGGAATCTAACTTCTTGATACACACACACACACACACACACACACACACACACACACATAATATTAGCCCTCTATCGGATGAAGGGTTGGTAAAGACCTTTTCCAATTTTGTTGGTTGCTGTTTTGTCCTATTGACAGTGTCCTTTGCCTTACAGAAACTTTAATTTTATGAGATCCCCTTTGTCAATTCTTGATTTTAGAGCATAAGCTATTAGAGTTCTGTTCATTAAAATTTCCCTTGTGCCCATGTGCTCAAAACTCTTCCCGAATTTCTTTTCTAGTAGTTTCAGTGTGTTTGGTTGTATGTGTAGGTCCTTGATCTACATGGACTTGAGCTTTGTACAAGGAGATAAGAATGGATCTATTTGCATTTTTCTGCATGCTGCCATCCAGTTGAAGCAGCACAATTTGTTAAAAATGCTGTCTTTTCTCCCCTGGATGGTTTTAGCTCCTTTGTCAAAGATCAAGTGACCATAGGTATGTGGGTTCATTTCTGGGTCTTCAATTCTATTCCATTGATCTACCTGCCTGTCACTGTTCCAAGACAATGCAGTTATCACTATTGCTCTGTAGTTCAGGTTGAAGTTTGGGATGCCGATTCCCCCAGAAGTTCTTTTATAGTTGAGAATAGTTTTCACTATCCTTGATATGTTGTTATTCCAGATGAATTTGAGAATTGCCCTCCAAGAGGGCAAGAGAGAACAAAAGAGCAAGAGAGCCAAGAAACAAGAGCACTAATGTTAGTTTCACTGTGTCTCTGTTTGTGTTTCCTTGATCTGTCCATTGATGAGAGTAGGTGTTGAAGTCCCCCACAATTACTGTCTGAAGTACAATGGGTGCTTTTAGCTTTAGTAAAGTTTCTTTTTTTTTTCTTTTTATTGGATATATTCTATATTTACAATTCATTTCCCCTTTTCTGGTTCCCCACCCCCCAAAGGTCCCATATGCCCTTTTCCCTCCCCGTGCTCCCTCATTCACCACTTCCCACTTCCCTGTTCTGGTATTCCCCTACACTGATACTTTGATCCTTTCTAGCACCAGGGTCCACTCCTTTCTTCCTGTCAGACATCATTTGGTATGTGAATTGTATCTTTTGTGTTCCAAGATTCTAGGCTAATATCCACTTATCAGTGACTGCATACCATGGGTATTCTTTTGAGACTGGGTTACCTCACTTAGTATGATGCTCTCCAGCTCCATACATTTCTCTAAGAATTTCATGAATTCATTGTTTCTAATGGCTGAACAGTACTCCATTGTGTATATATACACATTTTTTGTATCCATTCCTCTGTTGAGGGACATCTGGGTTCTTTCCAGCTTCTGGCTATTATATATAAGGCTGCTATGAACATAGTGGAGCATGTATCCTTATTGCATGTTGGGGAATCTTCTGGGTATATTCCCAGGAGTGGTATGGCTGGGTCCTCGGAAGTATCATGTCCAGTTTTCTGAGGAACCGCCAGACTGATTTCCAGAGTGGTTGTACCAGCTTGGAGTCCCACCAGCAGTGCAGGAGTGTTCCTCTTTTTCCACATCCTCGCCAACAACTGATATCTTCTGAGTTTTTAATCTTAGCCATTCTGACTGGTGTGAGGTGAAATCTCAGGGTTGTTTTGATTTGCATTTCCCTAATGACTAATGATGTTGAACATTTTTTAAGGTGTTTCTCAGCCATCCGAATTTCTTCAGGTGAAAAGTCTTTGTTTAGCTCTGTACCCCATTTTTGGATAGGGTTATTTGGTTTTCTGGGGTCTAACTTCTTGAGTTCATTGTATACATTGGATATTAGCCCTCTGTCAGATGTAGGGTTAGTGAAGATCTTTTCCCAATTTGTTGGTTGCCAATTTGTCCTTTTGACAATGTCTTTTGCCTTACAGAAACTGTAATTTTATGAGGTCCCATTTGTCTATTCTTGCTCTTAGAGCATAAGCAATTGGTGTTCTGTTCAGGAATTTTCCCCCTGAGCCAATGTTCACAAGGGTCTTCCCCAGTTTCTTTTCTATTAGTTTAAGTGTGTCTGGTTTTATGAAGAGGTCCTTGATCCACTTGGAGTTGAGCTTAGTGCAAGGAGATAAGTGTGGATCAATTCTCATTCTTCTGCATGTTGACCTCCAGTTGAGCCAGCACCATTTGTTGAAAAGGCTATCTTTTTTCCACTGGATGTTTTCAGCTCCTTTGTCGAAGGTCAATTGGCCATAGATGTGTGGGTTCAATTCTGGGTCTTCAATCCTATTCCATTGATTCGCCTCCCTGTCACTGTACCAATACCATGCAGTTTTTAACACTACTGATCTGTAGTATTGCTTGAGGTCCGGGATATTGTTTCCCCAGAAGTTCTTTTACTGTAGATGATAGTTTTAGCTATCCTGGGTTTTTTGTTATTCCAGATGAATTTGAGAATTGCTCTTTCTAGCTCTGTGAAGAACTGAGTTGGGATTTTGATGGGGATTGCATTGAATCTGTATATTGCTTTGGGCAAGATTGCCATTTTGACTATCTTAATCCTGCCAACCCACGAGCATGGAAGATTTTTCCATTTTCTGATGTCTTCTTCAATTTCCTTCTTCAAAGACCTGAAGTTTTTGTCATATAAATCTTTCACTTGTTTGGTTAGAGTCACACCAAGATATGTTATATTGTTTGTGGCTATTGTGAAGAGTGTCATTTCCCTAATTTCTTTCTAGGCCAGCTTATCCTTTGAGTATAGAAAGGCTACTGATTTGCTTGAGTTGATTTTATAACCAGCCACTTTGCTGAAGTTGTTTATCAGCTCTAGGAGTTTTCTGGTGGAGTTTTTTGGGTCACTTAAGTATACTATCATATAATCTGTGAATAGTGATAGTTTGACTTCTTCCTTTCTGATTTGTATCCCTTTGACTTCCTTATGTTGTCCAATTGCTCGAGCTAGTACCTCAAGTACTATACCTCAAGTACTATATTGAAGAGATATGGTGAGAGGGGGCAGCCTTGTCTAGTCCCTGATTTTAGTGGGATTGCTTCAAGTTTCTCTCCGTTCATCTTGATGTTGTCTATTGGTCTTCTGTACATTGCTTTTACTATGTTTAGATATGGGCCTTGAATTCCTGTTCTTTCCAAGACTTTTAGCATGAAAGGATGCTGAATTTTGTCAAATGCTTTTTCAGCATCCAATGAGATGACCATGTGGTTTTTTTCTTTGAGTTTGTTTATGTAGTGGATTACGTTGATGGATTTCCATATATTGAACCATCCCTGCATCCCTGGGATAAAGCCAACTTGATCATGCTGAATGATCGTTTTGATGTGTTCTTGGATTCGGTTGGCAAGTATTTTATTTAGAATTTTTGCATCAATATTCATAAGGGAAATTGGCCTGTAGTTCTCTTTCTTAGTTGGATCTTTGTGTGGTTTTGGTATCAGGGTAATTGTGGCTTCATAGAATGAGTTGGGTAGTGTTCCTTCTGTTTCTATTTTGTGGAATAGTTTAAAGAGTATTGGTATTAGGACTTCTTGGAAGGTCTGATAGAATTCTGTACTAAAACCATCTGGCTCTGTGCTGTTTTTGGTTGGAAGACTTTCTATGACCCCTTCTATTTCTTTGGGGGTTATGGGTCTGTTTAGACGATCTATTTGATCCTGATTTAATTTTGGTATTTGGTATCTGTCTAGGAAATTGTCCATTTCCTCCAGACTCCCCAGTTGTGGTGAGTATAGGCTTGTTTAGTAGGATCTGATGATTTTTTTTTAATTTCCTCAGTTTCTGTTGTTATATCCCCCTTTTCAATTCTAATTTTGTTAATTTGGATACTGTCTCTGTGCCCATTGGTTATTCTGGCTAAGGGTTTATCTGGCTTGTTGATTTTCTCAAGAAACCAGTTCCTGTTTTTGTTGATTCTTTGTATGGTTCTCTTTGTTTCTACTTGATTGATTTCAGCCCTTAGTTTGATGATTTCCTGTCTTCTACTCCTCCTGCATGAATTGGCTTCTTTTTGTTCCAGGGCTTTCAGGTGTGCTGTTAAGCTACTAGTGTATGCTCTCTCCTGTTTCTTTTTGGAGGCACTCCAGGCTATGAGTTTTCCTCTTAGCACTGCTTTCATTCTGTCCCATAGCTTCAAATAGGTTGTACCTTCATTTTCATTGAATTCTAAAAAGTCTTTGATTTCTTTCTTTATTTCTTCCTTGACCAAGGTGTCATTGAGTCGAGTATTGTTCAGTTTCCATGTGTATGTGGCTTTCTGTTGTTTTTCTTGCTATTGAAGACCACTTTCATTCCACAGTGATCTGATAGCAGGCAAGGGATTAGTTAGATCTTCTTGTATTTGTTGACATCTGTATTGTGACCAATTATATGATCGATTTTGGAGAAGGTACCATGTGGTACTGAGAAAAAGGTATATTCTTTTGCTTTGGGGTGAAATGTTCTATATATATCTGTTAAATCCAGTTGGTCCAAAGCTTCAATTAGTTTCACTGTGTCCCTGTTTAGTTTCTGGTTTCCTGATTGGTCCATTGAGGATAGTGGAGTGTTGAAGTCACCCACAATTATTGTGTTAAGTGTAAAGTGTGCTTTAAGCTCTAGTAGAATTTCTTTTAAGAATGAGGGTGCCCTTGCATTTGGCGCATAGATGTTCAGTATTGAGAGTTCTTCTTGGTGAATTTTTCCTTTGACCAGCAAGAAGTGACCTTCTGTGACTCTTTTGATGACTTTAGGTTGAAAGTCAATTTTATCTGATATTAGAATGGCTACTCTGGCTTGTTTCCTGAGACCATTTGCTTGTAAAATTGTCTTCAAGCCTTTTTCTCTAAGGTAGTGTTTGTCTTTGACTCTGAGGTGTGTTTCTTATATGCAGCAAAATATAGGGTCCTGTTTCTGTATCCAGTCTGTTAGTCTATGTCTTTTTATTGGGGAATTGAGTCCATTGATGTTAAGAGATATTAAAAAATAGTAATTATTACTTCCTAAAATTTTTGACGTTATTTTTTTATATTTGAGTGGTTATCTTCTTTTGTGTTTGATGAGAGAGGCTTTCTATCTTTCTTCTTCTGGGGTGTGGTTACCCTCCTTGTGTTGGTGTTTTTCCCCTATTATCCTTTGTAGGGCTGGGTTTGTGGAAAGATAACATGTAAATTTGGTTTTGTTATGGAATACTTTGATGTCTCCATCTATGGAGATCAAGAGTTTTACTGGGTAAAATAGTTTTGGCTGTAATTTGTGTTCTCTTAGAGTCTGCATGATATCTGCCCAAGATCTTCTAGCTTTCATGGTCTCAGGTGAGAATTTGGAGTAATCCTGATAGGTCTTCCTTTATATGTTATTTGGCCTTTTTCTCTTACTGCCTTTAATATTCTTCCTTTGTTTAGTACATTTGTGGTTTTGATTATTATGTGACGGGAGGTATTTCTGTTCTGGTCCAGTCTGTTTGGAGTTCTGTAGGCTTCTTGTTTATTCATGGGTATCTCTCCCTTTAGTTTGGGGAAGTTTTCTTCCATAATTTTGTAGATGATATTTGCTGGCCCTTTAAATTGTATATCTTCCCTCTCATCTATGCCTATAACCCTTAGGTTTGGTCTTTTCATTGTGTCCTGGATTTCCTGGATGTTTTGGGTTACAAGCTTGTTGCATTTTGCATTTTCTTTGACTGTTGAATCAATGGTTTCTATGGTATCTTCAGCATCTCAGATTCTTTCTTTTATCTCTTGTATTCTATTGTTGATATTTGCATCTATGGCCCCTGATTTCTTCCCAAGGTTTTCTATCTCCAAAATTGTCTCCCTTTGCTATTTCTTAATTGTTTCTACTTCAGTTTTTAGATGGTTTTGCTCAGATCTTCTGCTTGCTTGTTTTTATTTTCATGTATTTCTTTAAGAGATTTTTGTGTTTCCTCTTTCATGCCTTCTACTTGTTGACCCACGTTCTCCTGCATTTCTTTATGTGATTTTTGTAATTCTGCCTTATTGGCTTCTATTTTTTTATCCATATTCTCCTGAATTTCTTTAAGTGATTTTTGTGTTTGCCTTGTAAGGGCTTCTAATTTTTGATCCATTTTCTCCTGAATTTCTTTAAGAGATTTATCTATGTGTTCCTCTATCAGCATCCTGACCAGTGATTTTAGATCCAAATCTTGTTTGTCTGGTGTGTTGGGGTATCTGGGACTTTCTGCTGTTGGGAACTGGGTTCAGATGCTGCCATATTGCCTTGATTTCTGTTAGTAATGTTCCTACATTTGCCTTTTGCCATCTTGTTATCTCTGGCCTTAGTTGGTCCTGTAGTCACTAGCTGGTGCTTGAACTTCCTGTGGGCTAGTAAGGCTATTTCCCCACCACTGGATGACTGGGTTTCCCCTGGCACAGATTGCTGATGTGTTGTTCTCCTCTTGGGTGCTGTTTGACCCCTGGTGTATCTTGCTCCAAGCAATGTTATATTCGGTTATCTCTGTGGACCTGATGCTGCTTGTCTTCTCTGGTTCTGCTTGCTTAGTCCAGTCAGCAGCAAGGATGCTGGAGGTGGCTGCAGGGAATGGGGAGTGAGGAGTATGGGGTCTCCCATGAGGCAGAGAACCCTCCCATTCTTAGATGACTGGCTGGCACGCTGAGTCCCCAGAGATCTTAAGCTTGGGATATCTTGGGTATCTGGTTCTGCCTGCTCAATCCAAGCATCCTCCACTAAGTTGGCTTCAGTTGTGCGGTGTGCAGGGTTCCCCTCAGGGTGCAGAGCCCATGCTTGGTTGGGGCCCAGGAACCGCTACTTTGCCCAGATCGCTGCCTGACAGCCTTGAGTCCTCAGAGATCCCAAATTCTGGATATCACGAGTACCTGGTTCAGCTTGCTTAGTCCAGACAGCTGCAAGGATGCTGGTGGTGGCCGCGGGAAGTGTGGGGAGTGTGGCTTGCAGAGTCTCCCGCAGGGCAGAGAACCCACACCCTGCTAGAACACAGGAACTGCTGTTCTGCCAAGCTCCCGGTTCTTAGATGACTGGCTGCTGGCCCAAGTCCCCAGAGATCTTAAGCTTGGGTTATCTCAGGTATCTGGTTCTGCCTGCTCAATCTAAGTGGCTGCCACCAAGATGACCGCGGTTGCGCAGGTAGTGTTTATTTTTGACACTGAGGTACATTTCCTGTTTGTAGCAAATGCTGGGTCCTGTTTATGTATCCAGTCTGTCTATGTCTTTTTATTGGTATATTGAGTCTATTGATGTTAAGAGATATTAAGGAATACTGATTGTTGCTTCCTGTTACTTTTGATGTTATTTTTATGTTTGTGTGGTTGTCTTCTTTTCAGTTTGTTGAAAGATTACTTTCTTGCTTTTCCTAGGGTGAGGTTTTCCTCCTTGTGTTGACATTTTCCATCTATTATCCTTTGTAGGGCTGGATTTATAGACAGATATTGTGTAAGTTTGGTTTTATCATGGAATATCTTGGTTCCTCCATCTATGATGATAGAGAATTTTGCTGGGTATAGTAGTCTGGGCTGACATTTGTGTTCTCTTAGGATCAGTCTGTATGAGATCTGCCCAGGATCTTCTTGCTTTCATGGTCTCTGGTGAGAAGTCTGGTGTAATTCTGATAGGTCTTCCTTTATATGTTACTTGGCCTTTTTCCCTTACTGCTTTTAATACCTTTCCTTTGTTTAGTGCATTTGGTGTTTTGATTGTTATATGAAAGGAGGAATTTCTGTTCTGGTCCAGTCTGTTTGGAATTCTGTAGGCTTCTTGTATGTTCATGGGCATCTCTCTCTTTAGGTTAGGGAAGTTTTCTTCTATCATTTTGTTGAAGATATTTACTGGCCCTTTAATTTGGGAATCTTCACTCTCTTCTGTACCTATAATCCTTAGGGTTGGTCTTCTCATTGTGTCCTCAATTTTCTGGATATTTTGGGTTAGGAGCTTTCTGTTTTTTGCGTATTTATTTTTTAACTGTTATGTCAATGTTTTCTATGGCATACTCTACACCTGAGATTCTTTCTTCTGTCTCTTGTATTCTTTTGGTGATGCTTGCATCTATGACTCCTGATCTCTTTGTAGATCTTCTATCTCCAGCATTATCTCTCTTTGTGATTTCTTTATTGCTTCTATTTTTATTTTTAGATCCTGAATGGTTTTGTTCAACTCCTTCACCTGTTTGGTTATATTTTCCTATAATTCTTTTTTTTAAATTTTTATTTTCTATATTCTATGTTTACATTCCAAAGGCTTTCCCCTTTCCCAGTTACCCCCCCACCATATGTCCCATAATTCCTCTCCCCCCCTCCTATTCCCCACTCATTCCCCCCCACACACGATTTCTCTGTTCTGGGTCTACAATACTGGATCCAATCTTTACAGGCCCAGGGTCCTCTCCTTTCTTCTTCTTGGGAGTTATTTGACTTGCTAATTGTGCCTTGAGTATTTAGGGCTTCTGGGCTCATTAATATCCACTTAACAGTGATTGCATTTCATGTGTATTGTTTTGTGATTGGGTTAGCTCACTTAGGATGATAGTTTCCAGATCTAATCATTTACCTACAAATTGCATGAGTTCATTATTTTTAATTGCTGAGTAGTACTCCATTGTATAAATATACCACATTTTCTGTATCCATTCCTCCTTTGAGGGATATCTGGGCTCCTTCCAATTTCTGGCTATTATAAACAAGGCTGCTATAAACATAGTGGAGCATGTGTCTTTATTGTATGCAGAGGAATCCTCTGGGTATATGCCTAGGAGTGGTATGCCAGGGTCCTCTGGAAGTGGCATGCCCAATTTTCTGAGGAACCGCCTATAATTCTTTAAGGGATTTTTGTGTTTCCTCTTTAAGGGCATACCTATTTACCTGTGTCCTTCTTAAAGTCCTCTATCATCATTCTGAGACATGATTTTAAATCAGATTCTTGCTTTTCTTGTGTGTGTTATGGTATCCAGGGCTCTCTGTGGTGGGAGAACTTGGTTCTGGTGATGCAATGTAGACTTGGTTTCTGTTGCATATGTTCTAGACCTTGCCTTTTGCCATCTGGGTGTCTGTGGTAATAACTGGTCTTGCTGTCTCTGACTGTGGCTTTTCCCTCCTGCAAGCCCATGTATCAGTACTCCTGGGAGACCAGTTATCTCAGGGAGGAAGTTAGGTATGGAGAGCTATAGTACAGGGTCAGCTTTGGGGTGGAGACAGAAACCAGAAGGATCCAGTCCTCAGCTGATCCTTGGTTCCTATGTTCTTATGGCCCTCAGTGGGTCCCTCTTGGGCAAAGAGTTTGAAGAGTAGTAGTGGTTTTACCTGTGCTCACAGATATGTAGGTACTCCTGGGAGACCAGCTCTCTCCTGGAGATATTTGTGTATGTAGCTCTGTGGCCCAGGATCAGCTCTGGGTGCAAATGGAAATTGGAAGACTCCTGTTCCAGGCTGCCCCTTAGTTCCTGTGTCCTGAGGGTTATTCACAAGTTCCTCTGAGCAGCAGTGCTGGTCTTACCTGAACTCAAAGTCGTGTCTGCACTCCTGTGAAGATTGCTCACTCCTAGTGCTACCTGAGAATGAGGTGACAGAGGATTGTGACAGAGAATTGACTCTAGCCTAGCCGCCAGTTTTTGTTTTTGTTTTTTTTTGTCTTAGTTTTTACTGTTGTGAAAAAATAATACCATTTCGAAAAGCAACTCAGGGAGGAAAGGATCATTTCAGATTACAATTTATATTTTATCATGCATGGAAGTCGGGGGAAGAACCTGGAGGCAAGAACTGAATCAGAGTTCATGGAGGAATACTTTTTACTGGCTCCCTCCCTACTCATTATTCAGCATATACCCAGAGGATTCCCCTGCATGCAATAAGGACACATGCTCCACTATGTTCATAGCAGCCTTGTTTATAATAGTGAGAAGTTGGAAGGAGCCCAGATGTCCCTCAAAGGAGGAATGGATACAGAAAAAGTGATATATATATATATATATATATATATATATATATATATATATATATAATGGAATACTACTCAGCAATTAAAAATAATGAATTCATGCAATTTGTAGGCAAATGGTTAGATCTGGAAAATATCATCCTAAGCGAGTTAACCCAATCCCAAAAGAATGCACATGAAATGCAAAAACTGATAAGTGGATATTAATGAGCCCAGAAGCCCTAAATACTCAAGGCACAATTAGCAAGTCAAATGATTCCCAAGAAGAAGAAAGGAGAGGACCCTGGGCCTGAAAAGATTGGATCCAGTTTTGTAGGAGAGTACCAGGACAGAGAAATGGTAGGGGGGTGACTGGGGAATAGTTGGGGGGAGATAACTTATGGGACGTATGGTGGGGGGGACTGGGAAAGGGGAAAGCCTTTGGAATGTAAACAAAGAATATAGAATAAAAAGAAAAGAAAAAGAAAAAAAGGAAAATTCCCTATAGATTTGCTTGTAGGCAATTTGATAGCGGCATTTTCTCAGCTGAGGTTTTTCTTCCAAAATAAGTCCACCTTGTGTTGGAAAAGACTCACCAAGACACCTGTCAGCTTTCCCCCTAATGCTTCAGTAAGGGTTAGGGATCATCTACCCCATGTATGCCAGGACTTTGATTGGCTTGATAATGTGTAGGCCTTGTATAATTAATCTACCAATCAAGTTGTGTTCATTGGTTCAATAGGGGAACAACTGTTATGAGATAATCCATAACTATTTTATTGAAATTATGACCTACACCAAAGGAAGGAAATTTCATTTCCTTCCTTTTTTCCTTAATAGCAACATTAATTTTTCACGTTTAGTTTGCCAAGCATTTTTTAGTTTAAAATATATATTATATATTATGTATTTTAATAAATTATTTTATTTATTTACATCCCAAATTTTGACCTCCTCCCAGTCCCCTCTTCGCAGAGTTCTTCCCTCAAATCCTTCCCCCTTCACCTCTGAGAGCTTATCCCACCCCTGTTTCCCTGAACCTGGGGTATTGATTTTCTCTACAGGAATAGGCACATCCTCTCCCACTGAGGCCAGGCAAGGCAGTTCTCTGTTATATATGTTCAGGGGCCTCCGACCAGCCTATATATGCTCATTGGTTAGTGACTTAGACTCTGCGAACTCCCAGGAATTCAGGTTAGTTGACCCTGTTGGTCTTCCTATAGGGTTGCCATCCTCTTCAGTTCCTTCAGTCTTTTCCCTAACACTTCCATAGGGGTCCCTGATCTCAGTCCAATGCTTGGCTGTGAATATCTGCATCTGTTTCAGTCAGCTGTTCGTAAAGCTTCTCAGAGGACAGCTATGCTCCTGTCTGCATGCACAACATAGCAGCAGCGGTAGTGTCAGGGATTTGTGCCAGCCCATGGGAAACATCCCAAATTGTACTGTTCACTGGTTGGCCATTCATTCAGTCTCTGCTACATATTTGTCCCTGCATTTCTTTTAAACAGGAGCAATTTTGGGTTGAACATTTTGTAGGTGGGTTGGTGTTCCCATCCTTCTACTGGGGGTCCTGTCTGACTGCTTATTGGAGGTAGTCTCTTCAGGTTCCAAATCCTCACTCTTGGGTATTTCAGCTAATGTCATCCACATTGAATCCTGGTCTCTGGGACTTTCTAGTGAGCCTCCCCACACCCTTCACTCCTATCCCTCACCCCCAGGAGCTAAATATTTCTATTAATTTTCTTGGTCCTCTGGGCCACTCTCCACGTCTTCCCATATACCTGATCCTGCCCCTTCTTTTCTCTTCTCCCTCTCCCACACAGGTCCTTCCTTCCCTTTGCCTCCCATGATTATTTCATTCCCCTTTCTTACTGGATTTTAAACATCCTCACTTGGGCCTCCCTCCTTGTTTAACTTCTTAGGGTCTCAGGGGTATATCATGGATATTCTCTACTCACATATCAGTGAGTAAATACCATGCATGTCATTTTAGATCTGGGTTTCATCACTCAGGATGACATTTTCTATTTCCACCTACTTGCCTGTAAAATTCATGATGTCCTTGATTTTAAGAGCAAAATATTTCATTATGAAAATGAACCACAGTTTTTGTATCCATTCTTCAGTTGAGGGTCATCTGGATTGATTCTGGTTTCTGGCTATTATGGATAAAGCTGCTTTTAATGTAGTGGAGCATATGTCCTTGTGGTATTGTGGGGGCATCTTTTGGGTATATGCCCAGGAATGGTATAGCTGGGTCTTTAGGTAGAACTATTTCCAATTTTCTGAGAAACAACCAGATTGATTTCCAGAGTGGTTGTACCAGTTTGCAAACCCACCAGCAATAGAGGAGCGTTCCTCTTTCTCCACATTCTTGCCAGATTGTGCTGTCACTTGAAAATTTTTTTTTTGATTTTAGCTATTCTAATATTTGTAAGGTGTAATCTCAGGTCATTTTTATTTACATTTCCTTGATGACCAAGGACTTTAAATATTTTTTAACTGTTTCTCAGCCATTTGAGTTTCTTCTGTTGTGAATTCTCTGTTAATCTCTAAACCCCATTTTTAAATTGGGTTATTTGAGTTTTTTGGAGTCTACATTCTTGAATTCTTTATATATTTTGGATATTAACCCTCTATTAAGTGTAGGGTGAGTGAATATCTTTTACTAATTTGAAGACTGATGTTTTGTCCTATTGACAGTGTTCCTTCCCTTACAGAAGCTTTCAGTTTCAAGACGTCCCATTTATCAATTTTTGATTGTTTATCTGATCTTGATTTAATTTTGATATGTGGTAACTATCTAGAAAATCACCTATTTCATCTAGATTTTTCAGTTTTGTTGAGCATAGGCTTTTATAGTAAGACCTGATGATATTTTGGTCTGTCCATTGGTGAGAATTCAGTGTTGAAGTTTCTCACTATTATTGTGTGGGGTTCAATATATGATTTGAACTTTAGTAAAGTTTTCTCTTATGAATATGGGTGCCCTTGCATTTGGAGCACAGATGTTCAGAATTGAGACTTCATCTTGGTGGATTTTTTTTTGATGAATATGAAGTGTCCTCCTCATCTGTTTTGATTACTTTTGGTTAAAAGTCTATTTTATTGGATATTAGAATGGGTACTCCAGCTTGTTCCTTTGGACTTTTTGCTTGGAAAACTGTTTTTCGGTCCTTACTCTAAGGTAGTGTCTATCATTTTTTCTGTGCTGTTTCTTGTATGCAGCAGAATGCTGGATCCTGTTTCCATATTTAGTCTATTAACCAGTATCTTTTTATTGGGGAAATTGAGTCCATCTGTGTTGAGAGATGTCATTGACCAATTATTGTTAGTCCATGTTATTTTGTTATTGGAGGTGGTACTCTGTGTGTGTGTGTGTGTGTGTGTGTGTGTGTGTGTGTGTATTTCTCTTCTTTTTGGTTTGTTGTGGTCTGTTTAGTGTGTGTGTGTGTGTGTGTGTGTGTGTGTGTGTGTGTTTTCTTGGGTGTAGTTATCCTTTTTTGTGTTGGGGATTTCATTCCAGTAACCTCTGTAGGGCTGAATTAGTAGAAAGATATTGCTTAAATTTGATTATGTCCGTGGCTGATAAATACCTAAAGAAATGTTGAACATCCTTAATCATGATGGAAATGGAAATCAAAACAACACTGAGATTCCACCTCACACCAGTCAGAATGACTAGGGTCAAAAACTCAGGAGACAGCAGATGCTGGAGAGGATGTGGAGAAAGAACACTCCTCCATTGCTGGTGGGATTGCAAGCTGGTAAAACCACTCTGGAAAACAGTCTGGCGGTTCCTCAGAAAATTAGACATAGTACTACCTGAGAACCCAGCTATACCACTCCTGGACATATACCCAGAAGATGCTCCAACATGTAATAAGGACACATGTACCACTATGTTCATCGCAGCCTTATTTATAATAGCCAGAAGCTGGAATGAACCAGATGTCCCTCAACAGAGGAATGGATAAAGAAAATGTGATACATTTACACTATGGTCTACAGATGTCACCACTATTCCAGCTTAGCTGATTATAACACATTTCTCCCTCTTGATCTAGTTCTACTCCTTCTATGTAGCTCTTCCTGGCAAACATCCCATAGCTCTGGTGACTCAAACATGGTGGGATCTCTAATACAGTCTAGGTTTCATTTTCATAATTTCAGAGGGTTAGAGTCCATGTGGGGAATATGGTAACAGGCAAACAGCATGGCCTTGGGACATTAGCTGAGAGCTTACATATAATCCACAAACATGAAGTAAAGAGGTACAAGCATAAAGATGGTATGGACTTTTAAAACCTCAAAGCCTACAACCCCAGTGATACTCTCCTCCAAAAAGTCCATACCTTTTCTAATGAAGCCATACCTCTTAATCCTTCTCAAATAGTTCTACCAACTGGGCACTCAGCATTTAACTATATGAGCCTTGTATGCTATTCATCCATTTTACCATATCCTTTGGTGGTATCTCTGCACACACACACACACACACACACACACACACACACAAACACACACACACCAAGTGTAGGGAGTTGAGAACAGCTGACAGTGGGAGAAGTGCTCTTCTTCACCAATCAGTTGTCCATTTCTAGAAGGTTAGCCCTGAAAACATATGGAATGAACAGGTTATATTTCAAAATTATGTATGTATATGTACATATTTGCATGAATAACAATTATGGAGGAAAAGGGGGCATGAATTTGAAGGAGAGTGGGCTGGGTATATGGTAGCATTTAGAGGGAGAAAAAGGTAGGGAAGTAATGCTGAAACTATATTATAATTTCAAGAAATAAAGGAAAAATATGACGTATGTGAACTATTCTCATTCAAACCATCACAGAAGTTCAATATTTACTTATTCTTAAAAACAAAAGGTAGTTTGAATGATTGAAGAGTGTGACTCAGTCAACTACAGTAAGTAATAAAGGTACTATTGCATATTTCTAATGAGTATAAATGCAGTTGCTTGTGTACTAAGGAAAGGATGATGTAAAATTGGCTGAATAGATATTAAAGGAAATGAACTATAAGTACAACTGCAATTCACATTTTTTCTTCTTAAAGCCATATCTGCTTTCTGAGTTTTTACTCCTTTTGTTTTTGTGACGTGAAATCAATCTTAAGTATAAGGTAGCAGTATATAAAATTGAAAACCTATTAGTAATTATATCCTTGATTGTTTTACTATCAATCAGTAAGAAAATGAAAAGGGCTTAGCATTAATTACCTGATCTAAAAAAAAAAAAACAATGAAAAACTAAAATCTCATCCAAATGTAATAGTGATAATTGCCGTGTGTAGGCTATTCAAGAACTTATTCACATGTCCTGTGATTATACCTTCATTTTATCCTACTGATGATTATTTCTCTCTGGGGCACCATGATTCACAGGATAAAGCTCAATGTAGCAGCAATATTGCACAAAGAAGGTGGATATGAGACATAAAATTAGGTCAATTAAGCATATATAATAATCTTTGAACAAGTTAAATGTGTTCATAACAGAATGCTTTGTTAGCATAAACCATATGTGCCTCACTCATGTGACAATGATTTTATGTTGTGTTGAATCCTATCCATGTTGTGTTGAATGTTATTAAAATCAGTAGAAGTTATGCTATAGGCAAAAATGATAATAGCTTTATTGCTTTTGGTTGTAAAGGATTATACATTAATAAGTCTGTAAGCTTTATCCCTGTATGTGAAGGAGCCCTATTTCTGGGCCAATAAGATGACTGATAATAGCCTGTATTGAGTGCCTTTCGGGTTTTTCTGAGCAGTACTTACAGAGTTATCTCACATCCAAGATTAGGAATTTTATTTAGTAACTCCACTGCTCTAAGCAGCATTGCATTATCTAGCTGTGCATGGTAAATCCCTCCAATCTTACTTTTGTATATATATTTTTTTAATTTGAATTGTTCTATAGTTGGTTTTTACATCTTTTCATACACACTTCCTTTAGTTTTTTTCTCCTAATCCTCACACTTTGTTTCTCTCATCCTCTATTTCTTTCCATGCTTAAATTTTTCTAGCTCCGGTATCTTTCCCTTTCCTTGTATCTATGTTCTACTTTTCCCCCTTAAGGCTGCAACCACTATATAATTTTCCCTTTGCTAGTTTCCTGGATTCTACATTTATTCCTTGTTAAACATAACTAAGCTATCAAAATTTGGATCACCCCCCTCAAAGTAGGCATGAAGCACTTTTATTCTGAGACTAGGTCATAAGTCATTTGCATATATGTTAATTTACTTACAGGTTTAATAATTTTGTTTTTCTTTAGATCTGAATAAAATTACATCATCCCATTGTGTATATGGACCACATTGTCATTGTGCATTAATTAGTTGATAGACATCTAGGCTGCTTTTGATTCTTAGGGATTGGTACCAGAGAAGTAATGACCATAGATGGACACATATCACTGTAATAGGAAGAAAAGCCCTTTAGGTATGTGCCTAGCAGTGGCATAGCTATGTCACATGGTAGACCTATTTCTACTCTTGTTTTTTGAGAAATCCCCACACTGAGCTCCAATATGACTGTACTAGTTTGTTCTTCTACCAAGAATGGTTAAATGTTCCCTTCTCTGTATATCTAAGCCAGTAATTGTTGTCACTCGTAATCTTCATTTTGACTGGGATTAGGTGGAATCTTTTCTAATGGTTTATTTATTCATTTATTTACAATTTTATAATTTGTCAATGAGTACAGATTTGTATTCTCTATTTCACTTTCGCCGTGTTTTCTGTTGTCCTCTATCTGTCTGCTTGAGTCAAAATCTGTGCCTGTCTGAATATTGTCTAGAGAATCTGTCCCTGGTTCTGTGTCACCAACAAAGAGTTTTGTTCTCTGTTTTGTTCAACACAAATAGATTCACATGGGAATTAATGAGTGATACTTTACAGAAGTCTTTAACCAGAATTCTACAAGGAATTAACCAACTTAGTGAAAAGACCACAAATGCCCCAGATAGCAAACACTATTATGAGCAACATGTTAATCAACAATATGTTTCCTTGAACATTTATGATGGATTTTTTTTAAGTTTAAGATCTTTTTTATTTTTTATATTGAGAACAGATTCCCCTTACATACAATGCATAATGATGAGAGTAGATTGGTTTTGGTAGGATGACAATTTTTCTCTGTTAATACTACTGATCCAAGAGAATCGCAGATCTTTCCATCTTCTGATATCTTCCTCAATGTTTTTCTTCAAGTACTTTGACATTTTTATCATACAAGTCTTTTGCTTGCTTGGTTAGAGTTATTCCAAGATATTTCATTTTTTATAGGTGCCTTTGGTGTTTGTTGTTTCCCTGAGTACCTTCTCTTTCACGTTTACAGGATGGCTACTGATTTCGTTTTATTTTTATATTTATTTATTTAATCTCGTACCCAGCTACTTTGCTGAGAGTGTCAACCAGGTATAGGAGTTCCCTGGTGAATTTTTTAGGATCACTTATATATACTATCATGTGATCTGAAAATGATGATAGTTAAGCCAGGGCTTGGGCTTGGGTGGTCTATTGCAGCACTAGGGGCTACCCTGAGGATTGGGTTTGGGTGAACAGAGAGAATGGAGATGCTCTTCTGGCAGTGTACCTACTGGCAGTTGTGACCTATGATTGAGCAGGGGGCTGGGACACAGCAAAATCATTGGAGAAGGAAGAGGAGTAGGGGTATTCCTATGGGATTCACAGAGAGAGTGGACTGAGAGAGTGGGGGCAGGGGGACATGCAGCAGCTGTTGCCTTGTGTCGCATGACTAGGGAGGACTCTGAGGACTGTGTCTGGAAGAACAGAGAGTGGAGAAGTTCTCTGGGCATTCTGGGAATCTAAAAGTAGTTTTAATCTATAATTTTCCAATGTCTAAGAACTTAGCACACATTTATTATAGGTTAGCCCCTGTGTTGTGGATTGGTATACAAAGTTCAGTGCTCTATATCTTCTCTTTTAGGGAACATAAAGTGTGATAAAAGTACAATGCAAATGGGAAGAGTTATATGAAGGAAGAATCTTGGAGTTGTATTGTTGATAGGTTAATTTTACCATGAGTACTATATACTTAGACAAGGGTTAACTAGGCACTCAAGTGAGAGCCAGATTAGTAATCATGCATTAAAACAGCCAGGTCAAAGACACCAACCCTTGCATAAGCCTGATCTTTGCCAAAGCTTTATTCTAGGAACTAAGAACCATGAGGCCTTCAGCAAGTTAATTAACCTCTCAGAGCATCCATTTCTGGAACTACTGAAGGGTTTTATGCAGAGGGATAGTTATATTTCTACTTCAGGAAGATTGGTTGAGTATCTGTGTAGAAAGTGGTTGGAAACAACAAAGCAGAAACAGGAACTGAGATGAGAGACCAGAGCTTTGTTGAGGACTGGATGTTTTCAAATGCAAGCTCTTTTATATGCATTCCCAGCATCTGGCAATGCCGGTGCTGACAATGATTCACCATATACAGTACTTACTTCAGGTTTGGCATGTAGCCAAAGAGCAGTGAGGAACTCTACCCCTCCTCCCTGGGAGCACACAGGGCCCATTCAGTATCCTTCCTTTAGACTATACTGGGCTTCTTGCCCTCCAATCCCCAGGCCTCACCAGCCCTGGGGAAATGACAGGCCCTGGGAATC
The DNA here is from genome assembly GCA_964023405.1 of Apodemus agrarius. Lineage (NCBI taxonomy): Eukaryota > Metazoa > Chordata > Mammalia > Rodentia > Muridae > Apodemus > Apodemus agrarius. The sequence continues at coordinate 140,386,986 of OZ030010.1, read as the reverse complement.
AGAGAGACAGTGCCGTTCCTCATCATGCTCAGCTGCCCTCCTGGCTGAGAGGTCATGGATTGTCCTGGAGGCAGCACAGCTTTCAGCCTATTTGCTCGGAGATTCTCATGGATGTAAACTTTCTTCCCCTTGCCTACCAAAATGACACACACAGCCTATATTTCTGCTGCAACAAAGCTAAGATGTAAATGGACAATACCTTTGAGCCCCCTGCCTGTAAAAGGGCTTGTCCAGGGAGATTTCTTTTTAAAGCCATCCATGATATTTGTTGCTGCTGTTATTGACCAGAGTGTTTATTGTTTTTATTTGGATGTCTTCAATAACCACTAAGATACAATACAGACAAGGTGTAGAAAATAAATAAGCTGTGTATCTTTCCTTAAATCAGTTTCCTCAATATATTTGTCATTGTGCCCTTTTACTGTATATGTACTAAGTGTTATGTAGAAATTATTTGGAGAAATTCTATTATAATCAATCTGGTATGGTAGGGAGTATTTGGGAAGTACAGTGTAATGAAGAGAGGTGTGGTTTCAGAGTTACCCTTGTACTTTATGACCTTTGTTACTAGACAGGTTAGCTAACCTTTTTGAGTCTGTTTCTTTGTCTTTAAAACCGATTTAGCACTTGAATATTTTCCTCAGCATTACAAGAAATGAACTAGGAAATTCTTTTAGTATATAAGAAGTAATTATAGGGCAGGAGATATGGCTCAGTGCTTGCACATGCAACTTCATATAACCACATGCACATATGAATGTTTATATACACAAACACAAGTATGTAACATTATGTTAAATATTTGAGTTTCTAACATTGGTAGGTAACTGTTGTTTGCTCATCATTGCTTCTGATTCTCACCTGAATAAAAAAAAAAGGTATAAAGAGATTCTGAAAAATAGGAAGAAAGGTACAAATCTGAGTCCTTGCTTGATTACATTTCTCCATCTGCTAGCTACTACTTGAAAACACATGACGGATGGATGGACAGATGTATGTGTAGATATATAGACAGAACCCAGAGTTCTGTTTGTGTTCTTGTGATAGATTATCCTTTGACGTACAGCATCCCTTTCTCTATCTGAAGAATTCTATTTTGCATCCACTACTTTATCTTTCCTGCCATTGATACTTAGCTTATGCCACTATTGCCTGTCTGTCAGTCTGAGTTTTCCACTCCTTTGACATCCTTTATGGACTCAAACAAGTCCCTTATCCATAAATGAGTCTGTTAAAAGAGCTTGAATCCACAGTGTGGATACCCAGAACTGTCAGATATGTTCTCTGGGAGCTGCCCAGCAGCCACTGCCTCACCAGCCCTTGTCATACTTTTGGAGTTCAAAGGTTAATGCAAAGTTCAGTGAATGGGAGGAGGAGAGTGGGAACAAACGTCAGCAGATGACACTCACTGACATTGATTCCCCTTTTTCAGAAGTGGTATTTTGTTGGTTCTTTTCCCACAGCTGAGGTTGTCATAAAGGAGCTCTGTTCTCTAAGCATTTGCTAATTGCAGCATCACTGGGTTAAGAAAAAAAGTCAAGAACTTAGAGACTGCAGTCTTAATTCATTTTGATATCTAGTTCTTTCTTGCAAAGTCAGTTTCCAATCATATTTTTGATACACCAAAAGTTATTAATTCAGTTGTATGGACACTCAAATTTCTAATATTTAAATAAATCTTTATTCTAATTAAGGATAAATTATACTTTATATATATTGGGTTACAGAACTACAGAATACCCAACAGTTATATAATCTACTGAATTCTGTCAAAACAGCCTTTTTCTGGAGGGAGGGGTTCTCCACTAATATCTAGTTAATATCTAGGCCTTTCAGTGAAAATTTTTTGACAACTAATTTTCTATTGAAGCAAATACCAGTTATACTTGCAGTTCACTTTTATCCTTTGATCTGTGATGAGATGAGAGAGCGAGGGAGGGAGACTAGGAGTGTGGTAGGGGGAAGCTGAGGAGAATTTGCTTGGTGGTTTATATAGTTCCTTTCACAGGATTAGGGAGGGTATCCAAAACAAAATAAAACCAAAAACCCAGCATTGTTTAAAGCTATAATAATTAGGATGCTTCACTTTAGGTAGACTAAATTCTAAAGTGATCCCAGTGGCTCTGAAGAAGTCAGGGAGTCCATTTTATTCTGTGCTTAAGAAGCATTCCCCTGAAGGAGTCCTGCTGATTCTAGAGATTAAGGAGGAACTTCCTGGTGATAATTAATTAATTGCACGCACCACTTTAATTTCAAATGAGTCATTTCAATTTGGGGATAAATAAAATCCTCTAAGCTGTGAAAGGAAAAGGAAAAGGAATGTTGTTGGCCATATCCTTATCTGTGTTCTTAAGTTTATTTCTCTTAGACTCCTAGTATTAATGTTTCCATGACTGCTACCTCCAGAGCTTAGAAGTCCAGACTGCTTTTTAAAAAATTGTTGTAATTATTTTACTTAATTAACAATCTAGCTTTGCACCCCCAGACCCCCTCTGACAGTTCTTCATCTTAATCTTCCTCCCCACTGTCTCTGAAAGGATGCTCCCCCATCACTAGCCCTCCCCCCCTCCCTGGGGCATCTTCGCCCACTGAGGCCAAGCTGCTTTTTAAAACCAGGCTTACATACCCTCTTAACTGTTGCCAGAAGACTGACCCCTGGTACAAGTAGTATGTTGCTAGAAAAACCTAGTATAAATAATATGACCTAATGCATGTTGTGTATTTCTTTTTATTTAAATTCATTATTAGTGTGTGTGTGTGTGTGTGTGTGTGTGTGTGTGTGTGTATGTGTGTGGTATGTGTGTGTATCTGTGTGCTCGTGGGTACATACATTCATGCAGTGGCATTCATACAGAAAAAACAGAGGACAACTATTGGAAATTGGTTTGCTTTTCTCACTATGGTTTTCGCGGATCAAAATCAGGTCATCTCTTTGAGTAGAGCAGGGATTCCTCTAAAGCTGGTTAAAATTTAGCTGCCCCCTATAGTGTTGACCACAGTAAAGGAGATCAACAGTTTCTGAATGAATTGATTCTAGTGTAGATTTCAATCACAGCAAAACTCTAGGAATGAATAAAGAAGACAGGTAAGTAAGTGACAAATACAGAGGTGGATACTCACAGCCAACCATTGGACTGAGCACAGGGTCCCCAAAGGAGGAGCTAGAGAAAGGACCTAAAGAGCTGAAGGGGTTTGCAGCCCCATAGGAGGAACAACAATATGAACCAACCAGTACTCCCCAGAGCTCCCAAGGACAAAAACATCAATCAAAGAGTACACATGGAGAGACCCATGACCCCAGCTGCATATGTAGCAGAGGATGGGCTTGTCAGGCATCAATGAGAAAAGAGGCCATTGGTCCTGAGAAGGCATCAAGCCTTCTCAGGGGAATTCGAGTGTGGGCGAGTCGGGGAACACCCTCATAGAAGCAAGAGGAGAGGGGATGGGATAGGGGGTTTCTGGGGTGGGGCAACCAGGAAAGGGGATAACATTTGAAATGTAAATAAAGAAAATATCCAGTAAACAAGCAATACAAAACAAAACAACTTAAAAAAAAAGAACATAGATAAGAAAGAAGTGAAGACAGCTTTTTTTTTTTTTTTGGTAAAGATTTATTTTTCGTTTTATGTGCATTGATGTTTTGCCTGCATGTATGTCTGTGAGGGTGCTTGATTCTCTTGAACTAGAGTTACAGACAATTGTGAGTTGCCATGTAGGTATTAGGAATTGAACCTAGATCCTCTGGAAGAGCAGCCAGTGTTCTTAACCACTGAGCCATGAGCAGAGTACTGGGAAGAGAGTGGGGCAGGGGTTAAGAGGGTACTGCAATCTGGATGTAAACTGAATAAATAAATTAATGGGAATAAAAGAAGTGGAGATGGGACATAAACTTAATCTCTGAAAATCTATTTGAAAAACAGTATCTTGAAATGGCACCATTCAATGAATATTGTGGTATTTTTCTTTAAATATCTGTCTGGGTTTATATCATCAACTTCTTTTATATCTGAAAGATCTTGTCCTTTTGTATACCTGACCATAAATATAAATTGATACCACGAGCATGGTGAAGTCATCGTCCCAAGTTATTATAAGAGGATATGAGGAAGTCCCTGATGAAGGTCAAGTGGGAACTTAGCTTCTGTCTGATTGTAGTATCTCTTTCAACCCAATCATAAATACTTCTTTAGTTGTAGTTTTGATTTTGGCACTAGTAACCAAATAAAGACAACAAATGTAGTTATGTTAACCTTGTTTTTTAACAACATATAAAATGCTCATGATTGTATCTACAAAGTTAACAAGGGTACAATCACAGAAAGACTTCATTAATTGATTTGCAATATATACATTATGCCCTTGAATGCAAAAGCATGTGCATCTGTACATATGTGGGTACCTCTAATACACACACACACACACACACACACACACACACACACACACACAAGGATAATTAATTGGATGGTCCTTGCTTGACTGAGAATTTCTGAGGATAGAGGTGGTGGCAGAGACATCAAGCAATTCTTCCCTTCAGACAAGTGAGCTTTATTTTTATCTGTAAGCTAGGGATCATATAACATCACCTTTCTCATACTTTTTGAGGCATTTATAGTGATTTATACAAAAAAGTGGACATAAGAAGTCATGATATTAGATGTTAACCTGCTAACAATGTTCATTGTTATTATAAAGAAGATTTCTAATGCCTGTTTGAAAGTAGAGTTGCCTTGCGGTTTATATGTCATGATATCCCTTTAGCAGTATAGGGAACTAGCACCCAGTAGCAGAACTAAGGTGAGAATGGAGAGAAGTGAGTTCCAGGTTTCTGCCTCAGGTCATTACATATATCTATAATGTATTTAACTACTGTGGGTTATCACCACTGTCTGATGACAGATAATGAATTAAAACTATTGAAAAGTCTGAGGTATATAAACTGTAATCTGATGAGTCCCTTTTTGTTTAAAGTACTTTATGTACCCCATATCATTCTTAGTTACATACACTGAACACACCAAATAAGGTTAGCAATATTTTGTTGTCTAGAATAATGAAGCCCAGGAATTATAAACACTTGACTCATGGTACCCAGTAAACTAGAAAGTGGCAGAGAGGAGAATCTAGCTTGTCTCTTTGGTCTTTAAAATATAAGCTGTAATATCCCAAGACTCCAAAGTTATTATAGAATTAATAATCACTGTTGAAAATTATCACCTGCCCCCATTCTTTTATATTTCCAAAGGGACTTAATGTCTATTATAATCTCAAAGAATACTATAAAAATCTCATTCAATGCTATTATGGTTGTAAGTAACATTTCCTCATGTATTTGGAGATTTATTAAAGCACTATTATTAAAATTCCCTGCTCAGGCCAGGCGGTGGTGGCACATGCCTGTAATCTCAGCACTCTGGAAGGCAGAGGCAGGTGGATTTCTGAGTTCGAGGCCAGCCTGATCTACAGAGTGAGTTCCAGGACAGCCAGGGCTATACAGAGAAACCCTGTCTCAAAAAAACAATAAATAAATAAATAAATAAATAAATAAATAAATAAATATTCCCTGCTCAGGAATTTTAATGCTTGATAAGTTAATTTGTTAGATATAACCATCTCTGCTATAATACCTCTTAAAACTAAAATTTTAGTTTTAGAACACAGAACACTGACAAAATGAGAAATTTTTGCATTCAAAAACTTGGGTATGCATATTTATTTTTTGCATGAATTAACATTTTAATTCTTGCTTCATGGATATGTTTGGACTTAAAATTATATACGATTTTATTTTTTCTTTTAAGGATTACTTTTATGACTTGGTTTGGATTTCATTGACACTGAAGAGAAATAACCATGAGAGTAGATTTTAATTCACTTAGTAATTTATATGAATATATCAATACGGAGATGGAATTAGCAATGTATGCATGTACTATAATAAAGTCTGGAAGAAGGCCCAACAAAAGTTGCATAGCATATCAAATTAAATTTTGTTACCAAATGTGATTCCTAGCATTGCTACATACTAGCTGTGTAATTCTAAACATATTGATTAATCATTAATCATAGTGATCCTTCATTTCTTCATCTATACAGTGGGACTTATAATATCTTCTTCTTAGAGAGATGATGTGCTGTGCATCAAGCTTTTCCAGTGGTTGGTGAAAAATGCACACCCAGTTTCACTGTAAGATAGAGCAATTATTTATCCTAATGATCTTCTAAAAGCAGAAAAGAGGGGGAAGAAGTAGATACCTTTCAGAGCACAATATAGAAATCACTTTCCTTCATTCTCTGTCTCTATCTCTGTCGCTGTCTCTGTCTCTATCTCCGTCTCTGTGTGTGAGTGCGTGTTGCAAATGATGTACAACATGATACTTAATGAATAGATCAGTAGCACATTGTTACGGCATACATGGACAGAAGGTAATTTAAATAGAGCTTTTATAATCACTCAGATCAGATTTTTGACATTGCTGGCCTCTGTTCAGGAACAATCAGTGTTGCCGTAACAGATGTCATACAAAACAGGCTCAGTCTATCTGTGGAACAAAGCAGTCCTGATTTGGCAGATTTCAGGATGTGTCCTATTACAGGAGATATTCCAAATGCTTTTTAAGGATAGAATGAGGTAAACAAATAGTATTCTGTTCATTGGTTATCAATAACTAAGAATGGAGATGAATAGTGCCTTAGCATTATACAACAAGCTTAGTCCATATCATCTCTCTAAGAAAGAATTTAGTTTATACAATTCCCAGGATGCTCTTTTCTCAGTGATACCTGTCATTTGGGATATCACTAAGTTCATAGAACAATTACCACAGCACAAGACTGGTCACCAACTTGAGTCATAGATGACAACGTTCTCTCATATTATGTTAAATAGTTGTGTTCATTTATTAATGGTTGAGTTTATTTATTTTATATACTTTAAGAAAAGAATATGCAAAGATTTAATTCTATAATTTCAACTTTAATTTAGCCCTATAGCAAGGTACAGTAGGCCTAGGACATAAATTATATACTTCTCATTTTACTTATTTGTTTGTTTATATGTGTATACATGTAATCCTTGGAGATCTTATGTGCACTCTGTATGTGCAGATAACTGCAGAAGCCAAAAGTTTCTGTCACATCCACTAGAGCAACAGGTTCAGAGGGCTGTGAGCAACATGAGATGAGTGCTGGGAATAGATCTTCAGGCCTCTCCAAGAACAGTAAGAGCCATCTCTCCAGTTCCCTCATAGAAAAACAAATCAGACAAAGATAATTTATGTTTAGAAGGCAAAATTTAATGTTATTTACAAATATGGTTTTTTTTGAGGAAACAATCTGTGGAGATCTGCCTTTCCCCTCTTGTTCCTCTTTATAGTTCTGTGATCCACACACCTGCATATGGCTATATCTATGACCATTAAATCAAGGATCTGAATGTGAGAGAAAATATGAAGCTTTTCTTTCTGAATCTGGGTTATTTTACTTAAAGTGGTTTCCAGTTCATTCTATTTTCCTGCATATATAATGATTTTACTGTTTTAATGGCTGAAAAAAATCAGTTGTGTAAATTTACAAATACAATTTTAGTATTGCTTATTTATTGATGGTCATCAAATTTAGTTCCATTTCTTAGTTATTGTGAAAAATAGTAAAATAATCATGACTTCGTAAGTATCTCTGTAGTATAATTTAGGGTCCTTTAAGTATATACCTAAGTGGTATACCTGGGTCACATTCACATTACAGCTCTACTTTTAGCTTTTTTTTTTTTTAAATCTCTGTTTTTATGGTCATTTCAGCAGAAAGCATTTGTATTCCTTCACACCTAATCAGAATGTATCTTTATTTGTTTCTTTGATCTTAACCATTCTAAATGGAATGAGTTGAAATCTCAAAATTCGTTTACTTTGCATTCCTCCAATGACTGAAGCATTTGAAGAGTTTTCATACTTATGAGCCTTATGCCCTTCATCTTCTGTTAATGTGATTATGTGATTGACTTGTTTATTGACTGTATGCTTTGTTTTTTTCTTTCTTTCTTTCTTCCTTCCTTTCTTTTCTTTTCTTTTCTTTTCTTTTCTTTTCTTTTCTTTTCTTTTCTTTTCTTTTCTTTTCTTTTTTTTTCTGCTTTTTCGAGACAGGGTGGTTTCTCTGTGTAGCCCTGGTTGTCCTGGAACTCACTCTGTAGAACAGGCTGGCCTCCAACTCAGAAATCCGCCTGAGTCTTCCTCCCAAGTGCTGGGATTAAAGGCGTGCCCCACCACCGCCTGGCAGTTTTATTTTTTTTGTACTTAATTTGTCTTTACTTAAAAGATTATTATATAATTACAACATTTCTCCCTTCCTTTTACTCTCTCCGAAACCTCCAATATACTATCCCCATACTCTCCTTCAAATTCATGGCCTCTCTTTTCACTAATTATTACTACATGCATATTGACATATTTTATTTGGCATAGATAGTAAGAAAGTCATTCTGGGGAAAAGAGTAAAATAAAATATAATTTTATGCTAATTAAAAACTTATAATCAATCAATAAAATAATTATAAAATCCTTATGTATAACAAACAACTATAACATTTTAGGTTTATAATTACATAAAGCTGTTCTCTTCTGGTTGATAAGTTTGAGACAAGGTTTTGCTATTTGACCCAGGCTAGCCTCAATCTTGCAATCTTCCTGACTTGTCTTCTCAAATTCTAAGATTACAGACCTGTAGCACATGCAGTATAGAACTGGATGAAATTCAATATTTTAGGTGTCAGTGTGTAACTTTCTATCATTACCTATCATTGCTCTATCTTATGTAAAAACTACTATATCTTTTGTTATTTTATATTTTCTATGTTTTATATAGATAGAATCATATCATTCATTTATATTTTAACCAGTTTTCTTCTTTTTATTTTCATTTAAAAAAATGTTGTTCTCTTATACAATATAACCTGACCACAGCCTCCCTTCTTTTCCCTCCTCCCAGGTGCCACTCTTAACTCCCCTCTCTTCCAGATCCACCTCTCCTCTGTTTCCTGTGAGAAAAGAAAAGCAACTCACTCAGGGATATCAACTGAACCTGACATAACACAATGAGACAAACCTTCATTTCTACGTTGGATGAGGCACCACAGTAGGAAGAAAAGGTACCCACCAGCAGGCAAAACAGTCAGAGATATGCTCACTCTCACTGTTAGAAGTCCCACAAAACTTCCACCAAGCTAACACCCATAACATATATGCAGAGGACCTCGCCCAGATCCATACAGGCACCATGATTGCAGTTTCACTCTCTGTGAGCCTCTATGAAACCTACTTAGTTGATTCTGTGGGTCAAGCTCTTTTGTGTCTTCGAGCCCTCTGTCTCCTACAATTCTTTCTCCCCTCCTTCCATGGGGTTCTCTGACCTCCAAGGGGAGGGACCCAATGAAGTTCTTCAATTTGGGATCTCTCTCAGCCTAAAGTTTCACTGTGGTTCTTCCTGTCAGTTTTCACAGGGAATAATGTTTCCAGTGCATGTCCATACTGTGATATTTGTCACTCATGTCTTCTTTTTAATGACTCAGTATTATGCCTTTATATAAATATTGATGGAGTCTGTAATTCTTACCTTTTTTTTTACATTTTTTAAAAAATTTTCTATATTCTTTGTTTACATTCTGAAGGCTTTCCCCTTTCCCCATTCCCCCCTCACCATATGTCCTATATGTCCTCTTCCACCCCACCCCACCCCCCTCGCCTATTCCCCAATCACCACCCCACCATTTCTCTGCTCTATTCTGGTACTCTCCTACAAAACTGGATCCAGTCCTCTAAGGACCAGGGTCCTCTCCTTCCTTTTAGTTGTCATCATAAAGTTTTGAACATTTACATATAAAATTTCATGTGGAAATATATTATTATTTCTATTAGGTATTAGTCTTATAGTGCATACGTGTCTCTTTTCTCTAAATGTTTACATTTAAAACCAAGAGTAATTATATCAATAGGTATCTCAAAGGATTGCTTTGTAACTAATGAATCAGTGATTGTAATTGTTTTTCTTCCATGCTTGGTGCTTACCAGAGGTCAGTAGATGTTAGTTACATCCATCATTGCTATTAATGTTTTTGCCATAATCTACCTGTTGTACAGAAATTGACTCATGAGAGTGGTAGAATCAACACTTATCAGTAAACAAAGCAACAGGGTGTTCTGCAATCTGTGAATCGGCATCTCCTTCCAAAAGAGATATTTGATTTGTGTCTGAATATAATATAGTACCATGTATTATTATATCAACAAGCGGGCTTTTATAGTTTTGAGAATATCAGCCTAGTGCAGTGATTTTTCTTAACTCTTTGACAAGTTTTATTTCCATCCTTTTGCTAACAAAACTAGCTTAGAGCTATTCTGCCATCCTTTTTTCATATATATATTTTTATATATATATTATATTTACATAAATATATATAAATTTTTATATTTTTTTTAATTATTCAGTTTACATCCTGCTTACTACACCCTCTCAGTCACTGTCTCCCATGATTCTTTTCCCATCTTCTATCCTCTTCTCCTCTGAGAGGGTGTTGACCCCACTGGTTATCTCTCCATGCTGGCATTTCATGTTTCTAGGAGGCTAGGTGCTTTCTCTCCCACTGAGGCTAGACAAAGCAGCCCACCTAGAAGAATATGTCCCACATATAGGCAACATCTTTTGGGATAGCCCCGCTCTAGTTGTTCAGGACCCACACAAAGACCAAGTTGCACATCTGCTGTATATGTGTGGGGAGGGAAACCCGTGGAGCTTTAGGCATTGGATAGAGGTTATAGATTCATTCTGTTCACATGTGTAAATATTTTAATTCATTTCAATGATCTACCTTCCAGAGAAATTCATGAGAAGGAATATTTAGTGTACACCTCTCTCTTCTCTGATAGATCCTCTCCTAGTTACTTTATGTGAATGCTCTTATTTCGTTTTCACAATAGCCTTACAAAAGAATGTGCATCACTTACTTTCACGAAAGAGATACTGAACTTCACAAAATGAATTAGCTTTCTGACGGTCAGATATTAGTGGTTACTGTGACTATACTTTCAAAACCACTTCTACACAGCTGCTTTATTGACTTCTTATTTCCTAAATTATATACTTAAGCACCCTTGAAGATGAAATTTTTCAAAATACCTTCTATGATTTGACAGTCCACATTCAAGTATTTTATTCTAATTAGAGAAGTCAGTGGGCAGGCAATTGTAATTTATCATAGTAGAAGCCAGTAAACCATTTATTTATGATTCTGTTGGTGAAGTTTTCTGTTTTTCTCTTTCTTGATAACCCAGTAGGATGTCATTGTAGAGGATACTAATCTCATCATGGTTCTTGCACCGTTAATTATAGACTGGCTGTGAGAAATGTATCCATTGTATAAATGACTCCATTCACTGCGATACCTAAATAATTTTTAAGTCACATTATGCTCAAGTCTTTCAACTTAACTACAGACAGACATAATACACTTGTTATACAAGTTGGAGGGTGTGAGTTTTTCACTTTCAGACCTTAATGCAATGTGTGAGACAGAGCAATTTAGAGGAAGTTTAAAAGTACAATGCTATTTGCTCTGCCTCTTTTTTGAATGGATTGGAAATCTCTCTGGAGATTTTACCTTAATTCTTTAGTTCTGGGGTTTTAGGCAGGGTAGCACATCTAAGAGCTAAGGGGCTGATTTTTGAGAGTTGTGGGGGATCTTTATAGTTGGGTGTATCTTAAAAGTAGATTTCTTCAGTATCAGGGATATAGTTCAGAAAAGAACAAGGGAAATAATCAGTGGCTCTTGTTTTTCAAAAGTCAATGGAAAGGCCCAAGTATAATCATGATGTGATGTGGGTCAGTCAGGAAAGGAGGGCAAGGTTAACTGGGAATTGCAGAAGCCTTTCCAACCCTCAAGTTCTTAGCGCAGACATGCCATTCCCTTGGTGAAAGTAGACAATCAGTTCTTTCTGCACATTCCAAGGTGGTGTGTGTGTGTGTGTGTGTGTGTGTGTGTGTGTGTGTGTGTGTGGTGATGGGCAAGAAGATACTGCATATGTTTTCATTGGGTAATTATATTAAGTACATGGGGGAAGTGCATTCTGGGCTCAGTCTCACCGTTTTTAATTCTCCTCCCTAGTGTGCCAGAGGGATCCCATTTTCAGGACCAGCCATCCTCCTTCCTCTTCACACACAGAAAGTAAAAGGGGTAATTATCCCCCAGGAACACCTTAATTGTTCCAATTAACCTGACCACTTTTTGCAATCAAAGCCAAGCAGAGAAGAGGATTTAAAGTGATCAAACAACATTTATGGGCCACTGATAAGTAATAGGCAAGTGAAGGCATTTTTTTTAATAAAGGGTGTTCTCTGTACTGCCATACGATTGCACTAAGGGACATTTCTACCACCACTGCTTAGAGAAAAAATGACATTTTAGTTGTTTTTAATTGTACCATCACTGTATCTCTGATAATAAAGGACTTGATCACAATTATCTGTGTTAACTGAAGCTGTGGAAGCATTCAGTGAAGGAGACTGTTTAACTGTTTTCATAGGCCACCAGGCAGGCAGGCAGGCAGGCATGGGTTTCAGTACCTCACCCACAACATTAATATGAGCTGTAATTTTGAAAAGCCTTTCCAAATCTTCTGAACTTCTCCATTGTTTCTTGTGCATCAGGTATTTATCATAGCTCATCTTAGAATTCCTGCCATCTCTAGGGTGTAGTTATTGTCTGCATTTTTTAGATACTGAAACTGAGGCCCCATGAATTGAAATAACCTTCCTGGGTTTATATTTAAGCTTGCTGGTGATTCATAAAGTAAATTTGCTTTTCTCACTTTATTTTTATTTCTGTTTATTTCTTAACATTTATTCATATGTACTATATGCCAGGCACTTTGTTAAATATTGGTAATAAAGTAAGTAGATACTGTTTCCATTGTGCTTAAATCTAAGCTTTGTAAGACTAGAGAACCCATGCTATTGTTGCTGTTGTATAAAATGCTGACATCTTTACAATTTTATTAGCTCAAATGAGTGAATAGATGCATTTCAACATATAAGCCAAACACTCTGGTAAGTCTCTCCCTAGAGGAGTTCCCTTTCCTTTCAGGGTTACGGCCTTACATAGTTGTGTTACTCAGCAACATATCAAATTGTGTTGCAGGGAGCTAGCTGTAAGGGAAAGTAGTGGTCTGATATCTCTTACAGCTCCAGAGTTTATCTTAAATATGGTAAGTAGGTAAATGGTGTAGTTTCACAGGATATGTAAAATACATAGGCTCTAATTGGTTAACATACGTATTTTAACTATATTGGCTATGTGAAAGGTAAAAAGCAAGTTTTTTTGGGGGGAGTATCAAGTACACAGGAGTCACATCATGTTTGTTTATGTAGCAGATAGCTATTTTCCATTCTGCTAAGTATGTAGTAGGAGTCACAAATGCCCCTAGTAATAATTTTTAAGAACATCTGCTGTGGAATCAGACTAATTACATTTTTTCAGTCATTTAATGATCTAGTCAATATTACATGTCTCAATTTCATCATGTATAAAACAGAAAACTGTAAACATTTTTTCCAAAAATGTTGGGAAAATTGTATTTATTAATATATATACAATAAAATGCTATCTGAAGTTTTGCATATAGAAAGCATTCAGAAATTGGTAAATCTCAGTGTCATTCCAGAATTGTAAATAGCAACTTGTTTTACATACCTCAGGAAGAACAGATGGTTTAATTAATAAAATGTCTACACTATTTCGTTGCTGTTAATGAGCTTAAAGTTTTCAGAGGAAATGCAAGTTTCTAATCATTAGCAGAGTATGGAAAGGGAATGAGCACCACCTACTCCTATGTTCTCCCTGGGAGCTATGGCACAAATAGCCAGGGATGGGTGACTGTTTGACAGGAAGCTTCATGATCTTATCATTTTCGTCTACATTTGGGGATAGAATCTGCTTTACTGGATCATTTTGAGGGTAAGATGAACCAACATATAACAAAGCACCAAGTGTGTTAACTATTACAAGGAAACTGGGGCTCACAGGTGCTAACTTGCTGTAGTAAGTTCACAGTAGAAATGATTTGCAAACAGTTGATCATATTTTAGAGATCATACATTCTGCTTCACACATTATCTGCTGAGAATCTTTAGGCAAATGTAGCCTCTCCTGTTCTTAATGTCTTCTTTTGTAAAATATAAGAGTAATTGATGAAGATACATAAAGTACTTAGAATATTACCAAGTATGTAAGAGTATGTAAAAGGTTCCCAATCACTGTCACAAATTACTTATTTTATTACTGTGATTTTTGCCTAAGGCACTTTCAGTTTTAAATCTCTTAGAAAGTAGGTCACAACTCCATAAAAGGAAAATGAGATGGGTTGGTAGGAGGCATCTAGACCTCAGGGTTTACCTGATTGTCCATCTCATTAAATACCAATTACATTGGGTTTACTCATTGGAAAAAGTTGGAGTCACCTTTAACTGTTCCTTTTTCCTCATACTATAGTTTTATTCTATTAAGAAATGCTTTTGCCTTTGTCTTCAAAATAAGTCCAAAGTCTGACCTCTTTTCATTAATTTCATAGCTACCACCTTGACCCAGAACAATATCATCTCTCAAGTGATTTATTGCAATAGCATTCTGACTGGTCTCTATGCTTTTACAGTAAACTCTCAACACAGCAGCCAAAATGACCCTGTTAAAACCTAAGGCAGGTCATGTTACTCTTCTGTTCTCCTATTGTTCTTTTCTTCCTCATTGGTAACTGTTTCTTTCATTTCTATAGTAATAATCTACCACGGCATAACTGTCATAAACAGAGCAACTTGAAATACCATTCACTTATTATTATACAGTTTCCATGAACCAACTTTCTACTTTGCATCCATAATATTTTCTTATGTTTGGCATGTTTAATTTCTCCTTTCCTGGCTCTGACACGTGACAAAGAATCCTGTAATTTTCCCTTTTATAGAGTAGCATGCCATCAAAATCATATACTATGTTACTTTTCCAGACAGCTTCTTTAAATTAATACTATAAAACTGAGATTGACATATGTGTCTTTGTGGCTTGAAACCTCTTTATTTCTAAGTGATTGTGAATTGTAAGAATATAACAGTTTTTCATCTGCCTGTTGAGAAACATTGGCTACCCCACATCTTGGTGATTATAGATAGAGCTGCTCTATGCCTATATATGTGTTGAATTCTAATCAAGTACATTTTCTTGATCACTGGATAATGATACTATTATTTCCTTTAGTCAGTTGATTTGCAGATTATATAAACTGACTTTTGCATGCTAGGACAATGTAGCATACTTGTAATAAAAACCCCAATTTCTCATGATTTATCATTCTTCTATGTCATAGGGTTCAACTAGGTAATACTGTGTTGTGAATGTTTATATCTAAGTACAAGAAAATATTGGTTTATGTTTCTACTTTATTGCAGTATCATTATGTGGATTTGCTATTAGGAAAGTGTTAGCCATATAAGTAAATGTATAAATTTTAATTCAAATATTATTTCCTAGAAAAGATGGTTAATTCTTTTGTGTGTATGGCCATATACCTATGCTCATATGGTCTATACTAACTGCACTCAAAGAATTACTTATAACAGTGTTTTAAAAAGGACATATCATTTAGAGTGAGACATGGTCAGGATTTCTAGGAGGAGACAGGGAATTAAAAATGGATGGGTATGATAAGTGTATATTCTATAAATATGTGAAACTTTATTTCACGTTTTTAAATTTTTCCTTTACTTCTGAATGTTTAGATTTTATGATAACTTCTTGGATATGTTTAAAAATATTTAGTGTCCAATATATGGGGATGTTCTAGTTGCCTTTTTATTATTGACGTCTAACTTTGGATGATTTCTGTATGTTAATTAGTCACTATGCATTTCAATGTAGCCTATATGGACTCTTAGATTATTCCTTTAGCCTCACAAAATCATTGGTTGTTTTCATCTCCATTAGAATGTATTATCTACAGCCAATTATTCTCTGTTGACTAAAAAATGAATATGAAAAGAAAGAGCTGGCACTTGCAGAGGCAGTCTCCATCTTGCCTCTAGGTCACCAGTAGAGAGTCCCAGATACTTAATCTGAGACTACCATTGCTCAGGTGGAAACCTGCCAGGTTCTCGCCTGTAGCCAGTGCCTGGGAGGCTGGGCAGGACATCTCCACGGCCACTAGGCCGTGCACCAATGGGTCTGGGAGCCGCCTGCCCTGTGGTCCTCCCAAGCACTTGCAGCGGCTGTCTTCATTGTGCCGCTAGGTCACAGGTAGAGAGGCCCAGGTACACAGACTTAATCCGAGACTACCATCGCTCATGGTGGAAACATACCAGGCTCTCACCTGTAGCCAGTGTCCAGGAGGCTTGGCGGGACATCTCCACAGACACCAGGCCATGCACCAACTTGGTTGAGAACAGCCTATCCTGAGGTCCTCTCAGCATTCACAACAGCGGTCTCCATCTTGCCGCCTGGTCATCTGTAGAGAACCAATAGGCAGGCCCAGGCTCATGGGAGGTTCAAACACCAGCCAGTGACAACAAGGCCAACTAACAACAGAGATAACCAGATGGCAAAATGCAAACATAGGAACGTTACTAACAGAAATCAAGGCAGCATGGCAGCATCAAAACCCAGTTGCCAACAAGAGGAAGTCCTGGATACCCCAAAACACCAGAAAAAAAAAGATTTGGATGTAAAATCACTGGTCAGGAAGCTGATAGCAGAACACATAGATAAATCTCTTAAAGAAATACAGGAGAAAATGGATCAAAAGTTAGAAGCCCTTACAAGGCAAACACACTTAAAGAAATTCAGGAGAATATGGATCAAAAAATAGAAGCCAATAAAGAGAAAATACAAAAATCACTTAAAGAAATGCAGGAGAACGTTGGTCAACAAGTAGAAGTCATGAAAGAGGAAACACAAAAATTACATGAAAACACAAACAAGCAAGTGCAAGATCTGAGCAAAACCATCCAGGATATAAAAACAGAAGTAGAAATAACTAAGAAATTGAAAAGGGAGACAACTTTGGAGGTAGAAAACCTTGGGAAGAAATCAGGGGCCATAGCTACAAATATAAACAATAGAATACAAGAGATAGAAGAAAGAATCTCAGATGCTGAAGATACCATAGAAACCATTGATTCAACAGTCAAAGAAAATGCAAAATGCAAAAGTTTTGTTTTTGTTTGTAACCCAAAACATCCAGGATATCCAGGACACAATGAAAAAACCAAACCTAGGGATTATAGGTATAGATGAGAGTGAAGATTTACAATTTAAAGGGCCATCAAATATCTTCTACAAAATTATGGAAGAAAACTTCCCCAACCTAAAGAAAGAGATGCCAATGAATTTACAAGAAGCCTATAGAACTCCAAACAGACTGGACCAGAACAGAAATACCTCCCATCACATAATAATCAAAACCCCACAAGTACTAAACAAAGAAAGAATATTAAAGGCAGTAAGAGAAAAAGGTCAAGTAACATATAAAGGAAGACCTATCAGAATTATACCAGACTTCTCACCTGAGACCATGAAAGCTAGAAGATCCTGGGCAGATATCATGCAGACTCTAAGAGAACACAAATTTCAGCCAAAACTACTATACCCAGCAAAACTCTCAATCACCATAGATGGAGGAACCAAGGTATTCCATGACAAAACCAAATTTGCATGATATCTTTCCACAAACCCAGCCCTACAAAAGGATAAGAGGGGGAAAACACCAACACAAGGAGGGAAACTACACCCTGGAAGAAGCAAGATAGAAAGCTCTTCTCATCAAACCCAAAAGAATATAACTACTCAAATATAAAAAAATAATTGCAAAACTGTCAGAAAGTAATAATTACTATTTTTTAATATCTCTTACATCAATGGACTCAATCCGACAATAAAAAGACATAGACTAACAGACTGGATAAGGAAACAGGACCCTACATTGTGCTGTATACAGGAAATACATCTCAGTGTCAAAGACAAACACTACCTTAGAGTAAAAGGTTGGAAGACAATTTTACAAGCAAATGGTCTCAGGAAACAAGCTGGAGTAGCCATTCTAATATTAGATAAAATTGACTTTAAAAATAAAGTCATCAAAAGACACGGAAGGACACTTCTTCCTGGTCAAATGGAAAATGCACCAAGAAGAACTCTCAATACTGAACATCTATGCTCAAAATGCAAGGGCAACCTCATTCATAAAAGAAACTTTGCTAAAGCTTAAAGCACACATTGCACCTAACACAATAATTGTGGGTGACTTCAACACTCCACTCTCCTCAATGGACCGATCAGGAAAGCAGAAACTAAACAGGGACACAGTGAAACTAATTGAAGCTTTAGACCAATTGGATTTAACATATATATACATATATACATATATATATATATATATATATATATATATATATATACATATACATATACATATACATATACATATACATATATATATGTATATATATATGTATAAAACATTTCATCCTAAAGCAAAAGAATATACTTTTTTCTCAGAAGCGCATGGTACTTTCTCCAAAATCTTCCATATAATTTGTCACAAGACAGACGTCAACAACTACAAGAAGTTCGAACTAATCCCATGCCTCCTATCAGATCACTATGGAGTAAAAGTGGTCTTCAATAGCAAGAAAAACAAGAGAAAGACCACATACACATGGAAACTGAACAATAATCTACTCAATGATACCTTGGTCAAGGAAGAAATAAAGAAAGAAATCAAAGACTTTTTAGAATTCAATGAAAATGAAGAAATAACGTACCCAAATCTGTGGGACACAAAGAAAGCAGTGCTAAGAGGAAAACTCATAGCTATAAGTGCATCCAAAAAGAAACTGGAGAGAGCAAATTCTAGGAGTTTAAAGGCACACCTGAAAGCCCTGGAATAAAAAGAAGCTAATTCACCCACGAGGAGTAGAAGATAGGAAAACATCAAACTAAGGGCTGAAATCAATCAAGTAGAAACAAAGAGAACCATACAAAGAATCAACAAACCAGGAGCTGGTTTTTGAGAAAATCAACAAGATAGATAAACCCTTAGCCAGACTAACCAATGGGCACAGAGATAGTATCCAAATTAACAAAATTAGAAATGAAAAAGGGGATATAACAACAAAAACTGAGGAAATTAAAAAAAAACATCAGATCCTACTACAAAAAACTATACTCAACACAGCTGGAGAATCTGGAGTAAATGGACAATTTCCTATACAGATACCAAATACCAAAATTAAAACAGGATCAGTTAGATAAGCTAAACAGTCCCATAACCCCTAGAGACATAGAATGGGTTATAGAAAGTCTTACAACCAAGAAAAATATGGGACCAGATGGTTATAGTGCATAATTCTATCAGACCTTCAAAGAAGACCTAACACTAATACTTTTCAAACTATTCCACAAAATAGAAAGGGAAGGAACACTGTCCAACTCGATCTATGAAGCCACAATTATGCTGATACCAAAACCACACAAAAATTGAACAAAGAAAACTAGAGGCCAATTTCCCTTATGAATATCGATTCAAAAATACGAAATAAAATTCTTGCCAACTGAATCCAAGAGCACATCAAACAATCATTCATCATGATCAAGTAGGCTTCATCCAAGTGATGCAGGGATGGTTCAATATACCGAAATCCATCAACATAATCTAATACATAAACAAACTCAAAGAAAAAAACAACATGGTCTTCTCATTGGATGCTGAAAAAGCATTTGACAAAATTCAGCATCCTTTCATGCTAAAAGTCCTAGAAAGAACAGGAATTCAAGACCCATACCTAAACATAATAAAAGTGATATATAGCAAACCAGAAGCCAACATCAAAATAAATGGAGTAAAATTTGAAGCAATCCCAGTAAAATCAGGGACTAGACAAGGCTGCCCTCTCTCTCCATATATTTTCAATATAGTACTTGAAGTTCTAGCAAGAACAATTAGACAACATGAGGAAATCAAAGGGGTACAAATTTGAAAGAAGTCAAACTATCTTTTTTTTGCAGATGATATGATAGTGTACTTAAGCGACCCAAAAAACTCTACCAGAGAACTCCTACAGCTGATAAACAACTTCAGGAAAGTGGCTGGTTATAAAATCAACTCAAGCAAATCAGTAGCCTTCCTGTACTCAAAGGACAAGCAGGCTGAGAAAGAAGTTAGGGAAATAACACCCTTCACAATAGCCACACACAATATAAAGTATCTTGGCGTGACTCTAACCAAACAAGTGAAAGATCTGTATGACAGGAACTTCAAGTCCTTGAAGAAAGAAATTTTAGAAGACCTCAGAAGATGGAAAAATGTTTCATGCTCTTGGATTGGCAGGATCAATATATGAAAAAATGGCCATCTTGCCAAAAGCAATCTACAGATTCAATGCAATCCCCATCAAAATCCCAAACCAATTCTGCATAGGTCTAGAAAGAGTAATTCTCAAATTCATCTGGAGTAACAAAAAACCCAGGATAGCTAAAAACTATTCTCAACAATAAAAGGACTTCGTGGGGAATCAATAGCCCTGACCTCATGCAGTACTGCAGAGCAATGGTGTTAAAAACTGCATGGCATTGGTACAGCAACAGGCAAGTAGATCAATGGAAAAGAATTGAAAACCCAGAAATAAACCCACAGAGTTATGGTCACTTGATCTTTGATAAAAGAGCTACAACCATCCAGTGGAAAAAAGATAGCCTTTTCAACAAATGGTGTTGGTTCAACTGGAGGTCAGCATGCAGAAGAATGCGAATTGATCCATTCTTATCTCCTTGTACTAAGATCAACTCCAAGTGGATAAAGGACCTCCACATAAAACCAGACACACTAAAACTAATAGAAAAGAAACTGAGGAAGACACTGGGAGACATGGGCACAGGGGGAATGTTCCTGAACAGAACACCAATAACTTAATGCTCTAAGATCAAGAATTGACAAATGGGACCTCATAAAATTACAAGGTTTATGTAAGGCAAAGGACACCATCATAAGGACAAAATGGCAACCAACAAATTGGGAAAATATCTTCAACAACCCACATCTGACAGAGGGCTAATATGCAATATATACAAAGAACTCAAGAAGGTAGACCACAGAGAACCAAATAACCCTATTAAAAATGGGGTACACCACAGACTTATGGTCACTTGATCTTTGATAAAGGAGCCACAACCATCCAGTGGAAAAAAGATAGCCTTTTCAACAAATGGTGCTCTTTTAACTGGAGGTCAACATGCAGAAGAATGCGAATTGACCCACTCTTATCTCCTTGTACTAAAATCAACTCCAAGTGGATCGAGGACCTCCACATAAAACCAGACACACGGAAACTATTAGAAAAGAAACTTGGGAAGACCCTGGAGGACATAGGCACAGGGGGAAAGTTCCTGAACAGAACACCAATAGCTTATGCTCTAAGATCAAGAATTGACAAATGGGACCTCATAAAATTACAAAGTTTCTGTAAGGCAAAGGACACTGTCAGAAGGACAAAACAGCAACCAACAAAGTGGGAAAAGATCTTCACCAACCCCACATCCAACAGAGGGCTAATATCCAATATATACAACGAACTCAAGAAGTTAGACCCCAAAGAACCAAATAACCCTATCAAAAAATGGGGTACAGAGCTAAACAAAGAATTTTCACCAGAAGAAATGCGGATGGCCGAGAAACACCTTAAGAGATGCTCAACATCCTTAGTCATCAGGGAAATGCAAATCAAAACAACCCTGAGATTCTACCTCACACCAGTCAGAATTGCTAAGATTAAAAACTCAAGAGACAACAATTGCTGGCAAGGATGTGGAGAAAGAGGAACACTCCTTCACTGTTGGTGGGATTGCAAAATGGTAAAACCACTCTGGAAATCAGTTTGGTGGTTCCTCAGAAAATTGGGCATGTCACTTCCAGAGGACCCTGGCATACCACTCCTGGGCATATACCCAGAGGATTCCCCTGCTTACAATAAAGACACATGCTCCACTACGTTCATAGCAGCCTTGTTTATAATAGCCAGAAATTGGAAGGGGCCCAGATATCCCTCAAAGGAGGAATGAATACAGAAAATGTGGTATATTTATACAATGGAATACTACTCAGCAATTAAAAATAATGAATTCATGCAATTTGTAGGCAAATGGTTGGATCTAGAAAATATCATCCTAAGTGAGTTAACCCAATCACAAAAGAATACACATGAAATGCAATCACTGATAAGTGGATATTAATGAGCTCAGAAGCTCTGAATACTCAAGGCACAATTAACAAGTCAAAAGATTCCCAAAAAGGAGGAAGGAGAGGACCCTGGTCCTGAAATGACTGGATCCAGTTTTGTAGGAGAGTACCAGAACAGAGAAATGTTGGCGGGGGTGATTGTGGAATGGGTGGGGGGAAGAGGACTTATGGGACACATGGTGAGAGGGGAACTGGGAAAGGGGAAAGCCTTTTGAATGTAAACAAAGAATATAGAAATTAAAAAAAAGGAAGAGCCCCTATTTTTTTATTTAGGTAAGTAAATGTGTACTGAATTTCATTTTATACACTCAAATCAATGTAAAAGAATTTGAAAGCCTCATATGTACCTGATTTTTTTTCTTGGTGTTAGGTATAAAATAGTAAGTAAAACTAAACAGATATTGACCTCAGTTACAATTATACTTCATGTGGGTAAGCAGAATGTAATCATTACACATGATAATGAGGAGATAAATATTTTAAAACTTAGTGTAGTACTTCAGTTTCTGATCTGGAAGTCATTCATTTTATAACAGATAATCAAGCCTCAATAAACTGAAAGCTAATCACTTTTTAAGACTTAATCAGGTAGAGGTTTGGAGTACAGCAGCCGTGCCTGCGCTCTGCGCTTGCAGGCCAGACCCCTAACCCCCTGCAGGCAGCGCCATCTTGCCTGCAGCTTCCCATCCAGCTGGTAGCAGGGAAGCCAGACCTAGCCAGCTTGCCAGGTGCTCAGACCTTGCCGGCGGAACCAGGTACCCGAGACAGCCTGAGTTTAAGACCTCCAGGGACTCAGGTCTGGAGCAGGAGCTGCGCACAGAGTAGAGGTTTGGAGTACAGCGGCCATGCCTGCGCTCTGCGCTCTCAGGCCAGACCCCGAACCCCCTGCAGGCAGCACCATCTTGCCTGCAGCTTCCTATCCAGCCGGGAGCAGGGAAGCCAGACCTAGCCAGCTTGCCAGGTGCTCAGACCCTGCCGGCAGAACCAGAATAAGCAACAATTCTTGTTTATTAAGAAGAGTGAGGACCAGCGATAGCGGCAGGCCTCCATATTGCAACCAGGACACAGCTGGAAAGGTGCAGGTAGAGACTCCGTCTGGGGCTAGAGCAGGGAGAGCTGCTAAGCTCTCGCCCACAGGCGGGCCCAGGCGCCTAGGCTCTGCAGCAAGTACCTGCGAGCTTAGGCCGTGCACCTAGGCAGCTGGAACCACCCAGCTCCCCAGGACCCCGGACCAGCGATAGCAGCAGGCCTCCATATTGCAACCAGAACACAGCTGGAAAGGCACAGGTAGACAGATTCCATCAGGGGCTACAACGTGGGGGGATCTGCTAGGCTCTCGCTACTAGGCAGGCCCAGCAGCGCCTGCCGAGGCTCTGCTGCACTCCCCCACACTTCCCGGAGATCTCAGGCTGTGCACAAAGTCAGCGGGTGGCAGCCAGCTCGTGATCCCGTTGAGCAGCAATCACGCATAACCACCAGTAGAGAAACAACAGGTAAGCCCAGCCTCACAGGAGATTCAAACACCAGCCAGTGACAACAAGGTCAACTAACACCAGAAATAACCAGATGGCAAAAGGTAAATGAAGGAATGTCACTAAGAGAAATCAAGGCAACATGACAGCATCTGAACCCAGTTCGCCAACAACAGGAAGCCCTGGATACCCCAAAACACCAGAAAAACAAGACTTGGATATAAAATCACTGGTCAGGATGCTGGTAGCTGAACACATAGAAAAATCTCGTAAAGAAATAGAAGAGAAAATGGATCAAAAGTTAGAAGCCTTTACAAGGCAAATACAAAAATCACTTCAAGAAATGCAGGAGAAGATGGATCAAAAAGAAGAAGACAATAAAGAGGAAAGACAAAAATCACTTAAAGAAATACATAAGAACGTGGGCCAACAAGTAGAAGCTATGAAAGAAGAAACACAAAAATCTATTAAAGAAATACATGAAAACACAATCAAGCAAGTGAAAGATCTGAGCACATCCATCCAGGTACTAAAAACAGAAGTAGAAACAACTAAGAAATCGCAGAGGGAGACAACATTGGAGATAGAAAACCTTGGGAAGAAATCAGGAGCCATAGATGCAAATATCAACAATAGAATACAAGAAATAGAAGACAGAATATCAGAAGCCGAGGATACCATAGGAACCATTGATTCAACAGTCAAAGAAAATACTAAATGCAAAAAGGCTATAACCCAAAACATCCAGGAAATCCAGGACACAATGAGAAGACCAAACCTAAGGATTATAGGTATAGACGAGAATGAAGATGTACAAGTTAAAGGGCCAGCAAATATCTTCTACAAAATTATGGAAGAAAACTTCCCCAACCTAAAGAGAGAGATGCCCATGAATATACAAGAAGCCTACAGAACCCCAAACAGACTGGATCAGAAAAGAAATACATCCCGTCACATAATAATCAAAACTCAAATGTACTAAACAAAGAAAGAATATTAAAGGCAGCAAGAGAAATAGGCCAAGTAACTTATAAAGGAAGACCTATCAGAATAACACCAGACTTCTCACCTGAGACCATGAAAGCTAGAAGATCCTGGGCAGATATAATGCAAACTCTAAGAGAACACAAACTTCAGCCAAAACTACTTTACCCAGCAAAGCTCTCAATCGCCATAGATGGAGACATCAAGGTATTCCATGACAAAACAAAATTTGCACGATATCTTTCCACAAATCCAGCCCTACAAAGGATAATAGGGGGAAAACACCAAGACAAGGACGGAAACTACACCCGGAAAGAAGCAAGATAGAAACCTTCTATCATCAAACCCAAAAGAAGGTAACCTCTCGAATATAAAAAAATAAATAAAATAAATAAATATAATTTCAAAAATGTCTGGAGGAAATAATTACTATTCCTTAATATCTCTTAACATCAATGGACTCAATTCCCCAATAAAAAGACATAGATTAACAGACTGGATACGGAAACAGGACCCTACATTTTGCTGCATACAGGAAACACATCTCAGTGTCAAAGACAAACACTGCCTTAGAGTAAAAGGCTGGAAGACAATTTTACAAGCAAATGGTCTCAGGAAACAAGCTGGAGTAGCCATTCTAATATCAGATAAAATTGACTTCCAACCTAAAATCATCAAAAGAGACTCAGAAGGTCACTTCTTGCTGGCCAAAGGGAAAATCCACCAAGAAGAGCTCTCAATACTGAACATCTATGCTCCAAATGCAAGGGCACCCTCATTCGTAAAAGAAACCTTACTAAAGCTTAAAGCACACATTACACATAACACAATAATTGTGGGTGACTTCAACACTCCACTCTCCTCAATGGACTGATCAGGAAAGCAGAAACTAAACAGGGACACAGTGAAACTAATTGAAACTCTGGACCAATTGGATTTAACATATATATATATATATATATATATATATATATATATATATAACATTTCATCCTAAAGCTAAAGAATATACCTTTTTCTCAGCTCCACATGGTACCTTCTCCAAAATAGACCATATAATTGGTCACAAGACAGATGTCAACAAATACAAGAAGATCGAGCTAATCCCATGCCTCCTATCAGATCACCATGGAGTAAGAGTGGTTTTCAATAACAACAAAAACAACAGAAAGCCCACATACACATGGAAACTGAACAATACTCTACTCAATGACACCTTGGTCAAGGAAGAAATAAAAAAAGAAATCAAAGACTTTTTAGAATTCAATGAAAATGAAGGTACAACCTACCCAAATCTATGGGACACAATGAAAGCAGTGCTAAGAGGAAAACTCATAGCTCTAAGTGCATCCAAAAAGAAACTGGAGAGAGCATACACTAGCAGCTTAATGGCACACCTTAAAGCCCTGGAAGAAAAACAAGTTAATTCACCTAGGAGGAGTAGAAGACAAGAAATCATCAAACTCAGGGCTGAAATCAATCAAATAGAAACAAAGAGAACTATACAAAGAATCAACAAGACCAGGAGCTGGTTCTTTGAGAAAATCAACAAGATAGATAAACCCTTAGCCAGACTAACCAAAGGACACAGAGACAGTATACAAATTAACAAAATTAGAAATGAAAAGGGAGACATAACAACAGAAACTGAGGAAATTCAAAAGATCATCAGATCCTACTACAAAGTCTATACTCAAAACAACTGGAGAATCTGGAGGAAATGGACAATTTCCTAGACAGATATCAAATACAAAAATTAAATCAGCATCAAGTAGATCAGCTAAATAGTCCCATAACCCCTAAAGAAATAGAAGGGGTTATAGAAAGCCTCCCAACCAAAAAAAGTATGGGACCAGATGGTTTTAGTGCAGAATTCTACCAGACCTTCAAAGAAGACTTAACACCAATACTTTTCAAACTATTGCACAAAATAGAGACAGAAGGGACACTGCCCAACTCATTCTTCGAAGCCACAATTACGCTAATACCTAAACCACAAAAAGATCCAACAAAGAAAGAGAACTACAGGCCAATTTCTCTGATGAATATAGATGCAAAAATACTAAATAAAATTCTTGCTAACCAAATCCAAGAGCACATTAAAACGATCATCCACCATGATCAAGTTGGCTTCATCCCAGGGATGCAGGGATGGTTCAATATACGGAAATCCATCAATGTAATCCACTACATAAACAAACTGAAAGAAAAAAAAAACGCATGGTCATCTCATTAGATGCTGAAAAAGCATTCAACAAAATTCAGCATCCTTTCATGCTAAAAGTCTTGGAAAGAGCAGGAATTCAAGGCCCATACCTAAACATAGTAAAAGCAATCTACAGCAAACCAGTAGCCAACATCAAGGTAAACTGAGAAAAACTCGAAGCAATCCCTCTAAAATCAGGGACTAGACAAGGCTGTCCCCTCTCGCCATATCTCTTCAATATAGTACTTGAGGTACTAGCTAGAGCAATTCGACAACAGAGGGAAGTCAAAGGGATACAAATTGGAAAGGAAGAAGTCAAACTATCACTATTTGCAGATGATATGATAGTTTACTTAAGTGATCCAAAAACCTCAACCAGAGAACTCCTGCAACTGATAAACAACTTCAGCAAAGTGGCTGGCTATAAAATCAACTCAAGTAAATCAGTAGCCTTCCTATATGCGAAGGATAAGCAGGCCGAGAAAGAAATTAGGGAAATGACACCCTTCACAATAGCCACAAATGATATAAAGTATCTTGGAGTGACGCTAACCAAACATGTGAAAGATTTATACGACAAAAACTTCAGGTCTCTGAAGAGGGAAATTGAAGAAGACATCAGAAAATGGGAAAATCTTCCATGCTCGTGGGTTGGCAGGACTAATATAGTCAAAATGGCAATCTTGCCCAAAGCAATATACAGATTCAATGCAATCCCCATCAAAATCCGAACTCAGTTCTTCATAGAGCTAGAAAGAGCAATTCTCAAATTCATCTGGAATAACAAAAAACCCAGGATAGCTAAAACTATCATCAACAGCAAAAGAACTTCTGGGGGAATCAATATCCCGGACCTCAAGCAATATTACAGAGCAGTGGTATTAAAAACTGCATGGTATTGGTTCAGTGACAGGGAGGTGGATCAATGGAATAGGATTGAAGACCCAGAATTGAACCCACACATCTATGGCCAATTGATCTTTGACAAAGGAGCTGAAAACATCCAGTGGAAATAAGATAGCCTTTTCAACAGATGGTGCTGGCTCAACTGGAAGTGAACATGCAGAAGAATGAGAATTGATCCACTCTTATCTCCTTGCACTAAACTCAACTCCAAGTGGATCAAGGATCTCCACATAAAACCAGACACACTAAAACTAATAGAAAAGAAACTGGGCAAGACCCTTGAAGACATCGACTCAGGGGAAAAATTCCTGAACAGAACACCAATTGCTTATACTCTAAGAACAAGAATAGACAAATGGGACCTCATAAAACTACAAAGTTTCTGTTATGCAAAAGACACTGTCAAAAGGATAAATCGGCAACCAACAAATTGGGAAAAAATCTTCACCAACCCCACATCCGACAGAGGGCTAGTCTCCAATGTATACAAAGAACTCAAGAGGTTAGACCCCAGAAAACCAAATAACCCTATCCAAAAATGGGGTACAGAGCTAAACAGAGACTTTTCACCTGAAGAAATTTGGATGGCTGAGAAACCCCTTAAAAAATGTTCAAATTCACTAGTCATTAGGGAAATGCAAATTAAAACAACCCTGAGATTTCACCTCACACCAGTCAGAATGGCTAAGATTAAAAACTCAGAAGACATCAGGTGTTGGCGAGGAGGTGGAGAAAGAGGAACACTCCTCCACTGCTGGTGGGAATGCAAGCTGGTACAACCACTCTGGAAATCAGTCTGGCGGTTCCTCAGAAAACTGGGCGTGATACTTCTGGAGGACCCAGCCATACCACTCCTGGGAATATACCCAGAAGATTCACCAGCATGCAATAAGGATACATGCTCCACTATGTTCATAGCAGCCTTATATATAATAGCCAGAAGCTGGAAAGAACCCAGATGTCCCTCAACAGAGGAATGGTGTACTGGCTAGTTTGGTGTGTCAACTTGACACAGGCTGGAGTTATCATAGGAAAAGGAGCTTCACTTGGGGAAGTGCCTCTATGAGATCCAGCTGTGGGGCATTTTCTCAATTAGTGATCAAGTGAAGGAGGGCCCCTTGTGGGCGGTGCCATCTCTGGGCTGGTATTCTTGGGTTCTATAAGAGAGCAGGCTGAGCAAGCCAGGAGAAGCAAGCCAGTAAGTAACATCCCTCCATGGCCTCTGCATCAGCTCCTGCTTCCTGACCTGCTTGAGTTCCAGTCCTGACTTCCTTTGGTAATGAACAGCTGTGTGGAAGTGAAAGCTGAATAAACCCTTTCCTCCCCAACTTGCTTCTTGGTCATGATGTTTGTGCAGGAATAGAAACCCTGACTAAGACAAATGGATACAAAAAATGTGGTATATATACACAATGGAGTACTATTCAGCCATTAGAAACAATGAATTCATGAAATTCTTAGAGAAATGGATGGAGCTGGAGAATGTCATACTAAGTGAGGTGACCCAGTCTCAAAAGAATACCCATGGTATACAGTCACTGATAAGTGGATATTAGCCTAGAAGCTTGGAACACCAAAGACACAAATCACATATCAAGTGATGTCTCACAAGAAGAATGGAGTGGACACTGGTGATAGAATGGACCAAAACATCATTGTGGGAGAGTACAAGAACAGTAAAGTGGGAGGGGGTGGATGCAGGAGCAGTG
The DNA here is from genome assembly GCA_964023405.1 of Apodemus agrarius. Classification (NCBI taxonomy): domain Eukaryota; kingdom Metazoa; phylum Chordata; class Mammalia; order Rodentia; family Muridae; genus Apodemus; species Apodemus agrarius. The sequence goes on along the minus strand of OZ030010.1, from coordinate 140,357,390 downwards.
GGAGGGAAAAGGACATGTGGGACCTTTGGGGGTGGGGAACCAGAAAAAGGGAAATGAATTGTAAATATAGAATATATACAATAAAAAAAAAGAAAAAAAAAAGATCATCAGATTCTACTACAAAGGTCTATACTCAAAACAACTGGAGAATGTGGAGGAAATGGACAATTTCCTAGACAGATATCAAATACCAAAATTAAATCAGCATCAAGTAGATCAGCTAAATAGTCCCATAACCCCTAAAGAAATAGAAGGGGTTATAGAAAGCCTCCCAACCAAAAAAAGTATGGGACCAGATGGTTTTAGTGCAGAATTCTACCAGACCTTCAAAGAAGACTTAACACCAATACTTTTCAAACTATTCCACAAAACAGAGACAGAAGGGACACTGCCCAACTCATTCTTCGAAGCCACAATTATGCAAATACCTAAACCACAAAAAGATCCAACAAAGAAAGAGAACTACAGGCCAATTTCTCTTATGAATATAGATGCAAAAATACTAAATAAAATTCTTGCTAACCGAATCCAAGAGTACATCAAAACGATCATCCACCATGATCAAGTAGACTTCATCCCAGGGATGCAGGGATGTTTCAATATACGGAAATCCATCAATGTAATCCACTACATAAACAAACTGAAAGAAAAAAACCACATGGTCATCTCATTAGATGCTGAAAAAGCATTCGACAAAATTCAGCATCCTTTCATGCTAAAAGTCTTGGAAAGAGCAGGAATTCAAGGCCCATACCTAAACATAGTAAAAGCAATCTACAGCAAACCAGTAGCCAACATCAAAATAAATGGAGAGAAACTTGAAGCATTCCCACTAAAATCAGGGACTAGACAAGGCTGACCTCTCTCTCCATATCTTTTCAATATAGTACTTGAAGTTCTAGGAGAGCAATTAGACAACATAAGGAAGTCAAAGTGATACAAATTGGAAAGGAAGAAGTGAAACTATCATTATTTGCAGACGATATGATAGTTTAACTAAGCGACCCAAAAAACTCCACCAGAGAACTTCTACAGCTGATAAACAACTTCAGCAAAGTGGCAGGTTATAAAATTAACTCAAGCAAGTCAGTGGCCTTCTTGTACTCAAAGGACAAACAGGCAGAGAAAGAAATTAGGGAAATAACACCCTTCACAATAGCCACAAACAACATAAAGTATCTTGGCATAACTCTAACCAAACAAGAAAAGATCTGTACAACAGGAACTTCAAGTCCTTGAAGAAAGAAATCGAAGAAGACCTCAGAAGATGGAAAAATATTTCTTGCTCCTGGATTGGCAGGATCAATATAGTAAAAATGGCCATCTTGCCAAAAGCAATATACATATTCAATGCGATCCCCATCAAAATCCCAACTCAATTCTTCATAGATCTAGAAAGAGCAATTCTCAAATTCATCTGGAGCAACAAAAAACCCAGGATAGCTAAAACTATTCTCAACAATAAAAGGACTTCTGGGGGAATCAATATCCCTGACCTCAAGCAGTACTACAGAGCAATGGTGTTAAAAACTGCATGGTATTGGTATAGCAACAGGCAAGCAGATCAATGGAACAGGATTGAAGACCCAGAAATTAACCCACAGACTTATGGTCACTTGATCTTTGATAAAGGAGCCACAACCATCCGGTGGAATAAAGATAGCCTTTTCAACAAATGGTGCTGGTTCAACTGGAGGTCAACATGCAGAAGAATGCAAATTGACCCACTCTTATCTCTTTGCACTAAGATCAACTCCAAGTGGATCAAGGACCTCCACATAAAACCAGACACACTGAAACTATTAGAAAAGAAACTTGGGAAGACCCTAGAGGACTTGGGCACAGGGGAAAAGTTCCTGAACAGAACACCATTAGCTTATGCTCTAAGATCAAGAATCGACAAATGGGACCTCATAAAATTAAAAATTTTCTGCAAAGCAAAGGACACTGTCAGAAGGACAAAACAGCAACCAACAAAGTGGGAAAAGATCTTCACCAACTCCACATCCGACAGAGGGCTAATATCCAATATATACAAAGAACTCAAGAAGTTAGACCGCAAAGAAACAAATAACCCTATCAAAAAATGGGGCACAGAGCTAAACAAAGAACTTTCACCAGAAGAAATTCGGATGGCCGAGAAACACCTTAAAAGATGTTCAACATCATTAGTCATCAGGGAAATGCAAATCAAAACAAACCTGAGATTCCACCTCACACCAGTCAGAATGGCTAAGATTAAAAACTCAAGAGACAACAAGTGCTGGCGAGGATGTGGAGAAAGAGGAACACTCCTCCACTGTTGGTGGGATTGCAAAATGGTAAAACCGCTCTGGAAATCAGTTTGGCAGTTCCTCAGAAAATTGGGCATGTCACTTCCAGAGGACCCTGGCATACCACTCCTGGGCATATACCCAGAGGATTCCCCTGCAATGCAATAAGGACACATGCTCCACTATGTTTATAGCAGCCTTGTTTATAATAGCCAGAAATTGGAAGGAGCCCAAATATCCCTCAAAGGAGGAATGGATACAGAAAATGTGGTATATTTATACAATGGAATACTACTCAGCAATTAAAAATAATGAATTCATGCAATTTGTAGGTAAATGGTTAGACCTGGAAAATATCATCCTGAGTGAGTTAACCCCATCACAAAAGAATGCACATGAAATGCAATCACTGATAAGTGGATATTAATGAGCCCAGAAGCCCTAAATACTCAAGACACAAATAGCAAGTTAAATGATTCCCAAGAAGAAGAAAGGAGAGGACCCTGGGCCTGTAAAGATTGCATCCAGTTTAGTAAAGAAACCGAGGGGGGAGGGGGAATGATTGGGGAACTGTTGGGGGGGGAGAGGAACTATGGGAACTATGGTGGGTGGGAACTGGGAAAGGGGAAAGCCTTTGGAATGTAAACATAGAATATAGAAAATAAAAAAAAAATAAAAAAAAGAGAAAGCAAAAAAAAAAAGAATTAATCAGCTAACTGAGGACACTGGGAAAACCTCAGAATTTTTGGAAGATATATAATTACAATAAATCATAACCAAACTACTTTACATGAAATAAAAACCACAGAAACTATGGGCTCCATCATGCTGAAAATTTGCCCAGATATTGGAGGTTGAAGCAGACCAGTTTGACACCATGAAAGAAATAAACAGCAGCATATTTAAAAGTTCTCATCCTCCTTGGAGAATTTACACCTTTGTCCACTACCAACATGATTGAAATGTTATGTCTAAAGGATTATTGTAGATGTTGTGCAATGAATGGAATTGGTAAAGCTCATAGTCTGTCTTAATTCGATTATTCAGAATTTGAAAGCTTCAAGTTAACATAGATTTTTGGTGAAGGAGTACTAAATACATAAAACTCTAATAACTTATGAAAATGAGAAAATGTCTATTTAAATAAGCGTCACTCTTGGTGTGTAATTAGAAAGTTTCACTTTTAGCAGCAACTAATTTTAAAACTACAACTGCAGAAAGAATGATAAGGTGATTGTTCAATTTTTGCCCCATGCCAGATCTTTCCTGGTTATCAATTATACACAAACTTAGTTCAAAACTTTTCATCTAGACAACTTTAAAAGTATATGAAGCATTCATTGCCCTGAAGTATTTACCCTGTTGAGTTGTTTTAATTGTTTGACAAGAGCCTCCCCAAATACTGAAAGCTGACACATCATCTTAGCAGTGTTGAGTATGTGATTGTGAAGTTAGACATAAATTTTCTGGAAAGAACATATGTCTGAAATATTCTTGCCTGGAGCATTTCATCTCTTATGTACTTGAATGTCAGAGCTAGAAAAACAATCTGCGTGTTTCAAATACCTACTTACTCAAATCTAAACTTTTTTTTCTTTTTTTTCATTCAATATATTCTTTATTTACATTTCAAATGATTTCCCCTTTCCTGGCTCCCCACTCCCCGAAAGTCCCATAAGCCCTTTTACCTTCCCAGGTTCCCCTATCTATCCCTTTCTGTTTCCCTGTTCTGCTATTCCCCTACACTGATGCAATGAGTCTTTCCATAACTGGGGGCCACTCCTTCCTTCTTCTTGGACATCATTTGATATGTAGATTGGGAATTGGGTATTCCAAGCTTCTAGGCTAATATCCACTTATCAGTGAGTGCATATCATGAGTGTTTTTTTGAGACTGGGTTACCTCACTTAGTATGATGTTCTCAGTTCCACCCATTTCTCTAAGAATTTCATGACTTCATTGTTTCTAATGGCTGAATAGTACTCCATTGTGTATATATACCACATTTTTTGTATCCATTCCTCCATTGAGGGGCATCTGGGATCTTTCCAGCATCTGGCTATTATAAATTGGGCTGCTATGAACATAGTGGAGCATGTATCCTTATTACATGCAGGGGAATCCTCTGGGTATATGCCCAGGACTGGTATAGCAGGGTCCTCTGGAATTGTCGTGCCCAGTATTCTGAGGAACCACCAGACTGATTTCCAGAGTGGTTGTACCATCTTGCAATCCCACCAGCAGTGGAGGAGTGTTCCTCTTTCTCCACATCCTTGCCAACACCTGATGTCTTCTGAGTTTTTAATCTTAGCCATTCTGACTGGTGTGAGGTGGAATCTCAGGGTTGTTTTGATTTGCATTTCCCTAATGACTCATGATGTTGAATATTTCTTAAGGTGCTTCTCAGCCATCCGAAGTTCTTCAGGTGAAAAGTCTTTGTTTAGCTCTGTACCTCATACCCCATTTTTAATAGGGTTATTTGGTTTTCTGGGGTCTAACTTCTCAAGTTCTTTATATATATTGGATATTAGCCCTCTCTTGGATGTAGGGTTGGTGAAGATCTTTCCCCAATTTGTTGGTTGCTGATTTGTCCTTTTGAAGGTGTCCTTTGCCTTACAGAAACTTTGTAATTTTATGAGGTCCCATTTGTCAATTCTTGATCTTAGAGCATAAGCTATTGGTGTTCTGTTCAGGAACTTTTCCCCTGAGCCAATGTTCTCAAGGTTCTTCCCCCAATTTCTTTTCTATTAGTTTCAGTGTGTCTGGTTTTATGTGGAGGTTCTTGATCCACTTGGAGTTAAGCTTAGTATAAGGAGATAAGAATGGATTTATTTGCATTCTTCTGCATGCTGACCTCCAGTTGAACCAGCACCATTTGTTGAAAAAGGCTATCTTTTTTCTATTGGATGGTTTCAGTTCCTTTGTCAAAGATCAAGTGACCATAGGTGAGTGGTTTCATTTCTGGGTCTTCAATCCTATTGCACTGATCCACCTGCCTGTTACTGTACCAATACCATGCAGTTTTTTAACACTATTTCTCTGTAGTATTGCTTGAGGTGCAGGATACTGATTTCCCCAGAAGTTCTTTTACTGTGGAGAATAGTTTTAGCTATCCTGAGTTTTTTGTTATTCCAGATAAATTTGAGAATTGCTCTTTCTACATCTATGAAGAACTGAGTTGGGATTTTGATGGGGATTGCATTCTTTGAAATAATTGTAGGCACAGAAAAATGGCAACAGTCATTTCTTGACAGCTGTCACTTCTTCCTCTTGCTATCCTGTTACACACCTGTAGTACAAGTAATACAATTATGCCATGCCAATTATTTCATATTACAAATATATTATTCATTATTGACCTCACTCACTTATTTTAGGATATAATTTTGCAGTTCTAATTAAAATATTAGGGAACTTGAATGGATAATGCTGTAGGGAGATTTTGTCCACTCTGCATTTAAAGAAATAAAATATCAAACTTCAGCACATGTGCTTGAAAAAAGAAACAACATAATTTTTCTGAAGGAAACTGTATTCTGAAAATGACTTGGCCAGAGGAATGTTAGACTGGGGCCCAGAATACCTGGGATCCAAGCTCATTTCTACCACCAATGAATTCCATAAATTTGTGTAAGCCTCAGCACTTCCAGGAGCAATTTGAGATCACTGACTTATATGATCTTTCCAGACTCCAAAATTTAATGAGAGTATGATATGGTTGAAAGTATAAAATTTAAATTCAGTACTTCATTAATATTTAAGAAGCTTTAAACTGCACTTGACTAAACTGAACAATAATGTGAGGATGTCTCTTGTGTATCTAATTGGAACAAAATTGCCCAGGGAAATAATCATATTTATTTTATGCCACTGAAATAACATACTTCATGGTATTCTGTTATCTATCCTCAATATTGACTTCTGCTTTGATCTTTGGCTAGCACAGCAGAATGAACTCAAATATCTATTTATGATTCAGATGAAAACACATATGGAACACAGTTTGGAATACAAGTACCCATGAAGAAATGATCTTCAATGTTTATAATAAAGGTAAACTGAGCTTAAAACAATTTATAAGAGAACATACAGAAATATGTATATTACATCATTAACTTATATTCTTAAAAAAATATTAATCTATAAATTCAGTAAGGAGGTCCACTTTCCCCAGGAGAAAGAGAGGTAGATAGAGGTTGGGTATGAAGGTGGCAAGGTTAGGGAGTGAAGTAGAAAGATAGACGACAATAGTTATAATCCTTTCAGAACATAGTACAGTTGAAGGAAAGATACTATGACAAAATGAAAAGCTGCTTGATGAATGGAAAAAATTTAAGCAATTAAGTACAGGTCTCGCTTTTCCATAAGGATGAAGGAATTTGCATAAGACAAGCAGGGTTTCACACTGCGTTTGAATACAGTAAGGACAGGCGGTAATGATGACATACATGGACCAGCTTTGGAGAAACTGAACACCTTTACTTGGGGGTAAATCAAAGGTTATTTAGTTTTGGGAAAGGGGGTAGGAATATCCAAGGTAGGTTAAATTGGCCTTTTTGAACTCCCCAGTTGATGTCAGAGAAGGAGAAACCCTGCTGGTAACAGGAGTGTTCCATTTTGTGTCAAGTCCAGAAGGTTATCCAGACAATGGTAGACTTCAACCTTAATTAGCAAGGCAACAAGTAAACAACACATACTGACAAAGTTATTGCCACATAGTTAGCTTTTTTTGGGGGGGGGTCTGTTGGCAGTCCCAACATCAATTTGTTAGTTTGTATAGAAAGCATGTTTGCAATGTCATTGGCTGTTGTGAAAACATATGTCAGACTTGTGAACCTAAAACAATAAAAGTTCATTGTCTTAAGATGTAGAAGACATGAACTCCAGATGAAGAGGTAATCAAGGGTAATAATTCTTCCTACAATCTCTAGGATAGTCTGTTCCTCTTGGTGTCAGACTCTATTGATAGAGTTCCCAGTCCATAATTGGAAGGTTGCAGACTCCAATCTCTGCTGTTAATATCACAGGTTATTCTTTTTACATGCTTCTTCTTTTCTTACAACAGAAGGCAGTCATATAGGATTACAAACTGTTGTGTGTATTTCAGTTATGGTTTTACTTGAAGTGAACAGAAGAGCCCTAATTTCTAAATAAGGTTGTAGTCACAGATACTAAACATTAAGAGCCTCATGTCTTAGAAAATAGTTTTTCTACCACAAGCAAGTTTTACTACCCCCAATATTTGACTTGAGTACATTTTATTAGTGGCCTTCTACAATGATGGTGATCGCTATATAAAGTTATAATTTGAATATTTGAGGTTTGAGGAAAATATTTGATTTATACATGCCTCCTATAAGTACAGATTCTTTCAAATTCATTCAAATTTTATTAGTAGCATTACCCTTATACTATTCAGACACCATTAGACCAATACATCTATGAGGGGTATTGCTTTCTGCATTATAGGTTGCCTCCATTTATTATATATTCATATTCTATATCCTTAGAAATCAGGATAAGGAAAATTAAAAGTACTTTGAGATTTTTAACTTACTGAAACCAGAATAGCAAAGATCAATAAAATAAATGACAGCCTTTGCTGGTGAAGATGTGGGAAAATGAATAAATACTTATTCATTATTGGTATGAGTGTAAACTTGTACAGCCACTATGAAAATCAGTGTGGCAGTTGCACAGGAAGTTGAGAATTAATCTACCTCAAGATCTAGCACATACCCAAAGTATTCTATTTTTTCACAGAAATACTTACCCATTTATGTTCATTACTCTACTATTCACAATAACTAGGAAATAGAAACATTCAAACTACATTTTTGATTGAGGCACAGATAGTCTAATAAATGTGGTGATGGAAGTAATCAGCACATAGATGAAGAGAGCGTCTATTTTAGAATATAGAATTGGGATACCAGGGAAAATAGTTCAATCTAATGAGTCATGAGGTAAACAGCTAATTTGCATATGCATGGAACTAACAGTGTAGAGAACAGCATAGGCTATCTTCTGTTACAAAATGATCACTTAAGCTGTACAATGTAAAGTAGACAGGAGATTAAATGGAACCAAAACCAGAAACATAGACAGTTGGTTGTTTCTATTGACCAGAAGGTTGTAGCTCTCAGCAGGATAGTGACTAGAGAGGTGGTTACAAGTGTATTTTCAAAGTATTTAGAAGTTTAATATGAAAAGATACTGTACATTTGTGGATATAGAGATGGAAAATAATACATTTTTAATAGCTTCAACTTTTTTTGAGCATCTCTTCTACTTCTTTTTGTTTCATACAAACTTGACTGAAGAAGGATACTACTTTATTTGAGCATCTTTTCAATTGAAGAGATAGGGCAAAGAGAATAGCAAATGCTCCTAGAATAGTTTAAAGTACGAAAAGACATATAATGTTTCTTATACTTTCTATTTGGTTACAAACCTTGAATCTTTTGAAAAAATCAGTTATATAGTAAAGAAACATCTTGTAGTTTCACTGTGTGTATTTTCTTTTCCAGGGAAATAATAGCATGGAGAGAGACAACACAGATTGCACTGCCTCCTGAGCACCAATTACTCTTTCTGTATCACTGCTCAAGCAATAGACCTAGAGCACTGATAGTGTCACTATTGCTCTCCATGGCCTCTTCAAGAATACTTTCCTCTATGCTGTCATTACATCTTTTTGCTATCTTGAAAATTCTTAGAGCTCCAAAATTCTTTCTCTTTTTTGGATTGCTGTCAACTACTCTGCTCTTTTATCTAGTGATTATGACAACAGATCTACAGTTTTCCTTTATGTCGTAAGTCCCTCTAACTTTCTAGGAAGATATCAGTTTCTCTGTGAATGATCCATATGCCCTTTAGTTTGAATGACATTCTTCTCTAGTTCTGTTAGCTGTTTTTAGAGCTATACTATTAGGGTTCCACTTCATTTTTATTACATGGGCCTCTTATTCCTACTTTATAATTCAAATGTTATCATGACTATTATTTCATGTCTACAATATTCAAATCGCTGCTCCTTACTCTCCAGCTACGAAGCAGTACCTTTTTCTTCATTCCCTTTTCAGCAGGGCTACTTACGTAGGTAGTAATTCTAGCAACTTCTTTGTCAGCAACCCCAAACAACTTATATTCTTTTTCTTAAGAGTGTATCAACCTAAAAGAATAATCAAATTTATATTAATTCAACCTTATAACTTCAGAGATCATGGTAATAGGCCACTTCTGAAAACTGTAGTTTAATATGAAGCTGGTAATTTTTAATATTCTTATGTTTGTTGTTATTAAATACATTAAATCTCTAGTTATTTCTGGCAACCTACATTATTTCAGTGCTCAGCCTTCTTTCTCTGTTCTTGTATCAGCTAATACAAAACTTTTGTCTGAAACCTATTCTAAGTCAGTCTATCTATCTATCTATCTATCTATCTATCTATCCATCCATCCACCCACCCATCCATCTTTCCATCTATCCATCTATCCATCTATCATCTATCCATCTATCCATCTATCTATCTATCTATCTATCTATCTCTATCCATCCATATATTTATCTACTTATCTACATACTTACCTAAATTCTATTTTGGCATAGATTCATTACACACAATGCTCAGTTTCATTTTCCTTTTCTGTGATTATGTGTCATATATGTGTGTATGTCTGCTTGCTTGTGTATAGGTGTCTGCATATCTATGTGCACCTGTGTGTGGAGGACAGAGGTTTATATCAGGTTTCTTCCTCCATTGCTATGAAATTTATTTACTAAGGCAAGGTCCTCCTTGCTTGAAGTCTGAGATTCAGCTACTCGAGCTAGCTAGCTTCCTCAGCTAACCCCATCTTTCCACTCACTGAGTCCTTGTATTAAAGGTAAGCTACCATTCCTGCTTGACATTTATGTGTTTATTAAGGATCTACATTCTGGTCTTCATGTTTGTGTGGCAAGCACTTTACCACTGAGCTATCTCTATTGTTCCACTTCTGCTTTCACAATGAGATTTCTTTCAAGACTATTGTGCACTTTGATCATATTCATTCTCCATCTGCACTGCTTTCTCTCCCTTACTTCTTGTCACTAATGTCTCTCCTCCCAATTTCTCTTTTGTTTTCATGATATTTATAAATAAATGCTTATAGATGATTCCTTTTTGGTATTAATACAGAGAAGAAATTGTTAATTTTGCAATCTCTTTATTATTTTCAACTCTTAACACTCAGATGATTTGCTTCAGCTTCTATAGATGTTTGCTTTTTTTAAATTGATGACAATTAGCACAAATTTACAACCTGTTCCTTCTCTTTGTGCCATAGGTTCCTTTTATTCACCCCTTTCAGTTTCTTGCCATCCAATAATTCCTAAACATAAGCCGATATATGTATCTTTTCAGTATGTAATAAAATCCTCAAAGGGAATGGATTCCATGAAACTAATTCCCACATCATTTAAAAATCTCTATTCTCTTTGGCCTGTCAAGGTACACACTGGGTACTTCTAGTTTTTGGAATGTGAACGTGCATGCATGCATACATACTCACACACTCAGATACGTATATATATATATATATATATATATATATATATATGCCCAAACTGAAAAGAATAATAGCTTGTCTTACCTTAATTACACAGTTCTAAAATTTTCCATTTCCTTTCTGTCTTTTTCCCTCATTTGTTGCCTCATTGGTGAGAACATTCTCGTTTCCATATATTTCTCAAACCCTGAGCTTCCCTTGTCTTTTTAGTTTAGGCACAATACATAACAGAGAGATGGAAAATCTTGTGTTTTGGAGTCTGATTTTCTCAGTGTGTTCACTGAAAGATTCAGTGAGAAAAAAAATTGTACTTCTAAATGTTCACAACCTATTACTTTTTCAATGGATTTTCAAAGTATGCAAAGGTGATATGGAGATCACATTGAGGCAGAGCAACACAAATAGTAAAGTCATAGAACTCTATCTAAGGCACTGCTGTTCGCGTAAGGGATCTGTTTGTTTTTTTTAAAACATAGCTTATATTATAAAAATTTCATACAATTTATCTTAAGAAATATTATTTTGAGACACCCATATTAATGCACAGACAGGGACACATGTACATTGAAATATCTCTAAAAGTAAGAGTAAGCTTAAAATGAAGAAAGAAACTGTGTTCAGTTTCATTTAAAATTTCAACATATACATTGTCAGAGACAAATTACAGGTTGCATATGAAGATCGAGTAATATATGCATTGTGCTTATTTCAGTGGTTCCTCATTCTAACTCACTGGGAAAAATTATGCTGCTTTACTGCCTGCATTTGATCTATCTTGGACTTTCCAAACTTATATCCATTCAGCTGGTCGTAATATTTAAATAGAGGTTTTCAGGAAGGACGGCAACATTTAAATAGTACTTTTTAATATACTAATTATTTCAGCAAATAGATTCTCTATAAAGAGAATGGATGGGAAATATTTCTGCCTTATCAACCAAGAAAGAAGGACAGTATTTTATCAATCTGATCCCTAGTCGTCAACAACAACAACAACAACAACAACAAAAAGACTTTCCAATAGTTGGTTTAGATTGCAAGCATGCTGTTGTACTTTAATGAATATCAAGTCCAGTATTGAGCCATTTCTACCCAATTTTAGTTCTATTTAAAGCACATTTATTGAAGATTGGGATAGGTTGAACATTTAGTCCCATAGGATATGACATTCAAATGACTGTATTGTCTTTGCTTTCTATTGCTGTGAAAAAAAACCATGATAAAATACATTTGGGGGTTGACAGAGTTTTATTTCTGTGGAAATTCACTTCTATTTCCACATCATAGTCTATCATCAAAGGAAGTTAAGGCAGCGACCTAAAGGCAAGAATTGTAGCATAAATCATGGAGGAATGCTGCTTACCTGCCTGTTCTCCTTGGCTTACTCCCCATAGCTTGCACAGTCTATTTTCTTACAGTGTCCAGGACCCATTCTGGCCCATGGATAGCCTAGCCTTTGAGCTCTTCCACATTAATCACCAATCAAAAAGAAGCATTGCAGGCTTTTCCATGATCTTATAGGGGCATTTTTTCAATTGAGATTCCTTCTTCCCAAATGTTTCTAGCTTGTGCCAAATTAACAAAACACTAGCTAGCACTGTTGACCCTTTGTCAAACTGACACACAAAAACATCAATATTAAATTGCAACATTTTCTTTCTTGTTGTTCTCCAAATATATTAATAATTAATATTAATATAATATAAAATGTTTCAACTTTTAAAAGTGCCACATCCTTTAAAATTCTGACCATCTTAAAGGTTTAGTCTCTTTAAAATAACCATAGTCCTTCTAAAAGTCCAAAGTCTTTCAACTGTGGACTCCTATAAAATAAAAACAAATTAAGGACTTCAGTATTCCATGAGAGAAGAACCAGGACACAGTCACAATTACATTAAAGCAAAGCAAAATGAAAATTCAACATTATCAAGCTTAGTATCAGGCTTCTGGGACTCATGACCTTCTAACCTTTTCTAAAACACCTGTGTAACTTCTCTGGTTCTGCCCTCGGTAGAGAACACATGTCTCTTAGGTTCAGGCTGGTTTCACTTAAGAGCTGTTTACATCCTTGGTGGTCATCCCATGGTACCGGCTTCTACAAAATTCCAAGATATTCACTGCACTTGGTATGGACCTTTACCAGTAGCTTCTCTTGGGTTCCTTCAAAGACTGTAACACTGACACATGGCACCAAGCTTTGGCTCTCTCTATGACTCCTTCAATACTGAGTGAAACTGCAGGCTATTCTGCCCACCATCCCAGTTCCTAAAAAATGACTCAGAGACTTATTATTTATTTAAAAATTCCTAGGACATAAGCTATGGCTTGTTCTCTGCTTCACTCATATCTTATATTAACCAGTTTATACTATTCTATGTTTGCCACATGGCTAGTTACCTCTCCTTAGTTTTATCTGGTCAATATCCTCTGAGCTCTGGTGGGGAATCTCCTGTCTCTGACTATCTCACAGAGTTCCAGTCTCTCTGCTGGATGTTCCACCTTTTATTCTACCCCCTACTATAGGCCATAGGCATTTTATTGACAGATGATGTTTCTGCACAGTTCACAAGAGTTTATCCTTACATATCTCTTTTTTTAATCCAATAAAGGGTTGTTTTTCTAATATCAATAAACTATTTACAATAAGATCGATTATAAAAACTATCAGATAAGAATTACATTCACAATGTCCCATTGATATACATTAAGGAAACTTGGAGAAAGTACTCCATTAGCTTTCTTTCTGGGTGAGTCAAAATATTCTGTACATAAATCACTTTCTATCATAATTTGTATTACCAACCTAAAAAATATCTTTCTAGACTTTAAAACATTTTCTTAAGTCTTAGACAACTTACATTTAACTGGGAGACTATAACTATCTAGTCTTGAACCCCATCAGAGACCTGAGAAGGATAAATATTACCTGAAATAATAGGAAGTGCAGAGGAAACAGGTTCCAAAACTTTGGAAGACAGAAGTTGCTGGCTACCTGGACAGTCACCCAACATTTCTCTAAATGGTTGGACCATCATCTTCAGCCTTCTGACCCAGAATATCTGGTAGACTTTCCTGTGAGGCAGGAATATTGAAAGACTTGGCTACCTTGTCCTTACAAAGCTTGGCAGTTGACTTCCCTGCATCTCAATTGTCCAGTTCTGACAGCATACTGTCAGCAGTTGAAGCAAAGGCAATTTCTTGCCCAGTGGTAGCTTGCCACATTTGAAGCAAACCCCATAAGGAGGTTCTTTGATACTCATGTCTTTGAAGTAGAATAGAGGTGCTGTCAAGTACAGACATGTCTCACTCTCATGAAAAGCCTTATGTTAATAAAATATTTCAAAATGCCATATTCTATAGGTTTCTAAGGTTTTTGAAGACTATTAATAGTATATCTGAATAGGCAAATGTTCCTTCTTTCTATCTATCCACACACTGTTCAACTTTGAAAACATCTATAGGGTCTAAATGAAGCTTATTTTTTATTAAATAAACTATTACCTAATATGACCACAAGTTTGATTGATTGACTACTAACTTGCATTTCTTAATTATCCTAAACAGTTTTCAATAGCTGCTTTCAAAGACTAGCACCTCACATTTCATTTTTAAATGAGTTGCATAGACACAATACCTTAAATAAGAGGTGAAATATATATACCTAGTATATTGTAGCAAACATATAATCCTAAACTTGTATCAATATACAAAGTGCATACTAAATATAAAATATTTGGCTTGTGAATGCTCTGTAGTCTAAAAGTAGATTCAATAATCTACCCTTTTATCTTATCATTCTCACATGCCCCCCATTTTCTTTTCATCCCTTTTCCCCACTTCTTTCCCCCTAACATTATATCGGAGAGAAAAAAAAGAATAGAGGATAAATTTTAAAAAAAGTGAAAAAGAGATCCCTGTATCTAACTTCCTATACTGTGTTTCTTCCCTGACCAAGACCATTAACAACTTATAAAAAATCCTCTTAAATGATGATAAATACCCATCAACCAATGAATGACCAAAAACCACCCACCCCAGTTTTTGAGACTGGGGTATTGTTCTGTTAAAATTTCTTATTGCTATCTGGGGCTGATGTTCTTTGTTGGGGGCCCTAAGAAAATTGGAATATTGGTCAAGTCCTAAGAAATCTAGCTATATCATTTGCTGTCTAGTCTCTATGTAATGGGAAAGTCCAGAGCTTAACTTTAACCCTGGATGAAATAGTCTACAACTCTAGAGGATATAGATAGACATAGAGAAGATTTTCTGGATGCAGATTTTTGAGGAAACAGCATTTGAATCAGTCTGTAAAGTAGGATCACTTGAGTTACTTGTCTTCTTTGGTATCTGATCCTTTTGCTGTGAGCACATAAACTTTCAAAGGTAATATACATTTTTGTATTATGTGGTGTTCAATGTGCACAGATCAGCTAAATATTATTCTCTGCTCCTGAGGTTTTCATTGCCACTGAGGCTTCACCCTTCCCAATGGCCTCTAATGACTTCTCATAATTCCAAATATTGCATGACCCCAATAGTGAGTCTTTAAGGAACTTTCAGATTTTCTTATGAAACTTCAATAGCAAGGACTTCATCATGTATACTGCATTCAGAATTATTTCTAAGTTCCCTCAGAATAGTCCATTGAACACTTAATAATCAATAGCTTTTCCAGCACCAAATCCTGCTGCCATAAATCATGTGGTTAAGTCTATCACATCAATGTTCCCACTTCTGATACAAATTTCTGTATTAATTAGCTTTTTATTGTTATGAAAAAAACACCATTACAAAAAAAAAAACAACTTGGGGTGGAAAGGGTTTATTTTTCTTATTTCCATGTCACAGTCCAACAACAAATCGGGGTACCAGGAGCTGATGTAGAGGCCATGGAGCAGTATTGCTTACTGGCTTATTCCTCATGGCTTGCTCAGCTATCTTATAGTTTCCAGTGGTGACACTGTTCACAATGAGTTAGGCTCTCCCAAATTAATCACCAGTTAAACAACTGTGCTACAGGTTTTCCCACATTCAAATCTATAGGAGCATTTTCTCAGTTATGATTCTGTTGTAGTAAATCTCCAACCCTAATAAGCCCTTGCAAAGAACACATAACTCAAT
The DNA here is from genome assembly GCA_964023405.1 of Apodemus agrarius. Classification (NCBI taxonomy): domain Eukaryota; kingdom Metazoa; phylum Chordata; class Mammalia; order Rodentia; family Muridae; genus Apodemus; species Apodemus agrarius. Next base: position 140,341,446 of record OZ030010.1, on the reverse strand, counting down.
TATAATATTTACAAATGGCACTCCTAGACTGGGCAGATATACCACTACACTACTCTATTCCCCAGCTATGAAATTCCTTGCTACTTGCTATTCTTCTCAGCCACCTGCTACTTTCTTTCACCTCTTCCTTTTTCATTCCTTTTTCTCTCCTCTGTCTCCTCTTCTCCCTTTCTTCTCTCCCTCTCCCTTTCCAAAATTTTCACCCCCATTTTCCTTTCCACTGTCCGATCATAGGCTCTAGCCTTTATTTGACCAGTTAAGGTGGGGAGGAGGCCCACATGAAGTCACCTTGTTCCAGGCAGCCCCTAAAGTGGAATTAGTATCAAGATACAAACAGCACCAGGGCAATCCACATGATTTCTTCCTTCCAAAGGATTCTAGACTGTGGCAAGATGACAAAAACTAGACAGTATATGTTTCAAGGTTTCTTCTACCCTCAAGGCACTTGCAATGTTGTAAAGGACTAGCTTAGGCTTGGAGAGGGGTTCTGAGAGAAGGAGTATCTGGGAACAGTGAAAACGAATGACTTGAAGTCAAATCATGGCTCTAAGCTGGCAGCCCATGTTCTGATCGGCATGGATCCCTGGATAGTTCTCTGTAGATAGTTCTTAGCTCTGTAGTCTGCTCATGAGAGATAGCTTTTCAGATTGCTCTTTCTTTATGTTTTGCTCTGTTCCAGACAGCGTTTTCTTACTATTCTTAAAAACCTATATGGTTGAGACTTATCTCTATCCTACTAAAAATTCTAAAAGCTCTCTGGATAGCTCACGTGTTTTCTGACTAAAGTCAGAAAAGCTGCTATAAAAAATTCTTGGATTTTCCTACCAAGTTAGAAATCCTGATAGAAAAATTCTAAATCCAAATCAGAAAGCCAGAAAAAAATGTTTTCTCTCTTAAGTAATTCCTGGGATTTCCAACCAAGGTCAGAAATCTTATTAGAAAAAAGTCCTGAAAGAGTTGTGTTTGCTCTCTATGAACTTTTTTTAACTAAAATCAGAAATCATGTTAGAATAATATTCTTGAAGAGCTGTGCTTGCTATCCAGAGATTTGCAGATATCTCAGCTCTCACTAAAGAAGAGTTGCTATTTCTTTGTGCTAACTTATCTCATGCAAATCAAAAACCCAGTTTTTATTTATATGTCAATTCAGTTATTTATTCCAGTTTCCCTCTTGACCATCCAATCAACCAGCATTCCATGACTTTAACCCCTTTTCTTAACTTAGAAAGAGACAGCAAGCATAAGCACAGAAAATAAATTATTGAGTGGGATCTCACCCTGGAATAACCATTCTAAATACACTGTAATTGCCATGTCTTAGGCTGACCTAGAATTCAGGAATCTGCTTGCCTTCTTATCTACCTGACTTTGTATCTTTCTAAGACGCTGACTCATTAATGCAGCAGCCTTTGCTCCTTTATTTTCTCATTAATATCCACTTATCAGTGATTATATTTCATGTGTATTCGTTGTGATTGGGTTAACTCACTTAGGATAATATTTTCCAGATCCAACCATTTGCCTACAAATTGCATGAATTCATTATTTTTAATAGCTGAGTAGTATCCCATTGTATAAATAAAACACATTTTCTGTATCCATTCCTCCTTTGAGGGACATCGGGGCTCCTTCCAGATTCTGGCTATTATAAATAAGGCTGCTATGAACATAGTGGAGCATGTGTCTTTATTGCATGCAGGGGAATCCTCTGGGTATATGCCCAGGAGTGGTATGACAGGGTCCTCTGGAAGTGACATGCCCAATTTTCTAAGGAACCGCCAAACTGATTTCCAGAGTGGTTGTACCATCTTGCAATCCCACCAACATTGGAGGAGTGTTCCTCCTTCTCCACATCCTCGCCAGCACCTGTTGTCTCTTGAGATTTTAATCTTAGTCATTAGTAGAATCTCAGTGTTGTTTTGATTTGCATTTCCCTGATGACTAATGATGTTGAACATCTCTTAAGGTGCTTCTCAGCCATCCGAATTTCTTCTGGTGAAAATTATTTGTTTAGCTCTGTACCCCATTTTTAAATAGGGTTATTTGGTACTTTGGGGGTCTAACTTCTTGAGTTCTTTGTATATATTGGATATTAGCCCTCTGTTGGATGTAGGGTTGGTGAAGTGGTGAAAATCTTTTCCCAATTTGTTGGTTGTTGTTTTGTCCTTCTGACAGTGTCCTTTGCCTTATAGAAACTTTGTAATTTTATGAGGTCCCATTTGTAAATTATTGATCTTAGAGTATAAGCTATTGGTGTTCTGTTCAGGAACTTTCCCCTGTGCCCATGTCCTCCAGGGTCTTCCCTAGTTTCTTTTCTATTAGTTTTAGTGTGTCTGGCTTTACTTTGAGGTCCTTGATCCACTTGGAGTTGATCTTAGTACAAGGTGATAAGAGTGGGTCAATTTGCATTCTTCTGCATGTTGACCTCCAGTTGAACCAACACCATTTGTTGAAAAGGCTATTTTTGTTCCACTGGATGGTTGTGGCTCCTTTATCAAAGATCAAGTGACCATAAATCTGTGGGTTAATTTCTGGGTCTTCAATTCTTTTCCATTGATCTACTTGCCTGTTGCTGTACCAATACCATGCAGTTTTTAACACAATTACTCTGTAGTACTGCTTGAGGTCAGGGATATTGATTCCCCCAGAAGTCCTTTTATTGTTGAGAATAGTTTTAGCAATCCTGGTTTTTTTTTGTTTTTTTGTTTTTTGTTTTTTTTGTTACTCCAGATGAATTTAAGAATTGCTCTTTCTAGGTCTATAAAGAATTGATTTGGGATTTTGTTGGGGATTGCATTGAATCTGTTGATTGCTTTATGTATGATGGCCATTTTTACTATATTGATCCTGCCAATCCAAGAGCAAGAAATATTTTTCCATCTTCTGAGGTCTTCTTTGATTCCTTTCTTCAAAGACTTGAAGTTCTTGTCATACAGATCTTTCACTTGTTTGGTAAGAGTCACGCCAAGATACTTTATATTGTATGTGGCTATTGTGAAGCGTGTTATTTCCCTAACTTCTTTCTCAGCCTGCTAGTCCTTTGAGTATAGGAAGGCTACTGATTTGCTTGAGTTGATTTTATAACCTGCCACTTTCCTGAAGTTGTTTATCAACTGTAGGAGTTCTCTGGTAGAGGTTTTTTTTTTGTTTGTTTTTGTTTGTTTGTTTGTTTGTTTTGTTTTGTTTTGGTCGCTTAAGTATACTATCATATCATCTGCAAATAATCATAGTTTGACTTCTTCCTTTCCAATTTGTATCACTTTGAATTACTTATGTTGTCTAATTGCTCTTCCTAGAACTTCAAGTACTATATTGAAAATATATGGAGAGAGAGGGTGTCCTTGTCTAGTCCCTGATTTTAGTAGGATTGCTTCAAGTTTCTCTCCATTTAGTTTGATGTTGGCTACTTGTTTGCTGTATATCACTTTTATTATGTTTAGGTATGGGCCTTGAATTCCTATCCTTTCCAGGACTTTTAGCATGAAAGGATGCTGAATTTTGTCAAATGCTTTTTCAGCATCTAATAAGATGACCATGTGTTTTTTTTCTTTTATTTTGTTTATGTAGTGGATTACATTGATGGATTTCGGTATATCAAACCATCCCTGCATCCCTGGGATGAAGCCTACTTGATCAAGGTGAATGATAATTTTGATGTGCTCTTGGATTTGGTTGGCAAGGATCTTTCTTATTTAGTATTTTTGCATCGATATTCATAAGGGAAATTGGCCTATAGTTCTCTTTCATTGTTGGATCTTTGTGTGGTTTTGGTATCAGTGTAATTGTGGCTTCTTAGAACGAGTTGGGCAGTGTTCCTTCTGTTTCTATTTTGTGGAATAGTTTGAAGAGTATTGGTGTTAGATCTTCTTTGAAAGTCTGAGAAAATTCTGCACTAAAACCATCTGGTCCCATACTGGTTTTTTGTTTGTTTGTTTGTTTGTTTTGTTTTTGTTTTTGTTTTTGATTTTGATTTTGTTGTTTGTTTTTGTTTTTGTTTTTGTTTTAAGACTTTCTATAACCCCTTCTATTTCTCTAGGGCTTATGGGATTGTTTAGCTGATCTAATTGGTCCTGATTTAATTTTGGTATTTGGTATCTGTCTAGGAAATTGTCCATTTCCTCCAGATTTTCCAGTTGCGTTGAGTATAGGCTTTTGTAGTAGAATCTGATGATTTTTTGAATTTCCTCAGTTTCTGTTGTTATATCACCCCTTTCATTTATAATTTTGTTAATTTGCATATTGTCTCTGTGTCCATTGGTTAGTCTGGCTAAGGGTTTATCTATCTTGTTGATTTTCTCAAAGAATCTGCTCCTGGTTTTGTTGATTCTTTGTATGGTTCTCTTTGTTTCTACTTGATTGATTTCAGCCCTTAGTTTGATGATTTCCTGTCTTCTACTCCTCCTGGGTGAATTAGCTTCTTTTTGTTCCAGGGCTTTCAGGTGTGCTGTTAAGATGCTGGTGTATGCTCTTTCCAGTTTCTTTTTGGAGGCACTCAGGGCTATGAATTTTCCTTTTAGCACTGCTTTCATTGTGTCCCATAGATTTGGCTAGGTTGTACCTTCGTTTTCATTGAATTCTAAAAAGTCTTTGATTTCTTTATTTCTTCCTTGACCAAGGTGTCATTGAGTTGAGTATTGTTCAGTTTCCATGTGTATGTGAGCTTTCTGTTGTATTTCTTGCTATTGAAGACCAGTTTTACGGGCACAGTGATCTGATAGGAGGCTTGGGATTAGTTTGATCTTCTTGTATTTGTTGACATCTGTCTTGTTACCAATTATATGATTGATTTTGGAGAAGGTACCATTTGGTGCTCAGAAAAAGGTATATTCTTTTGCTTTGGGATGAAATGTTCTATACATATCTGTTAAATCCAATTGGTCCAAAGCTTCAATTAATTTCACTGTGTCCCTGTTTAGTTTCTGGTTTCCTGATTGGTCCATTGAGGATAGTGGAGTGTTAAAGTCACCCACAATTATTGTGTTAGGTGTAATGTGTGCTTTAAGCTCTAGTAGAGTTTCTTTTAAGAATGAGGGTACGCTTGCATTTGGAGCATAGATGTTTAGTATTGAGAGTTCTTCTTGGTGAATTTTTCCTTTGACCAGCAAGAAGTGACCTTCCGTGTCCCTTTTGATGACTTTAGGTTGAAAGTCAATTTTATCTGATATTAGAATGGCTACTCCGGCTTGTTTTCTGAGACCATTTGCTTGTAAACTTGTCTTCCATCCTTTTATTCTAAATTAGTGTTTGTCTTTGATACTGAGATGTGTTTCCTGTATGCAGCAAAATGTAGGGTCCTGTTTCTGTATCCAGTCAGTTTGTCTATGTCTTTTTATTGGGGAATTGAGTCCAGTGATGTAAGAAATATTAAGGAATAATATTTATTACTTCCTGACATTTTTGACATTTTTTTTATATATTTGAGTGGCTATCTTCTTTTGTGTTTGGTGAGAGGGGGTTTCTATCTTGCTTCTTTAGATTTGTGAAGTACCTCATATAATTCATATGGCATCCTTATTTTTTGCATAGTTGAGAAATTATATATTTTCAAACTCATGGTTTTAGAGTTCTTTTGCAGAGCCTTAAGGACTATCCTGAAGGTCCCAGTGTTTACCATTTTGCTATGACCTTAGCCAGACCTTTGCCTCCTGGGCTCATGCTGTCTCTGATTATTATGGAGTGATTAATATTAACAGAGATGCCATTCCTCAGAGGAATGTGAAAATTTGTACATTATTATACAAACAAGCCTTAAACCCACAGCAGCAATCAACACTCATAAGGCCAACATGCTGTTGGCCCTATCTCAGGAGCAGTAGTTATGTTATTCCACCCCCACCAAAGCTTTGTTGGATCTTAGCGTGGTTTTGGTATCAGTGAAATTGTGGCTACTGGTTCTGTTTGTTGTTGTTGTTGTTGTTGTTTTATTTGTTTGTTTGTTTTTTGTTTGGAGACTTTCAATAAACGCTTCTATTTTTTTAGGGGTTATAGGTCCATTTAGATGGTCTATCTGATCCTGATTTAACTTTGGTATTTGGTATCTGTGTAGTTAATTTCCATTTCATCCAGATTTTAAAGTTGTGTTGAGTAAAGGCTTTTGTAGTAGGATCTGATGATTTTTTTTAAAAAATTTCCTCAGTTTCTGTTGTTATATCTCCCTTTTCATTTCTGATTTAACAAAATTTGTATACCATCTCTGTGCCCTCTGGTTAGTCTGGCTAAGGGTTTGTCTATCTTGTTGATTTTCTCAAAGAACTAGGCCCTAGTTTTGTTGATTCTTTATATAGTTGTTTTTGTTTTTACTTAGTTGATTTCGAGTTTGATGATTTCCTGTCTCCTACTCTTCTTTTGTCATTAGCTTCTTTTTGTTCTAAAGCTTTCAGGTGTGTTGTTAAGCTGCTAGTGAATACTCTCTCTAGCTTCTTTTTGGAGGTACTTAGAGCTGTGAGTTTTCCTCTTAGCACTGCTTTCATTGTGTCCCCTAAATTTTGGTAGGTTATATCTTCATTTTCATTGAATTCTAAAAAGTCTTTGATTTCTTTCTTTATTTCTTCCTTGACCAAGGTGTCATTGAGTAGAGTATTATTTATTTTCCATGTGTATGTGGGCTTTCTGTTGTTTTTGCTGCTATTGAAGACCTCCCTTACTCCATAGTGATCTGATAGGAGGCATGGGATTATTTTGATCTTCTTATATCTGTTGAGGTCTGTTTTGTGACCAAGTATATGGTCAATTTTGGAGAAGGTGCCATGAGGTGCAGAGAAGAAAGTATATTCTTTTGATTTAGTATGAAATGTTCTATAGATATCTATTAGATCCATTTGGCCCAAAGCTTCTGTTAATTTCACTGTGTCTCTGTTTAGTTTGTGTTTCCCTGATCTGTCCATTGAGGAGACTGGGGTGTTGAAGTCACCCATAATTATTGTATGAGGTGCAATGTGGGCTTTAAGCTTTAGTAAAGTTTCTTTTACAAATGAGGATGCCCTTGTATTTGGAGCATATGTGTTCTGAATTGAGAGTTCTTCTTGGAAGATTTTTCCTTTGATGAGTATAAAGTGTCCTTCCATGTCTTTTTTGATGACTTTTGGTTGTAAGTCTCTTTTATTGAATATTATAATGGCTATTCCAGCTTGTTTCCTGGGACCATTTCCTTGGAATATTGTTTCCCAGCCTTTTACTCTGAGGTAGTGTTTGTCTTTGACACTGACATGTTTTTCCTGTATGCAGCAAAATGTTTTGTCCTCTTTATGTATCCAATCTCTTAGGTTATGTCTTTCTTTTTGGGAATTGAGTCCATTGATATTAAGAGATAGTAAGGAATAGTGATTGTTGCTTCCTGTTTTTTTTATATAATTTTTATGTTTGTGTGGTTATCTTCTTTGGGGTTTGTTGAAAGAAGATTAATTTCTTGCCTTTTCTAGTGTGTAGTTTCCCTCCTTTTGTTGGTATTTTCCATTCATTATCCTTTGAAGGACTGGATTTTTGGAAAGATATGCAAATTTGTTTTTGTCATGGAATACCTTGGTTTCTCCATCTCTGGTAATTGAGAGATTTGCTTGGTATAGCAGCCTGGGTTGGCATTTGTGTTCCTTTAGGGTCTGTATGACATCTGCTCAGGCTCGTCTGGCTTTTATAGTCTCTGTGGAGAAGTCTGGTGTAATTCTGATAGGTCTACCTTTACATTTTACTTTATCTTTTTCCCATACTGCTTTTAATATTATTTCCTTTTTTAGTGTACTTCGCATTTTACTTATTGTGTGACAGGAGGAATTTCTTTTCTGATCAAATCTTTCTGGAGTTCTGTAGGTTTCTTGTTTGTTTATGGGCATCTCTTTCTTTAGGTTAGGGATGTTTTCTTCTATAATTTTGTTGAAAACATTTATTGGCCCTTTAATTTGGAAATCTTCACTCTGTTCTGTTCCTATAATCCTTAGGTTTGGTCTTCTCATTTTGTCCTGGATTTCCTGAATGTTTTGAGTCAAGAGCTTTTTGAATTTTGCGTTTTCTTTGACTGTGTGTCAATATTTTTTATGGTATCTTCTTCATCTGAGATTCTCTCTTTTATCTCTTGTATTCTATTGTTGATTCTTGCATCCAAGACTCCTGACTTCTTTTCTAGGTTTTCTATGTCCAGAGTTGTTTCCCTTTGTCATTTCTTTATTGTTTCTCCCTCTGTTTTTAGATCCTGGATGGTTTTGTTAAATTCTTTCACCTGTTTTGTTGTGTTTTCCTGTAGTTCTTTAAGGGCTTCTCCTTGCTTACTTGTGTTCTCCTGTATTTCTTTAAGGGAGTTATTTATGTCCTTCTTGAAGCCCTCTATCAGCATCATGAGCTATGATTTTAAATCCAAATCTTGCTTTTCTGGTGTGTTGAGGTATCCAGGACTTGCTGTTGTGGCAGAATTGGATTCAAATGCTGCCATGTTGCCTTTATTTATGTTGGTAATGTTTCTGTTTGCCTTTTCCATCTGATTATCTCTGGTTTTAGTTGGTCCTGTTCTATCTGGCTGTTGCTTGTCCCTTCTGTGGGCCTGCAAGCCTGTCTCAGCACCCCTGGGTGACAGGCTCTCCCCTGGCACAGAGTACTGTGGTGCTGCCCAGCTCCTGGGTGCAAGTGGAGCCCTGGTGAACTGTGTCCCAAGTGATCTTACAGTTGGGTGTTCCCTATGTTCCTGGCTATACCTGTCTGCTCAGTCATCGAGCAAAGATGGCAGCCTGACCTCTAAATGTTGGACTCCCTGAAAGGCAGATGGCCCCTGGCAGGATAGGTGCCCAGATGACTGTGGTGCTACCCAGTTCCTGGGTGCAGGTGGGGCCCTGGCAGACAGAGTCCCAGCTTATCTTACACTTGGTGTTCCCTGCGTTCCTGGCTGTAACAGCCCACTCAGTAGCAGGAGTGAAGATCACATTTCTCAGTTTAAATTAGAATGTATAACTGTAATACATTTTTCCCATTTCAAATACAATTTTACATTAATTCTTCACAGTTTAAAGGGGGCAATGACTTTTCGTTGCAAGTACATTGTTCATTGCTTCTTTGTCACCTCTGTTCCATATTTGGGAATATATTTTTGTTCTTATCTGCACCAAACAATGAACCAGCTTTTTATGCACAGGGAATAATGAATAATATAACATTAAATACCTACAGCAATCATCCATAAAGTTTTCCAGGTCTGTATCCATGTAAAAGTGGCTTACTGTTGACACCTCTCATTTACCTCCTGTCATTAGTATATTCACATACTACAACTGGGATTATATATAGTGAATGTGGACTAAAGATTTCATATTGGATTTATTTTGTTTTACTGCTGCTATTACTGCTAGTAGTAGTAGATAACATTCATGAAATTTACTTTTAAGTAATTTCATTTATAAGTCTTTAAACCTCCAAAATGACACAAAAGATAGACATTAATGTTTTGATTTTATTATTGGAAAGTTTAAGGCATAGAGGTAAACCAGTAGGAAGGTAGTATTTAGGTCCAGGTAATATGTATGGCAGTAACTTAAGTAGAACTGTACAAAAATGGGATAAATTGAAGTTTTTTCAAGGAATATGCCAATGAAAATTTACAAAGAGGGGAAGAAGCATATTTTGACCCTGTTTTTTTGTATAGATTACAAAAGATAGAATCCTTGTAGGTTCTGAGTGCACCCACCTATAATTCTACTGCTTGGAAGGTTGAGGCAGGAGAATCATGAGTTCAAGGCTAATATTGCCTCATAATAACATCCTATCTCCAAAATAGAAATATAAACACTAACAAAACTGAAACTCTGCACTGGTACAGGTATGTGGGGAGTTGAATCATTTGAGAGGCAGTGACTGTAAGAGGTTTGGCCATTAATATATCTTTTCTTTCTGAAATACAACAAGATTATTTTATAAGAAAAATGGAAGGGGATGTTGTCAAAGCTCTGGAAGAGAAAGTTCTTGCTTGAAACAGCCCTTAAAATGAGAGGAAGAGTCAATTGAAAAGAAGAATATAATAAGAATGCTTGACTGTGTTGAGGATTGATTTAAGATTTTGCACTGGCTGGTTTTATGTGTCAACTTGTCACAGGCTGGAGTTATCACAGAGAAACATTCAGTTAGGGAAGTGCCTCCATGGGATATAGCTGTGGGGCATTTTCTCTCTTGGTGATCAAGGTGGGAGGGCTCTTTGTGGGTGGTGCTATCCTTGGGCTGGTAGTCGTGGGTTCTATAAGAAAGCAAGCTAAACAAGCCAGGGGAAGGAAGTCTGTAAGTAACATCCCTCCATGGCCTCTGCATCAGCTCCTGCTTCCTGACTTGCTTGAGTTCTAGTCCTGACTTCCTTTAGTGATGAACAGCAATGTGGTAAGTGTAAGGTGAATAAACCCTTTCCTCCCCAACTTCCTTCTTGGTCATGATGTTGTGTTCAGGAATAGAAACCATAACTAAGATAGTTTTTTGACTGTTAATTCAAAGTAATATGCATTTACACAATTTTAAGACATTCTTTACAGTTCCAAAAACTTCATTGTACAATGAGAGATCATAGGTGCACAAATCAGTTTAGCTTTTGTTCAGTTTTGCCATATAAGTACAATAGTGGGTAAAGGAGATTAGGATAATTACAATTCTGCTGTTGGCATCAGAGAAGGTAGAATCTAAGCTAATAAAGAGCAGTGAAAGAAACTGTGAGTTGATCAATAGGGGGAAAGAGAAGACAATGGCTGAATGTCATAAGAAGGGGGGCAATTTAATGCTCATAAAAAGTAATACTTTATGCTAAATGTAAGAGCCAAGAGAAATGTTCAAAACCCAGAAATTTTGATCTGCTCTTTCAGTGGCAACATACTTTTAGGTAATGGTGGAATCTATGGTGTAAATATAAGAATAGATAAACAGAAATGAAGATAAAAGGTGATTTCTTTTGGATTACTTGGCATCAAGTCTAAATATTCAAAAGTGTGATTTTCATCCTTCCTATTACTTGTAGAACGAGATCTTCTACAGTCTATTAACAAACTAACTTTGTCTTGTTCTTGTCAGAAACTCAAAATTACATTCATAAGTACTATTGCCCTCTACACTAAGGCTTTGCATTCTGATACTTAGATATTGATTCTAAGCTGAATAGTACATCCCTCTTTGCCTCTCAAAAAGGGCTTTGAAGTATATTGGAGTAGTATGTTTTGCTTTGTTTTTAAGAATCATTTAAAATCACTTCCTTTAATATACAAGAAACATATAAACTCAAAGAGAGCTCAATAAAGGCCACATTCCAAAGTTGGTAGCCTAAGAGAAATCAAAGAAAACAAGTTTTGCCTCAGTGCCCTTGGGAAAAGGGGGTGAAGGACACAGAATATTGCCTAACTCTGGGTGAATCCAGCATGGACCTAGCTCTCCATTAAAGCAAAATGCTGATATTCCTTGTCAAAAACATGCCTTTGTTTCATGTTTCTCCTCCAGTTTCTGTAAATCTCTCAGTGTCAAGAATTGTTCCTTCTTTTAGCTCCCTAACATTTTTGTTTAGGGAAGAACGCTTTTTGTCCTCTCTAGTATAAAGGTCTTAAGGGAATTTATATAATGCAATATAAGAGGATATCTCCTTAGTACCTTGCTTTTTTTTTTTCCTCTCTTGTGCTTTGGAACCTAAAAATTGGAGACACTTAGAATTTCCTGTGGTTTGTTTGTCTGCTCACTTAGTAATACCATTTTGTAGGGGAACTCAATGTGGTTTTAAGGTAGCAACACAAAGAAAACTGAATACCCAAAAGGGAATCTGGTTCAGAAGACATGGGTGCTTCTTGGGGCAGAGCAAACCTTGGTGGGAAATTGATTTAGAGGCATATGTCTGAAATATTTCTTCAAGATCTATATTCAGTAGACTCTGGGAGTATGTACTACTGATCTTTATGTTTGTCTATGCGATGCCAAGAGGAGGACAGCAGAAATCTGAGTTCTGGGCTTTTTTTAGGACTCTTCAGCTGTTCTTCTTGTAAGCTTGACTGTAGAAAGCTCTCCATCGGAATTAGAGTGCTACATGTGTGTACTAGGTAAATAGGACACTGCTACTAGAGCCAGATTCTTGTTGTATGGTAGATATTCTGGAATGATGAGAATGCTCTGAATAGATCCTATGTCCACTAGGGACATTCATTGGCTCTTCCCCTCCCTCACTCCTTTCCTCCCTTCCTCCTCGTCTTAGTACCTTGTATGCGTATGTATGTAAGTGTGTGTGTGTGTACACATGTGTATGTGTGTATGTGTTTTCTTCCAGCACTGGCCACAGAAGATTCTTTTGGCAGTAGATAGGTTAGCAATGATGACAAACAAGACACAAAGATTGGGCATTCCTATAGATATTCACAGAGTAATAACTAAGCAACCTTAATATTCTGGAGTACTTATATAGACTTTGAATAAAAGAATAATAATGCCATTTTCTGCATTATTTTTAAATAAAAATACAATTGCACAATTTCTACCCTTCCCTTTCTCTCTCCAAACCATCCCCTTGTCTAATCTCTCCAATTTCTCCCATAATCTCTGCCTGTTTCCCTCTTAAGTGTGTATACATATGCATATGCATACACACATATATGAAATATATATATATATATATATATATATATATATATATATAATCCAGGGATTATTATAAATGTAAAAATATATGTATAACATGAAGGTTAATTTTATATAGAAATCCAAGCTATTATTTTAAATGATAGAAAACACAACATTTTACACATAAATTCAGGGAAGTTTGTCCTTAGTTGTATTTAGGGCTGTTCAAAATGTAATAGTATTTTTGTTAGAGCTGCTTGAGAAACTTGAATTTGCAGATCATTAATTTTTAATATTTTAATAACATATAATGTCCATTGAAAGGGTTTTGAATAAAATATCATATAAGTTGCTTGTTAGAGAGGCAACCACCAGCATGTAAATAATTTTGGAGGCTTCCAAAACAATTTACATTCCTGTTGGTTGCCCTATAGAAGTAAATGATAAAACCCCATTGCTGAAGATACCACCTGCTATTCTTTCAAGACATAGTGAAATCAAGTTACAATTGAACTGCAAGTATTCTCTGTGCTGTCTAGCTGTCATAATGATAAAAATTGTTATGCAGGCTATTGAAGAACTTCACCAACAATCTCACTCATCTAGGGACTCTGTATCCAACACTATTGACTATCCAGGAAAGGCATATTCACCAATATAATAGTGGTTAAGTGTGTGTTGGGCATACAACTTTTTTTATTGAACTTGAGGCAGTAAAGAATTCACATTTAGCACTGTAAACCTGGCTAAAACCTCACGGAAAAGAAAGTTATAGGCTCTAATGGGGAAGCTATTTCTGTTGTTTTAATACTTAAATACAATGTATTTGTCAAAATTTCTATGTGATTGTATTTGTGACCTTAAACTAATGTTTCCATCAGCTTTGGTTAGAATTTTTTTTTCAGTAAGTACAATTTTATGAGTGGTCAAATTGCTGAGGATAAGTGACTACTGAATACTTAACCACAGATAGCATGTTTGTATCATGCTCTTTGAGACTATGAAATTTTTTTCAGAAGGAGGACAAGCAATTTAAGACCCAGAGGAAGCAGGGTGGTTGGGGGAGTGGTGAAGAACTCTGACTTGTAAATATGGTAGCGCTGCTGCATTTTTTTTTTTTTTTTGCAACTCAGAGCAGTTGTAATTACCTGTATCAAACCTATACATTTGCCCTGTGGTCATCCTGTCAGAGGAGAGCTGGTTACAAGGGACCATGTTCCTACCTGAGGATCTCTATGTAATTAATGGTTGATGGGGGAGACAGAAACATTTTATTTAGTGGTACAGTAATTAGCAAGGTGGCATCCTTCTCTAAACAAATCCACATACTTGCTCCAATAAGCAACCCTGATGAAAATAATTGGATCAGATGTAAGGAAAGGAAAATAGAAGTAGGGCTAGTTAGAAAGAAGAAGGAGATCAGGGAGACTAGAAGGAGATGGGAGAGAGTAGATAGGAGGAAAATGACCAAAATATATTATATACATGTATGAAAATAACCCATCAGTCTGTGTAAATAATATGTGATAATAAAGGACTTTCAAACAGAAGCTTCTAGTTTTATGTAATTGAGACTTAATGTTTAGGCTATACACCCAATCTTATTTCATGTAAAAATTGTGTCAGATTGGAGGAGAAAAAAAATGGTTTCTAGACAATTGAAGAGCTTAACTTTATATGTCCAAGCATGATGATTACCCTAGGGGTTGAAGTAACTTGAATTTAGTAGCAAATTTCTTGAGCAGAAAACATTTTCCTTAAAGTTTCTAAAGAGGTGATGGCTTATTAATTACTTCAGCTTAGTAGAATAGTGACATTTCTATACCTTAGTTTGACATGAAGGGAAGAGATTCACTTATGTTTAAGTGAGGGTAGACTGGTTACAAGCTAGAAGCATTGTATACTGTATACTAGAGCCCGAACTTGCATGTACTGTAGTGAAGAGGCAAGGTAAATTATAAAGCTTTCCAAATACGATTGAGATTGAATTTACTAACTGTTATAGAAGATAGGGATTAAATTTGATTAGAAATATTAAAGTTGCTGGCCCTGAAATACATTGGTAAAAATATGTAAAAATTATGTTGAGTATGGAAATGTAATTTTAGGTATATTTTCACTAGATAATCACTGTGATGGCTTTATTAAAACTATTTGTATAGCTCTTTAGCTACATGTTCCAATGTAATAACAGTTTCAGGCTGACATTGTTTTGTCTTTCTAACACCTTTAGATAAGATCTTTGTCCTTTTAACTCTCCTCACCCATTCAATTCTCTTTTTGTAAGGTCTCAGGGGAACAACTCAATGTGAGGTTCTCCTTTTTTCAGAAAGAGTCACACATCTTCACTGCACATCTTGTTCACTGTGTATCTTGTACACTGTAGAGTGTGTGCTAATGCTTCTTCTGAAAGAGGAGCTCCAAACTGTCAAAGCCCAGTGCTTTTGTGAGACTGGTATTTGTAAGAAAGTAGATTGAATTAGTCAGGGTCAGACAGCAGTTGGAGTAAATCACCAGGGACGCCCATGAGTGGCACAGTGAAGCTATTGGGGTGCATGGACTTGGGAAATAAGAAAACAGATCTTTGAGCTACGCTTCCTAAACAGACCTCTCTGGACATATCATTTAAGAGTGATTGGATAGTGAATAATGAAAATGTCTGCATTTGTATTCCACACTGAATGACTGTGGCACAATGAGCTAATGTGAATGCTTTGGAGTGCAGTTCTATATGGCTTATTTTCTCCTCTACTAGAATCTCTCAAGCTCAGGACAAGATATTTCAATTGTGTGACTACATTGTGCATGTTGTCACAAAATGGGGTGGGCAAGAAGTATTGCTCTTTAAAAGTTAGTGAACCGTGGGGATTTTTACATGGAACTGTAAAGAGTTCAAACTAGTCAAGGAAAGAAGTGGCAGATGGACAACTTGAAGAAGGTTCAGGCAATGTATGAAAGACATAGGCATTGATCTCAAAGGGCTTTCTTTTCAGAGATGCAGAGCCTAGGCCTTAGTGACTTCAATAGGTGGCCAAGAAAATATCCGTGTTATCACTTTGAGCTCTTTGCTGAATAGAGTTTCCACATCCATCCTCCTGACAAGTTTATAGCTAGCTCCACACAGCCCATAAATTGTTTTGAAAAGACCCCAAATGGTTAAATTTGATCAGACAAATGGTTATTTTGAGAACTACTCATTAGCATCCTATTACTGAGCAGAGCACTGCCTGAATTAAGTTGCTTGTTTCCAAACACCTGTTTGAAACATGCCACATAGAGACTAACAGAACAGAATTTTCTTCTTTAGAGATAAAATCTTAGACTTTTAAAAAATGAATAGTAATTGCCAAAACATTTTATGTGCCTTTGAAGATGATATGTTTCTGAGCAGTATGCTTTTAGTACCTATTTTGTAACTATGGAAAGAGTAGATCAGGTCCCTATAAAATCTTCATTCTATCTGAATTCATCACTATGCACACTATTTATCTCTTCATTTTGCAAATTCACTTTCTATTTTCTAATCAAATCTGTGAGTTCTAATTTATCTGTCTATCCTGGCATTGTTCTTATCCATTCTTAGTTCTATTGGAAGTTTTTATCTCTCTCACTGGGCTGCTTTAGTTGTCCTCTCTATTTGTAATACCCATGAATTTAAATTAATTAAAATAAAGTATTTAATTCTTCAGCAGCACTTGCCACATTTTAAGTACCTAGTAGCTATATGTTACCATTAACTTCCATACTCGACAGTATAAATATAGTATTTTCTATTATAATACTCCTTTCCGAAAATTCTTTTTATGCATTCTAGATAGATATTCAGCCTTGAAGTCTCTCTTGAGCCTCAGACATATAATTAACTTGAATATCTCTATCAGGGTTCCTCATAGTTCTTGTATTATCTTAACCAAACTCTTTCCAAGAATGTAAGCTATCACCTGGAATGCAAAGTTAAAGAAACTCAACATTATTCTTTGTAAAGTAGATGGCTGTTAAGAATTTTGACTGTTCCCAGATGATTAATTTCACTATTGACAGTTCTTTATGGAAGAATCTTAGTTTCATTTGATAATTTCTAAGTTGAAAATTTCCTTACAATGACCTTGTGACAAGCTCTATTCTCTCTTATTACCCCTGCCCCTAAATTAACTTCAAATACTGAATGCAAAACAAGTCTAACAAAGCAATCATTGTGATAGGAATGCCACAATTACTTAATTAACACTTCCCAATCTCTTATTTATTTGGATTTCTAAATCAACAGAACTAAACTACAAATTAATTCATTAGTACAAACAATAAGAAATGAGGTCAGGATTATTAAGAAGAGAATAGACAAGCAGATGAATTGATCCACAGGCTGATACAGGTTGATCCCTGGAACTCAGCAAAAGTAGGTCACCCCCACATCTCTTAATTACATGCCCACAAGCTTTCTTCTGTCAGGTCTGGAAATCTTGGGGCTTATTTCTACACAGTGTAATTATGTTTCCATATCTGATTGTGTCCAATTTTGAAATGAAATAAACAGTAGGAACTAGTCATATTAGCAAGTGGAGCCACCAAATTACATTCATTAAGCCATTGTTCAATTATGGAGTGCAGTCCTCCAGTGACCCCAGGAAAGCAAAAATTTAGTTTATAATTAAAGATCTGTGCTACTCAATAAATATATGTACAAGTTTTGGAATGAATGTGCTGTTTCCCTTTCTATCAAAGAGAATCTAGATCCAGAAATTGCTTGAATAAAGAATAATTACACTTCGATGAAAAGAAGCTGCATTCACCTTGATCCAAATTGGGTTAGTAATTATCACCATAATGCATTATAATGATCCTTTGGATGTATAATTATAAACCTTCAGAGGAGTCTTAGTGTTATTCTCAAGTAACAGCAAAATAACAAGCAATGTTTTCCACTTCCTTCTCTATAACACACAGGACAATTCCTTATTGAATCACTAGTATTCTTTTATCATAGCTATTTCCCATGCTTCAAGAAAACCTTATCTCTGTCCCATTATACTGCTCTCATTGTTAGTCTCAGCTTGCATTTCCACCTCTGAGTACTTTGTTCTATACTGTTGAAGTAAGCTACCACTTATCAGACTGGCAAAATGTCTGATAAATGAGTCTTCATTCTGATAGTTACTAGCTCTGTGAACTTAGAAAAGTCATTTATTTTTTGACCTGTCTGTGTCTCAGAAATTATATTAACAACCCTGAACAATCAATCCCTTGGTATACAAATGGTCTACTATGTTCAGAACTCCTTAAGCATGAGCTAAACATAAAGGTGTCTGATCATGTATAATTTTCATTTTGAGAGGCAGTCTCATAAGGAGATATCCTCTGTATACAAGTTAAGAACACCTGCACTTGACTTTTTTCCTCTCACATTGTCTTTTAATTTCCATCTGGAACCTGGGTCAGTCTTAGTACTGAAACATCTTACTTTATATGTATTAAATCTCACCATTTTGAATCTTGAATTGCTACTACCAGAGTTTCAGATGGTATTCATTTATCATTGTGGAGTTGGGTAAAGGATTCATCTAGGTACTAGATGTGGAGATGTGAATGTAATGTTTCAGAGTGTTACAGAGTTCTCAAACATTTTATTAGGCAACTGGGTATAATAGACAATTATTATGGATAACAGACACAAGGCAGAAACAAAGTTCTTCTTATCAGCATCTCACTATCTGGAACAAAACTTTAGCCCACAATAGGTAACTAATAAGCACTTGAGTCATTCTGATCTCAATGTCTCTGATCTCTGTATGACTTGGAGTCAATTGACTCTATCTGGGTACTGCATACATTTAATGTAGTTTTATGCGTCATCCTGGAAAATGACTTATTTTTCCCTCATCCTTTTTTTCCTCTATCAGAGATAGGACTTTTATATGTATAATTTATTGTGACCTCACTTTCAAATTTCCAATGAAATAAGGTGAGAAACAACTTTTAAATTTTGATTTCCTGTTAGCTTTGTTAACTTTCAGAGCAGCTGCCATTTTGGATTGCTAAATAGCCTTCTAATTCCCTTTTCATGCCTGGTACTTTGTCTCAGTTCTACAGGACTGTCAGAGCCTATTTACTAATCTCGCCTAATCTCCTTCTTCAGAACTCTTCAGCCCGGCTCTTTTTCCTGCTCTGTATTCTGTTCACTGCTCCACCACCTCACAGGCCTCAGCTGCAACAGAAAAGTACATGTGAAATTGGGAGATAGCCTCCATGATACATACATACATACATACATTATCAATGAGAGATGCCCTCTCTTCATGAATTTGTGTCATTTAAATATTACAAGACTGTTCTCTGTTAAAAAACATTTACAAAAACATTAAAAATCAACTCCATTTCAAGAGAATCTGTGTAAGTTCAAGATCCCCAAGTCACATTTAAGGAAAGCTGCTTGGGGGTAGGGCACACTCGCTGAGATTCAGCCTTGTGTTCATTTTATACCCAGAAAAAGAAAATTCAGAGGAACTAGTTTATCACGTGATATAGTTTTGAGTTCTGTCCTTTACTGTCCAAGTTTTTGCACTGAAAATATTTTCTTTTTTCTTTTTGGATTTTTCTATTAGATATTTTCTTTATTTACACTTCAAATGTCCCCTTTCCTAGTTCCCTCACACTGAAAATCCCCTAAAGCATCCCCCCCTCACCAACCTACCCACTCCCGCTTCCCTGTCCTGGTATACACCTACACTGGTGCAACAAGCCTTCACAGGACCAAGGGCCTCTCCTCCCTTTGATGCCTGACAAGGCCATCCTCTGCTACATATGTGGCTGGAGCCATGGGTCCCCCATTTTTACTCTTTGGTTGGTGGTTTAGTCCCTGGGAGCTCTGGGAGGACTGGGTGGTTCATATTGTTCCTCCTTCTGTGTGGCTGCAAACCCTATCTCTTGTATTCTGTTATGTGATGCTTGCATTTATGGCTCCTGATCTCTTTCCTTGGTTTTCTATCTCTAGGCTTGTCTCCCTTTGTGAATTCTTTATTCTTTCTACTTCCATTTTTAGAATTGGATGGCTTTGTTTAATTCCTTCATGGGTTTTCTTGTCTCTTCCTGTAATTCTTTAAGGGATTTTTTTTTTTTTTTTTGGTTTTTCGAGACAGGGTTTCTCTGTGTAGTCCTGGCTGTCCTGGAACTCACTCTGTAGACCAGGCTGGCCTTGAACTCACAAATCCGCCTGCCTCTGCCTCCCAAGTGCTGGGATTAAAGGCATGCGCCACCACCACCCGGCTTAAGGGATTTTTGTGTTTCCTCTTTAAAGGCTTTTACCTATTTACCTGTGCTCTCTTGTATTTGCTTAAGAGATTTATCCATGTCCTTCTTAAAGTCCTTTATCAGCATCATAAAATGTGATTTTAAATCCAAATCTTGCTTTTCTGGTCTGTTGGGATATCTAGGACTTGCTGTGGTGGGAGAACTGGGTTCTGATGTTGCCAAGTAGCCTTGGTTTCTGTTGGTAAGGTTCTTGCACTTGCCTTTCTCCATCTGGTTATCTCTAGTGTCAGTTGGTCTTGCTGTCTCTGTCTGGAGCTTGGCCCTTTTGCCTATAAACTTATGTCAGAACTTCTAGCAAAACCAGCTCTCTCCTGGGCAGGATTCGGGTGTGGAGGGCTCTGGAACAGCCTTAGTTCCTGGGTGCAAATGGAGACTGGAAGAATCCTGTCCCAGCTCTTCCACTGTTCCTGTGCCCTGTGTGATCCTGGCTGGTCTCACTTTGGACAGTTATTGGAGAGAAAGTGGTGATCTCAGTTATTAGCCTGGGAGTGAGAGCACTCCTGGGAAACTAGCTCTCTTTTCCTGACAATATTTTCAAAGACCTGTATTAATCACACAAATAATAGTGATACAGTGACTGTTAGTAAAGTTGGAAAATTAAAGAAATGGATTTTCTCAGAGGGCAACTGACATTTTGGGGATAAAACTAATGTATTCAGTAAATAAGTTTCACATAGCCTGACTAAGCACTCCTACAGACTATTCAGATCAATATTTGATGAGAATGTATCAAAGCAAACTTATTGCTATGAGGAGCCACTGCTGTCTTTTGATTGAAGTTAATAAAGCAGACATATTAGTGTAAAGCACTTGCTAGATGCATTTGAAATTTGTTCTAACTACCACTAGGGCTGCTAATGGAAGATCGTAATTACTGTCCACATAATTCTGAAATAATTAGGAAAATGGGCACTTTTTAGAATCATGCTATTAAAATGCAGACCTGTTAACAGAAAAGTTTCTGGACATGTGTTAGTTTGAATCAGTGATGAGATAAAAGTGAAGGTGGCCCTTTTACCTTACAATTCAAATCTTTCTTGTTGCATACCGTAAAGCTTAAAAAGGGCAAGGAATTTGGAGCTCTTGCCAATGACACAGTGTGGCACAGAAAGGCAAGTGTGGCAGTGACAGAATTTTGCACATCCCACTACAGCAAAAACACTGTAGCCATCCTGCTCTTGCTTCATCCATGTTAAATAAATAAAAAAAAGACAGCAGATTTAAATGCATCTCTTAGATGCTTCCCTGAAGGCATAGATAGCTCACTGCATTGACAAGGACTTCCTAGGACTGAAGTTGTTCAGGGCATTCACTTCTATCTCTGAATAAATCAGGGTACAACTGGCAGCATCAGACAGGTGTGCCCTGCTCTCAGTATCAGGCTGGGGCCCAGCGGATTTGCAGTCTGTGCACTCCCCTGACTGAAACATGAGAGAATGCTAAATGTGGTGTGCATGAAAGAGAAGATGAATGGTTCCTGGAAGCATATTGTCAGTTGTGAGACAAGGCTCCCTCCCATAAAAGACAAGAAGATGCTTAAAGAATGGAATCCCGGGACAGCATTAATAAAGGAGAGACAACCTGATAAGAAAACGTGGTCTCCAAGGACCAGGGCATGTGCATACTTTCCCAGTCTATTTAAAATGTCTTGAATGTAATTTGTAATTGAAGCTTGTTGGATCTGAAATAGAAAGAAATAAAGGAGCAAGGCCTTGCAAAAGAAAGGCCTTCCTGGAATGTGTAGGGAAAGCAATCTTTTGAAACAGAGATGGCTGCTTGGGAAAAACTGTACAACCAACAAAATCTTGCTCCTAGTTGTGAGTCAGAAATGGCTTGGTGCAAAATTGCTGAAATAGAGGGCTAAATCATATATTCATCTTTGCAACCTGCTCAAAATTCTGTATAACGCAGAACAGCACCTATGCTTGTGGTATCAGTTCTCTGCATAGCTACCTTGTGAGAAATGGATAGTGAGAATTATCATCCTGACTTCACAGATGAGGAACATGATATTCAAAGATGCAAATGACTTGTCTTAGATCAGATGATCTAACTTCCAGCCCCGTGCTCTTGTCAAGACAGCACTTGAAGGACTTGATGCCATGTGTGACTATACTTCCTGTTTGTGACGTAGGTACTCTGTGTTAAGGAAAGTTGTATCCTATACTCAACCCCAATGGCCATTGCTAGTCACCAGAAATACTCCTATATAATTTTGATATATATATATGATGTGTACTCCTATGTACTACCCAACTCAGAAAACATACACAAGAAAACCTGTTGCCACAAAGAAAAGGGAAGGGGAGAGATAGGGATAATGAGAATGTGTGTGTGTGTGTGTGTGTGTGTGTGTGTGTAAGAAAGAGAGAGGGGGAGGGAGAGAGAGAGAGAGAGAGAGAGAGAGAGAGAGAGAGAGAGAGAGAGAGAGAGAGAGAGAACAGTAAAAGGAATGAAAGAATGAAAGCAATCATCCAAGTTGTGCTGCTCTGGCTTTTCCAGATTTGATGTTTCATTCTATGTAAGAAACCCTCTGCCCTGCCAAGCAGACCTAATCAGTGTTTAAAAACACATTCTAAAAAGACCCCAAAAACAAAACAAATAAAGCCAATCCAAAAAACCACTAGATTTTTGTGTTTTCTCCCAATTTTGCTTTGACTAAACCCTGTCACTGTGCTGAGGCAGACAAACACTACTGACTCTGGGAAACTTATACTACACGTTCATCATATGGAACATAGGTCCATTCACTATCTATTTCATGCTTCAGATCCCTAGTGATTGCTGACTAGAGCAGTCACAACTGATTAGATTGCAAGTGACAAAAATTGAACTTGATCTAAATGGCTTAGGGAGAAAGGGAAAAGAGGGAGCAGGAGGGAGAGGTAAAGAGATATTGAGGAATTTAATGTATCAAGAAAGTGAGAAATACCAAGGACCAAGCATCAGGGATATTTAGTAGCAGAGTAAAATTACTGCTAGTATTCTCCTTGCTGATCTCTGGTATTCTTGCTGTTGTGCCTTCTTTCCCTCAGATTCCTCTGGGGACCTGGGTGGTCAACAGTCCCTACCCTACATATCTCACAAGCTTTAAAGGAAAATTTAAACCATCTCCTGTGCTTCATTCCGGATGATTCTAGGAGATTGCACCAATTGGCCTGCTTGCTTTATGTACCTTTCCCTAGAAATACCTGGTATGACTTAAGGCAAAAACATTAAACTTTAATCCGGGGGAAGACTGTGCACCTTATACTAGCTTCCTTTTCTACAACACAGTAGAAATTACTGTGGATCCAGTCAACCTTACTAGTTGTTTTCTACCACATTGTTTCTGGTGAATTGCTTCTTAATTCTGAAAGTATTATCTTGCTTTTTCTACCAACAGATTTTGACAATTCCTTGACATTTGAACCATATTCTTCTAGAGATCTGATAAAATGTATGGTATTTTTTGTGCAATTTCATTTCTTTTTCTTTTTATTAGGTATTTTCTTTATTTACATTTCAAATGTTATTCTCTTTCCTGGTGTCCCCTCCCCCTGCTCACAAACACACCCAATCACACTTCCCTGTCCTAGCATTCTCCTACACTGGGGCATGGAGCCCTCTCAGGACTAAGGGCCTCTCCTCCCTTTTATGTCCAACAAGACCATCTTCTGCTACGTATGAGCCATGGGTCTCTCCATGTGTACTCTTTGGCTGGTGGTTTAGTCCCTGGGAGCACTGGAGGTACTGGTTGGTTCATATTGTTCCTCCTATGCCAATGTAAACCCCTTCAGCTCCTTAGATCATTTCTCTAGCTCCTCCATTGGGGACCCTGTGTTTAGTCCAATGGATGGCTCTGAGCACCCACCTCTGTATTTATCATGTACTGTCAGAGCCTCTCAGGAGACAGCTATATCAGGCTCCTGTCAGCAAGCACTTGTTGGCATCCACAATAGTGTCTGTATTTGGTAACTGTATATGGGATGGATCCCCAGATGGGGCAGTCTCTGATGCCCTTTCCTTCTGTCTCTGCTTCACACTTTGTCTCTGTATATCCTCCCATGGGTATTTTGATCACCACTCTAAGAATGACCAGAGTATCCATACTTTGTTCTTCCTTCTTCTTGAGCTTCATGTGGTCTCTGAATTGTATTTTGGGTATTCTGAGCTTTCAGGTTAATATCCACTTATCAGTGATTGCATACCATCTGTGTTCTTTTGTAATTAGGTTACCTCACTCAGGATGATATTTTCTAGTTTCATCCATTTGCCTAAGAATTTCATGAATTCATTGCTTTTAATAGCTGAGTAGTATTGCCTTATATAATGTACCACATTTTCTGTATCCATTATTCTGTTGAGGGATATCTGGGTTCTTTCCAGCTTCTGGCTACTCTAAATATGGCTGCTATGAACATAGTGGAGCATGTGTCCTTATTACACAGTGGAGCATCTTCTGGGTATACACTCAGGAGTAGTATAGCTGGATCCTCAGGTAGTACTATGTCCAGTTTTCTGAGGAACCACCAAACTGATTTCCAGAGTGGCTGTACCAACTCGCAATCCCACTAGCAATGGAGGTATGTTCCTCTTTCGCTACATCTTGCCAGCATCTGCTGTCATGGGAGTTTTTGATCTTAGCCATTCTGACTGTTATGAGGTGGAATCTCAGGGTTGTTTTGATTTGCATTTCTCTTATGATTAAGGATGTTGAAGTTTAGGTGCTTCTCAACCATTCTATATTGTTCAGTTGAGAATTTTTTGTTTAGCTGTGTACCCTATTTTTTAATAGGGTTATTTGGTTCTCTGGAATCTAACTTCTTGAGTTATTTGTATACATTGGATATTAGCCCTTTATCAGATATAGGGTTGATAAAGATCTTTTCCCAATCTGTTGTTTGCTGTTTTGTTCTATTGACAGTGTCCTTTGCCTTACAAAAGCTTTGCAATTTTATGAGGTCCCATTTGTCTATTCTTGATCTTAGAGCATAAGCTATTGATGTTCTGTTCAGGAAATTTCCCCCTGTGACCATGTGGTCAAGGCTCTTCCCCACTTTCTTTTCTATTAGTTTCAGTTTATCTCCTTTTATGTGGAGTTCCTTGACCCACTTGGGCTTGAGTTTTGTACAAGGAGATAAGAATGGATCTATTTGCATTCTCCTAAATGCTAACTGTCAGTTGAACCAGCACCATTTGTTGAAAATGCTGTCTTTTTTCCACTGGATGGTTTTAGCTCCTTTGTCAAAGATCAAGTGACCATAAGTGTGTGGGTTCATTTCTGGGTTTTCAACTCTATTCCATTGATATTCTTGCCTGTTCCTATACCAATACCATTCATATTTTAAGCACAATTTCTCTGTAGTATGCCTGGAGGTCAAGGATGGTGATTCCCCCAGAAGTTCTTTTATTGTTGAGAATAGTTTTCACTATCCTGGGTTTGTTATTACAGATGAATTTGGAAATTGCTCTTTCTAACTCTGAAGAATTGAGTTGGAATTTTGATGGGGATTGCATGGAATCTGTAGATTGCTTTTGTCAAGATATCCATTTTTACTTAATTATTCCTGCCAATCCATGAGCATGTGAGATCTTCCCATCTTCTGAGGTCTTCGCTTGCTTTCTTCAGAGACTTGAAGTTCTCCTCATACAAATCTTTCACTGGTTTAGTTAGACTCACACCAAGGTATTTTGTATTATTTGTGAATATTGTGAAGGGTGTTGTTTCCCAAATTTCTTTCTCAGTCTGTTTATTCTTTGAGTAGAGGAAGACCACTGATTTGTTTGAGTTAATTTTATACTGAGTCACTTTGCTGAAGTTGATTATCATTTATTATGATGCTAATCAAGTGCATTTTCTGTGTCAAGTTTATTCCATGTGTTGTAGGGAACATTTGCTATCTGCTCCAACTACTATTATAGAAAACTTACTAGTCCTTAAAATTACCATGGTATTTCTCATATGTCTGCAGAACTCTTTTTTTTTTATCAATTTGGTGATGCCTTTGTGACTTTTTTCACTTGACTGAAAATATAATCAGAATTTATGAGTCAGTTGAAGTACTGTCCACTTTTGGAAAGCCAGTTTTGACCTCCTTGAAGACCTGGATCAAGAGCATCCTCCATGCACTTACTGTTCACTGCTGTGTATCTAACCAGTGTCTTTATTTTTTTTTTTTCATTTTAGGAACAGTAAGTGTTACTTAAAAAGTCAACTCATTTAATTACCACCATCTCCCAAGTATTTGTTAGAAATGCATATTCTTGGGCTTTGCTCCAGAGTTAATGAATCAGAGGCTCTGGGGGTGAAGCCAGAATTTTTTGTTTCAGTTTGTCCTCCAAGTCATTCTGATGCATGTTCAGCTGTGACAGTCACTGAGATAGATATTCTTAGCTATTGTCGTAGGATCTGGCTCATGATAGTTGATCAGTAAAGTGCTATGTGGATGAATTAGTGAATCAATATTTTTTCTCCTAAGGAAGGATTTTGGATGTGCTCTTTCTTCAAGCGTTATCACTAACAGGTAGATGCTTCATTTACTTCCATTCATTTATTCATTCATTGCATTCATTCCTTCATTCATATCTAGAAAACTATCAGTCCAGACCAAAATTGTAATCTTTATCACAATAAAGAAGACTATTTGGGTACCATTCTTTCAGGATTAAAGGGTACAATATTACCAATATAATACTTTTCATTCATATCTTTTTTAAATGAATCAAAAATTTCCAGAGAAAATCATGTCATTCTTTGCATGATGTTTTAAAAAGAGAGAGAGGGGAGAGAGGGAGAGAGAGAGAGAGGAGAGAGGGAGAGAGGCAGAGAGGGACGGAGGGAGGGAGGGAGGGAGGGAGAGAGGAGAGAGAGAAAGAGAGAGAGAGAGAGAGAGAGAGAGAGAGAGAGAGAGATACAGACAGACAGAGAATCCCTCACTAAATCCTGAATGCCTCTAAGTCATCCTTGCTGATAAACCCCAGACTTGAGTTGTAAATAAATTAAAGACCAAAAAAAACCTTTCCTTTGGCACATTCTTTCAAGAACTTTATTGCTGTCCGTGAACTACTCTGTTCCTTTCAGAAGGAGCAATTCTCTGCGTGCATAGGCTAAGCAGGGCTGCCCTGCACCTTGGCAAAGATGAGTGGGAGTGTGTGAGAGAGACTGAGCTGTCTCAATAGCCCAATGTTATGCTTTCAGCAAGCTTTTGAGAACAAAGTCTCTGTTTTTATTGCTCTCCCTGCCAGTGACTGCAACTAGCTTCTTTCAGTGAGCTGTCCCATGCCTTTGCACTCAGTGCCAAAGCAGGGCATCCCTGAGCACTCTAAGCCCTTCACAGGGCACTGAAATGAGGCCATTCTTGAGGCAACCCTCTCATTCTGCACACACAAGCACACACACACACATATACAAACATTTTCTGATAATCCTTTCCTGAATCCCAAAGAGAGTGTATATAAAGACTCAAAGAACAAAAGATCTCTTCATATACAGTTTCCCCCCTTAAACTATAAGTCATTATGCCAATCTAAGGGATTAAAAACAGAAAAAAATACGCTATTAGTCTGAAAATGTATTCTGTTTTCATGATGTGAAAAGTATATATCATATAAATGTCTTGAAATAAAATGCTTAAAATTTGAAGGTAAGCTTAAATTCATACTGGATAAAGTATGTTTCATTGTTTCATACATGTGATACAAGGATGACTGGTAACAAATGTCTCTCAAATGGCAGTCTTCAATACCTGGAAATATTTACTAAACACACCAACTTTCTTTGGATTGTCTCACTTATCATCCTAAGTGAGTCAATCCAATCACAAACGAATACACATGAAATGCAATCACTGATAAGTGAATATGAATGAGCCCAGAAGCCCTAAATACTCAAGGCACAATTAGCAAATCAAAAGATTCCCAAGAAGAAGAAAGGAGAGGACCCTGGGCCTGAAAAGACTGGATCCAGTTTTGTAGGAGAGTACCAGAAGAAAAATAGGGGGGCAATTGGGGAATGGGCGGGGGGTGGGGGTGGGGAAGAGGACTTATGGGACATATGGTGAGGGGGAACTGGGAAAGGGGAAAGCCTTTGGAATGTAAACAAAGAATATAGAAAATAAAAAATTAATAATAATAATAATAATAATAATAATAATAAAGAAACAAAGTACTCTCCTCCATCTTGGCTCCCAGATGCCAGACAGATCTGATAGGCAGAGTCAGGTACACTGACATAGCCTGAATCTAACATCACTTGGGTCTCAGCCTGTCAGGCTTCTGCCTGCACCCAGGGCCTGGGCAGCTCTGCAGGCCATCTGTGTGCCAACCCTGTCTGGGGTCATTTGCAGACTGATCAGCACTTAAAAAAGGTCCCTTAGCATCCTCCATTGTCGCTCCCTGACAGAGCTTACTGGCAGCACCAGGTTCACAGAGGCAACCCGAGTATAACATTGCTTGGGACAAGACACACCAGGGCTCCAAGGGCACCCAAGAGGAGGGCAGCTCATCAGCAATCTGTGCAAGGAGAACCCCAGTCATCCAGTGGTGTGGAAATATCCTTACAGCCTCACAGGAGGTTCAAGCACCAGCCAGTGAAAACAGGACCAACTAATGCCAGAGATAACCAGATGGCAAAAGGCAAACATAGGAACATTACTAACAGAAATCAAGGCAATATGGCAGCATCTGAACCCAATTCTCTAACAACAGCAAGTCCTGGATACCCCAACACACCAGAAAAACAAGATTTGTATTTAAAATCACTGGTCATGATGCTGTTAGAGGAACACAAAAAGGACATAAATAAATCCCATAAAGATCTATAGAGAGCCCTGCGGTTAGACAGAGCCCTCCGGTCCAACACTATCTTGGGGAGAGCAGCTCAAACAGACAGAGCCCTGCGGACTGAGATAGCCACCATCTAGGCTCCAGCAGTCCAGCCAGGGAAGCTCCAGTTCTGCAGGGAATCCCACCATTAGACAGAGCGCTGAGACCCGCCACCATCTTTGAGCTGGTAGCCTAGCAAGGTACACAGTGGGCACCAGAGTGAAGGATTTCCCAGGGCATAGCCTGCCTGGGTGCCTTCTTCACCAGGGAGCCAGGCAGCTGTACAGCTGCCTGGGCAGGTGGGGGAGCTTCTGACTTGCAGGAGGACCCGTAGATAGATGGAGACCCACAGACTGAGATCCGCGCCATCTTGGATCCTGCACTTCAACCAGGGAAGCTCCTGATCTACAGAGAGCCCAGTAGTTAGACAGAGCCCTGAGACCCGCCACCATCTTGGAGCTGGTAGACTAACCAGGGAAGCCAGGAGAAGAGTGTAGGAGGCCAGTTAAACACCCAACAGCAAGCGGGAAGGAGACTTGAGTACTGCCCAAGAGAGCTGAGGAGGTAATTCTGAGCCCAGTGGCAGAAACCTTCAGGTTTCCTCCTTGGGAGCACAGACGCCCTCTGTGACAACAGTGCCAAACGCCAAGCTCACAGAAGGTTCAAACACCAACCATTAACAACAAGACCAACTAACTCCAGAGATAAACAGATGGGAAAGGCAAAGGTAGGAATGTTACTAACAGAAATCAAGGCAATGTGGCAGCATCTGACCCCAACTCTCCAAACACAGCAAGTCCTGGATCCCCCAACACAACGTAATAACAAGATTTGGATTTAAAAGCACTGGTCATGATGCTGCTAGAGGAACACAAAAAAGATATAAACAAATCTCTTAAAGAAATGCAGGAGAACATGAATAGGTTAGAAGCACTTACAATGAAAACACAAAGATCACTTAAAGAAGTCCAGGAGAATATGGGTCAAAAGTGAAAAGCCAATAAAGAGGAAATGAAAAAAATCACTTAAAGAAATACAGGAGAAATTGAGTAAACATGCAGAAGTCACGAAAGAAGAAACACAAAAATCTCTTAAAGAATTGCAAGAAAACACAAACAAGTGAAGGAACTGAGCAAGACCATCCAGGATCTAAATACAGAGGTAGAAATAACTAAGAAATCACAAAGGGAGACAACTTTGGAGATAGAAACATTGGGAAGAAATCAGGGGTCACAGATGCAAATAACAACAGAATACAAGAGATAAAAGTAAGAATCTCATATGCTGAAGATACCATAGAAACCATTAGCTCCACAGTCAAAGAAAATGCAAAATGCAAAAGGCTTGTAACCCAAAACATCCAGTAAACCCAGACACAATGAGAAGACCAAACTTAAGGATTATAGGAATAGATGAGAGGGAATATCTACAATTTAAAGGGCCAGCAAATATCAACAAAATTATGGAAGAAAACTTCCCTAACCTAAAGAGAGGGATGACCATGAAAATACAAGAAGCTTACAGAACTCCAAACAGACTGGACCAGAACAGAAATACCTCCCATCACATAATAATCAAAACCCCAAAGGTACTAAACAAAGAAAGAATATTAAAGGCAGTAAAAGAAAAAGGCCAAGTAACATATAAAGGAAGACCTAACAGAATCACACCGGATTTCTCACCAGAGACCATGAAAGCTAGAAGATCCTGGGCAGATCTCATGCAGACCCTAAGAGAACACAAATGTCAGCCAAGACTACTATACCCAGCAAAACTCTCAATCAACATAGAGAAATCAAAATATTCCATGACAAGACCAAATTTACACAATTTCTTTCCACTAACCCAGCCCTATAAAGGATAATAAGAGGAAAACTCCAATACAAGGAGGGAAACTACACCATGGAAAAACCAAGATAGTAACCTTCTTCCATCAAACTCAAAAGAAGATAACCACTCAAAAACAAAAATCACATCAAAAATAACAGGAAGAAATAATCACTATTCCTTAATATCTCTTAACATCAATGGACTGAATTCCCCAATAATAAGACATAGACTAACAGACTGAATACAGAAACAGGACCCTACATTTTGCTGCATACAACACACCTCAGGGTCAAAGAAAAACACTACCTCAGAGTAAAAGGCTGGAAGACAATTATACAAGCAAATGGTCTCAGGAAGCAAGCTGGAATAGCCATTCTGATATCAGATAAAATTGACTTTCAACCTAAAGTTATCAAAAGAGATACAGAAGGTCACTTCTTGTTGGTCAAAGGAAAAGTCCACGAAGAAGAACTCACAATTCTAAACATCTATGTTCCAAATGCAAGGGAACCCTCATTCATAAAAGAAATTTTACTAAAGCTTAAAGCACACATTGCACCTAACACAATAATTGTGGGAGACCTCAACACTCCACTCTCCTCAATGGACTGATCAGGAAAACAGAAACTAAACAGGGACATGGGGAAACTCATTGAAACTTTGGACCAATTGGATTTAACAGATATATATAGAGAGAGCATTTCATCCTAAAGCAAAAGACTATACCTTTTTCTCAGTACCTCATGGTACCTTCTCCAAAATTGACCATATAATTGGTCACAAAGCAGACCTCAATAAATATAGGAAGATCGAACTAATCCCATGCCTCCTATCTGATCACCATGGAGTAAGAGTGGTCTTCAATAACAACCAAAACAACAGAAAATCCTCATACACATGGGGGCTGAACAATATTCTATTCAATGATACTTTAGTCAAGGAAGAAATAAAGAAATAAATCAAAGATTTCTTAGCATTCAATGAAAATGAAGGCACAACATACCCAAACCTATAGGACACAATGAAAGCAGTGCTAAGAGGAAAACTCATAGCCCTGACTGCCTCCAAAAAGAAACAGGAGGGAGCATATACTAGCAACTTAACAGCACACCTGAAAGCTCTGGAACAAGAAGAAGCTATTTCACCCAGGAGGAGTAGAAGACAGGAAATCATCAAACTCAGGGCTGAAATCAATCAAGTTGAAACAAAAAAGAACCTTACAAAGAATCAACAAAACCAGGAGCTGGTTCTTTGAGAAAATAAACAAGATAGATAAGTCCTTAGCCAGACTTACCAAAGGGCACAGAGACAGTATTCAAATTAACAAAATTAGAAATGAAAAGGGAGATATAACAACAGAAACTGAGGAAATTCAAAAAATCATCAGATCCTACTACAAAAGCCTATACTCAACACAACTGGAGAATCTGGAGGAAATGGATAATTTCCTAGACATATACCAAATACAAAAATTAAATCAGGATCAATTAGATCATCTAAACAGTCCCATAACCCCCAAAGAAATTGAAGGGGTAATAGAAAGTCTTCCAACCAAAAAAAGCACAGGGCCAGATGGTTTTAGTGCAGAATTCTATCAAACCTTCAAAGAAGATCTAACACCAATACTCTTCAAATTATTCCACAAAATAGAAACAGAAGGAACACTACCCAACTCATTCTACAATTCCGCAATTACCCTGATACCAAAACCACACAAAGATCCAACTAAGAAAGAGAACTTCAGACCAATCTCCCTTATGAACATCGATACAAAAATACTCAATAAAATTCTTGCCAACCGAATCCAAAAACACATCAAAAGGATCATTCACCATGATCAAGTTGGCTTCATCCCAGGGATGCAGGGATGGTTCAATATACAGAAATCCGTCAATGTAATCCACTACATAAACTCAAAGGAAAAAAACCACATGGTCATCTCATTAGATGCTGAAAAAGCATTTGACAAAATTAAGCATCCATTCATGCTAAAAGTCTTGGAAAGAACAGGAATTCAAGGCCCATACCTAAAGATAGTAAAAGCAATTTATAGAAGACCAGTAGACAACATCAAAGGAAATGGAGAGAAACCTGAAGCAATCCCACTAAAATCAGGGGCTAGACAAGTCTGCCCCCTCTCACCATACCTTTTCAATATAGTACTTGAGGTACTAGCTAGAGCAATTAGACAACATAAGGAAATCAAAGGGATACAAATTGGAAAGGAAGATGTCAAACTATCACTATTCGCAGATGATATGATAATATGTTTAAGTGACCCCAAAAACTCTACCAGAGAACTCCTACAGCTGATAAACAACTTCAGCAAGGTGGCTGGTTATAAAATCAACTCAAGCAACTCAGTAGCCTTCCTATACTCAAAGGATAAGCAGGCTGAGAAAGAAATTAGGGAAATGACACCCTTCACAATAGCCACAAACAATATAAAGTATCTTGGTGTAACTCTAACCAAACAAGTGAAAGATTTGTATGACAAAAACTTCAGGTCTCTGAAGAAGGAAATTGAAGAAGACCTCAGAAAATGGAAAAATCTTCCATGCTCATATGTTGGCAGGATTAATATAGTTAAAATGGCAATCTTGCCAAAAGGAATATACAGATTCAATGCAATCCCCATTAAAAATCCCAACTCAGTTCTTCATAGAATTAGGGAGAGCAATTTTCAAATTCATCTAGTTTTTAGCTCTCCTAGGTATTTTGTTATTCCAGATGAATTTGAAAATTGCTCTCCCTAATTCAATATCCCGGACCTCAAGCAATACTACAGAACAGTAGTGTTAAAAACTGCATGATATTGATACAGTGACAGAGAGGTGGATCAATGGAATAGCATGGAAGGCCCAGAATTGAACCCACACATCTATAGCCAATTGATCTTTGACAAAGGAGCTGAAAACATCCAGTGGAAAAAAGATAGCCTTTTCAACACATGGTGCTGGCCAAACTGGAGGTCAACATGCAAAAGAATGAGAATCGATACACTCTTATATCCTTGTACTAAGCTCAACTCCAAGTGGATCAACGACCTCCACATTAAACCAGACACTATGAAATTAATAGGAAAGAAACTGGGGAAGACCCCTGAGAACATTGGCTCAAGGGGAAAGTTCGTGAACAGAACACCAATAGCTTATGCTCTAAGATCAAGAATAGACAAATGGGTCCTTATAAAATTACAAAGTTTCTGCAAGGCAAAAGACACTGTCAAAATGACAAATTGGCAACCACCAAATTGGGAAAAGATCTTAACCAACTCTACATCTGACAGAGGGCTAATATCCAATGTATACAAAGAACTCAAGAAGTTAGACCCTGGAAAAACAAATAACCCTATTAAAAATGGGGTACAGAGCTAAACAAAGACTTTCACCAGAAGAACTTCGGATGACTGAGAAGCACTTTAAGAAATGTTCAACCTCATTAGTCATTAGAGAAATGCAAATCAAAACAACCCTGAGATTTCACCTCACACCAGTAAGAATGGCTAAGATTAAAAACTCAGGAAACAACAGGTTTTGGCGAGGATGTGGAGAAAGAGGAACACTCCTCTACTGCTGGTGGGACTGAAAGCTGGTACAACCACTCTGGAAATCAGTCTGGTGGTTCCTCAGAAAACTGGACAGGATACTTCCGGAGGACCCAGCCATACAACTCCTGGGCATATACCCAGATGATTCCTCAGCATGCAATAAGGATACATGCTTCACTATGTTCATAGCAGCCCTATTTATAATAGCCAGAAGCTGGAAAGAACCCAGATGTCCCTCAATGGAAGAATGGATACAAAATATGTGGTACACACACACACACACACACACACACACACAATGGAGTACTACTCAGCCATTAGAAAAAATGAATTCATGAAATTCTTAGAGAAATGGATGGAGCTGGAGAACATCATACTAAGTGAGGTAACACAGTCTCAAAAGAACACCCATGGTATGCATTCACTCATAAGTGGATATTAGCCTAGAATCCTGGGACACCAAAGACACAATCCACATACCAAATGATGTCCAACAAGAAGGAAGGAGTGGACTCTGGTTCTGGAAAGGCTCAAAGCATCAGTGTAACAGAATACCAGAACAGGGAAGTAGGAAAGGGTGGATGGGGGAACACGGGGAGGGAAAAGGGCATGGGGGAAATTTGGGGGGCAGGGAATCAGAAAAAGGGAAATGAAATGTAAATAGAGAATATATCCAAGAAAAAAAGTGTACATTGTTTTAAAAAAAAAGAAAGAATATTAAAGGCAGTAAGAAAAAAAGGCCAAGTAACATATAAAGGAAAACCTATCAGAATCACACCAGACTTCTCACCAGAGACCATGAAAGCTAGAAGATTCTGTTCTGATCTCATGCAGACCCTAAGAGAACACAAATGTCAGCCAAGACTACTATACCCAGCAAAATTCTCAATCAACATAGATGGAGAAACCAAAATATTCTGTGACAAAACCAAATTTATACAATATCTTTCCACAAACACAGCCCTACAAAGGATAATAGGAGGAAAACCCCAATACAGGGAAGGTAACTACACCCTGGAAAAAACCAAGATAGTAACCTTCTTCCATCAAACTCAAAAGAAGATAACCACTCAAAAACAAAAATAACATCAAAAATGACAGGAAGAAATAATCACTATTCCTTAATATCTCTTAACATCAATGGACTCAATTCCCCAATAAAAAGACATAGACTAACAGACTGGATACAAATATGGGACCCTACATTTTGCTGCATACAGGAAACACACCTCAGGGTCAAAGACCAACACTACCTTAGGGTAAAAGGCTGAAAGACAATTTTACAAGCAAATGGTCTCTGGAAGTAAGCTGGAATAGCCATTCTAATATCAGATAAAATTGACTTTCAACCTAAAGTCATCAAAAGATACACAGAAGTTCACTTATTGCTGGTCAACAGAAGAATACACCAAGAAGAACTCACAATTCTGAACATCTATGCTCCAAATGTAAGGGCATCCTCATTGGTAAAAGAAACTTTACTAAAGCTCAAAGCACAGATTACACTGAACACAATAATTGTGGGGGACCTCAACACTTCACAATTCTCAATGGACCAATCAGGAAAACAGAAACTAAACTGGGACACAGGAAAACTTATTGAAATGTTGGACATATTGGATTTGACAGATATATAAAGAACATTTCATTCTAAAGCAAAAGAATATACTTTTTTTATCAGCACCTCATGGTACCTTCTCCAAAATCGACCATATAATTAGTCACAAGACAGACCTCAACAAATATAAGAAGATTGAACAAATCCCATGCATCCTATCAGGTCACCATGGAGTAAGAGTGGTCTTCAATAGCAACAAAAATAATAGAATGTCCACATGCACATGGAGGCTGAACAATATTCTACTCAATAATAACTTAGTCAAGGAAAAATTAAAGAAAGAAGTCAAAGACTTTTTAGAATTTAATGAAAATAAAGGCACAACATACCCAAATCTATGGGACACAATGAAAGCAGTGCTAAGAGGAAAACTCATAGCCCTGAGTGCCTCCAAAAAAGAAATTGGAGAGAGCATACCCTAGCAATATAACAGCACACCTGAAAGTCCTAGAACAAAAAGAAGCTAATTCACCCAGGAGGAGTAGAAGACTACAGGAAATCATCAAACTCAGGGCTGAAATCAATCAACTTGAAACAAAGAGAATCGTACAAAGAATCAACAAAACCAGGAGCTGGTTCTTTGAGAAAATCAAGAAGATAGATAAACCCCTAGCCAGACTAACCAAAGGACACAGAGACAGTAACCAAATTTACAAAATTAGAAATAAAAAGGGAGATATAACAGCAGAGACTGAGGAAATTCAAAAAAAATCATCAGATATTACTAAAAAAGCCTATACAAAAAAGCCACAACTGGAGAATCTGGAGGAAATGGACAATTTCCTAGACAGATACCAAATACCAAAATTAAATCAGTATCAGATAGATCATCTAAACAGTCCCATAACCCCCAAAGAAATAGAAGGGGTCATAAAAATCTTCCAACCAAGAAAGCACAGGACCAGACAGTTTTAGAGCAGAATTCTATGAGACCTTCAAAGAAGACCTAATACCAATACTCTTCAAACCATTCCACAAAATAGAAACAGAAGGAACACTATACAACTCATTCTCCGAAGCCACAATTACCATGATACCAAAACCACATAAACGATCCAACTATGAAAGAGAACTTCAGACCAATTTCCCTTATGAACCTGTATGCAAAAATACTCTATGAAATTCTTACCAATAGAATCCAAGAACACATCAAAAGGATCATTCACCATGATCAAGTTGGCTTCATCCCAGGGATGCAGGGATGCTTCAATATGTGGAAATCCTTCAGTGTAATCCACTACATAAACAAACTCAAATTAAAAAACCACATGGTCATCTCATTGGATGCTGAAAAAGCATTTGACAAAATTCAGCATCCTTTCATGCTAAAAGTCTTGGAAAGAATAGGAATTCAAGGCTCATACCTAAACATAGTAAAAGCAATTTACGGTGGACTGGTAGCCAATATCAAAGTAAATGGAGAGAAACTTGAAGCAATCCCACTAAAATCAGGGACTAGACAAGGCTGCCCCCCTCAGCATATCTTTTAAATATAGTACTTGAGGTACTAGCTAGAGCAATTAGACAACATAAGGAAGTCAAAGGGATCCAAATTGGAAAGGAAGAAGCCAAACTATCACTATTTGCATATGATATGATAGTATACTTAAATGACCCAAAAACCTCCACCAGAGAACTCCTACAGCTGATAAACAACCTCAGCAAAGTGGCTGGTTATAAAATTAACTCAAGCAACTCAGTAGCCTTCCTATACTCAAAAGATAAGCAGGATGAGAAAGAAATAAGGGAAATGACACCATTCACCAAAGCCACAAACAGTATAAAGTATCTTTGTGTGACTCTAACCAAACAAGTGAAAGATCTGCATGATAGGAACTTCAAGTCCTTGAAGAAAGAGATGGAAGAAGACCTCAGAAAATGGAAAAATCTTCCATGCTCATGGTTTGGCAGGATTAATATAGTTAAAATGGCCACCTTGCCAAAAGGAATATACAGATTCAATGCAATCCCCATCAAAAATCCCAACTCAGTTCTTCATAGAATTAGGGAGAGCAATTTTCAAATTCATCTGAAATAACAAAAAACCCAGGATAGCTAAAACTATTATCAACAGTAAAATAACTTCTGGGGGAATCAGTATCCCAGACCTCAAGCAATACTACAGAGCAGTAGTGTTAAAATCTGCATGGTATTGATACAGTGACAGAGAGGTGGATCATTGGAATAGTATTGAAGACCCAGAATTTAACCCACACATCTATGGCCAACTGATCTTTGACAAAGGAGCTGAAAACATCCAGTGGAAAAAAGATAGCCTTTTCAGCAAATGGTGCTGTTTCAATTGGAGGTCAGTTTGCAGAAGAGTGAGAATTGATTCTCATCTCCTTGTACTAAGCTCAACTCCAAGTGGGTCAAGGACCTCCATATAAAACCAGACACACTGAAACTAATAGAAAAGAAACTGGGGAAGACCCTTGAGGACATGGGCACAGGGGGAAAGTTTCTGAACAGAACACCAATAGCTTATGTTCTAAGATCAAGAATTGCCTAATGGAACCTTATAGAATTACAAATTTTCTGTAAGGTCAAGGACACGGTCAAAAGGGCAAAATGGCAACCAACAAATTGGGAAAAGATCTTCACCAACCCTACATCTAACAGAGGGCTAATATCCAATATGTACAACGAACTCAAGAAGTTAGACCCCAGAAAACCAAATAACCCTATTAAAATATTGGGTACAGAACTAAACAAAGAATTTTCACCTGAAGAATGTTGGATGGCTGAGAAGCACCTTAAGAAATGTTCAACATTAGCCGGGCTGTGGTGGCGCACGCCTGTAATCCCAGCACTTGGGAGGCAGAGGCAGGTGGATCTCTGAGTTCAAGGCCAGCCTGGTCTACAGAGTGAGTTCCAGGACAGCCAGGGCTATACAGAGAAACCCTGTCTCGAAAAACCACAAAAAAAAAAGAAAAGAAATGTTCAACATCATTAGTCATTAGGGAAATGCAAATCAAAACAACCCTGAGATTTCACCTCACACCAATCAGAATGGCTAAGATTAAAAACTCAGGAGACAGCAGGTGTTGGTGAGGATGTGGAGAAAGAGGAACACTCCTCCACTGCTGGTGGGATTGCAAGATGGTACAACCTCTCTGGAAATCAGTCTGGCAGTTCCTCAGAAAACTGGGCTTTACACCTCCAGAGAACCCTGTTATACCACTCCTGGGCATATACCCAGAGGATTCCCCAGAATGCAATAAGGACATATGCTCCACTATGTTCATAGCAGCCAGAAGCTGGAAAGAACCCAGATGTCCCTCAAAGGAGGAATGGATACAGAAAATGTGGAATATTTATACAATGGAATACTACTCAGCAATTAAAAATAATGAATTAATGCTATTTGTAGGCAAATGGTTGGATCTGTAAAATATCATCCTAAGTGAGGTAACTCATTCACAAAAGAACACACATGGAATGCAGTCACTGATAAGTGGATATTAGCCCAGAAGCTCTGAATACCCAAGACACAAGTGACATATCAAATCATTCCCAAGATGAGAGAAAGAGATGGCCCTGGTCCTGGAAAGGCTTGATGCAGCATTGTAGGGTATTGCCAGAACAGAGAAGGGGGAGGCAGTTGATTGGGGAATGGCTGGAGGGAAGAGGGCATATGAGACTTATGGGGAGGGGGGAACTGGGAAAGGGAAAATCATTTGGAATGTAAACAAAGAATATAGAAAATAATTTAAAAAATGAAACAAAGTACTAGGAGAGAACCAGTTACAAATTCAAGTAGGACTGATTCTTCCTATTAGTAAAAGATCTACACTCAGGCTTAAGGCACTGATTCAAAGTCAATTTTAACCAACTCCTATGTTCTTTTGTATTGCTTAGATATGGAGCCATTCACCTAAGTGTTATGTTCCTAGTCTTTTATTCTAAACATATCATATTTTTCTTCCAAACTCACCTAAAATTGAAATAGTGGGAGCACATACAAACTCATTTTAGGAAGATAAAATTACCATCATACCAATACCAGACAAGGACATTACAAAATAGAAAACAATAGAGCAATATGTCTGATTAAGATAGCAGCAAACATTTTCAACAAAACTTTAGTGAAACAAGTTTGATAACACATTTAAAGGACAAATCATCACCATTAAATAGGATTCAGGATATGAAGATAATTCAATAGTGATGAGTCTATAAATGTCACATATGTTAATAAAGAACAAAAGGCACATCCTTATTTCTATATATTCAGAAAATTGATTTAATTAACTTTAACATATCTTCATAATAAAAATTCACAACAAGTGTAGGAGGAATGTGTCTCAACATTTATAATTTTCTTTAAATTCTATCAGGCTAGTTGCCCCAGCATAAGAGATGCTAGAGGGGTGAAGTAGCAGTAGGTGGATGGGTGGGGGAGCACTGTCTTAGATGCAAAGGAGAGGAGGAATGGAATGGGAGATTTTGTGGAGGGGAGGCCAGGAAAAGGGGACAACATTTGAAATGTAAATAAATAAAATAATCAATTAATGAAAAAGTTTATAATAACATATTAAAATTTAAAAAAGCAATGACCAGAAAAAACCAACAGCTAGCATAGTAGTAAACATGGAAATGCTGAAATCATTCTAAGATCAGATGCAAGCAAAAGATGCATGTGTTTACCACATTGTTTCTATAGAGTACTGTGAGACCTGTTCATAGGAATTGTGTATGTGAAAAAAGTATTCCTAACTGGTTTTGAACCAATGCCCAGATAACATGTATTGGAGGAAGGAAAGAATAGAGTATTATTGCCAAAGCACAAAAGAAACACAATCAATAAGATTATTTCTTTGTTAAGTTTCTCTTATCTGACTTTTTAAATATTAGAGCAGGAGGAAAGAAGGTGATTGGTGTGGATAATCTTGATTTTCTACTCTGGTGAATTGAAAAGTTCCAAGATTAGTAAAGCAAGCCTCTCAGTGTTTCTATGAAGGAGCTTTGGAGATAATTCATCATGGGAGCTTGATGATAAACTTTAATTGTTAATTTGGCATAGCCTTGAATCTTCTTGGAAGAGTTTCACTGAGGGATTGTCTGTGGTTTGGCCTGTGTACATATCTGTTAGGGAGTCTTAACTTTAGCAATTTCAGAAAGTCCGGAACAGTTTAAGAGTGGAAAAAGTGAGAAGAATGTAAGAAAGAAAGTGCGGGTATATTAATTTTTCTTTGCTTTGATTGTGGATGTAACATGTCTAGCAGAACTTCTTGTCATCTTAACTTCCTCATAGTAATGAACCTGGAATTGTTAGATAAGATAATCTTTCTCCTCTATATTTCTTTTTTTAATGGTATTTTATCTAAGCAAGAGAAATGGAACTTGAGAAGGAAAGAAGATGTATCCTGAGTGAAGGTAGTACCAT
This sequence comes from Apodemus agrarius, assembly GCA_964023405.1. Classification (NCBI taxonomy): domain Eukaryota; kingdom Metazoa; phylum Chordata; class Mammalia; order Rodentia; family Muridae; genus Apodemus; species Apodemus agrarius. The sequence goes on along the minus strand of OZ030010.1, from coordinate 140,300,409 downwards.
TTATAAGCTGGAAACCTGGATAGAATGAGAGAAAAGAAGAAAGCTCACTATTTGCTGCAGACATATTCATTTTCTCCTCTCTGTCCCTGGCTGTCATTATATGATTTGACCAGCTCCATCATGCCTTCCTTTACTTCATTTATAATATATCCTTTACCTTTTAAGTGGCTTAAATTAAGCACATTTTTTTTTGTACCAGAGACACAAAAAAATCTAACCAATATAGAGACAAAATTCATGGTAAATATCAGATTGGTGCTTGCTTCGTGCTGCTGCATGGATCTCTTAGTCATTTCCCAAAGCAACACAAAACACCCATTTACTGCCCTCTCATGTAAACTGGGCATTTTTATTTAAACAGGAAATAATTAAGAAGTCATTCTTTTGGAAGATATAACTCTGCCCTAGTCCATGGTGCTAGAAATTCTCATTTGCCTTTCTTCTTATACACATAGAATCTCTACCACATTCATTTCCTTTCTATCATATTTGTTTGCTTACTTAATTACTCTATTTTTTAAGCTGGATGTCATTGTCTTTGAACAGGAGATGACAACTTAAAAACTTAAAATTCATTTATTATTATATATAAGTACACTGTAGCTGTTCTCAGACACTCCAGAAGAGGACATCAGATCTCATTATGGATGGTTGTGAGCCACCATGTGGTTGCTGGGATTTGAACTCAGGACCTTCAGAAGAGCAGTCAATGCTCTTAACCACTGAGCCACCTCTGCAGCTCACTTGCTTACTATCTATTTGTTGTTTTGTTTATTCAGACTCTTCTGACACAAGCAACAACTTCTGCTTATCGTGTAAGTAACATGGATAAAAGACAATAGGTAAATGTCAACTAATAAAACCAAATGACATAACGCTGAGATAAAGGTCAATAAAATCAAAATCTGAAATTATTAAACTTTACATTATATTGTATGTTATTTTTGTTAGTGGTGGGGATAGGAAAGACTTCTATACCAGAACAAATTCTGCTTTTATAAGAAGAATTCAGAAGACAGAATTCATTCTATCCTCTAACCTCTCACATGTCATTACTTATGCTGGAGGAAATAGCAAAGTCTCCATGATAGAATTGAAGATTTATGTGGAAAATATTTCTGATAAAATTATAGAAAAATGTAGAAAAACATGTTAGAATTGAAGATCATGGAAATTTTATATAGATATAATAATGGTAGGCATAAAAGTATTCCTAAATTTATTGAAAGTGGAATTATAAAAATTTTCTGATAAACTTGAACATTTACATGGAAAACATTTATGATAAAATTGAATAAATATGTAGAAAAACATGTTAAAATTAAAGATTATCATGGAAATTATACAGATAAAATGATAGGCATAAAGATAATTCTAAGTTGATTGAAGGTGGAATTATAAACATTTTCAATTAACATTGAAGATTTACATGGAAAATATTTCTGGTAAAATTCAAGAAATAGACAAACATGTTAAAATTGACTATTTCATGGAAAATTTTACATAAAAATGGTTGATGTAAAAACTCTAAATTAATTGAAGGGGGAATTAGAAACATTTGTGATAAATTCAAAGATTTACACTGGAAACATTTCTGATAAAATGGAGAAAGTATATAGAAAGACATTAGAATTGAAGATTATGAAAAATAATGCAGATAAAATGGTAGATATAAAAGAAAATACTAAGTTAATTAAAAGGGGAATTACAAACATTTTTCTGATAAAATTTAAGATTTACATGAGAAATGTTTCATTAGTCTATGTCTTTTTATTGGGGAGTTGAATCCATTGTTAAGAGATATTAAGGACTAGTGATTGTTGTTTCTGTTATTATTTTTTGATATTATTTTTATGTTTGTGTGGGTATCTTCTTTTGGGTTTTCTGGAAGAAGATTACTTTCTTGCTTTTTCTAGGGTGTAGTTACCCTCCTTGTGTTGGCATTTTCCATCAATTATCCTTTGTAGGGCTGGATTTGTGGACACATATTATGCAAATTCGGTTTTATCATGTAATATCTTGGTTCCTCTATATATGATGATTGAGAGTTTTGCTGCGTATAGTAGCCTGGGCTGGCATTTGTGTTCTCTTAGGGTCTGTATGAGGTCTTCCTAGGATCTTCTAGCTTTCATCATCTCTGGTGAGAAGTCTGGTGTGATTCTGATAGGTCTGCCTTTATAAGTTACTTGCCCTTTTTCCCTTACTGTTTTTAATATTCTTTCTTTGTTTAGTGAGTTTGGTGTTTTGATTATTATGTGTCCGGGGAATTTTCTGTCCTGGTCTAGTCTGTTTGGAGTTCTGAAAACTTCTTGTATGTTCATGGGCATCTCTTTCTCTAGGTTAGGGAAGTTTTTTTCTACAATTTTATTGAAGATATTTACTGTGCCTTTAAGATGTAAATCCTAGCTCTCCTCTATACCTATAATCCTTAGGTTTGGTCTTCTCATTGTGTTCTGGAGTTCCTGGATGTTTTGGGTTGCCCGCTTTATGCATTTTGCATTTTCTTTGACTGTTGAATCAATGTTTTCTATGGTATCTTCAGCACCTGAGGTTCTTTCTTCTATCTCTTGTATTGTGTTGTTGATGCTTGCATCTATGACTCCTGGATTCTTTCCAAGGTTTTCTATCTCCAGAGATGTCTCACTTTGTGATTTCTTTATTGTTTATATTTCCACGTTTAGATCCTGGATGGTTTTGTTCAGTTCTTTCACTTGTTTGTGTTTTCCTGTAATTCTTTAAGGGATTTTTGTGTTTCTTCTTTAAGGGTTTCTGCCTGTTGAACCATGATATCCTGTATTTCTTTAAGGGATGTTTTGTGTTTCCTCTTTAAGGGCTTTTACCTGTTGACTGATGTTCTCCTGTTATTTCTTTAAGGGAGTTATTTAAGTCTTTCTTGAAGCCCTCTATCAGCATCATGAGATACAATTTTAAATCCAACTCTTGCTTTTCCAGTGTGTTGGGGTATCCAGGACTTGCTGTGGTGGGAGAACTGGGTTCTGATGTTTCCATGTGGCCTTGGTTTCTGTTGGTAGGGTTCTTGTGCTTGCCTTTCGCCCTCTGTTGCTAGTTGGTATTCTTATCTCTGGCTGGAGTTTGTTCCTCCTGTGGGCCTGTAAGCCTGTGTCCTTTACTCCTCTGAGCTTAAAAGTAAAAACACTGCTGGGAGATCTCTCTCACCTGGAGGGCTATGTGCAGAAGACTGGATTTTCCAGGCTCCCTGGTGCAAATGGAGGCAGGTGGGAAGATTTCTGTCAGCTGCTCCACTGATCTTAGGCCAGGTGTGCTCCTAGCTGAGTCCCCTCCAGAGAGAAGGTGGAGATCTCACCTCTGTGCTCAAAAGTGAAAGCCTGCTGGGAGATCACTCCCTCCTGGTGGGCTCTGTCCTAACAGGCCAGGTTAGTTCATTCTGTTGATTTTCCTGTGGAATTCTTATGCCCTTTGGGTCTTCAATAATTTCCCCAACTCTTTCATAAGAGTCCCTGACCTCTGTCCAATGGTTGGCTATAGGAAACTGCATTCATTTCAGCCAGCTGATGGATAAAACCACTCAGAAGACATTGATGCTAGAGTCCTGTCTGCTAGCATAGCAGCATATCATTCAGTTCTATTTTAATTCCCTGTATTCCAGGCTGAATTCATATAATAATCATGCAGCTAAACAATGGAGGTATGTATGTTAAAGTTCATGAAATAAAGGTAATGTTGTCATTTTTTTTTTCTGAGACAGGGTTTCTTTGTGTAGCCCTGGCTGTCCTGGAACTCACTCTGTAGACCAGGCTGGCCTCGAACTCAGAAATCCACCTGCCTCTGCCTCCCAAGTGCTGGGATTAAAGGGTGGCACATGCCTTTTTTTTTAATTTTATTTTTTATTTTCTATATTCTATGTTTACATTCCAAAGGCTTTCCCCTTTCCCATAATCCCTGCACTTGGGAGGCAGAGGCAGGTCGATTTCTGAGTTCAAGGCCAGCCTGGTCTACAGAGTGAGTTCCAGGACAGCCTCAAAGAAACTCTGTCAAAATGGTTTTAAAAATAAGATCTCAGTTCCTTGGACACAAAGCACAAGACAATGCTTCAGATGGAGTTCACACACACACACACACACACACACCTCATTTGGAACTTACATATCTCATGCAAATACCCAATTGATTCATATTCAAAACTTAGTGAACTAAAAGCTTGGATAGTGCCTTTGTTATTTCTTTCTCAAGCAGCCTTTTTCTAACGAGATTTCTAATTGTTACAGTTGGAATTTAGAAAAGAACTAGAGTCCTCTGAGATGATTAATATGCTAGATAAGTATTTTGTCCTTTGCTTTCTTACAGATGCAAACAAAAACAGTTTAATCAACTCAAAGATACAGCTCTTTCTTATTCTTTTTTTGTGAAATACCAGCTAGCAAAGCTATTCACTATAGCTAGTATGGCATTCTAAACATATTTTTAGTTACTTTATAATTATGTATATATGTATGTAGATATATGCAAATGAATACAGGCTCCCAAGGAGGCCAGGAGGAATAGGGAGTTGTAACACTTATTACTTAGGTGTTCAGAACCAAACTCAATTATTTTGCAAGAACTGTATAAACTCTAAACTGTGGGGCCATCATTGCATAGGAGGTCAGTTTAAAACACCATTTTAATTTTTTTTATTACAGTGAAAAAATCAGTTACCCTTATTATTTAGTATTCTCCCTTAACTATCAGATATAATAAACTTTATTGCCACTTTCTTACAGAAATGTCTTAGTCCATTAAGGACACAATAAAAAAGTGCTGCAAATAAGACAATAGATACAGTTCCTGGTTGATGGCAGAATTGTCAGATGAAAGACAACATTCTCATAGCAAATATCTGCCTAATATATAGTTCAGCTCTCCTAAAGTCTCCACCTCTTAATATCATCACACTTGGTCTTACAACTCCAGCATCATAATGTCTTCCTTCCTTCCTTCCTTCCTTCCTTCCTTCCTTCCTTCCTTCCTTCCTTCCCTCCCTCCCTCTTTCTCCTTCCTTCTTTCTTTCTTCTTTCTTTCTTTTTTTCTTTCTTTTTTTCTTTCTTTCTTTCTTTCTTTCTTTCTTTCTCTCTCTCTTTCTTTTTTCTTCTTTCTTTCTTTCTTTCTCTCTCTCTTTCTTTCTTTTTTCTTCTTTCTTTCTTTCTTTCTTTCTTTCTTTCTTTCTCTCTTTCTTTCTAATCATTTTATTCATTTACATTTCAAATGATATCCCCCTTCCCCATTGTGATGGTTTGTATATGACTGGCCCAGGAAGTGACCCTATTAAGAGGTGTGGCCTTGTTGGAGTAGGTGTGTCACTGTGGGTGTGGGCTTAAGACCCCCACCCTAGTTGCCTGGAAGTCAGTCTTCCACTAGCAGCCTTCAGATGAAGATGTAGAACTCTCAGCTTCTCCTGCACCATGCCTGCCTGGATGCTGCCATGTTTCTGCATTGATGACAATGGACTGAACCTCTGAGCCTGTAAGCCAACCCCAATTAAATGTTGTCTTTTATAAAACTTGCATTGGTCATGGTGTCTGTTCACAGCAGTGAAACCCTAAATAAGACACCCATTTACCCTCCACCAACCTTCCATCCCATATCCTCTCTCCCCCTTTCCTTCACCTCTATCAGAGTGCTCCCCCAACCACCCACCCACTCCCTCCTCACCCTCTATGCTAGGCTATCAAACCTTCACAGGACCTAGGGCCTCCCCTCCCATTGATGCCAGGTAAGGTAATCATCTGCCATATATGTATCTGGAGCCATAGATCCTTCCATGAATACTCTTTGGTTGGTGGTTTAGTCCCTAGAACCTCTGTGTTGTCTGGTTAGTTGGTATTGATGTAGGAGCCGTTTCTAAAATACCATATTAAGGTAGAGCTCACTGGGAGATTTCTTTCATAACCCCTTTTAGTTATATGGATAATCATCATAATATGCAATTGTATGATTTATTTTCAATTGATAAGTAAAATTATATATGCAATATAATATATATGAATATATCAATACAAATGAATAAATCAAGTGAGTTAATATGCAATTAATTCTTCACATGCTTCCAATGTTTTGTGGTAAGAAAACATAAAATCAACCCTTGTAAAAAATATTCAATAATATCATATGCTGCTGCTAGTATCTGCAGTCATCATGAAGAATAATAGATCTCTATAATTTATGGCTCCCTTTTTCACTAAAATTTGTTATAATTTGACCTATATTTCCTTATTTATCTTTTCCCAGGGTTTGGTGCATTCTACCTTTTGTTTATATGTTTTATTTGTACAACACACTTATAAGTTATGCTACGCAGTATTTTTTGCTGTTGCAGCTCTACTTGGTGGCATGAAGCCAGGAGAGTGGCTGAAAAATGAGTGAGACTAAAGTTTCATGTAGTGTTTTATTCAAAACATCAGACACTTTGTCTTCTGAGAATTAAGATTATATGGGCAAAGTTCATTTGAGTTCAAGTTTTATACAGTCAGAAGGACAAGGTCACATGAACTTAGGTGGTATACAGTTATGAGGACAACTTGTGCTTGGAAGCATCATCCATAATAATGGCTAAGATGATGGGTAATTTGAAACAAAACCCAATCTTATTTACTTTATATGGTAGGGGCACAAAAGCACAACCTGTTTTATGGAAGAGCAGAGGTCACAAGACTCTTCTCTTTGTTTACTTGGAGTTTTCACACAAGTTCTCAGAAATCTCACACAGTAATTCATGGACTGTGTTGTGACGTTGTCCTTCTATACTTTGCTTGCTTCATTACAACATAATATCCTCCAACGATGGACATAAAAATGACAGCATTTCATGGGTATATACCAGGTCCTCTGCATATATATTATAGCTTTCGGTTTTGTATTTTTATGGACTGAGTATGTGGACAAATGGAACTGATTCTTGGGCCTTTTCTGGGACTCTATTTCTATTGTTGGTTTATAATATCCAACTTCAGCAGGATGATTTTTGTTTTATCTTATTAATATTTTTTGTTATTTATTGGTGGTTATCTCTTAGAAGTCTGTTCTTTTCTAATGAGATACACAAAGGGAGTGTTTCTGGATGGAAGGGGAGGAAGGAACTTTGAAAGGTAGAAGGGATACTGTAATCAGGATAAATAATGTAAGAATCAATTTTCAATAAAAGAGAAAACATTTAAAAATATAGCATTTCAGTTTCCTTATTTGTTGAGATTGAGTAATATCCCATTCTCTCTCCATATATGTATTCTATCCATTCATTGATATTCACTTAGACTAACTCTTTTTTTATTTTTAAATGATTTTTTCTTTTTTTTTATTCTATATTCTGTGTTTCAAAAAGTATTGCATATCCAGAAGGGATAGAGATGGTCATGAGGAAATTCTTCTCTTTTTTTCCATAGGAAGCTTCCACATGTTTTCACACTTACTAGTTTCATTTACAATCTTATTATCCATACACAGAGGCTCCCATTTGTCCTTGTCTTTATCAATTTTTGCCTTTCATATTTTGATAATAGCTATTTAATTGGTGTCAGTCATCACATTGTTGCTTTAATTTGCATCTTTGGTTGATTCATAAAGGTGACTATATGAAATCTACAGAATTTCATTTGATGACCTAAAAGATATCCAAACAAGGATAGAATATTTGGTTCCAAACTAAGTTACCTTATATTTAAAAAGCCTGAGTCTTCACCTAAAACAAAACTAATAAATTCAATTAATTTACATAAAATTATTATAGAAGAATATGTAGCATTTTGTGTTAAAATGAAATAAAATTAGAGATTAAAAATAATTTTTATAATAATCTGGAAAGGATAAATTACTTAGTAATAAACTTAAAGGTCCCATGTTATTTTCCACATAAAATGAATAGGCAGTCAAAGCCAAAATTTGTATGGAACAACAAAGGAACTCAAATAGAAGTTGAAGTCTTCACACTATTGTATTTAAAGTTATATTACAATGTCAGAATAATAAAAACTAAATAGCATTGACATAGAAATACATATAGAGAGCAGTGAAATAATAGACAACACATTCATTTATCTTTAGTTTTGAATGAGGTACCAAGATGCCAAACAGGGAAAGAACAATGTATTAAAGGATATTGGGTAAAATTGCACATGCAGATAAATTATAACTAACCAATATCTTATTAATTTTCATATTCAAGAATCAGCTAAATAAAGTATCAGGGACTTTGATGTAAAATCAGAAACTGTATAACTGCTAGAAATAGTAAAGGAAACTTTGCACAAAAGCATTATCATTGTCAGTAAAGTCTACCTGAAACATCATTATTAGTATCTGAAAAGAGCAAGGGGAATGAATGCTTTATGACCTTGGTCTAGAGAATGATTGCCTAAAGACTAGACAACAATGGCAAAAATCAACATATGAAATTGTGCCAGCCTTCCAAGTTTTGTACATCAAAGGGAACAATGAACAGAATAAAGATATAAGTACTGATTTTATAACAAGAAACAATAATTCTTTATACATGGACAAAAGACAAGATCAGAGAATTCTCAAATGAATCCCTATAAATGTCTATTCATACTTGACTCTTAATGTCAACCATGGAGAAGTAAGAACATACTGTTACCTTCCTCTGGTGTCTCTTCAGATGTATAAGTATTTGTTTTCATATTTTAAAGTATGTATGCCATTTCACAGTTGTTATAGATTTTAATTTTATTGATTTTGATGTTTGACATTCAATTTTCTAGCCTTTTGCTATCAGTCTACCTGTAATCCGAAGTTAGAATGAGTACCTCATAGGCTACAGCTAGATGATATCCTTGTTATTTTTGTTTGTTTGTTTTGTTTTTGTTTTGAACTTTCCAGGCACATTGTGTCTTTTCATTGGAAAAATCCATCTGTTTACATTCATGGTATTGGTTATATGTAATAACTGGATAATGTCATTTTGTCCATAATAGATTTGATTTTGTTTACTGTTTTCTTTTGTGCCCCTCTTGGCTTTTTTTGCATGTGATTAAATGATGTTTCTAATGCTATGCTTTAATTGATTGCTTTTTACTCATTATGTATCTACAGGTTTTAGATTTAGGATTACTATGAGGATTTCATAAATTATTTCATAATTTCAGCAGATTATTTTAAGATGCTAATTTAATTTTGATCATATAACATTTTTGCTCCACCCCTTCTCTGTTTTTATTTTTTTATTCTGTAATACACATTATTTTATATTATGTGTTACTGAATTAGTTATAGTAGCTTGTATTATTTCTTATCTTTGCTCCTTTAAGCTCCTTAATAAATATGTCATTATTTTTATCTTTTCTCTCTCTCTGCACTTTTTTTGAAAATAGATTTTTTATTATATAATATATCCCAAGCACAGTTCTCCCTTCCTCCCTCCTCTCCTTCTAATCTTCCCCCTCATTATTTTCCAGATCTACTACCCCTCCATTTCTCTTGGGAAAATAGCAGGCCTCCAAGGAATGACAACCAAACACAACAAAACAAGATACATAAGACCTGGTGAAAGTCCTTATATTGAGGCTGGACAAGGCAACCTAATAGGAGAAAAAGCGTCCCAAGGTTAGGCAAAAAAAAAAAAAGAAAGAAAGAAATCAGAGATATACCTATTCCCATTGTTAGTGGTCCCACAAAACCACCAAGCTGGCAGCCATAACATAAACCCTGAGGACCTGGTAGAGACTCTTGCAGGCACCATGCTTGTTACTTCAGTCTCTGTGAGCCCATCGTGAGTCCTTTTTAGTTGATGCCATGAGCCATTTTCTCCTGGTGTCCTCCTTCCCCTCTGACTCCTGTAATCTTTCCTCCTTATCTTCCTCAGGTTTTCCCAGTCTCTCAGGTGTATGCGTGTTGGGGGTGTTGCAACTGATCAACTGATAGAGAACTTCAATTTAGCTTTGCTCTCTGTATGGTGATTGTGTGTCTCTGCACACATTCCCATCTACTATCAGAGGAAGCCTCTCTGATCAAGACTGGACAAATTAACTGATCCCAGGTCTCTATGCTATCCAGTCTCCTGTTTCTGACCAACCAGATAGTGGAGAGCATGGGATCCCACTTGTGGTATGGGTCTCAAATAAAACTAAACATTGGTTGGCCATTCCCACAAGTTCTTTGCCCCCATTGCCCCAGCACACCTTGCCAACAGGACAGATTGTAGGTCAAACTTTTGTGGCTTGGATAGTCTTCAGGTTTCTCTTTCTGTAGCCTGCTGGCTACCTTCTCACTCCAGAGACTAGAATGCAGAGATGAAGGAGATAATGTGAGTGGACTGAGGGAGTGTGGGGAAGGAGTTGGGGTGAATTAGGTAGAGGAGTAGGTAGGAAAGTATATGGGGAGAAACAGCTGGCATTATGGATCACTGGAGGGGAGGGTGTACAGTGTGGAAACCTAGTGCAGTGGAATTTTTCGGGAACCTATGAGGATGAACCTCATAAGCATTCCCAGTAATGGAGGATATGGAGTCTGAACTGGCCATCTTTTGTATCCATGCAAGGCTTCCAAAGGTGGGGACTGGGTAACATATATTTGAGTTATGGCTAAGGGGTCTTGAGGAGATTTTCAAATAACTGAGCCTGGTGCTAGGACAGAAAGTCTGAAAATTAACAGTGGAGCCCCATTGTTGTGGACAATGTGGACTTCCATACAACTCATTAAAGGTAGAGAAGGAATTTTCACTTTAGCAATGCAAGATTAGAATATTCTGGATTTGAATACATACTTACTTTATCAATACAGTTTATAATTTAATATATTTATACACCTAACAAGTATCTCTTTATTTAAGATAGAACAGGTCTCCTTGTCATTTCTCTTAAGACAGGTATGGTAGATATACCTGTCCAGCTTTTCTGGGTTTGAAAAAGTATGCAGAACATGAGGTAGTCAAAGCTAGAGACTTGACTCTGTGACCAAAATTGGGAGCTAGCCATGGCTTTCATTTCTCAGATGTGGAGAAGCCAATGTAGCCCAAGAGCCCAAAGTCTAAAGTGTAGGAATGCACAGAGCAATTTTATCACTGGGCTTGAGGCTTGCCTAGAGAAATGAAAGGATCCACTACTTTGTCCAAGAAGCACTGCAAGGACAAATTTGGGGGTAAAATAAGGTTGTATAGCCACAACTCATTTTCTGTGGTCTCTCCAGTTATTGGTTACCTTAGTGAGAAGAAATTCTAGTGTTCTCTGAGGAATAGGCAAGGATGGCCAAAATTGTTCCTAGAATATGCGTGATAATGTCAACTTTCACCTTTCTTCCTTGCTCTTAGATAATTATTGTGACCTTATACAACTCTTGTTACCTCAGATCTATCAATCTCACAAACAATTCTTTATTTTCACTGTGGATATTCTCCTTTAATTTTATCCAGTGTATTGCTGCAGATTATTCATTTGTCTCTGGAGCCTTATGTGGGTGGTATTCGTTTATACTCAAAAAACAGAAACACTCACACATGCATGTGTGTGTCTTTCTCTCTCTCTCTCTCTCTCTCTCTCTCTCTCTCTCTCTCTCTCTCTCTCACACACACACACACACACACACACACACACACAGAGAGAGAGAGAGAGAGAGAGAGAGAGAGAGAGAGAGAGAGGGAGGGAGGGAGGGAGACGGAGAGACAGAGAGACAGAGACAGACAGACAGATAGACAGAGACTGGGAAGGAAAGGGAGGGAAAGTAGAAGGGGCTGAGGAGAGGAGAGAGGGGAACTTGATTTGACATTAGGGGAGGGAAAAGGACTGAAGTCCTGAGGGCCAGCAGAAAGAATGGAAACAGGCAACCTCAGGAGATAGGAGGTTGGGGGGAGGGAACCCTCTAGAATGCACCAGAGACCTGGGAGGTAAGAGACTCGCAGAACTAAAAGAGAGGGACCTTAGATGAAATGTTTGACAGTGGGGAGAGGGAACTTATAGATACCACCTCTAGCAGGAAGACAGGACATCAAGTGAAGGAGTGGGGACATCCCAGAGTTTTAAATCTGACCCATAATTGTTATTGTCTGAAAGAATTACAGGGATAGAAATGGAGAGGAACCCAAGGGAAAAAAAAGGTCCAGCAACAGGCCCAAAGTGGGGTCCAGCTCAAGGGGAGGCCCCAAGGCCTGACACTATTACTGAGGCTATGGAGTGCTCACCGAAAGATACCTAGCATGACCACACTCTGGAAGACCCAACAAGCAGCTGAAAGAGTCAGATGCAGATATTTGCACCCAGCCAATGGGCAGAAGTGGCTGACCCCTGCTGTTGAATTAGGGAAGGCTAAATGAAGCTGAGGGCAGCCCTGTAGGAGGACCAGCAGTCTCTATTAATCTGGACCTCTGAGATCTCTCAAACACTGGACCACCAAACAGACAGCATACACCAGCTGATATGAGGCCCCCAACACACATACAGTAGAGGACTACAGATTCTGTGTTCATTCAGAGATGATGCACCTAACCATCAAGAGATTGGAGGCCCCAGGGAGTTTAGATGTCAGGTAGCATGGGGGTAGGGACATCCACAGGGAGACAGGGGGAGGAGAGGAGGTATGGGATATAGAACAGTCAGAGGGTATACAGGGGGTGGTGGGGTGGGGAATAAAATATAGTATATACAAATAATTAATAAAAATGTTTATAATGAAAAAAGACAAAAATAATAAAAATAAAAGTTGGTGTTTCCTATAATTTTAGTGATGTCTTCATGTTTTATTTATTTAAAAAATTTCCATACAGTATGTTTTGATTATATTATTTCCCCTCTCCACACTCTTCCAAGAAACTGCTTCCCCTACCCAAACAGTTTCATGAGATTTCTCTTTCTTAAAAAGTCAAAGCCAAAAGTGAATCAAAACAGAGACATAGAGTCTATTTTGTATTGACAACTACTCCTGAGGATGAGGCCTGCCTTGAAGTATGGTAGACAGACCCAGTGTCACTCTATTGAAGACAACTGATTTTCCTTGTTACAGCAACAGTCAATAGCAACTAACTTCTTGGTTTATTATTTGTTTAATGTATATCTTTCCAACTATATCAAAGAGGAAGGAAAGAAGGTAAAGGCATCAAAAGGAAGGAGCTAAAGAAAGGACCCAAGGAGCTTAAAGGGTTTGCAGCCCCACAGGAGGAAGAACAATATGAACCAACCAGTCTCCCCAGAGCTCCCAGGGACTAAACTACCAACCAAAGAGTACACATGGAGGGACCCACTGCTCCAGCCACATGGGTAGCAGAGGATGGCCTTGTTGGACATCAATGAGAGGAGAGGCCCTTGGTCCTGTGAAGGCTTGTTGCACCAGTATAAGGGAATGCCAGGATAGGGAAGTGGGTAGGTTAGTGAGAAGGGGGATGGGGGATGAGATAGGGGATTTTTGGAGGGGAAATGAGGAAAGGCAATAACATTTGAAGTGCAAATTAAAAAAATCTAATAAAAAATTGATACATAGTTGCATACATCCTTGCAGGTAAGCAAAGGAATGGAAGGATGAGCTAGATACCTAATGTTGATATCGTGTGTGTGTGTGTGTGTGTGTGTGTGTGTGTGTGTGTGTGTGTTTGTTTCATTATTTTATATTTGGTTGTTTTTTTTCAGATTAACTTATGTATTCATCCATTTTACATATGGATTGCTGCCTCCCTTTCCCTGACTTGTCTACCCTTAACACAGTCCCTCCCCTCATTCTCTCCTCCCTTTCTCCTCTGACAGGGTAGAGGCTATCTCTGAGTATCTCCCACATCCTGGTACATCAAGTCCATCCTCTCCCATTTAAGCCAGACAAGGAAACCTAGTTAGGGGAACTGTATTCCACAGACAGGCAACAGCTTTAGGTACATCTCCCACTCCAGTTGTTGGGGGACCAGTATGGAGATTGAGTTAAGCATCTGCTACAAATGTGCTTGGGGGCCTAGGTATGCTCTTTAGTTGGTGGTTCAAACTTTGAGAGCCCCATGGGTCCAGGTTAGTTGACTCTGTTGTTTTTCCTGTGGAGTTCCTAACTCCTCCCAGCCATGATCCTTCCTCATCTTCTTCCATAAGAGTCCCCAAGCTCCATCCACAATTTGACTGTGGGTGTCTGCATCTGTCTGAGTCAGCTGTTGGGTAAAGCCTCTCAGGATAACATGTTCCTGTCTGCAAGCATAGCAGCGTATCATTAATAGTGTCAGATGTTGGTGCTTGCCCATGGGATAGGTCTCAAGTTGGTCCAGTTATTATTGGTTTGCCATTTCCTCAGTCTCTGCTTCATCTTTGTCTCTGCATTTCTTGTAGATAGGACAAATTTTGGGTTGAAAGTTTATGGGTGGGTTGGTGTCCTTATCCTTCAGCTGGGGTTCCTGCCTGGCCACAGGAGGGGGACTCTTTGTGTTCTATATTCCCACTGCTATGAGTCTCAGTTAAGGCCATCCACATTAACTCTTGGGAGCCTCCTGCTTTCTAGGTGTCTGGCACATCCTACAGATGCACCCCACCTCCTTACCCCCTCCAGTTGCAGATTTCCATTAATTCTGGCCCTCTGACCTTTTCTTCTGTCTCTTCCCACACCAGATCCCTTTCCCCTCCCCATTCTCTCTCCCACCCAGTTCCCTTCTTCCCTCTGTCTGCCATTACTATTTTGTTCCTCCTTCTAAGTGGGATTTAAACATCCTCACTTGGGACTTGCTTCTTGTTTAATCTCTTTTTGTCTGTGCTGTGCAGCATGGGTATTCTGTATTTTATGACTGGGTCCTGGTTACCTCACACAGGGTATTTTTTAGTTCCATCCATTTACCTGCAAAATTTATATGCCCTTGTTTTTAATAGCTGAATAGTATTCCATTGTGTAAATGAACCACATTTTCTGTATCCATTTTTCACTTAAAAAAAAAAAAACATCTGGGTTGTTTCCAGCTTCTGGCACTATCCCACAAGGACATGTGCTCCACTACATTGCTGATATTTTAGTTCAACAAATTGAGTGAACTTTTATAAGATATCTCCCCATCTTAACAGTCTGTCACTTTTTGAAATTGCTTTTTACTCTGTTTCCAGATAAACTTTCCTTTCTACTTTCCTATCTGATATCTTCTTTAGAATAATATCTTCCATGGTTTCATCTTTATCTATCCAGTGACTCTGTTTGGAATTATGATTCTTTGTATCCTCTCTTGGCATGATCTCTTCCAGTATAAATACTTCTTTGTTGATACATCTGATGACTCCATATAGTTAGCTAAAATCATATCTTTTGTATTCAGATAATGTGAAAAGCTGCTTCGAATCTTTGTTTTTAGCTTCCAATCCGTTATACTCAGAGCTATTCTAATAATTTGTTCTAAACTTTCTTCTGTTTTTCTATTTTCTATTTATTTTTATATGTAAAAGTGTGTGGCTGTTCCCTACCCCCTATGCAAATAGCTATTATAGCACTTAGAAGAGTCTTTGAAACTTGGTCCTTTAATATTAGTCAGTTAACAAATTTTGTATTGGGACCTTTATCTTTCTCTTTGTGCTTTCCAAGCCTTAGAAGAGTATGTGGCATAGAGTTAGTCTTTTGATACATTTAGGAAAGTAAATTTATGTGTGGATGTCATAATTATCTTTGCAGATTCCTTTACTTAAGGCTTTACAGTTAAATTTGAGTTCTTTTGGAATGTATTCAATAAACCACTAGATTACATGGACTCCGTGTGATATTTTCTCTTTTACAACCTTTCTGGATTTATCTAGATACTTTCTCACAAACGTCATAGAACAGCCCCTAAATTATTAAGATTAGGTAGAGTTTTTCCAACTAATAGAGTCTTTAAAATAGTTCTTCCTACCTATTTGATAGAGTTTAATTAAGTGATTCTTTTTTGGGAAGACTACAGAGACTGTAGGCATATTAGGGAACAAGGCAGAACAACTTCTCAAGCTTTATTTTTGATTGGCAGAGACTTAAGTTAATTAACAGACATATAGGTCATATCTTTCGAGGCAGTATTAAGTGCTGAGAACACTATAGCAAGGCAAGTAGATACATAAATGACATATATGGATCTTTTCAGTGCTCTTTGATAAATAATTTCATCCCTAAGTCGGGAAGGTATGCTTTAAGAGGCAACATTTAAATAAAGGAAGGGAAAAGATCACACATATATATTTCTAGAAAAAATGTAGAAGACATAAGGCATTGCAGATATGAATATATTTGGCTGAAAGCCTACTTCATGTAACCCATGTAGCTGATGTAACTGAAACAAGAGGTGAGAATCAATCGTGTAGAACAGAATTGGATCCTGAGCATGTTTTCAGTTCTTACTAAATTGAAAACAGCAGAGAGCTATCTAGCACTCCAAACTGTGCTTGTATGACTAATGAATATTGGGTATACATCATGTTATCATGGAAAAATAATACTGAATAACAAACTACTTCAAAGCTAAAATTTATATGAAATTTAGAATTGTTAATTCCTTAAGCATTTGAAAATTGTCTATGAACATTAAACTAAATGGATAGAAAATTGAAGCAATTCCACTGAAATCTGGGACTAGACAAGGCTGTCTACTTTCTCCCTACCTGTTCAATATAGTTCAAATTCCTAGCCAAGAGCAATTAGACAACAAAAGGAGGTCAAACAAATACAAATTGGAAAGGAAGAAGACAAAGAATCACTATTTGCAGATGATATGATAGTATAATTAAGCGACCCCAAATATTCCACCAGAGAACTCCTAAACCTCATAAACAACTTCAGCAAAGTGGCTGGATATAAAATTAACTTAAACAAACCAGTAGCCTTCCTATACTCAAAGGATAAAGAGGCTGAGAAAGAAATTAGAGAAATGACACCTTTCACAATAGTCACAAATAAAATTACATACTTTTGTGTGACTCTAACCAAGCAACTGAAAGATCTGTATGACATCAAGCCTCTAAAGAAAGAAATCGAAGATCTCAGAAGATGGAAAGATCTCCTATATTCATGGATTGGCAGGGTTAGTATAGTTAAAATAGCCATCTTGTCTAAAGCAATGTACAGATTCATTGCAATCCCCATCAAAATTCCAACTCAATTCTTCATAGAGTTAGAAAGAGCAATTTCCACATTTATCTGGAATACCAAAAAGCCCAGTGTAGCAAAAACTATTCTCAACAATAAAAGAACTTCCAGATGAACTACCATCCCTTATCTCAAGCTCTACTACAGAGCAATAGTGATAAAATAACCCTGCATGGTGTTGGTACAATGATAGGCAGGTAGATCAGTGGCATAGAACTGAGGAGCCAGAAATGAACCCACACACCTTTGGTCGCTTGCTCTTTGACAAAGGAGCTAAAACCATCCAGTGGAAAAAATCAGCATTTTCAACAAATGGCACTGGGTCAACTGGCAGTCAACATGTAGAAGGATGCAAATTGATCCATTCTTATTTCCCTGTACAAAGATCAAGTCCAAGTGGATCAAGGACTGCCACATAAAACCAGATATACTGAATCTAACAGAAGAGAAAGTGGGGAAGAATCTGGAGCACATTGGCATAGGGGAAATTTTCCTGAACAGAACACCAATAGCTTAAGCTCTAAGATCAAGAATTGACAAATGGGACCTCATAAAATTGCAAAGATTCTGTAAGGCAAAGGACACTGTCAATAGGACAGAATGGCAACCAATAGATTTGGAAACTATCTTTACCAATACTACATCAGATAGAGGGCTATATCCAATATATACAAAGAACTCAAGAAGTTAGACTCCAGAGAACCAAATGACCCTATTGAAAATAGGGTACAGAGCTAAACAAAGAATTCTCAATTGAGGAATATTGGATGGCAGAGAAACACATAAAGAAATGTTCAACATCCTTAATCATCAGGAAAATGCAAATCAAAACAACCCTGAGATTCCACCTCACACCAGTCAGAATGGCTAAGATAAAAAACTCAGGGGACAGCAGATGCTGGTGAGGATGTGGAGAATGAGGAATACTCCTCCATTCCTGGTGAGATTGCTAGCTGGTACAACCACTCTGGAAATCAGTTTGGCATTTCCTCAGAAAATTGGACATAGTATTACTTGAGGACCCAGCTATACCACTCCTGGGCATATACCCAGAAGATGCCCCAACATGTAATAAGGACACATGTTCCACTATTTTCCTAGCAGTCTTATTTATAATAGCCAGAAGTTGCAAGGAACCCAGATGTCCCTCAACAGAGGAATTGACAGAAAATGTGGTATGTTTACACAATGGAATACTACTCAGCTATTAAAAACAAGGAATTTATGAAATTCTTAGGCAAATGAATGGAACTAGCAAATATCATCCTGAGTGAGGTAGCCCAATCACAAAAGAACACACATGGTATGCATTCCCTGACAAATGGATGTTAGTCCAAAAGCTTGGAATATCCAAGATACAACTCACAGACCACATGAAGCTCAAGAAGGGGTATACTTTGGTCCTCCTTCAAAGATGGATCAAAATATCCATGGCTCACAGCCAATCAATAGACTGAGCGTATGGTCCCCAATGGAGCAGCTAGTAAAAGGACTCAAGGAGCTGAAGAGGTTTGCATCCCCACAGAATGAACAATATGTACCAACCACTACACCCAGAGCTCGCAGAGCCTAAACCACCAACCAAAAAGTACACATTAAGGGACCCATGGCTCCAGCCAGCTACATATGTAGCAGAGGATGATCATTTCAGACATCAATAAGAGAGGCCATTGGTCCTGTGAAGGCTGGATAGCCCAGAATAAGGGAATCCGAGTCAGGAAATTGGGGGAGGGGGATTGGTGAGCAGGGTGATGGGGATGGGATAGGAGGTTTTTGGAGGGGTAAGGAGGAAAGGGGATACCACATGAAATGTAAATAAAACAAATATCTAATAAAAAAAGAAAAAGATGCATAGCTATTTAAGAAGTTGTCCTCTTATTAAAATAAAAGCACAATTAAAAAGAACCTAATATACAGACATTTCATTTGGGCATGCCACTTCCAGAGGACCCTGGCATACCACTCCTGGGCATATACCCAGAGGATTCCTCTGCATACAATAAAGACACATGCTCCACTATGTTTATAGCAGCCTTGTTTATAATAGCTAGAAATTGGAAGGAGCCCAGATATCCCTCAAAAGAGGAATGGATACAGAAAATGTGGTATATTTATACAATGGAGTACTACTCAGCAATTAAAAATAATGAATTCATGCAATTTGTAGGTAAATGGTTAGATCTGGAAACTATCATCCTAAGTGAGCTAACCCAATCACAAAAGAATACACATGAAATGCAATCACTGATAAGTGGATATTAATGAGCCCAGAAGCCCTAAATACTCAAGGCAAAATTAGCAAGTCAAATGACTCCCAAGAAGAAGAAAGGAGAGGACCCTGGGCCTGTAAAGATTGGATCCAGTATTGTAGACCCAGAACAGAGAAATCGTGGGGGGGGGAATGAGTGGAGAATAGCAGGGGGGGAAGAGGAAGTATGGGACATATGGTGGGGGGTAACTGGGAAAGGGGAAAGCCTTTGGAATGTAAACATAGAATATAGAAAATAAAAATTAAAAAAATAATAGAAAAAAGTTACTAATCATGTTACATATACTAATATCATATACAAATCTTTCAAGGAAGTAAAAATGCTTCTATTAAAATTCTGACATATGCAAGTTAGTTATGACACTCTAGAAACAGAAAAATATAGTCCATGTGAAAAATTAGATTCATTTGTCCCAGTGTCCAGTATCATCTTGATTGATTAGAAATATAAGTTAAACATAAAATTTACACAGATTAGGAATAAATTTGTGGTGAGAGATATGACTATTGCATGCCATTCACAATTTCTTATTTAAATTACTTGTTTCATTTGTATAGAGGGTCCTTTTACCAAGATAGGAAAGACTAAGAATACATTAAACAACTTTAAAATAAAAGGTGGAAAAGAAGAAAAAAAACTACATACATGTAGTGAAAAATATGAAATTTTAATTTCTTTTAAAAACACAGAAATATTATGGGAAGATGTTTTCGTTTTAATCCCAGGTATGGCATATGGAGCTGCTTCAGAGTGTCCACAGTAGCTGACTGTGATTTGACCCATGTTCAGGCAGACATATGAGCTGCGGATAGTTTTTGCAAGTATGTGATTTTTGAAATTCTGGGAACTTTTCAGAGGCTACATAAATGCTAGGGGTCCTGATAGGTGGGATCAGTAGTTGTCGGTTGTTCAAGGGTAGGGTTTGCTTTGGTTTGTTAGTAGATGTGCTCAAAGAAGAAACAAAAGGAAACAAATTAGATTCAGGGTTCTATCTTTCTCTCTCCTCTATCCTTCTTTCTCTCCTATCTAGAGATAGGAGGTGAAACTAGGGTGATAAATGATGGGGAAAAAAGAACTCACAAAGTAGCAAAGACCAACTACAGATACATATGTTTAGTAATTATAGCTTTATATATGATCATGTTAATCCCCAATGTAATCTACTACTACTTTGTTTGCAATATCTCTATACTATATGTAACTCTTCTTTCACCAAGACCTTCTATGTTTTAACATCTCCACTTTATTTATGGAAATGTTTTTGCTTGAAATTCATTTTCTCAAACTCTTTTATTTATCATTCACTCTTCATAAGACAAAGTTCATGTGGCACCCTGAATATGACATTTCCAAAGTTGACCTTTGGCCATTGCTACTGTTCCCATAATTCATTTATGACCTCTCTCTCTCTCTCTCTCTCTCTCTCTCTCTCTCTCTCTCTCATATTTAATTTAGTTGTTTTTGTTTTATTCTGAGATAAGGTCTCACTGCTGCTCAAGTTTATCTTGACATTACTTTGTGGCTCAGGATGACCTCAAATTTTCCTTCCTACTCCCATAGCCTCCTGAGATAGTTATACAATGTAAACATCCAGGACAGCTCTAAAAAAACCCCCTAATATGTCATCTATAGGAGTTATCATATTCAGTTTCTATTAGCAATGACTGGTATTCAATTGGCTCAATTTCCCCCAAACTACTTTTTGTGATTTCTTACAACTTCCATTCAACATATTTAAGCATCCATATCATTGTTAAAAAAACATTTCTCCAATCAACATTTTATTATCTAAGTGTCAAATTTGGCCTACGTATTGAAATTTACAAGTTCAAATACATACCAGAAACATTTCCACTTGCCCAAATGGCTTGCAGTGTTTATTTTTGTCATGAGCTATAATTACCTGGGGAAAGGAGCTTACTGAAGAAGTATCCATATCAGTTTGGCATGTGGGCGTGTCTGTGGGGACTGTCTAAAATTTTAATTGATATAAGAAGACTGAATGCACTATGAAATGCACCATTCCCTAGACAGAGGCTCCTAAACAGTACCAAAAAGGCAAAACCATGCAAAGATGCATCTGTTCCTCTTTGCTCTTGACACTGGAGGTGATGTCTTAAGTTTCTTCCTAGACTTCCATACAATAATAGACTGCAACCTGGAATTATAAGGCGAATAAACCGTTTCTTCACTAAGCTCCTTTTAGTCACGTTACTTTGTCACTGCCAAACTTACAGATCTCAGTTCAATTCCCAGAAGCCACATGAGAGAAAGAGAATATCAGTTCCAACAAATCATGCTCTAACTGTCACAAAAGTGTTATGGTATAGGTATCTCACCCTTTCAATAATAATAAAAAAAAGCTGGCTTAAATCATATTGTCTTCTCACATTTTTTTTTTTTTTTGAGACAGGGTTTCTCTGTGTAGCCCTCGCTATCCTGGAACTCACTTTGTAGACCAGGCTGGCCTTGAGCTCAGAAATCTTCCTGCCTCCGCCTCCCAAGTGCTTGGATTAAAGGTGTGCACCACCACTGCTCAGCTCTTCTCACATTTTTTTAGCTTATGCAAATTGTTGTATTTGCATTTAATTATTATTTCATATAAATATGTGGCATCATTACAGACTTCATAGGGACAGCTTCAAGGTAGTATTTATGGAACAGCATAAATACTTTTTCTTCTAGGCATAGTAGAAGATAACTGATATTTTTGTTTGTTTTTATATTGGAAGAATATGTGTCATACATTGACATTTATAAATGAGGATCACTTCATTGATAAAATAAAAAAATAATAGCTAGTTTTTTCTTTTCCTCTGGTTCTCCTACATATTCACTTTCTCCATAATAGTCACTACTGAGAACTCCTGGCTATGTATGAGCAATTCTATACTGAGATATTACTGAAGAATTCTGTGCCCCGTATAGGGAAATCGGGGTGGGGGTAGGTGGGAGTGAATTGTGTGGAGGGGCATATACTTAGAGGCAGGGGATGGGAAGAGAGGTTGGGAGTTTTTGAGGAGGGGGAAACTGGGAAAGATTTTATCGTTTGAAATGTAAATGAAAATATATTCAATAAAAAATTATTTTAAAAAAAAGAATTCTGTTGACACAGTATTCTGTAAACAATCTGCCACTTCTCTGAATCAAACATCTCACAGAGACAGTGATTGGTGACTTGGAAAGCACACTGCTGGGCATCACCATATTGCCAGGAATTGCCTTTTTTTCTTTTTTGTGAGGTGGAGGTATTTTGGCCTATCTGCTGAAGGCTATCAGTTTAAAAGTGACAATGCATTGAATAGTTTTGAAAAGCCATTTTCAAGATAAGAACAATTGCTTTACTATCAACAATTCTGAAAGATAAAATTTAAAAGCTATTTATACAAAGTATTTGAAATTCTCTTGCACATAAGTGTCAAATTTTAAATATAATGAAAATTTGTCTTGAATGATCATTAGTGGTTTATTTATTATTTAAGTGCTCATAAAGGTTTTATTCAAAATATAACATTGATTTATGCCGGTGTTTCATCTAATATCTTAAATTTTTTATTTTATTTTAATAGTTTATATTATTTAAGTTTGTGTGTGCACATGCTTGTGTGTGTATGTGTTTCTGTGTGTGTGTGTGTGTGTGTGTGTGTGTGTGTGTGCGCGCGCACATGTTTTTGGTTTATGCATATGGGTGCAAAGCCTGTGGCAGCCAGAAAAGTACACCAGATTTCCTGGAACTGAAGATACAGGCAGTTGTGCTTTTATGTTAGAAACAAAAGTAAAGTCTTTTGGAAGATCATTAAGCACTCTTGACCACTGAGCCAATTTTCTGTTCCCTTAACTAATAAATTTCACAGGAGAGGAGAGATAACTTACACTACAAAACCAGATAATCTGTTTCTTGTCTCAACATTACCACAGACTACTACATGATAATGCAAAACTTATTTCACTTGTTCATATTTTTCACTTATCCATTCAGTCATAAGTAACTATGCTATATAGTAGTAGTTATAAAACACTTAATGTACTAAGAGTATACTACATTTAACTGAAGCAAAAGGGACAATTAAAATTAAATTGTGTGCCTCATGGAGGTAAAATGCAAGTTTGTAACTAGGCTTTAACATGATTCAGAACTAGAGCATGGAACAAAAAGTGTTTTTGATTTTACCCTGCTACTTTACATTTCTGTGAAATTTGAATATTGTTCCTACTTCTGAATTTTCTGAATTATATTCACATACATAAGGTCAGAAAGTCATTTCTTTCTGGAGCAATCAAATGTTATCTATAATTAGAGTTGGGGTTGTTATATATACATGTTATATATACATATATACAATGTTATCACTACACATGATGTCAGGTCTGACTGGCTGGTATTGGATAACCAATTGTAGAATCTCTTGCCTGGAGAAGACCATTTCTTTCACTCTCAGCATTTCGCAATTGCTTACACGTTTTAGTCAGTAGGTGAGGATCTATGCATTTTTCTTTCCATGTTAGCATGTCCATTGGTGATTTTGTTCAAGTCCTGTTTAGGCAACCATGCTCAGACTTCATGTGTGCAGGTTTTCTGACATTAGTCAGAAACTGTATCATAACAAAGGTTCTATTTCTCTGTCTCTTACAATTTTTTTCTCCTGGTTATACAAAGATCCTAGAAACTAAGATGCAAGAACAGTGTTATAGGTATAGAAATGGGGACCAGATGACCTCTTGTCATACATTTTATATATATTATATATAATGTAATAAAGTACAATATATAATATATCATTTAAATTATATAATTACATATATTATATAAGTATATAATATATATTTAATTATATAAATATAGAATATATTTAATATATTTAATATATTTAATATAAAATATAAATATATAATATATGTTATATATAATATTATATATATATACACACACACATGACCTGTGCATGAATCCATAACTGTACAGCTGACTTAGTTATAAGTCCATTTTAAATCCTTAAATCTAATTTAAATTGCTTTTGGATGACAACAGATATTTTAGGGAATTTTTAGTATTTCTATGTAAAAGTTAATGTCATGTCTACAACAGATAATTTAAAATTCATTTTGATTTGTATATGCTTTTTATCTCTTCGTAATTTGAACATAAGACTGTGTGAAATTGTCATGAGTATGTATTCCATCTTGTTCCTGACTGTTGGGAGAAAATTTTAGGTTTTCATTATTGAGTATGATATTTGTAATGTGCTTTTTTTCTTCTTTGTGTATATGCTTGTGTGATGTTTAAACATATGTGTATGTGTACAAGTGATATATGTGCATATATTGCTTGTGTGTGTATCATATAAGCATGTCTGTGTAGAGGATACAAGAGGGATTCAGATGTCCTCTTTTATCACTACTTATTCTTTGAAGTGGAATATCCTGTTGAACCTTGCATTGTTGACTTAGGCTGATAGCTAGCAAACCCCAGTAACCCTGTCTTTTTCTTTTTCTCTCTCAGTGATGTGGTGATGTGTATCTGTGTGTGTGTGTGTGTGTGTGTGTGTGTGTGTGTGTGTGTGTTGGGTAGTGAGTAGTCAGGAAGTGACAGTCTATTGAAAGTGAATTTCATTAAACTACATGAATCAAACTCTGAGATAAAAAACAATGTTGTAATAATTAGAAAATACAAATTAGTGAGATCTCTGTTTTTAAGCTTAAAAACTTAAATCATACAACTTAACAAGAAAGATTTAGTCTATTTTTCAATCTTTCTTTGTAGCTCTCAAAAATTCATTAGATTGTAGGTATTTAATTTTGGTGCATGAAAAATTAATTTTTATCTATTATATATTTTGTTTTACATGATATATGGGGAAATCTATTTACCTCTGAATAATTGATATTGGAACAAAAAGCATCATAGACTTTTTCAAACTTAGATAATGAAAAGTAACAGGAATTACAATTGTAGATGTCTTGCAACTCTGACAATACTTTATAAAGTGATAGAAACTCTACTATAATAACCTTTAGCCATCAACATACATAATTTAAGTAATTCTCCCACACACATATTTAGTATACACTGGTTAAAAGGCTGCTCTTTTGATTTGCAATAGCTTAACTAGCAAAAGCTGACTCTGCTAGATACAGAAACAAGTGAAATTTGGCAGTTTGTTTAGAGAAAGCTTGAATCATCTGAAGAGGAAATATTTGATATTAGAGTATGCATATTGGTACTTAGTTATCAAGTGAATATTTGTTGTAATGCCTGATATTTACATGGATTCCAGTTTGAACATATTACTCCTGAGTTTGAAGAAATAATTTTATCTGAAGATTATTCTAGAGCTGAATTAATTCAAAACCCTAAATGCTCAAATTTTGGTATTTAATTTGCCTCACTGACAATGCAGTATCAAACCTCCTTTGAATTCAGTTTATTTTGTATAAGGCACTGTTTTTTATTAATAATAAAGATATCATTCAATATATTTTGATCACGATTTCCCCTCCCCCATTTCCTCCAAGATATCCTCCTCACCTCCTTCTGTACCATACTTCATGTTCTATCTATCTATCTATCTATCTATCTATCTATCTCTCTCTCTCTCTCTCTCTCTCTCTCCCTCTCTTCTTTCTCTCTCTCTCTCTTTCTCTCTCAAAGAATAGAAAAACCATAAAGACAAAAACAAAAAAATTGAAAAGAAAGCCCACCAAAAAAGTAGGGGAAAAACATGGAGCTTTTGTGTCAGCATCAAGTCTTCCCTGGAACAGTGGTGGATATACTCAGTGACACTCCACTGGCAAAAACTGACTTTCCCCTTGGCAGCAGGTACTAAAAGCAGAGGTGGTGGATGACTCCTAGGAAGGTTCTTCTAGACAGCAAAGGAGTGAGGAACTCATAGCCTATGGCAGCATGCACATGACCTGCAGAAGTTCAAGCCAGCTGAAGGCCCAGTGCCGAGATGGGGAAGTGGACACAGGTTCCTAACCCTAATCAAGGAGCTATTTGAAGTCCTCTTTTCTTTTTCAAATCATCTATCTATCTATCTATCTATCTATCTATCTATCTATCTATCTATAATTCACTTTACATCCGGATCACAGGCCCCCTCCCTCCTCTTTTCCCAGTTTCACTCTTATGAATCCCTCTCCCCAGTGCTTCCTGCCCTTCTCTTAAGTGACAGTACTGGGTAGCTGCAAGCCTGTCTCAAGAGTACAAGTCTACCCACCACTGATAAAATTTTGGCACACTAAATATGTTCTCTGAACCTCTATTTCCTCAATAATCATCCAAATTCATGGAATATACTCAAGAGATAAGTTACAGATGATACAGATATGAAAGAATAATGCAAGTAATAAATAAAATGAGGATAGTGAAAAATTATAGGTTTTACAATAGCAAAACTAGGTTGAAAACTTGATAAAATCATAGTTCTGTGACTGATCAAGTTAATTACAATATCTGAATTGCTTACTCATAAAAATGAATCAAAATCCCAATACTGTTTGTCAACTGAGTACCAAATTAGAGTGTAAAATTAACACTTGAGAGTTAAAATACCAATGAGTGGTAATTATCATTTAAGTAGTATTTATTTTACTTCTCTTTTAATTACTTATTAATAAATCAGTTAAAATTTTCTTGAAGAACATGTTTCCCACCAACATCTCACATTATGAATAAGGCAGAGAAATAGAAAAAAGGAGGATGACTATCAAGATTCTATTTCAAGGGTATATGCCTAAGGAAATCAACTCTATTGATTTACCTCTTCTACTTCTAAAGCACTTTCCTATAACTCCACTCTGACACCAAGGCATTATCAATTCAATCATTAAAGGACATTCTACATATCCAAGCCTTATGACTAACACAGACTATCTAATGAAGAAAATATGTTGTAAGTTCAAGGTTAATGTACATGCATCAGATTAGTTCTAGTGAGAATCTCAAAAATGTCACGCTGTTGATCATGCATTATATGTTATATCTCAAACCAAGATCAGGGACGGCTGAATTCCTTAATCTCTTTTGGGAGAATACCTTAATTATTCCAAAATAACCTTATCTTTTAGTAGGCTCCATCATTTAGAGATTCCACTACCACTGCTTCGAGTCAATAAAAGCCATATCTAATGTCCATAGCACAATATTTCAAAGAATACACATGGTATGTATGATATATTGTGTGTGTGTGTGTGTGTGTGTGTGTGTGTGTGTGTTAATTATGGCTACATAAAGAATATCAGTTTTCTTTTCTAGCCACTAGAAGATTTCATATAGCCATAATTGTCCTAAGGTTGGTTATTAAGTACCATTATAAAACAATTGAGGATCAGTTTTGATAATACTATTATTACAATGACCTCCAGCAATTTTGATGAAATGAGATTTCCCATTCATTTTAGTACATACTTGTTCCCCCTAAGTTTTCTTATCACAAATTGCCAAAAGGGCAGATTAAATTTCTTTAAAAAGTAGTATTGAAAGAACAAATTAGCTTTTAGTGTTTTCCACTGACAGATATAGTTACAATACAGATGACCAAAGGCGGCGGCTACATTTGGCTAACAAAAATGAAAATCCTGTTCCAGATTGAATTTTGAACATCTAATCACTGGCAGTGTACTGGGTTACAGCAGCCTGTCTTCTGTCCATATCATTTTCTGGTGGATTCTAACTGCAATATAAGCTGAGATCTCTATAGTGATCAATCTGAAAAACAAAAATCAGAGCAGAACATGCGAGAATAAAAAGACGTAAAAGGATGCAATTTTATTCTAGCTCTTGAGAAAAATGACAAGTCTCAAAGCACTGATAACAAGTCAGAGAATTCAAATGGTCACTAGCTTCTCATAAGTTGTGAGTTCGTGACTTCTATAATTTTTTGGAGAAATTATATCTATTGATAGATAGATAGATAGATAGATAGATAGATAGATAGATAGATAGATGGAAGTCCAAAATGCACATAAGGTACAATCAACTTGATTGTGACTCCAAAAAGCAAGTTATGTTAGGTTACTAGAGATAAGTAAGCCTTTATCATCATCTTACAACTTACATAATGTTGAGACAACAGGTAAAATACCTGGGAAAAAACATGGAACATTTAACATGGTAAGAATGCATATGGCTACAAAGGATCTGATAGTTTATCCCAAATTTCTTGCTCATCTATGCTAATAGCACTTTTTAAAACTAAAGTGTTGTGTAAGTGTGTGTATGTGTGTGTGTGGTAAGGTGTGTGGGTAGTAGACAGTTTACATTTCTGCACTCTCCACTGTTAACTCTCTGACTACTATAAAACAACTAAAATTTTCAAGCAAACAGATAAAATTCATAGGAAATTCTAAGCATTTGGAAAATTTAAATAATTTTTTCAAACTACACTTAGGTCAAAATGAAGCTCTACTGCAATCCCATGCTATTTAGAATATGCTGAAAATGAGAGAACACCTAAGAACACATGAATTATGGTTAGAGATGAATTTAGAAGAATCAGGACCTATTATTATTATCACCAATTACCCTCCAAAACCCCACACAAAGAATTCTACTAAATAGAGTGCAATGAATATTTATTGTATATCTATTATGTGCAATACACTATCATAGATATTGACCATATATCAGTTAAGCAGTAAATACAACCTCATCTATGTACTCATGGAACTTTTGAGAGATAGAAAATTAATGCTTAAATAATATAATGAATAACAACAATAAGACAGAGTAAAAGTAGCTGCTTTAGAATGCCAAGAATATGTGAACAAATGTGTCATATGTTGCTCTTCAGCAAAAACTTAAACAATCAGTGGTTTATCATTTGCTATGTTCCTATCTTAAGCTTCTGTGATCATGCAACTACTTGCCAAAATGAGATATACATGAGCCATAAGATGTGAGTGACCACAATGATCTCAACCCCCAATGACTCAGAGATCATGCATGATAAATGAGAAATAAGGGCTGTTGTTTTAAGATTAGGGCATTCTCATTCTTTTATTCCTGCAACATAGCCTAAGCCACCATGGATTATTATCTAAGTACAAATTTCAAGTAAATAGGTGTTCAATAAGACTTTGGGAGAAAAAAATGGAAGGCACTACTTCATATTTAGTATTTGACATCATGAAATTGGGTAAGATCACCAAAAGAACCTCGTGCACCAAGTGCCTCACATGGCCTGTATCCTGCATTCCCTGATTAGGCCTTCTAATTCCACATGGGGTATTTCTCACACTAGAAGCCTAGACCACTTAACTTCCTGAAGCAAGCAGGGGACCCTGGATTCCTCTGCTAAAGCTTACTTTCTTTGCCCAGGAAACTCCTCCAGCAGGTCCATCTTTAATGATCCAGTGCTTCCTTATTTGACACACAGAGGAACATGACCATCCCACCTGTACTAAGACTTAGTCTTCTCCTGAATATTATAAATATATCCACTGAAAAAGGAAGAGAACTTGAACAACATCAACAACAAAGCAAAATGAAAAAAAAAATTAAAAGTGGACTAGACCAACAAACTATTCCATATGTACAAATCCCAGGACAGAAACTGAAACAATAGAAAAAAACAAGGCAACATGTCTTCTACACAAGTTATATACTATGTTTGCATATTAATAGGGATGCTACAGTAGATAGAAAAGTTGTTCATGATAGAAAATAGGATAGTAAGTTTTGGCCTTACATCAGAGCATGTGAGGACATGTATGTGGACAGATGTAGTTTTGTATGTTTAAACAGATTTTTTTAAACAGATTTTTTTAATTGTCTCAATTTGTCAGTGAATTGTAGAGAAAATTCACTGATTATAAAGGAGGATGAGAGGATATTTGAAATTTGAAGAGACAAATTTCTCCTTAAAGGAGTACAAAAAATCTCCCTAAAATAGGGGAAAAAATCATTTAGCAGAAGACTGCCATGGATGGACTAAGTGGGAAAAAATGCACCTAACCCTTGAGATACTTGAGGCCCCAGGGAGTGGGGAGGTCTGGTGTGGGGGAGGGGCTGGGGGAACATCCTCTTAGAGAAGGGGGAAAAGAGGAATAGGATGAGGAACTGTGGGAGGGGGAGCATGGGTTGGGGCAATGGCTGGATGGAGAAGAACGAAAGAAAGAAAGAAAGAAAGAAAGAAAGAAAGAAAGAAAGAAAGAAAGAAAGAAAGGAAGGAAGGAAGGAAGGAAGGAAGGGAGGGAGGGAGGGAGAGAAAGAGAGAGAGAGAAAGAAAGAAGGAGAGAGAGAAAGAAAGAAAGAAAGAAAGAAAGAAAGAAAGAGGAAGGAAGGAAGAAAGAAAGGAGGGAGAGAGCAAGGAAGGGAGGGAGGGAGAAGGAAGGAAGAAAAATAAATCTCCTGAGATTGGGAGGAAAAAGAATCCAACATCAGCAAAAGTGAGAACTGATACATTTATACAGAAAAAATAATTGGATATGTACAGGTGTCTACAAGTTAGTTCTTTCAGAAGATTGATAAAATGAACAAAGTTTTGGTAAGAAGTAAGACTGTTAGAGGAGGACAGAAAATTCAATATGTAACACTTGAAGTTAAAATAATGTAAAAATGATTCTGAGAATTTTGAGTCATTTCTAGAAAGCCTGTATATTTTTACTTTAAATAGTTAATATATAGAATTTGATGACTTTTTATATATTCACACCCATATGAAAACATAATCACAGTCACCATGGTGGACATATCTATCACACCTGTAAGATTTTGTGTGTGTCCCTGTTTAGTGTGATAAGAAAATTAACATATTAAATCTCTTAAAAAACTTAAGCCCTCTTATATTATTACTAACTATGGGCTCCATGTTGTACAACCAATCACTGGGGCCTAATCACTTTGCATGATGAAAATTTATTCTCACTAATCTACTACTGATAGTTTCTGTTGTCTTGCAGCCACTGATACTGTTAAGGTTGCCAGAAACATCTCCCCTTATAATTCATCCTAATTCTTTTAATGGTTCCCCCCCTACTAACTAGTATGAAATACAAAACCTTAGTACCACAAATCTCATTTCCTTATTTTAAAGGCTTGGTTATTATATATATATATACCTATCATTAATTAAAATAAAGGGTGATGATATAGTGAATGATTCAGGTATAGTTTCTAAAAGGAAATTATTCTAAACCATGACTCAGTGCTGCCTCAAGGAAATGTTTGGAGCAAAGTGACATGGATGACAGACAGGAGTCAGCCAGGGGAAGAAGAAGGAGGCATTCACTCATGATGGAAATGGCAGACTTAATTTTCCTTTGGAATTCGAAATCAGAAATTCTCAATTGACCTAGTAGCATAGTAAACTTAACCAGAATCATGAGTAGAGGTCAAAGTCCTAAAGGGCTCTGCTCTTCCTGTACCAAACAAACAAACAAACAACAAAAAATTTCAATTCTGCAAAACAAATTTTGTAGTGACATGAAAATTACTGTACATGCAGTTGACAAGTAAGGAATTGAAACATATAGGCACAAGCAATATCAACTTGCTTAATTTAGGTGCAGGCCATGCTGACATCAGGGGTGAGCCATGGGACAGGATGAAGTAGTTTCAGATAACAAAAGTTATATGAGGCATAAGAGAATTGTTTGTATGTGTGTTGAACAAAGGAGGGCCAATTGTAAATAACAATTGCTTTCTAAGCTATCTACATGCTGCCTTTTCTGGATATTTGAGTTTTGTCTTTGGTATATCACAAACAAGTACAAGTACCAGCCAATGTTCCGGTTCCAGGTGAACAACTCTAGTACATTGTGAGGCTGGCTTTCTATTTCTCCTCATTTAAAATTTTAGTTTTGTTTTTTGAAATTATAATGTAA
The DNA here is from genome assembly GCA_964023405.1 of Apodemus agrarius. Taxonomy (NCBI): domain Eukaryota; kingdom Metazoa; phylum Chordata; class Mammalia; order Rodentia; family Muridae; genus Apodemus; species Apodemus agrarius. The sequence goes on along the minus strand of OZ030010.1, from coordinate 140,268,304 downwards.
ATGCATCATTTACTCCTTCCCTTTCTTGTTTCTAACTCTGCTACATACATCCCTCCTTGTTCTTTTTCAATTGCATGATCTTTTTTTCCTTTAAATTATGTATTCTCTCTCTCTCTCTCTCTCTCTCTCTCTCTCTCTCTCTCTCACACACACACACACACACACACACACACATGATTATACATGTGTGTTTTTATATACCTGAATACAATTTGCTCAGTCCTCATACTGTTACTTGTATATATATATATATATATATATATATATATATATATATATACATATATATGATATATTTGTTTTCAAGGCTAACTACTTGGCACTGGATAATCAATTGATGTATTTTTTCCTGTGGAAGACTGTTTCTTCTGCTTTAACATTACTTAGTTTTCTGTAGTTTTTTTGGTTAGAGTTGAGGTGGCCTCATCAGTTTCACCTCTTTAAATGTAAACATGTCTGTGAGCAAATGTCAGAATAGGACTTTGTAGAGATTGAAGATATAGGGTATCTTATAATAACAAAAAGATGATCTCTTCCATTAATATACATTGCAATAAACATGGTTACAAAATTTTAAGTATATCATGCAAATAAATGCTTGATTTAAATTGAAATCATTTCTTCGTCCAGTTAGATAAAATAATTAAACAGGGGCAGTAAGTAGAGAGACTGTATAATTGTTAGAGGTCCACTTTGTTTTGTGTCTACTCTGTTTTGTCTCTGAGAAAGACCATGTGTTAACACTCTTTTTATAACAACACTAAAAGTGCCATTACAATCCCTTTTAAGAGTGTGAAGGAAAAAGCAAAGATTAACTTTATTGTGTTTCAGCAATGATTGAAAGGAAGTAAAATGAATCATTTGGAACTGTCATTGTAGAAAAACAGGTTCCTTGATAGACTAGCCATTTCATAAAGGTCTAAAAGAACTTTGTATACATTTTTAAAAACAGTTGGAAACCAGATTGATATGACAACTAGAATAACTGGTATTTCTGGACACATAAAACATTGAATCAATTTGTTGAAAATAAATAATCAAGAAATTTGTTTACCGAAATGTGACTCTAAAATTCTTACTCTTGTACTCACATCCTTAAACCATCAAATGCCTATTTCTCTATATTCTTCTCACTACCAGAGGAACTACAATGCAAACAAATACCACAAATATCCTGTCAGCTTGGATTAATTCATTCATTGACAATATTAATTGTGTACTTACTTGACACAGAGAACTACTCTAAAATAACCCCTGAGTGTGTAAATGTAAATATGAAGAAGCCCCTCTTTTCAAGAAAATTATAATTCTACCCTAAACTATACTGAATTGTGTCACTCCATTGCAGCAGATTCCTCTGCAAAGATAATACAAGATACAAAGATAAGAAATATCCCTCTTCATTTATCTCAGCAATTATTATATGGACAACACCAATTGGCTCAGTGGGTTGAATTTTCTGTTAACAAAAGCACCCAGTAACCTGTGAGTAACTTGAGAAAAGTAGTTGAATTCTAACTGAAAAGAATCTTTTGCTGATATTTAGGGAGGTAAATCCCTATATTAATGGTCACTTCTACAGATAATCATCTATTATTTAACCCATAAAGGATGAAGTCTTACTGTCTTCATGACTGAATCATCATTCTCTAATTCAGTACCTTGAAAAAATTGACATTCAACACATGCCCACTGTGTTAAAAAAATTGTAAACCACTTCCCCATGCCCCCTGATTTATAAGTTCTGATTCTTCCCATATAACTTTGCACCTTAATACACTGTATTCTTGTTCATTTCAAAAGATATAAGCTAAAAACTCCCCGAAGGGGAAATGTTGTCATACTTCACAGAGCGTTGACACCAGTGCAATTTGTCAAAGCTGATTTTACACTGGCATCATCTTGTCAGGACTGTTATTCTAGTTGTTTCCAGCTAGTATCCAGCAGGAAAGGGCTTCATGTCTTTGAGTTCTGTTTATTGTTAAAAATCATTGATTTCAATGTCTCCTGACTTTATACTCCATTCCCCTTGCTTTTTATTTTTCAAACAAATAGAACTCCTTATTTTGAACACTCAATTCTGCTCTTTGGTTCTGTAATTGTGCGTAGCATTTTGAAATTTTTGTGACACTGATAAAATTGTCTGGTAGTCTGTCCAGTCTTCACTGTGTGCCTTAAGCAACTACATTTCTCGATGATATCACCAAATGTCAGATCTCCCTTGGGGTAGGCTGGCACTCACATTTTTGTTATCAGATACACTAGGTAATAGTATGTTTCATTTGAATTCATTCACAATAATAGTAGAAATAAATTGGTCACTGTGTGCTTCATAACAACTTTCTCATTAACCAATTTCTTTGCTACCTACCCTGTTTATACTAGATGAATTATTTTCTGTTCCTAAAAATATAGCTTAAATGGAAGATAATATAGTCTTTCATAGCATAGTTGTCCATTTAAAAGTAGAACTAGAAGGAATAAGAAGCTGGCTAAACTTTAATAGAACATAGAGCCCAATTTTCTCACCAGGAGTAGCAGGGGAGGACTAAGACCCCAGGACTAGAACCTACAACCATGCAGTTTACTGATGAGATCCTTTTTTCATCTAATCCAGAGTTTGAAATATACAATTTGATTTGCTAATACTTTCTTTCAGGATAAAGTACATGTACCTACATGTAATAATTTATCTTTTCCCTTTCTTAAAAAAAGTACATTACTTTTAAATTAGAATATTTTTCATACAATATCTTCTGATCAGTTCCCCCCCCAGCTCCTGCAGATTCTCTTCACTGCCCACTCAGCCACTCAACTCTTCATCTTTGTTCTCTTTCTTTAGAAAATAAACAGGCATACAAAATGCAAAAAGGCAAGAATTTAAAGGAAACACAGACAAAGCACACACACACACACACACACACAGAGATAGAGATAGAGATAGAGAGAGAGAGAGAGAGAGAGAGAGAGAGAGAGAGAAACCTACGAAAAAATCAAAAATCATAATATACAAACAAAAAACCAGTAAGACAAAAGTGCCCAAACAAAGCAATATGTCTTAGTCAGGGTTTCTATTCCTGCACAAACATCATGACCAAGAAGCAAGTTGTGGAAGAAAGGGTTTATTCAGCTTACACTTCCACGCAGCTGTTCATCACCAAAGGAAGTCAGGACTGGAACTCAAGCAGGTCAGGAAGCAGGAGCTGATGCAGAGGCCATGGAGGGATGTTTCTTACTGGCTTGCTTCCCCTGGCTTGCTCAGCCTGTTCTCTTATAGAACCCAAGAGTACCAGCCCAGAGATGGTACCACCCACAAGGGGCTCTCCCCCACTTGATCACTAATTGAGAAAATGCCCCACAGCTGGATCTCATGGAGGCACTTCCCCAACTGAAGCTCCTTTTCCTATGATAACTCCAGCCTGTGTCAAGTTGACACACAAAACTAGCCAGTACACAATATAAAACAAAATGTCTACAAAAATGCTATCAATTTTATTTTCTGTTAAGCATCTACCCCTGGGCATAGAGCCTGCCCTTAAGTATGGTTAATATACCCAGTGAGACTCTACTGGAGGAAACTTATTTTCTTTTGCAAACAGACATCAGTTGGGAATGGCTTCTTGGTTAGGGATGGGAGTTTGTGTCCACTTCCTCCTCTCAGTTCTGGATCCTGTCTTGCTTAAACCTGTATAGACCCTGTGGATGCTGCTACAGTCTCTGTGAGTTCATATGTACTTCAGTATCATTTTATCTAAAAGATACTGTTTTCTTGGAGTTATCCATCCCCTTGCCCTCTTACAGTTTTTCTGCCTCTTTTGCCTCCTTGAGCACTGAGGGAAAGATTTGATGATGTCATCTCATTTAGGACTGATGATTCTAAAGTCTTACAGTTGTAGGACTCTGTTTGCTTCCTATCCCCTACAAGAGGAAGCTTATCTGATGTTGGTTAAGTGGGGCACTGAATTTATGGGTACAGCAGAATGTTGTTAGGAGCCATTTTATTGCTGTGCTCCTTTAGTAGAACACCAATACTTGGTTTTCACCAAACCCATGGCCTATCTAGTTTTAGGTTAGCCTGTAAAGTGCCAAGCATGAGTTTTATTTCATGGAGTGGGTCTTAAATCCAACCACATAGTCCTTGGATACTCTCAAAATGTTTGTGCCACCTATTGCACCATCATACCATACAGGTAAGTCATGGTTTTAGATCACAGGTATTTTCACTAGCTTGATGGTCACTTTTTCCTCTTCAGATAGCAAGCAAAGTGACTTCCAGTACCGTGAACACTACTCAGTAAGGGTGAAGACTCTATTTAGGCACTAGCTCAATTTTTCAGAGTTCAGTGCGATATGTAAGTGTTTTAAGTGACCCCATTTATGTTATTTTACATATGTATCTAGTTTAAGAAACTTCTCCACTAGTACATTTCAAATGTCTCCTCAAAAGGTCCTTAATGTTAGTCTTCTCTCTTTTCACTCACCCTGTCTCTTCCATCTTCTCCATTTAATCTTCCCACTCCAATTCACCCCCTCTTTGCATAATAATACATCCTATTTTAGCTTCCTTGGAAAAACTTTTCCTCTCCCACCAAGCTTCTTATTCTATAACCTCTGTGGATATATGGATTGCAGTATCCCTATTAAAGGCTTAAATGCTAACATCTACATATACATAACTTACTTGGATGTATACACAAGTATATACCTTACTTGTGTTTTAGCTCTGGGTTTCTTCATTCAGGTCTTTTTTTTCCTAATTCAATCCATAATTACAGCATTTCCCCTCTTCCCTTTGCTCACTCCAACCATTCTCATGTCACTTACACACACCTTTTCCCCCTTTCTGAGTTCTTGACATGCTTTCTGTTTACATTCTGTTAGTTTGTGTTTTGAACACTTACACTTATTATTTGATTATAAAATTTATTCAAATTAAAAAGTACATATAGACTCTTGAAAGAAAAATGTATGTCATCTCCCAATCCTAATTTTATAGGTGAGGCCATAGCTGTGAATGACCAACTCCTGGTTGTTGGTTGTTATCAGTATAGTAAGGCCTGGGTATTGATTGTTTTCATATGGGAAATGAATTATTTTTAAAATATTTTATTTATTTATTACATATTATTTTATGCATATGAGCACACTGAAGCTGTCTTCAGACACACCAGAAGAGGGTATCATATCCCATTACAGATGGTTGTGAGCCACCAGGTGGTTGTTGGGAACTGAACTCAGGACCTCTGGAAGAACAGTCAGTGCTCTTAACTGCTGAGCCATCTCTCCATTGCCCAGATTATTCCTGTTGCAGAAGATATTGATAAGTAGAAGATTTTTACAAGCTTATTGTTTAAAGAACCTATATGTATTCTGAGCCATGGGGTAAGAAAGATTTTGAAGAAATAGGCAAGCCTTTCTGGTTTTTAATGACCCTCTTAATACAATATGTCTTCTATCACTACCATTTCTTTTGAAATAACTACTTTTCCCAATTCCTAATTTTGCTCAATGGTCTATTGCATACTTTACTTGTCCTTACCATATCAGTCATTGTTAGTAGGTATCAGCTGGAGAGAGGGCACATATCTCAAACTAATATAATTGGAGGACACATTCTTCTTTACAGTTTCTCTAATTCACCTTGAGTCCATCTCTTTACAGTCAACACTCAGAAACCAAGTTAACAGAGATATAAAATCGAATAAGATAAAGAAATATAAGGATATATGGATACATAATGTTTAAATTATAGCTAGATAGATAGACTGATGATAGATAAATAGTAAAAGATACAGTGAGGGAAAGAAAGGGGAAGTTCTAAATGACCAAGGCTTTGGTTCTAATTAAACAGTATTTTGGTTACAGATTATAGATTACTTCTATAAACTTAGTTGGTTTTTTCTTCTGTCATTTTTATTAACATTACATATAACATTCCAAATATACTCCAGTTATTTAGGTTACCTTACTTTTGTTTTCTATTACCATGACATGTTCAGACTAATATACTATACTAGTTTACAACTCCTTATATCATGGAGAAATAAAAATGATTAAGCAAAATAAATAGAATGTTTTAGTGTTCCATATTAAGTAAAAGCAAAGTTAATTTTTCATTTGATTTCTTTGGGACTGTTTGTGTATATATGCATGCAAGAGCACACTAGGTCACCAACTAGTGAGTCATGCTCCAAAAATTTGAAAGCTACAGCACCTGAATTGGGGCCTCAATTTGTGCATTTCAAGGGTGTAGGAAATCAGTCTAGATGGTTCCATTGTAATGAGTACCACAGATCTGTGGGAGGAAAAGAAAATGAGGAGAAAGACTGAGTCATTAAAGAAACTTCTCTCTACTTACAGCAAAATAATGTCTTCAAAGTGATACCTTGTGGAATAATTCATGCTTAAGAATTTGATGAAAACCATAAACTAGAAGGCCAGAAAGAAGTTTCTTTCAATAGTAGCTACACCTTCCGAAGCTTCAGAAGTTGCAGAGGAATTCCAATTACCCACACAATTGGCTTAGTGTGAAATTTCCATTTTATGCTAAATTGGAGAAAGGATCACATGAAGTTAATAGAATCGTGGCAGTAAGGGTTGCACAATCATAGCAAGTTAGTAGTTGTACAGAAAGACTCATTTAGAAAAATTAAGCACTATATCAGGAAAACAGGTATGAATGAACAACTGGCCTGTTTTCCCACACAGCCCTGAAAGAAAACAGCATCCTTTTTATGGAACACAAGTTGCAAAATGAGAAATAGTCACAAAATGGAATCCAGTGTAGCAAACAACCTGTTTATTGAGAAGAATAAACTCACTGGAAAGACTGTTAGAGTTCCTGTATAGTCAAACATTAAAAAAATGAGGTTTATACTAGACAAAGGTTAGAATACGCATGCTGAGGGCAGTGAAGAGGAAGTTTGTTTCTTTCATGTAGCTGCCTGCAGCCAAGGAAAACCCAGTTCAACTGGAAGGAGAGCTGGGGCTGAAATAGAAAAGACAGGTGGGCAGAAGAAATAAAGAGCCAAGGCAAAGGTTTTCTGATCATGGCTTTAACTTTAATGGGTAGCTTCTAATTTAAAGGTGTTGGGGGGGGTGGAAGAGCACACTTCTACTCATCAAATTGTCTAGAGGAAAACTATGATTTTTCACAATAGAAATAAAAAAATTGATAAAGTTTTGTATACATGTAAAGTGAGAACAACTCTTGGCTAAGATCCTGGAGTGGTATTTTTCAATAAAATCAAACCAGGCAAAATATGAGTTGAACAAAAAAAAAAACAAAAGCCAAAGGTTTTTTTTTTTTTTTTTTTTGAGACAGGGTTTCTCTGTGTAGCCCTGGCTGTCGTGGAACTCACTCTGCAGACCAGGCTGGCCTCGAACTCAGAAATCCGCCTGCCTCTGCCTCCCAAGTGCTGGGATTACAGGCGTGCACCGCCACCGCCCAGCTGAACATCTATTAAGGTTCTTCTCAGCCATCCGAATTTCTTCTGGTGAAAATTCTTTGATTAGCTCTGTACCACATTTTTTAATAGGGTTATTTGGTTCTTTGAGGTCTAACTGCTTGAGTTCTTTCTATATTTTGGATATTAGCCCTCTGTTGGATGTGGGGTTGGTGAAGATCTTTTCCCAATTTTTTGGTTGCTGTTTTGTCCTTCTGACAGTGTCCTTTGCCTTACAGAAACTTTGTAATTTTATGAGGTCCCATTTGTCAATTCTTGATCTTAGAGCATAAGCTATTGGTGTTCTGTTCAGGAACTTTCCCCCTGTGCCCATGTCCTCCAGGGTCTTCCCCAGTTTCTTTTCTATTAGTTTCAGTGTGTCTTGTTTTATGTGGAGGTCCTTGATCCACTTGGAGTTGATCTTAGTACATGGAGATAAGAGTGGGTCAGTTTGCATTCTTCTGCATGTTGACCTCCAGTTGAACCAGCACCGTTTGTTGAAAAGACTATCTTTTTTTTCCACTGGATTGTTGTAGCTCCCGGTGGTGGTGCACGCCTGTAATCCCAGCACTCTGGGAGGCAGAGGCAGGTGGATTTCTGAGTTCGAGACCAGCCTGGTCTACAGAGTGTGTTCCAGGACAGCCAGGGCTATACAGAGAAACCCTGTCTCGAATAAAACCAAAAAAAAAAAAAAATCTAGCTCAACACTTCTAAATCTGCCCTCAGCTTAGTTGTCTGGTTACCTTCTGTGAAGCCCATTGGTTTTGGTTTTGGGCTACCCTTCCAGGGGCTGCTTTCCCTTTTTGCTTACATTTTGGAAGAACTCCCCTGCAGCTCTGAGTCTGTTCCATCTCTCTCTCCCACAAGTATCTCAATCCTCTCTCCATTACTTACATTTTTATGGCTGAATAAAATTCTGTTTTGTATATGTACCACAATTTTTATTCATACATCTATTGATGGATATCTATATTGTTTCCATTTTCTGGTTATTGTGAATAGAGCAGAATGAATATGTATGTTCAAGAATTGCTGTAGAATGCTATAGAGACCTTTGATTATATGTCCAGAAGTGGTATAACTGTATCATCTGGCAGTTCTATTGCTAGTGCTGTGAGAATCTCCAGAATGATTCGGAAGGGGTTGCACTAGTTTGTGTTCGAATTAACACTCTCTAAGTGTCATTTTCTCCCTGTGTCTATGACAGCATTTGTTATCATTTGTTTTCTTGATGATGTCCATGCTGAGTGGAGTGAGATAGAAACTTAAAGTGGTTTTAACCTGCATTTCCCTATTGGTTAAGAATGTTGAACATTTTCAAAATTGTTTCTATAGCCATTTATAGGCTTTTTGTTTGATTGAATTCTCTGCTTAGTTCTATATCCAGTTTTCCCATTTTTAATTGGACTGTATCTTTTAAGTGTTTATTAATTTATTTTGAGTTGCAGGGTTTAGACATTAGTCTTCTGTTGGACATATAATTAGCAAACATTTTATCTCTTTCTGTGGGCTGCCTGTTCACTCAATTGCTAATTTACAATGTTATATAGCTACTTTTAAGTTTTGTGAGATCTCATTTTTTTTATCATTTTTCTAGTGTCTGATCAAACAGAGTTCTATTCTGAAAGTCCTTGTACATACCTATAATTGAAGTTGACTCTTTACTTTTCTTCTAACAGTTTAACAGTATCAGGTTTTGTTTAGGTTCTTGATCCTTTTGGAGTTCAGCTGTATACATGTTAGGAGGTGTTGGAGTTAATAACAGCAAAACCACTTTAGAACTCATGGATCCTGGCCCACTGGATGAAGGATGTACCTCAGAGGGGCAGAGCCCTGAGGACTATGTATGTTGAGGACTTCATGCTGTTGTAGAGTTTTGCTCTGCTAGCTACCCTCACACATTATCATTTGTAATCTATGAGTTATATGAAAACTCTGAGGGAGTTTCCAGCCCTTCACTGGGCAATGTCATTGGCACCTACAATATTATTAATTGGAATTTTTCAAGCATTGAAAGAATTTAAAGATGTAGGTTGTTTTTTGTTTTTTTTGTTGTTTTGGTTTTTTTTTGTTTGTTTGTTTTTGTTTTTTCGAGACAGGGTTTCTCTGTGTAGTCCTGGCTGTCCTGGAACTCACTCTGTAGACCAGGCTGGCCCCGAACTCAGAAATCCGCCTGCCTCTGCCTCCTGAGTGCTGGGATTACAGGTGTGAGCCACCACCACCCGGCTCAAGATGTAGGTTGTTAACAATGACCACCACCCTTAAAAAAATTGGAGATGTAGATTGTTACTAAGGTTAGGTTAAGATATTTTTGCTAGATGCCTTGATGTAGAAAATCTTGGAGAACAGTTTAGAAAGGCACACTTTTGATTATTGAGCAAGGGATGTTTTTAAGGTCAAGAAACAAGAACAATGGCAGCTGGACTAATACCAACTGACATGACTTTCTTGCTACAACTTGGCTGGTGATCAAGATGATGATGAATTTCCTTTACCCATTTTTGCCTTCTGCTTCCTGATATGATTTAATAAAAATATGTTAATGAGTGGATGTTCACCCTGAAGATTTAAAGTAGAAATGACTGATTTTTTATATAATTTTAAGATAAAATTTTTATATAATTTTAAGATTGTTATAAGATTACTTTTTTATAATATTACTTTTAAGACAATAAAACAATTGTTCTTTTCTTTGTAACCACATATGTCAGCCTGACAGTAAAAGGAACTTGCTGAGAAAATTACCTTGCTTACTTATACTTTGTTAAATCTATAACAAGTTGCTTAGTTAGGAATGTATGTGGATTCTGGAGAATAATTTAATTTTCACCCATAATATGTGTGGGTGATCATGTGAGTATTTTGGGGACCATGGTTTTGTTCTTACATATACTTATTGTTCACTTAAAGAGAAAGAGAATATAATCACATTGTGATTTTTGTACTGCTTAAAAAAGTTTGGTGAGATATACAAGCAACAGGAGAAGAAATAAAGCTGTCAGAGCTTTGCTCTATCCATGAAATGTGTGTATGTGTATGTATGCATATATGTGAAGTAGTTGAAACCTGCTTCATTCACAGTGTGTGTGTGTGTGTGTGTGTGTGTGTATGTGTGTGTGTGTGTGTGTGTGTGTGTGTGTGTGTGTGTGTGTTGAGAGGTCTAAAGTCCTTGGATATAAAATTTTCAATTCCCTGGGAAGCATATTGAGTTCCTCAGACGGAGTCACCAACAACAGGCCATTAGTTAATGATGTCTCTGATTTAGGGAGGATAATTCTGGAGCTTTCAATTCCTGGGACACCTAGCTGGAGGTGATTACAAGGACAGAAAAGACCTGTTCACTGAAACTCTTCAAATTCTCACCAAATATAATGAAACTAACATAGTAGCCAATGAAAATTGTGCTTTGCCCCTACCAATCTTATTAGAGGTTACCCGAACCTTCTGGAAAATTTCCCTAGCCTGCATAAAAGGGGGGGTTTGAGCCCTTCAAACGAAATCTCAGGAAACCTATAAGTAGCTATATAGCAATGCAAATTACCAATTGCGTGTACAGGTAGCCCACAGAAATTGACAAAATGTTTGCTAGTTATATTTTGCCATTTTGATGAATTGTTGACCCCTGCATGCTGGTAATTTCTTCAGAATAAACTCTGTTTGCCTTTGCATACTATCTTCCTTCATTGATTCTTGAAGCCTACCATTGTGTGTGTGTGTGTGTGTGTGTGTGTGTGTGTGTGTGTATCTGTGTGTCTGTGTCTGTCTCTCTGGGTCTGTGTCTGTGAGTGAGCATGTGTATCTCCCCCTTTTTGCTGGCCCCAGGGAGATTCTTCTTGGCTCCAGAGAATGAAGCTTTGTTCCCTCAGAGAAAACCCTGCTGAGTGATCAGTTGCCAACTCTATGCCCTGCCTCAGTTTGTCCTGTGATATCTAAGCAGGTCTTTAACAAAGAGATATTGATCTAGTGTCATTTTTCTGCATGTTGAAATCCAGGTTTCTGAGAAGAATTTGTTGTATATCCTCTCTATTTTACAATGTACATTTTTAGCTTGTTTGTCAAAAGTGAGATAATTATGGTCCTGTGGACTAATGGTCTTCAAGTCTGTTCCTTTGACCTATGTGTCAATGTCAAGGTATTTTTGTTACTATAGTTCTGTAGCATAATTTAAAATCAGGTATGGTGACACTTCTCAAAGTATTTTTGCTCTGGATTCTTTGTCTAAGCTTGGTTGTTTGTGCCTCCTTATAAATGTTCAGTTTTTTTCTCTTTCTGTGAACAATGATGTTGGTGTTTTGGTTGAGATTACATCGAGTGTATAGATTGTATTTTGTAGGTTGGTCAATTTCACAATAGTAATTCTAATTCAGGTGCATAGGAGGTCTTTCTAGTGACTTAATGTTTTCATTGTATGGGTCCATCATTTCCTTGGTTAGGTTTATTCCAAGTTTTGCCTCCTTGGTGGCTATTGTGATTTCAGCTATCATTCCAGAATTTTCATTATGTGGGTCATTCATATATAGGCAGGCTCTGTGCCAGTGTACCTTATCCTGATCAGCTTTCATCATCACTAGATCAGCAGATTCTGCAAAATTAGGAATTTTCTTGTTGTTGACCTAAATATTTATTTGCTTTAGAATAAACCCACTCTTAGAGAAAAGTATGAAACTAACACCAATGACACGAGTAACAGTGACTACATTAATTTACTTTCTGCATTGCAATAAACAATATTAGTAGACAAACTTTTCCTTGTGTTGTAGTGTTTCTATTGTGTCACATTTATTTTTCCTATTAGCTTACATGAATGAGAAGCTGTATCTCCCGGGTATGTCTTACCCAGTTCTGCTCTGTAAAATCTAGTATAGTGTGATGTATTCAATTAAATATATAAGGAATATACCTTATATGACCTTTTGATCCCATGATGTCTTGCCATAGACACTACAGAAAATAAAGATATTGAAGCAGTCTTAGTTTCCTTAGCAATGATTGACTTATAAGAAATGGTTGACTTTAAGAAAATGCCTAGAACTAGAGACCCTTCAAAGTTGTTCCCTCAAAGTTGCTAAATATACATACTCATACAAAACTTTTCTGAGATGTTTATATTATTTTTATATCATATCCTAACTTATTGTTAATAACTAAAATGCCATAATCTCACATTTATACATGGGTTCACAGAATGAAAAGGTTATGTTCATATTTCCACTATAAATATCTAAAATTCATTGTGGTCTTTAAGATATCATGAGAGAATTCAGAAAAATGTGTAGCCATAAATGCATGAATGAGCTTGTCCATTATTCAACACTATTCTCATGTAAGTCATCTCATTTTAATTAGTGATAATAGGAAATCCAAAAGTGCATTAGACCTCCAACTGAGGTTGTCTTTTCATTTTGAAGTGCAGGCAATGTCTGCTGAGAAATCCTGGGTGTGACAACGTAATCAGAGCTTCAGAAAAGCATAGCCAAATGCAATTTATATCAGCTCTCAGAGAAAATTGATTGTAATATTATTTGTATCATGTTCCCTGGTACTGTATTCATTTCTCAATCCATGCATATAAAAATGTTACTTTCTAATTCATGGACTATAGGCACCATAGATCATACAAAATTGGTCATGCATTTATGATTTTAGAATCTTGGAGTAAAGGACATACTCTACATAGTGATACATCTTCAATAAATATATTCATATAAAAGGAACTGATGTCCTTTGTGTTTCCCTAGGTAAAAGTCAGACTGCTTAGCATGAAGTATGGTTGTATAATGGTATGGTAACCTACACTCATGGGCAACCCTAGCCATTATCACAACTAAGTTGTACTGAAACCCATATTTGTATTAGATACCTAGGCTGACTCCTTCCTTTTTGCATGTATGAAATTTAAAAATAAAATATGACAAAAGAAGCACAGAATGGGATCTTGACTAATGTCTAGGAATGTTTACAGAGGCAAAGAACAGGATTGCAATAGTGTACTGATTCTGACAATACAAATGATCAATTTTCAGCAATTCACACTTTTATAAAATTACATAGTTTCCTGAAGAAAAGTGGGGATTATCACAGTTAGTGAATGAATCAGAATAAAAAAGGCAAAAATCATATGTTTTCTCGTTTGTAGATCTAAGGCTATTTAGAGAAATACATATGACAATTACTGGGGCAGAATTTCAAGAAACTACATAAGAACACTGATTACACAAAGAAGCACCTCTGTTACAAAGTCAAAGTTTGTGAGTTTCGTTTTATGGGTAGTCATAATAAGAATAAAAACTTTTATGTGAATTTGTTAAAATTATATGGTTCAAAATGAATTAGTAGTTAGTAATTTAGTCATAATTGCACATTATTTGATATTTTTAAAATATTAAGCAGATTGCTTCAAAATTAGGATTTCCAATGAATAATGATATACTGTGAAATAATGGATCTGAAATCCATATATCATTATTCCCAAAGATGGAAAAAGTTTATGGGCAGTCAAGATAAGCTAGAGGTTCAGTTATTGATCCATAGATATGTAAATAAACTAGAAAGCTTTCTCACTATTATTAAACTCTTTACTTTATATGTGTATTGATTACATCAGAAACATTTCTCCTACTTCTTTTGGCTTTGACCTGGCAAATTTTTATCTTCTAATACTTCATACATCATATGTAAATTCTTTCAAATATTTTGCTTAGGAAAATAGAGGTAGATTTACCACATAGAAAGATATTGTTAACATATTTGCATTCCACAAAGTTGTGTTGTGCTTTTTTTCTGCTCTGAACTATGCCTAAGAAGTACTATGTCTACTATAAAACCCACAAAATTGTTTAAGTATATACCTTCACATATAATATCTGTTCTCAGTACACTTTGATTTAAGTATGTGGATAATCGTGCAATAGTATGTTAGTTGGGATTCTGGAGTTCTTTGATCATTGTATTCAATTAATATCCATAAAACATAATTTGAACTCATTTTTATAACTTTATTCTGGTCTTTCATATAAGTATCAGAGTATTGAAGTTGATTTTAAAACTTCAATCTCTCTCTTTCTATCTCATGTCCCTCTTTGCACATGGTTGTGAGAACTAGGCCTTTTTCCTTTTTCATTTAAGTTCATCCATTTATTTTGGAGAACAATGGCACACTTTGGCCATTCTTGGTACCTGATTAACATATCATATTGTTCAAATGATAATAGTGATAAATAACTTTTATTACTACCAGGGTACCAAGTATTTTCTTACATACTTTATGTGCATGTCCATTATAATATTACTTTCTTATTATATTTGTATTTATGTGTATAATGTTCTATGTGTATGTGTGGTATATGCACTTGTTGGAATGGGTGTGCACACATATTTATGAGTTGATATGTATGTTTGTGTGAATGTATGTAGAACCTAGAGGTTAGATGCCTTTCCTCAATTTTTTCCACCTTTATTTTTATGACAGGTTTTCTCATTGAACCCAAAGCTGATTACTTTGGGCAGGCTGCATAGTGAATAACTTTCAGGTATCATCTACCTGTTTTTACCCCCAACAACTGGTGTTATAGATGCATACTGCCACATCAAGCTTTTAAAGATCTGAATTATATCCTCATGCTTCTATGAAAGAGATTCCCTCTTCCATCTCTTGTATTGTTGGTGATACTTCCATCTATGATTCCTGATCTCTTTCCTAGGTTTTATATCTCCAGAGTTGTCTCCCATTGTGATTTCTATTATCATTTCAGTCCATTATAATCAAGGTAGGAACATGGTAGTATCCAGGCAGGCCAGGAGTTCTACATCTTCATCTGAATGCTGCTAGCAGAATACTGGCTTCTAGGCATCTAGGATAAGTGTATTAAACCACACCCAGAGTGACACACCTACTCCAACAGGCCCAAACCTTCTAATAGTGCCAGCCCCTGGGCTAAGCATATACAAAGCATCACTTTCCACTCCCTGGCAACCATAGACTTGTTCAAACATATGAGTCTCTGGGAGCCATAACTAAACATAGCATAAAATATATATTTAGTCCAACTTTCAAAGCCTCCATAGTTTATAGCCATCTCAACAATGTTAAAAGTCAAAAGTGCAAAGTCTCTTCTGAGATTCATCCAATCACTTAACTCTAATACCCAAAGCAAGACAGGAAACCAGCTTGGCAAACTCTAAACTCTGCATCTCCATGTCTGGTGGCAAAGCAGTCTTCAGATCTTCAACTCCTTTTTTATCTTTGTTGATTGCAACAAAGTTCTTTCCCTTGGGCTTTTTCCACTACCTGTTAGCAGTTTTCCTCAGCAGATATCGCATGGCTCTGTCATCTCAAACATCTTGGGGTCTTCAAGGCAATTTCAACTTCACAGCTTCTTGGTCCAATGTCTGGGATCCACACATCAACTTCTGGGCTCCTCCTAAGGGCTTAAGTCACACTTTTAGCTCTGCCCTCTGCAGAACTCTTAAGTCTGGTTGATCCACTCACTGCTCTGCTGCTCTTGGTGATCATCTCATGGTACTGTCACCTCCAATATACTAGGGTCTTCAACTGCAACTAGGCTTTGCCAATAGCCCAATTGGCTCTCTTCATGGTGTCAAGCCTCAACTTCTTTGCTTGACCCCTTTCAGTCCTGGGCTGTCAACTGCAACTGAGGCTGTACCTTCACCAATAGCCTTGTGTTGCCTCTTTCAGTGCTGTTCTCCATGTCCCCTTCATGCCTTCATAGCCAGTATCACCTGGATGACTTTTACACTTTATGAAGTACAGCTGCAGAACGAGGTACAACCTTGGCTATCTCTGGAACACATCTTTGTGCTCTCAGAAAACTCTTCCCAGATTTTACTTCAGTGATACTGGTCTATTCTGTTGTTGTTGTTGTTGTTGTTGTTGTTGTTGTTTTGTTTTTTCCGAGACAGGGTTTCTCTGTGTAGTTTAGGCTGTCCTGGAACATACTCTGTAGACCAGGCTGGCCTCGAACTCAGAAATCCGCCTGCCTCTGCCTCCCAAGTGCTGGGATTAAAGGCGTGCGCCACCACTGCCCTGCGATACTGGTCTATTCTTAATCACCACTAATTTCTTAGCTCTAGCTAACCAACATCAATTGTCCCATTTGTCTCCTCCTCTTGATTATAATGCCAGATATGCATGGCTAAAACTGCTAAATTTCTGCTGCTTGCTGGGGCTGGAACGTGACCTATTTTGATTGCGTTATCACCAGATTTCTGTTTTCCAACTCCTTCACTGCCTAGTTTGGCTCTCCTGTAAATTGTTCTGTAGATTGACCTCAACTCAGAAATCTGCATGGCTCTTCCTCATGGGATTAAAGGCCTGTCCCACCACCCCTTGATTTATGCTTTTCTTCATCTAGAAACTTGCTCTGTCTCAGGCTGGTCTTGAATTCAGAGATTTACTTGCCTATGCCTCCTGGGATTAAGGCTTGTACTATCATTCCTGAACCTAAACTTAGCTGGGTGGGGTCTTGCTCCAAGTTTACTTCTCCCTTAATTCAATTTAATATCTCTGAACACAGGATTCAGATCCATTTAACTTCCTGATACCGCTTTAATACTCAAACCATATATTTTATATTTTTTTCCTTTCTAAGCTTGCCATGCTTATTCAAAATGTTCTTCATGAGACTTAACCTGAGAACAAAGTGTATGCTGGGCATTTCTGAGATTTCCTTTGTCAATGAAATTAATCTGAGTTTCTTCACATTTAGCCTCAGGTATATATACTCTTTAGACAAGGGCAAAGAGCAGCCACAGTCCTCACCAAAATATTACAACAAAACAAAACAAACAAACAAAAGTCCCTTGACCCCATACTGAAGTTTTCCTCCACTGAAACCTCTTGGGCCAGATCTGCACAGTTCAAATCACTCTCGGCAACAAAGCCTTCCATATTCCTACTAGGATAGCTCATTAAGCTCCACTTAAAACATTCCACTGCACTCTAAATTCAAAGTCCCTGAATCCACATTCTTCCAAACAAAAGCATGGCCAGGCCTATCACAACAATACCCCAGTCCCTGGGACCAACATCTGTCTTAGTTAGGGTTTTACTGCTGTGAACAGACACCATGACCAAGAAATCTCTTATAAGGACAACATTTAATTAGAGCTGGCTTACAGTTTGAGAGGTTCAATCTATTATTAAAGTGGGAGCATGACAGCTTTATGCAGACATGGTACAGGAGGAAGTGAGAGTTCTACATCTTCTGAAGGCTGCTAGTAGAATACTGGCTTTCAGGAAGCTAGGATGAGGATCTTATAGACCACACCCACAGTGACAAAACTACTCCAACAAGGTCACATCTACTCCAACAGGGCCATACCTTCTAATAGTGCCATTCCCTGGGCTGAGCATATACAAACTATAACAAGCACCTTCAAAATCTAAAAAGGTTGGATTCATTACTTTAAAAACTAAATACAAGAAGAGGTGTTATAAACAGTTAAAATTACAGCTTATTCAGGTAACAATTAGTCCTGTTATCAAGTATCTTTTCCATTGCTCTTTTCTAGTGGAATGTGATTGTGTATGTATGTATGTATGTATGTACATATATGTTCTTTTCTAAATCTATTTTTTTCATTTAAATATCACTGAATGAAAAAGTATAAAAGTAAAAAATCAATATTGAGAATAGTAAGAAAATATTAAGGTATTCTCATAAATACAATACAAATATTAAAGATCAACATGCAGAAAATGAAAAATGTGTAGAAACATACTATAAATTTATAGACATTTCCCACAAAATTCATTGAATGCATCAAAGGTGTATATTTTTGCATCAGAGTTGGGTTATACATTTTCCAATACTTTGTATCATGGATGTATAAATTTTAATAAATTTGGTTTATTTGTCTTAAAGGTTCTGTTTCACTTAGTCTCAGAGTTTGTTTTTAATAGATAAAATCATGACTAAGAGTGTCTGGCACATAACAACTTCTCAATAAATGTTATGTACCATTACCATAAAGTTGATGGTTGTCATTTTTATCAGTATTAGCAAAAGTCTCAAGGAGAAAATAGATTGGAACAGCTCCTTAAGAACTGTTATGAATATGGGTAAATATGTAAAAAAAAATGTACACTAGAGGCCAACACCAAATGCAACTTAGTGGCTTTTGTCTTGCATTCTTTTCTCTGTTTCTTGGCGAACAGCAAGTTCCATATTATAAGAAAGCAAGCACCACACGTTTCCTGTGGTGATTGTGCATTTAGAGTCAGTAGACATAGCACTGTAATTATGTTATTTGTCTTAATAATACATTCAGCAGATGGAGGAATTGTTTATATATCAAGATATGTGAGATAAATAACTTATAAAGAGAAAATGTTCATTGTAGCACCTAGTTTTGGCAATTCCCGTATTATATCAAGTTACACAAATATTTATTTTTGATTAAATGACACATTTTATTTACTTCTCATGTTTTACAATGTCTGGATTGCCAATTTCAAGACTTTCTTTGAGCATTTACCATTGCAAGAAATATAGTACCACTTTAGTACTGGTTCTGACAGGCCACAACACTGTGTCCCGACAGGATTTCTGCTAGCCCTGTCCTACATTCCAATACCCAAATAGATCCACCATCCTTGTGGTTTGATATCACAATACCTAGTAACCCAGTCAAAACAAGACTCAATTCTTATAGTTAACTAATCAGATTTATATATCAGTATGTTTTCAATACACAAGATTCAATACAATACAATAATTTCATAACCAATTGATAATGATAAAAGTTGCCCACCTAGGTTAGACAAATTATCCCAATATTCTAACCTTTATGGTATCATAACAAATTGTGGCTGGACATAGCCATGCTGATTCACATTTGCCGCCATCTTCCTGTCTCCTAGTTACCTGAGTTGTTCCCTGTCTCTGCAACTCTCCGATCTGCCTCTCTTTTCCCTGTCACAGACTTCCAACTACTATAATGTAATTGGACAGGGAAAATCCTGCAACAGCTTACTTTTTATATTTATGACATTTGAAGCTCGTAAAAAGTTGCACGTTCACTGAGTTTTTTTCTTTACATATACTTGTGATAGCTTTTTGGTATTTTTTCCTTTTGACTTTGTTAATCACCTTTTCTATTACTGGCAAAAGCTTGCAACAACTTGGATTACATAACCTCAATCAAAGAAAGTGGTTAAAAAGATATTTGAAATCATAATAATGATGTATCAACCACACAAGAGAAGGCAAGTATTCTGTTTCAACATCAAGTTAATTTTGTACTTCCTGGAAATCAAGTAGGCAGAACAAGCTGTATGAGAGTGTTTCTAGTCCACAAAGCCTGGCAAAGCCTCTGAACTGTATGCCGTGGCTGCTGATCAAGGTATGCTCTTCATTCAGCTGTGTTATCATTATTCCAAATGAATGGCACCAGGAGTTCTGTGTACAATATTCATAGAAACTATTGTAAGTATTTCACAAATCTGTTTTCAGACACACTAAAACTAATAGAAAAGAAACTGGGGAAGACCCTTGAGGACATTGGCTCAGGGGGAAAGTTCCTGAACAGAACACCAATAGCTTATGCTCTAAGATCAAGAATAGACAAATGGGACCTCATAAAATTACAGTTTCTGTAAGGCAAAAGACACTGTCAAAAGGACAAATCAGCAACCAACAAATTGGGAAAAGATCTTCACCAACCCCACATCCGACAGAGGGCTAATAGCCAATGTATACAAAGAACTCAAGAAGTTAGACCCCAGAAAAGCAAATAACCCTATCCAAAAATGGGGTACAGAGCTAAACAAAGACTTTTCACCTGAAGAAATTCGGATGGCTGAGAAACACCTTAAAAAATGTTCAACATCATTAGTCATTAGAGAAATGCAAATCAAAACAACCCTGAGATTCCACCTCACACCAGTCAGAATGGCTAAGATTAAAAACTCAGAAGACATCAGGTGTTGGCGAGGATGTGGAGAAAGAGGAACACTCCTCCACTGCTGGTGGGACTGCAAACTGGTATAATCACTCTGGAAATCAGTCTGGCGGTTCCTCAGAAAACTGGACATGATACTTGTCTTAGTTAGGGTTTTACTGCTGTGAACAGACACCATGACCAATGCAAGTTTTATAAAAGACAACATTTAATTGGGGTTGGCTTACAGGCTCAGAGGTTGTCATCAAGGCAGAAACATGGCAGCATTCAAGCAGGCATGGTGCAGGAGGAGCTGAGAGTTCTCTCTTCATCTGAAGGGGGTTAGTGGAAGACTGACTTCCAGGCAGCCAGGGTGAAGGTCTTAAACCCACACCCACAGTGACACACCTACTCCAACAAGACCACATCTCCTAATAGTGCCACTCCCTGGGAAAAGCATATACAAACCATAACATTCCATTCCCTGGCCCCCATAGGCTTGTTCAAACATTAGTCTATGGGGGCCATACTTAAACATAACATAATGCAAAATACATTTAGTCCAACTTCAAAAGTCCCTTTAGTCTATAGCAGTCTCCACACTGTTAAAAGTCCAAAGTTCAAGGTCTCTTCTGAGATTCACTCAATCACTTAACTGTAATCCTCCAAGCAAGACAGGAAACCAGCTGGGCAAAGTCCAAACTCTGCATCTCCATGACTGATGGCAAAGCAGTCTTCAGATATCCAACTCCTTTTTCATCCTTGTTGACTGCAACTAGGTTCTTTCTCCTGGGCTTGTTCCACTCTCTGTTAGCAGCTTTCTTTGGCAGGCATCCTGTGGCTCTGGCATCTTTAACATCTTGGGTACCCCAAGTCAATTTCAGCTTCACAGCTTCTTGTTCCAATGTCTGAGATCCACACATGATCTTCTGTGTATCTCCAAAGAGCTGGTGTCACTTCTCAAGCTCTGCCCTCTGTAGCACTCTAAGTTCAGATTGATCCACTCCACTGCCACTACTGTTCTTGGTGGTCATCCCATGGTACTGGCATCTCCAATATGCTAGGGTCCTCCACTGCAACTATACTTCACCAAAGCCTTTCATAGGCTCTCTTCATGGTACCAAGCCTCAACTCCTTTGTATGACCCCTTCAGTCCTGGGCTGTCAATTACAACTGAGGGTACACTTTCACCAATGGCCTTCCATGGCCTCTCACAGTACCAAGCCTCAGTTGTTCTTAATGATACCTTCATGCCTTCAAAACCAGTACCACCTGGATGATTCTTACACGTTACCAAGTACAGCTGCAGCATGAGGTACAACCTTGGCTATCTCTGGAACATAGCTTCTTTGTGCTCTCCGAAAACACTTCCCAGAGGATTTCACCTCAGTGATGCTGGTCTTTTCTTAATCACCACTAATTTCTTACCTCCAGCTAACCAGCATCACTTGTCCCAGTACTCCCCTTCTTTTGAATATAAAGACAGAGACACGTGGCAGAAGCTGCTGAGCTCTGCTGCTTGCAGGAGCTGGAACTTTAGCCCCTCGTTCTATTCAATTATCACTAGCTTCCTTTTTCCCAGCTCCTTCACT
Source organism: Apodemus agrarius (assembly GCA_964023405.1). NCBI lineage: Eukaryota > Metazoa > Chordata > Mammalia > Rodentia > Muridae > Apodemus > Apodemus agrarius. The sequence continues at coordinate 140,246,367 of OZ030010.1, read as the reverse complement.
GCCTAAGTTGGCTGTCCTGAATCTTGCTCCTTAGACTGACCTTGAACTCAAGAGATCTGCATGCCTGTCCCCTAAGCACTGGGATTAAAGGTGTGGTCCACCAAACCTGGATTGAAGTTTTTCTTCACCTAGAATTTACTCTGTTCAAGGCTGGCCTTGAACTCAGAGATCTGCTTATCTTTGCCTCCTGGGATTAAAGGCTTGTACTACCATGCCTGGACCTAAGGTTACCTGGGTGGAATCTTGCCCCAAGGTCTCCACTCCTTTAATTCAATATCCTTGAATTCAGCTCCATTTCACTTCCTGGAGTTCCTTTAATACTCAAACTACATATTTTGTACCTTTCCTTTCTCAGCTTGCTATGTTTGTTCAAAATTCTCTTCATCAGACTTAACCAGAGAACAAAGTCTTTGTTGGGCTTTTTTGAGACTTTCTTTGCAGATGCAATTAATATAAATCTCTTTACCTTAGCCTTGGTCAGTCTCTTCAGACAATGGCAAAAAGCAGCCATGTTCTTCAGCAAAACATCACAAAAACAGTATCTCAGCCACATATTAAAGTTCTTCTCCACTGAAACCTCTTGGGGTATCAGGCCTACACAGTTCAAATGACCCTCAGCACCACTGTCTTCCATATTCCTACTAGTCTGGCCCATTAAGCCTCACTTAAAGAATTCCGTGGCTTTCCAAATCCAAAGTCCCAAAATCCACATTCTTCTGAACAAAAGCATGGTCAGGACTATCACAGCAATACCCCAGTCCCTGGTACCAACTTCTGTCTTAGTTAGGGTTTTACTGCTGTGAACAGACACCATGACCAATGCAAGTTTTATAAAAGACAACATTTAATTGGGGTTGGCTTACAGGCTCAGAGGTTGTCATCAAGGCAGAAACATGGCAGCATTCAAGCAGGCATGGTGCAGGAGGAGCTGAGAGTTCTATCTCTTCATCTGAAGGGGCTAGTGGAAGACTGACTTCCAGGCAGCCAGGGTGAAGGTCTTAAGCCCACACCCACAGTGACACACCTACTCCAACAAGGCCACATCTCCTAATAGTGCCACTCCCTTTGAAAAGCATATACAAACCATAACAGTCATCAAGGCAGAAACATGGCAGCATCCAGGCAGGCATGGTACAGGAGGGGGCAGGAGTTCTCCATCTTCATCTGAAGGCTGCTAGAAGACTGGCTTCCAGGCAACTAGGGTGAAGATCTTAAGCCCATACCCACAGTGACACACCTACTCCAACAAGGCCACACCTCTTAATAGTGCCTCTCCCTGGGAAAAGCATATACAAACCATAACATTCCACTTCCTGGCCCCCATAGGCTTGTTCAAACATTAGTCTATGGGGGCCATACTTAAACATAGCATAATGCAAAATACATTTAGTCCAACTTCAAAAGTCCCTATAGTCTATAGCAGTCTCAACAGTGTTAAAAGTCCAAAGTTCAAGGTCTCTTCTGAGATTCATCCAATCACTTAAATGTAATTCTCCAAGCAAGACAGTAAACCAACCAGGCAAAGTCAAAACTCTTCATCTCCACTTCTGATGGCAAAGCAGTCTTTAGATATCCAACTCCTTTTTCATCTTTGTTGACTTCAACAAGGTTCTTTCTCCTGGGCTTGTTCCACTCCCTGTTAGCAGCTTTCCTTGGCAGGCATCCTGTGGCTTTGGCATCTTTAACATCTTGGGTGCCCCAAGTCAATTTCAGATTCACAGCTTCTTGTTCCAATGTCTGAGATCCACTCATGATCTTCAGTGTATCTCCAAAGAGCTGGTGTCACTTCTCCAGCTCTGCCCTCTGTAGCACTCTAAGTTCAGGTTGATCCACTCACTGCCACTACCGTTCTTGGTGGTCATCCCATGGTATTGTCATCTCCAATATGCTAGGGTCTTCCACTGCAACTATGCTTCACCAAAGCCTCTCATAGGCTCTCTTCATGGTACCAAGCCTTAACTCCTTTGCATGACCCCTTCAGTCCTGGGCTGTCAATTACAACTGAGGGTACACTTTCACCAATGGCCTTCCATGGCCTCTCACAGTACCAGGGCTCAGCTGTTCTTCATGATGCCTTCATGGCTTCAAAACCAGTACCACCTGGATGATTCTTACACGTTACGAAGTACAGCTGCAGCATGAGGAACACTTGGCTCTCTCTGGAATACAGCTTCTTTGTGCTCTCAGAAAACACTTCCCAGATTTCACCTCAGTGATGCTGGTCTTTTCTTAATCACCACTAATTTCTTAGCTCCAGGTAACCAGCATCAATTATTTCAGTAGTCTCCTTTTCCTCTTGAATATAAAGTGAGAGACACGTGACTGAAGCTGCTGAGTTCTGCTGCTTGCAGGAGCTGGAACATTGGTCCCCTTGTTCTATTACATTATCATTAACTTCCTTTTTCCCAGCTCCTTCACTGCCTAAGTTGGCTGTCCTGAATCTTGCTCCTTAGACTGACTTTGTACTCAAGAGATCTTCATGCCTGTCTCCTAAGCACTGGGATTAAAGGTGTGGTCCACCAAGCCTGGGTTTAAGTTTTTCTTCACCTAGAATTTGCTCTGTTCTAGGCTGGCCTTGAACTCAGAGATCTGCTTATTTTTGCCTCCTGGGATTAAAGGCTTGTATTACCAAGCCTGGACCTAAATTTAGCTGGGTGGAATCTTGCCCCCAAGGTCACCATTCCCTTAATTCAATTTAATATCCTTGAATTCAGCTCCATTTCACTTCCCAGATTCCATTTAATACTCAAATTATATATTTTGTACTTTTCTTTTCTCATCTTGCTATGTTTGTTCAAAATTCTCTTCAACAGACTTAACCAGAGAACAAAGTATTTGTTGGGCTTTTTTGAGACTTCCCTTGCAGATGCAATTAATATAAATCTCTTTACCTTAGCCCTAGGGAGTCTCTTCAGACAATGGCAAAAAGCAGCCATGTTCTTCAGCAAAACATCACGAAATCAGTCTCTCAGCCACATACTAAAGTTCTTCTCCACTGAAACCTCTTGGGCCATCAGGCCTACACAGTTCAAATGACCCTCAGCACCACTGTCTTCCATATTCCTACTAGTCTGGCCCATTAAGCTCCACTTAAAGCATTCCGTGGCTTTCCAAATCCAAAGTCCCAAAATCCACATTCTTCCAAACAAAAGCATGGTCAGGCCTATCACAGCAATACCCCATTCCCTGGTACCAACTTCTGTCTTAGTTAGGGTTTTACTGCTGTGAACAGACACCATGACCAATGCAAGTTTTATAAAAGATACCATTTAATTGGGGTTGGCTTACAGGCTCAGAGGTTCAGTTCATTGTCATCAAGGCAGAAACATGGCAGCATCCAGGCAGGCATGGTAAAGGAGGAGCTGAGAGTTCTACATCTTCATCTGAAGGCTACTAGTAGAAGACTGGCTTCCAGGCAACTAGGGTGAAAATCTTAAGCCCACACCCACAGTGACACACCTACTCCAACAAGGCCATACCTCCTAATAGTGCCACTCCAGGGGGAAAAGCATATACAAACCATAACAATACTTCTGGAGGACCCAGCCATACCACTCCTGGGAATATACCCAGAAGATTCCCCAGCATGCAATAAGGATACATGCTCCACTATGTTCATAGCAGCCTTATATATAATAGCCAGAACCTGGAAAGAACCCAGATGTCCCTCAACGGAGGAATGGATACAAAAAATGTGGCGTATATACACAATGGAATACTATTCAGCCATTAGAAACAATGAATTCATGAAATTCTTAGAGAAATGGATGGAGCTGGAGAATGTCATACTATGTGAGGTAACCCAGTCTCAAAAGAATACCCATGGTATGCACTCACTGATAAGTGGATATTAGCCTAGAATCTTGGAACACCAAAGACCCAATCCACATATCAAATGATGTCTGAGAAGAAGGAAGGAGTGGACACTGGTGCTGGAAAGGATCAAAGCATCAGTGTAGGGGAATACCAGAACAGGGAAGTGGGAAAGGGTGAATGAGGGAGCAGGGGGAGGGAAAAGGGCATGTGGGACCTTTCAGGGGTGGGGAACCAGAAAAGGGGAAATGAAATGTAAATATAGAATATATTCAATAAAAATAAAAAAATAAGGACATAGAATGCAAAGATGCAAAAGAGAAAGAAAAGAAGAACTTACACTTTTAAAAATTTCTAGTTTGAAAAGTCTTGCCATATTCCAAGCCTCTTCCCATATACATGGTTTTTGCCTTTTTCTTTGCTACAACCATTGAATCACTGAGAATAGTGGGATTCTTTAGTTGCAACTCCTCTCTTCTCTTCAGGAATTTGAGATTCCTGTTATAACCCAACACTTGTAAGCTTTGTTTTTGTTTTTATTTTGTTTTGTTTTGTTTTTCATTTCCTTGGGCCTATTTATTTTACCTCAAGTAATCGTCTCCTCAAATAGTGACTTTCCATTACCATTCTTTTTCTCCAAATTCTTAGTTCTGTGCCTACCAAGTATAGGGATGAGCTAATATTCCTTATTGTGACATGAAAACTTTCCCATTATCTTAACCTTGAAACATAATTTCTAACCTTAGATCCTAACCATCCCTTAGGATCTAACTAAGTAACTAAGCTGTTATACTGAATGTTTACTAAGTCTTTGACTCTATTTATACAGTTGTTTTATTTTTTGTTATAATTATATAAAACTAGTCAGACTTTAAGGTGAATAAAAATGAAAAATATCTAAGGTAATGATATATTGCAAATAAAAAGTCATAATAATCCCTAACCTTTGTATCAAAATAGATCTTGCTGCTCTAACATCCACAGTAGCATATGTTGTAATCAGCAGATGGAATTTATCAAGAAGACAGTAACTACCACAAATTGCTATTCTATGAGTATTAAATGCCATCTCTGCCATTGGACTAACACCAGGGAAGGTCAAATTCCATAGTTAAAATGAGACTCCCTCTCTAAGTTGAGTGTCTGTATGAGCAGCCGCCACAGGCAAAATAAAAAAAAAAACAACAAACAAACAAACAAACAAACAAAAAAACCCCAAAAAACAAAAAAAACCAAAAAACAACAACAACAACAAACAGTGAGGGTCATGAACATTTACATAAAATGAATAATTATTTGCTTCTGTCTCCTGAAGGAAATGGTAATACAAATAGCTACTTTTTATTTCATTCATACTGTGTACTGGGCACTGTATAAAGTGATTTAAATAAACTGCATCACTGGATTCTCCCTAACACTTTATATGCTAGAACAGAGCCATTATTTTCCTGTTTTACTAATGGAGAAATTAAGATATGAACAACTTATCCAAAACTACACAGCTAAAAATTTGAGTAAGCAACAGCCGGGCGTGGTGGCACACGCCTGCAATCCCAGCACTTGGGAGGCAGAGGCAGGTGGATTTCTGAGTTCTAGGCCAGCCTGGTCTACAGAGTGAGTTCCAGGACAGGCAGGACTACACAGAGAAACACTGTCTCAAAAAAAAAAAAACAAAACAAAACAAAAAATAATTTGAGTAAGCTGGTATTTGAATGGAGGTAGTCTAGCACTCAAGTTTATATAATTTGCTAATCAGAATTAGTTTTTTGCTTGAATTTATATTATTATTATTATAAGTCTATAAACATAATATGGATTTACTTTATTAACATGTTTGAGTACATGCCAGGGGAAAGGATGGAAAGGAAAGTATTTTTATTTCATCTTGAGACTTTTAAAGATTTTGAAAATTTTATCACATCCAACTTTGGTGAAAAATCAAGAAATAACATGCATTCAAACCTTGTAGCTAAAATATAGATTTAAAAATACATTAGTTCCAACAGTGCTTCAGGTAGGTTAGGCAATCTCAGAAGCAAGCACTAGATTAATTTTCCAATCTGGTCAGATGTTGCCAGATGTTTTCCAGTAAGTAATTCCTTTTGTCCATAACATTAGCACATGAATGTTACTTCTTATGTAGAGATTACTCATGTACCAATTATAAAATTATATCATATCTTGAACTCTTTGAAAGATAGGAAAGAGTTTTTAAGAACACTTTATCAACTATCAGTTCTGCCTTACAAATAACATAAGGTCTATATATCAATGTTGTTACATGTACTGTGGATTTAAGACAGCTTCTTGAAATATATGCATTGTCAGAAAACAATTGAATGTACTGTAATATGCATGGTGTTATCTATCGCATATGGTGGTATCTGGGTAATATGTGATTAATAGAATAAATACAGAGTAATAAAATTACTGTAAGAATTAATATTGGGGAGTGGTAGGTTATCATTTGAATAATAAATTCCTTTAGTCCTAGACCATATGAAATTCATCTTTGTATTCTTCAAAGAATTTTTAATACATTGTTGAGTTAATATAATTGTTCTCTAGTAATAGTGTTTGTTATATTTTTAAATGACTATGGCTAGAACTGGACTCTCCCAATACTTAGCAGGCTTACCTTAGTTAAGGCTCTGTTGTGATAAAACACCATGACTATAACAGTGCAGGATGGAAAGAGTTTATTTCAGCATATAACTCTCGGGTCATATTCTGTTGCTAAGAAAAGTCAGTGCAAGAACTCAAACAGGGTAGGAACCAGGAGGCAAGAGCTAATGTTGCTTAGTCCCCATGGTTTACACATTCTGGGTGCTACAAGAAAACCCTACCAGCCCAGGGTAACACCTCCCACAATGAGCTGAGTCCTCTCACATATATCATCAGTCAAGAAAATTTAGCATAGTCTTAGCTATAGGCCAATCTATTAGAGACATTTTGCAATTGAGGTTCCTTCTACCAAAATGTGACTAGCCTATGCCAAGCAAACAAAAATCTAGCTAGCACAACTTCACCTTGCTATATATTCTAAAATTCTATGGGTTTAGAGTACAAAACTAGATTGCAGAAATTGGAATTGAAAATTTGGAATGAAGAAAGTACACTTCAAACAAATGTGTTTTATTACTTAAGAATCTCTGTTCCACCATGCTCCCAATGTTTGACTAACTGTACTGAATCCACATAACACAGTATATGATTTGAATATTATACAACTAGGACATCATTCTTCTGTTCTTGTTGTCTGAGCTGAAGATATCAATATCCCTACAAAATGCAATTTAAAATCCTTGTTTTGTATTTTAATTGAGAATTTGATACATGCATATATGTAAGACAGGATAACACGAAATATATATATATATATATATATATATATATATATATATATATGATTGTTTTTGATATATATTACATTACATTTATATATAAATATATAATATTGTTTAAGTATATATAAAATCTCCATAAGAAAATCTAATTGAAGTTTAAATGAATCAAATGTTGATTATTCCATCCATTTGCCTGCAAAACTCAGGATGTCCACATTCTTAATATCATCTTGAATGAAGTAACTCAGACCCAAAAGGACATGCATGGAATGTACTCACTAATAAGTGGATATTAATCAAAACAAAAAGTACATAATATCCAAGATACAGTCTACAGGACTCTAAAAGTTCAACAAAATGAAGTGCCCAAGTCAGGATGCCTCATTCCCACATGGGAGAGAGAAGAAAGCAATCACAAGTGGGGAAAGAGGGAGGGACCTTGAAGGGAAAGTGAATGGGTGGGGGCTGTCATGGGGAGAGGGAAACCTGATCTGGTATTGGATGAGGGAAAAGGCTAAAGCACTGATGGTCAGCAGAAAGAATGGAAACAGGCAACCTCAGGAGATAGGAGGTTGGGGGGGACCCTCCAGAAAGCATCAGACAGCTGGGAGGTGAAAGACTCTCAGCATTCATATGAAGGGACCTTAGATGAAATGCCCAATAGTAGGCAGAGGGAATTTATAGAGCACACCTCCAGCAGGAAGAAAGTACATCAAATGAGGGAGAGGTGCCATGCCACAGTCATAAATCTGACCCATAATTGTTCCTGCCTGAAAGAATTACAGGGATAGAAATAAAGAGGAGCCTGAGGAAAAGAAGGTCCAGCAACAGGCCCAAAGTGGGATCCAGCTCAAGGGAAGGACCCAAGACCTGACACTATTACTGAGGCTATAGAGAGCTCACCAAAAAGGACCTATCATGGCTGTACCCCGTAAGACCCATCAAACAGCTGTAAGAGTCAGATGCATCAAAACAACAAAACAAAACAAAACAGATAAAAAAAAGAGAGAGAGAGAGAGAGTCAGATGTAGATATTTGCACCTAACCAATGGGTGCAAACCCTGTGCAAACAGCTGAACCCTGTACTTGAATTAGGGAGCCTGAAAGAAACTGAGAAGAAGGGCAATCCTGTAGGAGGATCAGCAGTCTGAATTAATCTGGAACCCCTCCAGATCTCTCAAACAGTGGACCACCAAACAGGCAGCATACACCAGCTAATATGAGGCCCCCAACACATATACAGTAGAGGACTGCTGGGTCTGTGTTCATTCAGAGATAATGCACCTAACCCTCAATAGACTGGAGGCCCCAGGGAGTTTAGAGGTCAGCTAGGGGTGAGGGTCTGGGGTGGGGACATCCATGTGGACACTGGGGTGGGGTGGGGAGGAGAGGTATGGAATGTGGAACAGTCTGAGTGGAGGATGAAATATGGAGTGTAAAATAAATAAATAAATAAATAAATAAATAAATACAATTAAAATATTGATTATTCTTATGTAAAGTTAAATAAGATCATACTTACACCATATTTTTCATTAACCACATAGTAAAAATTTCACCCTTGATACACTTTTTAGTCATATGTTCTCATTCAAATTTATCACATAAAACAGATTAAGACAATGTATAAAAGCAAAACTCAATTAAGTTATATTTACTTTATTTTTACTATTTTATTTTCATAGTTCTGTTAGGGGTGGGACTTTGTGCATATGTCTTCTCTCTGTGTTGGGATTTGTTCTGGATTGAACTTATATGGACTATGTATGTAAATATTGCCACAACCCTCTGAGTTCATATGTGTCACTGAACTTTTATGTCTGGAAAACATTGTTTTCTTGTAGCTCTCCATCTCTTCTTTCTCCTACAATCATTCTTGCCCCTTTTTCTGCAATGATGCCTTAGTCTTGGTAGGAGTGAGTAGGTGTCAATGCCCTATGTAGGCCTGAACATTATTTAGTCTCTCTCTCTCTCTCTCTCTCTCTCTCTCTCTCTCTCTCTCTCTCTCTCTCTCTCTCTCTCGTGCAGATTGGATAGTTGGGAGTCTCTTTGTTAGTCATAATTTACTGTACATTAGACTATCTCTGATAAAGGTTGAGAACTTCATTAATTTATGGGTATAACAATAAGCCATTAGGTGTTATTTTAATGCTATGTCCATTTGACATAATAAGAGTCATATGTTCTATTCTACATTCTATGACCTATTTAGTCACAGGTTTTTGGGCCAATAATGGTACCAAGTATGGGTTTCAACTTGTGGACTAGGATTTAATCAGAAAATGGTTGGTTATTCTTATGGCATTCATATCACTATTGTTTGAGTGGATTGTGTTGCCTGGACAGGAAATTATTGAATTTCCAGGTTAATAGATAGAACTGGAAACAGCCATCTGAGTGTGGCAACCCAGACCCAGAAAAATAAATGTCATATGTTTTTCTATCATTTGTATTAGTTTTCAGTTTCCAGCTACTTGCATTTAATTTGGAGTATTCATATAAGTTAGAGAATCAGTAAGGAGTGGTCGTTCAAGGTGAAGTGGATGAAACAAATTTGTCTAAAGGCATAAAGGGTAATAATGGAATAGGGAGGGTCATATTGGGGTAAAAGATGGGAGAACAGGATTTAGCAGAGAATATGGCTAGGGAAAATAGCACTAGAAACCTTTAAGGCCTACTTGGAACTTATTGTAAACATTAGAACCAGAAAATTTCCTCACTGGCTATTAAGCTAACCAGTCTCATGATTCCTTTTTCTTTTCTTTTCTTTTCTTTTCTTTTCTTTTCTTTTCTTTTCTTTTCTTTTCTTTTCTTTTCTTTTCTTTTCTTTCTTTTCTTTTCTTTTCTTTTCTTGCCTTCTCTTCTCTTCTCTTCTCTTCTCTTCTCTTCTCTTCTCTTCTCTCCTCTCCTCTCCTCTCCTCTCCTCTCCTCTCCTCTCCTCTCCTCTCCTCTCCTCTCCTCTCCTCTCCTCTCCTCTCCTCTCTTCTCTTCTCTTCTCTTCTCTTCTCTTCTTTTCTTTTTTTCCCCCATGACAGGGTTTCTCTCTATAGCCCTGACTATCCTGGAACTTACTTTGTAAACCAGGCTGTCCTCAAACTCAGAAATCCTCCTGCTTCTGCCTCCCAAGTGCTGGGATTAAAGGCATGCACCACCACCACCCAGCCAGGCTCATGATTTCATTTCCAGACTTAGAATGGATAGCCCAAAACAGGAAACGTTTAATGAAATAAACATTACTTAGGCTGGCTTGGGTAACTGAAACAACTATAAGATAGCACTAGTAGGAAATAGTAGAGTGCAATGAGAAATGTGTGGGTTTGATTCTAAGAATGAGATCATCAAATTCTATGTTCTGCTTGCCTATGAACTGTACACTTTTGTTCTGTGTCTACTCTTAACTGTATAGAGTAATGTGTGCTCTGCAATGTATATTACTCAAGATATGCCATAAGGAATGCAGTAAATTCAGTAGTTACTTACATACCAATAGTAGATTGTCTTCCTGGGTTGGTGGTTTCATACTGTGGCTACAGATTTTACTAAACTAAGTTTTACTGCATTCTGAACAAATACCTGTGGTTCATAAACTCTGAGTTCATCAAAATTCCATTTAAAACTACCTATAAATTTTCCTTTGGGGTAACACATGTCTTAGAGGGGTTTTCTTTTGTTTTTTTTTTAGAAAATAGTTTTATGAGTGGAAACAATGGACTGAAATTATAATTATAAATAGATTAAAAATCAAAACCTCCATTTTATATATGCTGGCACCTATAGTGCAAGCCTAATAAATTTCCCAAAGAGACAACTATCTCTAAGCAACAGAAATGTAAATTTGAGCCCAGGAGTAGGGAGAGAATGTAGCAAATGTTCATGTATATTGGATGGCATTTATATACCACATTAAAAAAATCATCTTAATAGTTACCTTTTCATTTTCTTACATCACATTGAATGGTAAGCATACCTCAATTTTTCATCACATGAAAGAATAATGGCCTTTAACAATGGCCTTTTGATTTGTTCTTAGCCTTCAGAAAAGTTGGATTTCTTTTCAGAAGCTAATCTTTTTTGTGAGGTGCACAATTGTCAAGGACATTGTCAGTACTGCATGGCCTTGAGTACTCAATTGTGAATTTGAAGACCCTAGAAAACATATTTTGCATGAAATCAAATCTGGAAAAAAGTGGCAAGGGGAAGGGTAATAGAGACTAATGTCTTTCAAAAATATATATTATTTCCTCATTACTATTTCATGGCATAATGCAAAAATTCTGCTTTATATTCTATACCAGTAGTAACATGTATAGAACACTTGTCAGTAATTCAGTGTATTGTTTCTTAGCTTATTCTTGAGATATAATGAAGCTATTGACAAGGAAAAGATTTGCCAAAGTTAGCACATATATTATTAAAGTACGTCATTATCTCATCAATATTTTATGTATTATTTGGGATAAATAGTGAGGACTTGGAAAGAATTAGTATGTCTTTGGGAATGTGTGTAGTAAGAGAATATACAGGCACTGAACTGGAAAAGAAGTTTACCCATTTAAGAGTGAGTGAGCAATGTGAATGGAATGCACATAGAAATTGAACACTGAGATCATTCACATGGTCTTCCCTATAAATGGCCCATTTATTGCTCCTTGACTTTAAGTCTGGCCTACAGTCATTATGTTTCTTATGACATACTATTGCCTGTATTAGAAGTTACATTCTCATCCATCCACCATTATTCTGCATGAACCAAAGAAAATGATTGTATTTTTCTTCAAAAGCCGGAGGATATATTAACAAGAGGGACATTTTGTAAAAATGAGTTCATTGTGTTCACATTTGCCAAAATATGTGTAGGATGTGGTTAGAATCAAGAACTGTATCAAATATGTTGCCTTTAGATTGTTCTAAGGCTTGACATCAAGTTCTGCCCTGTCTCAAATTACTCTATATTGTGCAAAACAATTTTTTTTACAGAGTGTTGTCCTGGTAGACTGCATGTTGGCAGCATATTTTAACTCCATTTTCAGGATAGAGGATAATTGTATTCCTGGATTACTACATGAATGCCACTATCTGTAATACTCTGTGCCTTAACATAGAATAATAAGTGTCTTATTCCAAAAAAAAAAAGTAGAATATAAATTTATGTTTGTAAACTGAAACTACAGTGGAGCATGGGGAAAAAAGCAGGGGAAGTAACAAGATTCATTAGACTGAAGAATGAGTGTAATACCCTCACCTGAACCCTAAAAAGTGGTGAACACTTGTCACAGTGATAGTGAAAACACTAACTGACCACCATCATTGTGAATCTAAGGCCTGAAGGCAGAGAACACTCTACCTTTGGCTGTTCCCAGAACCTTTAAGTTGAGCTTGTCCTTGTGGCTGAGGGCTACTGGATTGCCTACTGCCTGTGCTGTTTATGTATCTGTTTCTGCAGTACAACTGCCTGTCCATTAGTTCTTCTATCTAGACCCAAGTCTGACTCTGCAGGTAGACTCTGTAGCTTCTCTGTCAAAGCTGTGATTTAATGTGGCCTATTGCTGCATCTCCAAATTTCATACAGCTTTGTTTGTTTCCTTCTCTTACCAATGCAGACTCAATTTACATTTCTATCAACTTCCTTCCTTCTGAGAGATTTTGAAACTTCTTGAACTATTGGGTGGTTTCTTAACCCTTTATAACCATCTAAAATCTATGTGCACACAACCCACTTACTATGTAATGGGTGATATGAAATCTCACAGTAAGAATACATAACTTGTCTTTGTTTCAGCCATGGTTATCCAGGAATGTTAAGAATACCTGACATATTGGTTCCATTGACCATGAAACTTTCTAAATTTATTGAAGTTCAATAAATTGTGACATTATGGAATGTCACAATATTATTTGCTTCTGACATACCATACTGATTATACAATCCATAAATATTGTTTTGAAACCCAAGTAGTCCAGTATTCTGTCATTTGTATGATTGTATCAGACTATGCTGTCTACAAAATTCTATCTTCAGATTTTTATTCATCTAATTTAAGATGGTTTATCACAATGTAGGATTTTTTCATTTGATATAAGATTTAGGCAATTGATGGATATGGTGTAAGACAACTTGAGCAATTTTCAGTTTATGTTTTCTAAAATTATTATTTTAGTTTTCATGAAACTGTGGGTTCTATCATCATTATAATTAAAGACCCTGTAAGGGCCCATGATTCACGGGAACAATGATATCCCAGAGTCAAATAGTATGCAAACACAAATATAATTTTATTCTGCAAAAGTCCATCATGCTGGGGTCTACCATTTATCAAGATGGAAATGCCCAAGTGAGCTCACAGGCCCAATTTAAATCACATTAGGAGAATTCCAGGAGGGGTAGGTGACCTTTATCTTAATTGGTTGGCTCTAACTCTCAGGACATTCCAGAACTATTGCTAGTGGTTGGGCCTGGAAACTGTTGCTAGGGAAGTCTGGAAACTATTGCTGACTCATTGCCCTTTCCTCAGGCCAGGTAGCTGTGTGAGGCAGTTTCTGATTGGCTGCCTGAGGCCTCAGGTTCTTCCAGTAATTTACAGGCCTAGACTTGCCCAGTTCTGGGAAACAGAAATCTAGGACTCCTGAACTGCCAGTTTAAAGCCTCTCATGGAGTCAGCCTGTCTCAGTCCTCTCAACACTACTTACATTGCTACCTGCCAATAGTAGGCTTCCAAATGACAGTCATAAATACTGATGAAAAAAACAGGCAATTGTGTAATTCAGTTGTGGTTCAGATATTAATGTTCTTAGAAACAAACAATGAATATACAAAGGAACACACAAAGTGAAAGTAGCTTATTAAGCAAAGGGGAAATATGACTCCTTGTTCAATTACCTTTGACATAAAAATAATTATATATATACATACATAGTATATATATACATATATACGTGTATATATATGTATGTATATATATACACACACACACTATATATATATATATATATATATATATATATATATATTGTGTGTGTGTGTGTGTGTGTGTGTGTGTGTGTGGCTACTTGATTCCAAATTCATTTAGTTATCTGTGTTCAATAACAGAATAACATGCTTATCATATATATTGGTTCTTTGTATATTTTACAGGTTAAGCTGTTTATTTTACAATTTTATATTCTGTTTATGCCCTTGAAATGTATGAACTAAAAACTATTTGTAGTATTATTTATGCATCAAAGAAATGTGTTTATGTCTAAGAAATAAAAAATACAGTCCTCTGAAAACTATTTAAAAACCACCTTTTTAACAGTCTTGCATTTTTCTTTCTATAAAACTCACATTTTGCTAAGCATAAAAAAGAATACAGTGCCAAGAGAAAGGTGTGAGTATAAAGCATAGTAGTTGAAATTATTCAAAATAAATGTTCTTTTAGGGTAGAAAATGGTTATATCAGGAAAAGTGCTGTCTGCTTGCTCTGAGGCAATTCTAAACAAATTATCATATACCACATTTGTGATGTGGTCCATGAAGTTCTGAATGGCAGAATTTTTTGTAATTGGGTTATCTGTTATCAGAGAGATGAGTTTAGCCCTGTTGCCTCACCCCTTATTAAGGTTGATGCTACCCAAATGACAGAGAATATATATAAAGAATTGTTTAGATTTTTACTGAATTAATTTTGTCATTAGCAGAGTTATTTTAGAAATCTCAGAAGGTGAGAAAAAGGTATAAATCTTTACTGTACATATTTGAAGAAGGAAGAAGGAAGTGTATATAAATGAAGTATGTAGCATGGTAAGAATAAATACTGTATGAAAACCACACAATGAACCCCTTGAAAAATATTAGTCCTTGTTTCTATATATTTGTTATGATGCTTGATTGTCAGAGAAGTGCTCATTATAAAAATATAGCTATACAGTTGGACAGACATCTCATCAGGAATGGAAGTACATTTCCTTTATTTGTATTCTACTTCAACCAACTATGAAAGAAATATTGGATAAAATGAAGGTTTCAATTTGGAAAGCTCAGGGAGATATTAGAGGAACTATTAGAGAAAGGTATATAACATCATACATTCAGTAATAACAAGTACTAAAGTAAGCAACCTATAGCATTTTGAAAGCAGTGATACTTTATTTTGCATGGTAATTTTACCTGTGGTCTAATATTAAAATAAGAGAAGAGTCTATGGGTGTGGAGAGCAGAAAAAATCAGAGAAGGTATCTACCCTTGTTTTTATATACCACCTCAAAATGAAACTTTTGTGATTGTTCATATACACTTCAGTTATGTGATTATTATATAAATAATCTTGTAGTGAAATAACCCAGAGTTTAGCTGTAATAAATACTTGGAGGTAATTTGTAGCTGAGTCTCTAAATGAAAACCAGGTTGTTACACAGTTTCCATCTGAAGTTTAGGAAGAGAAGGATTTACTTTTTTATCCAGGAAGATCCTGCTTTTAAAATTATTATTAGAGTCTGCAATGATATAGGCCTGCATGATGACTTCTAGCTGTTAAAAAATATCCAGTCGAGTAACAGACCAAGACAGAAGCATGAAGGGACAAAATAGGGTATCAGCAAGACCGTAATTGATCAGCCTTGCCTAGGCTCCAATGTTTTCTGATATTCATTGACAATCATTTAAATCAGGTTTATCTTTGTGTAACTATTTCCTGTGTTCATTGATTCAAACTTCCATTTTTTCATAAGGACACATAGTTCTGGTATCTGTAGTTGCTAACTAACATCAGGTTAAAAAAAAACAGAAAGAAAAACTTTAAAAATAACAACTATATTACTATTGAATTGAATAATTGGATGTATCTCCTAGTCATGTTGATACACAAATCTTAATATAACATCAAAATTTCAAGTCAGCACATTTGAAATTTTCTATGATATTTAAAAATTGTCAATATCTAAAAAGTATCTCTCCTTACACAATGTTCTTGGATTGTACTTGTCAAATGTTTGTTGGAGTTTGCTTGTCTTGTCCCTGAAAGAAGGGACAAGTGGTATGCAGTTCACTCTACTCAAATATACTTGTAAAAATCATTTCAATTGCTGGACTATTATGACATCTTTACTTTCACATGAGCTGAGATATAACCTAAGCCGATATTTAAAATCAAAAATGGGTAAACTGAGCACAAGGGAGATACACTCCTTGTTCTTGTTTATCTGACAATGTGAGTCCTAATCTAAGATTAGAAGCTAATACAGTGATCTTTCTTTACTGCTTCTCAGATATCTATAAAGAAATGTAGTACATCATACCAAGCAAAGAATCAAACTGTGTGGCTTGGCTCTTGTACTTACATACTGAGAACATATGTGTACTGGGGCACAGAGCCCAGCAATCTGGAAAGGTCAAGCTATGCTGTTGGACAGAGAGAATCTGAATAATGCTTTTTCTGAAATCAGACATCTCAGGATTCTTGGTATGTATGGCCTATATCTTTCATCTGCTTCATATTGGGAACTCAATTTTTGTCTCTCAGAGCATGGAGTTTTGGACTGCTTATACATTTCAATGACATTGTATGTTTTGTTATCTCAGTTGACATATACACATAAATACTTTAAGACAAGAACAGCAAAGTTTATAACTTTCTTTTTTTACTGAAGACAAAATTTAATGAGGTAGGTCCCTTGTTTTAAGCTGGGACTCTACCATTCATGTCAATTAGGCTGAGCACAATTACATCCTATTCAAATAGCTATAAATCAAAGCTGCCTAAAGATTCTTTGTCTAGGTAATTATTAACTAAAAGGTAGGTACGGGGAGATCAAGCAAATTGTCAATGATTATTTAAGAGTGACAGAGCACAAGCTTGTAGCTCTTCTGGAGTTATGTGTGTTATTAGTTGCTAGGAAGAAGCAGGCTTCACAGTTTGAAAGTCCTCTTCCTTTGGCACTGACCAAAAAGATATGTGACTTCAAAGACTCTTTCAGAAATGTAGCTGAAAAGTGAATGTCAGGCGAGGTGAACAAAAAAGTCCCAGTGATTTATTTCCCTGATGATTTTACTAGATTTAATAGGGTGGCATTATTGATTTGCTTCCAATTTAATTGTAGGGAAATGTCTCAGAAACCCAAAATGATATAGCAAAATGTGAACAAGCAAATCTCAAAGATTGACATAATAAAAGACCTATTCAAATTCCTCTTCTACTCACCCTCATAGCTATTTACAGGTTCTTTACAACACATGGCTGAAAGAGGGCCATTGAAGAGTCTTCTAACAATTGAAGATCCTTCAGAAATAAAGATGAAAACACTTTGAAATTTCAAAGAAACAAGGGTTTCCCTATGATCTCATGGATCAATTTGCACATTAATGGTTTCTGAAGAACCTTTGAGGAACCAACACATAAATTTTTCTAAGTGAAGAATGTGGGTTCTAGTCATCAGGGAGTAAATATTTTGAAATCTTTAGGCCTAAGTTATGCTTTCGTAATGAAAACATCATTGCATTTATTGGAACTGTGAGAGCATGACTATAAAGGCAACTGAGTGATACTTTTGTATAGTATGATATTTAGAAGAGAATGAACATTAAATAAATGACTAAGAAATGCAAGTTCATTCAAATGTTCATTTTCAAGAGGTGAAAGACTTTTTAAAGGTAATCATGGATATTAGTTATTGTGTCAGAATAGAAAGATTTCCAGAAAATTTTGATACATTTAAATATATTTAAGTATGGAAGTAATTTTTGGCAAATTGGAAATAATGTAGAGAGACAGAGTAGGTGATATAGCACGAAGGTCTGTAAGGTTCTTTTGCTAATGCATGCTGTGAGAATGCATGCATTGGTAATCTTATACTTTTTATCATTAGAAGGAAAAAAGGAAAACAATTCTAGTAGTCATGTATTTATCCCTTTTCCTCTTCCTAGAATAATTTCATTTCTCAAAAACATATATGTAGTTTTCCCACACAACTTCCCTTTTTTATTAAATTATTTTTTATTAGATATTTTCTCCATTTACATTTCAAATGTTATCCCCTTTCCACAGTTCTTCTCTGAAAACCACTTATCCCATCTTCCTCCCTCTGCTCACTAACCCACATACTCCCACTTCCCTGTCCTGGCATTACCCAACACTGGGGCAATGAGCATTCACAGGGCCAAGGGTCTCTCTTCTCATTGAAGTCCAACAAGGCCATCCTCTGCTATATATGTGGCTGGAGCCATGGGTCCCTCCATGTGTACTCTTTGTTGGTGGTTTATACCCTGGGAGCTCTGGGAGTACTGGTTGGTTCATATTGCTGTTTCTCCTATTGGGCTGCAATTCCCTTCAGCTCCTTGGGTCCTTTCTTTAGTGCTTCCATTGGGGACTCTGTGCTCAGTCCAGTGGTTGGCTGAGAGTGTCTCCCTCTGTACTTGTTAGGCACTGGCAGGACTTCTCAGGAGACAGGTATATCAGGCTCCTGTCAGCAAGAACTTGTTGACATCCCTAATAGTGTCTAGGTGTGGTAACTCTATATGGGATGGAGCCCAAGGTAGGGCAGTCTCTGGTTGGCCTTTCCTTCAGTCTCTGCTCCATACTTTGTCTCTATCTCCTCACATGGGTGTTTTGTTCCCCCTTCAAAGAATGACCAAAGTATCCACACTTTGGTCTTCCTTCTTCTTGAGCTTAATGAGGTCTGTGATTTATAGCTTGAATATTCTTCACTTCAAGGCTAATATCCACTTATCAGTGAGTGTGTATACTCTGTGTGTACTTTTGTGATTGGGTTACCTAACTCAGGATGATATTTTCTAGTTTCTTCCATTTGCCCAAGAATTTCATGAATTCATTTTTTTAAAAAGCTGACTTATAATCCATTATATAAATGTGCACATTTTCTGTATCCATTCCTCTGTTGAGGGACATCTGGGTTCTTTCCAGCTTCTGGCTATTATAAAAATGGTTGCTATGAACATAGTAGAACATGTGTCCTTATTACGTGTTGGAGAATCATCTGGGTATATGCCCAGGAGTGGTATAGCTGGGTCCTCAGGTAGTACTATGTCCAATTTTCTGAGGAACCACCAGACTGATTTCCAGTGTACCTCTTTCTCCACATCTTGCCAGCATCTGCTTTTACCTGAGTTTTAAATCTTAGCCATTCTGACTGGTGTGAGGTAGAATCTCAGGGTTGTTTTGATTTACATTTCCCCGATGACTAAGAATGTTGAACATTCATTTAGGTGCTTCTCAGCCATTTGGTATTTCTCAGTTGAGAATTCTTTGTTTAGATCTGTACCCCATTTTTTGATAGGGTTATTTGGTTCTCTGGAGTCTAACTTCTTACGTTCTCTGTATATATTGGATATTATTCCTCTTTTAGATGTAGGATTGGTAAAGATCTTTTCCCATCTGTTGGTGGCCATTTTGTCCCATTGACAGTGTTCTTTGCCTTATAGAAACTTTGTAATTTTATGAGGTCTTGTTTGTCAATTCTTGATTTTAGAGCATAAGCTATTGGTGTTCTGTTCAGGAAAGTTTCCCCTGTGCCCATGTGTTTGAGTCTCTTCCCCACTTTCTTTTCAATTTGTTTCAGTGTATCTGGTTTTATGTGGTTGTCCTTGATCCACTTGGACTTGAGTATTGTACAAGGAGATAAGAGTGGATTCATTAGCATTTTTCTACATGATGATTGCCTGTTGTACAAGCACCACTTGTTGAAAATGCTTTCTTCATTCCACTGGATGGTTTTGTCAAAGATCAAGTGACCTTTGGTGTGTGTGGGTTCATTTCTGGGTCTTCAGTTCTATTCCATTGATCTACGTGCCTGTCACTGTACCAATATTATGAAGTTTTTTGTTTGTTTGTTTGTTTGTTTGTTTGTTTTTATGAGAATTGCTCTGGAGTACTGCCTGAGGTCAGGGATGGTGGTTCTGCCAGAAGTTCTTTTATTGTTCAGAATAGTTTTCATTATCCTGTGTTTTTTGTTATTCCATATGAATTTGCAAATTGCTCTTCCTACTCTATGAAGAACTGAGTGGGAATTTTGATAGGAATTGCATTGAAACTGTAGTTTGCAATCAGAAAGATGGACATTTTTACTATGTTATGGTTTACTTTAAGGATTGCTATTTTAACCCTGCCAATCCATGAGCATGGGAGATCTATCCATCTTCTGAGATCTTTGATATCTTTCTTCAGAGGCTTGAAGTTCCTGTCATACAGATATTTCACTTGCTTAGTTAGAATCACACCAAGGTATTTTTATAGTATTTGTAACTATTGTGAAGGGTGTTGTTTCCATAATTTCTTTCTCAGCCTGTTTATCCTTTAAGTAGAAGAAGGCAACTTATTTGTTTGAATTAATTTTATACGCAGCCACATTGATGACATTGTTTATCAGGTTTAGGAGTTCTCTGGTGGAACTTTTGGGATCACCTAAGTATACTATCATATCTGCAAATAATGATAGTTTGACTTCTTACTTTCCAATTTGTATCCCTTTGACCTCCTTTAGTTGTCTAATTGCTCCAGCTAGGACTTCAAGTAGTGTATTTTATAGGTATGGAGAGAATGGGCAGCCTTGTCTAATCCCTGATTTTAGTGGGATTGCTTCCAGTTTCTCTCCATTTAGTTTGATGTTGGCTACTGGTTTGCCATATATTGCTTTTACTGTGTTTAGGTATGGACCTTGAATTCTTGATCTTTCCACAACTTTTATCATGAAGGGGTGTTGGATTTTGTTAAATGTTTTCTCAGCATCTAATGAAATGGTCATTGTTTTTCTTTGAGTTTGTTTATATAGTGGATTACTTTGATGGATTTCCATATATTGAACAATTCCTGCATCCCTGGGATGAAGCCTTCTTGATCATGGTGGATGTTCATTTTTATGTATTATTGAATTTGGTTTGCAAGAATTTTATTGAGTGTTTTTGCACTGATATTCATAAGGGAAATTGTTCTGAAGTCTCTTTCCTTGTTGGGTCTTGTGTGGTTTAGTTATCAGAGAAATTGTGGCTTCATAGAATGAATTTAGTATTGTTCCTTGCGTTTCTATTTTGTGGAATAGTTAGAAGAGTATTGATTGTTATTAGATCTTCTTTGAAGGTCTGATAGAAGTCTGCACTAAACCCATCTGGGCCTGAGCTTTTATGGCTGGGAGGTTATTAATGAGTGCTTCTATTTATATAGGGGTTATGGGACTGTTTAGATCATTTATCTGATCCTGATTTAAGTTTGGTACCAGGTATCTATCTAGAAACTTTTCCATTTCATCCAGATTCTCCAGTTGTGTGGAGTGTAGGCTTTAGTAGTGTAATCTGATGAATTTTTTTGAATTTCCTCAGTTTCTCTTGTTATATCTCCCTTTTCATTTCTGATTTTGTTAATTTGGATATTGTCTCTGCGCCCTCTTGTTAGTCTGGCTAAGGGTTTATGTATGTTGCTGATTTTCTCAAAGAATAAGCTCCTGGGTTTCTTGATTCTTTATATAGTTCTTTTTGTTTCTACTTGGTTCATTTCAGCCCCAAATTTCATTATTCCCTGTTGTGTACTCCTCTTGGGTGTATTTGCTTCCTTTTGTTCTAGAGCTTTCAGATATGCTGTCAAGCTTCTATTGTATGCTTTCCCCAATTACTTTTTGAAGGCACTTAGAGCTATGAGTTTTCCTTTTAGCACTGCTTTCATTGTGTCCCATAGGTTTGGGTATGTTGTGGCTTCATTTTCATTGAATTCTAAAGTATTTAATTTCTTTCTTTATTTCTTCCTTGACCAAGTTTCACTCCTTGTGTTGGTGTGTTCCATCTATTATCCTTCTTAGGGGCTGGATTGTAGAAAGATAGTGTGTTAATTTTGTTTTGTCATGGAATATCTTTGTTTTTACATCTATGGTAATTGAGAATTTTGCTGGGTATAGTAGCCAGGGCTGGCCTTTGTATTCTCTTAGGGTCTGTATGACATCTGCCTAGGATATTCTGGCTTTTCTGATCCCTTGTGGGAAGTCCATTGTGATTTTGATAGGTCTGCCTTCATATGTTACTTGGCCTTTTTCCCTTACTGCTTTTAATATTCTTTCTTTGTTTTGTGCATTTGATGTTTTGACTATTACATGATGTGAGGAATTACTTTTCTGGTCCAATCTATTTGGAGTTCTGTAGGCCTCTTGTATATTTATGGGCATCTCTTTTGTTAGGTTATGGAAGTTTATTTATTTTTTTATAATTTTGTATAAGATATTTATTGGTCCTTTTACTTGGAAATCTTCACTCTCTTCTATACCTATTATTCTTAGTTTTGTTCTTCTCATTGTGTCCTGGATTTACTGAATGCTTTGTGTTAGGACCTTTTTGCATTTTGCATTTTCTTTGACTTTTGTGTCAATGTTTTCTATGGTATCTTCTGCACATGAGATTATTTCTTCTATCTCTTGTATTCTGTTGGCGATGTTTGCTTCTATGTCTCCTGACTTCTTTCCAAGGTTTTCTATTTCCTAAGTTGTCTCCCCCTTCATGATTTCTTTATTGTTTCTATTTCCATTTTTAGATCCTGAATTGTCTTGTTTAATTCCTTCATCCGTTTGCTTTTGTTTTCCTGTAAAATTCTTTTAAAAATTTAAAAATGTAAAATTCTTTTTTTTAAATTTATTTTCTATATTCTTTTTTTACATTCCAAAGGCTTTCCCCTTTCCCAGTTCCCCCCTCACTATGTGTCCCATAAGTCCTCCCCCCACCCAACCCCCGCACATTCCCCAATCACCCCCCCAACCCTTTCTCTGTTCTGGTACTCTCCTGCAATACTGGAACCAGTCATTTCTGGACCAGTGTTCCCTCATTCCTTCTTCTTGGGAATCTTTTGATTTGCTAATTATGCCTTGAGTATTCAGAGCTTCTGGGCTCACTAATATCCTATCAGTGATTGCATTTCATGTGTATTCTTTTGTGATTGGGTTACTCACTTAAGATGATATTTTCCAGATCCAACCATTTGCCTACAAATTGCATGAATTCATTATTTTTAATTGCTGAGTAGTATTCCATTGTATAAATATACCACATTTTCTGTATCCATTCCTCCTTTGAGGGACATCTGGGCTCCTTCCAACTTCTGGCTATTATAAATAAGGCTGCTATGAACATAGTGGAGCATGTGTCTATTGCATGCAGGGGAATCCTCTGGGTATATGCCCAGGAGTGGTATGCCAGGGTCCTCTGGAAGTGTCATGCCCAATTTTCTGAGGAACCACCAGACTGATTTCCAGAGCGGTTGTACCATCTTGCAATTCCACCAACAGTGGAGGACTGTTCCTCCTTCTCCATATCAACTTACTACATGTCAGTCTAAATGTCAAAATTAAGATCACTATCCTTTCGGGGGGAGTTGTAATGAAGTGAGTTTGTCTTAAATAATTAAATTATTTAACTATATTTAATAATTTGAAAGACTTTGGTCATTTTTAATGTTTCCCTGTATCTATCCTTTAGTAACCAGTCTCTTAAGAGTCCTAAATATGCCAAAGATAGGAAACTCTCCAGTTTACCATCACAGCTTTTTCAATATTTAGTTTATTTAAAGCAATCTCAATAAGGGATGTAGCTCAACTAAAACAATTACATGTATTATTTAATAAATGTTTTGGTGATTCTTTCTGCTGAATAGATGCAACCTTGCTCTACCTCTAATGCCTGCAGTGTTCCAAATATGTAAACATTCTTTGAAGGCAAACAGGGGTATTTTATAATATTTAACTTGATTGGGCTGGAGAGATGGTCCAGTTGTTAATAGCATTTTTTTTCTCTTCAGAGAACTTGCATTCCATTCTGAGCATCCATATATTATCTCATGACTACCTTTACCTATAGAGAATCTGACACATCTTCTGGCCTTTGTAGGCAGAAGACATGAATATGGTGTGAAACATACATGCAAGGAAAATACTCATACACTTAAAAATAAATTAAAAAAATATCTTGTCTCTGCATCCTCAGAGACCATACTTGTCAACCTCTCAATCACTCACATAAGTGTTTATAGTGGACACTATAAGAGATAATATAGGGGAAGGACATATGCCTTGATGTAACAACTAGTATACAAAAAAATCTCTATGCATACCTGTTAAAGAAGTATATCCATATCTGGCTTGCCTCACCATATAACTAATATACTACGTGGATGATAAATGATCATGTTTCACACACATTTTAAATTATTAAGTCCAATTCACTTTAGACACAAAAAACACAAACATTTTTCTTGTCAATGACCAAATTAAAATATCTTGAAAATGCTTTCAATAATAATGTAGGTAAACTGATGTTCTAGAATCTCATTTTATAAATGTTGGTTGATAGGCCAGGAGTATAAGCCTCATCCATGTGCTTTTGAAAATATAGAATCTCAAGCATCACCTGGTGACTGCAGGGTTCTATCTCACAAGGTTCACATGTGTTTCCTAAGTACATCAGAACTTAAAAAGCAATGTCATGAAGTTCTGGCACCTACATTTATACTGATGTTTTCCAAAGAACACTGAAAATATTCCAATGAGGATCAGTGTATTATTTCCTAACAGTCCCATATACAGAATTATATTTGGAAAAAGGAAAGAAATGTTGGTAAAAGACTGTCATAGGTATAAGCGCTGAGTTTGTGGAATGATTACTAAGTTTAGGTCAAGGACAACTGATGCTCAATTCTGGCTCTTTTACTATCTGAGCAAACTACACCAAAGTGTTTTATCTTTGGAATTCATTTTTATTTTCAAAACTGAGTTACTATTACCTGTATTATACTTTTGTTAAAGAATAAACTAAACGAGATGAAATTTGATCTCAGAATCAGCCACTCCAATATTAATTTCTCCACTATGGTTAATGTTTATTGCCTCAAATGTAGTGGACACATTGAAAGCAACTATGTTACTACCTTTACCTGTACCTGTAGGGGAATCTGACACCCTATTCTGGCCTATGGAGGCACAAGACATGAATATGGTTTCAAGATGTTCATTCATGAAATATACCCATACACATAAAAAAAAGTTAAAAAATATGTCTTGACTGTGGTTACTCAGAGAACATTTACTTACATTTCCTCAATATCTGCCCTTTAATTCTCATCACAAATTTATTATTATTTATTCTGACAGGAGTTAATCACTGGAAAGTCTTGATAATAAAGAATAGATGAAATGATTCTGACAAATCAATTGGTTTTCAGAATATTACTGTAGGTGAAACGATTTTTTTCAGGACTCACTATGATTAGAGGATTCTGAGTAAGTTTAGAGGTCTTTTATGGCCATCTGTCAATGTATATAGAATATAGAATTCTGAGCCAATACTGTACAAAATAAGTTGTCCAGAAGGTACTGCTCATTTGAACAGCCTGACTATGACTCCGTTTTTAATCAATATAACCAATAAGTAAGTTTATTTTTATTTACCCAAATCTCATTATCAGCATTATTGTTTTATTTTGGAAAATGTGTCCCAATTTGTATAATTATATGATATGGCTACCTATAAGCAGGGAACTAGGAGAGTAAAAGCTAAACATCCAAGTACACAAGAAATTCTGTACTTGCTTCCGTGTTTTGCCTAAGTAGTTAGCTAATAAGTTGTCTTTTATACTTAACTATATACATTTCCTTGATGGTCACAGTTTTATAATGAGCCTCATATTTCTATTGGCATTCAGTATTTTATATTTTGTCACCTACCTTACTTTCCCTGCACTATGTAAATTGGAACTGTGTATGTCAGACTGTTTTGCTAGCTGAGATCCATATAGATCCTGATCACAAAATAAGGTATATGTATGTGTGATGTTTGGAAGGCAGAAGACAAAATTCATTTTGCATCTAGAAAGTAGGCTTAGGATTATTATTACGTACTTTTTATCCCCCTGCTGCCTCTGCCTTTACCAACCATTTCATCTGCTTTAAGGTAATTGGCAATGATTTCACATAGATCCCTGACCTTAGGCAGCAGTATCTCTGTAAGCCTCTCTATGTGAAGATGAAAGCTAGAGGCAACCAGTCGGACTATAGTCCCTTTTATCCCTTCCAGTGCTTTGTTGTTACTGTTCCTTTGTTTGTTGTTGATATTCTGACAGAAACATTGAGCTGTAATTGGCATAATTAACTGCATATATTTAACATGTCATTTATAACTTTTTCCCCTCTTTTGCAACCACCCACATATCCAGGAAGCTAATCATCTGCTTTTTGTCATTATAGATTAGGTTTCATGAGCAAGTACCATAAATATGTAATTATACTTTACTCTTCTGGCTTCTTTCAGTTACCATGATATTTTTTTTTGAGATTCATTTCTTTTTGGAAACTATTATTTGTCAAGATTCTCCATAAAGAAAAACAAATATCTTAGATATATTATTGTGGAAGGAAGTTTGTTTGGTGCTTAATCTTTACTTTTATGGTATTGTCTACCTGCAGATCCTTATGTTTGGCATCACAGCCATACATAATCATACCTTGCCCCCTTCTTAAAAATCTATCTTTCCCTTTCCTCACAAATGTAGTCTGTATATTTCAAATTCAATTTATTGATTTATTTTTGAGAAAAGGTCTCACTCCATAGCTCTAGCTGTCCTGGAACTTATTATGGAGGCAATTCATTAAGTTAAATGACTCATGAGATTATAGTAGATAAGATGTCCTAAACTTGGTGAAGCTGACATATAAAATTAGCTATGACCATGTTGTCTTATTACCTGTACTATTGTATAATATTTTATTGTATGACATTACAAATATCTGCTCATCTAAATACTAATTGGTTAAAATTTGATTACATTATTTTTAGTAACTGAATTTTATTCATAAAACCAATGTGGATATTTTCATATAGGTCTTTGTATAATTGCATTCATTACCATTAAACATATAAAATGCACTGGCTGGGTCATATGGGACTTTTGCTCAATCTTAAAGCAAACAAATGAAACAAGCAAACACCTAGCAAGCAGTTTACCAAAGTGATTTTAACTCTGTGTTTATCATTACATATGAATTCAAGTTTTTCACATCTTTGACATTTATTTATTTTAAGTCATCTATGGTGCAGGGATATGGGAGAGAGGAGGAGGTAGAGAAGAGATAGTAAAACCCTATTGCTAAACATATCACTTGTAGGACATAGAAGAAAACTCAAACTTTAACTATCTGTTGGCAAGATTTCATAGCACAGAAAGGTAGAAGCAGACTACTGGAAAAAGAAGATAGCAATGGTTGTAGTAAGTGCTGGACTATACATGCTAAGTGACCAACCTACCAGGTAAGATGTGTTTGCTGGTGCAATAGTGTTATGATGGTTGTGGGGTAATCAACTGTTTCTAATTAGATTTGAGAGCTGATCTACAAAAGTGATTTCATACCTTGTACTATATGTACCTCTGAACAAAACCCCATGCTTATGAAGGTGACAAGCCAGAGAGAGAAATCTACAGGCTTTATATTGTTAAATGGTTGTGTCTTTAAACTGCCTTCTAAATTAAATTTTTTATATGTATATATTTGTATTAATGTTTATATTTATGCTCATAGATGTGTGCTGCTCTTAACTTTCATGAGGGAAACTTCTTTCTTGCAGTGGACAGTGGTTAAAGCAGAGACTTGTTAACTAGTTAGAGTCATGAGAAATAGTGACTGTATGTGCTCAATTGTAAATGCGTCATCTATACCAATCTATTTAATTGATGAATAAGCTCAAGAAAAATTGGGAAGCAGCTAGAAAGAATGAGGAGTCCTGTGAAATGATGTGCTCCGTACATAACATGGTTGTTATAGGCATTTATTCACAGCAGCTCTGATTATTTACACAAAATCAAGCCAGTTAAGGTGGCACTAATTGGACTTGGTGGGTCATTAATGTAAAACAGAAAGCATGAATGTCAGAAGTAGACTGACTTGTGGGGTCAAGTACAAACTGGAGGAATATAGTGATTAGCAGTTATGATTAAAATATATTGTATACATATCTGAAATTCTCAAAGAATAAAAATGTTCACTTCTTAGTGCTGCAGAGATAGCTCAGCCATTAAGAGCACTGACTGCTCTTCCAGAGGTCATGAGTTCAATTCCCAGCAACCACATGGTGGCTCACAACCATCTGTAATGGAATATGATGCCCTCTTCCGATGTGTCTGAAGAAAACAACAGTGTACTCTTATACATTAAAATAAATAAATCTTTAAAAAAGTAACTTCTCCATCCCAATTTAAATATCTCTATATTAGCTTATACAGATTTAAAAATAGGACACAAATAATAGTATGTAATGGTGAAAAGTTTTAGAGTAGAAAATGCTTTGGAAAAAAACATTTTTCTCTTTCTGAGGGAATTCTAGAGTTGAATCTGCAGAGATAAAGAGAGTTGCAATGTCATTTTGGGAACAATCTTCAAAGGATGTAAAGGAAAGCTCACTTTTTTATAACCTGTAATAGTACCTTTTCCTTTAAGATTCTCCACGGAGATTGCACTTTGTGATGTAGGAGACTCATAATGGTCCTGCTAAAAGTCTCTGCTCTATAGAGATGTCAGAAGTAGTGCTTTGTGATGTCTTTGGTTCCCTAAGACATTATTGGCTAGAGTGAACAAGTTGCTCACCAATAAAATTGAAGGACTTGGATTTTCACTTTTCTGAGAATGAGTATATAGGTGTGTCAGGAGCTCCTGGGCAGTTCAGTTCTTGGTTTCATCATGACTAAGGTGCCTAGAAAATCACTGAAGCAAAACAGGGCTAAGGTAACATTGACTAAAAGGAGGAAGAAGCAGAAGCCATTTATTCCATTGAGATGTCGATTATATTTCAAGGTAGGATGATAGTAATTAGTCTTCTCCATTAATTTTACCCCAATTGCTGCATTATCATTGTATGAATTTATATTTTTTTTGAAGTCTGCATTCAAATCAAGTCTTTAAACTTTTTCTGTAACTAACATCTTTCTGGACTTCCCTTGTTGTCCTTCCAGGTACCAAGGGCAAGAATCAAGACAAAAGGATTTGTAGGGTGTACAAGGAAAAAAGTTCAAACATATAATGTTCATCAAAAAAAGCGTAAAAGAGCAATAAGGCCAACAATATATGTTTGTTATCATATGTTAAGTAGGAAATGGAAAGAAAGGAGGGAAAGAAGACAAAATCAAAGACAGTATCAGTCCAAGAAAAGGAGTCAACTTAAGAGAAGATGTCAAAATAAGAAACAAAATAAAAATAAGACCCATATTTAGCTATCTTCAGAATAAATAAAGCCCTGGATGAGTTCATCACTTTAAATGAAGATCAACATAACAAAAAGATAAGAGAACTTGCAAACATTTGTAGCATTTCCTGGAGTCTGAAAAATGGTCTACTATAAAAAGATTGAACCATATATCAACAGGGCATGATGATGATGGTGATGAAAATAAAATGAAGTTCTAGGAAGGTAATATTTATGTTTCTGTGGATTCTGTGAAGGTGGGAAGAGATAGAAGGGAAAATGCTGGTACTTGAGAATGGAAGCTGTTAAATGGGTAGTTTCTGAGACAGATCTTGAGACAAACAATAATTAAACAAGATACTAATTTCTAAAAGTACATTTCCTTCTATGACAGTCTACATCTGAAACCAAAAGAAAAGAAGGTGGTGCAACTGACATATGAACATAGGGTTGGACATGACATCAGAGTCTGCATTGCAGATGGAAGAATATTGGTGTGTGCCTCGACAAGGCAAGGATAATATTGATGTTTGTGCATGACATGACTGGTTTAAGGAACACATCTCCTTTTAAATGAGGATGCAAAATGTTTCGATTATTTCATCTTTACACAGGTATCATATACATTGCTTATATTTGCCTTCCATTACCTTCTCTGTTCACTCTTCTCCCATTAGTCCTCTTCTTTTATTGTCCTTGTTATGTTTTGAATCTACAATGTTCCCCATAGACTAATGCCTCTAACTCATTCATGCCATTCCTATCAATATGGATAGTAGTTATTAAAAATTTTCTTCCCATAAATTGCTTCTGTGAGGTATTTTGTGAAAGTGATGCATAAAAGTATCTAATATAGTCCTTCTCTTTCAAGTAATTCACATGCATATATCCTAGATTCTCTCTCTTTTTCCAACTAATATAAAGCAAAATCACAAACAATTATAATAAAAAAGGGCAAAATGTAGATCTAGTGTAGTTACAGCTCGAAAACATAAAAATGGCAAATAGGTACATGAAACCTGGTCAGCATCATTAATAATTATGGAAATGCAGTCCAAAAATTCCTAATGGTTATACTATTGGAGGTTGACAGCTGTTTGCTGCATTCTTTTCTTAGTTTCTGGTGAGAAGTCTGCTGACATTTTAACTTGCCAAATTTTTGTATACAATATGACTTCTTTTCCTTTCACTTTTCTCTTGTGAAATACAGTCTTGCTATGTAGGCTTGGATGATTTTGGTACATATTATAGAGTCTAAGTTGAACCCTAGGTCACAGAAATCCTCCTGACTCAGCGTCCAAATTGCTAGAATTAAAGTCAAAAGCCATTACACCCACTTCAGTATGACTTTTAAACATGTTCTTCTAATATTCTTATTTTCTATTCCATTGAATGTAGTATTACTTTTTAATGCCCACTTTAAAGGCTTTGAACACATTGGTTAGTTTTTGCTTTAGAGTATTTTTCATGATACTTCCTTTGAAAGTGACTAATATACCTTATAATGTTCAATAATATTATTTTAAAGAATCACAGCTTTATCATGTTACAAATCTCCTTTCCATCTATTTTAATATAGGTACTCAAAATAATTTATTAACAGCTGTTTGATTTGAATTTCATTTCTCCAGTTTTTCATTTTGCTTCATTCTAGATGTTTTTCTCTTTGTTTATTGGTTCACTAATATTTTAATCATTAATATTTAATCAGCTGTTGATGGCATCCAGTTTATCTTCACCCAACTGTATTTTTATCTTTACAAATTACTTTTGAGTATTTTTATACCTTCATACTTATTATGTCAAATTTTTTCAGAGTTTTGTGCATGAAATACATGTTTTTAAATTATTGCACATTGTAACAAATATTTTTTCAGTCAGTTAAATTATTTAATCTTTAACACTCATCCATTAATTATTTTTCTGAATATGGGATATAAATCACAGAATGATTTTAATAATTAAATATTAGTTGGATTTAATGTTAGAGCTCATTAAAATGGAAATGCAATAATTTTTCAGAGTGTTATTGTAGTGATAATTTATAGACATATTATAGAGAATAATGGTGTTATTTCTAAATAAGTAAGTGGATAAATTATAAAAACTGAAGAATTTAAGCAAAGGAATATTGCCATTCAGACAAATAATCACATATTATTTCATCAGCAAGTTCCATAGTTGAAGTTTGGAGTTGCCTTGTGTTTAGAACACTTTTAAAAATAACTAGAAAATTGTAGAATCAATCATAAAATGAAGTTATTTTAAAACTTGAATTTAACTTACAACTGCTATAAAATACATGAGTTCTGCAAGGGAAAAATAAACTAACATCCCCATTATTTTATACAAAACCTTTATAATTAATTTTTTTCTCTAACCAAGAGCAATCGAAACGTGTGTGTATATCTTCATGTGTGTGTGGTGTTTTCATGTTTTTTATTTTATTTTTCTTGAATATATTCTTCAATTACATTTCAAATGTTATACATTTTCCTTGTTTCCCCCTCCCAGAAAACTCCCACCCTATTCTCCCACTTCCTGCCTCCAAGAACATGCCCTTCCACCCAACCCACTCCCACCTACACCCCCTCCATTTCCTCACTCTGGGGCATCTATCGAGCCTTCATAGGACCAAAGACCTCTCCTCCCACTGATGCCTGAAAAGGCATTCTTCTCCTACACTTTTGGCTGGAACCATGTGTTTCCCTTGGTTAATGGCTTAGTCCCTGGGAGCCCTGGCACATCTGGATGGCCAGAATCAACATTCTTCCCATAAGGTTTCAAACCCGTTCAGCTCCTCCAGTCTTCCCTCCAACTCCTCCATTGGGGACCCTGAACACATTCCCATGGTTGGCTGCTAGCATCTGCCTCTGTATCTGTAAGGCTCTGGAAGGACCCCTTCAGAGGCAACAATAACAGGCTTATTTCTACACGCACTTCTTGTCATCTACAATAGTGTCAAGGTTTGGTGACTATTTTTTTTGTCTTTTTTCCCCCACTGGATGTTTTTAGCTCCTTTGTTAAATATTAAGTGACCACAGGTGTGTGGGTTCATTTCTGGGTCTTCAATTCTATTCCATTGATGTTCCTGCCTGTCTCTGTACCATTACCATCCAGTTTTTTTCCCCCACTATTGCTCTGTAGTAGAGCTTGAGGTCAGGGATGGTGATTCCCCCAGGAGATCTTTTGTTGTGGAGAATAGTTTTCACTATCATGGGTTTTTTTTGTTATTCCAAATGAATTTGCAGATTGTTCTTTCTAGCTCTATGAAGAATTAATTTGTTATTTTGATGAGGGTTGCATTGAATCTGTAGATTGCTTTAGGCAAGATGGGTATTTGTATTATATTAATCCTGTCATTCCATGAGCATGAGAGATCTTTCCATCTTCTGAGATGGTCTTCGATTTCTTTCTTCAGATGCTTGAAGTTCTTTTCATACAGATCTTTCACTTGCTTGGTTAGAGTCACACCAAGGTATGTAATATTATTTTTAAGTATTATGAAGGGTGCCATTTCCCTAATTTCTTTCTCAGCATATTTATTCTTTGAGTAGAGGAAGGCTACTGATTTGTTTGATTTAATTTTATATCCAGCCACTTTGCTGAAGTTGTTGATCAGCTTTAGAAGTTCTCTGGTGGAATTATTGGGGACGCATAAGTAAGCTATCATATCGTCTGCAAATAGTGATATTTTGACTTTTCCTTTCCAATTTTCTATTCCTTTGTTCTCCTTTTGTTGTCTAATTGCTCTACCTAGGAATTCAAGTACTATATTGAATAGATAGGGAGAGAGTGGGCTGTCTTGTCTGGTCCCTGATTTTAGTGGGATTGTTTCAAGTTTATTTCCATTTAGTTTGATGTTGGCTACCCATTTGCTGTATATTGCTTTCACTATGTTTAGGTATGGGCCTTGAATTCCTCATCTTTCCAAGACTTTTATCATGAAGGGATGCTGAATTTTGTCAAAAGCTTTTTCAACATTTACTGAAATGACCATGTGTTTTTTCTTTGATTTTTTTTTTTTATGTAGTGGATTACATTGGTGGATTTCTGTATATTGAACAATCCCTGCATCCCTGGGATGAAGCCTACTTGATCGTGGCAAATTATCATTTTGATGCATTCTTGGATCCAGTTGGCCAGAATTTTGGTGAGAATTTTTGCATCAATGTTCATAAGGGAAATTGGTCTGAAGTTCTCTTTCCTTGTTTGGTCTTTGCTTGGTTTAGGTATAATCATTATTGTGGCTTTACAGAATGAATTGGGTAGTGTTCTTTGTGTTTCTATTTTGTGGAATTGTTTGAAGAGTATCTATATTAACTATTATTTGAAGATCCGGTAGAATTCCCCACTAAACCATCTTGTCCTGGGCTTTTTTTTTGGGGGGGGGAGGGGGGAGAGTCTATTAATAACTACTATTTCCTCAACACTCCAGGGACAATTTAGATGGTTTCTCTAATCCTGTTTTAACATTGGCACCTGGTACATGTCTAGAAAATTGTCCATTTTATCCAGATTTCCCAATTTTGTTGAGTATAAGTTCTTGAAGTAGGATCTGATGATTTTTTTGAATTTCCAGTTTCTGTTGTTATGTCTCCCTTTTCATTTCTGATTTTATTGATTTAGGTAGTGCCTCTGTACCCTCTGGTTAGTCTGGCTAAGGGTTTATCTTGTTGATTTTCTCAAAGAACCAGTTCTGGGTTTTGTTGATTCTTTTATATAGTTCTTTTTGTATCTATTTGGTTGATTTCAGCCCTGAGTTTGATAATTTCCTGTCGTCTCCTCCTCTTGGGTGCTTTTGCTTTCAGGTGTGTTGTCAAGCTGCTAGTGTATGGTCTCTCCGTTTTCTTTTTGGAAACACATAGAGCTATGAGTTTTCCTCTTAGCACTGCTTTCATTGTGTCCCATAAGTTTTGGTATGATGTGTCCTCATTTTCGTAAATTCTAAAAAGTTTTTAATTTCTTTCTTTATTTCTTCCTTGACCAAGCTATCATTGAGTAGAGCATTGTTTAATGTACATGCCAATGTGTGTTTTTCGTTGCTTTTGTTTGAACTTAAGAGCAGCCTTAGTCCATGATGATCTGATAGGGTACATGGAATTATTTTGATATTCCTGTATCTGTTGAGGCCTGTTTTGTGACCAATTATATGGTCACTTTTAGAGAAGGTACCATGAGGTGCTGAGAAGAAGTTATATACTTTTTGCTTTAGGATGGAGTGTTCTATAAATATATGTTAGATCCATTTGGTCCATAACTTCAGTTATTTTCACTGTGTCTCTTTTCAGTTTCTGTTCCATGTTTTGTCCATTGCTGAGAGTGGGGTGTTGAAATCTCCCACTATTATTGTGTAGGGTATAATATGTGCTTTGAGCTTTAGTAAAGTTTCTTTTATGAATGTGTGTGCCTTGCATTTGGAGCATCCATAGTCAGAATTGATAGTTCATCTTGGTAGACTTTTCCTTTGACCAGTATGAAGTGTCCCTCCTTATCTTTTTTGACAACTTTTGGTTGAAAGTCAATTTTATCTGATATAATAATGGCCACTCCAGCTTGTTTCTTGGGACAATTTGCTTGGAAAATTGTTTTCTAACCTTTGACTCTGAGGTAGTAACTGTCTTTGTCACTGAGGTGTGTTTCTTGTATGCAGCAAAATGTTGGGTCCTGTTTATGTATCCAGTCTGTTAATCTATGTCTATCTTTTTATTGGGGAATTGAGACCATTTAATATTTAATATTTAAGATATATTAAGGAAAAGTGATTGTTACTTCCTGATATTTTTGTTGTTAGAGGTGGAATTATTTTTGTGTTGCTATCTTCTTTTTGGTTTGTTGAATGATTACCTTCTTGCTTTTTCTAGGGTGTAGTTTTACTCCTTATGTTGGCATTTTCTATCTCATATCCTGTGTGGAACTGGATTTGTGGAAATATATTGTGTAAATTTGGTTTTTGTCATGGAATATCTTGTTTTCTCCATCTATGGTAATAGAAATTTTTGCTGTGTATAGTAGCCTGGGCTGACATTTATGTTCTCTTAGTGTCTGTATGACATCTGCCCAGGATCGTCTAGCTTTCATAGTTTTTGGTGAGACATCTCTTGGAATTCTCATAGATCTGCCTTTATATGTTACTTGACCTTTTTCCCTTACTGCTTTTAATATTCTTTCTTTGTTTAGTGCATTTAGTGTTTTGATTATTATGTGATGGGTTAATATCTGTTCTGGTCTCTTTGGAGTTCTGAAGGATTCTTGTATGTTCATGGGCATCTGCTTCTTAGGTTAGGGAAGTTTTCTTTTATAATTTTGTTGAAGATGTTTATGGCCCATTAATTTGTAAATCTTAGCTCTCTTTTATACCTATAATCCTTAGATTTGGTCTTCTTATTGTTTGCTGGATTTCCTCAATGTTTTGGGTTACAAGATTTTTGCATTTTGTATTTTCTTTGACTGTTGAGTCAATGTTTTCTATGGAATCTTTGGCACGTGAGGTTCTTTCTTCTATCTCCTGTATTCTGTTGTTGATGCTTACATCTATGACTCCTGATTTCTTTCCAAGGTTTTCTATCTCCAGAGTTGTCTCCCTTTGTGATTTCAGTATTCTTTCTACTTCCATTTTTAGATCCTGGATGGTTTTGTTCAGTTCCTTCACTTATTTGTTTGTATTTTCCTGAAATTCTTTAAGAGAATTTTGTGTTTCCTCTTTAAAGGGATTCTACCTGTTTACCCATGTTCTCCTGTATTTCCTTAAGGGATTTTTGTGTTTTGTCTTTAATGGCTTCTACCTGTTGACCCATGTTCTCCTGTATTACTTTAAGGGAAACATATCCTTCTTCCTGTCCTCTATCACTATCATGAGATGTAATTTTAAATTCTGTTCTTGCTTTTCTGGTGTGTTTGGGTATCCAGGATTTGCTGTTGTAGGAGAACTCGGTTCAGATGGTGCCATGTTGCCTTGGTTTCTGTTGGTAATTTTCTTGTGTTTGCCTTTTGCCATCCAATTATCTCTGGTGTTGGCTGATATTACTATCTCTGACTATGGCTGTGTCCCCCAAGCCTGTGTATCTGTACTCCTAGAATTCCTGTTCTCGTTGTGCACACAGGTATGTAGGTACTACTAAGAGACCAGCTATCCTTTGCACTCAGGCCTCTCTGCCCTTCAAATTTTCTGAGTGTGGCTGGTTCCCAAATGCCCTGATTGCATATGGTTCTCTAGGAAGTATCAGGAGATGGTGTCTTCACTGTGGCAGACCTGGCAAGAGTCTGCCCCAGTAGAAAGGGCAGGCTGCAGTATAAGGGGCAGAAGGAACAGAAGGGGAGTGGTATTTGAGAGGGCAGGGATTTGGTGGTTGCTGGATAGCAAGTCCCTCAGGACCCCCAACAGCAGCTCTGGACCTCCAGAGGTGGGAAAAGGTTCTTACTAAATGCCTTGAGTGTGGCTGATTCTGTAGGAAGTATCACAAGATGGTGTCTTCATTGTGGCATACCTGGCAGGGGGTCTGCCCCAGCAGAAAGGGCAGGCAGCAGTGTGTGTGTGTGTGTGTGTGTGTGTGTGTGTCTTTTACAAGCATTCTTTATAATTGTGATCTTTATTTGTAATTTTCTGTTATAATACATTACAATAATGTTATATATTCCTTATATTACATAGAAAAATAGCCTGTGGGTTCATTTCTGGGTATCTACAGAGAGTTAAGAAATAATGATGAGGAACAGCTTTTCTAAAACAGTTCAATTATTTTAAGACAGCACAGGCAGCATCATTTTGAATGTTATTTTCTTTTTACAAATAATTTTTAAACAATTACAGGTGTTTTGATCGACCAAAATGATAATATTTAATAAGAAAATCCCTGTACATAAAAGTAAGCTAATAAGCAATAATATCACATTTCCTCTGAAGCTATAGAGTAATATTACACACATTCCATGAGTTCAGAATTTGGGAGTGTTTGCTACTCAGAATTATAAAAGCAGAGCTGATTGTGGCATTTTTCCCTATGTAGCAGTAATTACATTGTTACCACTTTCCATCTAGGTGCATTTCATAAGTTGGAAAATTGTGTTTTTAAAATATGATTATAGTAAAATGTTAAATCACAGAAAATATGTTTATTAAATATGTGTTTAAGAACTTGGCATAATATTTATTTTATATGTAAAGTAAAAAAATTTAAGAGTAAGGATTACTTCTGAAAATATATGACCAGAGTGTTATGTGAAGAGTTTAATTTTACACAAAACTTCACTACCTTTTTATGATTTATACACACACGCGCATGTGCGCGCGCGTGCGCGCGCGCGCGTGCACACACACACACACACACACACACATATATATATATATATTAAACATAACTCATAGCCTTTCAAGAGAACTCTCTGCATAGTCAGATTTATGAAAGAAATAAGACAACTACAGTGGAAAACATCTATTTATTGCTTAGAAAGGATCAGATGTGTATCTTACCAGAGTTTTTAATCATCAAATTATCACCAGATGAATGACAATTTATATTTTATTGAGTGTTTCAGAGTCCTTGGAGATGGAGTTTCAAGAGATCATGAACTACTCTATGTAGTTGCTAATAACCGAACTTGTGTCTTCTGCAAGAATAATACACATTCTTACCCACTGAGCCAACTCTTTTGTCCTCTAGTTCTTGCTTATATGACTAATAAAAATGAAATAAAACAAATGTTCTTTTTATAGTTGTACCAAATCAAACAGTATTAGTTGACTTATGTTAAAAACACAATTCTAGCTTTACTTTAAACCTCATTAGCAATCCCAAATGACTAAGAACTGATGGGCAATAAGATGGGGATTTAACTACTTCAACACTCCATAAAGTGCAATTTCCCAAAGGAAGAAGTTATTTGAATACTTTACCCAGTCTTTAGGTTACATGAAATAGGGAATTATAATACTTCAGGAGATACATCTAGATCTCATACTTTCCTTAGGCAAGTAACTGCAGGAAAAATATCTAAATTATTCCAATAACATAGTTTAGAAATAGACAGAAATGTGCTTCTTATTTAATAGTAAAGAATTAGAAAGTTTGATGATATTCCATTTGACTGAGATGATGGAATACTGTACTGTCATTAAGATTGCAAACTACGGGCGGTGGTGGCACACGCCTGTAATCCCAGCCTTCTGGGAGGCAGAGGCAGGCGGATTTCTGAGTTGGAGGCCAGCCTGGTCTACAGAGTGAGTTCCAGGACAGCCAGGGCTATACAGAGAAACCCTGTCTCAAAAAAACCAAAAAAAAAAAAAAAAGATTGCAAACTGCATATAGATACAATTAATCTGGAAAGTAAATTGACAGTGATTAATTAACCAAATAAGTACATATCCTAAATCATAATAGTTATAATCATGAAAGTTTTGTCCCAGAGAAATTTCATACAGGTTCATAAATTTTTACACAATGTACACATTGTGAAGGAAAAATATAACAATGTGACAAGAACTATAAATATTGTTGAAGTCCATACCTGAAATCATTTTTAGGTGACACTGGAAACCTCCTTCTAGTTGCACATTTTAACTGCTTAGCAGATAATGATTGTCTCCTTTTAAGTCTTAAATGTGAGATATTTATATATGCTGTGAACTAGACTTTTGTAAATCATTTCAGACCATGGAATATTCAATTTAGGGTTGGCATTTCTTTTGCAATGCTTTTAAAATGCTAAAAACATTTCAGTCAAATAAACTGAAAACTTGCCCAGGATACTTGGTCAGGGTCAGGGCATCTGACAGACTTTCCTGAGGAGGAGATAATGTAATGCTTTAGGTACTCCACATGTCCTCAGTAAATATTTTGCAAACAATAAAAACATGTTTTTTCCTATCCATCAGCACCAAAAGAGAACTTTCATTCAGATTTTAAGTCTGATATTGTTGGTGTCTTTTCTAAACTGCAAGTCTCTAATTAAATCTTTCTGGTGCTTTAACTCCAGGGAAACTCACTTGATGATTCAAAGTCAGTCACTGAATGTGATTTAAAATCAATAAGAGTGAAAGATGCCCTGAGTGTGCTGTCCTTTCAAAGCAAGAGAGTACTTTCATGCCTCTTTGCAGAAAATCAATTACATCAAGCAGCAACTCACATGATGTGGACATCGAGAATTAATATCCTAGTATATAACAGTGCTGTTATGCTTCCTCTGCATATATTATAACCATTTACCATTCTTGGACTTTTATGCTGTTTTATATGATCTACTCAAAGTTTTGCTGGTTCAGGATAAGGCTATGCATTTTTTAGCAGTGGGGCGGGGGAGGGAGCTGGAGAAAATAACAGTATTGCTTCCAAAATCTATAGTATATAATTAAGCATTTTAATGTCCACTGACATATTCCAAAAAAATTAAGGCTACAAAAAATTTTAAAAATATTCAAACATGCTGGAGGTGAAAAAAACTAGAATAAAAATAAGTAAAATAAACCAGAAATCAAAGTAATAAATATTTGATAGAACAATAAAAATAAGATCAGTATCAAATAAGTATGGTTTCTTTTAAAAATCATATGCTGCTTTATGCCCCCTACTTGTTTCAGAGACTTCTATTTTTTTTAACCCTTACAGAGCAGAACACAGACTCTTTAAAATGGTTTTCTGTTAGGTCTGTTACAAACTCAAACTTACTCTTTTAGTCATATTAATAAATGTATATTCCAGCAACCTGTACTTCAAGAAAACAATGACCATTATAGTAATTTTTTAATTGGTTATTTTATTTATTTACATTTCATGTTATCCCTGTTAGGATTCTGTCTAAGCTCCACCCCACAATTACCTGGCAATAGCCAGGTATGCCCCACCCCACAATTGCCTGGCAACAGCCATGTAGGTCTGGCCCACTATAAAGGGGGCTGCTTGATCCTCCTCTCTCTCTCTTATTGCTCTTGCCTCTTGGCACTCTCACCTCTTTCCTCTCTGCCCTCTTTGGTTCTCCTCCTCTCCCCACTGTCTCCACCTAGTCGTGGCCTGCCTCCAACTCTCTCTCTCTCTCTCTCTCTCTCTCTCTCTCTCTCTCTCTCTCTCCCTCTCTCTCTGCCTCTCCTTGCCTCTACTAACACATTGACTCCAATCCTTTGTCCTGAATAAACTCTATTCTATACCATGTCTGTGTATGTCTGGTCCCTCGGGGGACCAGACATGTCTGGGCCCACCTAGGCATCCCTGTCCATCACAGTGCCGTATACCACATTCTCTAAGCCTCTTTCCCTTTTTATGAACTCAACAATCCCTCTTCCCAGGTTCTCTTCCACAAACCCCCATCACCTCTCCCTTACTTCTGTGAGGGTGCTCCCTCAGCCACACACCCACTCCTTCCTCAATGCCCTGGCATTCCCCTATGTGGGTAATCGAGCCCCCACAGGACCAAGGGCCTCCCCTCCATTCTATGCCAGATAAGGCAACTCTCTGCTACACAGGCAGCTGGAGCCATGGGTCCCACCATGTGTACGCTTTGGTTGGTGGTTTAGTTCCTGGGAGCTCTGGGGGATATGGTTATTTAAAACTGTTGTTCTTTCTATAGAATTGCAAAGCCCTTCACTCCATCAGTCCTTGCCCTAACTCCTCCACTGGGGTTCCTAAGCCCAGTCTTATGGTTGGCTGTGTACATCTGAATCTGTATTGGACAGACTCTGCCAAAGCCTCTCAGGACAGCTATACTAGGCTCCTGTCAGCAAGCACTTCTTGGCATCAGCAATAGTGTCTGAGTTTGTTGTCCCCAGATGGGGTGGATCCCTAGGTGGGGCAGTGTCTGGATGGGCTTTTCTTCAGTCTCTGCTCCACTCTTTGTTCCTGCATTTCCTTTTTGACAGGAGCAATTCTGGATTAATATTTTTGAGATGGGTGGGTGGCCCCATCCCTCAACCAGGGGCCTTGCCTAACCTCTGGATATGGTCTCTACAGGTACTCCCTCCCCTTTGTTAGGTATTTCTGCTAATGTCATCCAGTGTTGGATCCTGGGAACCTCTTGGGTCCCTGGCATCTGGGACTTTCTAGTGGCTATCCCTAGTTTCCCCTTGCCCACTGCTACACACCTCCTTTCAAATTCCCAACCCTATGTACTTCTCCCCATCTCCTTCCACATCTGATCCTGCTCCCCTTCTTTTCCCCCTCCCTCCCTCCCTCTCCCTCCTGTGATTATTTTGTTCCTCCTTACACACCTTGGTCTTCCTTATTGAGCTTCATGTGTTCTGTGAATTGTATCTTGGGTATACTGAGCTTCAGGGATAATACCCAGTTATCAGTGATTGCATACCATCTGTGTTCTTTTGTGATTGGGTTACCACACTCAGGATATTTTCTAGTTCCATCCATTTGCCTAAGAGTTTCATGACTTCATTGTTTTTAATAGCTGAGTAGTATTCCATTGAGTAAATGTACCACATTTTCTGTATCCATTCCTCTGTTGAGGGACATTTGTATTGTTTCCAGCTTCTGCATATTATAAATAAGGATGCTATGAACATAGTGGAGCATGTGTCCTTATTACATGTAGGAGCATATTCTGGGCTTATGCCCAGGAGTGGTATAGCTGGGTCCTTAGGTAGAATTATTTCCAATTTTCTGAGGAACCATCAGACTGATTTCTCAGGGTCATTTTGATTTGCATTTCCCTAATGACTAAGGATGCTGAACATTTCCTTAGGTGCTTCTTGGCCATTTGAGATTCTTTAGTTGAATTCTTTGTTTATCTCTGTAGCCCATTTAAATGGGCTTATTGGTTCTCTGGAGTCTAACTTCTTGAGTTCTTTGTATATTTTTGATATTAGCCTTCTATCAGATGTAGGGTTGGTAAAGATATTTGCCCAATCTGTGGGTTGCCATTTTGTCCTATTGACAGTGTCTTTTGCCTTATATAATCGTTTTAATTTTTTGAGGCCACTTGTCAATTGTTGATCTTAGAATAATTTCACCTAAGACTTACATGATGTTTCTCATATGTATTCTATTCTGGTTTTGAGACAATATGTGCTTTCAAATATAGTCTAAAATCTACCTACTATTTTTTCTATCACATCAAGTATTAACATTTTACTCTGTGTACACATTTATACTAAAACTTATTCAGTTCACTTCCATTA
Source organism: Apodemus agrarius (assembly GCA_964023405.1). Taxonomy (NCBI): domain Eukaryota; kingdom Metazoa; phylum Chordata; class Mammalia; order Rodentia; family Muridae; genus Apodemus; species Apodemus agrarius. Next base: position 140,203,913 of record OZ030010.1, on the reverse strand, counting down.
TAGTTATGTAAATGTGAAACTCATCAAAGGAGTAAATTTGAAAATCAACACTGAAATACAAAAATATCATAAATTTTCTGAAACAGCATCGCATAGGGTGATAGAACAAATCTTATGTAAACTCACATTTTTAATAAACAAGAGAAACAGAAACTACTTGTAGAGTAAAAGGCAAATGGATTTAAAATCAGAGCCTTCCTTTATCATGAATTAATGAAAACTCCATGTTTTTAGTGTTCTTTGCAGAATTCCATAGCACATTTCAAGATATTTCACATAGATATATCATACTTCTGATATAGAGACTTTCACTGAAAGTCAAGAGAGAATTTAAGTGCTGAAAATGAGACCTCTCAAGCAGAACTGACCAATCCATCCATTATCAGGGGTCAAATAGTAGATTTAGAACTTTATATGTTCTTGTCAAGTCTACTCAACCCCGTGTTCTCATAGGCTTATCATTTCTCTCGTATTTGACAATATACTTCATAAATATAATGCCTTGTCATCAACAACTGGTGCTATGGGAACTGGGTTATCATATGCAAAGGAATGAAGCTAGACATTGTACACAAAAATGAATTCAAAATATATTAAAAATTTATATGGAACTACCAAACACTACAAAGCTAGAAGACAACATTGTATTTGAAAAGATTCTATTAAGTATGAAATACATAGTACTGGCAAAAAGTAAAACAACAATAACCATAACAAATGAAACCATAGAAGACATTAAATTAAATACTACTGCATACACAGAAAAGAGATCAGTCAACAAAATAGAGGTAATCTATAGAACACAAGAAAACACTTTTCAGCCTTATAGCTGTTAGTAGACTAACTTTCAAAACACATATTCTCTAAGAGTATGCTTGCCAAAATATATAAGAAACACATATGCTTACCAAAAGTAAAGAATCTCCTAGCCATGGCCAGATCATAGGGCCTAAGAGTGAATCTAGTACAATTTTTTGATAAATGTACATAAAGTCAAAATGCCTTCCAAGTATTTATTTCTATATTTATAGACTAATTCAGGTTTCAGCCCTCATCAGACAAACTTATTTTTGTAGTGAACAGTACCCAGAATAATATAGAAACTTATGACTGATCAAAGTACAGAGAATAAATGTATGAAGTACTCACCCATAAATAAGACATGTTTATGATATCCAATCATCTCAAGACTCAGGATTATCACACAAGGGCAGAAGAAAAATTGTATATATCACAGGTCAAGGACATCTGGGGAAAACAGTGTTCTCTGTTATTGATAGTTTTAATTTTCAACTTTACATAGCCTAGAGTTAACTGAGAAGGAAATCTTAATTGAGGGATTGCTCAGATTAGATTGGATGATGGGAATGACTTGGTAGTAGTTGTCTTGATTGTTACTTGACCACCGTGGGTAGCATCATTCCCTGGGTAAGTAGTCCTGGGGTGTATAAGAAAATTAAGTATAATAATGAAATTATGAGTGATAAAGCAAGCAGCACCCCTCCTTTGTTCCAGTTTTAAATTCTTTCTTGAGTTCCTGCCCTTTCTTTTCTAAAAGGTAGATAATAACTTACCAGTCAAATAAAAGCCTTAATCCCTTAATTGCCTTTGATCATTATATTTGTCAAAACAAAGAATGTAACTAGGACAGCCTCCTCTGAGACTTCTGAACTCTGTGATGTACTGAGTCTACACACTGCATCTGTATCTGTCACTCCACTCATACTTTCAAATGCTTTCACAGTCAAGATACTCACAGTCAAGATAAGATTGATAGTCAATTAGGAGAACTATGGGAATGCTTGTTGCATTATCCTGTGCCCACTTAACCAACTGAACTAAACCAGAGCATATTCACAGTCATACAGATGAATCACATTAGAATATTCAATATGAATAGATAACTTTAATTGCAATTAACAACAGTTATAGATCCCTGATTTTTTACTCTCTCACCCCTCCAGGTAACTATGTCAAGGTTTCTCCTTTCCCCTCAAATTTCTAACACTTCTCATATCATCCCCACTCTACCTGATGACATTTCTTCCTAATTCATGTATACAAACAACTCCCAAAGTAATCATTCTTTTACTGTATGTTTAAATATATAAACTCCTTCATACCACTTTGAAAGAACTAATTCTCCTAGATAAATCCAACCCCCCTACTCACTTGCTCAGATAATTTGCTTCTGTGACATTTCACTTTTACATCATCAAATTTTTCTCATTAGTGAGTCATTAGCAATCACTGTAAAAACATGCTGTTTTTTTCTCTTCAAAACAAAGCATGCTCTTTGATTTCTCTTGCTTCCTAGCTGTTACTGTTTTCCTTGAACTTCCCTGAAGATTTTAAAGTCTTCAAGACTTGTTTCTATTGATCTAATTTACCCTCCAATTTCCTTTTAGTTCCTACATAATGTACATTTTCCTGCTGAATCCATTTGTATTGATTAAAATACTTCTGCTCATTCTTCTCCCACAGAGAAATAGAAAATATTTTATCTCATTTTGAGTAGCGATGGCTTTATTGCCTCAGTTATAATGTGGAAAAGGCCACAGAAATAACGTGTTATTTTATTTTCAAGTATACTCATGAGGAGTGCTATTGTCTATCCGGTACTCTTTCTGACAGGTCCATTCTTAGAAGCTAGTGGCCAATGCAACAAGAAGCTGTGGGTTTATTAATAATGCCCTCAAAGGTATTTGGTTGTCAATCTCAAGAGCTAACCTGCATGCTACCAAAGATATTAATGTAGAAGACTATGAAAGAACTTCTATCTTGGCCAACATCTCACTACAACAACATGAATAACCTTATATGACAATTGTCTAGCAGAGCCAAGTCATACCAGAAAAATAAAGGAGGATAATTAAATGAGTATTGCTGTTTTTAAAATATTAAGTTTGGAATTAATTCATTATGAAACAACAGAAAATAAAATTAGTACTTTAATCACAGGCACCAACTCTATTGGTCTACTGTGTTGTGCTGTATTTGCTTTATCAGTATTGGTGGTTTGAACAGGAATGGCCCTGTATTAGTCAGGGGTTCCTAGAATCACAGAACTTGATTTGCAAATGAAAGTCATACACACACACACACACACACACACACACACACACACACAAGTTAATTTTTGACATGCCACAATATATTAATCAGGGATCTCTAGAGTCACAGTACCTATGGGTAGTCCCTATATAGTAAGGAAATTTGTTGATGACTTACAGTCTGTAGTTCAACTCCCCAAGAATGGTCAGCAGTAGATATGAATGAAAGTCCAAGGATCTAGCAGTTGCTCAGTCCCACAAGGCAAGCAGGCAAAGGAGAACTTAAATCTTCCTTCTACCAAAGTCCTTATGTAGGTCTCCATCAGAAGGTGTGGCCCAGATTAAAGGTGTGTGCCACCACACCTGGATCTGGGACTTGCTGTATCCCAGATGACCTTGAACTCAGAGATCACCCCATCTTAATCTTCTGGGATTCATAGCCACTATGCCTCAAGATCTCCATGCCAAGATCCAGGTCAGAAACTTGTACGTCAGCCTCCAGATTAGGATCACAGGTGAGCCTTCCAATTCTGAATTGTAGTTCATTCCAGATATAGTCAAGTTGACAACCAGGAATAGCTACTATAGGCTCCCACAGATGCATGGGTTTGCTTAGCCCTGGGAACGGAACTATTAGGAGCTGTGGCCTTGTTGCTATAGATGTTTCCTTGTTGAAGGAAGTGTGTCACAGTGGGGTCAGGCTTTGTGGTGTCAGATTCCCAATCTTGACCTAGTGTGGCCTTCACTTTGGCTTCCTGCAGATCAAGATATAGAGCTCTCAGTTCCTTCTTTAATATCATGCCTTCCTATATGTTACCATGCTGTTTTCCATGAAAATAATGGCCTTAACCTCTGAAACTGTATGCCAGTTTGAATTAAATATTTTCCTTTATAAGAATTGCTATAATGCTGGGCGGTGGTGGCGCACGCCTGTAATCCCAGCACTCTGAGAGGCAGAGGCAGGCAGATTTCTGAGTTCGAGGCCAGCCTGGTCTACAGAGTGAGTTCCAGGACAGCTTGGGCTATACAGAGAAACCCTGTCTTGAAAAACCAACCAAACAAAAAAAATAATAAAAATAAAAAAGGGGGGGGGAACTGGGAAAGGGGAAAGCCTTTGGAATGTAAACATAGAATATAGAAAATAAAAATTAAAAAAAAAAAAGAAAAACCAACCAAACAAACAAACAAAAAAGAGCTGAGATGTATCATTTTCTAAAAGAATTGAAGACCCAGAAATGAACCCACACACTTATGGTCACTTGATATTTAAGAAAAGAGCTAAAACTATTCAGTGGATAAAACACAACATCTTCAACAATTGATGCTGGTTCAACTGGAGGTCAGAATATAGGAGAATGCAATTCAATACATTCTTGCCTCCTCATATAAAGCTCAAGTCCAAGTGGATCACGGACCCCCCCACATAAAACCATATATGCTGAAACAAATGGAGGAGAAAGTGGGGAAGAACCTCAAGCACATGGTCACATGGGAAAATTTCCTGAACAGAACACCAGTGGCTTATTATGTAAGATCATGAATCCAGAAATGGGACATTATAAAATTACAAAGCTTTTGGAAGTCAAAGGACACTGTGACTAAGACAAAATGACAACCAACAAATTGGGAAAAGATCTTTACCAACCTTACATCTCATAGAGGGCTAATATCCAATATACAACAAACTCAAGATGTTAGACTCCAGAGAATCAAACAACCCTATTAAAAATGGGGTACAGATCTAAACAAAGAATTCTCAATTGAGATATGTCAAGTGGTCGAGAAGCACCTAAAGAAATGTTCAACATCCTTAGTCAATCAGCAAAATGCAAATCAAAACAGTCCTGAGACTACCCCACACCAGTCATAATAGCTAAGTTAAAATAAACTCAGGTGACAGCAGATGTTGGAAAGGATGTGGAAAAAGAGGAATATTCCTCCACTGCTGCTATGTTTGCAAGCTGGTACAATGACTTTTGAAATCAGTCGGACAATTCCTCAGTAAATTGGACATAGTACTACCTGAGGACCCAGCTATACCACTCCTGGGCATATACCCAGAAGATGCTCCAACATGTAATAAGGACACATGCTCCACTATGTTCATTACAGCCTTATTTGTAAATGGCAGAAGCTGGAAAGAACCCAGATGTCCTTCAACAGAGGAATGGGTACAGAAAATGTGGTACATTTACATGATGGAATAATACTCAGTTTTAAAAACAATGACTTCATGACATTCAGAGGCAAATGAATGGAACAAGAAAATATTATCCTAAGTGAGGTAACCCAATCACAAAAGAACACACATGAAATCTAATCATTGATAAGTGGATATTAGTCCAAAATTTCAGAATAACCAGTATACAAGTCATAGTTCACATGAAGCTAAAGAAAAAGGAAGAACAAAGTGTGGGAGTACTGGTCGTTCTTAGCAGGGTAACAAAATACTCATGGGGGGAGATGCAGAAACTGAAGGAAAGGCCATACAGAGTCTGGTCTACTTTGGGAACCATCCCATATACAGTTACCAAACCCAGGCACTATTATTGATCCCAGGAAGTACATGCTGACAGGGGCCTGATATAGTTGTCTCCTGAGAGGTTCTGCCAAAGCCTTAAAAACACAGAGGTGAATGCTCTCAGCCAACCATTGGACTGAGCACAGGGTCCCCAATGGAGGTGTTAGAGAAATAACTGAAGGAGATTCATGAGTTTGCAACCCCATAGGAAGAACAACAATATCAACCAACCAGACCCTGCAGAACTCCCAGAGTCTAAACCAGCAACCAAAGAATATACATGGATGTACCCATTGCTCTTGCTATATATGTAGCAAAGGATGATCTTATTGGGTATCAATGGCAGGAGAGCCACTTTGTCCTGTGAAGGTTTGATGGCCCCTGCAGCATATTGTGAACTCAGGGAGGCACTAGTATATAGGTGGGTTGGGAACATCCTCGTTGAAAGAGGAGAAGGGATGATGGGATAGGGGGCTTTTGGGAAGGGAGAACTGGGAAAGATGATAACATATGAAATATAAATAAATATCCAATAAAAATATATTAAAACTTAAAAAATCTTGTCAATAAAATTTGCCAATATTGAGATAGTTTCCAACTATCTTTTTAGCCTAATGTATTTTGCAGATTAAACTTCAGTATCTCAGATCTCCTTGTTTTCTTTTGCTTCCCTTACACTTCACATACTTCTTAACATTGCTTCTTTCAAGGAATGATATTAGATCCTCTACTCTTTGCCATATATTCCTTTGGTACCTTCATTTAGTTCAGGCTATAAATATCATCGAGATGCTGATGATATCCAATTTCTCCTGCTCAATCATCTCTTTTGGGCTCCGTAATTAGTATTGTTGTAATTTTCTACTTATAACTGTTTAAATGACAAGTAGAAGCTCCAATTTAAGATATTCAAAGCTCTAGATATTCTTTACCCAAATTACTCCTCTTTTATATTTGCCTGTACAGAAAGGGGTGATAAAATTCTACCAGATTCTTATGTAAGAAACTTTGAGATTCACTAGACTCTGCTTTTACATGGCATATTAATTAAATTATTGATATTGTTATGTTTATCTTTAAATTTATCAACATCCTTTACCATTTCCCTGTCTTCACTCCATTTTCCTAGCTTAGGCCATCATTATCTACCATGTGAATTATTGCCAAAACCTTCCAACTAGTCTCTGTTCTCTTATACTTTTTTTCCATAGTTCATAAAGAATATGATCCTTAGGATTTGAATGTGATCAGGTAAGGAGGAAGAGAAAAAAGAGAGAGGAGGGATAGAATACAGGGGGAGATGCTTAATAATAACCATTTGAGAGGTAGTATGTAAACCTAAAATATATACATATATTAAAGCAATCTAAGTGAAATGGCCAAATAATGGGACCTCCAATACCTTGAACGGGTTACATCTAAGTGAGTTGATGGCCAAAGAGATCCCAAGGTAACCCTCAACTGTAGGCTCCTCTATAGAAATTGATGGTAAGGACACATTGCCAATAACACTTAATACAACGTATTGAACATGGAAGCCAAGCTGGTTACTACATAGAGCCTTCAGCCCTATGTTCTATTCTTTTGTTCAGGAATGTGCTCTGAATGCTACCAAAAGAGAAACATAAGCACCAAGTCTGCCACAAATTTTATGATGTACAGCAACAAATCTTATGATGTACACCCACTCTCCACCTGCAAGATCTGCTAGTACAATAGGGCCATAAAGTTTGTGGAAGTAATCAATCTATCTGATTTGATTTGAGGCTCTCTCCATGAAAGGGAACTCAAACACTATAATACCAAGGTAACCAAGAACATGAGATTAGACAGCAGAGAGACCTGGAGTAAAACCATATAGTAAAAGAACATAGCAATACAATTACTCCTATTGACACTCTGCTATACTTAAGAGTATAGCAGACCAATTGCCTTGCAGAGCCATCATCAGAGAAGCTTCTATTTTTGGCAGCAGATGGGAACAAATACAGAGACCCACAGCCAGACAATGCAAAGAGTGAGAGATCTTGGGACACTCAACCCTACATGGGATGTCTTCATTAAATCTTCCTTCCCTGCATCCCTGGGCTCAGGGAAAACTGCAGAAAAAGGTAGAAAGGTTTAAAGAACCAGAGGGGATAGAAAACTCCAAAAATCCAATGAACCAATATATATATATATATATATATATATATATATATATATATATATACTCAGAGAAACTGAGACAGAACACAAAGAGCCTGAAAAGGCCTGTACCAGATGGAGCTCTATAGCTGAGAGGAGAAATGTAAACATATTCCCATCTCTAAATAAAAAAAAATTGCTTCCAATTGATAACTGCTTGCAAATGAAATTTTAGTTTTCTCACTGGGGAAATAAACTACTCTTAAAGGTAGCTGCATGCCTACTTGTCAATAGAAGATGAACTCAGTGGCATCTTTGGAATTTCCTTGTCTCATAACACCATATCTGATTTTTTATTAGAGTTTGTTTTAATTTTTTATATTATATATTTCATTTTCTTTCCATCTTTTTACCACCAGAGGTAAAATAATATATGTTTGCGTTTATATTATAGCTTCTACTTTATTTTTTATGGGATTCCTGAGTTTGTGAATGAGTGGGTCTTTGTGTCTATATCTGTTCCTTGTGCCTGCTCTTTTTATTTCAACTTGTTTTGCCCTATTCTGATGTGTTGGGTTTTGTTTTATATTATTTTATTATTTTATTTTATTATTATCCTTTAGACGCCTATTTGTTTTCTAATGGGAGATATAAAGGGGATAAAACTAGATAGGAGTAGAGGTGGAGAGAACCTGGGAGGAGTAGAAGGAGGCCAAACAGTAATTAGGATGTATCATATAAATGTCACCAACAAACAGCAATTAAATGGTGCACAGTAAGCTTAAAAAATAAAGCATTAGGATGCTATGTACTCCAAGAGCATGAGGCAGGGGAAATACAGTTGAAACATGGCCACCAGTTTTCTCCACTCTTGTAAAATTTCTAATATACAAAACCTCAATAGTAGCAACCAAGAAATTAAGATAAAGCCTGAATGTCATAACCTGTGAGAAATTAATTAGTTGGGATAAAATGAATGTTCTTGAATTCTATACTTAGAAATTTGAAGTTTAATGTCATAAAGAAATGCTGAAATGTCTTAAGAGAATCATGGAAGGAACTTTCAGACTGTCTAAAAGGACATTTTTCATGGGAAGAAAGAAAGTTAAGTTGGGAATGTTTCAAAAATTTGTATAAGCAGTGAATTTTAAGTAAAGCATTGTGTTTGTGCTGGGAGGAGTAATTGACTTGTTAGCAAATATTGATAGTGAGTTATTACAGATGGTAAAGATCAGAGTGTCCCATATACTTTAGGAGATAGAAGAGATGGTAACACCTATTTTAGGTAAGTACAAAGAGGTGCAGACATATAGGTGAAAATATTTTCGTTGTTACACAAAAATATTGTGTCTGTGTGTCATAGATCGAGTAGTCCGTCTAGCAAATGGAAAACTAATCTCATATGTCAGAGTTACTGTAGGATATTCAGAGATTGATGCATTTATATATTAGTAAACAAAGTAATACAGAAGAAAAAAGAGAAAAAGGGAGAGAGGAAGAATATGAATAATACTTGCTATATAAAGATTGTTTAGTACTATTGTTCTCATTATGGTATTTTGATAATGTGTTATTGTCTTATTCTTCTCAAAACCAGAATTGTAGAAATGTGTCACCAATGTCTATATCATTATTTTCAAATGCTAACTTCCTGTGTAGTTATGATGAGATGTATAGATTACTTTGAGAACTGTTTTGTGATGGAACTAGGATATATCATGTTAAGAATATGCACTGTTTAACTTAATTGACAAATTATTGTAGTCTTAAAATGTTTTCCATTATGATTTAAGGTTCAAAATCAACCTATATGTTTTTGTATTAAGATTTATGTAAATGATTTTATTTCCTAAATACTAACTCTAAGTATCTTAGCTATTCTAATAGCTCAGTATCTGTCTGATGGAAGGAAGAAGGGGAGACACAGAAAACAATGGCTGCTCATTAAATTTGAGACAATTAAACAAGCAAGATTGGGATCAGTATCTGGTTTTGGTCATTTTCCAATTTTCTTTCAGTAACATTCATCACTCAAATATAGTACATAATTCCTGTAACAAGAACAATGCCATTTCCTGAAATTATCCTGAAAGTCAAACGCAAAATTTGGTAATATACTTGACCCAGATTTTATTTTCATCAGTATGCGATGTTCATAAGTAACTTGACATCACAAGAGATAAGGAACCATTCAAATATGTTGTATAGCATTTAATAGATTAGCCCTCTATAAGGTAGTTCAATGAAAAAAATGGGACTGATGTACTGTTAAGCCTTTGTATATCACAGAATATTTAGAACAATGTGAGTATTTAATAAACACCCATGAATGAATGAATGAATGAATGAATTTGATTTTATTTGACTTTCAAGTCATTGAATTTTTATTTTAAAATTATGAAATATGCAAAATTAAGTAATATACTAAATGACATTTATAAACAATGTTGTTTTGAATGATAAATATCAATCACACAAAGTAGAACATTCTGAAAGATAAATGAGATGAGCATTCAGTGTCCTATATTCTCTTTATTTTATATTTAAATATACATAGTAAACAATGTCAAATAAAAGAGCAAAAACCTTGAAAATTATTTTTAACCAATCTTTACCTATATTCTGAAACTTTCTATTGAAGTGTAAATTATTTTTCTAATCTAATATGATGGATTCCTTACTTATCAGCTGTACTAACTACTACTGTATAGCAGATATATTATACCACTGTAAAGCAGATATATTTAGTGTGGAGGTTTAGATACTCAGAATTTTTTCTTTATTGAATACTGCTAATCATTTTATTTTTAGGTAATCTGTGGATAAAATGAGATGAAATAATACCATTCTACCAAGCTGCACATATGCTACATTTGTGTGGGGAGGCCTAGGTCTAGCCCAGGTATGTTCTTTGGTTGGTGGTTCAGATTCTGAGAGCTCCAAGGGTCCAGGTTAGTTGACTCTGTTAGTCTTCCTGTGGAGTTCGTATCCCCTTCAGTGCCTGCAATACTTCCTCCTGTTCTTCCATATGAGTCCCCAAGCCTCAGCTACTGTTTGTTTGTGAGTGTCTGCAACTTTGTGTCAGTTGGTGGGTGGAACCTCTCACAGGACAGTTCTGCTTGTCTGTAAGCATAACAGAGTATAATTAATAGTGTCAAGGATTGGTGCTTGCCCATGGGATGGGCCTCATGTTGGACCAGTTATTGGTTGGCCATTCCCTCAGTCTCTAGTTCATCTCTAAACCCTGCATTTCTTGTAGACAAGATAAGTTTGAGGTCAAAAGTCTTGTGGGTGGGCTGGGCAGAGCAGGCAGCCTCCCTAGACTCCATATCCTCGGTGCTATAAGTCACAGCTAACCCCATTGATTCTTGGGTGCCTCCCTTTTCCCAGATCTCTGTCTTTCCTTGAAGATGCTTCCTACCTACCCCCAGTTGCAGATGTCCATTCATTCTCATGGGTATCCAGCCATACCCCTGCCTCTCCCAACACCCAACACCAAATTCTCCCCCTCCCCTCTTGATCCCTTCTCCCACCTAGCTTCCTCTTTCCACCTGACTTCCATGATCATTCTATTTTTGCTTCCAAGAGAAACGTCCTTGCTTGTGCCCTCCTTCCTGTCAAGCCTCCTTGGGTCTGTGGAGTATAGCATGGGGATCCTGTATTTTATGGCTAATATCCATTTATAAATGAATATAAATATAAATATATACATATATATTTGTATATCATATATAAACAAATTTAAATAAGGTATATATTTATGTATTTTAATATATATTTATACAGCTTATAGCTTATGTTTATATAGATATTTAAACAGATAGTTTCATACGTTTGAGCACTCAAGATGCTTATTCATAGCACTTTGAAGAGTAATGATCTCTGCATTAACCACTACCCACTGTAATAAAAAAGCTTCTCTGGCTAAAGCTGAAAGCAGCACAAATCTATGTATATAAGCATAAATATTTAGAAGGCAGTTTAACAATATGACCATTTATATAAACAACATTAATAGTGTCTCCCTTGGGGATTATGGTTTCTACAGCCATGGTTTTTGTGCATGTTTACAATACCAAGCACAAATTCCTTCCATGGACTAGGCATCTCATCAAAGCCAGGATAGTAATTACCCATATATAGGTATATAAACAGTCATGACACAATTGAACCAGTGAACATATCATGCCTAGGAGAAAGAATGATATGGTAGTATGCAGGGTCCACTGCTGAGTAAGATAAGACTACTGACCTTTGTCATCCCCAGCATCCTGCATAGCATCTGTGAAACCTACTTAGCAAGGAAGATTTATTGATGCATTCAAGTCTTATTTCTCTGTGCCCAGCAACCAAAGTATGTAGCATCATTACTAGCGAATTGTCATCTAATTCTGATATGCTACTAAGAGCAATAGTGATGGCATTTCCTATGCTTCTCATGCCTTCTAATCAGTAACCTGTAAGAAGTTAATCCATATCTCACAGTGAGATTTTGATGTAACCATTGTCTTGTGGCACCATCATTACTCACTAATATGTGTAACATTTTTCAATTCCCTCACCCCCAAGATATTCTCACAGTAGCAGTTTCATGAGACTTCTTCATACATCGTCAATTTGGACTTCCCATATCAGATCCCTCCTTTCCCCTAATCCTAGTTATGCATCTTTATTTCCTTTCCCAGTAATGGTCCCTTTTAGATTCCTAGCTTCCACATACTTGTTATTTGGGGACTGCACTATGAATAAGTTTGGCTGGTCCCACCAATTTATCTGAATTTTATGAATGCACTTTCTTTACAAATGAGTAACATTAGATTATGCCTACAAAAAGCATTTTTATTATTCATCTGTCAGTTGGTGGACATCTAGGTGAAGTCCATTTCCTAAGTATTATGAATAGAGCATTAATGAGTATGAATATGCAAATATCTCTCTCTGTAGTAAAATGAAAAACTCTCTGGACAAAGACTGAGGATTTGTATAATTGTGTCATGGTAGATCTATTTCTAAGGTATTTTTTTGAGAAATCTCCAGACTGCATCTCAGAGTGGATTTGCTAGTTAAAGTCCCATGTATGCTATGTAAAAAGCCCCCCTTTTCTTCATCCATTCTAATATTTGTTCTTATTCATTATCGCAATTACTGTAATTCTGACTTGAGTGTAGTTTGATTAGTGTATGTGATTAGTGTAGTTTCATTCTGAATTTCTTCCATAACTAAGGATTTGATGTAACATGTGTTTACTATCCATTTGTATTCCTTCTTTTGAGAACATTCTGTTAAATTCCATATCTGATTTTAAAATTTGCATTGTTTCTTTTCTTTTGGTCTAGGATTTTCAGTTCCTTTTATATTTGGGACATTAAGCCCCTGTAAGCATGAATATCATACAAAGATTTTCTCTCATTCTGTGGGCTTATTTCCTGAGTTTCCAGAGTCCTATATACAAAGTCTTTACCTATGCATGTAAATCAAATTATACTCCTGCTTTTCCTGTCTACTAGTGGTTTCATGGTACCAGTTATCCCTCTATCTTTGAAATGAAGATAACCTGGCCATGATGAAAAATCTTTTTGATATGGTCTTTGGTTCCGTTTGTCACTATTTTTTAGAGAATGCATGCATCTTTGTTTGAGAGTAAGATTGGTATCAAGCTTTCTTTCTTATAGCTTTATCTGGTTTGATATCAGGGCAATGGTGATTTTAAAAGAGAAACTTTAGAAGCTTTACTTTCCTCTTTTATGGAATAATTTTATCAGTTTAATTTCTGCTGCCCAAACCCTAATTGGTGTGTATATATCTACTGGAACATGATCAACCTATAGGTGGCCACATCCTTAAAGAAAACCGACTCTCTCTCTCTCTCTCTCTCTCTCTCTCTCTCTCTCTCTCTCTCTCTCCCTCTCTCTCTCTCTCCCCATCTCCCTCTCCCTCTCCTTCTCCCTCCCCCTCTCTACCTCTCTCTCTCTTCTCTCTCCCCTCTCTCCCCCCTCTCTCTCTTCTCTCTCTCTCTCTCTCTCTCTCTCTCTCTCTCTCTCTCTCTCAAGTCAGCAATTGTCAATATTTCATCTGTTAGGGAAGGGACCTCATGTATCCTCCCCCTTTCTGGTGGTTTTGAATGAGATACACATCATAGTCTCAGGCATTTGGATGCTTGGTCCCAAATAGATGACTCTGTTTGGGAGATTTAGGAGGTGTGGTCTTGTTGGATAATGTATGCCATCAGAGGTGAGTTTTGAGAGCTTAAGACTCATGCCATCTTTAGTTTGCTTTCCTTGTTTTGTGCTTACAGTTCAAGATGTGAATGCACAGCTTCCTGTTCCTGCCACCATATCTTCACCCCATCATTGCTTCCTGTTCCTACCACCATGTCTTCACTCCATCATCACAGAGTTTAATCCATTGGAATCATAAACCCATATAAACACTTTCTTCTCTATGTTACTTTGGTCGTGGTGTTTTATCAGAATAATATAAAAGTAATTATATACCCATCAATGCTAAAATATTGATTTGAGTTTTTACAGGGAGCATTTACTGTTGTGAGTTCATGAGAGCAAAAGTACTTTTACATACGGAAGACATTATTTTAGTTGGATCTCTCCTGACCCTGGCTCTTACATTCTTTCTATCTTCTCTTCCAAAATAGTACCTGATCCTTGCAGACAGGGAGTCACACACACACACACACACACACACACACACACACACACACACTGCATTTCTCTGTTAATTAGCATTCACTGCACAAAGAAAATTCTCTGCTGAGGTCTAAGAGCTGCACAAATCCATGGGCACAGAGATATGAATTTAGACAGTAATTTGATTCTATATCTATCAACAAATAATAGTGGTAGTTTTATCCCAGGATTCTGTGAACTCTCCAACTATGAATTCCTCTCAAGATTTACACTACTAGGCATGCATTCTTTCCTGTGAAAAGGACCTTAGGTTCAATTTTTAAAAATCAATTAATTACATCCATAATATCCATGCCACTACTACACCCATGAGAATATTTTGTCATGTTAGTTATTGTTATGGTTCATATGGTTCACAGCTGGATAAGATCATCTCTGACCTATAACAGACTCTTAAAAGTCTCAGTATATGAATGCTACTCAGCAGAGAAGAAGCTTTTAGGTCAGTAACAACTTGATTTCCCCATGTCCTATGACCAGATTATGTGCTGCCTTCATCAATAGGGTCTTACCACAAATCTCTGCTGAATCAAAGAAGAACAACGACAATGGTCTATTTACTTTCTATATAGCTTTGTATCTGATTTACATCTTGTCCCGACACGTGGGACTCAGTTATTCATGGGTCCGAGGGGGATCCAGCCTGAAGGATTAGAAGAATGGGCAAGACAGAGGAGCGAGACCAAGCAAAATTGTTGTCAAGGTCTGGTTATTGTACAGGGGGTAGGGGAGTTTAAGCAGTAAGGAAGGAGAATGAGAGAAGGTGATAAATCTTGAAATAATCAGGTGGGGTATCTTCGGAATGCAAGGGTAAGGACGCTTGGGTAAAGGTCAGTTTGTTGATTAGCTAGTTCCCATATAAGGGTCCGGTAACTAAATATTTAGTCAGCTTATTGTTTAGCTGACTCCTGGAACAGCAGAGGAGGGAGGGTGATGAATCAGCTGTGTATGCAATTTAGGAGTTCTTGTAAGATGGTTGCACTCCAGCCCCTTAATTTAGGAATCAGCCTCCAACAACATCTGCTTGATTTCTTCACAGAACTTTTGAAATGTAACACATTACCTCTAGACTCCATTAATCTTAAAGGTAAAGATATAATAAAAATAACCCCACACATACATAGCAAATATGCAGCTTGGTCTTCATATATGTCCCAAACAACTGGCAGGGGTACTAGCCCAAAAGCTGTTGCCTGTCTATGGGATATGTTCTTCCAGTTGGGCTGCCTTGTCTTGCCTCAGTGGAAGAGGAAGTGCCTAGCCCTGCAAACTTGAAGTGCCAGGGTAGAGGAATATGCGGGGGGGGGGGGAGGGGGCATCTGCTCAGTGGAGAAGGGGAGGGGTGATGGGAGAAGGATTGTGTGGAGGAGTGACTGGGAGAGGGCAGTGAGTAGGATATAAAGTGACTAAGTAAAAAAAAAATAAATGAAAAAAAAAGATAACATATTCCTGTTCTAGTTGGGTTGCCTTGTCTGGCCTAAGTGCTAAAGGATGTGCCTACCCTTGCAGAGACTTGATGTGCCAGAATGGGAGGATACCCAAGGGGTGTATTCTCAGAGAAGAGAGCTGGGGAAAAATTTTGGTGGGGGTGACTGTGAGGAATGGCTGTGAGTGGAATGTAAGGTGAATAAATAAAAATAAAATGAAAGCAAATTGGTAACCATATTCCAAAGGTTATCCTGCCTTGTTGTATTGATCATATGGTAATTAGTCTAACTTAGATATTAAATTTTGCACCATAGTTATTAATATTTGGCTCAGAATAAACTTCTTATTTGTTAAGGTGAGTTGGTGCTTTTACTCTGATAGGAGATTGTATGACAAATACCAACCTGTTATGGAGCAGTGGGATAAATTCTTGACATAATAAAATCATTTATAAGATTTTCATGGTTATGAAATAAGATTGGCAGTATGAGTCAGAGATTTATTGGACTGTAGTCAGTCAGCTTTGAGAAAGGATCATTATGGACAGAATATAATGACATCCAGTTCTTGTTTAAATTTACAGTTAAGTCAGATTTCAGGAACCCATGGGAAAGAGAAACGTAACTAAATTTGTTCAAATCAAGATAATAGGCATTTTGTTTTTATTAGTAGGACAAACAGTTCCTCTAATTAACTACTTGCAAGATGATGAATGGGAGTGAGACAGACCTGTGATTGGCCTTGTCACAAGTAAATGATGTTACTTGTTATAAGCTTCTTGACAGAGCAATTTTTGTTAGGGTTTCTTTGAAGATAACAGTGTCCACAGGCTGACCTTCTTCATATTAAGTTCAATATTGCAGGTTTTATGTTAGTCATGTTAGCAGTTATGTTTGTTTAATGTTTCTTTAGCTTTTGGGCAATTGAGACTCCATACATTTAGTATCTGTTATCAATTGGATATATTTTTAAATCCATTTTATTTTATGTATATGTATATTTTGCCTATAAACATTTATGCATACCACATGCATCCTTGATACCCATGAAGGCCAGAATAGGGATAAGAGCTACTGGAACTGGAGTTACAGATGCTAGCACCTTCTCTATGTGTTCAAGAAATTTAATCTAGGCTCTCTATAAGAATAACAAGTACTACTATGCGCCTCTGTATCTGTAAGGCTCCGGCAGGACCCCTTCAAAAGACAACCATAACTGGCTCCTTTTGGTACGTACATCTTGTCATCCATAGTAGTTTTAGGGTCTGATGATTGTTTATAGGATGAATACCCAGGTATAATAGTCTCTGGGTGGCCTTTCCTTCTGTCACTGCTCCACACTTTGTATCCATATTTATTCTTGTAAGTATTTTGTTCCTTTTCTCAGAGGAACCAAAGCATCCCCACTTTGGTCTTCTTTCTTTAGCTTCCTGTGGTCTCTGACTTGTATATTGTTTATTTTGAGTTTTGGGACTAATATCCGCTTATCAGTGAGTACATACCATATGTGTTCTTTTGTGATTGGGTTACCTCACTCAGGATGACACTTTCTAGTTCCATCAATTTGCCTAAGAATTTCATTAATTCATTGTTTTTAATAGCCAAATAACAGCCAACCATTGAACTGAGTGAAGGGGTTCCCAATGGAGGAGGTGGAGTGCTGACTGGAGGAGCTTGGGGGTTTTGCAGCCCTATTGGAAGAACGATGATGTAGGCCAACCAGATGTCCCAGGGCTCCCAGGGACTAAGCCATCAACCAAGGGGTACACATGGTTCCATCCAAAAGAGTGGCAGAGGAATGCCTTGTCGGGCATCAGTGGAAAGAGAGGTCCTTGGTCATGTGAAGGCTCAATAAATGGCCCAGAGTAGGGAAATTCAGGGTGGGAGTCATGAGAGTGGGTCGGGTGGAGGAGCATATTCTTGGAGGCAAGGGGTGGGAGGACTGGTTGGGGGTTTTGGGGGAGGAGGAAACTGGGAAGGGGTATAACATTTGAAATGTAAATGAAGAATATATTCAATAAACAAACAAACAAACAAAAAACGAACAGCAAGTACTCTTAAACACAAAACCATATCTCCAGATCTTGGACATGATTTTTGTACATCAAATTTTATACTGAAATTTTTACTCTTTAATGGAAACATGCTGAGAGGAAGTGCGGTATAAGAAGTGATATTTAGGTAATAAGATAGAGATTTCATATAAATGACTCTTTGATCTGTTCTTTCCCATATTCATTTGTCCTTTTGATAGAATCAATGCAGCATGAGATCTTTACCAGAAGTGTTTCCTCTTTCATGACTTCTGCCTATTGACCCAAGTTCTCCTGTATTTCTTTAAGTGATTTTTTTCTTCATTTCCTTCTTATTGGCTTCTATGTTTTGATCTATATTCTCCTGCATTTCTTTAAATGATTTTTGTGTTTCCCTTGTAAGGGCTTCTAACTTTTGATCCATTTTCTCCTGTATTTCTTTAAGAGATTTATTTATGTCCTTCTTGTGTTCCTCTAACAGCATCAGGACCAGTGATTTCAAATCTAAATCTTGTTTTTCTTGTGTGTTGGGGTATCCAGGACTTGCTATTGTTGGAGAATTGGGTTTAGATGCTGCCATATTGCCTTGATTTCTGTTAGTAACATTCCTACATTTGCCTTTTGCCATCTGGTTATCTTTGGTGTCAGTTGGTCCTGTTGTCACTGGCTGGTGCTTGAACCTCCTGTGACCCCATTAAGCTATTTCTGCACCACTGGATGACTGGGTTTCCCTTGGCACAGATTGCTGATGTGCTGCCCTCATCTTGGGTACCTTTGGAGACCTGGTGTGTCTTGCCCCAAGCAATGTTATATTAGGGTTGTCTCTGTGAACCTGGTGCTGCCTATCGGCTCTGTCAGGGAGCAAAGACGGCAGCCAGGGGTCCCTCCAAGTGCTGAACATCCCGCAGGGCACAGGACCCATGGCAGGCTGGCACACAGATGAACCATCGATCTGCCCAGGTTCTGGGCTCAGACAGCAGCCTGGAGGTCTGTGTCCCCAGACATCTGGCATGTCTCAGTACCTGGAGCCACCTGTCCTGTCTAACCTGGAGCAATGGTAGTGGCTGGGAGCCTCCTCTGTGGCCCTGATTAGCTCTGGATACAGGCTGTACTGGCTATCTCCTCACTGGCTGCTGGGTGTATAACTGGCTTCCTGCACTACTTGGAGATGGCAAGCTGTGGCGGAGGGTGTTCCCAATCCAGACACAGAAACCAGAAGGCTCTTGCCAGAGGCCTTTGGACTGGATCCTTCACACTGCAGGGCAGGACTCACCTGTGCAAGCTGCCTCTTCTTAGCTGGCTGCTGGGTATAAGGCTGGTTTCCTGCATTGCTTCGCATTATGATTATAAACGCAGCAAAATTACCCTTGAAATAGCAAAAAAATAGTAATTATGTGGGTGGTGTTCATTATAATACAAGGAACTGTATTAAAGGGTCACAGCATCAGGAAGGTTGAGAACCACTGTTATAGAACTTCATGATTTGAATATTGCCTTGCTTGGTATTTGTCTTGTTTGGGTTCAGTTTTTCCTCACTGTGTCTTCACATTTTCCTTTTGGAATGGAAATGTATATGGTCTGTCACTATACTGTAATTTCCCTTTTGAATTTGCAGGAGTTTACTGTTAAGAGACAGCATTTAGTCTCAGGAGAGACTTAGTACTTTTAAACAGTGTTGATACCTATAAGGTCTATGATGCCTTTTGAAATTAGAATAAATGGTGTTTTGTTTTGTTTTATATTTTGTGGTTTTTTTTTCATTGTAGTGTGTCCATAAGACTATGATTTCCAAGGGTGGGAATTTTATTGTGAATGTCCTCCGTAGGCTCAGTGGATGATGTTTAGATGCTTCAGACTTGCTGAAGGTTATGTATTGTTAGAAACTGCTCTGAGAGTTTAAATTTATAAGCTATTTCCAGCTCCCTGTCTCTCCTTTGTGTTTGGGACTCAAGAAGTGAACTTTCAGCTCTGTTTATACCATGATGCTTATGAATTCTTGGTACACCTCTTTACTACTATCTTGATCCACAAGTCAAAATAACCTCTCTCTTCCTCAAGTTTTAATAGTCACAGTATTTTATTACAGCAACAGAAAAATGACTAATCTAATCTTAATATTCATGGCTTTTACTCTGAGTGGAATCATATCATTAGCTCATATTAGATCAGCCCCTTGTTGATTAGAAAAATTGATATAACTGAGTCTCTATGGTTGTATAAAGAGATTCTTTATAATCAATCTTTCTCTATATAGTCAATCTGTAGGCATTATTTCTCTTCATAACCATAGTAAAAGAATAAGTTTGGCTATTTCAGGATGGATACTTTTCTATTCCTTCTGCTAGAGACATGGTAGACTTCTGGAAATCCTGAAGGTCAAGCTCCATAAACTTGTGGTAGCCTTCCAAGGACTGCTATTTTATTTCCTTACTCTTATCTGGTCTACATTCAGACAGAACAAATTCTGTAGAATTACTCTTTATGTCTCTTATCATATTGTATTTCCATTTCTGTTTTGTGTAAGTTTATCTCAGTTGTCAGTTTCTGTTGTGACTTCAATTTTGCCTGTTTCTGATGTGACTCCAAGTTTCTGGTTTGTGTAATCAAAGGACCTTATGTTCAGTTTTTTCATATTTTTTTCTTGTTTTAAGGGTGAGAATTATGGCTTTTAAGCACTTCACATGTCAGAGCTAAAACAAAAGTCATTAATGATGTGTTTTAGTATTCAAGGATTATGTCAAATAGCATAACTCTAGAAAACAAGATGCATGACTTCTTATTTACTTCCATTTTTAACATTGTTTGTATTTATATATGTAAATTATTGATTTATAGTTTCTACAGATATGGAATATTCTGAACTTATTCATATATTCAAATGTGAAAGAAAACTCTAATTTTCTCCATTTGGAATTATGCATTTCTCTTGCATAATTCTGATGATAGATTTTTTTCTTGTATACACCTGTTTTAATTTTATAATGTTTAGATATGTATAGAAAGTTGGTTCTGTAATGCATAAATATTCAACAGCTCATTTCATACTGATAGTTAAGACACATACTTAAGTCTAGAAGGAGAAGTTATTAAATTAAAACCGATTAACTGTATATGATTTAAAATTGACTGGATTATATGTTGTGTGGAATCAGTCTTTTGTTTTTCCTTAACCACACAAACATGTTTCAAATGAAGATTCCTGTTTTCATTATATAGTTATCATAATAAAATAAAATTCAAACAATTAGGAAATTTATAAATTTATTCACAATGTGATTTTTTATTGGAGGGTAGGAATTATATTTATTTTGTTTATTTTTAAGTTGGGGGGCAGTGATTTGAGTCACGATTTCTCTATATAGTCTTAGCTGTCCTGGAACATAGTCTGTAGATCAGGCTGGCCTCGAACTCAGAGATCTTCCTGCTTCTGCCTTCTGTGTGCTAGGATTGAAGACATGCACTCCTTATAAGTTCTTCAATGATATATTTTATGTATTTTGTCTTAATTTTCTTTTGTTTTGACAGTTTTATACATATATACAACATATATCTGATGATACTATTACTCAATTTAACTCTGGTATTCTCCTATCTTTGTGATCTTTTTTAATTAAGAAGAAACCTATAAATGTTAAAAGATGAAATAAGACATATGGGGGTTTTGTGTGTTACTTATTTTTTGTTACTATCTTAAAACACCATGACAAAGGCAATTTACAGAAGAGTTTATTTAGGCTTATGTTTCCAGACTTAAAAGAGTCCATCATAGAATGGAAATTTGGTAGTAGATGGCAGACACAAGGCTCCCCACAAATATCAAAGGAAAATCATATGCTTACAATATATTCATATGGCACACAACACATTCTCTCTCTCAATATATATATGTATATATTTACATATATCTACATATATATTCATATAGATACATACACATATACATAAACATAAACACATATATACACACACATCTCCAAAAGAGGAATGAAGACATAGTGAGGAAATACTGAGCCAAAGCAGGAACAAAACTAAGAAATGAGCAGGGCCGACATTCAGATCCTGAAGTTCCATAATTCATGGCTAAGGCTTTAATTTCAAAGGACTTCCATGACTCTAACTCCTGTATCCATATGTGATGGTTTGTATATGCTTGGGCCAAGGAGTACCACTATTAAGAGATGTGGCCTTGTTGAAGTAGGTGTGTCACTGTGGGTGTGGGCTTGAATACCCTAGTTCTAACTGCCCAGAAGTCTGCTAGTTCCCTTTGAAATAAGAATTGGAACTCAAAGTTCTGCTAGCCCCACTTCTTCCTGAACAATGCATATTCACACCTTGATGATAATGGACAGAAACTCTGAGCCTATAAGCCAACCCCAAATAAATATCCTTATAAGAGTTGCCTTGGGAGCCGGGCATGGTGGCGCACGCCTGTAATCCCAGCACTTGGGAGGCAGAGGCAGGCGGATTTCTGAGTTCAGGGCCAGCCTGGTCTACAGAGTCAGTTCCAGGACAGCCAGGATTACACAGAGAAACCCTGTCTCAAAAACAAAACAAAACAAAAAAAAAAAAAAAGAGTTGCCTTGGTCATGGTTTTTGTTCATAGTAGTAAAACTATAACTAGGACACCATATCTCATTGGATGATATCCAACACTTCTTGAATCTCCAAAATCATGGGGTCTCTATAGTAACCCAGGCCTTACTTCATGTAATGGCCCACAGCTACGTGTAATAGCCATTAATGGCCTCTTGTCCTCTTAGGACTTTCATGCATGTATGACCCTATTAAATGTTACCTAAACACAGAGGATCTGTTGAAAGTATGGAGGAACAACCTAATTCTTACACATCCTTCATGTGTCTAAAACTAATACCGCATGCATGATACTGTCAAATTCAGTTGTCAGCTTGAGATGGACCCTGGTTCATTTTCATAGATTAGAAACTCAGCTGAGTGGGGTCTTTCCCCAAGGCTACTCTTCCCTTAACTTCTTTCAGGATATGAGACCTTTCCTTAATGGTGCTAATCTTTGTATCTCTTTTAGCAAGTGCCTAGTTTGCAAAGTGAATATTTATTTTCTTACTTTTTATAGAGCTGCATGATAGTTAATAATAACCATTCCACAGTTAATATTATAATATTATGTTGCTTTGAAATTGCCTTTACACAGAAATTAATCTACTATATTTTAATTAGTCTCAGGTATGATTTAAGGAAATGGACAAAGGGCAGACACATTCTTTCCCAAAATATCACTAGTATGGCCTCTAGCCCAGTTACTGATATTACCCCTCTGAAGCCTCCTGAGCTGTGCCTTCATGATCTGCACTGCTGTCAACATCACTGTTTTCTAAGTTCCTACTGATGGCCTTTTACTCTATGCTGACAGCCTTTAACAGCTTTTCTAGTTCAAAGTTATAAGGTCTTCTAAATTCCTCTAAAAACATTACAGTGATAATATACCTGGGTGTGTCTGACTCAATTTATTAAAGACTTGTATAGAACAAAAAATACTAATCCAGATGTAACTTCCTCTTGTTTGGCTATCATAAACAGATTTATGAATTCTTTTCTTGCTTCAGACATGAAATAGGAAAAGTAATTATTTTCTAAGTCAGAATAAAACTATATCATCAGTTGTGTATTTGTGAATCAATTCCTTATAATTATTACACAAATGAGCATATGCATGTATTTGCATATGCAAAATTTGGAAATTAAATCTTAAAAGTAATTTGATTGATATAATTGTTGTTGTTTAATAGTAAATACTTGCCATACTTTGTTCTGTCTTAGGAGACAAAAATAATCTGTACAACTATCAAAGAAAATACTTAAGGTTATTTCTAACTAGGTCCCTTTTTATCCCAATAATTCTGTTGAGTAGGTTTTTTTTTATTGGATATTTTCTATATTTATGATTCATTTCCCCTTTTCTGGTTCCCCACCCACCAAAGGTCCCACATGCTCTTTTCCCTCCCCCTGCTCGCTCATCCACCCCTTCCCACTTCCCTGTTCTTGTATTCCCCTACACTGATGCTTTGATCCTTTCCAGTACCAGTGTCTACTTTCTTCTTGTCAGACATCATTTGGTATGTGAATTGTGTGTTTGGTGTTCCAAGATTCTAGGCTAATATCCACTTATCAGTGACTGCATACCATGGGTATTCGTTTGAGACTGGGTTACCTCACTTAGTATGATATTCTCCAGCTCCATCCACTTCTCTAAGAATTTCATAAATTCATTGTTTCTAATGGCTGAATAGTACTCCATTGTGTATATATACCACATTTTTTGTATCCATTCCTTCATTGAGGGACATCTGGGTTCTTTCCAGCTTCTAGCTATTATAAATAAGGCTGCTACGAACATAGTGGAGCATGTATCCTCATTGCATGCTGGGGAGTCTTCTGGGTATATTTCTAGGAGTGGTATGGCTGGGTCCTCCACAAGTATCAAGTCCAGTTTTCTGAGGAACTGCCAGACTGATTTCCAGAGTGGTTGTACCAGCTTGCAGTCCCACCAGCAGTGGAGGAGTGTTCCTCTTTTTCCACATCCTCGCCAACACCTGATGTCTTCTGAGTTTTTGATCTTAGCCATTCTGACTGGTGTGAGGTGAAATCCCAGGGTTGTTTTGATTTGCATTTCTCTAATGACTAATGATGTTGAACATTTTTTAAGGTGTTTCTCAGCCATCCGAATTTCTTCAGATGAAAACACTTTGTTTAGCTCTGTACCCCATTTTTTGATAGGGTTATTTGGTTTTCTGGGGTCTAACTTCTTCAGTTCTTTGGATACATTGGATATTAACCCTCTGTCAGATGTGGAGTTGGTGAAGATCTTTTCCCAATTTGTTGGATGCCGATTTGTCCTTTTGACAGTGTCTTTTGCCTTACAGAAACTTTGTAATTTTATGAGGTCCCATTTTCGCAGATATGACAGTATACTTAAGTGACCCAAACAAACTCCACCAGAGAACTCCTACAGCTGATAAACAACTTCAGCAAAGTGGTTGGTTAAAAAATCAACTCAAGCAAATCAGTATTCCTATAAGCAAAGGATAACCAGGCTGAGAAAGAAATTGGGGAAATGACACCCTTCACAATAGCCACAAACAATATAAAGTATCTTTGTGTGACTCTAACCAAACAAGTGAAAGATTTATATGACAAAAACTTCAGGTCTCTGAAGAAGGAAATTGAAGAAGACATCAAAAAATGGAAAAATGTTCCATGCTCCTGGGTTGGCAGGATTAATATAGTTAAAATGACAATCTTGCCAAAAGCAATATACAGATTCAACACAATCCCCATCAAAATCCCAACTCAGTTCTTTATAGAGTTAGAAAGAGCAATTCTCAAATTCATCTGGAATAACAAAAAACCCAGGATAGCTAAAACTATCATCAACAGTAAAAGAACTTCTGGGGGAATCAATATCCCAGACCTCAAGCAATACTACAGAGCAGTAGTGTTAAAAACTGCATGGTATTGGTACAGTGACAGGGAGGTGGATCAATGGAATAGGATCGAAGACCCAGAATTGAACCCACACATCTATGGCCAATTGATCTTCGACAAAGGAGCTGAAAACATCCAGTGGAAAAAAGAGAGCCTTTTCAACAAATGGTGCTGGCTCAACTGGAGATCAACATGCAGAAGAATGAGAATTGATCCACTCTTATCACCTTGTACTAAGATCAACTCCAAGTGGATCAAGGACCTCCACATAAAACCAGACACACTAAACCTAATAGAAAAGAAACTGGGGAAGACCCTTGAGGACATTGGCTCAGGGAGAAAATTCATGAACAGAACACCAATTGTTGAGTAGGTTTTTATGAAGCACTTAGAATCTTTTGCTACTTGGGCCCACAGTATAACTGAAAGTTAGAAATAAGCCTAATGTATTTGCCTTATTTTTTCTATATTCTTTGTTTACATTCCTAATGCTTTCCCCTTTCACAGATCCCCCCTCACCATATGTCCAATAAGTCCTCTCCCTCTGCCCATTCCCCAGATACCCCCTCCCATTTCTCTGTTCTGGTACTCCCCTATGATACTGGATCAAGTATTTTCAGGACCAGGGCCCTTTCCTCCCTTCTTCTTGGGAATCATATGATTAGCTAATTGTGTCTTGAGTTTTCAGAGCATCTGGGCTAATTAATATCCACTTATCAGTGATTGCATTTCATGTGTATTCTTTTGTGATTGGGATAGCTCACTTAGGATGATATTTTCCAGTTCCAAACATTTGCCTACAAATTTCATGAATTCATTGTTTTTGATTGCTGAGTAATACTCCATTGTGTAAATATACCACATTTTCTTTACCCATTCCTCCACTGAGGGGCATCTGTGTTCTTTCCAGCTTCTGGCTATTATAAAGAAGGCTGCCTTCTTATCTGTATTATTTAGTTATTTTATCTGCTTTTCAGTGTCCCTTTCTAGACACCCCCTATCTAAAAGGGTATCTACATACCTTTGATTATAGAGAGAATATGATTTATCAATAATCACCTTCATAACATGGGGACAGAAACATTCAAAAATATCTGAAAACCAACACAGAATTCTCTGGGTTACAAAACAGTATTCTGGGGAAGAATAATCATCTTATAGTAAACTAGTTGATCCACATAAGCAGTAAGGATTTCTATGAGCCATCTTGCATAATCAAGGTGGGATAATTATCACCTCTCCTACACTTTGACTTGACTGCTTCAATATTGACAGTGCCCCAATTCTTTCTATTTAAACTTAAAATTCCTATTAGTGTTCTGAAGATCACTGGACACTTTATGTGTTTATTTCCCTTGTGTACTGCATTTATTAAATTTTCATTCTGTATCTACCCAATTGTTTGTCTTGGAGTATTCAGGCGTATGTTTAAACATTGTCCACTGAGACATTCAGAGCTGGGTGATTTGTCTTAAAAGTCCACCAACTTTAATAATATGATCTAACTGGCTTAAGTTTCTTTCTGCTGATTCTTGCTATATTAAACTATAATTATCCTAACCGTCTTAATGTTGTGGACAGTGGTCTTATTCACTATCTTTGGTCATACTTCTCTTATACTCCTTGCTTTTTAAAGAATCTATAAGGAATAATGTAACTTTACAGTATTTTTCCCTGGATAATTCCTCTGCCTGATATTGGCCTACAATTTCAGTCATTCACATGTGTTGTCCTTTAGTTAATCATCTCTGATTAAGTCTTTGCTTTGTTAACTAGTTGGACATGGCTGAATTTTTGATTAGCTTTAACTTTCTGCATGAAATATGAGTTGTTATTTTTGTTGTTTCTTACAATCTTCCTTGACTACAGTGTGAATATCAATAATGAAAGAGTTCATGTGTCTTTGAACTGTCCCTGAAACACAGGAGGAATTTTATTATCATTTTTAAGTAGGGAAATAAATATTTTCTTGGATAGTTTTACCTCAACTTGACACAAGCTAGAGTCATCTGAGTCAACTCAGAAAATGTCTGTATAAGATCTGGCTGTAGGTAAGACTGTGAGACATTTTCTTAGGTAATAACTGACGGAAGAGGGCCCAGTCCATTATGGGAGGTGCTATGCTTGGGCTGCTGGTTTTGGATACTATAAGGAAAGAGTCTGAGTAAGCCATGTTGAGCAAACCAGTAAGCAGCACTCATCCATGGCCTCTGCACTAGCTCCTGCCTCCAGGTTCCTGCCCTAATTTCCCTTAGAGATCTGTGATTCCAGATATGTAAACCATATTAACCCTTTCCTCCCCAAGTTTCTTATAGTAGTAATGTTTCATCACAGCACCAGTAAAGTAACTAAGACAAATATTCTATCACAGATTAATTGCTAATTTTTACCAGTGAATGATAACCCAAAATTCAGATAAGTAAAATAATTTCTCAAAGTGGCTACTGATAGAGGGAGAATTCTGACCTTGATGGACACAAATATCTCACAATTAAACAGAAAAGGCTTTATAGGACAGGGAGAAAGTTAGGAGGAGCTTTGTAGGCAGTTGTCTTACTCATTTTGATGAAGTAATAATAGAATGTAGTTTCCTAGTGCTGTTGTTTTTGGCTTTGGCAAGTACATATAGTTATGTTTATTTTCTGAGAAAAGCATATAAAATATTGTAATTTTAGTAAATTCCATAAATAGTTTATTTGACAGCAGCTTCAGGCATAAAGATTGGCCAAGCATGACTTCATGTGGTAGTCATTTACAGATTTGTTCTCCATATCTTAGCCTCATCTGCAATTCTTCAAGATTACAGTGAGAAAGGTGTTGAAATTCTGTCTCTGTTCATACAGATTTAACTAATTTTAGTAGACATTTTGGACCTTTAATTCATTGAAAATTATGTTTTCTAGAGCAAATTCTATTTAAAGTTAATGATTGCTTGGGTTGGGGGATGAGATAAACAAATGGCCCATGGGGGAAAAGAAAGAGAAGATCTATGTGATAACTGGGGATTGGGGCAGAAAGGAAGGGGAATCAGTTAGTGGTCTGCTACAGAGCTAAGGATGAGACTAGTGTACTGCATTTTAGGAGCTGAGGGAAAAATGAATTACCTGCAGTTTGCCTACCTGCTTCCCTAGCTGCAGTGGCCTGAGGGTTCCCAGGGAGTGCTTACCTGGATTTGGGTTCTAGGATGAACAATGAGTTCCTGTGTCTGGAGTGAGGCAGATTGAGGGGCATGAAGGGTGTTTAGAGGGGAAGACCTGTCTGATCCACTGGAGGTGGGAGCAGAGGGGAAGGGAAGCTGCAGGAGGTGGTTTGCTAAGTATCTGTGGATAAGACTCAGGAATTGGATTGAGAGGAGTTGAAGGAGAGGTGAAGATTAGCAGTTAGCCTACCTGATGCGCTGATTAGAGTGGCCCATGTGTTCCCAGGGAATGACTGCTGATAAAGCATGTAGTGGGGATAAAGAATTTTTTAAAGATTTTAAGCCGGGCGGTGGTGGCACACGCTTGTAATCCCAGCACTCTGGGAGGCAGAGGCAGGTGGATTTCTGAGTTGGAGGCCAGCCTGCTCTACAGAGTGAGTCCCAGGACAGCCAGGGCTACACAGAGAAACCCTGTCTTGAAAAAAAACAAATCCAAAAAACAAACAAAAAAACATAAAAGATTTTATCTATCTATCCATCTTATCTATCTATCTATCTATCTATCTATCTATCTATCTATCTATCTATCTATCTATCTATCTATCTTTATACATATATAAGTACATTGATGCTTTCCTCAGACACACCAGAAGAGAGCATCCAATCTCATTACAGAGGGTTGTGAGCCACCATGTGGTTGCTGGGTTTTGAACTCAGGACCTCTGGAAGAACAGTCAGTGCTCTTAACCACTGAGCCATCTCTCCAGCCTCAAGGTAAGGAATTTTTTCATTCCTCTTCCCACGTTTTACATGTTAACAAACAAGATTAGTTAACACAATCTTGATAAAGATTTGATAAGTAGGAACTAGGGATTTGGTCCATTGTAAAATATTTGCCTAGTACTTCTGAGGATTTAGCTTTGATCCACAGAGCAAAATGAATAAATAATCATCACATGTATGCATGAACAGAGACACATAATATTCGATGTGTGGTAATGAGATTACCTAGAAATTAAGATCAAGGTTTCTTAGGGGCTATCCAGCTTTCATGGAGATACTTGTATTCAGATTTTATTTTGAAGTATATATGGATCCTTTTGAAAGTCATAATATCATACTCAATTTAGAAGAAGAAAATAAGTGGTTGTTATATAGGCCAGATAGTCCCAACATAGTTTTAACAAATAGTAAAAGGACTATGTTAGGGCCTTTTTTCCCCCATATTCTTTGTTTAGATTCCAAAGGCTTTCCCCTTTCCCAGTTTTCCCCTCACCATATTCTATATTTACATTTCATTTCCCTTTTTCTGGTTCCCCACCCCCCTCAAGGTCCCACATGCCCTTTTCCCTCCCCCTGTTCCCCCATCCACACCTTCCCACTTCCCTGTTCTGGTATTCCCCTACATTGATGCTTTGAGCCTTTCCAGGACCAGGGTCCACTCCTTCCTTCTCGTAAGACATCATTTGGTATGTGGATTGTGTCTTTGGTGTTCCAAGATTCTAGGCTAATATCCACTTATCAGTGAGTGCATACCATGGGTATTCTTTTAAGACTGGGTTACCAAATTTAGTATGATGTTCTCCAGCTCCATCCATTTCTTTAAGAATTTCATGAATTCATTGTTTCTAATGGCTGAATAGTACTCCATTGTGTGTATATCCACTTATCAGTAATTGCATTTCATATGTATTCTTTTGTGATTGGGTTACCTCACTTACTATGTTATTTTCCAGTTCCAACCATTTGCCTACAAATTTCATGAATTCATTGTTTTTAATTGCTGAGTAGTATTCCATTGTATAAATATACCACATTTTGTGTATCCATTCCTCCATTGAAGGACATCTGGTTTCTTTCCAGCTTCTGGCTACTATAAATAAGGCTGCTATGAACATAGTGAACCATGTGTCTTTGTTGCATGCAGGGGAAACCTCTGGGTATATTCCCAGGAGTGGTATGACAGGGTCCTCTGGAAGTGTCATGCTCAATTTTATGAGGAGTTGCCAGACTGATTACCAGAGTGGTTGTACCATCCTGCAATCCCACCAAGAGTGGAGGAGTGTTCTTCTTTCTCCACATCCTCACCAACACCTGCTGTCTCTTGAGTTTTTAATAGCCATTCTGACTGGTGTGAGGTAGAATCTCAGTGTTGTTTTGATTTGCATTTCCCTGATGACTAATGATGTTGAACATATTTTAAGGTGCTTCTTAGCCATCTGAATTTCTTCAGGTGAAAATTCTTTTAGCTCCATACCCCATTTTTAATAGGGTTATTTTGTTCTCCGGGGTCTACCTTCTTGAGTTCTTTCTCTATATTGGATATTAGCCCTCTGTCAAATGTGAGGTTGGTGAA
The DNA here is from genome assembly GCA_964023405.1 of Apodemus agrarius. NCBI lineage: Eukaryota > Metazoa > Chordata > Mammalia > Rodentia > Muridae > Apodemus > Apodemus agrarius. The sequence goes on along the minus strand of OZ030010.1, from coordinate 140,173,092 downwards.
GATCTTTTCCCAATTAGTTGGTTGCTGTTTTGTCCTTCTGATGGTGTCCTTTGCCTTACAGAAAATTTGTAATTTTATGAGGTCCCATTTGGCAATTCTTGATTTTAGAGCATAAGCTATTGGTGTTCTGTTCAAGAACTTTCCCCCTGTGCCCATGTCCTCCAGGGTCTTCCCCAGTTTTCTTTCTATTAGGTTCAGTGAGTCTGGTTTTATGTGGAGGATCTTGATCCATTTGGAGTTGAGCTTAGTACAAGGAGATAAGAATGGATCAATTCACATTCTTCTACATGCTGACTTCTAGTTGATCCAACACCATTTGTTGAAGAGGCTATCTTTTTTCCACTGGATGGTTGTAGCTCCTTTATCAGAGATCAAGTGACCATAATTTGGTGGATTCATTTCTGGGACTTCAATTCTATTTAATTGATCTCCTTGCCTGTTGCTGTACCAATACCATGCAGTTTTTAACACAATTGCTCTGTAGTACTGCTTGAGGTCAGGGATATTGATTCCCCCAGAATTTCTTTTCTTGTTGAGAATAGTTTTAGCTATACTGGGTTTTTTGTTATTCCAGATGAATTTGAGAATTGCTCTTTCTAAATCTATGAAGAATTGATTTGGGATTTTGATGGGGATTGCATTGAATCTGTAGATTGCTTTTGGCAAGATGGCCATTTTTACTATATTAATCCTGCCAATCCAAGAGCATGAAATAGTTTTCCATATTCTGAGGTCTTCTTAGATTTCTTTCTTCAAGGATTTTAAGTTCCTGTCATACAGATCTTTCACTTGTTTGGTTAGAGTCATGCCAAGATACTTTATATTGTTTGTGGCTATTGTGAAGGGTGTCATTTCCCTCACTTCTTTCTTGGCCTGCTTATCCTTTGAGTATAGGAAGGCTACTGATTTGCTTGAGTTGATTTTATAATCAGCCACTTTGATGAAGTTGTTTTTCAGCTGTGGGACTTCTCTGGTAGAGTTTTTTGGGTCACTTAAATATACTATCATATCATCTGCAAATAGTGATAGTTTGACTTCTTCCTTTCCAATTTGTGTCCCTTTGGCTTCCTTAAGTTGTCTAATTGCTCTCGCTAGAACTTCAAGTACTATATTCAAAAGATATGGAGAGAGAGAGAGAGCAGTCTTGTCTAGTCTCTGATTTTAATGGGATTGCTTCAAGTTTCTCTCTATTTAGTTTGATGTTGGATACTGGTTTGCTGTGTATTGCTTTTACTGTGTTTAGGTATGGGCCTTGAATTCCTGTTCTTTCCAAGTCTTTTTATTATGAAAGGATGCTGAATTTTGGCAAATGCTTTTTCAGCATCTACTGAAATGATCATGTGTTTTTTTTTTCTTTGAGTTTGTTTATATAGTGGATTGCATTGATGGATTCCTGTATATTGAACCATACCTGCATCCCTGGAATGAAGCCAACTTGATCATGTTGGATGATCATTTTGATGTGTTCTTGGATTCGGTTGGCACGAATTTTATTTAGTAATTTTGCATCGATATTCATAAGGGAAATTGGCCTGAAGTTCTCTTTCTTAGTTGGATCTTTGTCTGGTTTTGGTATCAGTGTAATTGTGGCTTCATAGAATGAGTTGGGCAGGGTTCCTTCTGTTTCTATTTTGTGGAATATTTTGAAGAGTATTGGTGTTAGGTCTTCTTTGAAGGTCTGATAGAATTCTGAACTAAAGCCATCTGGTCCTGTATTTCTTTGGTTGGAAGACTTTCTATGACCCATTCTATTTCTTTAGGGGTTATGGGACTGTTTAGCTGATCAATTTGATCCTGATTTAATTTTGGTATTTGGTATCTGTTTAGGAAATTGTCCATGTCCTCCATATTCTCCACTTGTGTTGAGTAAAGGCTTTTGTTGTATGATTTGATGGTTTTTTTTAATTTCCTCAGTTACTCTTGTTATATCTCTCTTTTCATTTCTAATTTTGTTAATTTGGATACTGTTTCTGTGCCCTTTGGTTAGTCTGGCTAAGGGTTTATCTATCTTGTTGATTTTCTCAATGAACCAACTCCTGGTTTTTGTATGGTTCTCTTTGTTTCTACTTGATTGATTTCAGCCCTTAGTTTGATGATTTCCTGTCTTCTACTCCTCCTGGGTGAATTAGCTTCTTTTTGTTCCAGGGATTTTGGGTGTGCTGTTAAGCTGGTAGTGTATGCTCTCTCCAGTTTCTTTTTGGAGGCACGCAGGACTATGGGTTTTCCACTTAGCACTGCTTTCATTGTGTCCCATAGATTTGTGTAAGTTGAATCTTCATTTTCATTGAATTCTAAAAGTCTTTGATTTCTTTATTTCTTCCTTGACCAAGGTGTCATTGAGTAGAGTATTGTTCAGTTTCCATGTGTATGTGGGCCTTCTGCATGTTTTGGTGCTATTGAAGACCACTTTTACTTCATAGTGATCTGATAGGAGGCATTAGATTAGTTTGATCTTCTTATATTTGTTGAGGTCTGTCTTATAACCAATTATATGGTCGATTTTGAAGAAGGTACCATAAGGTGCTGAGAAAAAGGTACATTTTTTTTGCTTTAGGATGAAATGTTCTATATCTATCTGTTCAATCCAATTCTTCCAAACCTTCAGTTAGTTTCACTTTGTCCCTGTTTAGTTTCTGTTTTCTTCATTGGTCCATTGAGGAGAGTAGAGTTTTGAAGTCACCCACAATTATTGTGTTAGGTGTAATATGTGCTTTGAGCTTTAGTAAAGTTTCTTTCATGAATGACTGGTGCCCTTGCATTTGGAGCATTGATGTTCAGAATTGAGAGTTCTTGGTGGATTTTTCCTTTGACCAGCAAGAAGTGTCCTTCTGTGTCTCCTTTGATGACTTTAGGTTGGAAGTCAATTTTATCTGATATTAGAGTGGCTACTCTGGCTTGTTTCTTGTGACCATTTGCTTATAAATTTGTCTTCTAGCTTTTTACCCTGAGGTAGTGTTTGTCTTTGACACTGAGGTGTGTTTCCTGTATGCAGCAAAATGTAGGTTCCTATTTACATATCCAGTCTGTTAGTCTATGTCTTTTTATTGGGGAAATTGAGTCCATTGATGTTAACAGATATTAAGTAATAGTGATTATTGCTTCCTGTCATTTTTGATGTTATTTTTTATATTTGATAGATTTTCTTCTTTTCCTTTGATAAAAGAGGGTTACTATCTTGCTTTTTCCAGGATGTAGTTTCCCTCCTCTTATTGGTGTTTTCCTCTTATTATCCTTTGTAGGGCTGGGTTTGTGGAAAGATATTGTGTAAATTTGGTTTTGTCATGGATTATCTTGGTTTCTCCATCTATGGTGATTGACATTTTTGCTGGGAATAGTAGTTTTGGCTGGCATTTGTGTTCTCTTAGAGTGTACATGAGATCTCCCCAGGATCTTCTAGCTTTCATGGTCTCTGGTGAGATGTCTGGTGTAATTCTGATAGGTCTTCCTTCATATGTTACTTGGCCTTTTCCTTTTACTGCCTTTAATATTCTTTCTTTGTTTAGTACATTTTGGGTTTTGATTATTATGTGACAGGAGGTACCTCTGTTCTGGTCCAGTCTGTTTGGAGTTCTGTAGGCTTCTTCTATATTCATGGGTAACCCTCTCTTTAAGTTAGGGAAGTTTTCTTCCATAATTTTGTTAAAGATATTTGCTGGCCCTTTAAGTTGTAAATCTTCCCTCTCATCTATACCTATAATTCTTAGACTTGGTCTTCTCATTGTGTCCTGGATTTCCTGCATATTTTCTGTTACAAGCTTTTTGCATGTTGCATTTTCTTTGACTGTTGAGTCCATGGTTCCTATGGTTCCTATGGTATCTTTGGCATCTGAGATTCTTTCTTCTATCTCTTGTATTCTGCTGTTGATATTTGCATCTATGGCCCCTGATTTCTTCCCAAGGTTTTCTATCTCCAAACTTCTCTCCCTTTGTGATTTCTTAGTTGTTTCTACTTCTGTTTTAGATCCTGGATGGTTTTGCTCAGATCCTTCACTTGCTTGTTTGTGTTTTCATGTAATTTTTAAAGAGATTTTTGTGTTTCCTCTTTCATAACTTCTGCCTATTGACCCCAGTTCTCCTGTATTTTTTAAGTATTTTTTTCCATTTCCTCCCTATTGGCTTCTATCTTTTGACCCGTATTCTCCTGAATTTCTCTAAATAATTTTTGTGTTTCCCTTGTAAGGGTTTCTAACTTTTGATTCATTTTCTCTTATTTCTTTAAGAGATTTATTTATTTCCTTCTTGTGTTCCTCTAACAGCATCATGACCAGTGATTTTAAATTCAAATCTTGTTTTTCTGGTGTGTTGAGGTATCCATTACTTGCTGTTGTTGGAGAATTGGGTTTGGATGCTGCCTTATTGCCTTGATTTCTGTTAGTAATGTTCCTTACCTTTTGCCTTTTGCCATCTGGCCATCTCTGGTCTGAGTTGGTTTTGTTGTTCCTGGCTGATGTTTGAACCTCCCATGAACCTGTAAGGCTAATTCAGCACCTCTTGATGTCTGGGTTTCCCCTGGCTCAGATTGCTGATGTGCTACCCTCCTCTTGGTTTCCCTTTGAGCCCTAATGTGTCCTGGCCCAAGAAATGCTACACTTGCTTTGTCTCTGTGAACCTGGTGCTGCCTGTCTGCTCCTTCAGCGCGCGCAGATGACAGATGCTGCAGGAACCTTATCCAAGTGCTGATCACTCTGCAGGGCAGATGACCCCCCCCCAACTGCCTTGGTTCATGGCATGGTTGGCATACAGAGGGTTCGCCAAGCTGCCCAGACCCTGGGTGCAGGCAAAAGCCTGACAGGCTTAGACTCAAGTGATGTTAGCCTCGGGCTATATCTGCATACCAGCTGCTGTCTGTTAGATCTCTATGGTGTCCCGGAGGCAAGATGGAGAGCTCCCCTGCAAGTTTTAGGCAGTCTGCATGGCAAACGACCCCTGAACGGCTTGGTACATGACTGGGCATACAGATGGCCCACTGAGCTGCCCAGGCCCTGGGTATAGGCAAAAGTCTGACAGGCTTGGACCTGAGTGATGTTAGCCTAGGACTATGTCTGCATACCTGGTGCTTTCTGTTAGATCTCTATGGTGTCCTGGAGACAAGATTGAACTTTCCTTATTTGAATTGCTATTTTTACATATCTATATGCCCTGCTGAGTCTAGTGTTGCTTATATGTATATGGATGCCCATATACATATGGCATATGGCATATGTATATGCTTATATGCCTATGGCTACCAATTTGGATTGGATAATACATCACAGGGCTCATCTCCGGAGGCAATTCATTCTTCACTTTTCTGAAGCCACTGGTTGTAGTTCTTCATATAGGGGTGAGGCCTTGTAAATTTTCTATCAGTGATGACATGGAAACTTTATTCAAGGATTGTTTAGGCAATTGTATTTTTGAGATTTCATGTGTGCCGTTTCATTGTAATGTCTAGAAGATACTTTATCATATTTTATGTATTAACCTAAACTCCTGATGACTTTTTGTTTGCTTTCAGTTGAGCTACTTATTTCTTTCTGATGGATATCATGAGCACCAAATTTAGTGATGTTTGCTATCTTTCTACTAATTGTTATTTTTCTCTTCCTTTTTTTTTTAGAATTCCATACATAAGTACAATGTAGTTTGATCATATCCACGTTTAGTACCCTTACCCAGTCCTGTGAAAAAACCCCATATCCCCTCCCTTCTCCAATTCGTGTTCTCTTCTCTTTTGATAATATACATCACTATATATACTACTCAGTCATGGATTTAGTTCTGAGATCAGCACCATGGACAACACACCAGGGAGCTCCTGTCAGGTGAGAACTGACTCTCTCAGTAACCATTTTGTACCTGCAGTTCCATAATTAGGAGTGTGATCTTGCCTTGTGAGACCTTCACATATCCTTGCTGGAATGTTGACTGATGATTTCTTTGGCAGGTCTTGTAGAGTTCATAATTGCAATATCCTTTCCATGTTCAGAATCTGACTTGCAACAACCTGTAGCAAATAGATTTTATTAGGGAACACATCTTATGTTTGAAGTATGATTATATTAAAATTTCTATTAGTAAGAAAGTATAGGAAAACAATGTCCTTTTGTATGTGAACAAATACTATTGCAGAATCTGTAAAACTAGCCCACACAGTATTTATCTCATTGTTATTAGGATTTGTCTATTATTTTCTGAGTCTAATCTTTCACATAATTTAAAGTTTTCCACAAATTTCACAATTTCCAGAAAGACATTTTTGGTTGCTCCATAGAAATATACCTTTGACATTTTAGATCTCATCACTCATACAGTGAATTTGTTTCTTGTTCATTTATTTTTAGTTCTTTGTGGATTATCACTCAAAACTCCAGAATTTATATTTACAATATTCCCAGTCATAGACCACTTACGGACCCTATTACAGGTGCTCAGTAATAGATGAGGATGAAATGATTCTCCATTTACTCTTAATTTTAGGCCAAACCTGCATCTGGAGGTCATCTGTGACCTTGTGTCTTTCCATTTCTTTGATATTCACTGCTTTCAGCCTTATTGACCTGATCATGCCAAGCTCTTCCCAGATTTGTGTGTGTCATCCTTTCTGCCTGGGATAGTGTCCCCAGATCTTTGCTTGGCTGCCCTTTCTCATTCTTCCATGAGCTGATCAAATATCCTATCTTTGGAGTGGCTTTTCCTGGCAGCACAAACTAGAATAAGCCCCGTCTGTGCTTGCCCTCACTTTGGCATTTATTTATTTATTTATTTATTTATTTATTTATTTAGCAGAGAATTTGGTACAATTACAAGAGCAGAACTGTGGATTATATTGGCCTTTTCTCAATTGGAGACAATCAAATAGAAAGTAAAAACTTATAAAACAACAAAAATAACACCCTTCTCTTGAGCTCTTAATACTCACGGAGGGGTAGCTACTATATCTTCACCTTCTTTAATTTTCACTTCCTTAGAATTAGAATTGTTTTACATCCCTCTCTTACCAAATAAGTACTTAAGTGTTACAAGCTTAAAGAATACAGGTAAGTACCTGCCCAAAGTCACATAATTCTTAAGCAGCAAAACAAAAAAAATCTAGTAACCATCAGTACCTACTCTTTATAATATTCAAATACTCAATACTCAGGGTGCCTGTATAGTAAGGCGTAAATTCACTTTAAATTCACATGGCAGGCTGACTCCCCCCAGCACACAGATTTAGCAGTAGAGTAGGCATATCTGAAATTTTGAATAAATAATCATTTATAGAGAGGCAAGTATATGGTCTGTTAAAGGAAGGATGAACGAGCCTACATGGTTGCTGAAGGTCCTTTCCATTTGCTGAAATGTCTCAGAAGACAGGACATGGTAGATGTTCTGCAGGATTTTATCCTACCCTTATTGTAGTGATTGGCAAGACTGAACAGTGTATATATAGACTATGATCCACAGTAATCTGTCTTTAAATTTTTTTCCATTTAATGTGTGGTCTCAGATACCTTAGACCTCCATGGACTGGATTTACTGGTTGTGCCATGGAGGTTATGCCAACATGTCACATGCACTAAACATAGGAGTGTTTGCTTTCTGAACATTTTCCCTTTTAGATTCATAATTCCCAGGGTAGTTGAACTATTATTGTTACTGATACAAAGTTTGAAGCTTAAAAAAATGAAGTGACTTCTCCTACACTCAGAGTTGACAAGGCTAAGTTCAAAACTGTGAGGCTGGCTTCAGAGCTGTGGACATATAAACATGTTATATGGCATATAAAATGCTTATCATAGAGGTGGGCACACAGTAAAGATCAGATTCAACAACCGTTGCTGTTGTGACTATTATTATTATTACTGTGATCATACCCTTCTCCATCTGATGTCCAAGATATCATGACCTCATGGGTCATATGTGTTTAGTTTTGTTTCATGTCATTCTCTGAAGATGTGTTTACTATAGAAAAGCTTTCACCTTACCACAACTGCATAGTTGTTTTTTAAAAAATTGATTTATTTATTTACACTCCATATTTTATTCCCCCAGTGAACCTCCAACTGGTCCACATCCCATACCTCCTTCCCACCCCTGTCTCCCCATGGATGTCCCACCTACCACCCCACCTGACCTCTAAACTCCATGGACCCTCCAGTCTCTTGAGGGTTAGGTGCATTATCTCTGAATAAACTCAGACCTGGCAGCTTGTGTATTCTGCCTATTTGGTGGTTCAGTGTTTGTGAGATCTGGGGGTGGGGTGTCCAGATTAATTGAGACTGCTAGTCCTTCTACAGGGTCGTCCTTTAATTTTGTTTCCTCAGAGGCAATATGTGAAGGAGCCCTTTTCATGAAGACTCAAAACATTGGTTCCAAAACACTGAATTCCAGACATCCAAAGGCATGCTGCTTTAATGTACCTGACTACGTTCTCATTAGGAGAAACAATAATAAAGGGAAGTCACATGGTCAGCAGGCCAGGATTAGTTAAGATTATCAGAATGAGGTGCTGATTTGGGGAAATTAAGCACATTAGAAAAATGTGGGGTTTTGTTGTCTATTTGATTAACATAAAATTCTATACTTTTTTACTTTTCTTCTTTTAAATACTATTTTTAATAATTTTTTGAGCTTCTCTTGAGAATTTGGAGAAATTGGAGCTCACTCACACCCCTACCCCTTGGAAAGCTTTTCTGGATTTCCATTCACTCTGGGCCCTGAAAGGAATGACAGCTGTAGAAAAAACTACTGAAAAATCTCCCTTGAAGTACTATGAAATGTTTCAAAAGAAATCAACCTATAAGTTTTATGTCACAATATTAATATTATTGGAATTTAAAACTATATTCAAATGGTATAATAACACTGAATTTTATTATACAAGGGAGACACATGTGCAAGATAATCCTAATGCTGGTTTACTATCTGCTATCTGTGAGATTCACCCACTAACTTGGAAGAAGCAATTTCATCAAGTACTTCATGTGAAACTTTTAATATGCCAATACATAAATACTGGTGAGTTATCAATGAATTGTAAGAATATTAAATGGAAAACAATAGCTTTCATGGAGGTTTTTTGCTATGGTTCCACCAATGGAAGACAGATTAGACATGTTGGAAGGCTTAACTATGTGTGGACTACAATGCTGTATCCGAAGAGTGTGTGCCATTCTACGGCAACAGCCATGCTCAACTCACGAGGAGGGAACTGGGCCACTGAGAAAATGACTACCCTCTACAAGATCATTTTATCTGCTTTATAAAGTTCTGTACTCATTAAAATAATAATTTCATAATTTTTTAAAAGTCACAGAATTGTGAGCAGATTAACATAAATACTTTGGATAAACAGACCATTGAAAAAAATTCATTGTAGTCAATGCTATGGAAGAACAAAATGAATAGAAGCATGTCTTGTTAGCATGAGTGCACATACGCCCTGGTGGTTGAACATGTGATTGTGTCTCCTCTTATACATTCCCAAGTGCACATTTCCCTAGTTTCAGAAAGTGCAGGGCTTGCGCATTTAAGTTAAATATCATAGAAATGGATGGTCAAAAGAGATCACTTACAGTGATTAAAAACATTCCTTTTCTATTTGATATATTCTTTGTTTACTTATTAAATGTCTCCTTTCATGGTTCCCCCTCCCCTGAAAATCTCATAAGCCATCCCAACTTCCCCAATCAAACCTCCCTCACTTCCCTGTCCTGGTATTCCTCTACACTACAGCATCAAGTCTTTCCAGGACCAGGGGCCTCTCCTCCCTTTGGTATATAACAAGACCATCCTCTGCTGCCTATGTGTCTAGAGCCATGGGTAACTCCATGTGTACTCTTTGGTTGATGGTTTTGTCCCTGGGAGCTCTGGGAGTACTGGGTGATTCATATTGTCATTCCTCCTGTGGCACTGCAAACCCTTTCAGCTCCTTGGGTCCTTTCTTTACCTCCTCCATTGTTGACCCTGTTCTCAGTTGAATGACTAGCTGAAAGTGTCCCCCTCTGTATTTCTCATGTACTAGCAGAGCCTCCCAGGTGATAGCTATATCAGGCTCCAGTTAGCCAGCACTTCTGGGCATCCACAGTAGGGTCTGGGTTTTGTAACTGTACATGGGATGGATTTCTGGGTGGGGTAGTCTCTGGATGGTCTTTCCCTCAGACTCTGCTCCATCCTTTGTCTCAATATCTCCTACTGTGGGTATTTTGTTCCCCTTTATACAAAGGACCCAAGTATCCATACTTTGTTCTTTCTCCTTCTTGGGCATCTTTTGATATGTGAAATGTGCCTTGGGTATTCCAAGCTTCTGGGCTAATATCCACTTATCAGTGAATACCATGTGTGTTCTTTTGTTATTGGGTTACCTCACTCAGGATGATATTTTCCAGTTCTATCCATTTGTCTAATAATTTCATAAAGTCATTGATTTTAATGGCTGAATAATACTCCATTGTGTATATATATACCACATTTTATGTATCTATTCCTCCTTTGAGGGACATCTTGTTTTTTTCCAGTTTCTGGATATTATTAATAGGGCTGCTATGAACATAGTGGAACATGTGTCCTTATTACATGTTGGAGCATTTTCTGGGTATATGCCTGGGAGTGATATAGCAGGGTCTACCAGTAGTAGTATGTTCAGTTTTCTGAGGAAATGCTAAACTGATTTCCAGAGTGGTTGTACCAGTTTGCAATCCCATAAGCCATGGAGGAATGTTCCTCTTTCTCCACAACCTCTCCAGCACCTGCTGTCTTCTGAGTTTTTTATCTTAACCATTCTGACATGTGAGAGGTGAAATCTCAGAGTCCTTTTGATTTACATTTCCGTGCTGACTAAGGATGTTGAACATTTCTTTAGGTGCTTCTCAGCTATTCAATATTCATCAGGTAAAAATTCTTTGTTTAGCTCCTTATCCCATTTTAAATAGGGTTATTTGGTTTTCTGGAGTCTAACTTCTTGTGTTCTTTGTATATATTGGATATTAGTCCTCTGTCAGATGTAGGGTTGGTTGTCATTCTGTCCCATTGCCTTACAGAAACTTTGTAATTTTATGAGGTCCCATTTGTTAATTCTTGATCTTAGGACATAGGCTATTGGTGTTCTGTTCAGGAAAATGTCCCCTTCACCCATGTGTTCAAGGCTCCTCCCCAGTTTCTTTTCTATTAGTTTCAGTGTGTCTGGTTTTATGTGGAGGTTCTTGATCCACTTGGACTTGAGCTTAGTACAAGAAGATAAGAATGGATTGATTTGCATTCTTTTGCATGCTGACCTCCATTTGAACCAGCACCATTTGTTGAAAAGGCTATCTTTTTTCCATTGGATGGTTTTTAGCTCCTTTGTTAAAGATCAAGTGACCATGGGCATGTGGGTTCATTTCTGGTTCTTCACTTCTATTCCATTGATCTACCTGTTAAAAACCAATACCATGAAGCTTTTAACACAATTGCTCTGTAGTATTGTTTGAGGTCCAGGATACTGATTCCCCCAGAAGTTCTTTTACTGTTGAGAATAGTTTTCGCTGTCCTGGATTTTTTGTTATTCTAGATGAATTTGAGAATTGCTCTTTCAAACTCTATGAACAATTGAGTTAGGAGTTTGGTGGGGATTGCATTGAATCGGTATATTGCTTTTGCCAAGATGGCCATTTTTACTATGTTAATCCTGCCAATCCATGATTATGGGAGATCTTTCCATCTTCTGAGGTCTTCTTTCATTTCTTTCTTTAGAGACTTGAAGTTCTTGTCATACAGAATTTTTACTTGTTTGGTTACAGTCACGCCAATATACTTTATATTTCACCTATCAAATGATGCCCAAGAAGGCAGAAGAACAATGTATGGATACTTGGGTCCTTTATATCAAGGGGAACAAAATACCCACAGAAGGAGATACTGAGACAAAGGGTGGAGCAGAGTCTGAGGAACTATCCAGAGACAACCTCACCCAGGGTTGTAACCCCATATACCGTTACAAAACCCTGACACTATTATTGATACCCACACGTGCTTGGTGACTGGAGCCAGATATAGCGGTAACCTTGAAAGCTCTGCTAGTGCATGAAAAATACAGAGGGGAACACTCTCAGCCAGCCATTCAGCTGAGCACAAGGTCACCAATGGAGGAGCTACAAAAAGGATCCAAGGAGCTGAAGGGGTTTGCAGTGTCACAGGAGGAACAACAATATGAGTCACCCAGCACTCCCAGAGCTCTCAGGAACAAAACCAACAATCAAAGAGTACCCCTTGCTCCAGACACATAAGCAGCAGAGGATGTTCTCATTAGACACCAAAGGGAAGAGAGACCCTTGGTCCTGGAAAGGCTTGATGCTGTAGTGTATAGAAATACCAGGACAGGGGAGTAGGGGAAGATTGATTGGGGAAGGGAGAATGGCTTATGAGATATTTGGGGGCTGAGGGGAAAGCAGGAAAGGGGATAACATTTGAAATGTAAATAAAGAATATATCTAATAAAAAAGTTTTAAAAAGTCACATACTTATGAACACTTGATTTTTGACAAATAACCCAAAAACTATGGAATGGAAAAAAAACATCTTTAATAAATAGTGCTGGTCTAACTGGCTGTTTGTATGTAGGAAAATGAAAATAGAGCCTTATTTGTCACCTTGCACAAAGCTCAAATCCAATTGAATCAAGGACCTCAACATAAAACCAGGAACACTGAATCTAACTAAAGAGAAAGTGGCATAGAGTCTTGAACCCATTGGCACAACTAAATAATTTTTAAAATTAACATCTGCCTGAGCCCTTCAGCCCGGTGTAAAGCTATATCCATAGGAAGTACATAGCGATTCAGACTTTGGGTTGTTCTAAGTCTTTCGATATGAAACAGAGACTGTAATTTCATCATATGGTCATTAATTTTCTATGTCAGTGATTTTTGAGAATTTGTCAATGACTTTCACTGAGAGGACCTAGCCCATAGAACATATACTAGTGGGTGATGCTGCAGACCTAGTATATTTGGTCTTTGTGAGGATTTTCTTCTTTTCTCACTTAGGCAATCTGTATCTTTCTTCTGGCGCACTTAGTTCAGGAGGCACAAAAAGTTCTATATTTCCTCCTCCTTACAATTTCTGCCAGATTAAATTTTCCTACTCTAAGCAGTTTGAGACAGACTGTCTCAGATCTTGCTCTTCAAAGCCCTCAGACTCCTGTACATTTTTTCTTTAATCATTCTTTTAATTATAGACAACACTGTATCTAGAATCAGCTACCCCTCCCCTTTACATTCTCCTGCCAGTCCAAATTTATCTTTACCTCTCATCCTAGTGGTTGGACCCTGCAAGTATCAACCTGTGATTCTTAGCCTAGATTTCCATGCAAGGAAGGCTGATTGGTTCATCCTGCTTATGCAGGAAGTCCCCATTGTTCAGTCAGCAAAGGCATTAGTAAGTTCTTACGAAGAAGGAAGATTATTTGGAAATTATTTCCTTTTTCTATCAGATAATTTATTCTGGGGGAAGAAAATCTCAGTTAATGATTGCTTTCCAATTCACAGGTGCCTACACAATGTCCACTTATTTCCTAAAGGATGGATTCTTCCTTTGTGCCTCTGAGAAATGACTATTTCTCAGTGTACAAGTATATTAAATAGCAGTGAGTCAGCAGCTCCTTTTCCTTTCTCTCATAGGTCTATATATTTAATATCTTAATAGCATCTCTGTTAAAGTCCTTCATGGCTTCTAGATCTAGATTTCTAAATCATTAGCCATCCCTAGAACATGTGAACTCTATTTTATTTAATATTTTGTATCTTCCTTTACCATGTTTTTTTCTCAAGGCCTTATAACCTAGCCATATTTATATATTCTTATCACATTTCATCCAATTGTGAAAAAGATTAGGTTGATAATTTTCATTTTTATAATGCCATTCTTAAGTTTTTTCTCTCCTTTTTCTATCTTCTTTCTTGTAGTCATTGAAAACATTCTATCTTATATTTTCAGACTCTATTTAATGTCCTCTTTATTTAAAATATTCATCTCCCTTTCTCCACTGTCCTTACAAACACACTGCTTCTTTCAGCACTTATTTAAGCTTTAGGCTCCTTGATCCTCCCATATTCCTGTTACCATTACCCTCAGCATTTATATACATCTCTAAATCAAAGCTCTATGGCCTCAATTACTTAAGGTGTTTTATTATTTTTTATTTTACATAGATTTTATTCTAAAAACTTGAAAATAAATTTATACATGAATGTGTTTAGTAATGACTGTTTACCATTGGACAACCAGTTGTTGTGTTCTTCTCTGGGAAAGACAAAGTCTACTACTCCCTGCTTTGCTCAGTTGTTTATAGTTCTTTGTATAGGAGTGAGTTCTTGTGGGCTTTTCTCTTTCCAGTTTGGCATGTCTATTTGTGTCATTCTCTTTTCAGCTTATATTTGAGCAGTGATATTGGTAAAACTTCTGGGGTATAATTTCTGGTGTTTCTAGGTGATGTCATAGTAAACTCCCTGATTCTCTGGGTCTGACAATCTTTCTGTCCAATTTTCACCAGGCTTCACTGAGCCTTTCAGAAATTTTAAAATATAAAACAGTCATTGAGAATTCTAGTAAGGATTTTACTCTGTGTTTCTGGTCTTCTGGTTATTTGATACCTTAATATAAAACTTAAAATATGTTTTCCATCTTATTTTTATCTTCAATTATTCCTGGAACTCAGCAATGGTAGAGAAGTATTCTTCATTTTCAACAAAACATAATGAAATAAAAATTTCTAGTAGTTGTTGACTATGGACAATTTTGTTCTCTCTGAAGAAAATGAAGAAAATACTTATTTTAAGCCAATTTATATTACCATTTCATTTCTTCATTAATTTTAAACAACTCTATTTCTAACATATATTTTCCAAGTATGTGTAGAGAAATTTTAGTCCAACAATATAGTTGCTCTGGCAAAAGCTCACATCAAATTACTTTTTATGTCTGTGTGATCTGGCTGGAATAACACTTGTTTAGTCCCTCTGGCTGAATACAAATACACTGTTAGTACACACTATTTTTTTTTAATTTTATTTTCTATATTCTATGTTTACATTCCAAAGGCTTTCCCCTTTCCCAGTTCCCACCCACCATAGTTCCCATAGTTCCTCTCCCCCCCATCTGTTCCCCAATAATTCCCCCTCCCCCCTCGGTTTCTTTACTAAACTGGAAGCAATCTGTACAGGCCCAGGGTCTTCTCCTTTCTTCTTCTTGGGAATCATTTGACTTGCTATTTGTGTCTTGAGTATTTAGGGCTTCTGGGCTCATTAATATCCACTTATCAGTGATTGCATTTCAGGTGCATTCTTTTGTGATTGGGTTAATTCACTCAGGATGATATTTTCCAGGTCTAACCATTTACCTACAAATTGCATGAATTCATTATTTTTAATTGCTGTGTAGTATTCCATTGTATAAATATACCACATTTTCTGTATCCATTCCTCCTTTGAGGGATATTTGGGCTGCTTCCAATTTCTGGCTATTATAAACAAGGCTGCTATAAACATAGTGGAGCATGTGTCCTTATTGCATGCAGGGGAATCCTCTGGGTATATGCCCAGGAGTGGTATGCCAGGGTCCTCTGGAAGTAACATGCCCAATTTTCTGAGGAACCGCCAAACTGATTTCCAGAGCGGTTTTACCATTTTGCAATACCACCAACAGTGGAGGAGTGTTCCTCTTTCTCCACATCCTCGCCAGCACTTGTTGTCTCTTGAGTTTTTAATCTTAGCCATTCTGACTGGTGTGAGGTGGAATCTCAGGGTTGTTTTGATTTGCATTTCCCTGATGACTAATGATGTTGAACATCTTTTAAGGTGTTTCTCGGCCATCCGAATTTCTTCTGGTGAAAATTCTTTGTTTAGCTCTGTGCCCCATTTTTTGATAGGGTTATTTGTTTCTTTGCGGTCTAACTTCTTGAGTTCTTTGTATATATTGGATATTAGCCCTCTGTCGGATGTGGAGTTGGTGAAGATCTTTTCCCACTTTGTTGGTTGCCGTTTTGTCCTTCTGACAGTGTCCTTTGCTTTGCAGAAACTTTGTAATTTTATGAGGTCCCATTTGTCGATTCTTGATCTTAGAGCATAAGCTATTGGTGTTCTGTTCAGGAACTTTTCCCCTGTGCCCAAGTCCTCCAGGGTCTTCCCAAGTTTCTTTTCTAATAGTTTCAGTGTGTCTGGTTTTATGTGGAGGTCCTTGATCCACTTGGAGTTGATCTTAGTACAAAGAGATAAGATTGGATCAATTCGCATTCTTCTGCATGTTGACTTCCAGTTGAACCAGCACCATTTGTTAAAAAGGCTATCTTTATTCCACCGGATGGTTGTGGCTCCTTTATCAAAGATCAAGTGACCATAAGTCTGTGGGTTAACCTCTGGGTCTTCAATCCTGTTCCATTGATCTGCTTGCCTGTTGCTATACCAATACCATGCAGTTTTTAACACAATTGCTCTGTAGTACTGCTTGAGGTCAGGGATATTGATTCCCCCAGAAGTCCTTTTATTGTTGAGAATAGTTTTAGCTATCCTGGGTTTTTTGTTGCTCCAGATGAATTTGAGAATTGCTCTTTCTAGATCTATGAAGAATTGAGTTGGGATTTTGATGGGGATCACATTGAATCTGTATATTGCTTTTGGCAAGATGGCCATTTTTACTATATTGATCCTGCCAATCCAGGAGCAAGAAATATTTTTCCATCTTCTGAGGTCTTCTTCGATTTCTTTCTTCAAGGACTTGAAGTTCCTGTTGTACAGATCTTTCACTTGTTTGGTTAGAGTTATGCCAAGATACTTTATGTTGTTTGTGGCTATTGTGAAGGGTGTTATTTCCCTAATTTCTTTCTCTGCCTGCTTGTCCTTTGAGTACAAGAAGGCCACTGACTTGCTTGAGTTAATTTTATAACCTGCCACTTTGCTGAAGTTGTTTATCAGCTGTAGAAGTTCTCTGGTGGAGTTTTTTGGGTCGCTTAGGTAAACTATCATATCGTCTGCAAATAATGATAGTTTCACTTCTTCCTTTCCAATTTGTATCCCTTTGACTTCCTTATGTTGTCTAATTGCTCTTGCTAGAACTTCAAGTACTATATTGAAAAGATATGGAGAGAGAGGGCAGCCTTGTCTAGTCCCTGATTTTAGTGGGAATGCTTCAAGTTTCTCTCCATTTATTTTGATGTTGGCTACTGGTTTGCTGTAGATTGCTTTTACTATGTTTAGGTATGGGCCTTGAATTCCTGCTCTTTCCAAGACTTTTAGCATGAAAGGATGCTGAATTTTGTCGAATGCTTTTTCAGCATCTAATGAGATGACCATGTGGTTTTTTTCTTTCAGTTTGTTTATGTAGTGGATTACATTGATGGATTTCCGTATATTGAACCATCCCTGCATCCCTGGGATGAAGCCTACTTGATCATGGTGGATGATCGTTTTGATATGCTCTTGGATTCGGTTAGCAAGAATTTTATTTAGTATTTTTGCATCTATATTCATAAGAGAAATTGGCCTGTAGTTCTCTTTCTTTGTTGGATCTTTTTGTGGTTTAGGTATTAGCGTAATTGTGGCTTCGAAGAATGAGTTGGGCAGTGTCCCTTCTGTCTCTATTTTGTGGAATAGTTTGGAGAGTATTGGTGTTAAGTCTTCTTTGAAGGTCTGGTAGAATTCTGCACTAAAACCATCTGGTCCCGTACTTTTTTTGGTTGGGAGGCTTTCTATAACCCCTTCTATTTCTTTAGGGGTTATGGGACTATTTAGCTGATCTACTTGATGCTGATTTAATTTTGGTATTTGATATCTGTCTAGGAAATTGTCCATTTCCTCCAGGTTCTCCAGTTGTTTTGAGTATAGACCTTTGTAGTAGGATCTGATGATGTTTTGAATTTCCTCAGTTTCTGTTGTTATGTCTCCCTTTTCATTTCTAATTTTGTTAATTTGTATACTGTCTCTGTGTCCTTTGGTTAGTCTGGCTAAGGGTTTATCTATCTTGTTGATTTTCTCAAAGAACCAGCTCCTGGTCTTGTTGATTCTTTGTATGGTTCTCTTTGTTTCTATTTGATTGATTTCAGCCCTGAGTTTGATGATTTCTTGTCTTCTACTCCTCCTGGGTGAATTAACTTGTTTTTCTTCCAGGGCTTTAAGGTGTGCCATTAAGCTGCTAGTATATGCTCTCTCCAGTTTCTTTTTGGATGCACTTAGAGCTATGAGTTTTCCTCTTAGCACTGCTTTCATTGTGTCCCATAGATTTGGGTAGGTTGTACCTTCATTTTCATTGAATTCTAAAAAGTCTTTGATTTCTTTTTTTCTTTCTTCCTTGACCAAGGTGTCGTTGAGTAGAGTATTGTTCAGTTTCCATGTGTATGTGGGCTTTCTGTTGTTTTTGTTGTTATTGAAGACCACTCTTACTCCATGGTGATCTGATAAGAGGCATGGGATTAGCTCGATCTTCTTGTATTTGTTGACATCTGTCTTGTGACCAATTATATGGTCTATTTTGGAGAAGGTCCCATGTGGAGCTGAGAAAAAGGTATATTCTTTAGCTTTAGGATGAAATGTCCTATATATATCTGTTAAATCCAATTGGTCCAGAGTTTCAATTAGTTTCGCTGTGTCCCTGTTTAGTTTCTGCTTTCCTGATCAGTCCATTGAGGAGAGTGGAGTGTTGAAGTCACCCACAATTATTGTGTTAGGTGTAAAGTGTGCTTTAAGCTTTAGTAAGGTTTTGTTTTTTTTTTCTTACAAATGAGGGTGCCCTTGCATTTGGAGCATAGATGTTCAGTATTGAGAGTTCTTCTTGGTCGATTTTCCCTTTGACCAGCAAGAAGTGACCTTCCGAGTCTCTCTCTTTAGGTTGGGGAAGTTTTCTTCCATAATTTTGTAGAAGATATTTGCTGGCCCTTTAACTTGTACATCTTCATTCTCGTCTATACCTATAATCCTTAGGTTTGGTCTTCTCATTGTGTCCTGGATTTCCTGGATGTTTTGGGTTACAGCCTTTTTGCATTTAGTATTTTCTTTGACTGTTGAATCAATGGTTCCTATGGTATCTTCGGCTTCTGATATTCTGTCTTCTATCTCTTGTATTCTATTGTTGATATTTGCATCTATGGCTCCTGATTTCTTCCCAAGGTTTTCTATCTCCAATGTTGTCTCCCTCTGCGATTTCTTAGTTGTTTCTACTTCTGTTTTTAGTGCCTGGATGGATGTGCTCAGATCTTTTGCTTGCTTGATTGTGTTTTCATGTATTTCTTTGATAGATTTTTGTGTTTCCTCTTTCATAGCTTCTACTTGTTGGCCCACGTTCTTCTGTATTTCTTTAAGTAATTTTTGTCTTTCCTCCTTATTGTCTTCTTCTTTTTGATCCATCTTCTCCTGCATTTCTTGAAGTGATTTTTGTATTTGCCTTGTAAAGGCTTCTAACTTTTGATCCATTTTCTCTTCTATTTCTTTACGAGATTTTTCTATGTGTTCAGCTACCAGCATCCTGACCAGTGATTTTATATCCAAGTCTTGTTTTTCTGGTGTTTTGGGGTATCCAGGGCTTCCTGTTGTTGGCGAACTGGGTTCAGATGCTGTCATGTTGTCTTGATTTCTGTTAGTGACATTCCTTCGTTTACCTTTTGCCATCTGGTTATTTCTGGTGTTAGTTGACCTTGTTGTCACTGGCTGGTGTTTGAATCTCCTATGAGGCTGGGCTTACCTGTTGTTTCTCTACTGGTGGTTATGCGTGATTGCTGCTCAACGGGATCATGAGCTGGCTGCCACCCACTGACTTTGTGCACGGCCTGAGGTCTCCGGGAAGTGTGGGGGAGTGCAGCAGAGCCTCGGCAGGTGCTGCTGGGCCTGCCTAGT
The DNA here is from genome assembly GCA_964023405.1 of Apodemus agrarius. Classification (NCBI taxonomy): domain Eukaryota; kingdom Metazoa; phylum Chordata; class Mammalia; order Rodentia; family Muridae; genus Apodemus; species Apodemus agrarius. Next base: position 140,153,275 of record OZ030010.1, on the reverse strand, counting down.
AGCGAGAGCCTAGCAGATCCCCCCACGTGGTAGCCCCTGATGGAATCAGTCTACCTGTTCCTTTCCAGCTGTGTTCTGGTTGCAGTATGGAGGCCTGCCGCTATCGCTGGTCTGGGCTCCTGGGGAGCTGGGTGGTGCCGGTTGCCTCGGTGCACGGCCTAAGCTCGCAGGGACGTGCTGCAGATCCTAGGCGCCTGGGCCCGCCTGTGGGCGAGAGCTTAGCAGCTCTCCCTGCTCTAGCCCCAGGCAGAGTCTCTATCTGCACCTTTCCAGCTGTGTCCTGGTTGCAATATGGAGGCCTGCCGCTATAGCTGGTCCTCACTCTTCTTAATAAACAAGAATTGTTGCTTATCCTGGTTCTGTGGGCAGGGTCTGAGCACCTGGCAAGCTGGCTAGGTCTGGCTGATCCGCTAGGCTGTGCGCAGTTCCTGCCCCAGACCTGAGTCCCCGGAGGTCTTAAACTCGCCGGCAGGGTCTCAGCACCTGACAGGTTGGCTAGGTCTGGCTGATCCGCTACCGGCTGGATGGGATGCTGCAGACAAGATGGCGCTGCCTGCAGGGGGTTCGGGGGTCTGGCCTGTGAGCGCAGAGCTCAGGCACGGCCGCTGAACTCCAGTACACACTTTTAATCCCAAACAGTGAAAGTAAAATTAATTTGTAGAAAGAAGCACCCATGCTTGAAAGTGAGGTCTAAATCAGGGGCAGACAAAGTGATGAATAAAAGAAAGATTTTACAGAATGAATCAGAAATAGGATATACGCAACTCACATGAGAACAACACTGAAAGTAAAGGCTACTTAAGAGCAGCAAGAGATAGAAAAAAGTGGTATAATGTATGGAATATGAGATAAAGCCAGAGAGAGAACAATTCAGTAAGAAGCTAAAAGAAGCCAGATTGAATCAGACAACTTGGAGAGTAGTTTTGGGCCAAAACAGCTGGGTTCAACCAGCCAGCCAGAGTTCAGAAAGAGCTACAAATGGTAAGCTTATTGAGACTCTGAGACAACTGTTATATCTGATGAATAAATTTTACTTGTATATCAATGTTTTATGAATACTTCACAATAATGTTTATCCACAATAATGAGGGATAAATTTTCTACATACTTCTTCTTTTATACTATTTATTATCTATTGTTACCCAGTTTGTAAAGGTCATCCAATTTAGTTAAACTATGGCAATTCTCCAAAACTAAAGTAACTTGTGTCTCAGAAATAATGTCCCCCCACCTTCTAGACTTCCCAGTAAAGGATGGCCATAAGAAATGTTTTTTTAATAACCTGGCATTCATTATCTCACCATATATCCTTTTCCCTAACTACACTTAAAAATGTCAAATACTGAAGGAAAAAAACAAAAACACAGCAACAACAGAAGCAACAACAAAAACTATCCACTTCTCTATTATCCTTTCCTTTCTTATAAATTTCCTGGTCTGTAAAAAGACAATGGACTTGCAATCATTCTTGGACTAGAGACTCCTCCTCCACAGCTCCTTTCTCCATATAAAGCCAACACTGCTATTGAGTCACTTGTTCGAAATTTTTTATACAGTTTATATGAAATCAAGTGAATACTATTCATTTACATAGCTATAAATTTCTCTTGGTGCTTTCTCTGTTTCCCACAAACTTGTTGGAAGTACTTCATTGCTTTTATTATTTTAATATTTATTTAAATTTTTTCTCATTTGATTCCTCCTTTGAACTATTAGACACAAACAATATAAAGTATCTTGGTGTGACTCTAACCAAACAAGTGAAAGAATTGTATGACAAGAACTTCAGTTCTCTGAAGAAGAAAATCAAAAAAGACCCCAGAAAATGGAAAAATCTTCCATGCTCATGGGTTGGCAGGATTAATATAGTTAAAATGGAAATTTTGCCAAAAGGAATATACAGATTCAATGCAATCCCCATCAAAATACCAACTCAGTTCTTCATTGACTTAGAAAGAGCAATTTTCAAATGCATCTGAAATAACAAAAAACCCAGGATAGCTAAAACTATTATCAACAGTAAAAGAACTTCTGGGGGAATCAATATCTCAGACCTCAAGCAATACTACAGAGCAGTAGTATAAAAAACTGCATGGTATCGGTACAGTGACAGGGAGGTGGATCAATGGAATAGGATTGAAGACCCAGAATTGAACCCACATATCTATGGCCAATTGATCTTCCACAAAGGAGCTGAAAACATTCAGTGGAAAAAAAGAGAGCCTTTTCAACAAATGGTGCTGGATCAACTGGAGGTCAGCATGCAGAAGAATGAGAATTGATCCACTCTTATCTCCTTGTACTAAGCTCAACTCCAAGTGGATCAAGGACCTCCACATTAAACCAGACACACTGAAACTAATAGAAAAGAAATTGGGGAAGACCCTTGAGGACATTGGCTCAGGGGGAAAGTTCCTGAACAGAACACCAATAGCTTATGCTCTACGATCAAGGATTGACAAATGGGACCTCATAAAATTACAAAGTTTCTGTAAGGCAAAAGACACTGTCAGAAGGACAAATCAGCAACCAACAAATTGGGAAAAGATCTTCACCAACCCTACATCTGACAGAGGGCTAATAGTTAATGTATACAAAGAACTCAAGAAGTTAGACCCCAGAAAACCAAATAACCCTATCAAAAATGGGGTACAGAGTTAAACAAAGACTTTTCACTTGAAGAACTTTGGATGGCTGAGAAGCACCTTCAGAAATGTTGAACATCATTAGTCATTAGGGAAATGCAAATAAAAACAACCCTGAGATTTCACCTCACACCAGTCAGAATGGCTAAGATTAAAAACTCAGGAGACAGCAGTTATTGGCAAGGATGTGGAGAAAGAGGAACACTCCTCCACTGCTGGTGGGATTGCAAGTTGGTACAACCACTCTGGAAATCAGTCTAGTCGTTCCTCAGAAAACTGGGCACAAAACTTCCAGAGGACCCTGCTATACCACTCCTGGGCATATACCCAGAAGATTCCCCAGCATGTAATAAGGATACATAGCCAGAAGCTGGAAAGAACCCAGATGTCCCTCAATGGAGCAATGGATACAAAAAATATGGTATTTATACACAATGGAGTACTATTCAGCCATTAGAAGCAATCAATTCATGAAATTCTTAGACAAATGGATGGAGTTGGAGAACATCACACTAAGTGAGATAACAAGTCTCAAAAGAATACCCATGGTATGCACTCCTTGATAAGTGTATATTAGCCACTTTGGTGTCTTGGAACACCAACGACACAATCCACATACCAAATGGTGTCTGAGAAGAAGGAAGGAGTTGACCCTGGATCTGGAAAGGCCAATGCATCAGTGTAGGAGAATACCAGAACAGGGAAGTGGGAAAGGGAAGATGGGGTAACAAGGGGAGGGAAAAGGGCATATGGGACCTTTGGGGGATGGGGAACCAGAAAAAGGGAAATTAAATGTAAATAAAGAATATATCCAATAAAAATAGTATAGCATTTAGTTTTATATGTATGTGAATTTCTCATATTTCCTTTTGTTATTGAAGTCTAATTTAATTTCACAGTTAATATGAAATTATTTAATGAAATGAATTATAATGGCATGTTTTACTATTCTCAGGAAGATACAATAGTTCTGTCTTGTAATTGGGGACAGAAAGGTTACTCTTCTAGACACATTTGAACAATCTACACCTTTTTTTTGACTAAATGGAATGAAGAAATAAGGGAGTAGTTTTTGTTGAATTACCACTGATTCTCACTAATTTTTCCAAGTTTTACCATAGTTTAGTTTAGTTTGTTGATTACAAAGATGACAGTGCTTTGGTAATAGATTCATACTCCAATAACTAATCTCTTTGTGGAAAAATAAATCAAATGAGAAAACTAAATAAGTGTAATTTAAATATTGGTTTGGAAATCTTGCTCTGGGTTCTGTGATCACTAATATGTTGCTAAGAAATACAAACAATAAAATGAATATGATTTATAGGAATGTATGAGACCAGAAATGGTAATTTTAAGTAAGTTTGATAAAAGTTCACTATACACACATATGGAAATATTATAATGAAACTTATGCATATTTAACATGTTATTAAAAACAAAAATATGGTGTTAAAGAAATGGTTCAGAGGTTAAGAGCAAAGAGCACTGTCTGCTTTTTAGTCGAACATAGCTAGGTTCAGTTCCTAGCACCCATTTAATGTCTCATAACAATCTCTACCTATAATCCCAGGGAATCTGATGCTCTCTTCTGCCTCCTTGAGCAAAAAGTATACATGCAATATATAGAAAGTCATGTAAGCAAAATGTCCGTACATGTAGTAAATAATAAAACAATTTGAAAAAAGAAGTCTACCTGTTCTGGTACTCTCCTACACAACTGGATCCAGTCTTTTCTGGATCAGTGTCCTCTCCTTCCTTCTTCTTGGGAATCTTTTGATTTGCTAATTGTGCCTTGTACATTCAGAGCTTCTGGGCTCATTAATATCCACTTATTAGTGATTGCAATTCATGTATATTTTTTTGTGATTGGGTTAATTCACTTAGGATGATATTTTCCAGATCCAACCATTTGCCTACAAATTTCATGAATTCATTATTTTTAATTGCTGAGTAGTATTCCATTGTATAAATATACCACATTTTCTGTATACATTCCTCCTTTTAGGGACATCTGGGCTCCTTCCAGAACAGAGAAATGGTGGGGGGGGTGATTGGGGAATGGGGGGGGGGAAGAGGACTTATGGGACATATGGTGAGGGGAGAACTGGGAAAGGGGAAAGCCTTTGGAATGTAAACAAAGTATAGAAAATAAAAAATTAAAAAGAAGGTATTTTAACCCACAGTTAAGAGATTTTGAATTTTAAAAAGACTTTTAATTTTTAAAGATAATGGATGTTTTAAAGGGATAGAACTTTTAATATGTAAAGACTGTGGGACTCTTAAAGTTATTCAGATCTTGGGGATGAATAAGAAAGTAAGGGTTGAGGCTTAATAGTGGTGTGTTTGTGTATCAGTTTGACACAGGGTCAATTGTACTGGCTGTTTTTTTTTTTTTTTTTTGTCAACTGGATGAAGACTGGAGTTACTACAGAAAAAGGAGCTTCAGTTGAGAAAATGCCTCTTGTGGGTGGTGGTCTTGGGTTCTGTAAGGAAGAAAGCTGGGCAAGCCAGGGGAAACAAGTCAGTAAGAAACATCTTTCCATGGCCTCTGCATCAGCTCTTGTAACCTGACTTGCTTGAGTTCCAGTCCTGACCTCCTTTGGTGATGAACAGCAATTTGGAAATGTAAAATGAATAAACCCTTTCCTCCCCCCCCCCAAAAAAAGAAATTTACCAAGGTATCTAATACTTTATACCATAAAGTAAGAGTCAAAGAATCTGTGTATTGAATGACAGATTCACATTGTGCTTGCTAATCCTATTAGTCACCACATACTCCATAAATGGTTAATGTTATGGCTGTCTTCGTTGAATAAAAAACTTTCCTCTATTTCTACCTTTTCTATAAAATATTGTAAACTTTTTTAAGGATACTTTCAGTTCTGACATCTTTCTAGTATTCCATGAAAAGATTTTGTAGTCTACATCAAGTAGTTATAAGGAGTAGTTTTCCTGAGGTATAGAAAACTTAGGATATTTTGTTCATTCAAATTTTCGGTGAAAAAAAAAAAAAGAAACAGGTGTTTGTATGTTTATGTAATATTTTGCTAATTTCTTCTACCTAGTGACTGGGAATGTTTTGAAATTAGTCTATTTTAGAATAATTGGGAAGAACCAAGATTTTATATACAATATGTGTGTATCTAGAAGGGGCAAAGGTTATCTAGCAGAAGGCATGTTCCTTTTAGACAGTAAAGGTTGATGACTGTATGTAACCCATAATGCCCACAGTGATGCTTCTGGGCCTCCTTATCTCAGGCATATTGCTGTTCCAAGCTGTGTTCTGTGCAATTGGAATTGTCCCTTTAGTAATAAATATTTCAGTCTTCCAACAATGAGTAACATTATTTGTATATATAGAATTGTCCCATATCAATAACTGAAATCACTATACAGAATTACAATAGAATATGTAAATCACCTTTGGAAATGGCAAAACAACTTCAAATTACATAAACTTAGCTGAAGCTAATGCAGACTATGCAGCATTTAATTGGTGCAGAAGGTTTTTCAAAAATAAGATGTAATGTCACTGCACCCTCCAAATAAGCTTGAAGCAGAAAATTATGTCTTATTTTTTCTATGTAAACCAAGATTTGTAGTGTAACATCTTTCTGGTCTTCATGAGGTTGCCTTTACTTCTTTAGATCTTCCATGAAATGCCCATACCAGAGACTCAAGCACTTTCGAATTTATTTATAAAGCAAACGAAGTCTGAAAGAAAACAACACTCGGAAATTAGGGGATAAAACAAAACAACCATAACAATTTGTGGTCTTATTCATTTCCTTTGTGAGGCAAAAATTATTCATGTGGATAACAAAGTATAGAAGTCTATGAAATTGGTATTCTTTTCAATAGAGCTGTGGATGTGTACAATACCTTCTGTATTGAGGTAGAGTTGGAAAAACTCGAACTGGGCTTCTTGTACTTGAATGTACTCAGGTACCCCTCACTTAAAGTGAAAATTTCAGAAATCATATCCTTAAATTTTGATTTGAGGTGTTTGGCAGCATGTTTCCTTTAATAAGCATTTTGGGTGATTGGTATAACACAAACTTATATGACATTTTTATTTTCAGAAACATTGACCTGGGTAGATTGTTTTTCTAGAGCAGGGAAAGACTTATATGATTCTACAAAAAGATCCCAATAGGCTAAAAACAAACAGAAATGCTGAATAATATTCAATCAAAATTGTTTAAAATGTAGCTTATTTCATGAGATAGAAGGAAGAATCTCAAGTCCCAAACCAGAGACACCATAAGTAACTTCCATGTAAACAGTTTCAAATATCTATGTAAACAGTTCCATTTAATTATTGTATTTAACTTTATACTTACCACAAATTTTCAAGGTGGAACCTCTATGAATGTACATGACAGTTGTTGCTCACATAGTAAAACAGATATGCAGAGGCTAGATAACTCCAACCTGAAATATGCAATAAATTTTAAAAAATTGTGGGTTTTTTGGATATTTTCTTTATTTACATTTTAAATGTTATCACCTTTCCCAGTTTTTACTACATTGAATAGATAGAGAGTGGGCAGCCTCATCTAGCCCTTGATTTCAGTGGGATTACTTAACACTTCTGTCCATTTAGTTTGATGTTGACTACTGTTTTACTGCATGTTGCTTTAACTATGTTTAGGTATGGGCCTTGAATTTCTGGTCTTTCCAAGACTTTTAAAATGAAGGGATGCTGAATTGTGTCAAATGCTTTTTCAGCATGTAATGAAATGATCATGTGTTTTTTTTTCTTCTTTTTAGTTTGTTTATGAAGTGGATTACATTGATGGATTTCTGTATATTGAACCATCCCTGTATTCCTGGGATGAAGCCTACTTGATCTTGGTGGATGATCATTTTGATATGTTCTTTGATTCTGTTGGAAAGAATTTTAATGTGTATTTTTGAATCGAAGTTCATAATGGAAATTGGTCTGAAGCTCTTTTTTGGGTCTTTGTGTGGTTTAGGTATAATCATAATTGTGGCTTCAAGGAATGAATTGGGTAGTGTTCCTTCTGTTTCTATTTTGTGGAACAGTTTTAAGAGTATTGATATCAGGTCCTCTTTGATGGTCTGATAGAACTCTCCACTAAACCCATTTGATCCTGGGCTTTTTTTTGTTTTGTTTTTTGGTTGGGAGACTATTAATGCCTACTTCTATTTCTTTAGGGATTATGGGACTATTTAGATGGCTTATTTGATCCTATTTCAACTTTGACACCTGGTATGTATCTAGAAAATTATCCATTCCATCCAGATTTTCCAATTTTGTTGAATATAAGCTTTTGTAGGACCTGATATTTTGAGTTTCCTTGGTTTCCATTGTTATGTCTCCCTTTTTTATTTCACAGGTTATTAATTTGTATATTGTCTCTATGCCCTCTGGTTGGTCTGGCTAAGGGTTTAGATATCTTTTTGATTTTTTGAAAGAACCAGATCCTGATTTTGTTTAATTTCATGCCTGAATTGGATCATTTCCTGCTGTCTACTCCTCTTGGGTGTATTTGCTCCTTTTTGTTCTAGAGCTTTCAGGTGTCCTGTCAAGCGGCTTGTGTAAGCTCTCTCCAGTTTCTTTTTGGAGGTACTTAGATGTCTGAGTTTTTCACTGACCACTGTTTTCATTGTGTCCCATAATTTTGGTATGGCGTGTATTCATTTTCATTAAATTCTAAAAAGTAATATCTTTATTTCTTCCTTGACCAAGTTATCATTGAGCAGAGTGTTGTTCAGCTTCCATGTGTATGTGGGCTTTCCATTGTTTTTGTTGGAATTTAAGACCAGCTTTATTCTGTGGTCATCTGATAGGGTACAGAGGATTATTTCAATCTTCTTATAGCTCTTGAGTCCTGTTTTGTAACCAATTACATGGTCAGTTTTGGAGAAGATACCATGAGGTGCTGAGAAGAAGGCATAATCTTTTGCATTAGGGTGAAATGTTCTATAAATACCTTTTAGTTCCATTTGGTTCATAACTTCTCTAACTTTCACTATGTCTCTTTTTAGCTTCTTTTTCCATGATCTGTCCATTGCTCAAAGTGGAGTGTTGAAGTCTTCCACTATCATTGTGTTGGGTGTGATGTGTGCTTTAAGTGTCAATAAAGTTTCTTTTATGAATAGGGGTGCCCTTGCATTTGGAGCATAGATGTTCAGAATTGAGAGTTCTTCTTGGTACATTTTTTTCTTTTACCAGTATGAATTGTCCTTCCTTATCTTTTTGATAACTTTTGGCTGAGAGGCAATTTTATTTGATATTAGAATGGCTACTCCGGCTCGTTTCCTGGGACCATTTGCTTGGAAAATTGTTTTCCAATCTTTCACTCTGAGGTAGTGTTTTTTTTTTCCACTGAGTTGTGTTTCCTGTATGCAGCAAAATACTGGGTGCTGTTTACATATCCTGTCTGTTAGTCTGTGTCTTTTTATTGGGGAATTATGCCCATTGATGTTAAGAGGTATTAAGGATAAATGATTGTTATTTCCTGTTATTTTTGTTGTTAGAGGTCGAATTATGTTTGTGTGGTAATCTTCTTGTGGGATTGTTGAAAGATCACTTTCTTGCATTTTCTAGGGTGCAGTTTCCCTCCTTGTGTTGGTGTTTTCCATCTATTATCCTTTGTAGAACTGCATTTGTGGAAAGATTTTAGATAAATTTGTTTTTTTCATGGACTATCTTGTTCTCTCCATCTATGGTAATTGAGAGTTTTGGTAGGTATAGTAGCCTGGACTCAAATGTATGTTTTCTTAGTGTCTGTATGACATCTGCCACAGGATCTTCTAACTTTCCTAGTCTTTGGTTGGATGTCTGGTGTAATTCTGATAGATCTGTCTTTATAAGTTACTTGACCTTTTCCCCTTACTGCTTTTACTATTATTTCTTTTTTTACTGCATTTTGTGTTTTGATTATTTTGTGACTAGAGGAATTTCTGTTCTGGTCTAATATATTTGGGGTTCTGTAGGGTTCTTTTTCTTTAGGTTAGGGAAGTTTTCTTCTATAATTTCATTGAAGATATTTACTGGCCCTTTAAGTTGGGAATCTTCACTCTGTTCTATACCTATTGCCCTTAGGTTTCATCTTCTCATTTTGTCCTGAATTTCCTGGATGTTTGTGGTTAGGAGCCTTTTTCTTTTTGCATTTTCTTTGACTCCTGTATCTATGATTTTTATGTCTTCTGCACCTGAGATTCTCTCTTCTGTCTCTTGTATTCTGTTGGTGATGCTTTCCTCTATGACTCCTGATATCTTTCCTAAGTTTTCTAATTTCAGGGTTGTCTCCCCTTGTGATTTCTTTATTATTTCTATTTCCATTACTTAGATCTTGGATGATTTTGTTCATTTCCTTTGCCTATTTTATTGTGTTTTCCTTTAATTCTTTAAAGGAATTATTTTTTCCTCTTTTAGCACTTCTACATGTTTACTTGTGTTCTCCTGTATTTCTTTAAGGGAGTTATTTATGTCCCTCTTAATATCCTCTATCATCATCATGAGAAGTGATTTTAGATCTGACACTTTGTTTTCCAGTGTGATAGTCTATCTAGGACTTGCTATGGTGGGAGAATCAGATTCTGACAATGCCAAGTAGTCCTGGTTTCTGTTGCTTATGTTCTTGTACTTGCCTCCCACCATCTGATTATTTCTAGTGCTACCTTCCCTCACTATAACTGACTGGACCCTGTCCTTCCTTTGATCCTTGTTGTGTTAGTACTCCTCAGAGTCCAGCTTTCTCTGTGGTCCTGTGATCCTGTGATCCTGTGATCCTGAGATCTTGGGTGTGTCAGAGCTTCTGGGAGTCAAGCTGACTCTGGAGCCCTGAGATCCTGGTATGACCAAGCTCCTGGGATCCTGGGATTCCAGAATCCTGTGAATCTGGTTGTGTTAGAGCACCTGGGAGTAGAGCTTCCTCTGGGTGTTAAGGGACTGACATTGAAGTTTGTGCCCTAGGTAAACCAGCCGAGACTGGATGGTACACACACCACTGGTCAGGTGGGGTTCTTGAGTCCCTGAATACTGATGGTATCAGTTATGACAGGTGGTATTGGGACAGATGTTATATCCTCCTCATCTCTGATCCTTTGATTCTGGGTGTGTTAGAATGCCTGGGCACGGAGCTTCCTCTGGGTGTTACAGGATTGGCTACAGATTTCGAACCCAAGGTAAACCAGCCCAGACTGGAAGGTACCTGTCCCTCTGGTCGGGTGAGGTTCCTGAGTCCCTAGATCCTGATGGTCCCAATTATGACAGGTGGTGTTGGTACAGATGTTATGTCCTCCTCACCTCTGATCATATGATACTGGGCATGTTAGAGCACCTGGGAGTGGAGCTTCCTCTGGGTGTTGTAGGAATAGCTGCTCAGAATCCGTGCCCAAGGTAAACCAGTCATTTTTTAAAATTTTTAATGTATTTCTTTATGTATATATGTATGCCTGTGTGTATGGGTGTGTGTACATATGTGCCAGGGTATACATATGGAAGGCAGAGGACAAAGCATGGAAATCAATTCTGTCCTCGTACCATGTGACTTGTGGGTTTCAAACTTAGGTTTTCAAGCTTAGCCCTGAATGCCTTTACTGACTGAGCCTTCTTGTCAGCTAATTTCATAAATTTCATAGTTATCATTGAACCTAAGAAGTATAGTACCAATTCAGTACTTTCAACTCTAACCAACTTTTTAGATAATCAGAAGCCACAGATGTCTATAGATTAGAAAAATAATGTGTGTATTATCTTATACTTAATTTGATTATTATAATCAGATGGTGCAACATTTTTTGAGTTAGAGTTATGGCCAGAATTCTCTGTTTCAGAACCATGGAACAAGTAATTTCTGTTGTTTAAACTATCTATGCTATGATAATTTGTTATAGTAGCCTTAGCAAAATGTCAAATTGTGCATTATGTCTATTATCTCACACACAACTTCTAAGGCCTAGACAACCTGTTCTGCTTTGAGCATGTTTCATATTTGGCTATCCTAGTTCTGTGTGCATTCTGTGCTACCTACATAAGCTATAATTTTCAATTCCAGTTTATACCACCTTCTTTACTACATTTAATGTTTTTCAAGAAGTCCTGCTTTGCTCAGATTTTATTGTTTACTTGACACAAACTAGTTTCACACAGAAAGAGTAAACTACGATTGAGAAATTACTTTGAATCAATTGGCCAACGGGCATGTCTGTGGGGGGGTATTTTCATGCTTGATAATTGATGTAGAAAATATCAGCCCAATGCGTGTGGTACATGCTTGGACTCATAGTTTTGGGCTATATAAAAAAGCTGGCCAAGCATGAGCCAAAGAGAAAGCAAGCAAGTAAATATTTGTATCCATTGTTCACACCACAATTCCTTCCCTGATGTCTCTCAGTGATGGGTTGTGACTTGGAAATGGAAGCTAAGTAAAACCAGTTTTTTACTCAGTGTTTTATTACAGCAAGAAAGAAGTAAAATAGAAAATAATGTTCTTACTATCATGTGTTTTGTTAGAAAGTTAACATATGTTTGAAAATTCTGGGGATTTTATTCCTTTTTTATGCTTTGCTACTGAAGTTGCATGGTTTTAAAATTGTGTCTTCCTGCCTTATTTTTTGCATAGTGAATTTATATTCTATATGTGAAGTGGGAAAAAGTGAGCTTTCCTAGAAAAAAATATAATTCATTGTAGTTGTATAACTGCTGAATAACAAGGACAAACTTGGTATTTTATACAACATACAGTTATTATTTTTCAATATCTATGGATCAGGATTATAGGTGTGTTTTATCTCTCATAAAACTGCACTTAAAATATTTGTCAGGGCTTTTCTAGAGACTTGACTTGAAACAGATTTACTTTCAATCTTCATTTGTATGTAGAATCCATTTTCTTGCAAGTATAGTATTGAAGACTGCAGACTTCTTTCCAGCCATTAGCTTGAAGCATCCACTAGATTTTTCAAGCAACCTTACAAAGATCCTTATCACATAGGCTTACTTAAAGTATCTACTTGCTTCATGAGCTCAAAATAAGAGAGAGAGAGAGAGAGAGAGAGAGAGAGAGAGAGAGAGAGAGAGTTTAAGAAGGAATTGAAGAAAAATGTGTATAATGCGATATAACCAATGTTCTTATATTTTCTAAGTTCTGTTATACATTATAATTCATTTCTGTTGCTGAGTTTATTTCAGCATACAACTTACAATTCATCATCAAGAGAAGCCAAGATGAGAGCTCCACAGGAACTTACATAGACAACTTGGGGGAACTTTGCTTAATGCTTTGATTCCTTTGTCTTACTCACCTTACATTCTTGTACAACCTAAAGCTACCTGCCTAGGGATGGCACCACTCAGCCTGCAATGGGCCCTCTCACAGCAATCATTAATCAATAATAGTAAAGCCAGTTCCCCATAGTTATACCCACAGCCTAATCTGATTTATGCAATTCCAAAATCCAGGTTTTTTCTTCCCAGGTCACTCCAGTATTTGTCAAGCTGACAATAAAATTCAGCTACTAAACTATATAAGGATGATATTTCATGGACTTTGCAAAAATCATGTTAGAATTAATTTATAAAGTCTCTACCCAGCTGGAAGAAATTGCCACTTCATGAATATCAGGAAATAGATGATATTACAGGGTACATTAAGGTATATTTATGCATACGCATTTTACCAAGCATTATCTTTTACATAAGAGATCTTTACACTCCTATTTATAAGGACAGTGCACCATTTATCCCTAGACAATCAGTTATTGTAAGTATGTTAGCCTAGCTCCTTATACATGTTGTCAGGCATACCTATATTCCATTTTATTTCAGGACTATAAATAGGTTGCAATATTTAGTCATGAGTGCAAATATTCAACAATGAATTCTATGAAAAGTTATTATCTTCATAATTTTCTAGACTTATGCAACCTCCTTGTTGGAGATTGGACCTTTTAGTTTCATAGAGGAGATTAAAAAGGAGATGAGTGGCATGTGCCTTTGCAGTGTTTTTCTTTCTTTCTTTCTTTCTTTCTTTCTTTCTTTCTTTCTTTCTTTCTTTCTTTCTTTCTTTTTTTGACCTCTCTTACCATGCATTTTTCCAGCTCTCAATTCTTTGCTTCTCCAATATGGATTAGCTAGATCAACCACCTTCTGAAACTCTGTCCTAGATATTTGCAATGAAGGGCACCATCTTCATGCTATCAAGGACAGGTATATTACAGAAGAATCTAGAAAAATGAACATTAATTTCCTCATAACATTGCAAACAATATGGTCTATTATAAGCATGACTATTCAGTAAAGTCTTCATGTTCTTCACAAAATGATAAATTATAGCTATTAAAAGAAAGATATTATAGCTGCTCCTTCAATCCTTTATAGTCACATAGCCTCAAATATCATTCATATATTTCAAATGTTTTTAATTTCATTGTATTAGTGAAATGGCATAGTAGTAACATCTTAGGTATTTCCAAATCACTGAATCTCCCAAATTACATTTACAATGAAAGATGCGTCATGCAAGTCATTCAAATCTTGACAATCTAGGCAAGAAACTCATTAGTTTAATGTTTCTACCTCTATTGTGGCACAAATGCATAATAGCACAGCCTAAGTAATGTGAAATTATTCAACAAAGTAGAGAAAAAATTCAATAAGCATTACTTACAATTTGTAATTCTTAAGCTCATCTTCAGATTTCTTTAGCTGAAAATTACATGAAAGATTGTGAAAAGCTCACTGAATTTTCCCTTATCATCCATTACTCTTTTGACTTTTCTTTAAGAAAAGGGGCAAAATTCATATAAGAATTCTAAGACCTCATGAGTCTTCAGATGAAACAATACAGAACATGGAGATATCAAAACAATAAGTATTGTCATCAGTACATATCATAGTGTAACAGAGATTAAAGAATCAGAGAATATTTATACTTTAAATAACATAAAGAAGTCAATGTCACATTCTTCTCTTATTAGGCTTGGGTATATTTAAAACACAAAAAGTAACCTGATGGATTTTTAAAATTTTTTTGTTTTATTTTAAACTCCAGATTTTATTCCCCTCCTCATCCACTCTTTGACTCTTCCACATCCCATACTTCCTTCGCGCCCCCTGTCTCCTTGAGGATGTTCCTACCCCCCACCCCACCAGACCTCTGAACTCCGTGGGGTCTCCAGTCTCTTGAGTGTTAGGTACATCTTCTCTGACTAAACCCGACCTAGAAGTCCTCTACTGTATATGTTTTGGGGGCCTCATATCAACTGGTGTATGCTGCCTGGTTGGTGGTCTAGTGTTTGAGAGATCCTGGAGGTACAGGTCAATCGAGACTGCTTGTCCTCCTACAGGGTCACCCTACTCCCCAGCTTCTTCCAGGTTTCACCAATTCAACCACAGAGGTCAGCAACTTGTATCCTTTGGTTGGATTCAAACATCTGTATCTGCCTCTTTCAGCTGCTTTTTGGGTCTTATGGAGGGCAGTCATGATAAGTCCCTTTTTGTGGGTGCTCCATAGCCTCAGTAATAGTGTCAGGCCTTGGGACCTCCCCTTGAGCTGGATCCCACTTTGGTCCTGCCACTAGAACTTCTTTACCTCAGGATTCGCTCCATTTCCATCCCTGCACTTCTTTCAGAAAGGAACAATTATTCATAATAGTTTTGACTGTGGGATGTCCCCCCTCCCTCACTTGATGCCCTGTCTTTCTGGTAGAGGTGGGCTCTACATGTTCCCTCTCTCCAATGTAGGGCATTTCATCTAAGGCCCCTCTGTTTGAGTCATAATAGCCTTTCACTTTCCAGGTTTTTAGGTACATTCTGGAAGGTCCCAGCAACCTCCTACCTCCCAAGATTGCAAGTTTCCATTCTGTTGGCCCTCGGGGCTTCAGGCCTTTTCTCGCACCCAATACCAGATCTGGTTTCTGTCTTCTCCACCCCTACCTGATGTATTCCCCCTCTCCAGTTCCCTCTGTTCCTCCCTCCCAAGTGGGACTGAGGCATCCTCACTTGGGCCCTTCAGCTTGTTGATATTTTTGAGTTCAGTGGACTGTATCTTGGGTATTCAGCATTTTTGGGGGGTGGGGGTGGGCTAACATCCACTTATTAGTGAGTGCATACCATGCATGTACTTTTGGATCTGAGTTATCTCACTCAGGATGATATTTTCTAGTTCCATCCATTTACCTGCAAAACTCAAGATGTCCTCATTTTTAATAGCTGCATAGTATTCCATTGCATAAATGAACCACATTTTCAGTATACATTCTTCTGAAATGGTACAACAGGGTTGTTTCCAATTTCTGGATCTCACAAAAAAGGCTAATATGAACATAATAGAACATGTGCTCCTGTGGCATGGTGGGGCATCTTTTGAATATATTTCCAAGAGTGGTATAGCTAGGATTTCAGGTAGCTATTTCTAATTTTCTGAGGAACCACCAGACTGATTTCCAGAATGGTTGTATCAGTTTGCAATCACGCCAGCAATGGAGGAGTGTTCTTTTTTCTCCATATCTTTGACACCATGGGTTGTCACTTGAGGTTTTAATCTTAGCCATTCTGATTAGTGTAAGGTGGAATATCAGGGTCATTTTGATTTGTGTTTCTTTGATCACTAAGGACTTTTAACATTTCTTTAGGTGCATCTAAGACATTTGAGATTCCTCAGTTATGAAATCTTGGTTTAGTTTCATAACCCATTTTTTGATTAGGTTGTTTTGTATTTTGGTGGTTAGCTTCTTGAATTCTTTACATATTTTGGATATTAGCCCTCTATCAGATGTGGGGGTTAGTGAAGATTTTTCCCAATAATAAAAGGACAAAAAAAGACAAATAGCCAGTTTGTCTTATTGGCTGTCTTTTGCCTTACAGAATCTTTCCAGCTTCATGAGGTCTTATTTTTAAATTCTTGATCGTAGAGCCTGAGCTATTGGAGATCTGTTTAGGAAATTTCCCCTTTTGCCAATGAGTTCAAGGCTCTTTTCCACTTTCTCTTGTATTAGATTCAGTGTGTCTGGTTTTATGTTGAGGTCCTTGATCCACTTAGACTTGAGCTATGTGCAAGGTGACAAATATGGGTCTATTTTCATTTTTCTACATATAGACAGACCGTTAGACGAACACCATTTGTTGAAGATGGTTTCTTTGTTCCATTGTATATGTTTGATTTCTTTATATGTTTTAATAGATATTTTCCTCATTTACATTTCAAATGTATCCCCTTTCCTGGTTTCCCCTCTGATAAACCCCTATTCCATCCCTACTCCCCTGCTCACTAACCCACCCCCACCTGCTTCCTTGTCCTGGCATTCCCTTATAATGGGGCCCCTAACCTTCTTAGCACCAAAGACCTCTCCTCCAGTTGAAGCCTAACAAGGTCATCCTTTGCTAAAGATCAAGTGGTGTAAGTGCGTGGTTTTATTTTTATCTTTTTTCCACTGGATGGTTGTAGCTCCTTTGTCAATGATCAAGTGACCATAGGTGTGAGGGTTCATTTCTGGGTCTTCAATTCTATTCCATTGATCAACATGTCTGTCTCTGCACCAATACCATGCACTTTAAAAAAATCACTCTTACTCTGTAGTAAAGCTTGAGGTCAGGGATGGTGAGTCCACCAGACCTATTTTTTTATTAAGTATTACTTTCACTATTCTGGTTTATTTGCCTTTCCAGATGAACTTGAGAATTGCACGGTCCATGTCTTTGAAGAATTTGGGATTTTGATGGGGATTTTATTGAATTTGTATATTACTTTTGGTAGGATGGCCAATTTTACTATGAAATTCTGCCAATCCATGATTATGGGAGATCACTCCATTTTCTGAGATGTTCTTTGATCTCTTTCTTGAGAGACTTGAAGTTGTTGTTGTACAGATCTTTCACTTGTTTGGTTAGAGTTACCCCCAAGATATTTTATATTTTTTGTGACTATTGTGAAAGGAGTTGTTTCCCTAATTTCTTTCTTGGCCAGATTATCATTGGTATAAAGGAAGGCTAGTGATTTATTTGAGTTAATTTTATATCTGGTCACTTTGCTGAAGTTGTTTATCAGATGGAGAAGTCCTTTGGTAGAGTTTTGGGGGTTGCTTAGGTATAGTATTGTATCATCTGCAAATAGTGATGCCTGTATTTTTTCTTTGCCAACTTGCTTCCTTTTGATTGCTTTTTGTTATTTTATTGTTCTAGCTAGCACTTTGAGTATTGAATAGATATGGGAACAGTGGGTGTCCTTTACTTGTCCTGGATTTTTGTGGGACTGCTTCAAGTACCTATCCATTTAATTTGATATTGGCTATTGGTTTGCTGTATATTGCTTTTATTATGTTTATATATGGGCCTTGAATTTCTGATCTCTCCAATACTTTTAACATGAAGGAGTATTGTTATTTGTCAAATGCTTTTTCTGCATCTAAAAAGATGATCATATTATTTTTTTCTTTGATTTTTTATATATAGTGGATTGTGTTAATGGAGTTTTGTATATTGTACCAATCTTTCATCCCTGGGATGAAACCTACTCAATAGTGGTGAATGACAGTTTTGATGTGTTCTTGGATTTGGTTTGTAAGAATTTTATTATTTTTGTATCAATATTTATAAGCAAGATTGGTCTGAAATTATGTTTTTGACTTTGGGTCCTTGTGTGGTTTATGTATCAGACTAATTGTTGCTTCCTAGAATGAATTAAGGTAGTGTTCCTTCTGTTTCTATTTTATGGAATAGTTTGGTGAATATTGGTATCAGATCTTCTTTGAAGGTCTGATAGAATTCTGCATTAAATTAATCTGTCCCTGGGCTTTTGTTGGGTGAAAGGTTTTTAATGACTTCTTCTATTTCCTTATAGGATATGGGCCTGTTTAGATAGTTTATCTGATATTGATTAAATTTTGCTATGTATTACCTATCTAGGAAACCACCCATTTCATCCACCAGAGAACTCCTACAGCTGATACACAACTTCAGCAAAGTGGCTGGTTTTAAAATCAACTCAAGCAAATCAGTAGCCTTCCTATACTCACAGGATAAGCAGGCTGAGAAAGAAACTAGGGAAATGAAAACCCTTACAATAGCCACAAACAATATAAAGTATCTTTGTGTGACTCTAACCAAACGAGTGGAAGATCTATATGAGAAGAACTTCAGGTCTCTGAAGAAGGAAATTGAAGAAGACCTCAGAAAATGGAAAAATCTTCCATGCTCGTGGATTGGCAGGATTAATATAGTAAAAATGGTCATCTTACCAAAAGCAATCTACAGATTCAATGCAATGCCCATCAAAATCCCAACTCAGTTCTTCACAGAGTTAGAAAGACCAATTATCAAATTCATCTGGAATAACAAAAAATTCACGATAGCTAAAACTATTCAGTATCCCGGACCTCAAGCAATACTACACAGCAATAGTGTTAAAAACTGCAGAGTATTGGTACAGTGACAGACAGATAGATCAATGGAATAGGACTGAAGACCCAGAGATGAACCCACACACCTATGGTCACCAGATAGTTGACAAAGATGCTGAAACCATCCAGTGGAAAAAAAAGAGCCTTTTCAAAAAATGGTGCTGGCTCAACTGGAGGTCAGCTTGCAGAAGAATGCACATTGATCTTTTCTTATCTCCTTGTACTAAACTCAACTCCAAGTGAATTAAGGACCTCCACATAAAATAAGACACACTGAAACTAATAGAAAAGAAATTGGGGAAGACCCTTGAGGACATGGACACAGGCAAAAAGTTCCTGAATAGAACACCAATAGCTTATGCTCTATGATCAAGAATAGACAAATGGGACTTCATAAAATTACAAAGTTTCTCTGTTTTTCCATTAATATTAACCTCTCTCCTGGCTACCGGGGGAAGGGATGTCAATTAATAACAAAAATCATATTATATTGTATTTACCTAAAATTATTCACAATGCATAGCAATATGTATACATATATTAACACATTTATACAATGTTTTAAAAAAGAATAAGAATGTGAAGCATGCATCCATATTTTCACCAAATTAAATATTAAATGAGCACTCTTGAGGAATGTCCTTAGACATGAATGCCTGGGTATCAAATAACACTGCTAATTTTCCAGCCCAAGGAATATCCATGAGTAAAAATATTTATGAGTAAAAACAAATTACAAACTTTCTGCAAGGCAAAGGACACTGTCAAGTGGACAAAACAGCAACCAACAAATTGGGAAAGGATCTTCACCAACCCTACATCTGAAAGAGGGCTAATATGCAATATATACAAAGAACTCAAGAAGATAGACTCCAGAGAACCAAACAACCCTATTAAAAATTGGGTACAGAGCTAAATAAAAAATTACAAAGTTTCTGCAAAGCAAAGGACACTGTCAGAAGGACAAAACGGCAACCAACAAAGTGGGAAAAGATCTTCACCAACTCCAAATCCGACAGAGGGCTAATATCCAATATATACAAAGAACTCAAGACGTTAGACCCCAAAAGACCAAATAACCCTATCAAAAAATGGGGTACAGAGCTAAACAAAGAATTTTCACCAGAAGAAATGCGGATGGCCGAGAAACACCTTAAGAGATGTTCAACATCATTAGTCATCAGGGAAATGCAAATCAAAACAACCCTGAGATTCCACCTCACACCAGTCAGAATGGCTAAGATTAAAAACTCAAGAGACAACAAGTGCTGGCGAGGATGTGGAGAAAGAGGAACACTCCTCCACTGTTGGTGGGATTGCAAAATGGTAAAACCGCTCTGGAAATCAGTTTGGAGGTTCCTCAGAAAATTGGGCATGTCACTTCCAGAGGACCCTGGCATACCACTCCTGGGCATATACCCAGAGGATTCCCCTGCATGCAATAAGGACACATGCTCCACTATGTTTATAGCAGCCTTGTTTATAATAGCCAGAAATTGGAAGGAGCCCAAATATCCCTCAAAGGAGGAATGGATACAGAAAATGTGGTATATTTATACAATGGAATACTACTCAGCAATTAAAAATAATGAATTCATGCAATTTGTAGGTAAATGGTTAGACCTGGAAAATATCATCCTGAGTGAATTAACCCAATCACAAAAGAATGCACATGAAATGCAATCACTGATAAGTGGATATTAATGAGCCCAGAAGCCCTAAATACTCAAGACACAAATAGCAAGTCAAATGATTCCCAGGAAGAAGAAAGGAGAGGACCCTGGGCCTGTAAAGATTGCATCCAGTTTAGTAAAGAAACCAGGGGGGAGGGGGAATGATTGGGGAACAGTTGGGGGGAGAGGAACTATGGGAACTATGGTGGGTGGGAACTGGGAAAGGGGAAAGCCTTTGGAATGTAAACATAGAATATAGAAAATAAAAAAAAATAAAAAAAATTTTTTCACCTGAAGATATTTGGATGGCTGAGAAACATCTTAAGAAATGTTCAACATCATTAGTCATTAGGGAAATGAAAATGAAAGCAACCCTGAGATTTCACCTCACACTAATCAGAATGGATAAGGTTAAAAACTCAGGAGATGGCATTTGTTGGCAAGGATGTGGAGAAAGAGGAGCACTCCTCCACTGCTTCATCCCAGGGATTGGGACTTATTCTTGGTCGATTTTTCCTCTTTCCTAGGTTTTCCATTTGCAGGTTTGCCTCCATTTTTAATTTTCTTTATTGTTTCTCTTTCCATTTTAGGTCTTGGACTTCTTTATTCAATTCATTCACCTGCTCGTTTATGTTATCCTGTATTTCTTTCACTGAGTTATTTATGTCCTATTTAAAGAACTCTATTATCTTCATGAGATAAGCTTTTAGGTCAGCTTCTAGATTTTCAGATGTGTTGGTGGATTCAGGGCTTGCTATAGTGGGAGAATTAGGTTCTGATGATGCCTACATATTTTTACTTCAGTTGCTTACAGTTTTTTTTGCTTGCCTCTCACCATTAGTTTGCTCCCAGTGTTTGCTGGTCTGGGTGACTGTCTGGAGTCTGCCTCTTTTGTCCCTGGGTTGCCTCAGGTTTCCTAGTAGGCCTGCAGCCCTGGCTGTGATAGACCACCTGTGGGGCCTTCTAACTGGGGCCTCTCTGCCTCTTTACAGGGGCAGAGAATCTCCTGATATGTTTCCCTGGCTGCAATAAATCTCCAGGGATGCCTTTAGACTGTTGGGTCTTCAGAGAAGTCATGCTGCTGGCCTGTGTGAAGATATTTTCTAGGGGATTCTACTGACTGTGCTTTCTGTTTCCTTGGATGCCTTCAAGCTGTAGTGTCTTCAGGGGAGCAGATAACCTGGTGATCATTTGCTCTGTTGCCTTATGTGTATCAGATCTCCTGGGATGCCTCAGGCTGTGGTGTCAGTGACCCGGAGTACAGTGGATCTTCTGAGCTGGCTCAGGATATGATATCTCCTGGGTAGTAGACTAGCTAACAGTCTGCCAAAAAGAAAGGACCATGTTGAAGGGGAGGGTCATTCGACATGGAGTTGTGGGGGTGTTGGGTGGTGAAATGTCCCAAGTCCACTGAGCTCCCAGTGGTAGCGGTGGGACTTCTGGAGGGTACTTACCAACTGTTCTGTGTGCATTGGATCTACTGGGATGATTCAGGATATGGTGTCTCCAGGGGTGCAAGCTAGCTAGCAGTCTACCCCAGCAGATGTCTAGAAGTCTCTATTCTATATCATTCAGTGTATTATTTCTCTAGACTTCAGTTTTTCATCAAGAAAATTAAATTATTGAGCTCATCTAGTTACTAGATAGTATTAATAGTTTTTTTATGCATTCAATTTTTCTTAGTATAGCCATTGGGGTAATAGTTTTATTAACTTTTATTTCATTTGCATATTTTATCATTTAAATCTCATTGATATTTCAATTATGAAGCCAAATGATTTATTATTTTATAAAATTGTACTTACCATTCTAATACAGACATGCTATTTGATCATACTATTATAAGCATAGCATTAAATAGCATTCAATAAAATCTGACAAAATCGACTTCAAACAAAAAGTATTCAGAAGAGATAGAAAGGAGTACTATATACTCATTAAAGGAAAAATTCACTAAATGAATATTATAATTCTAAACATTTAGGCACTAAACAGAGGAACTACCAAGTTCATAAAAAAACACTACTAGAATTAAATGCACATATTAACTCGATCTCAATGATAGTGTGTGATTTCAATACCATGCTATTACTAATAGATAACTCATTCAAACAAAAACTGAACAGAGGAATGCTGGAATTAAATAATGTCCTAAATCAAATAGACCTAGCAAATAGTTACATTTCAGCTAAACACAATATGATGTAACTTCTCAGTAGTTCATGGAACTTACTATAAAATTGATTATATACTAGGATACAACACAACCCTCATCACATATGAGAAAATTGAAATAACACTTTGTATTCCATCTGACCACAATAGATTAAAACTATATACCATCAACAACAGAAACATCAGAAGATATACACATTCATGTAAACTGAGCCACAACAAACAGAAAATCAGAGATCAATATTCCTTATGAACATTAATAAAACAATTCTCAATAAAATGCTTACAAGCTAATTCCAAGAACACATCAAAATGACCAGCTTGATCAAATGGGCTTCATTCCAGAGATGTGGGACTGGTTCAGTATATGAAAATCAGTAGATATAATCTACTGTCTAAACAAACTGAAAGGAAAAAAATTCCTACAAACAACTCAATAGATGTAGAAAAAGCCTTTAACAAAATTGAACATCCCTTCATGATAAAGTTCTTCTAGAGATTAGAGATATGAGGGACATCTCTAAACATAATAAAGGTAATTTATAGCAAGCTTAAAGCTAACATCAAAGTAAGTGGAGAGAAACTCATAGCAATGCCACTAACATCAGAAACAAGGCAAAGTTGTTCACTCTGTATACCTATTCAATATAGTACTTGAAGTTATAATTAGACATTAAGATAATTGAAGGAGATCAAGGAGATAAAAATAAGAAGGCAAGAAATTAACTTATCTTTATTTGCAGATTATACAATTTTAGACATAAAATACCCCAATGATTCCACAAAGAAAAATTTTACAGCTGATAAACACATTTATTAAAGTAGCAGTATAAAGAATTAACACTGAAAAGTTATATTACTCCTATACAAAATGACAAATAGACTAAAAAAGAAACCAGGAAAACATCTTTTGTAACAAACAAACAAACAAACAAACAAACAAACAAATGCACTCCTTGGGATAACTCTAACCAGGCAAATTAGAAATATTGAAGAAGGACAATTGAAGAAGATATTAAAAGATCAGAAGGAAAGGATCTATCATGCTCTTGGACAACTAGGATTGATAAGATAAGTATGGTCAATCTTCAGATTTGATGTAATCCTCATCAAAATTCTAAAACAAAACAAGACAAAAAATTCACAGAAATTAAAAAGAAAATATTCACCTTCATATGGAAACATGAAAGAACCCAGAATAGATAAAATATCTGTAATAATAAAACAACTGGTGGTGGTATAAACTATCCGATTTCAAATTGTAGCATGGAGTATAGTGATAAAAATAGCCACTATTGGCCTAAAAAGAGACACATTGATCATTGGAACCTCGTTGAAGACGCGAAGATAAATCCACACAATTATAGAAATATGATTTTAAAATATAAGCTAAAAAGAGATACTGGAATGCATCTATCATCTTAAACAAATACTGTGGGTCAAATGATATATCTGAATGTAGACTGGAAATAGATCCATGTTTATCATTTTGAACAAAACTCAACTACAGCTGTATTAAGGAACTCAACTTAATGTTAAATACATTGAAATTGATAGATTCAAAAGTCTTTAATGCATTGGATAATAAATGAATTTATGAATAAACACAAATATCATATACACTGAGACCTCTATACTATTTACTATTAATAGGACCTCATGAAGCTGAAATCTGTATGACAAAAGACCCCATCACTTGGACAAAGTGGCAGGCTACAGAATGGGAAATGTCTTTAATAACATCTGACATGGGTTGTTATCTATAATATATAAATAAAATAAATATTAAGGAAATAAATAACCCAGTTAAAAATAAGGTTAAGAACTAAGCATAGATTTCTGAAAAGTGGAAACAGAAAACTCTGAGAAACATTTTGAGAAATATTCAAAATCTTAGTGATCAGAGAAATGATATTCAAGTATACTTGTATGTTTTCATCAAAACTACTTAGATTTTTCATCTTGGAAAAGATTAATGAAACAAATGGACATTCATGGTGAAGATGTGGAGAAAGGATTGTACATATTCATTGGTGTATGTGAGGTTAACTTGTACCACAACTATGACATTCAATGTGGCAGTTCCTCAGGAAGATAAGAATCAATCTTCCTCAAGATCCAGTTATATAACTCTTGAGGCATAAACCAAATGGATACTTCATCCTACAACAGAGACAATTCATTCACCATGTTTATTGTTACTCTATTAGCAATAGCCAGAGATTGAAAATGGTTTAGATGTTCATCAACTGGTGACTAGATTATGAAAATGTGGTATATTTACACAATGATGTGCAGGCTGTTAAGAAAAATTAAATTAGGAAATTTTCAGGAAATAGATGGAACTATAAATAACACCCAGAGTTAGGAAATTCAGGTCTCCAAAGACAAATATTGTATTTTTATACATGCATATTAACTTTTAAGTCTTCAGTATGTGTGTTATAATCTGAATAAGTGCTGAGATGGGATATTAACTAAGGGACAAGCAGGGATAAGATTATCATCCAAGGAAGGGGGACTAGAATACACTGTTAGGGCGAGACAAAGATAAATTAGAAAAGCAAGATTAAATAGAGCAGAGGTGGAAGAGAAGGGCAAAGAAGTGAATGTAGGGAGGGACAAGTAAGATTAACTCCCATTTTAAAGCTCTTATGAAATACTACTGCTATAGAATCTTCCATATATATGCATATATGTATATAATACATCTATGTAAATATGCACATATGTTTACAAATAAATACATGTATGTTTATGTTTGGCTATATGTGTATAAATATTTATACATACACATATATACCTACACATACATACATACATACATACATTACACACACACATACACACACACCTAAATTGAATCACCAGAGAATAGAGGAGATAATATCCCCAACTAGACATCTTAAACAACCAGGTAAATTCTCCCTCCACTAGAAATGAGTTATATTTTCTTGAGTCATTGGCCTAAAGAGCCTCAGAGAAACTCAAAATTATTGCAGGCAATTTCCAAGGCTATTTGTTACCTGTCCATAACCAGAATATCAGAATGTAAGGCCATATGGCTGAAGACAATTACATATATCATCCAACATATAGAAGTCAATGTGGTGCCTAACTAGAAGCTTTAATTCCAGTGGTTAGGTTTCATGTCATTGGAAGAGTCTCTTCATGCTATTAGAAGATACATGCTACTGGAGGAAAAAATAATCACAAATATCTCACAGATATAATACCTGTGACCTTCAACAGTGATCTTCCTGAAGAATATATAGCTGCAATAGTGATAAAAATATTCTGAGAGTAAACAACCACTTTTTGGTTGGATTTAAGGTTCACTTCATGTGATGCAATCTTTACCTGACTACCTGACACTGCTAAAATTGCCAAAAGCCTGAGACTGGCCTAGGTCATAGGCCTAGGGGAAAACCTGATACTATTATTGTGCTAAAGGGATATACCAATAAACTAAATTATAATGACATACCATTCTATCAGTGCTTCAATCAGACTTCATCAGAGAAGTTTCTTTTTGTCGTAGATGGGAATTAATACAGAGCCAAACACCTAAAAATGTTCTTAGAGTAGGAATATATCCTGAGTATATCTTCATCAAATCACGTTCTTCAAGGTTCAGGTATCTATGCAGAAGAGGAGGCAGAAAGATTATAAGACTCAGAGGATACAGATGGTTGACTCTAAATGTTTATGTTTCTCTTTACTTCCTCCAAGTGCATTTTTCTTCATCTTTCCAATAAGCTAAAGGTAAGAACATGTGTGCAAATCATGTAGTAAAGCATTAATATTTAAGATGCATATATACAGATAAAACATCAAATAGAATAATAGCATGTAACTAATTTCAAGAGCACCCCAAAATGAAAGCAAATAATACATATGTATAAAATTACTGATCCTTAGTAAAAAATTATCCATATTATTTACAACAAATAAGAATTAAGGTAATTATGTTATAATTTAAAACTCATACTACTTTAGTATAAATTTTAGAGTAACTTTCATAATGACATATAAAGAAGAAGGGGTAACATTCGTAAGTACACACAAAGAGACATATATAAGAATATTGATGTACATAACTTAATATTAAAATATTTCAAAGTGCTGGGCAATGATGGCGTATACCTTTAATCCCAGCACTTGGGAGGCAGAGGCAGGCAGATTTCTGAGTTCGAGGCTAGCCTGGTCTACAGAGTGAGGTCCAGGATAGCCAGGGCCACACAGAGAAACCCTGTCTTGAAAAAAACCAAAAAAAAATATTCAAAGCCAAATTAGGACAAATATGTTCTTTTATAAAAGATAGTATGATAAAGCTATGTATAATTAACAAGCATATTCATACATGCAGTTAATGTGTATAATAATTCTTATAAGTATATTCATGAAAGAACATAGAGACATTGCTTGACAAACGTAGGTTTTATAAAAATAATTCTCATATTTTTAACTCGGCATTACTTTAAAAATGTATTTATATTGCTATACTTGAATTGTTTTGTTGCCACTAGCTTGGAAAAATTATATTCCATGACATATAATACTACTTTTCTCCTACTGAGAGATTAATGTAGTTTGTAGTAAACATCTGAAAGTAATTGCCTATACCAATGGCCTTTTTTTTCTTCTATTCTTTCTTGAATCTACTCTGATTATTCTTTTATTCCTCCTAATCCAGCTCTTGTTAAGATTATAACAGCCACCACACTGAAAAATCCAATGGTGCTTTGGCTGTGCTGGTATTAATAGTCCTCTTTTATGTGGCTTTTCACAAAGTTAGCCAATTCTCCTCTTTAGGCTACATCTTCTTCTAGTAAGCACCACTGTGCTTATTCAAGTATTTGTATGTATGTATGTATGTATGCACACATGGACACATAAAACACATTATGATCCATAAACTTACATGCTTATAGTGAAAGAATAATATAACATTATATTTCCTCTTTGGGGGATGGCACACTTTCTTAATTTTCATTTTATTTTGTTCTCTGTTGCTTCTCAGTTTCCCTTATTGCCTCCTGTTCTGCAATTTAATGACTTTCCTAGGACCTTGTTCTTTCTTCACAAGTGTTGTATTACTAAGGTACATGCCAAGCCCTCTCAACTTGAATTCAGAATAGAGTGGATTCCAAAGATCCCAGATCATTGCTGTAAAACACTTCCAAAGTCCATCATCATATTTTATACATCTAATACAATATTGAAATTAACTTATTAAAAGCTTAACTCTTGATTGTTTCTAACCTCATATTTCTACAAATCTTTTCTAGTCAGTCAATATCATTCCTAATCTTATGACTTTATTTCAAATGAGAAATATATTTATCATTTTATGAAATGTAATTTATCAGCAAACTTCATCAGCCCTGCTTTAAAAATACATCTACAAATTAAACTGTTTATACTAATCATAGATTGGTCACTATAATTTCATCTTTCTATATTGGATATCTTCCTAATATGCAATATCCTTGCTTTTCATTTTTGTTTTTTCATAGTATTTTCCCTCAATACAGGAACTATGTAAAGTTTCTATAGAATTGACCTCAGGCATTTCCAGGCCCAAAACCTTCTAATAGCTTCTCACCATTCATAGAATATAGTTTAAAACTTAAAACCATGTTTAGCCAAGCTGTGATATTATCTGACCTCTTGTCACCTCTAAAATTCATTTACAATTACAGTTCCATTGGTCCTAAAACACTTTCAAATGTTTACCTTACTGATTTTCTTCTAGTATCCAGTGGATGGTACCACTGTGATATTTCTTCTCCAATATTACACCAACTAATATCAAGTTTTCTTCATTACTCATCCAGCATATAGTAAAAGCTTCAACAGTTTCTGTAGTTTTAACTACAGTTTTATCTAAATTTATTCCTTATTCTTTAAGGGATCATTTCTATAACATATGTATGGTCATCTGGTTGCTTTATTTGAAACCATTTAATATCGTTAATGATTTTAAGATCAGTCCTAAAGTCTTAGGAAATCTATAGAAGATTGCAGTGATTTTATGTTTCAACCTTTTTCCAGCCTATCTTAGAGACATGTGTCAGACATGTCAACAATTTGGAACATTTCTACATGCTTCTCTATGTTCCTGAAATCTTTTTCATCCTCTCTGTTTTTCCTGTGCTTTGTCCAAGTAAGCATACACATCTATTAGAACTCAAATAATATCTTTTATATTTAAACCTTATCCAGCTACTTTATACACCCAACTAATGAAATTTCTAACAAATTTCAACAGTAAAATCATATATAATCATATGATTATTTTATACTTCTCTCTTTTTCAAGTAGACTAAAATGTTTGGCCACAAAGGTTATTCATTATTAATCTGCATCACAAATGTTTAGCCTAAATCTTACAATAGCATGTTGTTAAGTACTGAAAAAGAGAATTAAAGAAACTATAACAAATGGCACAAATGTATTAGGGAATGCTGTGGGTTTTGTAATTATAGGAGGTAAGAATGAATATATAGTAAATCATTAGGTTGGGTCAATATTTCACTAAATGATGGAACAAGTGAGTAATGTGGTCAAGCTTCATACACTAAGTGACCCTGAGTACTGAGACTACATTTGCTTGTTTACTATTTCTTTAATGAACTTGAGCTGTTTTCGTAATTACCAAATGCCCATCTGTTTCATGAACAAATGGTATTTAGTATAACAAGTGTTGAAACAGTAAGACAGCTTATTTTTGGAGTGCAAATGGCAGTACTAGGTTACTAGATCTTTATTTTGTGTTTTTCAGATATAGTTTAGTAGATTAGAGGTAAACCTGGTCATTATGTCTTCTAATAATATAGAATATACTAAATGTTGCTGTTCCACTAGAGAAGAAGATGAACTAGTCATTAGAGAAGAGAATATAAAATTCCAGGCCTCTTGTTTTCATTAATAATTTGAAAAATACTATAAATTCCTTAATTTTGAGGCAAGTGTACTGTTTGTAACTTGAATTTCCCATGTTCAGAATTTTTATAGGTCTACGAACTACTTTTTTATTTGGAAAATTTTCATTACATATTTCATAGACCTTTACAAGTTTATTGCTTTTTTAAGCACATATAAAGAGGCAATTTGTTCTTAAGTTAGATCTAGTTCTTGTCCCTCCAAAATAAGCAATAAGAGAGCAATTTCAGGAAACAAGGAATATAAGTCAGATGCATGCTCTCCCTCTGCTTTCTTATTTTCTGACTGTGCCACATTAAGTGATATTAAACTATTTTTCCTTTTTTTATTTGATATATTCTTTATTTACATTTCAAAGAATTTCCCCTTTCCTGAATCCCCCTTCCCTGAAAGTCCCATTAGCCATCTTCCCTCCACCTGTTCCCCCATCCACCTGTTCCCACTTCCTTGTTCTGGTATTCCCCTACACTGCTGCACTGAGCCTTTCTAGAACCAGGGGCCACTCCTTCCTTCTTCTTGGACAACATTTGATATGCTGTGTCTTGGGTGTTACAAGCTTCTAGGCTAATATCCACTTATCAGTGAGTACATACCATGAGTGTTCTTTTGAGACTGGGTTACCTCACTTAGGATAATGTTCTCCAGCTCCATCCATTTGTCTAAGAATTTCATGAATTCATAGTTTCTAATGGCTGAATAGTACTCCATTGTATATTTATACCACATTTTTTGTATCCATTCCTCTGTTGAGGGACATCTGGGTTCTTTCCAGCTTCTGGCTATTAAAAATAGGGCTGCTATGAACATAGTGGAGCATGTGTCCTTATTACATGCTGAGGAATCCTCTGGGTATATGCCCAGGAGTGGTATATCAGGGTCCTCCGGAAGTGTCATGCCCAGTTTTCTGAGGAAACACCAGACTGATTTCCAGAGTGGTAGTACCAGCTCGCAATCCTACCAGCAGTGGAGGAGTGTTCCTCTTTCTCCATATCCTCGTCAACACCTGCTGTCTCCTGAGTTTTTGATCTTAGCCATTCTGACTGGTGTGAGGTGAAATATCAGCGTTGTTTTGATTTGCATTTTCCTAATGACTAATGATGTTGAACATTTCTTAAGATGCTTCTCAGCCATCTGAAGTTCTTCAGGTGAAAATTCATTGTTTAGCTCTGTACCCAATTTTTTTAAATAGGGTTATTTGGTTTTCTGGGGTCTACCTTCTTGTGTTCTTTATATATATTTGATTTTAGCCCTCTGTCAGATGTAGGGTTGGTGAAGATCTTTTCACAATTTGTTGGTTGCCATTTTTGATAGTATACTTAAGCGACCTAAAAAATTCCACCAGAGAACTCCCACAACTGATAAACAACTTCAGCAAAGTGGCTAGATATAAAATCAACTCAAGCAAACCAGTAGTCTTCCTATACTCAAAAGATAAACAGGCTGAGAAAGAAATTAGGGAAATGACACCCTTCACAATAGCCACAAAGTATCTTTGTGTGACTCTAACCAAACAAGTGAAAGATCTGTATGAGAAGAACTTCAGGTCTCTGAAGAAGGAAATTGAAGAAGATCTAAGAAAATAGAAAAATCTTCCATGCTCATGGATTGGCAGGATTAATATAGTTAAAGTGGCTCTCTTGCTAAAGGCAATATACAGATTCAACGCAATCCCCACCAAAATCCCAACTCAGTTCATCATAGAAGTAAAAAGAGAAATTCTCCAATTCATCTGGAATAACAAAAACCCAGGATAGATAAAACTATTCTCAACAGTAAAAGAACTTCTCGGGGAATCAGTATCCCAGACCTCAAGCAATACTACTGAGCAATAGTATTGGTACAGTGACAGGAAGTAGATCAATGGAATAGGATTGAACACCCAGAAATGAACCCACACACCTATGGTCACTTGATCTTCGACAAAGGAGCTCAAAACATCCAGTGGAATAAAGATAGCCTGTTCAAAAACTGGTGCTGGTCAAATTGGAGGTCAACATGCAGAAGAATGCAAATTGATCCATTCTTATCTCCTTGTACTAAGCTCAGCTCCAAGTAGATCAAGGACCTCCACATAAATCCAGATGCATTGAAACTAATAGAAAAGAAACTGGGGAAGACCCTTGAGGACATGGGCACAGGGGAAAATTTCCTTAACAGAACACCAATAGGTTATGCGCTAAGATCAAGAATTGACAAATGGGACCTCATAAAATTACAAAGTTTCTGATATTCACCTATATACCGCAACAGCTTCAGCCTTCCTTCTGTTATTATCCTATTTTCTCAGTATTTATATAATGTCATGCTTGGTATATGTAATGAAGAAAGGTAGTAGCAGTGTGGAATAAACCAGAAGATCTGGTTCAAATTGGGTACCTGTCTGTTCCCTGATACTATGCTTCTTCTTACTGAAATGATTAACTTCATATATCAAACAATAAAGCACTCTCTTGCTTGATTCTTTCCTAGTGACAGTATTTGAAAAGCAAAAAATATTAAGCAAAAATTGTAGATACTTCTTATAATTATTGACTTCACTCCTCAAGATCTGTTTTTATACAAGTGTTGTGTGGAAGGACAATGATACAATGGCAAAATAAACAGATAATAAGTCTTTCCATATGGAATTTACATTTTAGTGTGGGGAGGAGATGCCAACAGAAAAATATAATTAAGAAATAATATAAGATTTTGTAGAATAATGCGATATGGCAACATGAAGTATGATGTGGAGGAGAGCAAATGGCTGTGACAGGGTCAGCCTTATAAGTTCTGTTTTGCCAATTTAAAATTTACCACTGCCTTAATACATGTTTCTAGTACAGTATGATAGAACAATGTTTCTAAACGAATCTGAGTGTTAAGAACTCAAGAGATGAGATGATAAAGTGAAGACAGTACAACTATCTATTTCAGTATGTTTATTTGTAAAAAGGAACAGAAATATGCTCATGACACATATTTGGAAAATTTAAAGTTCACTGTTATCAAAGTAATGTGAATTATATATGTATATATACATATACATATACACATATGCATATATATATACATATACATACATATATATATGAGAGAGAGAGACAAAGAACTATATATGACCCTATAGCAATGTAAATATACTTTCTAAATGTATGTGTGAGACCAATTAAATGATTAAAAAAGTTGCCTTTGTCACCATGTTCTATCATAGCAATAAACAAAGACTGATTGATGGGAGATGACAAGGTCGGAAAGGAGTGGTCCCCATAAATAGGATTAGTACCATTATGAAAGGAGGGAAGAAAGATCATCTCATTTTTGATGTGAATAAATGAGGAGAAAATGTCAGGGACAGTACAAATATGTTTCAGATATTTAATTATAAAAAAACACAATGTCTTTTACATTTTCATATCTTGCAGTGTATATATCTTGCAAGTCAGTCTCCATACTTGAGAAACATAAACACCTGTTGTATATTAGCAAGCCAGTGTATATTTTGTTGTAGCAACTAATACATCTAAGACTGGATGGTTTAAAAGGTTTCATAATGAGGCTGAAAAAATGGTTCACTGATTAAGAGCACATTTTCTCCTCTGGAGGGCCCAGGCTCAGTTCCCAGGATCCATATGGCAGCTCATAAAATGACTCTAACTTCAATTTCAATGGGCCTGATGCTCTCTTCTGGTCTCCATAGGTATCGGGTACACACATGGTGCACTGATGTACATGTAGACAAAACATCCATACATGTAAAAAAATTTTTAAAAGACTAATAATCAGCTTTGAGAGATTCCATTTTCTCATGATATTAATGTCTATGAAACTCATTGGGACATTTTTAATTGCCAAGATGCACAGTGATTGAAAGATTCAGAAACTGGTAAGCCTGCCAGCTGGTACTTAGTATTATGCCAAAGAAATAATATCAAGATGAGGCATTCATTCCTTAGTTACTATTAGCTCTCATTTGCTGAAGAAAAGTATCTGAATGAATGAATTCAATAATGAATTCTTAATTTTGAGTTTGAAAGGCTCAATTATTTTTTAAAGAAGCTAATTGAAAAAATGATGTGGGGTGCTATAACAGATACTTTTACTATGCAGGAATGCGACATTTGAAGAGATTAGTATTATGAAATGATAATAGGATTCTTAATGAAGAAGTTCATGAAAATAGCAGATGGGTTGTTTGCATCACTAAGAGACAGAGACAGAAAAGAGCCAAGTACTAATTTTCAGAGAAATGTCTATGCAAGATAAAGGAAGGAGGTAAAAAATAACTATTCAGAAAAATCAGTTTTGATCAAACTATGCTTTGTCTTATATATATATATATATATATATATGTGTGTGTGTGTGTGTGTGTGTGTGTGTGTGTGTGTGTGTGTGTGAACTAGCTTCCACCTTGCTTGCTAATTGCAGCAGCAAATATATGGACTTGTAAAAACATCTGAATTTATTTACTAGATAGCCCATGCAGAGTCATAAGTGTAATAGTGGACATTACAATCTTCCTTTCTCCTGCAAACTCTTTGCATGTCACTGTTCATCGATAGTTCACATCTGAAACCAGCACATATGTTTCACAAGTTGAAGAAAAGTCTTATATAATATGTAGCATGGGGAAAAAAGCAGTTTTGTATATGAAATGTCCCCCATAGCCTCATAGTTTTCCCACATGCTTCACAACTGCTATACTGTTTCGGAATGTTTGAAAGCTTTAGGAGATAATATCTCACAGGAGGAATTACTATGAGTGGGCTGTGGGATTTGTCATTCAGCTTACTTGTTATTGGGTCTTCATTCCTAACTGACCACACATGTTTTTCTTGCTATACCTTCTCTTTCATGGTGCACTGTGCTTCATCTTATATTGGAAGCTAAGCATGTCTTCTGTCCTCGGTGTTATATTCAAGTTTTCATTTATCATAGCACCAAGAAAAGTAACTAATATATGAGTATAGATTAGTAGTTATTCCTAAGCATAGATCAAAATATGTAGACTAATACTGCTGAGAAAAACTTGGCATTTTTGAGAGCCCTAGAAGAACAAATGCTTTGGGTAGACCTTGAATCAACATATTTAAGTTTGTCTCACAAATTCAACTGAAAACTTGGTTTTAGAATTCCACAGGCTCCTTTTATATTATATTTGAATGTTTTTTATAGTAGATACTTTTTTGTTGCTTTGGGGAAGCATCAAGACCAGAAAAAAGTTAGAGAAGGAAGAAATGAACTAGACATAATTCCACAACAATAAGAATTCCTCATGGTGGTGAAGGATAGTAGCATCAAGAAGCTGAGCACTCATCCTCAAAGGCTAGCACAAAGGAGAGAAAGCAAACCACAAGTAGAGTATACTCTCAAAGCCCATTCCTTGTGACATAATTCCTACAGCAATACTGCAATATTATGTAAATCTCATGAAGCAGTGCCACCAACTGAGAACCAAGTGTTAAAGTACCCAAGCCACGAGGGAACATGTCCCATTCAGACTGGCACACTTTTCAAATAAAAACAGTTATTGCTAAAAACTGAGCCCAGTCACATTGAAATAGTAATTAAGTATATTTTATCTGAAATGAGGCTTTTGCTTTCTACCTAACTATATGAAAATTGCTTTCTACTATGAATAAATTAATTCTATAAGTATTGCTTTATCTGAAAATGTAAATAATTATGCCGTTACTATATAACAGCTTAAAATATTCTAATACAACACTTAAATTAGGGACAGAATTAATTCTTTAGACATAGAGAAAAGAAGAAAATTCAATCATAAAGACACAGCAAATAACCTAAGTCTGCATTAAAAAAAAACAGAAATAAGAGAGGGACTAGGAATACATTTGGGAAAAAGAGAAGCATCACATGTAGTAGGACAAAGATAAGTGAAGGCAATTAGGGCTTAAATATTATCAAAAAACCTTTATCAAAGAAGAATTAAAACAACCAAATAAGAAAAAGATAACTTATTGTGTCTTACATACATAGCATGAATATTCCCTCTTTTGATATACAAATAATGGCCTTTGTTTCCTTGCCAGGAACTTCCTGAATTACAAAAAGAGACACAAAAACTAATTCCTTGGAGATATAGCTTAGGTTTCATATTCTTTTAGTGATGATCTGGTTGTAGACAAAATTCCATAAATGTTTAAATATCCTGTCCTAAGAATTAGACTATATTTCCTTAATAACATTATAAAGTAATAGCTATCAAACAATAAAATTGATAATAGAAACCTACAAAAAAATCAAAACCAAGTAGAGATTTTATTTGAATTTCAGGAAAATGGACATTTTCTCTTAATAATAGTATTCATTTGTTTGAATGGGTTATAAAATTTCTGTATGAATACTATTTACATTCCAATAATCATGTTCTGTACTATATAGAATAGCTTAAAAGTATTGCAAAGGAACAAGAAATGTTAATGCATGTACAGACAGATTAATTTGCTTGAAATATACAAGAGCATACATGCATACAGAGAGGGAGAGAGAGAGAGAGAGAGAGAGAGAGAGAGAGAGAGAGAGAGAGACAGAGACAGAGACAGAGACAGAGACAGAGAGAGACAGAGATAGAGGACTGGAAATAGATATATGCTTCTCCCTATGGGATATGAAGCTCATCTGGTAACATGTAAGACTACAAAAATGTCATTGATATTACATAATTAAGATTTAGAGTCTGTCAATTCTTTGAAAAACATAAATCTGACCATGCTTTCTCTTTGTTTTCTATGAGCAAGTGTGTTTAATACTCTGTGGAAACATTTTATCTTCTGAGAAGAATGAAGAAATTCTGAATCAGTGCCAGAATGCTGGCTTACTGCAGCCATGTATAAATCAAGTACATTAGAGTATTAACATGTCTTACCCTTGAAAATTCACATCTACCATTTCACTTTATAAGTCCAACATACATTTGCTTCATTAGATAAGAGGCCAGTTCCAGGTATCACCCCCATAAGTAAGCCTTAGAACACATGTCAAAGCAGAAGTCCAGCTTCATATATGTCAAAACAAGAATAGGAGCTATAAGACAATAAATGGTAAAGTGATCTGAGTTCACTAGATTTCTATGAACAAATATGAGTTTTTCTATGAAAAACTCATTTTATTATTTTCTACACCTTCCCATCTCCCTCCATTTGATTCTTCTCATTTTTCTTGAGACAGGATACAGGTTCTCACTGTGCACTAGGCTCTTTTAGAATTACCAACCCTTCCACATCAACCACACAAAGTGCTGGGATTATGTATGTCCTATCAAGCTAAACTGAAATTATAGGTCATGAACCAAAATGATGTTGAAGGTTAAAGTTTTGCTGGAAATAGTAGAATTCTACATTTATTAAATGAATACTATTTCCAGCAAAGAATATACAATATCAAAGATTTGATGTGAGGACATATTCCCCCTATCAAAAACAAACCAGTGAGTGTAGAGATAAATAATAAAGTGAGTTTATTTGTAATTGAGTAAAAGAAATCCATAGTTCAATTCTACTCTGAGCAATAGATTAGAGGGAAATATGTGACAGGGAATTTTTTTTGTGTGTGTGTTAACTAATGTCAGTATGCATAAGATGTCTTTTTTAAACACATGCAGAAGTAAATATATATTATGACATATGTGACGTATTATTTCTGTTTCAAAATTAATAAATTAAAAATTCCAGATAATTCTATTGTCACATTTTTGAAGTTAGTATTATAAAAGCTTATTTTATATTGAAAAACTCAGAATATTTGTGTGAAATCTATTAATACCAAAATATCCTTCATACAATACTTTATTGTACATGAAAAATATTCTTATTTTCCTTAATATAAATTCATATGAGATTTTTTGTCAGATCAAAAAATGGGAAGCATTTTTGTTTTCTTCTCTTTCAGCTGTCATTCATTTACCATTCTGATGTGAAAATAAAAAAAGATTGAAAAGACAGCTGCAAAGACACAGATCCCAAACAAAACATTACAGACTACCAGGCTGAGGTAGGAAGATATGGAAAGAAATGATTGAATTATATTAAGTTCAGGAATGCTTTTTCTAGTTCGGCAATTTATATTCTTAACGGAAAGAAAAAGTACTAAATGGTGAAATATTAGTTGTCCTTTACTGTGAACTACTATTAGTCTAGGATAACTTTGATTCCATAAAAATCAAAAGATTTTTCTACAAATGATAAGACAACACATCAAAAGCATCAAGAAAATGTTTCTTAGCAGATATTCTACTGACAGACTTACTGAAATTCAGCCACGTATTTACCTTACACATCCCTGGCAATGGGTTTTGACATTTAAGACCTCTGTTGCCATCTCCATGCGCTGAGGGGGAGGACAGGGTATGATAGTCTGTCAAGTATTTGGTTTTCTTAACTGTCACCAAGTTTATTGTTCACTTTTTGGTCCAGATGACAGGGTGATTTGATTCACTGTCATAGCATTGAAAATCCCAATTGGTTTATGTTTCCAGCTCTGCCAGCGGCAGAAAGTGCACATTATACATAATGAAATCAAGAAGATATCAAGAAGGCAAGGAATAGATAAAATATGAATCACTAAGCATCATGTTGTTATAGATAAATGTTAGTATTTTAATTTTAAAAATATATTAGTTTACATTTAATTTTAGAATATTTAACAATTTAAATTTTAGACACTCTTATAATTATATAGATTCTATATTTAAACTAATCTATAGAAAAATATCTCTCTCT
Source organism: Apodemus agrarius (assembly GCA_964023405.1). Lineage (NCBI taxonomy): Eukaryota > Metazoa > Chordata > Mammalia > Rodentia > Muridae > Apodemus > Apodemus agrarius. The sequence goes on along the minus strand of OZ030010.1, from coordinate 140,114,737 downwards.
TGATTGGTATTGGAAGAGCATAAGGTAAAAAGGCAAAGAAATGTGTATGATTTTGTTTTCAGCAATATAGCAGACTAAATATGATAACAGCTCTTCCAGCTAAGCAAAAATTCAAAGCTAATCTCACAAAGAAAGCAGAATACAGAAAAAGTACATAATTTCAAATACATACCTGGAATGATAAAATCATAGAAATGCTCAGGGAATTAAGCAAAGAAACAAACAAATGTAAAGGAACAAATTAGAAGATTTTCCTGTCTTTATAAGGAAGATGCTAATATCTGAAGGTTCATTATTATAAAAAGAATTAATTTCACAAAAAGTGTGGATTAAGAAATTAAACACCTACATAATGGTGAGATTCTGTTAGATATATAGTAGAAAATGTCTGCTTGTATACAGGGTAATAGGAAATAGCATTGTTGGGATCAGCTGTTGGCAGTGGCTCCAGAAAGACCACACAGCGGGGGCAAACAGTTCCACATGAGTTTTATTGTGGAGAGGAAAGAGCAAATAAGGCCATGGAAAGAGAATAGGGGAAGAGAGAGAAGGTGGGGTACTCCTTTTATATATACATGGATGGTGACATACAGGTAAAGGTGAGCCCAATGGAGTCTGGGAATATGGCGGCTGTTGCCTTGGCAACAGGTATACAGATCACACTGTCACCTATGTGATGTAATAGGTTTCAGAGGTCCTAGTATCATCATACCTACCTTCTTATCATTATAAAGAGAAGGAAAAGGAGGAAGGGGAAGCCAATGGGCATAAGGGAATGAGGGTGCCATGTCTGTTAAGCTACTTCCTGCTGTCTAGGGGCATCATCAATTTTTTGGGGGGTAGCTGACTTTCACAATCAGGATCCACTTTGTAAATGTTCACATCAGGTACTGTGAACAGTGGCTCTTCTGTAGGCAGCACCTGGTAATCCTGTAACAGGAATTGATTAATATTTTGGTTAGAAGTTTTTTGTATTTGCCATTGGAGGAATGTAGAAACAAGATTAATGAGGCAGGGAACAAATAATAACATCAGGAAGAAGACTAGAAAAAGTATTAAAAAAGGGAATATCCACTTCCATATAGAGTTTTCCAAAATCCCAGAACTGGAGGTCTCAAGATCCCTGAAATTTTTTGTCTGACTATAGCTCCTGGATTTTATTTCTCACTATCTGGGATTGGTTGACCTAGAAACAGCATTCTTCTTGAAGAAACAGGCAAAGACCACCTTCTTTAGCTGTCAGGACATCTAGGCCCTGTTGGTTCTGAAGCACCACGGCTGCCAAAGAATTGATCTTTCTTTGGATAGTAAGCACAGTTTCAGTCATTCCTTGAAGATTGCTTTTAAACCAGGAAGTGAATATATTATATTGGGTCATGGAAGTTGTTATCCCTGAAACTCCAGTACCAACACCTATGGCTACTCCCATAGTGATCAAGAGTGGCATGATCTGAACTGCCTTCTCATGTCAAACAGCTATCATATCTACAACTGGTATTGGCAGGGACTCATTTCCTTGGATTACTCCCAGTTCGGGGAAAAGGAGTACCAATGTGCAAACTCCTGACCAGCTGGCAGGTAGGCAATGATATACTGGGGTGCCACAAAGAATTGATGTGTTCTGGTTTGGAGGGCATTGTGGCAGAGATGATATATCAAGGCTTATGGTTCTATTGCCATCTATGGAGCTTAGTGTTCCTACAGAACGTGTCCCAGAGGTCTTAAAACAGTTTGCCATGCCAAGGAGGGGGGCAGAGGTAAGGTATGGAGTCATACCAACATCAGAGTCAGGGCAGCTGACAAAAAGCGAGGTAAGGTTACTTGGCAGTATCACTGGAGAGGCTGTAAGTGACAATTTTGAGTCTATTCCAAGGGGTACACATAACCAGCAATTTTTTTTTAAAGTGACCAGGCCTGGTGACATTAAGGTGTTGGTATGCTGAAGTCAAGGTCTGATGCACACGGCAAAATGACATGTTAGTGCCATTTATGAGGGGTGCTGTCAAACAGGTAAGGACATTGGGGGAATGTTTGATTATCTCCCCTACTTTTTTGATATCTAGGGGTTGGACAATTGAGATATATTTTCTCTGAATGTGGAAAGTACTTACTGGAGAACTGGGCTGACTCCCACTGGTATTGTATGTAGAAAAAAAGTGTCTTACAGTGTTCATAGAAGAAATGATTGATCTGTGATCCTAGCATATGTGTATGACAAGACCAATATGGGTAGCCCCCATATTTGGCCATTTTCTACAATAACCTGTTGTCTGCTCAAAGAGAAAGCAAGTATAGAGATCATAATATTTAGATGGGATAACAGATACAGGAATGATAGCAATTTGGATCGGTTCCTGGCATCCAGCTATGCAGTTTCCTGATCCTATTTGTAAAGACTGTTATCTGTGGGGGTTTTGTGAACCTCGAATGTCTAGATGTTAGGACTACCCTGGATGGAAACGAACAGCAGGGGTAAGATGAGAAACCCATGTGTAATCCTGTGAGTTCGAGCTCAGCTTCCAGAGTGGAGTCTCATTTTCTGGGATTGGAGACAAAATGGGTGGTCTCAATATCCTCTAGAGCTTAACATAGCACGGTCCTGTTAGGGTCAACATGTATGAAGAAGAGTCATTTTTAGGTGGAGTGATGAAAGGCTTAAGGTGAGATAGGTGGACCCAATGAGAGAGTTCTTCAGGTTTAGCAGTCATAGAGGTCACAAGAATTATCTTAAAAGGGCCTTGCCATTTGGGAGAGAAGGGTGAGGGCCCATGATCTGGAGGGGATGGAAGGACTTGGTCTCCAATGTTGACAGGGAGTGGACAGGAGACAGTCTGTGGCAGTGGTAGATGGTGGTCAGCAAAGTTCCATAGGAGAGAACAGAGGTGACAAAGTAATGGGGTGAGTAGATGGTCTGGGAGGGGAGAACACTTAGGGGAAAGACCAGGAGTTAAGAATGGACATCCATACATGAGTTAAAAGGGTGAGATGAGAAGAGGTCTCTCCGGGAGAGCTCGTAGCCTGTAAAAAGTCAGAGGTAGGAGTTTTACCCAGTCAAGGTGAAGTTCCTGTGACAGCTCAGCAAGAGTGGTTTTTAAAGAGCGATTAGTTCTTTCTACCTTACCTGAAGATTGAGAGTAGTAGGGAATGTGAAAATGCCAGGGGATGTCTAGAGCCTTAGATAAAATTTGAGAAATCTAGGAAGTAAACTCAGGACCATTGTCTGACTGAAGGGAGACTGGGACACCAAATTGGGTGATGATCCCTCAGAGGAGATCAGAGACTGTCTGAGCCCTTTTTTTAGTTGTGGGAAATGCTTCCACCCAGCCGGAAAAGGGAGAAGGTGTCCACCAAGACTAGGGGACACTTGGCACATTTGACAGTAGGCATGTGGGTAAAGTCAAGTTGCCAGTTCTTTCCAGGAAGGGAACCTCTAACCTGATGGGTAGAAAAAGGGGTGCTAGGATAGCTCTAGTTGGAGTCTGACATCTGACAGATTTTATAAGAAGCAGTGATAGATTTTAAGAAACTTAAGTTTTCAGGAGTAGGCTGTAGGTGGGTCTTAAAATAAGACATTGCTTGGCTGTTAGGATGAAATAGTTGATGAAGATAGAACAGAGTTTGCCGAATGTCAGGGGGTGAAGGTAAGGATGTGGGTTGTACTGTAAGGATGTCCTGGGGAAGGTGAGATGAGTTTAGGCCCCTAAGGGCTGCAGCTCTAGCTGTCTCATCAGCTTGGTTGTTTCCCTGGGAGACAATAGAGTCATCAGTCTGGTGGGATCTGCAGTGGACAACCCCAATAACTGTGAGGAGGTGGGAGGCCTTTAGCATGGCCAAAATGTGGTTTTCATTAGTTACTGATCCTCCTTTTGTGGTTAAATAACCCATGCTCCTTCCAATAGTGGTATAGGACAGGAGGATATGGAAAGCATATTTGGAATCTGTGTAGATGTTAAGGGATTGTCCCTGTGCCAATTGAAAGGCAAAGTGAGGGCTATTAGCTCAGCCTGTAGATTAGTGGTGTGTGCAGGAAGGCCCCGCGCCTCTACTACCTCAGTGTCTGACACTATGGCATAGCCAGTGTTTCTAGCCCCTTCATATAGTTAGAAGCTTCCATCTGTGTACCAGATTTAAATGGCTTGAGGCAATCTGCCTTCCTGTATGTTTGAAAGATGAATTATAGTTGCTCTAAAGTCTTAGTACAGGAGTGAGACAGGGAGTGATTAGTGCTAGGTCAAGGAAAATGATTGGAAATATTAAGAGGTGGGCATGAATGGAAGGTGAGTGTGGAATCTTCTATTAGCACCACCTGAAGAGAAAGAAATCTCTAGAGAGGTAGTGTCTGCAAACCTTTTTAAGTTAGGAGCTGTGACAGGTTATGAGAAGACAGCACAGTTATGGGTGGCCCCAAGGTTAAATTTTTTTTTCTTTTTTTGACTTTCAAATAAGTATTTCATTGGCTGCTAGGGTACAAATACAAGGTGCCCATTCCTGGATGGTTAAATCTAGTCCTTTTGGCAAGTATGCTACAGGTATAAAGAAGGTCATAGTTGGTGACCTAAAACTCCAAGAGCAAATCCCTCCTTTTCAGTTACATAGAGGGAAAAAGGACGAGTCAGGTCAGGGAAATGTAAGACTGGGACCTTAAGGAGAGCCTGTTGGAACCTCTGAAAGTGCTTGGTAATAGGTTTAAGAAGTGGATCATGGGTGGGGCCTAACACTGCTTCATGTAAGGGTTGAGAAAGGAGGAAAAAGTGAGGAAACCAGTAACATAAAATGCTAGCCATTCCTAGGAATGACAAAATGTCTTCCTTTGTGGAAGGAACAATTAGAGACTGAATCAAATTCTATCTAAGGTAATAGCCTTGTGGGTTAGAGTAATTGTTAGTCCCAAATAGGTAACCTGAGGAATAGACAGTTGGACTTTAGAAGGTAAAACCCTATAGCCTCAACTGGAAAGAAAATTTAGAAGAGCACAGGTGTCAGTGTGGCTAATCTATAGAGACAGGTTACAGAGAAGGACATTATCTACATGACAGAGAATCTTACATGTAGGGAGAGATAAAGAGAATAAAGTCAGAAGCCAGGGCCTTGCCAAATAGGTGTGGGTTGTCCTGGAATGCCTGAGGCAGAACAGTTCAGGTAAGTTGGGTAGAAAAGTGGGTGTCAGGTTCTGTCCAGGTAAAGGCAAATATTTTTTTGTGATTGGGCATCAAAAGAGATAGAGAAAAATGTGTCCTTGAGATCTAGGACTGAGAAATGAAAAGTTCCTGGGGGATAGGAGAAAGAACTGTGTAGGGGTTAGCTACAACAGGAGGGAGGGGAATCACTGCAGCAGAATTAATGTGCCTGAGGTCTTGAACCAGGTGATAGGTTAGGTTTCTTAACTACTAGCATAAGGGTGTTGAAGGGGGAAGAAGTGGAGTGAAGGAGTCTTTTCTTTAAGAGGTCAGAAATGATAGGCTTAAGTCCTCTGAGGCTAGAGAGGGAGAGAGAGAGAGAGAGAGAGAGAGAGAGAGAGAGAGAGAGAGAGAGAGAGAGAGAGAGAATTGAGCTTGGGTGATGTACCTGGTAGAGTGAAGTAACTGGATGACAACAGGAGAATGGTGTTTAGCAACAGAGGGGTTCTGGATGTCCCAAACTCTGGGGTCCACCTGAGAAACTGGAAAAGGAAACAACATGTTAGTGTTAGTAGGGTTGACTTGATAGAAGGAGGAGCAGAGAAACTGCTGGTGAGATTATGTTCAGGCAAGTGGGGATAGCAAAGGAAATAGATGCTCCCAACTTAGCTAAAAGATCCCTTCCCAATAAGGGAACCCAACAAGTCAGCACTACCAAAAAGGAATGGGTGAGGGGTACATCCCTAAAAATGTAACTACGTGGTGGGGTTTGATGAGGAAGATAACGTTGTTCTCCTACCCTGAAGAGAGGAAAATGCGAAGGTGAAGTGGGTCCCCAAAACTCTGTCAGGACTAAGTGGCCCCAGTGTCCAAGAGGAAGGAGATGGTGTACCCACATACCATTATAGCTATCCAGGGCTCCCAGCTGGTAATGGGTGTGGCTGGGTCAAGGGAGCTCTGGCCCCTTCAGTCATCCATAGCCAAGCCTAGGAGGTCAGCTTGAGGAGTACCTGGACAGAATGTCCCTCTCTTCTGTGTGACACGAGAGCAATCAACAGATCAATGTCCCTCCCAACAGCACTTAGGACACAATGCTCTTGGCTTGTGGGGGGATAAGACAAGCCCTTGCCCAGTGAGTGACCTTGTTTACCACATCTATAGCAAGGAGTTGGTGGTTGCTGAGCCTTAGAAGGTAAGGGGTCTGGGGTAGAGGCTGGAGCTGGTTGGACAGCCTTTGCCAGCATGTGGTATCTTTTGTTATGGGCTTTCTCATCTCTCTCATGGTACACCATGAATGCCAGTGCCAAGACTTTTGCCTGTGGAGTTAGGGGCCCCCTCTCCAAGTGTCTAAGTTTAGCTTTTATGTTGGGGTAGCTTTAGGAAAAAGGTAGGTCATCAGAAGTTGCTTACTTTCTGGATTTTCAGGGTACAGATTAGTGTATTGTAACAAAACCCTTGTGAGGCATTCTAAAAACTGAGATGTGTTCTCCTGTTTGTCCTGGACAACCTCTTGGAGTTTTTTCAAAATTTACTGGCTTTAAGGCTGCTTTTCTAAGATTGGCCAGAAGGCATGTAATAAACCTTTCTCTGGCTAAAATACCATCTGTGGAATTGTAATTCCACTGAGGATCCTGGTCAGGCACTGTCTCGGATCCAGTTGGATATGTTCTATCTGTTTGGTGAATTTTGTCTGTATGCGTTCTTGCCTCTTCCCAAACTTGCCTGCATTCATCAGGAAGTAAACTGTTAGCAAGAATCATGTGAACACCATAGAAAATCAAGCTATAAAACTGAGTGACGTACTGAAACTCCTTAATAAGGCTGGAAGAGTTAGAAGTATAGGAACCCAGTATGTTTTCTATTTGAGAAAGTTCACTCAGAGAGAAAGGAATATGTACTCTGACCAGACCATCAACTTCCCTTAAGGGAAGGACTGGTACTGGGTCAGGGATTCTTGGAGGAGGAGAAGGACTTGAGGGTCTGGCTGTAGCCTTAGAACACGTTATAAGAGGGGTAAAGGTCGGTGCCAGTTCAGGGCATTTGGAGTGACCTGCAGCTGGCACAGAAGGAGGGGAGTGGTCTGCAGAGGTCGAGCTAGTAGGCTCTGGGGCCTGGTGACAAAAAGAAACTGAGGTGGCAGTTTGGGTTTTCGCAGGCATGGCGGAGGATCTGCAGCAGATGGGAGGTTGCTCATTGTGGGGATCTAGTGGAGGGTGGGTAGGTTTCATGGCTAAGAGAAGTTGGGTTGGGGGACACGAAAAACAGGGGGGGGGTTAAGAGCAATGATAGATGAAAGCTTGAACATATAAAACCTCGTTCCATTTGCCAGACTGCTGGCAGTATGTATGGAGATGTCTTAAAATGATTGGGTCTAGAGTACCATTAGGTGGACATTTGGAATTATTATCTAATAGGTATTGAATCCAGACCTTATTGCAGAGGTGTATCAGTTTAGAGTGCTTCAAATTGGGTGATTGTTTCAGAGATTTGAGATTTTGCAGGAGACATCCCAGTGGGGTGCCTGAAGGTATGGTTGAAGACAAGTTAGTGCCCATGGGGTGAGAAGGAAGTTGCTGAATAATTCATACAAGTGTCCCAGGGGACTATCAGCAACACAGTTATGGCCAAGCTAGAAATTTAGGTCATCACAAGAAATTTCTCGGGATCCGGTGACATTTCCTGGAAACACTGGAAAGTGATCCAACCTGGTCCAGGATTTTTCAGCAGCTGCAAGAGCTCAGGAGAATTTTAGATTGCTTTTGAGAGGGGAAGTCACCCAAGGATTATATGTCCTAACTCGAATGTCAGCCAGGAGGCAAGTCATATGGACTGGGCATTGAAAGCCAACCCTTAGCCCAAAAGATGCTAGCCAGGCCTTATCTGGGCCTAATGGTCCCTCCGGTCAACAGGAGAAACTCCTTACCAATTGATATGGCCTGTTTGTGTTTGCGGGAATTTTCAGTCCTGTAGCAGGAAATGTGGAACTGTTGGTCAGTTGGCCAGGAGGCAATTCCACATGGTAGGCCACAGTGCACAGCTTACATGATAGAAGTCTGTTAGTCTCACAGGAATGGCAGCAGCAATGGTCTGCACAGTGGTGGGAATCCATGTGGTGGATGACAGCAGGTGCTAGTAGATCGAGTGCATGTGTTGTAGTAGTGACTGCAGGTGGTGACTGAGGGTGGTGGCTGTAGGCAGTATTGCTGATGATGTCCTTTTTCAAGCAGTGGCTTTTCAGCAGTGCCACATCATGACCACTGGTCACCTGGGTCCACAGTTCCCCTACATAGCAATTCCCTTGTTTCCGCACCAATGTTGGGATTGGTGGGTGGCAGAGGCTCCAGAGAGACCACAGCAGGCCAAAGAGTTCCACACGAGGTTTACTGAGATGGGAAAGGGCAAAGGTGGATGCAGAAACAAAAGAGGGGAAAAGAGAGAGATGGGTGCTCCTCTTATATATATGAATAATGACATGGTCACAGGTAAAGGTGAGCCCAATGAATTCTGGGTATATGGTGGTTGTTGCCTTGGCAACAGGTATACAGGTTACACTGTCACCTATGTGATGTCACAGGTTTTGAAGGTCCTACTACCAACAAGCGTCGTTTTTTTTCTTTCTTTTCTTTTCTTTTCTTTTCTTTTCTTTTCTTTTCTTTTCTTTTCTTTTCTTTTCTTTTCCATTCTTTTCTTTTCCTTTTCTTTCTTTTCGTTTTTCTTTTTTTTGCCTACTGTGCTCCCCTCAATGTCACTTTAGCTCCTTTCCACACCACCCTATACCACATACCTGTTTGCTTTCACCCATTTTATTTTGCATTTTTCTGTACTTGAAATACATCCTGTTGGCAATCAGGCACATCCAGGGGCAGCTGAAAAGTGATAGACTCTACACTTACATGCTTATTTTTAATTTTTTATTGGTTATTTTATTTATTTACATTTCAAATGTTATCTTCTTTCCTGGTTTCCTGTGCCTTTCCCAGCCTTGAGCAGGTTTTTTCCAACCTTAAGCTGGCTGAACAGACCTTGAGTGCTTGTGAAGATGGACCTTAACCATGTAGGTGGAATCTTCTGCCTTGGTTGCACTTTCAAATTCCCAGAGGAACTTAGAATAGACTCCCCCTGACCTTGCTTTGCAGCATAATTCAGCTGAAACAAAAGATGGGTCTGTGGGCTCTCCCTATATAAACACAGTGCTGAATATTAAACTTGAAGCTATGATCTGAGAACATTGTCTTGGCTTCATTCTCCACCCCCTTCTCTTTTTCATTTCCAGTTTCAGGCAAATCCAGTTTATCCACGGCTGTTGAACTGCTAAAGTTTCCCCTCTGGAATACCCCGTATTCCATCCCACCTCCCCCTTGCCTCTATGAGGGTGATTTCCCCAGCTCCTGCCTCACCACCCTAGAATTCTCCCACACTGGGGTATGGAGACTTCACAGGACCAAGAGCCTCTCCTCCCATTGATGCCAGATGAGGCCATCCTCTGCTACATAAACAGCTGGAGCTATGCATTCCTCTATGTGTACTTTTTGGTTGGTGGTTTAGTTCCTGGGAGCTCTGTGGGGTGTGGTTGGTTGAGATTGCTGTTCTTCTTATAGTGTTGCAAACCCCTTTAGCTCCTTCAATCCTTTCTCTAACTCCTCCATTGGAGTCCTGTGCTTAGTCTGATTTTGGGCTGCAAGCATCCACCTCTGTACTAGTAAGGCTCTAGCATAGCCTCTCAGGAGACAGCTATACCAGGCTCTTGTCAGCAAGTGCTTCTTGGCCTCAGCAATAGTGTCTTGGTCTGCTGTCTCAGAAGGGATGGGTCTCTAGGTAGAGCAGCCTCTGGATGGCCTTTCCTTCAGTTTTTGTTCTACTCTTTGTCTCTGTGTTTCTTTTAGGCAGGAGCAATTCTGGGTAAAAATTTTTGAGATGAGTGGGTCACTCTATCTATCCCTCAACCCAGGGCTGTGCCTAACCTCTGGATATGGTCTCTACAGGTTCTATCTCTCTTTGTTGGATCTTTCAGCTAATGTCATCTCTGTTTGGTCCTGAGAGCCTCTTGCTTTCCTGGTATCTGGAACTTTCTGGTGGCTATCCCTGTTCCCTAACCTCCACAGCTACATAGCTCTGCTCAATTTCCTGACCCTCTGTTTATCATCCCTGTCTCCTCCCCCACCTGATTCTGCCCCCTTTTCCCTCCTCCTCCCCCTTTCCCCCTCCCAGTTCTTTCCTTCTTTCTTCCTCCATTGATTATTTTTCTTCCCCCTTCTAAGTAGGACTGAAGCATCAACACTTTGGTCTTCCTTCCTCTTGAGTTTCATTTAGTCTGTGAGTTGTATTGTGGGTATTCCAACCTTTTTTCTAATACCCACTTATCAGTGAATACATACCATGTGTGTTCTTTTGTGACTGGGTTACCTCACTCAGGATGATATTTTCTAGTTCCATCCATTTGCCTGTGAATTACTTTTCTCTCTTTTTGATATTATGCAAATTTATATTTTCTATCCAATTTCTATTCCATATGCTTGTTTCCTTTTAATTGTTTTTTGTAAAATACAACTTGACAATTTTTCCTCATTAATATTTATTTTGTGTTTTCCTATTGTGAACATGTTTTCATTGTTTATAATGTTTGTTGCCTGATATGAATTGCTTCATTATCTTCTTATGTTTTGGTTTCATATTTTATCTTTTTAGTATATTCACTAATATAATTATATTGTGTTCCCTGTTCTGACATTTCTCTTCTGTAGAATGCATATGTAATATTCTAGATTTTTAAAACATGCAACTTTGAAAAAATCTTATCTTTTCCTGTGAGGTTTTCCTCATAGGGGTTTCCTCTGTGATGTTAAGCAATATGATATCATATTGAAACAGCACTCCCTGGAACCCAGCTGCAAAGCTGGGAGAAACCCAAGCACAGTGTAGAAATATACAGTTCAAAAGGATGAAGGATTCTTTGCCAACATCCCCAGCTGTGTTCTCAGACATCTGCCACAGTCTACTGCCAGTCATGTGAATAAATCTACTTTGGACTTTCCAGCTGCCCTAATGCCCCAGTCAGCCTCGCCACATTAAGCAGAAGAACAGCCCAGCCAATATATAACAGACTGTTTTTAGATGTTAAATTTCAGTTTTTTTTTTAAATATAGTGATAGCCCAAGCATGCGGCTTTTCATGCATTTTAAAGACTGTTACTGAATTCAACAAGGAAAAGTTTCAAGAGTGTACTCTATTCGCTAATGTTTATCAACTATCAGTTTTTAATATTATGGTTGCTATTCTTCCTTTCACTATTGCTTATCACCTGAGTAAGTTTGGAGTTAATATGGTTATGCTATTAGAGAACAGAATGAACATAAGTCATAAAAGCAGTAAACTTTCAGGAGTTTAAAATAGACATCATCCTACAGGAATAGTAAAATTCAACTGGAAAACAAATATGTATTTTTTTTTAGAATTTATGGATTTGGAATTTTAAAGATTATTTTATAAAAACTCGTGCTAATTATATATAATAATATAGTCAATGAATGGAAAACTTAATGATAACAATGATATATAGTAAGCATATAGAGTCCACGTGTCATATGTTTAAAAATGAGTAAAGTTAGCTGGGTGGTGGTGGCACACGCCTTTAGCCCCAGCACTTGGGAGGCAGAGGCAGGCGGATTTTTGAGTTCAAGGCCAGCCTGGTCTAGAGAGTGAGTTCCAGAACAGCCAGGACTATACAGAGAAACCCTGTCTCAAAGAACAAAAAAAAAAAAATGAATGAGTAAAGTTAAATTCTCTACTTTAAAGATGAAGCTGATAATTAGCTTTAGGTGTTAGAAAAATAATAAAATATACTTGAGTTCATTTACATAAAATTCCCGAAAGAATTTTCATCTACAATCTTTTACATTTTAAAAAATTTATTCTGTTATATTATATCCCAACCTCTGTGTCAGATCCAACCTTTCCTCCCTCTCTCCCTTTCTCCATTCCCCATCCACTCCTCTTTCTTATTCCTTCAGAAAAGGGCAGGCCTCAGAGGGATATCAACTAAACATGGCATATCAAGTTACAATAATACTAGCTATATCATCTCATATTATGGCTGAATAAGCCAACCCACTAAGAGGAAAGAGGTCCCAAAAGCAGGTAAAAGTGTAGAGAACAGTCCTCACTCCCACTTTTAGGAGTCCCACAATCTACACTTCCATTCCATTATATATATATATAAAATGCAGAACCCAGATCAGACCCATGCAGGCTCCCTGATTAGTGGTTCAGTCTCTGTGAGCCCTATGAACCCAGTTAGGTTGATCATTCTGTGGGGGTTTTTAATATGTCTTTGACCCCTCTGGCTCCTACAATCCTTCTTTCCTCTCTTCTGTGGGATTCCCTGAGCTTTGCTTAATGTTTGACTGTGGGTCTCTGCATCTGTTTCTATTAGTTGCTGGATGTAGCCTCTTTGAGACAATTATGCTAGGTTCCAATTTATGAGTATAGCAGAATGTCATTAGAAATCATTTTATTTTACTATTTTTGCTGCTCATATTTGGTTCTATCCTAAATCTCAAGGTTATCCAGCTATTCAGGGATCTCCCAGTAGTGTCAGGGGTGGGTTACTTCTCATGGCATGAACCATTGGTTGTCCACTCTCACAATTTCTGAACCATATTTACCCTAGCATACTATGCTGACAGGACAAATTGTAGGACTAAGGTTTTGTGGCTGGGTTGGTGTACTGTAGTGTATATTCCTGGTTGTCAACTTGACTATATCTGGAATGAACTACAATCCAGAATTGGAAGATTCACCTATGATCCTAATCTGGAAGCTCAGAGATACAAGTTTCTGACCTGGATCTTGGCATGGAGATCTTGAAGCATAGTGGTTATGAATTCCAGAAGATTAAGACAAGGTGGTCTCTGAGTTCAAGGTCATCTGGGATTAATGGTGGCAAGACAGCATATGCCTTTAATCTGGGCCACACCCTCTGCTGGAGACCTACAGCCTTTAATCTGGGCCACACTCCCTGCTGGAGACATATATAAGGACTTTGGAAGAAGACACTGACTTTTTCTTGCCTGCTTGCCTCTTGGGACTGAGCAACTGCTAGATCCTTGGACTTCCATCCACAGCTGCCTTGTGGGACTGAACAACTGCTAGATCCTTGGACTTCCATCCACAGCTGCCTTGTGGGACTGAACAACTGCTAGATCCTTGGACTTCCATCCACAGCTGCCTTGTGGGACTGAACAACTGCTAGATCCTTGGTCTTCCATCCACAGCTGCCTTGTGGGACTGAACAACTGCTAGATCCTTGGTCTTCCATCCACAGCTGCCTTGTGGGACTGAACAACTGCTAGATCCTTGGTCTTCCATCCACAGCTGCTGCTGACCATTGTTAGGGAGTTGGAAGATAAATTGTAAGTCATTGACAAATTCTCAAACTATATAGAGACTACCCATATGTTCTGTGACTCTAGAGAACCCTGACTAATACAGTGTCCCAATTGTTCCTCTGGAAGTTTTGCCTTGTTACAGGAGATGGCCATTTCAAGCTCTGTATTTCTATTTATAAGAATCTTAGCTCATAGATTTCTGGGAGATTCCATTGTTCTAGAATTCTTCCTTGCCATAGGATTCCCCCCCCCCCAATTTCCCCAATGTTAGTTGTCAGTTACCTCTACCAGTACTCTCTTCATCCTCTTCCAACCTGTTTCTGTCCCTACCTATCCCCAGTCTACCCTCAGTATCTATTCTATTTCCTACTCTTCCTCTTCTTCCTCCTCCTTCTCCTCCTCCTCTTCCTCCTCTTCCTCCTCCTCCTCTTCCTCCTCCTCCTTTTCCTCCTCCTCCTCCTCCTCCTCCTCCTCCTCCTCCTCCTCTTCTTCTTCTCCTTCTTCTTCTTCTTCTTCTTCTTCTTCTTCTTCTTCTTCTTCTTCTTCTTCTTCTTCTTCTTCGATATTCTAAAGCTGCACCTTAAATGGAGTCCACCTAACTCCTTACTTCTTTATTACATTTATAAAGAACATTTATAGTATTTTATTTATTGAAAACTCATTAGGTAAATATAACATTTTATTAAAGCAAATTTTAGAGAAAATAGTTTGGAGTTGTTAACAACTTATTTACAACCATGACTTATAGGTAATAGAGTCATGGTTAAATTTTTTTCATGAATTTGAGTTTATAAATCATTTCATTGTTTTATAATGACAGTTGATATTATGAAGGAGTATATCACATTGTCTCAGTCTGTTTCTATTGTAGTAATAAAACATTCTAGACAGGGCAATTTATACAAAAACTTATTTGGCTCCTAGTATGGGAGCCTTTTAAGTCTGAAGATGATTATTTTTCAGCTCTAGTTTTTCATTTTCACTTATAAAACTACTGCTTTGCTCATAAAGTCCTCACACTAAAGATGTTCTAATTCAAGTGGCATCCCATACCCTTCATCTCTAAACACTATCGACATATACATTTGAAGATTAAATTTTTAGGACATTCAACTAGTGACAAACATGGAAATAGATGAGGAACATTATCATTTGATAATATGATGTGATGGAATAAAACTGGACAAGCCACTATATTATTGATTTGATTATTGGAGGGGCATCTAGCAATTACTGTTTTATTTGGTGACATTGTCTATGTGTTACCATTTTAAACAGTTTGCTCTCCATAGACAATGTACTACCAAACCAATAAAAGGCTAAAATAATTCCTTCCCTGGAAACTTAACTAAGAAATTTAGTAATAATTCAAATTTTTGTTGTTTTAGGAATTATCATTGCAACCTCAGTTAATGTTTATGTCGTTCAGAATATGGGATTAAACATATGGATCCATTGATCTTAAGTAAAAGAAATTCTACCCAAGTGTTGAATACAGTCATATATGCTACTCTTGCTGTCTTCAGTAAGAAACTCTAGTGATTATGTTAGTTGCTTCAGAATCACCTTTATATTTTACAGTTCTTTGCCTCAGTATACTAATTTATATGGACAATAGCAGTGGTAGCCCTTTAAGATTTACAATCTGAAAATACAAAGAAATAAACAAGTAATAAGAATATTGAGGAAAGGGCTTATATTACCTATTTCCCACTCTATTGAGTCACCTTGTTTGAGTCTGTGTCTAGAAGCTTTCAGATAGGTATTTCTTTTCACAAAACTACATACTATATTTCAATAGCTATGATTCCTTTGCCTTAAGTTTAAGGATCATAAAAGCTTCTTATTGTTACTTTAAAATAATATGCCATTCATGGTTAGTTTGTCTTCCTGAACCCAGTCTATAACTATTAAACCAAAATTGTTCCTTTGTCATCTGTTTATTACTCTGTTTTAGCATGCCATCAATTACTAGCTAGAGTTCTGAAAGAAAAGAAATTACTAAATGCAATCCATAGTGTTACTCTGGAAACAGAATGGGTTCCAGATAATGTTGTGTTAAAGACAATTATCTGTTTATGAAAAATATTTTAGAGAAGATTACAATTTTTATATCCATAAACTCTGCTGAGATACAGCAGCCAAACTCTTGGCTGAACTCATTTCCAAAAATAAAAATAGGTTTGTCAACTAGGCCAGTGTGAAATTTGGTGATTTAAGTGAGATTATCTTGGAAGGACTAGAGAAGTTGAAAAGCCCAGGAACTCAGGGCCCCCATGGTACATGTTCTATAATACACCAAATAAAAATATGGGGTATAAATGTGTATTTAGCATGGAAGTTGCTATTATTTGGATACTGTGTATGAATCCCCACACAAGCTTATGTTTTGACCTTTTTCTTTATTATAATTATTTTTAGGTAAACTTTAACTCAAATTGATACACAAAACAAAATTCATACATATTAATTGGATAGCATAACTTTTAAAATCAGACTTTTAATTAAATTTGTTATTTGGCAGTTTTAAACAAGTGTGAATTATAGTTACTTCCATACCTCCTACTCCTGTTTACCTCTGCCACATCTGTCAACACCCTCTTTCAAAAACTCACTTTCATTTACTTTTGTCTTATTTTGTTTCCCAGTGAGTTTAACTAAGGATGTCTCTCTGTGGCCATTGGTTTGTAATTATCAATTTTTAAAATTTGTTTGTTTTCAGCTCAATTCAGTCTAGACTCATCTGGGAAAAAGAAACCTCAATTAAGAAAATGCTTTGTTGCAGAGACATTGTCAGGGCACAGGGAATGGGGGGGGGGTGGATACCCAGGGCTTCTATGTGTACATTCATACACTTGATGGATGGAGCAAAGTTCCAACAATTTTATTTTTTTCTCCCACAGGCTATATATACCAGCAAAATCTTTCAAACAGTATAAAAACTACAATGTGATTACATTCTATTTTTCTTCTATATGTCTACATATATATTTTCTCCTATATGACTACAATGAGGGTATGTAAGATAAAACATGTTCCCTAATGCCCTCACATGATCAAATGGTTTAGGTATTACAGACAAAAAATATAGGCTTTGTGTCCTCAGAGAAAAGTCTGCTGAGTGATCAATCATCAACTCTATGCCCTGCCTCAGTTTACCCTGGTCTGCCCAAATTGGTCTTTGACATCAAAAAGATTTTAAGGCCATGTCAATTTAACTATAAAACAGTACAAGTTCTCCTAGGGCTTAAGACTGCCTCAGTCATGGTTTTTGGGAATATAGTAGACATACATGTTCTGATGTGGAGCGGGCCTTGAATTTCATCACTGAATAGTTGGTTATTCCTATAATAGTCATGCCACTATTTCTTTAGTGGTACATCTCATCTGGCAGGTTGCTACTATGGCTTGACCAACAACCTGAATAGCAGCTATTTTACAGGGATGAAGTCTCAACCTCAGTTTCAATTTCAGTTTTCCATACCTTACAGCTAAGTTATTCAGTGTCTTCAAAAGTGGGATCTTAACAACTAGTTCTGGAGAAAACCCAAGTGCAATGGTAAGAGTCTGTTGTTTTCTGGGGCCATCAAGAGATTCCCTTACTCAAAACTCAAAGAATCTCACACCTGACACTTATGGCTTTGTTTAAGAAGGAAGGAGAGATCCCTGGTCCTGGATCCAACATTGTAGGGGGGGTGCCAGGACAGAGAAATAGGAGGGGGTGATTGGGGAATGGGTGGCGGGAAGAGGGCTTATGGGGTTTATGGGGAGGGGGGAACCAGGAAAGGGGAAAGCATTTGGAATGTAAACAAAGAATATAGAAATTAAAAAAAATAAATAATAAAAAAAAAGAATCCGGATCTTTTAAGAATAGCATTATCTAGTCATACAGGCTATCATCCTTCTATGTTTATTTTTTAAATTCCTATATTTTGATTTTCTTACAAAATAGTTGTGTTTCATAAGGCTTTCTCATTCAACCTTCATTTTAGTTAAGTACTCCTTCCAAAATCTCACTTTACTCATCTCTTCCACCCAACATCCATGCTTAAATCTTTCCACTCCTAGTTTTTCCCCTTTTTACTATTGTATCATTTCTGTTTCATTATCTCCCCATCCTTTAAGGCATCCTGAGTAACCTTTTCTATTCTCTTATATTTCATATAACTCTAAAAGAAGCACACAAAGATCAAACTTGTATCCACATATTAGAAAGAACATGTGGCAATTGTGTTTCTGTGCCTTGGTTACCTTGTTCAAAATTTTGTATCTGTATCTATGAGAGATAATGGTCTATAATTTTAACTTTTGTTGCCTTTTTTTGGTTTTGGTATTAGAATCATACTGACTTTGCAGAAAGATTTTATGCATGTGCCTTCAACTTTATATTTTGGAAAGCATTCCTTTAGGATCATATTTTGATATTCTGTACTAAAAGTCTTATAGAATTGTACAGTGAATCCATCTGGCCTCTGGTTGTTTTTATTGTTATCACTGTAACTGGTCTGCTTAAATTCTTGATTTCATCTTGGCTTAACTTTAGTACATCAGAACTATCTAGAAGTTCATTTATTTTGTTTATGTTTTCCAAAGTAGAAGAATACAGTTATTTAAAGTGTTAATATAATTCTTGTCTTGCCACTTGGCTAAGTCGTTTTTATCAGTCTTGTATATCATATAAAATAGTTAACTTTATATATCATTGATTATTGTTCTTGTTGTTGTTTACATTTCATTAATGTCATCCCTGGTTTTAATGATTTCTTTCTGTTTTTTGACTTTTGGTTTTGCTAGTTATTGTGTACCTAAACCCTTGAGTTGTATCATCAAGATATTTACTTGAGATTTTTCTTTGTAAAAGATTTTAATTAATTTTTTGCCATGTTTTCTTACAATTATTTGCTTGAGCAAATAAATGTATTCAAGAGTAAAGTGCCTATATTACAAGCAATACCCACAAAGGCAGCACTCTATATGCTCCATGTGAACAATACTATTGAAAAAAAGAATGAATAATCAGAATTTAATGTCCTATTGTAGTTGTATAAACTTGTACACATCTAAGTGTATAGGATTATCTCTTAGAACTGCTTTCAGTATATTCCAGAGGATTGGGTATGCTGTATTTTCATTTTCATTTATTTTTAGGGGTTTTGTCTGTTTATATGATGTTTTCTTCAATGACCCATTAATTAGTATATTTTTTAACCTCCAAAATTTGTGTATTTTTAATTTTCTTTTTTTTTTCATTTTATTGAAAATAGGCAATCAACTGAGCTGGTCCTATTCTTTACTAGGGCAGTGCTGGAGAGCTGGTTCTGGTGGTAAGAAGATAGAGCTGGTAGGCTGTTTAGTTACAATCCAGGCCCAGATCCAGGGTTTTGAATTGCCCCACCCCAAGATCTACGCCATCTTTGAACTGTTGGAGCACATGAAGGTTGTGGGTCAGGTAGAACCAAAGCTTCAGCATCTCCATGACATAGGTCATCAACAGGATATCCAAAAGGAGTCTTGATGAGGAACCAATATTGATAGTGTAGCATAAGCTAGAGGCCTTAAACTAGACCAATGACTCATTGTAATGAACATTTACAAGCAAAACTGTTTGGACAAAAGAGTGGACACACTGACACACTGCAACTTTCATGATGAGATCTTTCAGTTGTTGTTTGTTCTCTTTTTTTTAGGAGGTTGCATGGTGATAGTGTAAATACAGAATATGGAGCAATGGATAAATGAGTGAGATTGAATTAATGGAGAGTCAATTAAAAGCTTAAAAGATGAAATAGTTTTTCTTCATACTATGTATTTTGACTATGGTTTCTGCCTACCCCTACTTCTTTAGGGTTCTCCAAACTAGCCCTCACATCCAGGTTCATATTCTTTCTCATCTCTTTAGAAAGGACATAGCCATCTAAGAAGTAATAATAAAATTAAGTAAAATAAAATAAGACAAAAAACCAAACAACTTTATATGTGAGAAAATAAGCAAACAAGAAAAGAAAAAGAGGCAAAGAAATGCATTTGACACATAGACACACATATACACAATACAGGAATCTCATAAAAAATATACAACCTGAAGGCAATATGTGCATCTCTATCTCTATCTATCTATCTATCTATCTATCTATCTATCTATCTATCATATATGTAACCTGTAAGTGTAAGAAATTCCAGAAAACTTAACATTATGAAACAAAAACCCTCCAAACATGCCATTGAGTTCATCATCTTGTGTTAGCCATCTATTGGTGGCCACAGAGCTTATCCTTAGGAGTAGTTTTTTTCCCCACTGAGACTCCCTTGCATAAAACTAATGTTTTCATTTGCAAGTGACAATCAAATGAAGACAGCTTCTGAGTTAGAGTGGGGGCCACTTCTCTCAATTGGAAGACCCTATCCAGTGAAAACATGGGCAGGCCCTGTGCTTGCTATCCCAGTTTCTGAGAGTTCATGTGTATACCAGACTTTTGTATCTAGAAGACATTGATCACTTTCTTTCTTTTATTCTCTCTGGTTTTTACTCTTTTTACACATCCTCTTCAACAGGGTTCTCTGATCCCTGATAATATTTGATGGAGATGTACTATTTAAATGTTCCAAGATGGAGGTGAACTATTTAAGTGTTCCAAGATCTCTCACTTTCTACATATTGTCTGGCTGTGAGTTTCTGTATTTGTTCCCATCTGCTATAGGAAGAAACTTCTGTGATGATGACTGATCAATGAAGATACTATAATGCAACTAAGGAGGTTATTCCATTTGTAAGTTCCTTTAGCAGAACTAGTATTTGATGTTTCCCTGGATCCATGGCATATATAGTCTCAAGTTCTTGACCACACACTACATCTCATGTGGTAGGCCTTAAATAAAATCAGTTGTGGGGTGATTACTACTACAAGTTTTGTAACACTAGCCCTAGCATATCTTGCAGACAGGTCACTCTTATAGCTCAAAGTGTTTTTAGTTGGTTTGATATTTACCATTCTCCTTCTTTCCAGCTTCTGGCTATTATAAATAAGGCTACTATGAACATAGTGGAGCATGTATCCTTATTGTATCCTGGGGAATACTCTGGGTATATGCCCAGGAGTGGTATAGCAAGGTCATCCTGAAGTGTCATGCCCAGTTTTCTGAGGAAACGTCAGACTGATTTCCAGAGTAGTTGTACCAGTTTGCAATCCCACCAGCAATCGAGGAGTGTTCCTCTTTCTCCACATCTTCGCCACCACCTGCTGTCTCCGGAGTTTTTAATCTTAGCCATTCTGACTGGTGTGAGGTGAAATCTCATGGTTGTTTTGATTTGAATTTCCCTAATGATTAATGATGTTGAACATTTTTTAAGGTGCTTCTCAGCCATCCCAAGTTCTTCAGGTGAAATTTTGTTGTTTAGTTCTGTACCCCATTTTTAATAGGGTTATTTGGTTTTTTGGGGTCTAACTTCTTGAGTTCTTTGTATATATTGGATATTAGCCCTCTGTTGGATGTAGGGTTGGTGAAGATCTTTTCCCATTTTCTTGCTTGCCGTTTTGTCATTCTGACAGTGTCCTTTGCCTTACAGAAACTTTGTAATTTTATGAGGTGCCATTTGTCAATTCTTGATCTTAGCGCATAAGCTATTGCTGTTCTGTTCAGGAACTTTCCCCCTGTGCCCATGTCCTCCAGGGTCTTCCTCAGTTTCTTTTCTATTAGTTTCAGTGTGTCTGGTTTTATGTGGAGGTCCTTGATCCACTTGGAGTTGAGCTTAATACAAGTAGATGAGAATGGATCAATTCACATTCTTTTACATGCTGACCTCCAATTGAACCAGCACCATTTGTTGAAAAGGTTATCTTTTTTCCACTGGATTTTTTGAGTTCCTTTGTAGAAGATCAAGTGACCATGGGTGTGTGGGTTCATTTCTGGGTCTTCAATCCTATTCCATTGATCTTCCTGCCTGTCTCTGTACCAATTTCATGCAGTTTTTTTTAACACTATTACTCTGTAGTACTGCTTGAGGTTCGGGATACTGATTCCCCAAGAAGTTCTTTTACTGTTGAGAATAGTTTTTAGCTCTCCTAGGTATTTTGTTATTCCAGATGAATTTGAGAATTGCTCTTTCTAACACTATGAAGAACTGAGTTGGGATTTTGATGGGGATTGGGTTGAAACTGTATATTTCATTTGGCAAGATGGCCATTTTAACTATTTTACTCCTTCCAATCTATGAGAAAGTAAGATTTTTCCATTTTCTTAGGTCTTCTTCAATTTCCTTCTTCAGAGATCTGAAGTTCTTGTCATACAGATTTTTCACTTGTTTGGTTAGAGTCACACCAAGATACTTTATATTGTTTGTGGCAATTGTGAAGGGTGTCATTTCCCTAACTTCTTTCTCAGCCTGCTTATCCTTTGAGTATAGGAAGGCTACTGATATGCTTGAGTTGATCTTATAACCAGCCACTTTGCTGTAGTTGTTTATCAGCTATAGGAGTTCTCTGGTGGAGCTTTTTTTGTGTCACATAAGTGACACAAATAGTCACTTATCATCTGCAAATAGTGATAATTTGACTTGTTCCTTTCCAATTTGTATCCCTTTGACCTCCTTTTGTTGTCTAATTACTCTAGTTAGTACTTCAATTACTATATTGAAACGATATGGAGAGAGAGAGGGCAGTCTTGTCTAGTCCCTGATTTTAGTGGGATTGCTTCAAGTATCTCTCCATTTAGTTTGATGTTGGCTACTGGTTTGCTGTAATTGCTTTTAATATGTTTAGGTATGTGCGTTGAATTCCTGTTCTTTCAAGACTTTTAGCATGAAAGGATGCTGGATTTTGTCAAATGCTTTTTCAGCATCTAATGAAATGACCATGTGTTTTTTTCATTGAGTTTGTTTATGTAGTGGATTGCATTGATAGATTTCCTTATATTGAATCATCCTCACATCCCTGGGATGAAGCCTACTTGATGGTTGTGAATGATTATTTTGATGTGTTCTTGGATTCATTTGGCAAGAATTTTATTGAGTATTTTTGAATCAATGTTCATAAGGGAAATTGGCCTGAAGTTCTCTTTCTTTGTTGGACCTTTGTGTGAATTTGGTATCAGCGTAATTGTGGCTTCATAGAACAAGTTGGGTAGTGTTCCTTTTGTTTCTATTTTGTGGAATAATTTGAAGAGTATTGGTGTTAGATCTTCTGTGAAGGTCTGATAGCATTCTGCACTAAAACCATCTGGTCCTGTGTTTTTTGGCTGGAAGACTTTCTATGACCCCTTCTATTTCTTTAGGTGTTATTGGACTTTTTAGATTATCGATTTGATCCTGATTTAATTTGGGTATTTTGTATCTGTTTAGGAAATTGTCCATTTCATCCAGATTCTCCAGTTTTGTTGAGTATAGACTTTTGTAGTAGCATCTGATGATTATTTGAATTTCCTCAGTTTCTGTTGTTATATCTCCATTTTCATTTCTAATTTTGTTAATTTGGATACTGTCTCTGTGCCCCTTCGTTAGTCTGGTTAAATGTTTATCTATGTTGTTGATTTACTCAAAGAACCAGCTCCTGGTTTTGTTGATTCTTTGTATGGTTCTCTTTGTTTCCACTTGATTGATTTCAGCCCTGTGTTTGATGCTTTCCTGTCTTCTACCCCTACTGGGTGAAATAGCTTCTTTTTGTTCCAGGGCTTTCAGGTATGCCATTAAGCTGGTAGTGTTTGCTCTTTCCAGTTTCTTTTTGGAGGCACTCAGTGCTATGAGTTTTCTTCTTAGTACTGCTTTCATTGTGTCCCATAGATTTGGGTATATTGTGCCTTCATTTTCATTAAATTCTAAAAAGTCTTTGATTTCTATCTTTATTTCTTCTTTGGCCAAGGTATCATTGAGTAGAGTATTGTTTAACTTCCATGACTATGTGGGCTTTCTGTTGTTTTTGTTGATATTGAAGATCACTCTTACTCCATAGTAATCTGAATGGAGGCATGGGACTAGTTCGATCTTATATTTATTGAGGTCTGTCTTGTGACCAATTATATGATCGATTTTGGAGAAGGTACCATGAGGTGCTGTGAAAAAGTTATATTCTTTTGCTTTAGTATTAAATGTTCTCTATATACATATCTGTTAAATCCAATTGGTCCAAAGCTTCAATTAGTTTCACTGTGTCCCTGTTTAGTTTCTGGTTTCCTGATCTGTCCATTGGTTACAAGCTTTTTGCATTTTGCATTTTCTTTGACTGTGGAGTCCATAGTTTCTATGGTATCTTTGGCATCTGGGATTGTTTCTTCTATCTCTTGTATTCTGTTGTTGATATTTGCATCTATGGCCCCTGATTTCTTCCCAAGGTTTTCTATCTCCAAAGTTGTGTCCATTAGTGATTTCTTAGTTGTTTCTACTTCTGTTTTTAGATCCTGGATGATTTTGCTCAGTTTCTTCACTTGTTTTTGTTTGTTTGTTTGTGTGTGTGTTTTCCTGTAATTTTTTTTGGATCAAAAAATTTTTTTTATTGGATATATTCCTTTTTTTATTTTTTTCATTTTTTTATTTTCTATATTCTATGTTTACATTCCAAAGGCTTTCCCCTTTCCCAGTTCCCACCCACCATAGTTCCCATAGTTCCTCTCCCCCCCAACTGTCCCCCAATCATTCCCCCTCCCCCCTCAGTTTCTTTACTAAACTGGATGCAATCTTTACAGGCCCAGGGTCCTCTCCTTTCTTCTTCTTGGGAATCATTTGACTTGCTATTTGTGTCTTGAGTATTTAGGGCTTCTGGGCTCATTAATATCCACTTATCAGTGATTGCATTTCAGGTGCATTCTTTTGTGATTGGGTTAATTCACTCAGGATGATATTTTCCAGGTCTAACCATTTACCTACAAATTGCATGAATTCATTATTTTTAATTGCTGAGTAGTATTCCATTGTATAAATATACCACATTTTCTGTATCCATTCCTCCTTTGAGGGATATTTGGGCTCCTTCCAATTTCTGGCTATTATAAACAAGGCTGCTATAAACATAGTGGAGCATGTGTCCTTATTGCATGCAGGGGAATCCTCTGGGTATATGCCCAGGAGTGGTATGCCAGGGTCCTCTGGAAGTGACATGCCCAATTTTCTGAGGAACCGCCAAACTGATTTCCAGAGCAGTTTTACCATTTTGCAAACCCACCAACAGTGGAGGAGTGTTCCTCTTTCTCCACATCCTCGCCAGCACTTGTTGTCTCTTGAGTTTTTAATCTTAGCCATTCTGACTGGTGTGAGGTGGAATCTCAGGGTTGTTTTGATTTGCATTTCCCTGATGACTGATGATGTTGAACATCTTTTAAGGTGTTTCTCGGCCATCTGAATTTCTTCTGGTGAAAATTCTTTGTTTAGCTCTGTGCCCCATTTTTTACATTTCATTTCCCTTTTTTGTTTATCCAACCCCCTAAGGTCCCACATGCCCCTTTCCCTCTCCCTGCTCCCTCATCCACCCCTTCCTACTTCCCTGTTCTGGTATTCCCCTCCACTGATGTTTGATCCTTTCCAGCACCAGTGTCCATTCCTTTCTTCTTGTCAGACATCATTTGGTATGTGAATTGTGTCTTTGGTGTCCCAAGATTCTAGGCTAATATCCACTTATCAGTGACTGCATACCATGGGTATTCTTTTGAGACTGGGTTACCTCACTTAGTATGATGTTCTCCAGCTCCATCCATTTCTCTAAGAATTTCGTGAATTCATTGTTTCTAATGGCTGAATAGTATTCTATTGTGTATATATACCACATTTTTTGTATCCATTCCTCCCTTGAGGGACATCTGGGTTCTTTCCAGCTTCTGGCTATTATATATAAGGCTGCTATGAACATAGTGGAGCATGTATCCTTATTGCATGCTGGGGAATGCTCTGGGTATATGCCCAGGAGTGGTAATGGCTGGATCCTCCGGAAGTATCATGTCCAGTTTTCTGAGGAACTGCCAGACTGATTTTCAGAGTGGTTGTACCAGCTTGCAGTCCCACCAGCAGTGGAGGAGTGTTCCTCTTTCTCTACATCCTGGCCAACACCTGATGTCTTCTGAGTTTTTAATCCTAGCCATTCTGACACGTGTGAGGTGAAATCTCAGGGTTGTTTTGATTTGCATTTCTCTAATGACTAATGATGTTGAACATTTTTGGCCCTGTAGTTCCTTAATAAAATTTTGTTTCCTCTTTCTTGACTTCTGCCTGTTGACCCAAGTTCTCTTGTATTTAAGTGATTTTTGCATTTCCTTTTTATTGACTTCTATCTTTTGACCCATATTCTCCTGAATTTCTTTAAATGCTTTTTGTATTTTCCTTGTAAATGTTTCTACCTTTTGATCCATTTTCTCCTGTCTTTCTCCAAGAGATTTTTTTTATTTCCTTCTTGTGTTCCTCTAACAGCATCATGACCAGTGATTTTAAATTCAAATCTTGTTTTTCTGGTGTGTTGCGGTATCCATTACTTGCTGTTGTTGGAGAATTGGGTTCAGATGCTGCCATATTGCATTGTATTGATTTCTGTTAGTAACGTTCCTATGTTTGCCTTTGTCATCTGCTTATCTCTGGCTTTATTTGTCCTTGTCACTAGCTGGTGCTGGTACCTCCTGTAAGCCTGTAAGGTTATTTATACACCACTTTAATAACTGTGTTTCCCCTGACAGGTTGCTGATGAGCTGCCCTCCTCTCGGGTGCCATTGGAACCCTGGTGTGTCTTGCCCCAAGCAATGTTATACTTCAGTTTTCTCTGTGAACCTGGTTCTGCCCATTTACTCTGTCAGGGAGTGAACACGCTGGATGCTGCAGCGACCTTTTCCAAGTGCTGATTACTCTGCAGGGCAAACGACCCCTGACAGGGCTGGCACACAGATGGCCTGCCAAGCTGCCTGGGCCCTGTGTACAGGCAGATGCCTGACATGCTGAGACCCAAGTGATGTTAGATTAGGGCTATGTCCGTGTATCTGGTGCTGCCTGTCAGCTCTATCTGGTGTCTGGGAACCAAGGTGGTGGAGAGCCCCTCCAAGTGCTGTTCAGTCTGCAGGGCAAACTTCCCCCAACAGAGCTGGCACAGGTATGGCCCACAGAGTTGCCCAGGCCCTGGGTTCAGGCAAAAGCCTGACAGGCTGAGACCCAAGTTATGTTAGACTTGGGCTATATCTGTGTACCTGGCGCTGTCTGTTAGATCTGTCTGGCATCCAGGAGCCAAGATGGCTGACAGCCCCTCCAAGTGTTGGTCAGTCTGCAGGGCAAACCAATTTATTATATTTTCAAGTCAACCAATTCTAGAATTTTCTAGTTTCTTTTCTAATTACTATTTTGACCTGTTCACAACTCAGTAGTTTGTTTTTAAATTTGTTTGTGTGACTTGGTCTATAAATATCTATTAGGGTTATTTGGTTTGTGATATCATTTAGCTACATTTCATTGTTTTGTTTTTGTCTGGATGACCTGTCTACTGAGGAGATTCAGGAATTGAAATCACTGACTATCACTGTGTGATAGATGTTATTGTTTTAACCTGTAATTGTATTTTTTGATGCATTTTTGTATCATTGTGTTTGTAGCATAGATGCTAAGAATGTAATGCCCTCTTAGTGGGTTTTTTACTTGGATGAGCTTGTAGTGTCTCTACCTATCTCTTTTGATATGTTTTGATTTGATGTCTATTTTATAACATATTAAAATGGCTACACCATATTTCTTTTAGGTTGTTTGACTTGGAATATATTTTTTTATACTTTTACCTGAAGTATTATCTACCCTTTATATTAAGATGTGTTTCTTGGATATAGTAGCAGGAAGCATCTTGTTACTGTATGCATTCTTTTAATCTAGATCTTTTTATTGGATAATTGTGAGTATTGATGTTAAAAGTTATATTTGAGCAATATTTGTTGTTTCTACTATCTTGTCGTTGTAATATAATTTCTCCCTTTCTTTTGATTTGCTGCCCTAATATTTTTATTGTTTCTATTTTCCTTGTTTAATTCCATTTTAGTCAGAATACTTGAAGTCATTTTGATTTTTTTAAAGTTTGCTGGTGTTTGCTTTGTAATCTTGGGTATGATCTATTATAGGAAAATTATGTGCGTTGCTGAGAATAATTTATATTCTGTGATGCTTGAGAGAAATCTTCTGAAAATATGTTAGATCTATCTGGATAATGATGCCCTTTATTTCTCATTTTTCATTGTTCATTTTTGTCTGCTTTATGAAAGTATGGTATTCAATTTACCTTCCATTACTGTGTTGTGGGTTATGGGTTATTGTCTAAAATTATCTGAACAAATTTTATTCTATACATGTCTAAGATTATAATATCTTCTTTGTGGATTACTTCTTCCATATGAGAGGAGTGTATTCTATCTTTTCAGATTATTTTCACTTGAGTTCTATTTTGTTAGATATTTCATTTCAAGATAGTATCTTTCTTCAATGGTGGAGCTTGCTTGTGGTTGAGAATAAAAGGAAGACTTCTGTCCGTAAATCAAATGAGCTACCTTGCGTATTTTGATTGGATAAGGGAGGTCATTCACATTCAGATTTATTATTATTAAAATGTGCATACTAATTGCTGTCAGTTTTAATATTGTGTTTGCTTTTTCAGTCCTACTTGGCATAACATCTGGACTAGCTTTATTTCCTAATTTCTGGTTGTCCCTTGGATGTGATCATCCTTCTCTTCAATATGGAATACTCCATTCAGTAGTCACTGTATAAACTGGCTTTATGATCATAAATTCCTTCAGCCTGTGTTTATCATGGAAGGATTTTTTCTTTCTCCAACAAATATGGCAAATTAGTCTATGGTTGTATATGTGGTCTTTCTGAACTTGAGGCATTTTTCTTCAAAATGAAATCATTTCCATTGAGTTATTGACTATCATTCTGATTGCCTATATTTTTATATGAATTCTCTATTACAATTTTCTGTATCCTTTTATCTTTCAAATATTTAGCTCTTATGCTATAATAGTGTGTGATGAGTTTCTGTAGTGGTGCTATTTGTTTTGTTTTGTTCTCTTGTAAATTAATGGGAATTTCTTATCCTAGATTTGGGAAATGTTCTATATTTTTCTTCATTTGTTTAAATTACTTCAGAAAATTTCATTCTTTTATGTTTTTATCAAAATATTTTCTTTGTCTTTCACCTGGAAGTCATCTTCATAATTAGTCTTTTATGGTTTCCAGTGTTTCTGCATATTTTGCTTGTGAGGTTAGAAAAAACTGATATTCTTTGAATGACTCCATTACTTCACCTTATCTTCAAGCTCTGCTTTTCTCATTTCTACATTATTCATTCTCATTTTTTAGCATTTCACTGAGTTTCTTATTATTCATTGAACATTTACGTTTCATCTTCATTTCAGCTTGGGTGTTCTTTAGCATTTCTTTTTCTCGTTCTTTTCTGTTTTTATGTTTCATCACAGGAAAGTTTCTCTTTCTTTCTTTCTTTCTTTCTTTTTCTTTCTTTCTTTCTTTCTTCATTTCTTTCTTCTTTCCTTTCTTTCCATTTGAAAAGCTGCCCTCTCCCTTTCCCCTTTTCCCCAAACCCCAATCCCCCACCCCCACCTCCTGTATCAGGAAGAGCAACAGAGTCAACTAATATAGAACTCTGAAGGGATGGGGAATTTTAAAAGGAAATATTTTGTTTTCCTATAATTAAGTAACATATAATTACATTCATCTCCTTATAACCAGGTATTTAAGCTGACCTGCATATACCTGCTTGGTTTGAATTCATTGAATTCTACTAACAGGGGAATAATTCTTTTTTTCTTTAATCTTTTCTTTTTTTTCTTTCTTTCTTTTTTTTTTTTTTTACATTCTAGTTGTTATCCCCCTCCAAGAGGGTGTTTCTATTTCTTTATTGAATTAAATTTTCATATAATGTATAAAGCTAACTATTTTAATTAATCTTTTTTTGTATTTTCTTCTATTTGGTCAGGAATGTATTCATTTCTGCTCTAAGTTTATTTATGTAATTCTGTATTTTCTTTGAAATTTTGAGCTTTGTGACCATGTTTATAGTTAATTTTATGAAATTTATATCTTTAATTTTATTCAAGTTTCTGTCATTTGAGATTATTACTACAGTTTTAGTAAAGTGGGGCATGTTGTCTAGATATTCTATATTGTTAGTGTATTTGCAATGGTACCTGGGTAGTCTCTCTCTCTCTCTCTCTCTCTCTCTCTCTCTCTCTCTCTCTCTCTCCCTCTGTGTGTGTGTATGTGTGTGTATGCATTTGATATCCAGCACATATTATTGAGGGCAGATGGCAAGCTGGTTTGTTTGGAAACAGCCTTAGAGCCTGAGTGGAAGTGAATCATTTTCTGTTACAATGGCCACAGGGGCCACTGAAGATACTCCTAAGGCAGGGTGCAGGTATGAGTGACATGAGAGAGTCACAAAGGGGACTTGAGGATGACTTAGATGTGTCTCGATGTATAGGAGGAAAATCCAAGAGGGATCAGAGCCTTATACCATGTCTGACCTTAAAGAAAGTCTGGGTGTCTTGAAGAAAAAGTTCAGGATGGGTTAGAACACAGCCATAGAGTAAGTGGGCCCTGTATAGAGTCTGGCCACATGGCACAGAAGGGAGCCTGATAGAGAAGGTCCCAGAATATACTTGAATTTAACTGTAACAGCTACAGTTTGGAAAATGTGTTGATGGTTAATATTAAATATGATCATAATATCATAGGTTAGCTCATTACCCTTAGTGGATTTATAAATAAAATACAAGAGAATATAACAGAGGCTATAGACATAGATATCTGTTTCTTTATTCTTTGGTGTTTTTGTTTGTTTGTTTGTTTGTTTGTTTTTTGTTTTTTCGAGACAGGGTTTCTCTGTGTAGCTCTGGCTGTCCTGGAACTCACTCTGTAGACCAGGCTGGCCTTGAACTCAAAAATCTGCCTGCCTCTGCCTCCCAAGTGCTGGGATTACAGGCATGTGCCACCACCGCCTGGCTGTTTCTTTATTCTTGATATACCATACTTTTTTCACACTGTAGGACTCTGCCAGATGTAGTTCTTTATCTTTAATCATATATCTTACCTTAAATTAATCTATCCTATTTATAATAATGTCCAACTTTAAATATAATAATATGATTCTAATATAGTAATGAAAAGTAGATTAATACATATATCAATATTATATTCTAAAGAAGGATAAAAATGTCCCTAGGTATCATTAAACCCCATATTTGGAAAGCCAATGAAACAAGAGCTAGAGATGTTGCAATAACATAAAAATAAATAAATGAATAAACAAATAAATAAAAATTTTAGCATATCCTTGGGCTTTCTGGATTTTTAAATCTGGATCTTTAGTAGCAAGAACTAAAAGTGCTTCTGGCAATTATTAGTATCAAAATAGTTTCCAAAATGATGTGCCATGTAGTCAACTAAGGTTTTAGGTCATCTGTAATTCTAGAAAAAAATTCTCTCAAAGTGACTTGTGATTATTAATGCTCTCAGTCAAGTTTAAGCTTCAAAGACATACTAAGAAATAAAAAGGTAATCTGAGTCAATAGAAAAACCTGTTTCAGCCTTGCAGAAATACTAATCTATTAGTGGAAGTAATAGACACTTTAAAGGCAAAATCAACTGAAAAGAAAATGCCAGAGATGGCTGGAGTGTCTATATAAGGAGCTATTGCACAGTCAAAAGATGCTAATAAGAATCAATTATCCAAGCTCTTAACTTTCTAATGCTGCCTAGAATTATAGAATCGATGGTTTGGACCAATGAATAGTACATATTATACCCCTTTCCCACATGTTTTTCATTTATATAAACAGCCTTTTTATGAATATTGATTATAAAAATAAAAACACGTATATCTGTATTTATTTTGAAATGTGTGTAGAAATTTTTCCTCGTTATAAAATTTTAATTAACAACAAAATTAAAGAAAATGCAATGTAATGAATACATGTGTTCCCATGAATTATGGAAAGAATATAGCATTTACAGACTCAAAGGCATGTGAATTTTCATTAAATGAGCCTCCTTTTCATTTTTTTGTTTCGACCTTTCTAGTTATACAAGTATCATTTGAAGTGTCCTATTTATTACTCACAGTTTTCTTTGTAATTTTGTTAATATCTAATGCTAAAAAGCAAATATTATGTTTATCATGGAAAATATAACACCATAAGCATGTTTTCCTAACATAATACATCAATAATTAAGCATGCTAAATACTGCAAAAATCCATTTATTTTCTTGATGAAATGTTATAGATTACACAATAATTCATATATTACAGTTTGTTTTTGTTCAATTAAAAGATTTGTAATTATATATTTATATATACATATATGTGTATATATATAGTGTGTATGTGTGTGTGTGTGTGTGTGTGTGTGTGTGTGTATGCACACACATGCATGGGTTTAAAGCTCAGAGCATAATTTATGTGAATCAGTCCTCTCCTGCTATTCAGGGAACTCGAGAAGGCTCAAACTCATACAATGCAATTATCTGGGTACGGCTTGGTGGCAGATACCTGCTGTGAAGACTCATAAACCCATAAAAACACATTTAAGAATAATTTCAAGCTTATTAAAATTATAAAATACTTTAGTTACTTTAGGCTGTTGTAAGAAATTGCAATGCATTGAAATTACTTACATTTATTTCTGATAGTTCTGGAAGGTTATGTTTAAATCAAAGTGTCAAGAAATTAAGGCTTTCATGTAAGATATTATTGGTCTGTGTTCTCATCTGGAGTAGGGAGAAAGATCCTCCTGTTTCTTTTCTTACAATGGCTGCAACCACATTGATAAGGAGTCATGATGCATTTTTGAAACTGTAAAAATGATATATTTGACTTTATAACAGGTCTGACAGAAATAAAGATGACCTAAAAAAGACATGTGTGCCTCTAATCTACCAAAATATTGAAACAAAGAGCCCCAAAGTAATGGAAATAGTTACAGAATTTTACTGCTGGGAGAAGGAAAAGACCCCATCTACAGGGAGAAATGGTCACTTTGAAATAGATTTCACACAGTAGTAACAACTTTCCAGACCCTCGTACAGGATGTGATATAAGCCCAGAAAAGTTCAATGGGATCATACTTTGAGGGTACTTCTTTGATATATGTATAGTTGGTTTTGTACTTAAATTCTTAAACTTTATTCATAGCTCAGGCCTCATGGAAGAAGAACTTTGGGGCTTCTTTTACCCTGTTTCTTTTCCCAATGTGACTACATTGAACAAATGTATTGTTTGTGCTTTCCACTATTAATTTGATTCCTTTAATCGAATATTGAAATGGTGGCTGAACCTAGTTTGCAGTACAGGTTCTGATAACTAAGTTCAACAACAGTGTTGTCTATAATAATTGTTATGCTGTTAATGAATGATCTATACATTTACCTATGCTATACTAGGATATATTTATGTGAAGAGAATATAACTGGATGTCATAAAGCCACAAATTGTAGACCTCTTGAAGTTATGGAGAGAAGGGAACTATATAATGGCTGGACTCTCAGGTAAGAATCTTCTGACCCTCCTCATCCTCATTCTTCTAAAGTATATTAATGTCTCCATTATCATATATCAGGATAGATATCTGTTGTTTTATTCAATTATTTACTAGTACCTTGACAATTTCTACCCCAAAATTTGGGTGGTAACATCATATTTTCCCTTGATGAAAGAAAAAACTTACTAAAACAAAGGCTTATCAGTAGATAAGGATGGATCTTAGAAGTATGGAGTTTTCTATGTCCTCCTTTGTTCTAAGCAATGACATGGAGATCTTTGTGGTTTTTAATAAGCTTAAGCACTAGAGCTGGGCAGATACTCATCTATTTTAACCCAATTATACTGGCTAATTTCCAGCAAATTCTGGTTACCCTCATTGTGACCTACTTATTCCTCCCTTCTCTCTCTCTCTCTCTCTCTCTCTCTCTCTCTCTCTCTCTCTCTCTCTCTCTCTCTCTGTCTGTCTTTCCTTTCTGTACCCGGGACCCCTCCCTGGGATCTGAAGATCATTTTAATTTTCATGTCCAGTTCTAGGCTGATCAGCTCTTTACTAACTAATCAGAGGTAAAAGTCAACAATTTTTATACAATATTTAGACAGGAGATATGTTGCTTTATGCCCTGGACTGCTCCCTGCCTGATCAAACTTGCCCTTGGGGGTTGGGGATTAGGTGTTCTCAGGGAACACTCTTATACCCTAAGTGCCGCACTCCCCCCCACCCCTACGTCCTGTTCCATTGCTATCAAGCAAGTATGTCCTCCAAGTGGCAGTTATCTATTAGCTGTCATTGATGGAGTCACCAATCCCTAGGCTCTCAGGAAGGCTTCAGTTTAGAACGTCATGAGGAAGTTGCCTCTGTGTCTTTTCTTCCTACAGAGATGCTTCAGTAATAATGACAATGCCTGAATCAGAGGTGAAAGAGAACAATTTTTACACAACATTGAGACAGGAGATGTTTTAATAATAAAGACAAAGCCAAGGCTCCATTTCTACCAGGTCTCTGGTGCACAGAAATCTACATCTGAATGCACAGTGCACAGAACCATCCCCTAACAAATTACTTAAGCAAAAGTACTTTCATTGAATATTTACAATACTGTTACAGAAGGTTGTGACATTCTATCATACATCTAAGCAGCACTAAACAAATGATGTGCATACATGCATATACATATATACATACATATATACCTACACATATGTGTACATATTTATTTTCTATTCTATGGAGTTGTTATTCTCAGAGAATGGATTTGTTGTTTTTTCTGAAATACCTGTATTCTTATCACGAATGGTGAATTACTATAATTTTAGCATTTAAATATTACTTGGTATTTTCGTCAGTGTTGAGAAATGAGATGAAAGGATCAGATAAATGTTCAAAATTCACTTTTTTTGTTCAGTGAGTAGGTTTATTATAAAAAGATTGGGATATTAAAATCCAGGTGGTTATTCATACATTTTGTGTGCTATTAGCAACATGGTTATAGGTATGACATACTTAAATGCAATAACAATAAAATACAGTAAAATAATTAGATATAATAAATTACCCATTTTGACATAATTTATTTTATATAGAATAAAATTTTAATTTTAATTGTTTTTCTGTTTACTATATACCTTGCAGAATTGGGCTAGAGAGAAAGCCCAGTCAGTATAGTGCTTGCCTTAAAAACATGACAACCTATGTTATGTGCCTAGAACCCATTTTTAAAAAGAAGTATGTATGATGATGTTCACTTCTAACCCAACACTGGATAGGTAGAGAGAGGCAGATCACTGGCCCTTGCTGGCCGTGCAGCATAGTAACTGTGTCTCAAAGGATTCATGTCTGGATTGTATGGACCAATAAGAAAAGAAAATTCAATAAATCCAAAATACAAGAGCAAAGAAGAGAAGCTTGATTCTGCCTGAGTGAAAAATACCTGAAATTGATCTCTAGGCAGACACACACACACACACACACACACACACACACACACAAGCTTTTCTTATGTATATATGCATGTATTTACTTAAACAGTAGTATAAGCACGTATCTCTCTATATTTGCACACACAAAATTAGGCATGCATATAAACATACAAATACTAAAACATAAGAGTTGTTTTCCCCATGCTTATGGAGGTTATCTCTAATAAAAATGCATCTGAAAATCAGAAGAAATGCTTGAGATATGCATCTCATGGGTGTAGCCTTCCATTGGATCTAACCAGGAAAATTTAATTAAATAATTAACTATTTGAAGATTCTGTGTCCTCTTTTTAAGTTGAAGAACTCTGAAAGTTATTTTAAATACTGGAAATAAAAATATGAATTATGCACATTAACCATTCAACATGCAGAAATCTATTACAGCTGAGAACAACTGGTTAAGTGTCCAATTGAAATTTTTATCTTTTCTGTACAACTTATATTGGATATTAGCCCTCTGTCGGATGTGGGGTTGGTGAAGATAGTTTCCCAATTTGTTGGTTGCTGTTTTGTCCTTCTGACAGTGTCCTTTGCCTTACAGAAACTTTGTAATTTTATGAGGTCCCATTTGTCAATTCTTGATCTTAGAGCATAAGCTATTGGTGTTCTGTTCAGAAACTTTCCCCCGTGCCCATGTCCTCCAGAGTCTTCCCCAGTTTCTTTTCTAATAGTTTCAGTGTGTCTGGTTTTATGTGGAGGTCCTTGATCCACTTGGAGTTGATCTTAATACAAGATTAGAGTGGGTCAATTCGCATTCTTCTGCATGTTGACCTCCAGTTGAACCAGCACCATCTGTTGAAAAGGCTTTTTTTCACTGGATGGTTGTAGCTCCTTTATCAGCTTCTTTGGAAAAATTTTAATAACTATAAGAACCTTTCCAAAAATAATTATAAATTTTTGGTTGCATGACCAGTTAGGCATTTCCTTATTTGAATTCCTAGTGCAGGGAGGTGATGGGGGTCTTGGAGAATGATGTAATTTCAGGAAGGTCCTAGAAGTGCTGTTTCATTAGATAATGATAGATGAGAAATTATTCATATAGGTCTATGACATGGTGTCGTGCAAAAACTTGAACTATTCTGTCCCTAAACAAAAGCAACTCTGTTTTCTAAAATAATCATCTTTCCCTTTGTCAGTTTTCTTCATTCTTTTCCGTTGATGTGATATACTTGACATCATCCAGAAACAGCTATATATACTGATTATTGAATGCTAGATGAATGCCCTTGAATACTGATTTTGAGTTTGTTAATATATTTAAACTAGTTATAAGTTTCTATTTTGGAAAGAAAAAAATCCATTACCCTCTGAAATTAATAATTGCTTATTTATGTGATTGCATGATATTGTGACTAAAAGTTTATGACTGAGTCACTGTTCTTAGGGTTGTTGAAAGCAAAATAAACTAGATAGAAGTCTAGATTACTTAACAAATGAAATAAATATTTGGTTCTGAAGACTAAATTTTAATTCAGATTAACAGTGTTTATATTTTACCATTGGAATTATTTTTTGTTGAAATGCTTTCACATGAAACAAAGGAAAATATATAAAATGCCAAGTTCTGTGTCCCACATGATTTTTATTTTCAATACATAATTTAAAATTTAGGTGGTTGATGGAACTAAAAATCTAAATGCAGTATTATATATGTAAAGTATTTTATTCATGAGACTGTCTTAAATCTCTATAAAAATGACCGAATTACCAATAAAATCATTACTCCTTTAGCACCTTAGTAAGGTTTAAAGATAACATTCATAGACATAATTTGTGAGTGAATATGTTGGTAAAAGTATGACAATACTAAGAAAATGATTACCTATCTTGAGTTAAATCATAAATCAATGGGGTTCCAGATGTTCTTTAAATTTTTTCCTCATTAACCATAGGAAGATTGCACTTTGTGGCCCCCTTGTGGCTTGGTAGAATCATGTGGCTAGTTAGAAATTAAGAGTTGTGAACAGAAATAACCTGACAGATCTGGATCACCATATTTAATTACCAGTATAAGCCACCTCAAATATCACTTTCTCCCATAATAAGAAGCAACTTCAGTATGATGATGGCTTTACCTTCAGATTGTGCTACACAATAAGTTATTTGCTTCTAAAACATTAGAATTTGTTTAGTTGTAAAAGTGGCTTCATTATTCATGGGAAGTTCCTTAGAGCATATTTGATAATTTATGTTCATTAAATGACCCATAGTGAGACTTTATATTAAACAGGCAACTTCAGAGACAAGCTGATCAAGCAATAAAGACTAACTTTGTGATTACACAGTTATAACATGGACACAAAAACATCTAGTGAGGTAAAGATTGAATTTAAGTGGTAGCCAATGATTCATCCTGAGTGAAGTGACCCAATCACAAAAGAACACACATGGTATGCACTCACTGATAAGCAGATATATCCCAGAAGCCCCGAATACCCAAGACACAATTCACATATCAAATGATGCCCACGAAGAAGGAAGGCGAGACCCCGGGTCTTGGGAAGGCTCAATGCAGCAGTGTAGGGAAATACCCAGACAGGGAAATGGAAAGGGGTAGATTGAGCAACAACGGGAGGGAAGAGGGCTTATGGGACTTTCAGGTAGGGGGGAATCCAGGAAAGGGGAAATCATTTGAAATGTAAATAAAGAATATATCGAATATAAATTATTAATAAAATATAAACAAATATATCAACACCAAGGGTCATGTAAACCTCCTTGATTAAACAGTATTTTGTACTGAAAGATCATTTGTCTCTACAGGCAAAAGACACTTTATGATTTGGATACTCTTGACTTTACCCTATGTGTACTGTCATTTAAAACTCTCAACGTTTTTTTCAAGTGCTTGTTTTATTTTTATTTGTTTGTTGCAGTACTAGAAATAGAATTTGATGTCTTGCATATGCTAGGGGAGTACTGTTCACCTATGTTAAATCTCTTTAATGCTTTTCATTTTTCAAATTTTTCCTTTACCTAATATTGTGACTCATATAATAAATATAAGACAAGCAACAAATTTTTAGGGGTTGAGAGATGTAGTTTCAAATCCCCTGTTATTCTTGTTAGCTGTGTGTCTTTGGAACTAGTTTCACAACACTGATTCTTGGCTTCTTCCATCACAAGTATGTTCTGAACCTGAATGTAGAGTAATTATTAGTAATCAAGGTCAACAATATAAGCACATAATAAATGTTCATTTTACTCATAATCACAAAGTGGATTCAGCCAGTTGTTTTAATTATATAAATATAATTATATATTTATGTAAATATGTTTGTACATATGCATGCATACATATATGTATGCAACAATAATAATCAAATACAAATAGGTTACCAAGTTGAGGGTGGAGAGAGATCTGGGATAGGTTCAAGGGAGTGTCACTGGTGAGAACTAGAGGAAGGAAACAAAAGTGAAGAAATTGATGCAATTATATTTCAGTTAAAACATGTTCAAACACATAACATTATAAATACAAACTCTGAAGCATAGAAATTAAGGAGTAACATAGTATTACAATGGTACATTTTAACTTTTTTATTTGCTTTGAGTTTCAAAATTAGTCTTAGTATTTTAGAAAATCAGTGAGAAAAAGCTCCATCATTATTTAAAAAACCAGAAGTTTATGACATTTCAAAGACAACCAATATTATTTTACTCTTTCCATGCTCTAAGAAAATCTGAGACCTTATTCATATATCTCAGAAAGGTAGAGATGTCATTGTCTTTATAACATCTATTATAGTATGCAATTTAAAGTAGCTGCTTAAAAGCATTTTATTCCCAGTGCTTTATTTTACATTTCATTCACATTGTACTAGCCACAAAGTTTCATGAGATACATATTATTAGTTTCTGTAATTTACTTAAGACAAAATGGTAGGAAGCCAGTTATAGAAGGTCACATATCTGATCAAAATTCCACCCTTAATCTACTTGAATTAGTTACCCTACTGATTAGCATCTATGCTGTTCATTCCCTGGCTGCTGAATTTTGTGGGCTAAGCATTATCTCTGTATCTCATAATCACAGCAAGTGAGATTCCTGATCACTGCCTTTTATTATTATTATCAACATCTACCTCTCTGAAGTATGTGAAAATTGTCAGCATCTTTGGACACTGATTGGTTTCAGCATAATCATAATCATTCTGTCAAATTTTAACACTTTTTGCCTGTCTTTTCCATTGCTTCATCAAGATCCTACATCCTAATGCTGACAAGACTCCAAATGCCCATTTCATTTTCTTCTGTGCTAATCTGAGACATTGTGCATGTTAGGGTTTTTCCCATGATTTTTAGTGGGGCAGCCCTTATTTGTTGTCATGCTTCCATTTGTCATCTTATATTTCAACCGAATAATGTAAAAATTCATAAAACATATGTGTACATAGCAGGTATAAACTTCTACTCAGACTTCTTTCTATTCTTTGTTTCATTGTACTGAATTGCATTATTGTCTTTTATTACAACATTCTATCTTCCATTTACATTCCCTTTAGACACCTCTATTTTTAGCCAAAAAAAACTCTCCTTAGCCTAGTAGTTAAGACTCAAAATGTCAATATAAGTCATCCTTGTAATATGTTCTATGTAAATCATTCTGTTGTTGTTCACTGTTGTAACCCAACTGATTAAATATCTATTGTTCACTAATTCACACACACTGCCTTCTGTTTTTTTTCAAATTTGTAAAAAGATTCTTCTACCATTCAGTTTTGCATATTTCAAACAATACCATGACTCTAAGCATTATGTAAAATCTAGATTCTCTGTAGTCTTTGATTACTTTAAGATCCAGATTAGAGGTGTTTTTGCAACAACTCTAGCCCCAAGCAACCCCTAGTGA
Source organism: Apodemus agrarius (assembly GCA_964023405.1). Taxonomy (NCBI): domain Eukaryota; kingdom Metazoa; phylum Chordata; class Mammalia; order Rodentia; family Muridae; genus Apodemus; species Apodemus agrarius. The sequence goes on along the minus strand of OZ030010.1, from coordinate 140,074,920 downwards.
TTATACCTTCCCAGATTAGACACTAGTGAATAAAGATTAGGATGCCTTTTCTATTTGTGCAGTAAATGTTATATAATGAATTTCCAGTCAAGTTATGCAATTCTTTCAGACTTTTTAATAGGATCATGATTTTGTTAAGGATATGAGTAAATAGTTAACAACTTTTCTGATATCCATATTGCTATCATTATGAGAATTACTTTCCTGAATAGAACAGCTATTGAATTTTTTTAACTTAAGAGTGGTTTGTCTCTCCAAGGAGACTTGGTTGGAAAAAAATAATATTTAATTTGTTAGGTTTTATCAATTAGGCATAGCTTCTGGGTTAGGGATGAGGCCTTGTATACATTTTTCTTAGTGCAGGGATCTTATTAGGCACAGATACACCCAGACGTGGCACATACAAAATAAACCCAATCCATCTTTAGAGTTTGGAGGTTTTATATCTCATAAGCTTTTGACAGGGCTGTTTTTAAAAAATCTTAAAAGATCCTTTCTGTATATATTATAGTTTTTGTTGATCTTTGTTTTTTTAAGTAATTTCTGTATTTATGAACATGTATGTCTGTGAGTCTAAAAATATATCCCATGCTTTTTCTTTGACTTTTTTTTCTACCTTCCTCCTATTTTGTATTTCATTTTATTATTCTTCAAATGCTAGTAAATTTTTTCTAATAAAAGGCCAAAAGTGTGTGCATTCTAATGGGAGAGAAGATGGGGAGAATCTTGAAGCATTTTGGTGATGGAAAATGGTGATCAGAATGAAAAACTTAATGAAAAAAATTAAAAAGTTAAAATATATTATTTAATAATTCATACAATCTTCCATAATTTTGTTAAGTTTGTCCTTATCTATTCTCTTGGCTTTATGTACCACATTGATCAGATTTACAGCATCATACTTTAGTAAAATAAATAATGACACAAACACATGCTTTCCTGTCCTTACCTCTATTGTCAGTAAGCTCGACAAAGACTGTGGGTATATTTGATTTATTAATTTAATTAGTATAATATCATGTGTATCACAGATACACATTTATTTTATGAATGACCTAGACATTGGAAATGGTAAGGATACACAGATTTTTTCTAATGAATAAACAGTTTCTCACCCTAACTTCATTCACTTTCTTAATATTAAAAACAAAATCCATGCTCTTTGTGTGTGTTTTGCTTTCTGACATAGTTACATCTTGCTACATAGTTAAGATTTGCTTCATTTACTTGGACCTCAGTTTTCCCATTTAAATTCTCCTGCAAGACTTCTAGTAACTAAATTCCAATGAAAAGGTAAATATTCCTTTTAAAAACATCTCTCATGATCCTAATTTTTTTTTTTGGATGAATGATAGGGACAAGCTAGCCCATAGCATGTTCGTCTAATAACTAAAGCAACATCTGCAATTAAGTAGAGTAGTAGTATTATAATGTTAGATAATCATTTACAAAATAAGTTTTGAGGCTTGTAAAAAGCAGTAAAACCAATTTAAATCTGTAGCAATGAAGAATAATTTCTCATAGTTTTGCATTATCTCCTTTTCTTTTGCTTTTACTCACTATTCAGAGTGAGGAGTCTCCAATCATGCTTAGTCAGGTTTGAAATACAATATGGGTTCTTTTTATCCTCTTAATAAGAAATACTATAGTTAGCCTTAAAGTGTGAATAATTTTATTAAATGAATCACAATACACACAAATAATTGGTTTCAGGTAATACTCGGTATTAGATGCTATTTACTCAGGAATAAAATTGGAGATTTTCAACTCAAAAACTCACAGTGTTTTTGACGAATGAATTAGTTACACTTTTTGCATATTAAAAATTTGGTGGTAGATAAAGAACAATATGAGCAAGTTCACAAGGAACATCTAAGCTTACAACAAATATTGGGCTGTGCCTGAGTCCAGAGTTTACATTCCTTTTATTTTATTTTTTCCTATTTTTTTATTCGATATGTTAATTTACATTTCATATGTTTTCCCCCTTTCCAGGCTCCCCCCTCCCCTCAAGTCCCATAAGCCCTCTTCCCTCCCTCTTTTCCCCCATTCACCCCTTCCCCCTTCCCTGTTCTTGTATTTCCCTACACTGCTTCATTAATCCTTTCCAGAGTCAGGGGCCCTTCTTTCCTTCTTCTTGGAGATCATTTGATATGTGGATTGTGTCTTAGGGATTCCAGTCTTCTAGGCTAATATCCATTTATCAGTGAGTGCATGCCATGAGTGTAATTTTGAGATTGGGTTACCTCACTTAGGATGATGTTCTCAAGCTCAATCCATTTTTCTAAGAAGTTCATGAATTTATTGTTTCTAATGGCTGAATCCATTGTGTATATATACCACATTTTTTTGTATCCATTCCTCTGTTGAGGGACATCTGGGTTCTTTCCAGCTTCTGACTATTATAAATAGGGCTTCTATGAACATAGTGGAACATGTGTCCTTATTACATGCTGGGGAATCCTCTGGGTATATGCCCAGGAGAGGTATAACAGGGTCCTCCAGAAGTATCATGCCTAGTTTTCTGAGGAACCACCAGACTGATTTCCAGAGTGGTTGTACCAACTTGGAATCCCACCAGCAGTGGAGGAGTGCTCTTTCCACACATCCTCGCCAACACCTGTTTTCTCCTAACTTTTTTTTTTTTACACATCTTAGTAAGTATATTTATTTGGTAACTCCTTCATAATAAAATACAAGAAACACTCAGCAATAGTCTTTTCTTCAAACATGTGTGCGAAATAGAACCTCACAAAAAAGGAATTTCATTCCCCAAAGTGAGAGTAAACAAATGTGTGTCCTGGGTCTCCCTCCTGGATTTGGCCATCTCTTTCTTGTGCCTTCAAGAGATCATTTTAGATATACATGCTTGTGCCAAAAAGCTTCTTTCCACCAGGATACTACAGTCAATAATGAATGAGCAGTAACAAAGATTTTTGCTGTATCACATCTTTTAAATCCTGTGTTCATGTGTACTTAAATTCTGATTGTCAGGGTGTCAGAATTTCAGAATGTGTACTTGGAGGGACACAGCACACCAGTGAGAAAAAAGTGATTGTACAGGACTGTGGAACCACATTGGAAAGTATCTTGGAATTACAAATTCTATAAACTATTAAAGTGATCAAACTAATCAAATGAGGTGTGTGTGCATGTATGTATTATATATTCAGTATAAATGCATCCCATAGAACTCAGGTATATACAAACAGAAGTATTCATGAGATCTTGAGTAGTGATTACAGGACTACATTCAGTTAGCTTAGTAGGGATAAACTGTAAGTATCATAAAGTTAGCCATCCTGACTGGTGTGAGGTGAAATCTCAGGGTTGTTTTGATTTGCATGTCCCTAATGACTAATAATATTGAACATTTCTTAAGATGCTTCTCAGCCATCCGAATTTCTTCAGGTGAAAATTCTTTGTTTAATGCTGTACCCCATTTTTAAAATAAGGTTTTTTTGGCTCTCTGGAGTCTAACTTCTTGAGTTCTTTGTATATATTGGATATTAGCCCTCTGTTGGATGCAGGGTTGGTAAAGGTCCTTTCCCAATTTTTTTGGTTGACGTTTTGACCACTTGACAGTGTCCTTTGCCTTACAGAAACGTTGTAATTTTATGAGGTCCCATTTGTCAATTCTTGATCAGAGAGCATAAGCTGTTGGTGTTATATTCAGGAACTTTTCCCCTGTGCCCATGTCCTCAAGGGTCTTCCACAGTTTCTTTTCTATTAGTTTCAGTGTGTCTTGTTTTATGTGGAGGTTCTTGATCCACTTAGAGTTGAGCTTAGTACAAGGAGATAAGAATAGATCAATGCACATTCTTCAGCAATCTGACCTCCAGTTGAGCCAGCACCATTTGTTGAAAAGGCTATCTTTTCTCCACTGGATGGTTTCAGCGCCTTTGTCAAAGACCAGCTGACCATAGGTGTGTGGATTCATTTCTGGGTCTTCAATCTTATTCCCTTATCTACCTTTCTGTCACTGTACCAATACCATGCAGTTTTTTTTTATTCTATATTCTTTGTTTACATTCCAAAGATTCCAAAGGTTTTCCCTTTTCCCAGTTCTCCGCCCACCATATGTCCCATAAGTCCTCTCTCCCCCCAACTATTCCCCAATAACCCCCTACCACCATTTCTCTGTTCTGGTACTCTCTTACAAAACTGGATCCAATCTTTTCAGGCCCAGGGTCCTCTCCTTTTTTCTTCTTGGGAATCATTTGACTTGCTAATTGTACCTTGAGTATTCAGGGCTTCTGGGCTCATTAATATCCACTTATCAGTGATTGCATTTCATGTGTATTCTTTTGGGATTGGGTTAACTCGCTTAGAATGATATTTTCCAGATCTAACCATTTGCCTACAAATTGTATGAATTCATTATTTTTAATTGCTGAGTAGTATTCCATTATATAAATATACCACATTTGCAGTTTTTAAGACTATTGCTCTGTAGTACTGCTTGAGGTCCGGGATATTGATTCCCCTGGAAGTTCTTTTACTGTATAGTTTTAGCTATCCTGATTTTTTTGTTATTCCAGATGAATTTGATAATTGTTCTTTCTAACTCTGTGAAGAACTGAGTTGGGATTTTGATAGGCAGTGCATTGAATCTACAGATTGCTTTTGGTAAAATGGCTATTTTTACTATATTAATCCTGCCAATCCATGAGCATGGAATTTTTTTTTCCATTTTCTGAGGTCTTCTTCGATTTCCTTCTTCAGAGACCTGAAGTTCTTCTCATACAGATCTTTCACTTGTTTAGTTAGAGTCACCCCAAGATACTTTATATTATTCGTGGCTATTGTGAAGGGTTTCATTTCCCTAATTTCTTTCTCAGCCTGCTTGTCCTTTGAGTATAGGAAGGCTACTGATTTGCTTGGGTTGATTTTAAAACCAGCCACTTTGCTGAAGTTGTGTATCAGCTATAGGAGTTCTTTGGTGGAGTTTTTTGGGTCCCTTAGGTATACTATCATATCATCTGCAAATAGTGATAGTTTGAATTCTTCCTTTCCAATTTGTATCACCTTGACGTCCTTATGTTGTCTAATTGCTCTAGCTAGAACTTCAAACACTATACTGAAAAGATATGGAGAGAGGGGGCAGCCTTGCCTAGTCCCTGATTTTAGTGGGATTGCTTCAAGTTTTTCTCCACTTAATTGGTGTGGGCTACTGGTTTGCTGCATATTTCTTTTATTATGTTTAGGTATGGGCCTTGAATTCCTATTCTTGCCAAGATTTTAGCATGAAAGTGTGCTGAATTTTGTCAAATGCTTTTTCAGCATCTAATGAAATAACCATGTGTTTTTTTTCTTGAAGTTTGTTTATTTAGTGGATCACACTATTGGATTTCTGTATATTGAACCATCCCTACATCCCTGGGATGAAACCTACTTGATCATGGTGAATAATCGTTGTGATGTGTTCGTGGATTCGATTGGCAAGAATTTTTTGAGTATTTTTGTGTTGATATTCATAAGGAATATTGGCCTGTAGTTCTCCTTCTTTGTTGACTCTTTGTTTGGTTTTTGTATAAGCGTAATTGTGCCTTTATAGAACGAGCTGGGTAGTGTTCCTTCTGTTTCTATTTTGTGGAATTATTTGAAGAGTATTGGTGTTAGGTCTTCTTCAAAGGTCTGATAGAATTCTGCATTAAAACTATCTGGTCCTGTGCTTTTATTGGTTGGCAGACTTTCTATGACCCCTTCTATTTCTTTAGGGGTTATAGGACTGTTTAGTTGATCTATTTGGTCCTGATTTAATTTTGGTATTTGGTATCTGTCTAGGAAATTGTCCATTTCCTCCAGATTTTCCAGTTGTGTTGAGTATAGACTTTTGTAGTAGGATGTGATGATTTTTTGAATTTCCTCCATTTCTGTTGTTATATTTCCCTTTTCATTTCTAATTTTGTCAATTTGGATTCTGTCTCTGTGCCCTTTGGTAAGTCTGGCTAAGGGTTTATCTATCTTGTTGATTTTCTCAAAGAACCAGTTCCTGGTTTTGTTGATTCTTTCTATGGTTCTCTTTGTTTCTACTTGATTGATTTCAACCCTAATTTTGAGTTTGATGATTTCCTGTCTTCTACTCCTCCTGGGTGAATCAGCTTCTTTTTGTTCCAGGGCTTTCAAGTGTGCCTTTAGGCTGCTAGTGTATGCTCTCTCCACTTTCTTTTTGCAGGAACTCAGGGCTATGAGTTTTCCTCTTAGCACTGCTTTCATGGTTTCCCATAAATTTGGGTATGCTGTGCCTTCATTTTCATTAAATTCTAAAAAGTCTTTGATTTCTTTCTTCATTTCTTCCTTGGCCAAGGTATCATTGAGTAGATCAGTGTTCAGCCTCCATGTGTATGTGGACTTTCTGTTTTTGTGGTTGTTGTTGTTGGCTTTTTTTTTTTACTCTGAAGTATATGATTTATTTAATTTTAATTTACCTTTGTTTATAGAATATCAGAGATTCAATAGTCAATTTTAAAAATGCATGTAGAGACAAATGGCAGGATAAACAATCAGAAGAGAGTTTAGAGATTATAGAGAGAAATAATTGTCTGGCATGACTAAAACTAATATCCTGGGGACATAATAATAATGGGGAAAATTTAATCTTAATTACTGACAGGTAAAGTAGTAATTCAACAACAACCAGTCAGAATGGCTAAGATAAAAAACTCAAGTGACAGCAGATGCTGGCACAGATGTGGAAAAAGAGAAACACTCCTCCGTTGCAGGTGGGATTGCAAGCCTGTACAATGGCTTTCGAAATTGGTCTGGTGGTTCCTTAGAAAATTGAACATAGTACTACCTGAGGACCCAGCTATACTATTCCTGGGCATATACCAACAGGTAATTAGGACACATGATCCACTATGTTCATTGAAGCCATATTTATAATAACCAGAAGCTGGAGACAACCCAGATGTCCCCCAAAACAGGAATGGTAACAGAAAATATAGTACATTTACACAATGAAGTACTACTCAGATATTAAAAGCAATACCTTCATGAAATTCACAAGTAAATGAATGGATCTAGAATATCATCCTGAGTAAGGTAACAGCCACAAAAGACCACACATGGTATGTCCTCACTGATAACTGAGCATTAGGCAAAGAGCATGGAATATCCACAATACAACTCATGGATGTGGAATACCCATGTTACAAATCACACACCACATGAAGCTAAAGAGGAAGGAAGACCAAAGTGTTAATGCTTCAGTCCTACTTAGAAGGGAGGACACAATAATCAAGGGAGTAAGAGTGAAGGAAAGACCTGGGAGGAATAAAGGAGGGGGAGGGGAAAAGGGGGCAGGATCAGGTGTGGGAGAAGACAGGGATGATATACAGAGGGCCAGGAAATTGAAGAGAGCTGTGTAGCAGTGGGGAGTAGGGAACAGGGGTAGCTACCAGAAAGTCCCATTTGCCTGGAAAACAAGAAGCTCCCAGGACCCCAAGGGGATGACATTAACTGAAATACCCCCCACAAGAGGGGAAAAAGAACATATGGAGACCATATCCAGTGGTTAGGCATGGCCCTCTGGTTGAGGAATGGGGCCACTCACCCATCTCCAAAAAATTAACCCAGAATTGCTCTTCTCTAAAGGAAATACAGGGACAAAGAGTGGAGCAGAGTTGAAAGGAAAGGCCATCCAGAGACTGCTCTTCCTGGGGATACATCCCACATACAGACACCAAACCCCGACACTATTACAGATGCCAAGAAGTGCTTGCTGACAGGAGCCTGATACAGCTGTCTTCTGAGAGGCTCTGCCAGAGCCTGACCAATACAGATGTGGATACTCACAGCCAACCATTGGACTAAGCAGAGGAACCCCACTGGAGGAGTTAGGGGAAAGACTGAAGGAACTGAAGGGGCCTTATCTGGCATCAGTGGAAGGGGAGGTCCTCAGTACCATGAAAGCTTGATACCACAAAGCAGAGGAATGCTAGGAAGATGAGGCAGGTGTGGGTGGGTGTGTGGGTGGGTGGGAGAGCACCCTCATAGAAGTAGGGTAAGCAGGGATGTGATAGAAATGTGCAGAGGGGAAACTGGAAAGGGGGAGAACATTTGAAATATAAATAAATAAAATAAAATAAATCAAAGTGCATGGCATATATACTGATAAACTCTATATACTGTCCCAATCTTGTATCTATTTGAGATAGCAAATTTTTTAAATGAATAATAAAAAAGAAGTATAAGACTAAAAATTACTTTTGTGCCATTTAGAATCTTCACTGGATTCTGCCAAGGATGGAAAATGCCAGTCTAAAGTCCCAGAGATAATGTCAGCTTTCCTGGAAACTTCAGCATCCCTGGAAGAGAGTGCCATTGTTGTTGGGTAAGGATCTAGGCTTCCTCAGTGGATGGAAGACTTGAGAGTAACATGGCTGGTCTCACAAGGATGAAGGTTTGGACCCAAGTCACAGTGCAGCACATTCTCTTGCTTCTAGGATGACAATGAATTTCTCTTAGTTGTAACCACAATGGAGAGCTTAGTGTTATCAATTAGTGGCAGCACAGAGCAATGTGGAATACAGTGGATGGCAGAGGAGCAGTGTCAGAAGGCTGGCACTGAGGGGAAGAGATACTGGGTGGGCTCTCAGCTGCTTTCTGTGGTGGTCTCTATTTCATGTTTACAGGACTATGTGAGGTACATAAAGTTTGTGGTCTCTATTTCTTTTCTATGGGACTATGCAAGAAGCATTAAAGCTTTTCACTTAGTGTGTCGCAGAAGTTTTATGTGTCTAAATATAGACTTGTATAATCATTGCAGAGCAAAACAGTCTCCAGAGTGCATTTATTACAATGTACACAGCCCATCAACTGGAGATGAGTACACATTTATGTCCAGTTCTTATTAACAGTACCCACTGTAATAAATATTTACACATGTTAGATAATTATCCTTGCTAGCTTTGCTAAGTTTATGGCATTTAGGATACATCTTTTGAGGTGATTTTTCTGGGTCTGGGGATTTCTGTTACACATCTTGTTTATCTCTATAACACACAGAAAACTTAGGATGTGTATAAGTTGACTCTTCTACCACATAAATATTTTCTTTCATGCTTATTAATAGATAACATCAGCATTGTTCTTGTGTCTCTGTTTACATACCTAACCAAACAGAAATTGGCTTATAATTGTTTTAGTTTTTTATTATTTACAGCTTGTGATAATAATCTTTGATGTTTCACATCCTTATCTGTTTTTATTTAATTTGGAGTGTTGGGTAATATTAAAACCTCTAGTTAAAAGATATTAATCTTCCCTCTTATAAATTTTCTTTATTATTTCTCAAAAATAAAAAAATATAAAAACAAAACAAAGTTAAAAAAAACCAAGAAAGTAGGAGGCCATGTCATAATATGATTTAGTACAATGCCATGGAATACTATACTAATTTATCACATACTATATGCACACATATATACATCTATATATACATAAAAATGAGCAATAATGATTGTGTGTATTCTTTTGTGATTGGATTAGCTCACTTAGGATGATATTTTCCAGATCAAACCATTTGCCTACAAATTGCATGAGTTCATTACTTTTAATTGCTGAGTAGTATTCTATTGTATAAATATACTAGATTTTCTGTATCCATTTCTCCTTTGCGGGACATCTGGGCTCCTTCCAACTTCTGGCTATTATAAATAAGCCTGCTATGAACATAGTGGAGCACGTGTCAATTGCATGCAGGGGAATCCTCTGGGTATATGCCCAGGAGTGTTATGACAGGGTCCTCTAGAAGTGTCATGCCCAATTTTCTAAGGAACCACCAGACTGATTTCGAGAGTGGTTGTACCATCTTGCAATCCCACCAACAGTGGAGGAGTGTTCCTCTTTCTCCACGTCCTCACTAGCACCTGTTGTCTCTTGAGTTTTTAATCTTAGCCATTCTGACTGATGTGAGGTGGAATCTCAGGGTTGTTTTGATTTTCATTTTTTTGATGACTGTCTTAGTTAGGGTTTTAATGCTGTGAACAGACACCATGACCAATGCAAGTTTCGTAAAAGACAACATTTAATTGGGCTGGCTTACAGGCTCAGAGGTTCAATCCATTGTCATCAAGGCAGAAACATGGCAGCATCCAGGCAGGCTTGGTGCAGAAGTCTAATTTACCCCATGATATTTTTCTATATGTATTAAAAGTGTTTCTGCCTTTTATAAGTTCAGTGGGTTCCATACTCAAGCATGTGATTACCCAGAATTAATAATTTTAATTCTGATATTCACAAACATGTATATGTGTAATCTTTATAAGTCCTTCTTATATAGCTCATAATCTGGAATCTACCTAACTTCCTAATTTTAGTCAGAGTTTCCAAAAATTAAAAAAAACTCAAAGGATACTTCCATTAAATCATAAGATTATAAACCTTTGCCACATTGTTTTATTTTATGTGTTTCTTAAAAGAGTGACTAAGTAGAACAATGTTAAAAGGTATATGAGTGTTTAGAAAGTAGCAGCTATTTTTCTTCCTTTACTATAATAACAAAGTCCAACCATAATATTTTGATGCTAAAATCAATAGAATGATACCAAATATCTTTTACTAATTAATTAGAAGTTGTTTTTTGTTACTAGCAAACTAATTTAAGAAGGCTGTTATTTTCAGTTAATAACTGTAACAGATAACTCTTATCAATTTCTATTTTAAGAACACCAGTTGAGTTTTACAGATCCTACTCCATTAAGACTACAAATAGATCAATATACAAATTACATTGGATAGTATAAGAAGTAATTTGATATTTCCCAAATACTAAATTCATTAAGACTGTTTTTCTGTTGCTCACAATCTGGAATCTGTTTGATACGATCTTTCTGATATGAATCCAGTTTTTCTAAATATTCTATACTTTTCACTAGACATACATAATAACATTTAGATAAATTAATGGTTCTTGCCTTCTGCCCCTTTGGCTGCCTGTCCTTTCTGCTGGGGCAGACTCTTGTAGGGTCTGCCACAGTGAAGACACCATCTCCTGATACATTCTAGACAACCCACTGCACTCAGCACAGTTGGTAAGAACACCCTCCCACCTTTGGTGTCACAGAGCTGCTGCTGTTGATCCTGCAGGACTCACTATGCAGCAACCACATTTGTCACATTCTGTGACAAAACCAAATTTACACAATATCTTTTCACAAACCCTGCTTTACAAAGGATAATGTTTGGGAAATACCAACACAAGGAGGGAAACTACATCCTAGAAAAAGGAATAAAGTAATCTTCTTTAAAACAAAAACAAAAATAAAAACCAAAAAACAAAAAAGATAGCCATGCAAACAGAATTCCACCTTTAACAACTAAAATAACAGGAAGTAACATTCACTTTTCCCTCATATCTCTTAACATCAATGAGCTCAATCCCCTACCCCCCCAAAAAAGACATAGACTAACAGACTGGATATGTAAACAGGACTCAACATTTTGCTGCATATAAAAACCTACCTCAGTGACAAAAACAGTCACTACATCAGAGTCAAAGGTTGGAAAAACAATTTTCCAATCAAATGGTCCCAAGAAAAAGCTAGAGTGGCTATTCTTATATTGGGTAAAATCAACTTTCAAGTTGTCAAAAAAGATAAGGAGGAATACTTCATACTGTTCAAAAGAGAAATCTACCAAGATGAAATCTCAAATCTGAGCAACTATGCTCCAAATACAAGGGTGCTAATATTCATAAAAGGAACTTTACTAAAGCTCAAAGAACACATTGCACCCCAAACTATAATAGTGGGAGACTTCAACACCCCACTCTCAGCAATGTAGAAATCATGGAGAAAGACACTAAACAGAGACATAATGGAACTAATGGAAGTTATGAACCAAATTTATCTAACATATTTATAGAACATTCCATTATGAAACAAAAGAATATAACTTCTCAGCACCTCATGATGCCATCTCCATTATATACCACATAATTGTTCATAAAACAGGCCTCTACAGACACAGGAATATTGAAATAATTCCATGTACCCTGTAAGATCAACATGGTCTAAGGCTGATCTTAAGTTCAAACAAAAACAACAGAAAACACAAATACACATGAATGTTGAACAATGCTTTCTACTCAATGATAGCATGGTCAAGGAAGAAATAAAGGAATTAAAGACTTTTTAGAATTTCATGAAAATATTTATACATCATACAAAAACTTGTGGCACACAATAAAAGCAGTGCTAAGAGGACAATATATAGCTCTAAGGGCCTCCAAAAAGAAACTGGAGAGAGCTTACACTAGCAGCTTGACAATACACCTGAAAGCTCTAGAATAAAAAGAGGCAAATGTCCCCAAGAGGAGAAGAAGCAGGAAATCATCAAACTCAGGGATGAAATCAACCAAGTAGAAACAAAAAGAACTATACAAAGAATCAACAAAACCAGGAGCTGGTTCTTTGAGAAAATCAACAAGATAAACCCTTAGCCAGACTAATCAGAGTGTACAGAGGCACTACCCAAATTAATATCAGAAATGAAAAGGGAGACATAACAACAGAAATTATGGAAATTCAAAAAATCATCAGATCCTGCTACAAGAGCTTATATGCAAAAAAAAGTTGAAAATCTGGACAATTTTCTAGACACATACCAGGTGCCAATGTTAAAACAAGATCACATAAACCATCTAAATATTCCCATAAGTCCTGAGGAAATAGAAGCAGTCATCAACAGGCCCCCAGCTAAAAACAAAACAAAAACAAAACAAACAAACAAACAAACAAACAAAAAACAGGACCAGATGTGTTTAGTGAGGAATTCTAACAGTTCTTCAAAGAAGACCTAATACCAATATTCTTCAATCTATTCCACTATATAGGAACAGGAGGAACACTACCCAATTCACTCTATGAAACCACAATAATGCTTATAAGTAAACCAAATAATGACAAAACAAGGAAAGAGTACTTCAGATGTATTTCCCTTATGATCATTGATGCAAAAATACTCAATAAAATTCTTGCCAACCGAATCCAAGAATACATCAAAATGAGCATTCACCACAATCAAGTAGGCTTCATCCCAGGTATTCAGGGATGGTTCAATGTATGGAAATCCATCAATGTAACCTAGTACATAAACAAACTCAAATTAAAAAAAAAAAAACACTTGGTCATGTCATTAGATGCTTAAAAAGCATTTGACAAATTTCAGCATCCCTTCATGTTAAAAGTCTTAGAGAGATAAGGAATTCAAGGCCCATAACTAAACAGTGAGAACAATATACAGCAAACCAGTAGTCAATATCAAACTAAATGGAGAAAAACTTGAAGCAATCCCACTGAAATTGGTGACCAGAGAAGACTGTGCACTCTCTCCCTATCTATTCAATATAGTGCTTGAATACCTAGCAAGAGCAATTAGACAACAAAAGGAGGACAAAGGTATACAAATTGGAAAGGAAGAAATCAAAATATCACTATTTGCAGATGATGTGATTGTATACTTAGGTGACCCCACAAATTCCACCAGAGAGGTCATTAAGCTGATAAACAACTTCAGCAAAGTGGCTGGATATTAAATTAACTCAAACAAATCCTTTCTCTCCTAGTGCATACACAAGCTGAGAAAGAAGTTAGGGAAATAACACCCTTCACAACAGTCAAAAATAATGTTTTATACCTTGGTGTGACTCTAACCACAAGCAAGTAACAGACAAGAACTATGACAAGAACTTCAAGCCTCTGAAGAAAGAAATCGAAGAAGATCTCAGAAGATGCAAAGATCGCCCACGTTCATGGATTGGTAGGATTGATTTGGTAAAAATATCCATCTTCCTGAAAGCAATCTACAGATTCAATGCAATCCCCATCAAAATTGCAAATCAATTCTTCATAGAGCTAGAAAAAGCAATCTGCAAATTCATTTGGAATAACAACCCAGCAGAGCTAAAACTATTCTCCACAACAAAAGATCTTCTGGGGTAATCACTACCCCTGTCCTCAAGCTCTGCTACAGAGCAATAGTGATAAAAACTATATGGTATTGGTAAAGAGACAAGGAAGAAGATCAGTGGAATAGAATTGAAGACCCAGAAATGAAGCCTTTCCAGGACATATCTATGGTCACTTGATATTTGACAAAGTGGCTAAAAGCATAAAGTGGAAAAAAGACAGCATTTTTAACAAATGGTGCGAGATTGGTTGGAGGTCAACATGTAGGAAAATGCAAATAGACCCATTCTTTTAAAAAATATTTTCTATATTCTTTGTTTACATTCCTAATAATTTTCCCTTTCCTGGTTACCCCTCCCCCTAAGTCCCATAAGCCCTCTTCCCTCGGACCATTCCCCAATCAACCCCCTCCCTCTTCTCTGTCCTGGCAATCCCCTATAATGCTGCATCAAGCCTTGCCAGGACAAGGGCCCTCTCCTTCCTTCTTCTTGGGAATGATTTGATATGTCCGTTGTGTCTTAGGTATTCAGAGCTTCTGGGCTAATATCCACTTATCAGTGACTGCATTACATGTGTGTTCTTTTTTGAATGAGTTATCTCACTTAGTATGATATTTTTCAGTTCCAACCATTTGCCTTAGAATTTCATGAATTCATTGTTTTTAATTGCTGAGTAGTATTCCATTGTGTAAATATGCCACATTTTCTATATCCATTCCTCCATTGAGGGACATCTGGGTTCTTTCCTGCGTCTGGCTATTATAAATAAGGCTTTTATGAACATAGTGGAGCATATGTCCTTATTGTATGCCTGGGAATCCTCTAGGTATGTGCCCAGGAGTGGTATAGCAGGGTCCTCTGGAAGTGTCATGACCAGTTTTCTGAGGAACTGCCAGACTGATTTCCAGAGTGGTTATACCATCTTTCCATCCCACCAGCAGTGGAGGAGTGTTCCTCTTTCTCCACTGCTGACACTGAAATTGATAGAAAAGAAACTGGGGAAGACCCTTAAGGACATCGGCATAGGGAAAACACAAATAGCTTATGCTCTAAGATCAAGAATTGACAAATGGGACCTCATAAAATTACAAAGTTTCTTTAAGGCAAAGGACACTGTCAAAAGGACAAAACAGCAACCAACAAATTGGGAAAAGATCTTCACCAACCCTACATCTGACAGATGGCTAATATCCAATATATACAAAGAACTCAAGAAGTTAGACCCCAGAGAACCAAATAACCCTATTAAAAATGGGGTACAAAGCTAAACAAAGAATTTTCACCTGAAGAACTTTGGATGGCTGAGAAGTACCTTAAGAAATGTTCAACATCATTAGTTGTTAGGAAATTGCAAATCAAAACAACCCTGACATTTCACCTCACACCAGTCAGAATGGCTAAGATTAAACACTCATGAGACAACAGGTGTTGCAATGCAATCCTCATCAAAATCCGAACTCAGTTCTTCATAGAGTTAGAAAGAGCAATTCTCAAATTCATCTGGAATAACAAAAAACCCAGGATAGCTAAAACTATTCTCAACAGTAAAAGAACTTCTGGGGGAATCAATATCCCGGACCTCAAGCAACACTACAGAGCAATAGTCTTAAAAACTGCATGGTATTGGTACAGTGACAGGCAGGTGGATCAATGGAATAGGATTGAAGACCCAGAAATGAAGCCACACATCTATGGTCACTTGATCTTCGACAAAGCTGAAAACATCCAGTGGAAAAAAAGCCTTTTCAACAAATGGTGCTGATTCCATTGGATGTCAGCATGCAGAA
Source organism: Apodemus agrarius (assembly GCA_964023405.1). Classification (NCBI taxonomy): domain Eukaryota; kingdom Metazoa; phylum Chordata; class Mammalia; order Rodentia; family Muridae; genus Apodemus; species Apodemus agrarius. Next base: position 140,059,218 of record OZ030010.1, on the reverse strand, counting down.
GAATGTGAATTGATCCATTCTTATCTCCTTGTACTAAGCTCAACTCCAAGTGGATCAAGGACCTCCACATAAAAATAGACCCATTCTTATCTCCTTGTACAATGCTCAAGTCCAAGTGGATCAAGGATCTCCACATAAGACCACAAACACTGAAGTTTATAGAGGAGAAAACAGGGAAGATCCTTGAACTCATGGGCACAGGGGAAAATTTCCTGAATAAAACACCAATAGCTTATGCTCTAAGAAAAAAGAATTGACAAATGGGACCTCATAAAACTGTAAGGCAAAGGACACTGTCAATAGGACAAAACGGTAACTAACAGATTGCGAAAAGAGCTTTACCAATCCTACATCCTGTAGAGGGCCAATATCCAATGTATATCAAGAACTCAAGTAGTTGGACTCTAGAGAATGAAATAACCCTATTAAAAATGATGTACAGAGCTAAATAGCGAATTCTAAACTGATGAATATTGAATGGGTGTGAAGTACCTAAAGAAATTTTCAGCATCCTTAGTTATCAGGGAATTGCAAATCAAAACAACCCTGAGATTCCACCTCGCAGCAATCAGAATGGCCAAGATCAAAAACTCAGGGGGCAGCAGAGGCTGGTGAGGATGTGGAGAAAGAGGAATACACCTCCATTGCTTGTCAGAATGCAAGGTGTTAAAACCACTCTGGAAATCAATTTGGCAGTTCCTCAGAAAATTAGACAGTACTTCCTGAGGACCCAGCTATACCATTCCTGGTCATATACCCAGAAGATGCTCCAACATATGTTCCACTATGCTGTACTCTATTCATAGCAGCCTTATTTGTAATAACCATATGCTGGAAAGAACCCAGATGTCCACGAAAAGAGGAATGGATACAGAAAATGTGGTATATTTATAAAATGGAATACTATTCAGCTATTAAAAACAATGCATTCATGAAATTCTTAGGCAAATGGATAGAACTAGAAAATTTCACCCTGAGTGAGGTAACCCAATCACAAAAGATCATACATGATATGCACTCATTGGTAAGTGGATATTAGCCCAAAACCTTAGAATAAAAAGATACAATTCACAGACCACAGGAAGCTCAAGGAGAAGGAAGACCAAAGTGTGGGTGCTTTGGTTTTTCCAAGAAAGCGAACAAAATACTCACAGAAGCAGTTATAGAGACAAAGTGTGGAGGAGAGATTGAAAGAAAGGCCACCCAGAGATTGCCCTACCAGGGGATTCATCCAATAAACATTCACCAAACCCAGACACTATTATGGATGACAGAAAGTACTTGCCCACAGGAGCCTGCTATCATTGTCTTTTGGAGGGGTTCTGCCAGAGCCTTACAGATATAGAGGCAGATGCTAGCAGCTAATCATTGGACTGAGCACAGGGTCCCTATGGAGCAGTTGGAGGGAGGACTGGATGAGCTGAAGGGGATTGCATCCCCATGGGAAGAATGACAATGTCAACTAAGCAGACCCCCTAGGTCTGACTAAGCCATCAACCAAGGGGTACACATGGTTCCAACCACAAGTGTGTCAGAGGTATGCCTTGTTGGCCATCAGTGGGAGGAGTATTTCTTGGTCCTATGAAGGCTCAATAGATGCCCCAGCATGGTTAAATCGAGGGGGAGGGTAGGTGGGAGTGGGTTGGGCAGAGGAGTATCTTCTTGGAGGCAGGGGTGGGAGATTGGGTTGGGAGTTTTCTGGGAGGGCAGAAAACCAGGAACGTGTATAACATTTGAAATGTAAATGAAGAATGCATTCAATTAAAAAATTAAAAAGTTAAAAATCATTTATTTTATTCAGGAAAGAAGAAAATGGGGAAATATGCTTATGAACCAGTAGGGTGAATAATTTTACTGCTCTGTGATGTAAAAAGTATGTTCTAGTTGAGAGTAACTAACCATGGAATGAGTAAAGTGTATGATTAAGGCAGAGATGAGTGCCTAAGTGTTTGCTGGGTATGATGCAAGATTGCACTATACAGGAGAAACAAATAAATTGGAATTAACACGGTTTCTCAGTTACTTTCTTTACTATGAATTGAGTCATGCTGTAAAGTTCAATTCAAATATGGCTTTTGTCAAATATTCTCTAATTATTATATCAAAATTAATCATGCTCTCCTCTTTACTCACAAAAACTTTTGTTTAATGTCCTCTTTAAGTTCATACCATGATCATGACCTAATAATAAATGTCTGTCTGAGTTATTAACTATCATATTTAAAAAAATTAGAAATGCCATCTTTGGTGACAAATATTTTTGGTTGGGACACAAATGATTTAATGTGACATCATATAAGGACCACAAAAATATAATTAAAATAACCTTTAACAAGGAAGTTCTAACGTTTTCTTATTAACAAATCAGGACTCGAGAGATATATCCAGACACTTTCTTTGTCTCTCAGTATAAATTTAAATTTTAAGCAAATATTGATATAATCGAAAAGTAATTTAACAACAACATAACTCTTGGTACTGAAAAGATGACTAAATAAGTAAGAAACTCATATAAACATGAAGACCTGAGTTTTATCACAATACACCCATATAAAAGCTGCATGTAGTAGGGTGCACCTGTAGGAGATTTTGTTATATCAATCTAGCCTAAGTACTGAGATCTTGGTTCAGAAACAGACCTTGTCTCAAAAATAAGTTGGGTAACAATTGAGGAACACATGTGGTTTTACCCTCTTGTCCCCACCCTACCCCATGCATGTGTACACAGACATGAACATGTACACATACACACATATACACAAAAATACAGTTCATAATAAGAAAAAACATAATAGCTAAACAAATTTTTTCCTTAATCTAAGTCAAGTTATTACCTTAAATTTTCTACTTGTTTGTTGTTTGGCAGTTACTGGGCTACATGGTTTTGGCAATATTGAGCTACATATTCTCACCTTGTGGCCAAATTACATTTTGATTTTGCCAATATTCACAGTAATTAATTGAAATTACCAAGTAATTTTGATTTGATGAATGGTGACATTATTTGCTAGTTAAAAATCACTTTTATTTGCATTCTTTTAATTAAGGAATATTATTTAATCTTGGAGCACTGCTGAACTTTGTGATAATAGAGTTTGGGGACAGGTGCATTGTTTATTCATCACGAACATTAGAAATGGGTACCACACCTTCATTCCCAGTATTTGTATAATATTGTTTGTTGATGTGGTTTCCGTGATAATAATACTGACAACTACAAACATCAAGAACAATGTGTCATTTCCATCATTGTGGTAATTTGTAAACATTTCAAGAAACACTGAAAATGTATTAGATATCTTATAAATACTTAAAGTTGATCAGAAAATCATTATTACAGGTATTCCTTGATTAATTCTATGAAGAACTGAGTTGGGATTTTGATGGGAATTGCATTGAATCTGTATATTGCTTTTGGCAAGATGGCCATTTTAACTATATTAATCCTGCAAACCCATGAGCATGGACGATTTTTCCATTTTCTGAGGTCTTCTTCCATTTCTTTCTTCAAGGACTTGAAGTTTGTGTCATACAGATCTTTCACTTGTTTGGCTTGAGTCACACCAAGATACTTTATATTGTTTGTGGCTATTGTGAAGGGTGTCATTTCCCTAATTTCTTTCTCAGCCTGCTTGTCCTTTGAGTATAGGAAGACTACTGATTTGCTTATGTTGATTTTATAACCAGCCACTTTGCTGAAGTTGTTTATTAGCTATAGGAGTTCTGTGGTGGAGTTTTTTTTTTGTTTTGTTTTGTTTTTTGTTTTTTTGGGGGTCACTTAAGTATACTATCTTATCATCTGTGAATAGTGACAGTTTGACTTCTTCCTTTCCAATTTGTATCCTTTTGACTTCCTTATGTTGTCGAATTGCTCTAGCTAGTACCTCAAGTACTATATTGAAGAGATATGGTGAGAGGGGGCAGCCTTGTCTAGTCCCCGATTTTAGTGGGATTGCTTCAAGTTTCTCTCCGTTTATTTTTATATTGGCTACCGGTCTGCTGTAAATTGCTTTTACTATGTTTAAGTATGGGACTTGAATTCCTGTTCTTTTTTTTTTTTCCTTTTTTTTTAATTTTATTTTCTATATTCTATGTTTACATTCCAAAGGCTTTCCCCTTTCCCAGTTCCCACCCACCATAGTTCCCATAGTTCCTCTCCCCCCCATCTGTTCCCCAATAATTCCCCCTCCCCCCTCGGTTTCTTTACTAAACTGGAAGCAATCTTTACAGGCCCAGGGTCCTCTCCTTTCTTCTTCTTGGGAATCATTTGACTTGCTATTTGTGTCTTGAGCATTTAGGGCTTCTGGGCTCATTAATATCCACTTATCAGTGATTGCATTTCAGGTGCATTCTTTTGTGATTGGGTTAATTCACTCAGGATGATATTTTCCAGGTCTAACCATTTACCTACAAATTGCATGAATTCATTATTTTTAATTGCTGTGTAGTATTCCATTGTATAAATATACCACATTTTCTGTATCCATTCCTCCTTTGAGGGATATTTGGGCTGCTTCCAATTTCTGGCTATTATAAACAAGGCTGCTATAAACATAGTGGAGCATGTGTCCTTATTGCATGCAGGGGAATCCTCTGGGTATATGCCCAGGAGTGGTATGCCAGGGTCCTCTGGAAGTAACATGCCCAATTTTCTGAGGAACCGCCAAACTGATTTCCAGAGCGGTTTTACCATTTTGCAATCCCACCAACAGTGGAGGAGTGTTCCTCTTTCTCCACATCCTCGCCAGCATTTGTTGTCTCTTGAGTTTTTAATCTTAGCCATTCTGACTGGTGTGAGGTGGAATCTCAGGGTTGTTTTGATTTGCATTTCCCTGATGACTAATGATGTTGAACATCTTTTAAGGTGTTTCTCGGCCATCCGAATTTCTTCTGGTGAAAATTCTTTGTTTAGCTCTGTGCCCCATTTTTTGATAGGGTTATTTGGTTCTTTGCGGTCTAACTTCTTAAGTTCTTTGTATATATTGGATATTAGCCCTCTGTCGGATGTGGAGTTGGTGAAGATCTTTTCCCACTTTGTTGGTTGCCGTTTTGTCCTTCTGACAGTGTCCTTTGCTTTGCAGAAACTTTGTAATTTTATGAGGTCCCATTTGTAGATTCTTGATCTTAGAGCATAAGCTATTGGTGTTCTGTTCAGGAACTTTTCCCCTGTGCCCAAGTCCTCCAGGGTCTTCCCAAGTTTCTTTTCTAATAGTTTCAGTGTGTCTGGTTTTATGTGGAGGTCCTTGATCCACTTGGAGTTGATCTTAGTGCAAAGAGATAATATTGGATCAATTCGCATTCTTCTGCATGTTGACTTCCAGTTGAACCAGCACCATTTGTTAAAAAAGGCTATCTTTATTCCACCGGATGGTTGTGGCTCCTTTATCAAAGATCAAGTGACCATAAGTCTGTGGGTTAACCTCTGGGTCTTCAATCCTGTTCCATTGATCTGCTTGCCTGTTGCTATACCAATACCATGCAGTTTTTAACACAATTGCTCTGTAGTACTGCTTGAGGTCAGGGATATTGATTCCCCCAGAAGTCCTTTTATTGTTGAGAATAGTTTTAGCTATCCTGGGTTTTTTGTTGCTCCAGATGAATTTGAGAATTGCTCTTTCTAGATCTATGAAGAATTGAGTTGGGATTTTGATGGGGATCGCATTGAATCTGTATATTGCTTTTGGCAAGATGGCCATTTTTACTATATTGATCCTGCCAATCCAGGAGCAAGAAATATTTTTCCATCTTCTGAGGTCTTCTTCGATTTCTTTCTTCAAGGACTTGAAGTTCCTGTTGTACAGATCTTTCACTTGTTTGGTTAGAGTTACGCCAAGATACTTTATGTTGTTTGTGGCTATTGTGAAGGGTGTTATTTCCCTAATTTCTTTCTCTGCCTGCTTGTCCTTTGAGTACAAGAAGGCCATTGACTTGCTTGAGTTAATTTTATAACCTGCCACTTTGCTGAAGTTGTTTATCAGCTGTAGAAGTTCTCTGGTGGAGTTTTTTGGGTCGCTTAGGTAAACTATCATATCGTCTGCAAATAATGATAGTTTCACTTCTTCCTTTCCAATTTGTATCCCTTTGACTTCCTTATGTTGTCTAATTGCTCTTGCTAGAACTTCAAGTACTATATTGAAAAGATATGGAGAGAGAGGGCAGCCTTGTCTAGTCCCTGATTTTAGTGGGAATGCTTCAAGTTTCTCTCCATTTATTTTGATGTTGGCTACTGGTTTGCTGTAGATTGCTTTTACTATGTTTAGGTATGGGCCTTGAATTCCTGCTCTTTCCAAGACTTTTAGCATGAAAGGATGCTGAATTTTGTCGAATGCTTTTTCAGCATCTAATGAGATGACCATGTGGTTTTTTTCTTTCAGTTTGTTTATGTAGTGGATTACATTAATGGATTTCCATATATTGAACCATCCCTGCATCCCTGGGATGAAGCCTACTTGATCATGGTGGATGATCGTTTTGATGTGCTCTTGGATTCGGTTAGCAAGAATTTTATTTAGTATTTTTGCATCTATATTCATAAGAGAAATTGGCCTGTAGTTCTCTTTCTTTGTTGGATCTTTTTGTGGTTTAGGTATTAGCGTAATTGTGGCTTCGAAGAATGAGTTGGGCAGTGTCCCTTCTGTCTCTATTTTGTGGAATAGTTTGGAGAGTATTGGTGTTAAGTCTTCTTTGAAGGTCTGGTAGAATTCTGCACTAAAACCATCTGGTCCCGTACTTTTTTTGGTTGGGAGGCTTTCTATAACCCCTTCTATTTCTTTAGGGGTTATGGGACTATTTAGCTGATCTATTTGATGCTGATTTAATTTTGGTATTTGATATCTGTCTAGGAAATTGTCCATTTCCTCCAGGTTCTCCAGTTGTTTTGAGTATAGACCTTTGTAGTAGGATCTGATGATGTTTTGAATTTCCTCAGTTTCTGTTGTTATGTCTCCCTTTTCATTTCTAATTTTGTTAATTTGTATACTGTCTCTGTGTCCTTTGGTTAGTCTGGCTAAGGGTTTATCTATCTTGTTGATTTTCTCAAAGAACCAGCTCCTGGTCTTGTTGATTCTTTGTATGGTTCTCTTTGTTTCTATTTGATTGATTTCAGCCCTGAGTTTGATGATTTCTTGTCTTCTACTCCTCCTGGGTGAATTAACTTGTTTTTCTTCCAGGGCTTTAAGGTGTGCCATTAAGCTGCTAGTATATGCTCTCTCCAGTTTCTTTTTGGATGCACTTAGAGCTATGAGTTTTCCTCTTAGCACTGCTTTCATTGTGTCCCATAGATTTGGGTAGGTTGTACCTTCATTTTCATTGAATTCTAAAAAGTCTTTGATTTCTTTTTTTCTTTCTTCCTTGACCAAGGTGTCATTGAGTAGAGTATTGTTCAGTTTCCATGTGTATGTGGGCTTTCTGTTGTTTTTGTTGTTATTGAAGACCACTCTTACTCCATGGTGATCTGATAGAAGGCATGGGATTAGCTCGATCTTCTTGTATTTGTTGACATCTGTCTTGTGACCAATTATATGGTCTATTTTGGAGAAGGTCCCATGTGGAGCTGAGAAAAAGGTATATTCTTTAGCTTTAGGATGAAATGTCCTATATATATCTGTTAAATCCAATTGGTCCAGAGTTTCAATTAGTTTCACTGTGTCCCTGTTTAGTTTCTGCTTTCCTGATTGGTCCATTGAGGAGAGTGGAGTGTTGAAGTCACCCACAATTATTGTGTTAGGTGTAATGTGTGCTTTAAGCTTTAGTAAGGTTTCTTTTACGAATGAGGCTGCCCTTGCATTTGGAGCATAGATGTTCAGTATTGAGAGCTCTTCTTGGTGGATTTTTCCTTTGGCCAGCAAGAAGTGACCTTCTGAGTCTCTTTTGATGATTTTAGGTTGGAAGTCAATTTTATCTGATATTAGAATGGCTACTCCAGCTTGTTTCCTGAGACCGTTTGCTTGTAAAATTGTCTTCCAGCCTTTTACTCTAAGGCAGTGTTTGTCTTTGACACTGAGATGTGTTTCCTGTATGCAGCAAAATGTAGGGTCCTGTTTCCGTATCCAGTCTGTTAATCTATGTCTTTTTATTGGGGAATTGAGTCCATTGATGTTAAGAGATATTAAGGAATAGTAATTATTTCCTCCAGACATTTTTGAAATTGTATTTATTTATTTTATTTATTTTTTATATTCGAGAGGTTACCTTCTTTTGGGTTTGATGAGAGGAGGTTTCTATCTTGCTTCTTCCTGGGTGTAGTTTCCCTCCTTGTCTTGGTGTTTTCCCCCTATTATCCTTTGTAGGGCTGGATTTGTGGAAAGATATCGTGCAAATTTGGTTTTGTCATGGAATACCTTGATGTCTCCATCTATGGTGATTGAGAGCTTTGCTGGGTAAAGTAGTTTTGGCTGAAGTTTGTGTTCTCTTAGAGTTTGCATGATATCTGCCCAGGATCTTCTAGCTTTCATGGTCTCAGGTGAGAAGTCTGGTGTTATTCTGATAGGTCTTCCTTTATAAGTTACTTGGCCTTTTTCTCTTGCTGCCTTTAGTATTCTTTCTTTGTTTATTACATTTGGAGTTTTGATTATTATGTGACGGGATGTATTTCTCTTCTGATCCAGTCTGTTTGGGGTTCTGTATGCTTCTTGTATATTCATGGGCATCTCTCTCTTTAGGTTGGAGAAGTTTTCTTCCATAATTTTGTAGAAGATATTTGCTGGCCCTTTAACTTGTACATCTTCATTCTCGTCTATACCTATATTCCTTAGGTTTGGTCTTCTCATTTTGTCCTGGATTTCCTGGATGTTTTGGGTTACAGCCTTTTTGCATTTAGTATTTTCTTTGACTGTTGAATCAATGGTTCCTATGGTATCTTCGGCTTCTGATATTCTGTCTTCTATCTCTTGTATTCTATTGTTGATATTTGCATCTATGGCTCCTGATTTCTTCCCAAGGTTTTCTATCTCCAATGTTGTCTCCCTCTGCGATTTCTTAGTTGTTTCTACTTCTGTTTTTAGTGCCTGGATGGATGTGCTCAGATCTTTTGCTTGCTTGATTGTGTTTTCATGTATTTCTTTGATAGATTTTTGTGTTTCCTCTTTCATAGCTTCTACTTGTTGGCCCACGTTCTTCTGTATTTCTTTAAGTGATTTTTGTCTTTCCTCCTTATTGTCTTCTTCTTTTTGATCCATCTTCTCCTGCATTTCTTGAAGTGATTTTTGTATTTGCCTTGTAAAGGCTTCTAACTTTTGATCCATTTTCTCTTCTATTTCTTTACGAGATTTTTCTATGTGTTCAGCTACCAGCATCCTGACCAGTGATTTTATATCCAAGTCTTGTTTTTCTGGTGTTTTGGGGTATCCAGGGCTTCCTGTTGTTGGCGAACTGGGTTCAGATGCTGTCATGTTGTCTTGATTTCTGTTAGTGACATTCCTTCGTTTACCTTTTGCCATCTGGTTATTTCTGGTGTTAGTTGACCTTGTTGTCACTGGCTGGTGTTTGAATCTCCTATGAGGCTGGGCTTACCTGTTGTTTCTCTACTGGTGGTTATGCGTGATTGCTGCTCAACGGGATCATGAGCTGGCTGCCACCCACTGACTTTGTGCACGGCCTGAGGTCTCCGGGAAGTGTGGGGGAGTGCAGCAGAGCCTCGGCAGGTGCTGCTGGGCCTGCCTAGTAGCGAGAGCCTAGCAGATCCCCCCACGTGGTAGCCCCTGATGGAATCAGTCTACCTGTTCCTTTCCAGCTGTGTTCTGGTTGCAGTATGGAGGCCTGCCGCTATCGCTGGTCTGGGCTCCTGGGGAGCTGGGTGGTGCCCGTTGCCTCGGTGCACGGCCTAAGCTCGCAGGGACGTGCTGCAGATCCTAGGCGCCTGGGCCCGCCTGTGGGCGAGAGCTTAGCAGCTCTCCCTGCTCTAGCCCCAGGCAGAGTCTCTATCTGCACCTTTCCAGCTGTGTCCTGGTTGCAATATGGAGGCCTGCCGCTATAGCTGGTCCTCACTCTTCTTAATAAACAAGAATTGTTGCTTATCCTGGTTCTGTGGGCAGGGTCTGAGCACCTGGCAAGCTGGCTAGGTCTGGCTGACCTGCTACCGGCTGGATGGGATGCTGCAGACAAGATGGCGCTGCCTGCAGGGGGTTTGGGGTCTGCCCTGCGAGCACAGAGCGCAGGCACGGCCGCTGTATTCCAAACCGCTAGGCTGTGCGCAGTTCCTGCCCCCGACCTGAGTCCCCGGAGGTCTTAAACTCGGGCTGTCTCTGGTACCTGGTTCCGCCTGCAGGGTCTCAGCACCTGGCAAGCTGGCTAGGTCTGGCTGACCTGCTACCGGCTGGATGGGATGCTGCAGACAAGATGGCGCTGCCTGCAGGGGGTTTGGGGTCTGCCCTGCGAGCACAGAGCGCAGGCACGGCCGCTGTATTCCAAACCGCTAGGCTGTGCGCAGTTCCTGCCCCCGACCTGAGTCCCCGGAGGTCTTAAACTCGGGCTGTCTCTGGTACCTGGTTCCGCCTGCAGGGTCTCAGCACCTGGCAGGCTGGCTATGTATGGCTGACCTGCTACCTGCTGGATGGGATGCTGCAGACAAGATGGCGCTGCCTGCAGGGGGTTCGGGGGTCTGGCCTGCGAGCGCAGAGCTCAGGCACGGCCGCTGAACTCCAAACCGCTAGGCTGTGCGCAGTTCCTGCCCCAGACCTGAGTCCCCGGAGGTCTTAAACTCGGGCTGTCTCTGGTACCTGGTTCTGCCGGCAGGGTCTCAGCACCTGACGGGTTGGCTAGGTCTGGCTGATCAGCTACCGGCTGGATGGGATGCTGCAGACAAGATGGCGCTGCCTGCAGGGGGTTCGGGGGTCTGGCCTGCGAGCGCAGAGCTCAGGCACGGCCGCTGAACTCCAAACCACTAGGCTGTGCGCAGTTCCTGCCCCAGACCTGCGTCCCCGGAGGTCTTAAACTCGGGCTGTCTCTGGTACCTGGTTCTGCCGGCAGGGTCTCAGCACCTGACAGGTTGGCTAGGTCTGGCTGATCCGCTACCGGCTGGATGGGATGCTGCAGACAAGATGGAATTCCTGTTCTTTCCAAGACTTTTAGCATGAAAGGATGCTGAATTTTGTCAAATGCCTTTTCAGCATCCAATGAGATGACCATGTGTTTTTTTTTTTCTTTGAATTTGTTTATGTAGTGGATTACATTGATGGATTTCCATATATTGAACCATCCCTGCATCCCTGTGATGAAGCCAACTTGATCATGGTGAATGATCGTTTTGATGTGTTTTATTGAGTATTATCGCATAGATATTCATAAGGGAAATTGGTCTGAAGTTCTCTTTCTTAGTTGGGTCTTTGTGTGGTTTTGGTGTCAACATAATTGTGGCTTCGTAGAATGAGTTGGGTAGTGTTCCCTCTGTTTCTTTTTTGTGGCATAGTTTGACGTTTATTGGTATTAGGTCTTCTTTAAAGGTCTGATAGTATTCTGCACTAAAACCATCTGGTCCTGACTGGATATGGAAACAGGACCCTACATTTTACTGCATACAGGAAACACACCTCAGGGTCAAAGTCATTTTGCTTTCTTAATGAAAGGTAGTACTTAGAATACTGTCAAGGGACAGACTTAGTGAAAAAATACGTCACAGAGGAATAAATAACCTACATAATATTTTTCAAACTAGATAAAATAGACAAGTGAGTCTTGGCCTGAAAGTCAGTCACAGATATACAAGACTCAGCTGGCATGTGAGTATTCAGAATTGCATCAGATTCCCTAGTGAAATATGAAAGTGAATCTTGGCACAACAAACAACAAACAAACAAAACAGAAAGTGAAAGAAAAGAAAATAAAAGGAAAGAAAGAAAGAAAGAAAGAAAGAAAGAAAGAAAGAAAGAAAGAAAGAAAAATTATCCCTTGTATATAGGGTCACTTCACAAAACCTTTGCCTACTCCTCCATCTGGTTTCTATGTCAAATAATATTAATTCAGCTTCTACTGGTCTCATGCTTAACCAGCTCAAAAGGAGCAAATGTCTCAGATATATATTGTGACATCTGTATGCACATGTTTCCGTGTGTACATAATCACATGTGAGGAGTGGGGGCAAAATGTCAACATCAATGAATGAGTAAAATAGTTATAGAAAAAGTTACATTTCAATAATGCCAATTTTCTAAGCATAAAATATAAAAACCTAATCCTTTAGAAACATTTTCAGTATTTGTATTTTATCTTGAATATTGAATTCTTGTCATGGAAAGAATTGCCAACCTTAGAGAAAATGTCTAGATAAAAAATAAAATTAAGAAGGGATTCATTGTTAACAGAAAAATTGGCAGATTTTTTTTTCACTTCTTTAAAAGAAAAAACTGCTTTACTTTCTTCAAAGAGAAACCATCCAGACTATAATATTTTCTGCTCTCTAGATTGTATAACAATTCACAGCCATTATAACCAATTAGCATTATTAAGACCATGTAACAATATCCTCCCAGCATCACTAAACACATTAAAGCAATTAACTCAAATAATGTATTTTAATGACTTGCTTTCAGACTCTGCTAATCTTTATGCTCCATTGTTGAATTAATATTAAATAAAGCATAAATCCACTCACCTTACTGTTCAACAGAGGACTCTGTTAAATTAACTTAGTAGGTGCTTTACATGTTCATCAATATGAAGAATAAAAGTAGCCAGCAAGACTTTGCCAGCTATAATTTTGTTTTTGAAATTCTAGAGACAATTTAATAATTCCATAATTATGAACATGTCAATTAGCTGACAACTAGAAGATTGCTTTTTCAATGATATCTCAGTGTCCTAAGGAAAATATACTCTGGAACATCAATAGTAGTCAGAGACCATGCATATTCTCGTGAAAATTGGCTTATATGATACATTATTTTTCAACATTTTATGTTTATACCAGACTAATAGCCCACATTTTATTAAGTATATATCTGTCCTTTATTATGTATTTTGGAGAGTCACATGAATGAGGAAAAACATTTATTAAAATTTTCACTTTCACCATGCTTTATGAGAGACAGAAAGGGAGAGGTAGAGAGACGAAGAAAGTGTGTATTTGTGGTTGAGTGTCTATGTGTCTGTGTGGGTGTGTGTCTGTATGTGAAAATTAGACTCTGAGGTTAGTATCAAGCAAAATATTTTAAAATTTATAATAGGTGTAGTTCACATTGAAAGGGGAACTTTAAATTTGAGAATGAATTTGAGAATGATGGATGATTCACAATTCATGAAAGGCATTAACTCTGTAAAAAAAAAAGAAAGGAAAAAGAGAGGACAGCAGAGTGTCATCAATACTTTTAAGCTAATGGGAAGAAACACCAGAAGGCTGTACTGGTAATCCTTCAACTAAAAATATGTTCACTGATGACCTGGTCCACTTCATATTTAATGTGAACAGATTGTGGAAAGTCAGACAGAAAAAAATAATAGCAAATAACTTAGGGATGTAACTAGCTAGAGATCTTAATTAATACAACAGCATTTGGTTTTCCACAAAAACCAAACACCAAAAAGCCACATAAATGGAAAGAAAATTTGTTCTATAATTATTGAATGGTCTCTTTAAAAATAAAAACTTTACAAAGAATGTAATATAACATTAGGCTAAAAGCATAGAATTTTTTCAACCAACAGTATATATTTAAAAACAGTTTTATTGAGAGACATGCTGATTTTCTGCTACCAAATACAAATAATGACAAGCTTAATTTTCTTCTGTAGTTGATAATGTGCTGAATAAATGTTCTTGGTCACTCATTCTTCTTTGTTAGTGTCATATTTCTGAATATAGAGAATTGAGTGTAGATGTACTTATAAACTATTCGAAGTGAGTAGCTCCAAAGTTTATTTTTAAGAGGTTATATTTCAACCAATTGTGCAGAAATGAATTATAGTAGAAATATTTTCTATTCTGACTCTATTTGCATATTTTTGTCAGCTTCCTGATTCAATCCAATTAGACCTTAGTTATCTTTGAAAACCACATGGTACACAAATGAAACATAGAGTCCAGTTAAACATAAAAATATATCATTTTCATACTTAGAAAGGAATACTTAAAGAATTATGTATCATTCAAATTATATGCTACCTAAAACATGTAAACTTTACATTTTAAATCTATGTGGACTGAAACAAATGGTTACCTCCAGCATGTGTCAATGTTGTCAAAACAGTGAGAAGAGAATAGAAAATGAGTGATGGGAACAACAGAATTCAGACTATTGTTTTTAAACACTCATGAAAATTTTAAATATCAATGACAGAATGACCTTTTAACATTTTTTGAGAATTTCTAATTTAAGCTTCTCTAATAGATCACAGCCCTCACTAAACACATTTTTTTCTTGTAACATTTACCATTGTAAAATAACCTAAGGTAAGTATACAAAATTATAACTTTCTTTCTTGTGTAAACCATGTATTTTAAAGAATATGTCTTAAAATCATCTAAGCCTTTCAGATGCACAAAATTAGGTCAGAAAGAATGTTAGCCTTGCATATATATATATATATATATATATATATATACATATATATATATGTATATATATATATATATATATATATATATATATATATATATATATACACCAGTTCCCAGAACTTGCAAATGTGGGTATTTTCATGGTAAAAAATGAGTTTGCTGTTATAATTAAGAATGTTGAAAAGAGTGAAGTATTCTGTATTATTCTTGTAGTTGAAGTGTAGTCACAGGATAATCATAAAACAGAGTATATTTCTTATAGTAGAATAGAGATTTCAGTGGTAGAAATATGTTCTCTCTCTCTTTCTCTCTCTCTCTCCCTCTCTCTCTCTCTCTCTCTCTCTCTCTCTCTCTCTCTGTGTGTGTGTGTGTGTGTGTGTGTGTGTGTGTGTGTGTGTTCGTTTTTATTATTAACTTGCCATAATCTAAAATAATTTGGAAAGGCAATCTCAATGAGAGATAATTTATATTATATTGGCAAAGAGGCATGTCTTCAGGAATCTTTTAAATTAGATTAACTGAGTTAGGAAAGCTCATCCTGTGTATGAAAGGAACCATTTCAAAGGTGTCCTTGTATTTTTTATATTGTGTCATAAGACACCATGTCCAAGTTAACTAATAGAAGAGAAAGTTTGTGTGTGTGGGAGGTGGAGTGTTTGCATTTATGTTAGGGTACATAATCATCATAACAGGGAGCATTATAGCAGACAGATAGAAATGGCACTGGAACAGTAGCTAAATGCTTACATCTCAATCTGGAAGCACAAGATAGTAAGCACTAACTGTGAATGGCCTGGACGTTGTAAACTTCAAAACCTGTTCTACAGACATATTTCCTTCCTTCAACATGCTCATTCCCCCTAATACTTCCAAAATTGTCCTACAAACTAGAAATAAAGTATTTAAATATATGAATCTATAAATGCTATTCTCATATAAACCAACATAATGGACTAGGCCATAAAGTATATATGTGTGCAAACAATGAACTGTATTCATTTATTCTCTTCTTGTCTGTAGTTGATGTCATGAGACTAGAAATTTAAATTTCCAATACATTTATTTACCTACTATGAGGGGCTTAATATGAAATATGAAATTGTTAGCTAAAATAATCATTGCCCTAAGTTGCTTTCTGTCATGGAATCTTATCACAGCAATAGAAATGAACCAGAACTGTGTGAGCATGTAAGAGATTTTTTTAATGGATAGAGATGGAGGAGTGTTCTTCTTTTACCATATCCTCCCCAGCATCTGCTGTCATCTGAGTTTTTGATCCTACCTCTTCTGAATGGTGTGAGGTGGAATCTCACAATTGTTTTGATTTGCATTTCATTGATGAGTAAGGATGTTGAACATTTCTTTAAGTGCTTTTCAGCCATCCAGTATTCCTCAGTTGAGACTCTCTGTTTAGCACTGTACACCATTTTTAATAGGATTATTTTATTTTCTGGAATGTAACTTCTTGAGTTCCTTGTATATTTTGGAAAAGAATGCTCTATCAGAAGTAGGATTGGTAAAAACCTTCCCAATCTGTTGGTTGCCATTTTGTCCTATTGACAGTGTCCTTCACCTTACAGAAGCTTTGCAATTTTATGAGGTCCCATTTGTCATTTCTTTATCTTAGAGCATAAGCTATTGGTGTTCTGTTCAGGAAAATTTCCCCTATGTCCATGTGCTCGAGACTCTTCCCCACTTTCTCTTGTACTAGTTTCAGTGTATCTGGTTTTACGTGAAGGTCATTGATCCACTTGGATTTGAGCTTTGTACAAGGAGATAAGAATGGTTGAATTTGCATTCTTCTATGTGCTCATCACCAGGTGAATCAGCACCATTTGTTGAGAAGGCTGTCTTTTTTTTTTTTTTTTTTTTGATTGTTTGGTTTTGATTTCTTTGTCAAAGATCAAGTGAATATAGGTGTATGTTTTTGTTTTTTTTTTTCTGGGTCTTCAGTTTTATTCCATTGATCTACCTGCCTGTCTCTGTACCAATACCATGCAGTTTTTATCACAATGGCTCTATAGTACAGCTTGAGGTCAGGAATGGTATTTCTTGTGATCTCCCACCCCAGACTTCTCTGGATTTGCAAATGAAAAGACACACACACACACACACACACACACACACACACACACACCAAAAAGCCTCTAAATTACCATCACCTGTTGGGAGCTCAGAATAGATTTATAATTCAATCAAGAAATAGATCCTGACTAAGGGAGTTTTGTCACTCAATCAAAAATTTTGATATGACCTCCAATTTCTTCAGCACAGATATTTTGTTTTTGTGTGTGCTAGTGTGTGCATCTCTCCATTTCCCTCTCCCTCTTCATCTACCTCTCCCTCCCCCCCTCTGTGTGTGTTTGTAGTGGTTTCCATGAGAAATGTCCTTCATAGTTTCATGTGTTTGAATACTTAGTCCCTGGTTAGTGGTGCTGTTAGGGAAGTATATGGAACTCTTGGGACACAAAACCTTCAAGGAATTAAGTTACTAGAGACAGGTTTTTAGAAACCTCATTCAATTTCTAGTTCTTTATCTACTTTTTTTGTTTTTTTCAAGACAGGGTTTCTCTGTGTAGCCCTGGCTGTACTGGAATTCACTCTGTAGACCAGGCTGGCCTCGAACTCAGAAATCTGCCTTCCTCTGCCTCCCAAGTGCTGGGATTAAAGGCATGCACCACCAACGCCTGGATCATTATCTACTTTTATTCTTTTTTTTTCAAGGTGATTAGTATTTATTTTGACAAGATAAGCGTGCATTTAACAGCCTGGCTCAGGACTTGAATATTTTATTATTATTATTATTATTATTATTATTATTATTATTAATTCTTTCCCCTTTCCCAGTTCCCCTCTCACCATATGTCCCATAAATCCTCTTCTCCTCCCCACCCCCCACCTTTTCCCCAATTATTCCCCCCCCACCATTTCTCTCAACTTCCCACATCCTGCTATTTACTGTCATGCCCTACCTTACCCTGATCATGATAGGCTCTTATCCCCTTGAAATCATAAGCCTAAATATTTGCTTTCATCTATAAGTTGCTTTCAGCAGAGTTATTTTATCACAGGATCAGAAAAGTAGCTGATATATATATGATATTTCTTTTTTATTTTCTATATTCTATGTTTACATTCCAAAGGCTTTCCCCTTTCCCAGTTCCCACCCACCATACTTCCCATAGTTCCTCTCCCCCCAACTATTCCACAATCATTCCCCATCCCCCCTCAGTTTCTTTACTAAACTGGATGCAATCTTTACAGGCCCAGGGTCCTCTCCTTTCTTCTTCTTGGGAATCATTTGACTTGCTATTTGTGTCTTGAGTATTTAGGGCTTCTGGGCTCATTAATATCCACTTATCAGTGATTGCATTTCATGTGCATTCTTTTGTGATTGGGTTAATTCACTCAGGATGATATTTTCCAGGTCTAACCATTTACCTACAAATTGCATGAATTCATTATTTTTAATTGCTGAGTAGTATTCCATTGTATAAATATAACACATTTTCTGTATCCATTCCTCCATTGAGGGATATTTGGGCTCCTTCCAATTTCTGGCTATTATAAACAAGGCTGCTATAAACATAGTGGAGCATGTGTCTTTATTGCATGCAGGAGAATCTTCTGGGTATATGCCCAGGAGTGGTATGCCAGGGTCCTCTGGAAGTGACATGCCCAATTTTCTGAGGAACCTCCAAACTGATTTCCAGAGCGGTTTTACCATTTTGCAATCCCACCAACAGTGGAGGAGTGTTCCTCTTTCTCCACATCCTCGCCAGCACTTGTTGTCTCTTGAGTTTTTAATCTTAGCCATTCTGACTGGTGTGAGGTAGAATCTCAGGGTTGTTTTGATTTGCATTTCCCTGATGACTAATGATGTTGAACATCTTTTAAGGTGTTTCTCGGCCATCCGAATTTCTTCTGGTGAAAATTCTTTGTTTAGCTCTGTGCCCCATTTTTTGATAGGGTTATTTGGTTCTTTGGGGTCTAACTTCTTGAGTTCTTTGTATATATTGGATATTAGCCCTCTGTCGGATGTGGGGTTGGTGAAGATCTTTTCCCACTTTGTTGGTTGCCGTTTTGTCCTTCTGACAGTGTCCTTTGCTTTGCAGAAACTTTGTAATTTTATGAGGTCCCATTTGTAGATTCTTGATCTTAGTGTGTAAGCTATTGGTGTTCTGTTCAGGAACTTTCCCCCTGTGCCCAAGTCCTCCAGGGTCTTCCCAAGTTTCTTTTCTAATAGTTTCAGTGTGTCTGGTTTTATGTGGAGGTCCTTGATCCACTTGGAGTTGATCTCAGTGCAAAGAGATAAGAGTGGGTCAATTTGCATTCTTCTGCATGTTGACCTCCAGTTGAACCAGCACCATTTGTTGAAAAGGCTATCTTTTTTCCACTGGATGGTTGTGGCTCCTTTATCAAAGATCAAGTGACCATTAGTCTGTGGGTTAATTTCTGGGTCTTCAATCCTGTTCCATTGATCTGCTTGCCTGTTGCTATACCAATACCATGCAGTTTTTAACACAATTGCTCTGTAGTACTGCTTGAGGTCAGGGATATTGATTCCCCCAGAAGTCCTTTTATTGTTGAGAATAGTTTTAGCTATCCTGGGATTTTTGTTGCTCCAGATGAATTTGAGAATTGCTCTTTCTAGATCTATGAAGAATTGAGTTGGGATTTTGATGGGGATCGCATTGAATCTGTATATTGCTTTTGGCAAGATGGCCATTTTTACTATATTGATCCTGCCAATCCAGGAGCAAGAAATATTTTTCCATCTTCTGAGGTCTTCTTCAATTTCTTTCTTCAAGGACTTGAAGTTCCTGTCATATAGATCTTTTGCTTGTTTGGTTAGAGTTACGCCAAGATACTTTATGTTGTTTGTGGCTATTGTGAAGGGTGTTATTTCCTTAATTTCTTTCTCAGCCTGCTTGTCCTTTGAGTACAAGAAGGCCACTGACTTGTTTGAGTTAATTTTATAACCAGCCACTTTGCTGAAGTTGTTTATCAGCTGTAGAAGTGCTCTGGTGGAGTTTTTTGGGTCGCTTAGGTAAACTATCATATCATTAATATAAATTAAAGAAGCTGAAACAGAATACAAAAGGTCTTAAAAACAGACTAATACAGAGCCTCTATCTACAAGATAAGGAACCAGAGGAGTGGTGGGAGGCAACTGCTCTTCCAGTTAGGGCTTAATATTATAGCTGCGAAGTGATAGATTAAAATGGGGTTGCAGAGCAAGAACTAGCAGGTTTGGGTCTAGGTTCAAATGGGTGAACAGGTGGATAGGAATGTAATTGGGTAGATAATATTCATTTTGAATAATAGAGCCAAGTTGACATTCCTGGGAGAGTTAGGGAGTCCTTTGCTTGTTAAACCTCAACATATCAGTTATTAGATGATGGTTTGCTTTGGAGCTATACAATCATTGTATTAGGTGTCTATCACTTTATAGGATCCAGATGAGAGAGTTAAACTTTTTCCTCAGTGGGGTCTGTTCAATAAGTTCTTAGGCCTGTTTTCCCAGATAAGATTATAATGCATCCATATAATCCTACATTTTAATCCATTGCAATAAATTTATATTCTAGCTTTCATTCTCTTCCCAAGAAGTCATTTATACATTTGTGCTGGATGTGTGGCACCTGGCAAACAGCCATTTCTGTGTCCACTCAGTGGCTAAAGTTATCCATCGCCTACAAAATGGAGACAAATACTCTTTGCAAAATTGAGCTGAATAGAACAATACATAACCTGAACATTTGCATTTTTATACAATTTGGACTAACAATATGGTGCTGCCTGCTCTCAGCAATGACTTATCTTGACAAACTAATAACAGAGCTATTAAATCCCTTTAATTATCACTTTTCCAAGGTTTCAAAAAACAAACAACAACAAAAGCATTTATTCTCATGAAAGATTAAATTTTCAATTTAAATTCAATCAAAAGGCATTGATAACAAGAGAAAAAATGAAGCAATCAGAAGATTATCTGAGTCCTGGGTATGTAGTTAAGTGGAAAACTATTTTCTGTCATAGATGAGGCCCTAGATTGATTTCCAAATACTGGTAATAAAATGAATAAAAATGTTTTTTTAGCATAAGGGTAGGCAGTGTCATTTAGACAAATCTTTGTTTCCTGAAGGAGTTGCCAACAAATGATTGATATTTTTGTGTTTTATGTACCATACATCATATCAGTTTAATGTCATGCAATTCTAATTATTAGGGTATTCAAGAAACATGTTGTTTTATATTGTTAGTGTAGCATTACTGAGCATTTCATTAAGAATAGTGCCCAAGATTGTTATGTAAGACTCCATGTCAATGTTAAACTTATGTTTCTTTTTGTTTGTTTTTCATTTTAATTTTGTTACTGAATTTTAGGAAGGATCTCACTGTGTAGCCTTGTGTGTACTGGAATGGGCTACATAGACCAATCTGGCCTTAAATTCACACAGATCTATCTATCATCTATATATTCAAATTGCAAAAACAAGGGCCTGTGCCTCCAAGCCTGGTAATTAACTATTTTGGTGGGGGAGGAAAGGTTTTATTTGCTTTACATTTCCATATTGCTGTTCATTATTGAAGAAAGTTAGTACAGGAACTCAGAGCAGGAATCTGGAGGCAGGAACTTATGCAGAGACTATGGAGGAATGCTGCTTATTGGCTTGCTCATCCAGGTTTTTTTTATAAAACCCAGGGCCACCAGCAGCCCAGGTGTGGTACCACCCACAATGGACTGGGCTCTCTTCTATATAACACTAATTAAGAAAATACTCTAGAAACGTGCCTCCAGTTCAATCTTATGGAGACATAGTCCCAATAGGGCTTTCCTCCTCTCACATGACGCTAGCCTATGTTAACATAAAATTACCCAGCAGATACACATTCCATGTTTAATGCCCGTCAATTCTATGTTTTTCAGAATTCATACCTTTAATCTTATGACTCTATAAGTTGGACAACATCATAATTCTCATTCACAGAAGAAGTAACTGACAAAGAAAATAAGCAAAAGAAAATTAAGATTAAATGAGGGACTGGGAGAATGCTTATATCATTGATAGACATTTTTCAAAGTTACAGGGATCATATGTAGCCTGTCTTACTCTCCGTAGCTCCTATGGGTTTACATTTCTTTTTTGTGTTTTTAAAATTATTTTACGTATTCATTTTACTGTGGACTTTGTTTCACAAATTTAAATGAATAGTTTTCCAGAAAAGTAGGGATTTATTGAAATATTATTCTATTAGTCATATCCTTAGTAGACTGAAGAAGATCTGAGAAAAATATTTCTTGTTTTATATATATATATATATATATATATATGTATATATGTACATATATGTATATATACATATATATGTATATATATGGCAGTGAGGGAAGCTACCACATTTGGCAAAATCCCATTGGAGAAATCTATGTATCCAGAAAATAAGTGCCTCTCTCTCTCTCTCTCTCTCTCTCTCTCTCTCTCTCAAAACGAGATCCATTTTCCATTTATTCTTATTGTATTTATATGAGTGTTGGCCTACATGTTGTATATTGATCCTGCTTATTCCTAAAGTTTGCAGAGTCCAGAAGAAAGAATCATATCCCCTATAAATGGAATTACAGGAAGATGTGAGCCAGCATATGAGTGTTGGAAATGGATCCTCTGAACTGTAGAGGAGCAACAAATGCTCTGAACTGCTGAGCCATCTTACAGGCTCATTTCTGCCATGTAGAAATTTAAATTAAATTGAAATTGAAATTATTAGTCTTCCTATGAGGTTGTAAACCCCTTCTGCTCCTTCAATCCTTTCTCTAACTCCTCCATTGGGGATGCCACACTCAGTCCAATGGTTGGCTGCGAGAATCCAGTTTTGTATTTGGCAGGCTCTGGCAGCGCCTCTCAGGAGACAGCCTCATCTGGCTCCTATCAGGAAGCATTTCTTGGCATCCACAATAGTACCGGGGTTTGTTGACTGTATATGGGATGAATCCCACCCTGCAGAGCTCCCAGGGATTAAGCCATCAACCAAGGAGTACACATGGCTCCAGCTGCAATATGTAGCAGAGTATTGCTTTGTCAGACATCGATGGGAAGAGAGATCCTTGGTCCTGTGGAGGCATGATAGATGCCCCAGAGTAGGGGAATTGAGGGCGGGGAGGTGGGAGTGGAGTGGGTGGAGGAACACCCTCATTGATGCAGCAGGAGGGAGGATGGGATAGGGGCCTTCCAGGGGGAAATAGGCAATTGGGATAACATTTGAAATATAAAGAAAATATCCAATAAAAATAAAAAAATAAAATTGGTGAAGAAAATGAACTCATAATTGATCCCTTTGATAGCATCATCAGGACACTATCACTCTTTTCCAACCTAAATATTCATAATATAAATCCTTATACTTTATTTAAAACTGCATAACTTCTAGAGCTAATTGGAGATTGTGATGATTTCTTTACTAATTCCCATACATAAATTTTACTGTTTATGGATTATGAGTTTTAACAAATGCATACATTCACATAAACATAACCAAAACAAATGTAGAGAAGATTTTCCTAGTTAACTTCTGAGGTCCTGAAGATTTCTCCAAAGTTAACTAGTGGTGCTTCTTTTATAAATATACATTTAACTACATATGTATTGGCAAGAAAAAGCATAGGAAGAGAGTATACTCTCTACTCCCTAACTCTCAGATGAGCTTCCCTCTCTCAGTGTGCAGACCATAATAAATCATTATCATAAGAATGATTTGCTCTCTGTGAATTTTGGTGATTTCAATAAAAGCTATGAGTAACACACAACAAAAGGAAAACAAAACAAAAAAAAAAACAGAAAATACTGAATTACTTGTCCTTCATGTTTTGACATCCTTCTCTTGGATTATCATCATTTATTAATCTCCAAATTTTCCAGTGTTTTTTATTTAGTCCCAGATTATTTTTTTAACCTCATTTCTGAGAAAGAGACTATAATGGGTCTTCTCAAACTTAACTGCCACAGCAAGTTCAGTTTGAATTTAAAACCAGCATATGGATGTCTTTATGGAATAAAAGGGCAAAATAAGTTTTTAATATCATTAAGTCTAAGATAATACCAATGTTCCATTAAGAAGTCAAACACTAATTAAACTGGTAGAAATAACATGGTTATAAATGGGAACAAATTAACCTTTGCTCTTCAGCTTACTTTCAACAAAGTTATAATGTTAGGTTAGTTTGGGGATCTTTTGAAATTGTTATTTGATTCAAGTTATAAATCACAATGGAGTAGAAAATACTTCTCTACCATGTCTATGAAGCTTAGGATACCAAGTGATCATTGGTTTATCGTAAACATAGAACTTTTGGTTGGTTCAATTGCTTTTGAAGGTTAATTTGATATTTGTGTAATCAAGCTATTTTACTAAAATGACAACAAACAACCAAACAAGCAAACCATAGAAATCCAACAAAAAATATGGTTCCATGAAAATAGATGCTCTAGTGGAAGACACTCGGATTCTATTCTTCAGCTGCCATTTTCTACAGAGGTCCTGAGAAAGAACTTTGCAAAACTAACTGTACAATGTATACACCAAAGATGTCAATACTATTTGCCCTAATGTAATAAAATTATGGTAAGTTTTCTTATTTTTTAATATTTATGTATATTAAGTAACAAAATACTTTTAAAATATTCTCATTTCAATGTTGAATTTGTGCAATTTATATTTTATGTGAAATAAATATTCATGTTTTAAAACATAGATTTTGACTAGCCATATAGCAAAGGCTTAGTAATAATATATGACTTATTGATATCAAGTTGGAAAGTATGAGTTATTCAGTTATAGCTGTTTACATATTTATTGTTGAAATCTTTTTTGTGAAAATCTTTCTTAGTTCTGTAGTTTTATAAATTATTAATACATAGCCATATTTAGAAGAATTTTTACTTCCTTACTTTAGATATTTGAAAATATACTGTGTTCTAACTAATTGGTTGTATTGGAAATTAATGATGCAAAAAGATTATTTAATACCATTTTGATTTTTATTGTTGTAAGACTACTTAACCCAGAGCATATTTTCTTAGCCAGGTTTAAGTGTGTGATGTAATATTATTAACTATAAACACTATTATACAATATATTTCCAAAACATATTCATCTAGAAATTTTTTGTATCAATTGAACATCAAATTCCTAATTTCTACCCCACCTTGTGTCCTGGTAATAACAGTTTTGTTGTCTACTTGTATGAATTTACTAAATTTAGATAGATGGATTGACTAGGTTATATACAGTATCTGTCCTGTTGAAACAAGGTGGCTTTATTAAAATAATTTCTCCCCTTAGTATATATGAGAATATGTCCTTTACAGAGTAATAGCTGTAGAAATCATTTTTTAACTTACTCATTTTATTGGTCAGTTTACTGTTGCTGTGCTAAAACACCATAACCAGGGCAATTTATCGAAGAAAAAATATGGTGAGGTTCACAGCAGCAGAAGCCAACATTCTGGTATCATCTTACACATTGGCTATTTTTCAGAACATGTGATAAAATATTGCAACCAAAGTTAATTTAAGAAAAAGTATGATTTATTTTGTTCATACTTCCAAAGCAATAAAAGTCTATGATGACATAAAAGCAGGTGATAAGTGGCAGGCATGATGAAAGGGGCAGATACTTGAGAGCTCACACACTAAACTACAAACACGTAGAAGATAGAACAACCTAGAAATGGCACAAAAATTTAATTTCAAAGCCTGCCTCCAGTGACATATTCTTTACAAAAAGACCATCCGTAAACCTTCCTAAGCATTTTGCCCACTGAACACCAAGATAATATGTATATATTTAACATAAAATTACTGTACTCATTCATCAGTCAACGCCTAGATTACTTTGAAAGATGGGGATTTCTTGACAAATTCAATTATAGTGTAATTTAATCTGAGCTGAAACTCTTTAAGCCCAGGGCTGGTCTCAAATTTATGCCAATTCTTGTGCCTCAGCATCTGCATGTTTGCATTATAGGCATGAGCCATCATGCCCAGCTTAGATATGCTACTTCAAATAATGTTACTATGATCAGGGGGCTCAGACATTTCATCTTAATGTCAGTCTTTTGTATAAATATCACCATGTAGGATACTTAGAGTATATAGAAGTTTTGGAAATAATTGCCAATCATAAGTAATATAGATCTCATGTCTAGATCATATAATTCCATAGCAAATTGCCAAAATATTATAACTTTAGTGAAAATGTATTGATAAATAATTAAGAAAGAAAAATATGTAACTGGACAACAATCACAAAATAAATATGTATGACTATTCATAAATCAATGAAAATTATATTCTGATAGTGAGAATTATATGCCAATTTTAATAATAGTTTTATTTCATTGTAGTCAAACCCAGAAAAAATCTCAAATGTCTATCAATGGGAGAATGGAAATGAATATAAGGTTTAGCACACTTCCATTCAAATCCTTTGGAAGTTTCAGCGAGCCTTCTTCAATGTACCACAGCTTATTAACATTGCTCTTGGTTAACCACTATAAAAAGACGGTAAGACCCTGTTGTTGTAGACACCACACAATTCAGTCAAGAATGTGAATAAATCAAGCTGGTATTTATCTGGTAGTTTCCCCCTACTGCCTAGATTTTATAGCATCAGAAGATTCAATGAAGGTTGCTAGGGGGACAAAAAGAGTCATCAGCACTCTTAATAAACTATGACTTTTTAAGACTGTAAGAATGATTCTGTCAAGATGTGTCTGTGGGGGAAACAATGGGATGAATGTTATGGGTTTAAACAAAAACTTATGGAATTTAATACCTACTCCACAGGAGGGAATTTATGACTGGTAAGGTGAGGCTTGCCATAACCACCTGCCTATGGAAGTCATGTGGAAACAATGTACTAATATTTTACTAAATGGAATTCTATAAAACTGTCCTCTAAAAATTTTTTTTCTAAATATAAATAGGGGCAGTTCTCAGTCTTAATTCAAGCAGCTAATTTGTTCAGTGGTATATGATGATTACAGAGATTTTGAAGTGGTCTAAGTTCAAAGAATTAGTGTTTGTAGAGTTCTTAGTCAATTATGGGACACAATATCGCACTCTGTTTTACATTTTGATTACTTTTATAGAACAACATGCATCACCAAGACAACTTATAAAAGAAGAATTAATTGAGCTTATTGTTTCAGAGTATTAGAGTCCCTGGAGCAAAGGTATTGCAGCAAGAACATCTGAGTGTTCACATCTTGATGAACAAGCAGGAGGGAGGGAGGGCATGAGGGAGAGAGGAATTCTGTCCTTTAAATGAATGCCCCTGGTGAATTTGTATTGTAAACTATATTATCTAGAATAGGCTAAATACAATCAGTAAAACTACTACTTACTTTTAAATTTCTAAAAGCAAAACTATATAGACATTGGTTTGATAAAAATGTTGTGTTATGGAAAAGAGATGAGCTTGTCTGGCTACAATCAATAAAAACATTTAACATTTAAAGGGGCATATAATAAGGGATAAATAATTTAACACATTTTCATGAATTACAAGTCTTGAAGAAAACAAGATTCAAGCATTCCTGTAAACTTGTGAGGGATTTATAAATAAATAAGTCAGAGAGCAAGACTGTCTTCACAATAAATTGGTAACTATTACATGCATATGAAATGGAGTCAATGGATGTTAAACTTGTTGATAAAAATGAAATATGAACAATGGTAATATCTATCATATTTCATAGTTATACTTACAAGTATTTCTGCCTCAGAAATATTAATGACATTATAAAAGAAACCATTATAATTGAGATCATTAGTTTGTGAACAAATAAGCATGCATCTCCCAATTGGATGCACTGTGCAGAATAGCACTTTACTTTCATAGTATTCTTATTTTAGTTGAATTTTATTCATTTTATTTTAAAATATTTTTCATACAATATATTTTGACCATATTTTTGCTCCAACTTCTCCCAGGCCACTGGCTCTTACAGTCTTTCTGATCCCTGTTCCCTTTTTTATTGAATATATTCTACATTTGCATTTCAAATATTATACCCATTCCCAGTTTCCCCCTCCCAGAAAAACCCCAATCCATCCAGCCAACCAGCTGTCCCAGGGCTCCCGGGAACTAAGCCATCAAAACAAGGGGTACACATGGTTCCAGCCAAAAGTGTGGCAGAGGAATGCTTTGTTGGGCATCAGTGGGAGGAGAGGTCCTTGGTCATATGAAGGCTCGATAGAAGCCCCAGCGTGGGGAAATCGAGGTGGGGTAGGTGAGAGTGTGTTGAATGGAGGGGCATATTCATAGTGTTCTTACTAAGAACAGAGTATCAAAATTTAATTAAGAAATCAAAATATAGGAATATTTCTCAAGTAACTAATTTATCTGGTTAAAAGAAAACAATTGAAAAAGTTTGAGGAATTTGTTCAGATTAAAGAGACATGACAACTAAATCCAATATATTATTTGTTTGTTTTCTATGCAGTTTCTTATCTGTGTAGCTAGGCTATCCACATATTCCAAATCTGTCCTCTTTAGTATTTCAAATGCTGAAACTGCAATTGTGTGTTACCATGGTTGGCACAATGCATGATTCTTGATTGGCTTTTGTGTTATAAGGAAAACAAAAGCTACAAGTGACCTTAAGACATTTTACAAAATACAGTACTTTACTACTCAGCCTCCTGTGCCCTTGCTGTGTACTCAATGAAATAATTTTGTTCTATTCTGGTCTAATGGAAACAAAGACATTTTATAACACTTTATTGTATACTATAAATTATGCACTGATAGTGTATCTATGATAAACAGCTAGACTTTAATAGCATTGTTGTGATTATAGTGATTATGTAAGTGGTATCTTAGAGAATAGATACTTAAATATTTAGAGACAAATTAACATATGTTTAACTTATTCTCACATAATGAAGATAAGGGAAAAGAAATGAGAGAATGCTTGCATATCATTGGATAAGTTGAGAACTGAGGTAAAGTATATTCAGAAATTTGGTGTATTATTCATGCAACTACTTTTTAATAAAATTGAAATATCAAAATAAATCTTGCTATGATTGCATATAATAGGGAGATACTGAATAGTCCAACTAAGTAATTATCATAATCTTGTCCTTTGGGGTCTGCATGTGCATAATTATCATTTTACACTTCTAAAATATTTCAGTATTACTCTCACATTTAGTGTGTTGCCAATATTTGTGGTATCGCTATAAGATGGCTATTTATTAGGAGGGAGAAGTGTAAGTTACTAATGATTCTAAATTGACTTTTTCTATGGAAGTAAACATTTATTCAGAGAACCCTACATAACTGCACCATAAGAAAAAAAAGTAGTATGATGGACTTAAAATATTACTATATTGAGCCGGGCATGGTGGCACACAACTGTAATCCCAGCACTTGGGAGGCAGAGGCAGGCAGATTTTTGAGTTTGAGGCCAGCCTTGTCTACAGAGTTCCAGATAGCCAGGACTACAGACAGAGAAACCCTGTCTCAAAAATCCAAATATATATATATATATATATATATATATATATATATATATATTACTTCCTCTGATTTATCTTCTATATTTGATGAATTTTCTTGCCACAGTATGGCTGTTAGCTAAGCCTCAACAATAGATATGATGGCAAGACTCCAGTTGAGGTGAGTGGAGGAACCTACAAAGCTGTCCATCTAATGACATACTAAGTATGTTTTCACTTTGACATTCATATTTTTTAAATCATTCTTGCTATATCTCAACTACTATATTATTTATTGCAAAGGATAAAGAAAATTATCAAGAATATTCAATTAAACAATATGTAATAAAACAAGTGTACAATAAGTAGGAAGTCCAATTAGAGTAATGTGTGTATATGCATGAATGCACATGTATGTGTCTATGTGTGTGCTTCTGTCTGTGTCTGTTTTTCTCTCTCTCTCTCCGTTTATGTGTGCTTATTTGAAATTCAAAGCATTCCAAAAGAAGGCAAATTAGTATTTTAATTATAGGTCAAAGTGTGCATGGAAGTCAACTCTGCCCATTGTTCTACAGAAGGCAATGAAGATTTACATGTAATCCTGGCAATAGACACAATTTTATGGAATGTAGAAATATTTCAGAAATGTGCCATTAAAAGAATTCTGTTCTACTTATCAAAAATACTTACCATCATAAACTATGACAAATTTTCAGTTTGAAATAATCTGAAAAAGGAAGCACATTTGGATAGTGGGAGGAATTTGAGAATTTGAGAAGAAACTAAAAATTTCTTCTAAGCTAGCTCAAACACTATGTTAATGTTGTAAAAGCTTAAATATGAATTGTTTCTCAAACCATTTACAAATGTCAAAAGGAATTAGAACAAACATTTCTGAAATCAATTCTGATAATATATAAAAAAGTATATATATATATATATATATATATATATATATACATATATATATATAAAACCATAAGCTATCTTTGAAGAATATTATGACTGAAAAACGTATGTTCTAAAAACATATTCTAACCAGATATGTTAAACATTGAGGTGCTAAAGTATTTTACTATATTTAAATATTAAAAATGAAGTCAAGAAATAACTGATTCATGTTTTAAATATTCAGGTGTAAAATCACATTAAATGATTTTGCAAGAGGCTTTAATAAATTATCAGGCCTATTCATTATAGCAATTCCATAAGGATATATTATTATCTACATTATACAAAGATCCTGATATACATGTTGATAAGTTTTTGATGTACACTGTCATTATCTATCTATCCATCCACCATCTATTAATCTATCTGCCTATATTCTTATCTATCCATGCATTTATGTTTGTACATGTTGTTGTGTTAGAATCACATCTCACATCTGGACAGATGACACCAGGTCAGTACAGTTCTACATGGGGTTTATTTGTGGGGAAGTGTGCAAAGGTGGTGACAAAGACAAGGGGAAAGAGAGAGGGGTAAGAGGGGTCTGCTTTTTATTTGAGTTGTAACATAGCTTATTGCAGGTAAAGGTGGGAGGTTAGCCAAGTGGATTCTGGGAATGTATGTTAGTAACCATGGCAACAGATGTGCAGGTCTCTGTCACCAATGTGTAATGTCACTGGGATCAGAGACAATATGCTGCATCAGTTCCTGATACTAACACATTTAGTCTATCTTTTCAGAAAATAGCCTACATTTAACAAAATATATGGTTCCTTGCAGATTTTTATCAGAGGATATTAGTGTTACATCTAGCTTAAAATTTTCCTATAATAACATAGAATACTAAGACATATAATTTCTATTGCTACAGAAATAATTTTGATTATGTTATTTTTTCCTCAATTAATATTCTCAGAAATGCATTGCTTTGAAGTTTTAGTTGCTAAATTTTCTGAAATAAGTTGCAATCTGGCCTATTGACAAGGCTGCCCACTATTTCCCTAAGTATTCAATATCGAGCTCGAAGTTTTAGCTAGAGCAATTAGACAGCAAATGGAGGTTGAGGGATAGAAATTGGAAACGAAGTAGTGAAAATATCATTATTTGCATATGACATGATACTATACTTAAGTGACACCAAAAATTCAACCAGAGAACTTCTAAGCCCAATAAACAACTTCAGCAAATGGCTGGATATGAAATTATCTCAAACAAATTAGTAGCCTTCCTTTACTCAAAGGATAAACAGGCTGAGAAAGAAATTAGGGAAATGACATGCTTCAGAATAGTCACAAATAACATAAAATACCTTGGTATGACTCTATTCAATCAAGTGAATGATCTGTATGACAAGAACTTCAAGTCTTTGAAGAAATAAATGGAAGATCTCAGAAGATAGAAATCTCCCATGCTCACGGATGGGCAGGGTTCATATAGTAAAAATGGCCATCTCGACTAAAGCAATCTACAGATTCAATGCAATCCCCATCAAAATTCCAACTCAATTCTTCAGAGAGTTAGAAAGAACAATTCTCAAATTCATTTGGAATAACAAAAATTCCAGGAGAGCAAAAACTATTCTCAACAATAAAAGAACTTCTGGGGGAATCAGTATCCCAAACCTCAAGCAATATTACAGAGCAGTAGTGTTAAAAATTGCATGGTATTGGTACAGAGCCAGGAAGGTAGATCAATGGAATAGAATTGAAGACCCATAAATGAACGCACAAATCTATGGTCACTTAATCTTTGACAAAGCATCTAAAACCATCCAGTGGAAAACAGACAGTATTTTCAAAAAATGGTGCTGGTTCAACTGGAGTTCAGCATATGCAAGAATGCAAGTTGATCCATTTTTATCTCCTTCTAGAAAGCTTAAGTTAAAGTGGAATAAGGACCTCCACATAAAACCAGATACACTGAAACTAATAGAGGAGAAATTGGGAAAGAGTCTCAAACACATGGGCATAGGGGGATATTTCCTGAACAGAAATATTAGAGCTTCTGCTCTAAGATCAAGAATTGATTTTATGTGGAGGTCCTTGATCCACTCGGAAAACCAGACACACTGAAACTAATAGAAAAGAAAATGGGGAAGACCCTTGAGGACATTGGCTCAGGGGGAGAGTTTCTGAACAGAACATCAATAGCTTATGCTCTAGATCAAGAATAGACAACTGAGACCTCATAAAATTACAAAGTTTCTGTAAGGCAAAAGACACTGTCAAAAGGACAAATCAGCAACCAACAAATTGGGAAAAGATCTTTACCAACCCTACATCTGACAGAGGGCTAATATCCAATGTATACAAAGAACTCAAGAAGTTAGACCCCAGAAAACCAAATAACCCTATCAAAAAATGGGGTACAGAGCTAAACAAAGAATTTTCACCAGAATAAATTCGGATGGCCGAGAAACACCTTAAGAAATGTTCAACATCATTAGTCATTAGGGAAATGCAAATCAAAACAACCCTGAGATTTCACCTCACACCAGTCAGAATGGCTAAGATTAAGAAGTCAGGAGACATCAGGTGTTGGCGAAGATGTGGAGAAAGAGGAACACTCCTTCACTGCTGGTGGGATTGTTAGCTGGTACAACCACTCTGGAAATCAGTCTGGTGGTTCCTCAGAAAACTGGACATGATACTTCCAGAGGACCCTGCCATACTACTCCTGGGCATATACCCAGAAGATTCCCCAGCATGTAATAAGTATACATGCTCCACTATGTTCATAGCAGCCTTATTTATAATAGCCAGAAGCTGGAAAGAACCCAGATGTCCCTCAATGGAGGAATGGAAACAAAAATTGTGGTATATATACACAATGGAGTACTATTCAGCCATCAGAAGAAATGAATTCATGAAATTATTAGACAAATGAATGGAGCTGGAGAATATCATACTAAGTGAGGTAACCCAGTCTCAAAAGAAAACCCATGTTATGCACCCATGATAAGTGGATATTAGCCTAGAATCTTGGAACACCAAAGACACAATCCACATACCAAATGATGTCCGAGAAGAAGGAAGGCATAGACCCTGCATCTGGAAAGACCAATGCATCAGTGTAGGAGAATACCAGAACAGGGAAGTGGGAAGGGGAGGATGGGGCAACAGAGGGAGAGAAAATGGCATAGGGAACCTTTGGGGGTGGGGAACCAGGAAAAGGGAAATGAAATGTAAATAAAGAATATTTCCAATAAAAAAAGAATTGATAAGTGGGAACTCATAAAATTGCAAAGCTTCTGTAAGTCAAAGGACACTGTCTATAGGACAAAACAGCAACCAACAGATTGGAAAAAGAACTTTACCAACCCTTTGTCTGGCAGAGTGCTAATATCCAATATATACAATGAACTCAAGAACTTAGGTTTCAGAGAACCAAATAACCCTATTAAAAAATGGGGAAGAGAGCTAAACAAAGAATTCTTAACTGAGGAATAGCAGATGTCTGAGAAGCACCAAAAGAAATGCTCAACATCCTTAATTATCAGGGAATTGTAAATCAAAACAACCCTTAGATTCTACCTCACACCTGTCAGAATGGCTAAGATCAAAAACTCAGGTGACAGCAGGTGCTGGTTAGGATGTAGAGAAAGAGGTACACTCCTTCATTGTTGGTGGGATTGCAAGCTGGTACAACCATTCTGGAAATCAGTTTGGCAGTTCCTCAGAAAACTGGACATAGGACTACCTGAAGATGCAGCTAAACAACTCCTGGCCATATACCCAAAAGATGCTCTAACAAGTAATAAGGACACATGCTCATCTATGCTCATATCAGCCTTATTTATAATAGCCAGAAGATGGAAAGAACCCAGATGTCCCTTAACAGAGGAGTGAATACAAATTACACAATGGAGTGCTACTCACCTATTAAAAACAATGACTTCATGGAATTCTTAGGCAAATGGGTGGAACTAGAAACTATCATCCTGAGTGAGGTAACACAGTCCCAAAAGAATACACATGGTATGCACTCAATTATAAGTGCATATTAGACCAGAAGTTCAAAATACCCACAATATAATTCACAGACATGATGCTCAAGAAAAGGTAGACCAAAATTTGGATGCTTTGGTCCTTCAAAGAAGGGGGAACAAAATACCCATGGGTGGAGATACAGAGCCAAAGTGTGGAGCAGTGAATGAAGGAAAGGCCATCCAGTGACTGCCCTACCTGAGGATCCATCCCATATACTGTCACCAAACCCAGACACTATTGTGGATGACAAGAAGTGCATGCTGACTGGAGCCTGATATAACTGTCTCCTGAGAGGCTCTGCTTCAGCCTGACAAATACAGAGGCAGATGCTTGCAGCTAACCATTACACTGAGAAATGGAGTCCCCAATGGGGTTCCCAATGGAGGAGCTAGAGGAAGAACTGAAGGAGCTGAAGGAGTTTGCAACACCATAGGAAGAACAACAATATCAACCAACCAGAACCCCCAGAGAACCCAGGGACTAAACCACCAACCAAAGAGTACACATGGAGGGATCCATGGCTCCAGCTGCATATGAAACAGAGGATGGACTTGAGGAGCATCCGTGGGAGGAGAGGCTCCCTGTGAAGGCTCAAAGTACCTGTGTAGGGGAATTTGAGGTGTTAGTGGGTAGGTGGGTGGAGGACCACCCTCATAGAAGCAGGGGAGACTGTGTAGAATAGGGCCTTTGGGGAAACTGGAAACCAAGAAAGGGGATAATATTTGAAATGTAAAAAAAGAAAATATCCAATAAAAAAGAAAGAACTTGAATTTCAAGCCGTCCTCAGCAATCCTAGATCAAGAATTAACAAATGGGACCACATAAAATTACAAAGTTTCTATAAGGCAAAGGACACTGTCAAAAGGACAAAATGGCAACCAACAAATTGGGAAAAGATCTTCCCCAACCCTACATCTGACAGAGGACTAATATCCAATATATACAAAGAACTCAAGAAGTTAGACTCCAGAGAACCAAATAACCCTATCAAAAAATGGGGTACAGAGCTAAACAAAGAATTTTCACCTGAAGAATTTTGAATGGCTAAGAAGCAAATTATGAAATGTTCAACATCATTAGTCATTAGGGAAATGCAAATCAAAACAATGCTGAGATTTCACCTCACACCTGTCAGAATGGCTAAGATTAAAATGTCAGGAGCCAGCAGGTGTTGGCAAGGATGTGGACAAAGAGGAACACTCCTCCACTGCTGGTGGGATTGCAAGCTGCTACAAGCACTCTGGAAATCAGTCTGGCGGTTCCTCAGAAAAGTGGGCATGACACTTCCAGAAGACCCAGCTATATCACTCCTGGGCATATACCCAGAGGATTCCCCGGCATGTAATAAGGACACATGCTCCACTATGTTCATAGCAGCCTTATTTATAATAGCCAGAAGCTGGAAAGAACCCAGAAGTCCCTCAATGGAGGAATGGATACAGAAAATGTCATATATTTTCGCAATGGAGTACTACTCAGCAATTTTTCATTTTTTTTTAATTTTTATTTTCTATATTCTTTATTTACATTCCAAAGCCTTTCCCCTTTCACAGTTCCCCCCCCCATATGTCCCATAATTCCTCTCCCCCCCCAAATATTCCCCAATCATCCCCCCCACAATTTCTCTGTTCTGGGTATACAAAACTGGATCCAAACTTTTCAGGCCCAGGGTCCATTCCTTTCTTCTTCTTGGGAATCATTTGACTTGCTAATTGTGCCTTGAGTATTTAGGGCTTCTGGGCTCACTAATATCCACTTATCAGTGATTGCATTTCATGTGTATTCTTTTGTGATTGGGTTAACTCACTCAAGATGATATTTTCCAGATCTAACCATTTACCTACAAATTGCATGAATTCATTATTTTTAATTGCTGAGTAGTATTCCATTGTATAAATATACCACATTTTCTGTATCCATTCCTCCTTTGAGAGATATCTGGGCTCCTTCCAATTTCTGGCTATTATAAACAAGGCTGCTATAAACATAGTGGAGCATGTGTCTTTATTGTATGCAGGGGAATCCTCTGGGTATATGCCCAGGAGTGGTATGCCAGGGTCCTCTGGAAGTTACATGCCCAATTTTCTGAGAAACTGCCAAACTGATTTCCAGAGTGGTTTTATCATTTTGCAATCCCACCAACAGTGGAGGAGTGTTCCTCTTTCTCCACATCCTTGCCAGCACTTGTTGTCTCTTGAGTTTTTAATCTTAGCCATTCTGACTGGTGTGAGGTGGAATCTCAGGGTTGTTTTGATTTGCATTTCCCTGATGACTAATGATGTTGAACATCTCTTAAGTTGTTTCTCGGCCATCTGAATTTCTTCTGGTGAAAATTCTTTGTTTAGCTCTGTACCCCATTTTTTGATAGGGTTATATAGTTCTTTGGGGGTCTAACTTCTTGAGTTCTTTGTATATATTGGATATTAGCCCTCTGTCGGATGTGGGGTTGGTGAAGATCTTTTCCCACTTTGTTGGTTGCTGTTTTGTCCTTCTGACAGTGTCCTTTGCCTTACAGAAACTTTGTAATTTTATGAGGTCCCATTTGTCAATTCTTGATCTTAGAGCATAAGCTATTGGTGTTCTGTTCAGGAACTTTCCCCATGTGCCCATGTCCTCCAGGGTCTTCCCAACTTTCTTTTCTAATAGTTTCAGTGTGTCTGGTTTTATGTGGAGGTCCTTGATCCACTTGGTGTTGATCTTAGTACAAGGAGATAAGAGTGGGTCAATTCACATTCTTCTGCATGTTGACCTCCAGTTGAACCAGCACCATTTGTTGAAAAGGCTATCTTTTTTCCACTGGATGGTTGTGGCTCCTTTATCAAAGATCAAGTGACCATAAGTCTGTGGGTTAATTTCTGGGTCTTCAATCCTATTCCATTGATCTACTTGCCTGTTGCTGTACCAATACCATGCAGTTTTTAACACAATTGCTCTGTAGTACTGCTTGAGGTCAGGGATATTGATTCCCCCAGAAGTCCTTTTATTGTTGAGAATAGTTTTAGCTATCCTGGGTTTTTTGTTTCTCCAGATGAATTTGAGAATTGCTCTTTCTAGATCTATGAAGAATTGAGTTGGGATTTTGATGGGGATCGCATTGAATCTGTAGATTGCCTTTGGCAATATGGCCCTTTTTACTATATTGATCCTGCCAATCCAGGAGCAAGAAATATTTTTCCATCTTCTGAGGTCTTCTTCGATTTCTTTCTTCAAGGACTTGAAGTTCCTGTCGTACAGATCTTTTGCTTGTTTGGTTAGAGTTATGCCAAGGTACTTTATGTTGTTTGTGGCTATTGTGAAGGGTGTTATTTCCCTAACTTCTTTCTCAGCCTGCTTGTCCTTTGAGTACAAGAAGGCTACTGATTTGTTTGAGTTTATTTTATAACCAGCCACTGTGCTGAAGTTGTTTATCAACTGTAGGAGTTCTCTGGTGGAGTTTTTTGAGTCGCTTAAATAAACTACCATATTTTCTGCAAATAATGATACTTTGACTTCTTCCTTTCCAATTTGTATCCCTTTGACTTTCTTATGTTTTCTAATTGCTCTCACTAGAATTTCAAGTACTATATTGAAAAGATATGGAGAGAAAGGGCAGCCTTGTCTAGTCCCTGATTTTAGTGGGATTGCTTCAAGTTTCTCTCCATTTATTTTGCTGTTGGCTACTGGTTTGCTGTAGATTGCTTTTACTATGTTTAGGAATGGGCCTTGACTTCCTGTTCTTTCCAAGACTTTTAGCATGAAAGGATGCTGAATTTTGTCAAATGCTTTTTCAGCACCTAATGATATGGAAATTCAAAAGATCATCAGATCCTACTACAGAGGTCTATAGTCAATACAACTGGAGAATCTAGAGGAGATTGACAATTTCCTCGACAGATACCAAATACCAAAATTAAATCAGCATCAATTAGATCAATTAAATAGTCCCATATCCCCTAAAGGAATAGAAGGGGTTATAGAAAGCCTCCCAACCAAAAAAAGTATGGGACCAGATGGTTTTAGTGCAGAATTCTACCAGACCTTCAAAGAAGACCTAACACAAATACTCTTCAAACTATTCCACAAAATACAGACAGAAGGGACACTGCCCAACACATTCTTCGAAGCCACAATTACACTGATACCTAAACCACAAAAAGATCCAACAAAGAAAGATTACTACAGGCCAATTTCCCTTATGAATACCAATGCAAAAATACTAAATAAAGTTCTTGCCAACTGAATCTAAGAGCACATCAAAACGATCATTCACCATGATCAAGTAGGCTTCATCCCAGGGATGCAGGGATGGTTCAATATAGGGAAATCCATCAATGTAATCCACTACATAAACAAACTAAAAGAAAAAACTACTCAGCAATTAAATCAATGAATTCATGAAATTTTTAGGCAAATGGTTGGAACTGGAAAATATGATGATGCTAAGTGAGGTAACCCAATCACAAAAAAAATACACATGGAATGAAGTCACTGATAAGTGGATAGTTAACCCAGAAGCTCTGAATACTCAAGACACAATTACCATATCAAATTATTCCCAAGAAGAAGGAAGGAGAGGGCCCTGTTCCTGGAAAGGGTTGATGCAGCATTGTAGAGGAGTGCCAGGACAGAGAAATGGGAGGTGGGTGATTGGGGAATGGGCAGAAGGAAGAAGGCTTATGGCAATTATGGGGAGGGGGGAACCAGGAAAGGGGAAATCATTTGGAATGTAAACAAAGAATACAGAAAATTTAAAAAAAAATGAATCATAAGGGTTAAGAAAAACAATGGGTAAAATATTAGAAGATTTTTATAAAGAACTAGAATTATTTTTCTATTTATCATTGTGCAATGCATTTGAATATGTTTAATGGATAGTTAGGATATATTTTGACTGTGCTTGGAAAGATGTTCAGTAAACACTAGATGGTTGATCTAATGATTATTGCAGATGAAATCATTGCCTTTTTAGGGAGGTGACTCTATTGATTAGCAAGGTTGGTTGCAGATTTTGACTATAGAGCAGAATCAAATTCTTGTTATTAGTATCTAATCTGTTTTAAAAATTGCTGTAAAATTTGACGTTCAGATAATTTTTAGAATTAAGCTTACTATTTTGAGGCATGCTTGTAATCTCAGCACTCCAAAGGCTGAGGCAGGAGAATCTATGTTAGCTCTAGGCCAGCCTTCAATTATTGAATATTTTGTCTCAAAAAAAAATTAAAGGGATATGAAAGTCACATATTTACACTATTAATAACAAAACAGAAGAGATGCACCATATTAAAACTGTATTCCTAAGGAAAATTTCTTAATGTCCAATTACTCAATGATAATCTCAAAGGGGTTATTTAATCATAACAAAAACTTTACAGTCCCTTTGCTCTGTGTACTAAAGGACTGGGCAGCACTAATTTCATAATTTTTAACTCAGGATTCTTTGGGGACTTTTTTAACCTTGACTATGTAACACATTTCATCAGAAAAAACTTTGAATCTTTATGATCTATACTTGTTTTTACTACTGCAATAACATTTTAAAGTGATGATTTGATTGTTAACTAATATGGGAACCAGAATATTATGCTTTGTGTATTCAAATTATTTTTCTGTAGTGAATGCTGCAATTCTACTTGAGAAAGGATTTGAAACATTCATGAATGTCTTTAAGGCTTGCAAGCAACTGGTTATTTTCATACTGTGGAAAATGTAAATGTAAAAATTCTAAATCTGTAGCTTCATTTTAGGACCTTGTCAACTTCCTCCAAAATATTATAGAATTACTGACAAATCCCTTAGAAAGCAATTTCTATTATTGCAGCATTAAAGTATTCCACTGGCAGAGAACCTCATTATAAAACTAGCAGTGAACACTGGGGGAAAAGGATCAACATTTTTTAATAATAATCTATTATGTCAGGGTTTTTAAAATATATTTTTACTTCAAAATCATTAAAATATTAACTTGCAGCAATCAACTTAATATTAAGAACGGACATAATAGTTAAGTATATTAAAACAAAGAAAATACCTATAGTTCATTTACCTAAAATTAAAATTGCATCATTGTGAGTTGTCTACCATTCTTTCTCTTTTACTATGTGATATAGTGACAAGTTACTGATGTACTTACAATACTGTATTAGAACTTAACAGTGGACTATTATCTCTTGTCAGTAGTCATCATAAGACAAGCTAATAATTAACAGTTGAACTTCCTGAGATGACCACCTCAGATTCTACTATGGAAGTCAAGAAGGCAAGACCCAGCAGAAAATTATTTTGTGACAGATTCCTACTATTAATTGCTTTATCTGTTATTATTAAACATGCATGACAATCAATAGGTATTAGCCCACCCCTTTGAGCAGATCCCTGCAGATCTATGAAGATATACTGCTTGTAGTGATGCTTTATAAACAGATGACTTAAGTCTTAATGATGATCCTATAAGAATTCCTGAAATTGTCTCAGTAATTATTAAGCTCTTTTATAGTGGGAGTGCTATTGGTCCTTTTCTGATAGTCAAAATTGCAATGAGAATTCTGTCAGTCTCCCATGTGTCACCAATTAATTGCTTCTATATAATAACCAGATTTTCTACCACTCAGAACACATTGCAAGAGGTTCTAAAACAATCAAAGGTCATAAAAAGGAAAGTAGTGATTTATTATAGGTGCTAGGACAGAAGATAAATTATCGACTGGGTCTATCTATACAAAACTTCACTAATAACTTAGTTACACTTTTTGACTTTCCATGAACCTGGGGAGCTGAGACAGGTAATGATTGTTTAGCCAGATAATTACTCCTAATGGGTAAGCATGTAATAATTCTCTGTTGTAAACTTCTATTTCAATTTATGATTTGAGTTTTTTGAAAAGCATGGTCATTTATTGAAAAATGAAAGAAAATCATTTTATGACAAAATTGAAGATTTACAGTGAAAATATTTCTGGTAAAATAAAAGATATAAAGAAAAACATGTTAAAATTGAAAATTTTCATGGAAAATTAAAGAGTAAAATGGAAGACATAAAAACATTGCTAAATTAGTTGAAAAGGGAAGTAGAAGTATTTTATGATAGAACTGAAGATTTACATGGAAAATATTTCTGATAAAATAGAAGAAAAAAATATATATAACATGTTAAAATTGAAGATTAGCATTAAAAACAATGCAGATAAAATGGTAGATATAAAAACATTACTAAATGAATTGAAAAAGGAACAACAAATATTTTCTGATAAAATTGAAGTTTTTTTTTATTTTCTATGTTCTTTGTTTGCATTCCAAAAGCTTTCCTCTTTCCCAGTTCCCCCCTCACCATATGTCCCATAAGTCCTCTTCCTTCTGCCCATTCCCCAATCACCTCTCCCCATTTCTTTGTTCTGGTATTCCCCTACAATACTGGATCAAGTCTTTTCAGGAACATTGTCCTCTCCTTCCTTCTTCTTGGGAATCATATGATTTGCTAATTGTGCCTTGAGCATTCAGAGCTTCTGGGCTAATTAATATCCACTTATCAGTGATTACATTTCATGTGTATTCTTTTGTGATTGGGTTACCGCACTTAGGATGATATTTTCCAGTTCCAACCATTTGTCTTCAAATTTCATGAATTCATTGTTTTTAATTGCTGAGATTAGTATTCCATTGTATAAATATATGACATTTTCTGTATCCATTCCTCCATTGAGGGAAATCTGGGCTCTTTCCAGCATCTGGCTATTACAAATAAGGCTGCTACAAATATAGTGGAACATGTGTCTTTTTTGCATGCAGGCGAAACCTCTGGGTATATGCCCAGAAGAGGTATGACAGGGTCTTCTGGAAGTGTCATGCCCAATTTTCTGAGGAACTGCCAGACTGATTTCCAGAGTAATTGTACCATTTTGAAATCCCACCAGCAGTGGAGGAGTGTTCCTCTTTCTCTACATCCTCACCAACATCTGCTGTCTCTTGAGTTTTTAATCTTAGCCATCCTGACTCCTGTGAGGTGGAATCTCAGGGTTGTTTTGATTTGCATTTCCCTGATGACTAGTGATGTTGAACATCTCTTAAGGTGCTTCAAAACCAACCGAATTTCTTCTGTTGAAAATTCTTTGTTTAATTCTGTACCCCATTTTTAATAGGTTTATTTGGTTCTGTGGGGTCTTAGTTCTTGAGTTCTTTGTATATATTGGATATTAGCCCTCTGTCAGATGTGGGGTTGATGAATATTTTTTCCTAATTAGTTGGTTGCTGCTTTGTCCTTCTGATGGTGTCCTTTACGTTACATAAACTGTAATTTTAAGATGTCCCATTTGACAATTCTTGATCTTAGAGCATAAGCTATTGGTGTTCTGTTCAGGAATTTTCCCCCTGTACCTATGTCCTCCAGGGTCTTCCCCAGTTCACTTTCTATTAGTTTCAGTTTATCTGGTTTTATTTGGAGGTCCTTGATCCACTTGGAGTTGATCTTAGTACAAGGAGATAAGAGTGGATCAATTCTCATACTTCTGCATGTTGGCCTCCAGTTGAGCCAGCACCATTTGTTGAAAAGGCTATTTTTTCCCACTGGATGGTTGTAGTTCCTTTATCAAAGATCACGTGACTATAATTCTGTGGGTTCATTTCCGGGTCTTCAATTCTATTCCATTGATCTACATGCCTGTCACTGTACCAATACCATGCAGTTTTTAACACAATTGCTCTGTAGTACTGCTTGAGGTTGGGCATAT
Organism: Apodemus agrarius; assembly: GCA_964023405.1. Taxonomy (NCBI): domain Eukaryota; kingdom Metazoa; phylum Chordata; class Mammalia; order Rodentia; family Muridae; genus Apodemus; species Apodemus agrarius. The sequence continues at coordinate 140,016,580 of OZ030010.1, read as the reverse complement.
CGAATCCCTAAGAAGTTCTTTTATTTTTGAGAATAGTTTTTAGCTATCCTGGGTTTTTTGTTATTCCAGATGAATTTGAGAATTGCTCTGTCTAAATCTATGAAGAATTGATATCCAATTTTGATGGGGATTGCATTGAATCTCTAGATTGCTTTTGGCAAGATGGCCATTTTTATTATATTAATTCTGCCAATCTAAGAGCATGAAATATTTTTCCATCTTCTGAGGCCTTCTTTGATTTCTTTCTTCAAGACTTAAAGTTCCTGTCATACAGATCTTTCACTGTTTGGTTAGAGTCATGCCAAGATACTTTATATTGTTTGTGGCTATTGTGAAGGGTGTTATTTCCCTAACTTCTTTCTCAGCCTGCTTGTCCTTTGAGAACAGGAAGGCTACTGATTTGCTTGAGTTTATTTTATAACCAGCCACTTTGCTGAAGTTGTTTTTCAGCTGTAGGAGTTCTCTGGTTGAGTTTTTTGGGTCACTTACGTATACTATCATATCATCTGCAAATAGTGATAGTTTGACTTCTTCCTTTCCAATCTGTATCCCTTTGACTTCCTTATGTTATATAATTGCTCTCGCTAGAACTTCAAGTACTATATTGAAAAGATATGGAGAGAGAGGACAGCCTTGTCTAGTCCCTTATTTTAGTGAGATTGCTTCAAGTTTCTCTCCATTTAGTCTGATGTTGGCTACTGGGTTATTATATATTACTTTTACTATGTTTAGGTATGCGCCTTGAATTCCTGTTCTTTCCAGGACTTTTAGCATGAAAGGATGCTGAATTTTGTCAAATGCTTTTTCTGCATTTAATGAAAAGATCATGTGGTTTTTATTTTCTTTGAGTTTGTTTATTTAGTGGATTGCATTGATGAATTTCCTTATATTGAAACTTCCCTGCATCCCTTGGATGAAGCCTACTAGATCATGGTGGATGATCATTTTGATGTGTTCTTGGATTCAGTTGACAAGAATTTTATTTAGTAATTTTGCATCGATATTCATAAGGGAAATTGGCCTGAAGTTCTCTTTCTTAGAAGAATTTTTGTGTGGTTTTTTTATCTGTGTAATTGTGGCTTCGTAGAACAAGTTGGGTAGTGTTCCTTCTGTTTCTATTTTGTGGAATAGTTTGAAGAGTATTGGTGTTAGGTCTTCTTTGAAGGCCTGGTAGAATTTAGCACTAAAACCATCTGGTCCAGTACTTTTTTTGGTTGTAAGACTTTCTATGAACCCTTCTATTTCTTTAGGGGTTATGGGACTTTTTAGCTGATCTATTTGATCCTGATTTAATTTTGGTATTTAGTATCTGTCTAGGAAAGTGTTCATTTCCTCCATAATGTCCAGTTCTGTTCAGTAAAGGCTTTTGTAGTAGGATCTGGTGATTTTTTTTTAATTACCTCCCTTTCTGTTGTTATATCTCCCTTTTCATTTTTAATTTTGTTCATTTGGATACTGTCTCTGTGCCCTTTGTTTAGTCTGGCTAAGGGTTTATCTATCTTGTGGATTTTCTCAAAGAACCAGCTCCTGGTTTTGTTGATTCTTTGTATGGTTCTCTTTGTTTCTACTTGATTGTTTTCAGTCCTGAGTTTGATGCTTTCCTGTCTTCCACTCCTCCTGGGTAAATTAGCTTCTTTGTGTTCCAGGACTTTCAAGTGTGCCATTATGCTGCTAGTGTATAATCTCTCCAGTTTCTTTTTGGAGGCACTCAGGGCTGTGAGTTTTCATCTTTGAACTACTCTCATTGTGTCCCATAGATTTGGGTAGCTTGTAACTTAATTTTCATTGAATTGTAAAAAGTCTTTGATCTCTTTCTTTATTTCTTCCTTGACCAAGTTATCATTGAGTAGATTATTGTTCAGTTTCCACGTGTATGTGGGGTTTCTGTTGTTTTTGTTAATATTGACGACCACTTTTACTCCATAGTGATGTGATAGGATGCATGGGATTACTTCGATCTTTTTATATTTGTTGAGGTTTGTCTTGTGACCAATTATATGGTTGAATTTGGAAAAGGTACCATGAGGTGATGAGAAAAAGGTATGGTCTTTTGCTTTAGGATGAAATGTTTTATATAGTGTTGAAGTCACACACAATTTTTGTGTTAGGTGCAATGTGTGCTTTGAGCTTTAGTAAAGTTTCTTTTACGAAGGAGGGTCCCCTTGTATTTGGAGCATAGATGTTCAGAATTGAGATTTCTTCTTAGTGGATATTTCTTCTGACTAGCAAGAAGTATCCTTCCATGTCTCATTTGATGACTTTAGGTTGGAAGTCAATTTTATCTGATATTAGAATGGCTACTCCAGCTTGTTTCCTGAGACCATTTGCTTGTAAAATTGTCTTCCAGCCTTTCACTCTAAGGTAATATTTGTCTTTGACACTGAGGTGTGTTTCCTGGATGCAGCAAAATGTAGGGTTCTGTTTCCGTATCCATTCTGTTAGTCTATGTCTTTTTATTGGGGAATTGAGTCCATTGATGTTAAGAGATATTAAGGAATAGTGATTATTGCTTCCTGTAATTTTTGATGTTGATTTTTATATTTAATAGGTTTTCTTCTTTTGGGTTTAATGAAAGAAGGTTACTATCTTGCTTTATCCAGGGATTAGTTTTCCTCCTTGTATTGGTGTTTTCCCCCTAATATCCTTTGTAGGGCTGGGTATGTGGAAAGGTATTGTATAAATTTTGTTTTGTCTTGGAATATCTTGTATTCTCCCTCTATGTTGATTGATAGTTTTGCTGGGTAGAGTTGTTTTGGCTGGTATTTTAGTTCTCTTAGAATCTGTATGAGGTCTGCCCAGGATCTTCTTGATTTCATGGTCTTGGGTGAGAAGTCTGGGTTAATTCTTATAGGTCTTCCTTTATATGTTACTTTGCCTTTTTCTCTTACTGTCTTTAATATTTTTTTTTTTGTTTAGTACATGATGGGTTTTGATTGTTATGTGACAGGAGGTATTTCGGTTCTGGTACAGTCTGTTTGGAGTTCTATAGGCTTCTTGTATATTCATGAGCATCTCTCTCTATGTTAGGGAAGTTTTCTTCCATAATTTTGTTGAAGATATTTGCTGGTCCTTTAAGTAGTAACTCTTCACTCTCTTCTATACCTATAATCCTTAGATTTGGTCTTCTCATTGTGTCCTGGATTTCCTGGATGTTTTGGGTTACAAGCTTTTTGCATTTTGCATTTTCTTTGACTGTTTAGTCCATGCTTCCTATTTTATCTTCAGCATCTGAGATTTTTTCTTCTATTTCTCATATTCTGCTGTTGATATTTGCATCAATGGCCACTGATTTCTTCTCAAAGTTTTCTCCCTTCAAAGTTGTCTCCCTTTGTGATTTCTTAGTTGTTTCTATTTCTGTTTTTATGTCCTGTATGGTTTTGCTCAGTTCCTTCACTTGCATGCTTGCATTTTCTTGTAACTCTTTAAGAGATTTTTGTGTTTCCTCTTTCATGACTTCTGCCTGGTTTTTTTACATTTTTTTTTATTTTCTATATTCTTTGTTTACATTACGAAGGCTTTCCCCTTTCCCCGTTCCCCCCTCACCATATGCCCCATATGTCCTCTTCCACCCTGCCCCACCCCCTGCTTATTCCCCAATCACCACCCCATTTCTCTGCTCTATTCTGGTACTCTCCTACAAAACTTGATCCAGTCCTTTCAGGACCAGGGTCCTCTCCTTCCTTCTTCTTGGGAATCTTTTGACTTGCTAATTGTGCCTTGAATATTCAGAGCTTCTGGGCTCATTAATATCCACTTATCAGTGATTGCATTTCATGTGTATTCTTTTGTGATTGGGTTAACTCACTTAGGATGATATTTTCCAGATCCAACCATTTGCCTACAAATTGCATGAATTCATTATTTTTAATTGCTGAGTAGTATTCCATTGTATAAATATACCACATTTTTTGTATCCATTCTTCCTTTGAGGGACATCTGGGTTCCTTCCAACTTCTCGCTATTATAAATAAGGCTGCTATGAACATAGAGGAGCGACTTCTGCCTATTGACCCCAATTCTCCTGTATTTTTGTACATGATTTTTGCATTTTCTCCTTATTGGCTTCTATCTTTTGACCCATATTTTCCTGAATTTCTTTAAATAATTTTTGTGTTTCCCTTTTAAGGGCTTCTACCTTTTGATCCATTTTCTCCTGTATTTCTTTAAGAAAATTATTTATGTCCTTCTCTTGTGTTCCTCTAACAGCATCATGACCAGTGATTTTAAATCCAAGTCTTGTTTTTCTGGTGTGTTGGGGTATCCAGGACTTCCTGTTGTCAGAGAATTGGGTGCGGATGCTGCCATGTTGCCTTGATTTCTATTAGTAACTTTCCTACATTTGCCTATTGCCATCTGGCTATCTCTGGTGTTAGTTTTTCTTGTTGTCACTGGTTGGTGTTTGAACCTCCTGCGAGCCTGTAAGGCTAATTCTGCACCTCTGGATGTCTGGGTTTCTCCCTGGCTCAGATTGCTGATGTGCTACCTTCCTCTTGGGTACCCCTTGAGCCCTAATGTGTCCTGCCCCAAGCAATGCTATACTAGGGTTGTCTCTGTGAACCTGGTGCTGTCTGTCTACTCCTTCAGGAAGCGCAGATGGCAGATGCTGCAGGGACCTTATCCAAGTGCTGATCACTCTGCAGGGCAGAAGACCCCCCGATGTAGTTGGTACATGACCAGGTTGGCATACAGATGGCCCACCGAGCTGCTCAGGCCCTGGGTGCTAGCAAAAGCCTGACGGGTTAGGACCCGAGCGATGTTAGCCTATGACTAAGTCTGCATACCTGGGGTTATCTGTTAGTTGTCTATGGTGTCCAGGAGGCAAGCAAATTTGAAGATTTAGATGAAAAATATTTTTTAATCTATGTCTTTTATTAGGGAATTGAGTTTATTGATGTTAGGAGGTATTAAGGAATAATGATTGTTGCTTCCTTTTATTTTTGATGTTATTTTTATGTTGGTGTGGTTATATTCTTTTGGGTTTGTTGGAAGAAGATTACTTTCTTGCTTTTTCTAGGGTGTAGTTTCCCTCCTTGTGTTGGCATTTTCCACCTATTATCCTTTGTAGGGCTGGATTTGTGGGAAGATATTGTATAAATTTGGTTTTATTGTGGAATAAATTGTTTTTTCCATCTATGATGATTGAGAGTTTTGCTGGTCATAATAGTCTGGGCTGGCATTTGTCTTCTCTTAGGGTCTGTATGAGATTAGCCCAGGAACTTCTAGCTTTCATCATTTTAAGTGTGAACTTGTGATGAGCTTTTACCATGTGATCATGTATTTTGAAAGATGTATAAGTGCTGAAGATGAAGAGAAGAGAGTGAAGAATTTTCTCTTATCTCCGTTCTTCATTCATTTCAATTTTTTCCTTTTTCTCAGATAGCTTTCATAGGAAACATTGTTCATCTTTGTAACAAATGCTAAACTACCTTTTTAAAGGGTCCTTTTTTCTTTCTGCAACTTATATTAGGAGGCTAAAAGTTAGAACTGTGAAGTTCCTGCTGAGATAAAACAAAGGGCACTTTACTTAATCCCCAGCTGTTAAGCTACAAGTGTTAATTGCCTAAGCAAGCAGCTTTTGACCCTCAAAAAGAGAAAGAAAGTTTTTAGAACTTTTTAGAAGTTATCATCAGCATTTTAGTATAGTTAGAGAGCTAGAAGTTCTGGAGACCATCAGTCTTTAAAGCCACACTAGAGTCCTATATTATGTCCCATTTCAATATGCTCCAGGCCTGGAGGCTCCCAGAAATATGTCTACTGTGATATGTGATAATATTTTAAAATAATTTTATAGCTAAAGATGGTATACATTTATTGTCATAGCCCAGATTTATGACATCGCTTAACACATAATGATTTTATTTGTTTGTTTAATTTACATGCTATGCTTTAAACATTAAATGATTTGAGTTTTGTTATTTGAACTGAACACCTTCACCCAATATTATTATCTAGTTAAATTATAATATATAGGTATGCATATTACATGTCATTGGTTTTAATGCTAAAGCACAAATTACTATGTTGCAGATACATTATCTTTGCAGTTTTAAATATTTATAAAATTTCCATCAAAATAACTGGGTAGAAAGCTTAATATTTCAAATATTACTGATTGCTCTGTGAAACTTTGTCAGGGGAAAGCTCAGAGTTTAGGCACACAAAATTACTTTATTATTGTCATTTAATGAGTACCATGAATTTTTTTATTCATGTCGTTCACGTATACTCTTAAATATACAAAATTTTGTCATAAAAATCACAGATATATGAATAACTGATGAGGATAGCTTTATTTCTGATGTTTGCTATAATTGAAATATGTTCATATATTTCCCTTGTATATAATTTTTTAAACACATGGACTGCATTTAAGTGTCAAAATGAAACAAAATATTTGATTTGTCAAACACTGTAATTGAATATATATAAAATAATTTGTGGAAATTAAATTAAAATTAAATGTAATGAATTAATGTAGTCTACAAATTCATTTCAGAAACTTAGCAGTTTTCCCACAAGATATTATAAATTGATAATTTTTATTTTTATAAGTATAATTTAAAAAGCTAAAGCACATTTAAAAAAACTACTGTTTGTTTGGCATTTCTGGGAATGTGCTTAGTTGCATATGAGCAATGCATGTAAATATGGTTATATATTTTCAACACAATCTAGGACCTTGGATGATCAGTAAAATGTCTTCTGCATATTTAGAATCTTCTTGTAATCTTCACTTTGAGAATAACACTATCCTATATACTGGGTCAGATCATAAAAGTGAGCATATCATTTTTCATTGGAGCTCAGTGATGGACTGCTTATGTTGAATCTGAGCATGAAACAAAACAAAGAAGCCTACACATGACTTAAAGAAAGACAATATAGTGGTAATGTCTATTAACATTTACTGTTTAGTAACTATATAACTGGAACAACTTGAGACACTTCAGATTTAACTTTATATGACCTTCTTACAGTAGAAACTGAGATCAAGGAGCAATAACATAGTTTTCAAAGCGTTTTTAGTTTTACTGATTTTATTTGATATGTTTGAAATTTTGCCTGTGTGTATGTATGTGAATCACATGTATGCCTCATAACTATTGAGGCCAAAAAAGGGCATTGAATTTACTGGACCTTGAGTTGCAAATAGTTATAGTCACCATGGGGATTTTGGAAAACAAACCAGAATCCTCTGCAATAGCCACGGGTGGCACCACTGAGCCATCTCTCCTGCACTATATATAACATTTTTTTTAAGTGATGAACAAGATGGTAACAAAGTAAGATCCTCTATCAGTTGTCTCATTGTGGAAATAAAAATTACAACAACTATTCCCAAACCAAACTATATTCACAAGAGTCAAGGAAGCCAAGTAAGAGATCATAGTGCCTTCTTTTAGTGTAATATGAGCCTCCTAGAGCTCCCAGGGACAAAAACATCAACCAGATAGTACTCATGGTGTTACCCTTGGCTCCAGATGCATAGGCAGCAGAGGATGGCCTTTTTGGACATCAAAGGTCCTGTAAAGGCTGAATGCAGCAGTGTAGGGAAATACCAAAGCAGGGAAGCAGGAGAGGGTTGATTGGGGAACAGGAGGAGAGGAGATGGCTTATGGGACTTTTGCAGGGGGAATCTAGTGAAGGGGAAATCATTTGAATTGTAAATAAAGAATATATCTAAGAGAAAATATAAAAAAGAGATTTATATATTGAAAAGCTCAAGATTTGGCAGTGTTACTTATTTCATAACTTTAAGGAGTTCAGTATGTAGAGAGACACATGGCATGTAGCAAAAGGAAATGGAATTGAGTATACATTTTATATTTGAAAGTTGGTTCTAAGCTCTGCTTGGAAACCCAGTGCTTGAAAGTACTCCACAACATCTTTCTGTAGGCAATGCCTAAAGACTGAGCTTCTGTAACTGAATTAGTCAGATGAGCCTACTTTCATCATCATTCCTGCAACCTCAGCCAAGAATGGAGGGACAATATCTTTAATGAAAATCACAGCTAATATCTCCAATAAAATGATAAGCCAAATCCACCAGCATATTTAAAAGCATATGTGCCATGATCAAGTGAAAATCATCCTTAAGGATATAAAGTTAACTGAAGATATTACAAATCAACAATTGTTTTGAAACAACACAATGAAACATGTAAAACTATTATCTGAATAGATTCAGAAAAGTTTCTCATAAAGAAGAGATATGTCTTAGTTTAGAGATTGTTGCTTTGCATGTATATTACCCTATGTTTGATCTCCAACACTATCTAAACCCTAAACCCTAAACTCTAAAAGAACATTCCTATAACCTCAGCACTACAAAGATTCTGGCAATATAAATGTTAGACACTCACTTGAGAAACATAAAACCCTGTCTGAACAAACAAAGCAAACCAAAATAAGAATACCTCATCAAATTAAATGTAGGAAAGGGGTGTTTCAACATAGTAATGGCTATGTACAATAGCCAGTGCCTAATTTCATTTTGAATGTGAAAAATCTGATACCCTTTTCATTTTTGTTTTAGATTTTACTCTGAAACCAAACAAAGAAGCTCATATTAACAAATTTTATTCAACATCGTACTAGAGAGCCAATTGAGAGCTATGGAACAATTGGAGAAAAACACAGGAGGAAGATTTAGGACACTACACTTGGCAAGGACATTATGAACAGGACTCCAAAAACACAAGTATGAAAAGGTGTGATTATGTGAGATTACAGGAAAATGAAAAGCTTCTAAACAGCATTTGAAATGGATCACTCAGTGAAAAGATTACCTGGAAGATGGTGGGGGGGGGATGTTTGAAATGTATATATCTGACAAGATTTTGATATCTAGAGAATGTAAGGGACCAAGGAACCTCAATAGCAAGGAAAGAAAACTATTGCTTAAGTAAAATATAAGAAACAAACATGAATAAAAATTTACCCCAGAATAGCAACAAGTACTTGAAAATCATCTTCATCTCACTATACAAGGAGAATGCAAATCTAAAGTACAGTAAACTATTATGCTACTCTAGAAAAAAGGAGCTACTAAAAACATACTAAACCAAAACAACCAAACAAACAAAAAACAAAGACAAGCTCTGGAGAGGATGTGGAGGATAGTAAATTAATACAAATTAATTTTGCATTAATTAAAAATACACTAATTTTGTATTAATTAATACAAAATAATTTTGGATATTCCTCATAAATTTGAAATGAGAACTACCATTAGACTTAGCAATCACACTGTTGGCTTTGTATTTATAGAAAAGTGCATTTGTGCACTCAAATTTCTGTGCTCCAGCATTAACTGCAGAACTATACAAGATAACCAAGAAATGGAAACAATATACATTTCTATCTACTGAGGAATGGATAAAGAACAGTGATTTATATATAGAATGTGATACAATTCAGAGAAATCTTCAAGTTAAGTCCTGTCATTTGCTGCAACACAGATTGATATAGGCTAAGTAAAATAAGTCAGGCTTGTAAAGAAAAATACTAAACAATCTTCCTCATATTTTGCATATGAAAATCAATTTCATAAAAGCTGAGAGTGATTATGGGACACCATGGAGACAAAGAGGGAAAGTAAAGATGGAAAAATGTTGATTAATAGATTCACACTTGTAACTAGACATGCATAGGATGATTTAGGGTATTCTTTTACAGTAAGGAATCCATAGACAAAAATATTGTATTGCACATTTGACAAAAAGCTAGACATAATTATTGTGAGTGTTTCACTATATGAAGTGATAAAAATCTTAGTAGAAAATTTGATTTATTTATTTGAATATAAACTATTGAATTCTATTATCTGTCATTAAAATGCAGGCTACTAATCTGTCCATTATCTCATTCTCTTCTCTTCTTTTCTCTTCTCTTCTCTTCTCTTCTCTTCTTTTCTTTTCTTTTCTTTTCTTTTCTTTTCTTTTCTTTTCTTTTCTTTTCTTTTCTTTTCCTTTCCTTTCCTTTCCTTTTCCTTTCCCTTTCCCTTTCCCTTTCCCTTTCCCTTTCCCTTTCCCTTTCCCTTTCCCTTTCCCTTTCCTTTCCTTTCCTTTTCTTTTCTTTTCTTTTCTTTTCTTTTCTTTACATTTCAAGTGTTATCTCCTTACCTGGTTTCCCCCGCTCCCCCAAACCCTCTCTCCTATGCCCCCTCCCCCTGATTCTATGATGGTGTTCCTCCACCCACCCACTCCCATCTTCCTGACCTCGATTCCCCTCAATGGGGCATCTATCAAACCTTCATAGGACCAAGGACCTCTCCTCCCATTGATGCTGGAAAAGGCTGTTCTCTGCTACATACTCAGCCAGAGCCATGTGTACTCCTTGGTTAGTGGCATAGTCCCTGGGATATATATCAATTATCCGTACTGCCAGAAAAGAAATATTAAGTTACACAAGATTTTCAAACATGGATACCAATTCTACATATTTCCTAAACCTCAGCTCTCCTTATTTCTCATCATTGGTCCTTTAGAGAATAGACATCAGTTTATAATTTTTATTGAAATACTGTGTGATTTTGTGGATCTATTTTTATATTTATATTTATATTTATATTTATATTTATATTTATATTTATATTTATATTTATATTTATATTTATACTTATACTTATACTTATACTTATACTTATACTTATACTTATACTTATACTTATACTTATATTTATATTTATATTTATATTTATATTTATATTTATATTCATAATATTCATATTTATAATATTTATGTTTATGTTTATGTTTATGTTTATGTTTATGTTTATGTTTATATTTATATATCAGTGACCCATCTAAAACTTGTCTTAGAATCACATTTAATCTAATAACTTTTCTATCACTTCGGCAACCCACTTAGCCTCAAATCATGTCAGAATTCTTAAGTTTAAATATGTTCCATGACCTCAGATTCACTACCTATTTTCTCTACCCCTGTTATACCACAAAGACATCTTCAGACTCTTTCTGTGCCTTGCATTTTCTTATGTACTAAGCTCTTCTGTATGCTTCTTTCCATTTCCATTATCTTCTATGTCTTGTTTGCCTTCTTTAATCCAAATCCAAAGAATTTTCATACCATTTCTTAGCTTTTCTTGTTGCATTTGATACTGATGCATTTCTCATCTTTCTAGAAAATTTCTATTGCATTGCCTTCCTAAAGGAAGGTAACATCTGGGAGTAGGATTTGAGAATTTATACCCTCATCTCAGTTTCTGGTTATTCCTTTGGCTCCTTTGTCTTTTATGTTTATGATCTTAATACCTATTCAACTCCTCCAAGATGACTAATGAATTTACTTGAAAATTAACTAAATTGCAGAGATCAAATGAGTATCTAACATCTTATAGCTATTATGTGTTATTACAAATTTGAACATGCCTGTCAATTATTTCTGTCTACTAAGTATGAGTTTGAATGCTCTTTTATGGTTTAGGGAAGGAAATATTTGGGAAATAAAACTGCTAATCATTTCTAAGTCTATAGCTAATAGCTTTTCCATATTAACATTTTACAATATACTTAAAATATTAATTTAAATTTCTTAAATTAAGTAATCTTATTTTTATTTCAAAATAAATATCTTGGTGTGTTTTGTATAACCTTTTTTGTTTTTACCCTCAAAATTACAGAATGTTAATTTTTAAGGTAACTTAAACTACTTTGGCATTTTTTTTCTGTGTTTACTCTTCTGTTAGATATTATACTGCAATTGGCAGTTTCTCCTTCTTCCCCTTCCTCTATTTTCTCTCCCCCTTTCCACCTTCCAATTTTCCCAGATTCCCTCTTCTCCTGTCAGAAAAGAGCAGGAGTTCCAAGTTCAGCAACCAAATATGCCATAACAAGCCACAGTAAGATCAGACACATTTTCTCATATCAAAAATAGGTGAGGCAAACCAGTAGGAGGAAAAGGGTCCTAAAGGCAGACTAAAGTGTCAAAGACAGACCCACACCACTATTAGGAATCCCACAAGAACACCAATATATACAACCATAATAAATATGCCAAGGACCTAGGTCAGACCCATACAGGCTACTTGATTTTTTGTGAGCCTACTTGTGTCCTGGTCAGTTTATTCTGTGAGCCATGTTCTTTTGGTGGCCTTGATCCTTCTGACTTCTCTAATTTTTCTTTCCTCTCCTCCATGGGACTCCTGAGCTCTGTTTAATGTTTGGCTGTGGGAATCTCCATCTGCTCCCATCAGGCATTGAATGAAGTCTCTCTGGTGTCTTGAGGATTACACTAGACTCCAGTCCCAGCCCTTCAGGTAAGAATGACAAAATATAGGTCAGAGGTATTGTGGTTGGATTGGTGTCCTAAACCCTCCACATGAGGTCTTGCTGATTCAGGGAACTTCTATTTACATATGGCTAATATTTCTGTATTTTTAAAATTTTAAGTTAATTGCACATTAAAAACAGTATTTATATTAACATACTCTTTGACATGCTTACTAATTTGAAATAATTTGCGAAACCATTTCAGAATTGGTATTTTATAGTTTATTATCAATAAAACACTCATTTGTTTAATCCACAAGCATCTCCTATTTACAACTACTAGAAAATGAAAAATTAGTTTTCTCTCTTTTTTATAATTTTATTTAATTACATTTCAAATGTTGTTTTCTTTCCCACTAATAAAATCTCACTGGGTATACAAACCATTATTAAGGCCTAGTCCCATTCCCAGCAGTCGATGGCTAACAAAAAATAAACACTATTGCATATTTGGTGGGATTTTTTGTGTGTGTGTCATAAGGACTTTTCTAGACATTTCCTTTCCTTTTCTTACCCCACAAGCCTTTTGCTTATACATTATGGTATCTGATTTTGTGGGTTTAGATAACTTCTGTGCATGCCAATGTATGTATGCAAATGAGTTTCTTATACTTTTTCTTTGGCTCATTGTTTTTCTGTTCATTTGTTTGTTTTCTCCTATTCTAGTTTGTTTGGTTTTAGTCTATATTCTTTTATTCTTTTTTTCTGTTTTTATATACCTGTTTGTTTTGTAATGAGAGAGTAAGAAAGGATGTGAATTTAGGTAAGTGGGTAGGATCTGAGAAGAATTTACTGAAAGAAAACCATGATCAGAATATACCATTTTTCCGTAACACCTCCACGGCTGAGAGCTGCGTGCCCAGCGGTTCTCCCAGGCCCCTACACCGAAGGTCTCCAGCTTGCTCCCATGGCACTGGCAGAGAGGGGCAGGTAACCAGGCCTAATCAGGGCTGCCATTGCTCGGCAGGAAACTACCAGGCATGGGCCAGGAGCGAGAGTCGGGGCAGATCGCCTGAACACCTCCACAGCGCAGCTGAGAGCATCATGCCCTTTAGTTCTCTCAGGCCCCTACACCAAAGCCTCCAACTTGCACCCGGGTCACCAGCAGAGAGGGGCAGGTATCCAGACCTAATTGGGGCCTGCCAGTGCTCCAGCAGGAAACCGACAGGTGTGGGCCAGGAGCCAGAGTAGGGGTTCTCCCGAGGTTCTTCCAGGCCCCTAAAAAGACCTTCTCCCCTGAGCCAGAGGACCTCGGCAGGAGATCTGTGCACCTACAGCCCAGCGGCTGGTTGCTGACCAATGGAGACTGGCACTGGCTCGCCAGGCTTGCAGTGAGACTGCCATCTTGCCTCGGGACACCATGGACTCCTGGGAGCTGGGGTCAGCGAGGCTGTCATCTTGCCTCAGGTCACTGCTGACCACTGGCAGCTGGGGTGAGGAGCACAGACACTCTCTACTACAGCAGCGCCAAAGGCCAGGCTCGCAGGAGCTTCAAACTCCAAGCAGTAACAATAAGACCAACTAACTCCAGAGATAAACAAATGGCAAAAGGCAAACATAGGAACGTTACTAACAGAAATCAAGGCATTATGGCACCATCTGAACCCAATTCTCCAACCACAGCAAGTACTGGATACCCCAACACATCAGAAAAACAAGAGTTAGATATAAAAGCACCGGTCATGATGCTGCTAGAGGAACACAAAAAAGACATAAATAAATGTCTTAAAGAAATGCAGGGGAACATCAATAGGGTAGAAGCTCTTACAATGCAAACACAAAAATCACTTAAAGAACTCCAGGAGAATATGGAACAACAGACAGAAGCCAATAAAGGGGAAACGAGAAAATCACTTATAGAAATGCAGGAGAACTTGAACCAACAGTCAGAAGTCATGAAAGAGGAAACACAAAAATCTCTTAAAATCACATATCAAGTGATGTCTCACAAGAAGAAAGGAGTGGACACTGGTGCTAGAATGGACCAAAACATCATTGTGGGAGAGTACAAGAACAGTAAAGTGGGAGGGGTGGATGCGGGAGCAGGGGGAGGGAAAAGGACATGTGGGACCTTTGGGGGTAGGGAACCAGAAAAAGGGAAATGAATTGTAAATATAGAATATATACAATAAAAAAAAAGAATTGCAAGAAAACACAAACAAATGAAGGAACTGAGCAAAACCATCCAAGAGCTGAACACAGAGGTAGAAACAACTAAGAAATCACAAAAGGAGGCAACATTGGAGATAGAAAACCTTGGGAAGAAGTCAGGGGTCATAGATGCAAATATCAACAACAGAATACAAGAGATAGAGGTAAGAATCTCAGATGTTGAAGATACCATATAACCATTGACTCCACAGTCGAAGAAAATGCAAAATGCAAAAGGCTTATAACCAAAAACATCCAGGAAACCCAGGACACAATGAGAAGACCAAACCTAAGGATTATAGGGATAGATGAGAGGGAAGATCTACAACTTAAAGGGCCAGCAAATATCTTCAACAAAATTATGGAAGAAAACTTCCCCAACCTAAAGAGAGAGATGCCCATGAATATACAAGAAGCCTATAGAACTCCAAACAGACTGGACCAGAACAGAAATACCTCCCGTCATATAATAATCAAAACCCCAAATGTACTAAACAAAGAATATTAAAGGCAGTAAGAGAAAAAGGCCAAGTAACATATAAAGGAAGACCTATCAGAATCACACCAGAATTCTCTCCAGAAACCATGAAAGCTAGAAGATCCTGGGCGGACCTCATGCAGACCCTAAGAGAACAAAAATGTCAGCCAAGACTACTATACCCAGAGAAACTCTCAATCAGCATGATGGAGAAATCAAAATATTCCATGACAGGACCAAATTTACGCAATATATTCCCACTAACCCAGCTCTACAAAGGATAATAGGAGGAAAACTCCAATACAAGGAGGGAAACTGCACCTAAGAAAAAGCAAGATAGTAACCTTCTTCCATCAAACTCAAAGGAAGATAACTACTCAAAAACAAAAATAACATCAAAAATGACAGGAAGAAATAATCACTATTCCTTAATATCTCTTAATATCAATGGACTCAATTCCCCAATAAAAAGACATAGACTAACAGACTGGATACAGAAACGGGACCCTACATTTTGCTGCATACAGGAAACACACCTCAGAGTCAAAGACATACACTCCCTTAGAGTAAAAGGCTTGAAGACAATTTTACAAGCAAATGGTCGCAGGAAGCAAGCTGGAGTAGCCATTCTAGTATCAGATAAAATTGACTTTCAACCCAAAGTCATCAAAAGAGACACAGAAGATCACTTCTTGCTAGTCAAAGGAAGAATCTATCAAGAAGAACTCACAATTCTAAACATATATGCTCCAAATGCAAGAGTACCCTCATTCATAAAAGAAACTTTACTAAAGCTCAAAGCACACATTGCAACTAACACAATAATTGTGGGGGACCTAAACACTCCACTATCCTCCATGGACCAATCAGGAAAACAGAAACTAAAGAGGGACACAGGGAAACTCATTGAAACGTTGGACCAATTGGATTTAACAGATATATATATATATACACACATACATATATATATATGTATGTATACATACATATATATGTATATATATACATAGATAGATAGATAGATAGATAGATAGATAGATAGATAGATAGATATAACATTTCATCCTAAAGCAAAAGACTATACCTTTTTCTCAGCACCTCATGGTACCTTCTCCGAAATAGACCATATAATTGGTCACAAGGCAGATCTCAACAAATATAAAAAGATTGAACTAATCCCATGCCTCCTATAGGATCACCATTGAGTAAGAGAGTTCTTCAATAGAAAAACAAAACAACAAAAAAAAAAAAACAAAACAAATCCTCATACACATGGAGGCTGAATATTCTACTCAATGATACCTTCCTCAAGGAAGAAATAAAGAAAGAAATTAAAGTTTTTTTAGAATTTAATGAAAATGAAGGCACAACATACCCAAATCTATGGGACACAATGAAAGCAGTGCTAAGAGGAAAACTCATAGCCCCGAGTGTCTCCAAAAAGAAACAGGAGAGAGCATATACTAGCAGGTTAATGGCACACCTGAAACTCTGGGGTCATAGAAAGTCTTCCAACCAAAAAAAGCGCAGGACCAGATGGGTTTAGTGCAGAATTCTATCAGACCTTCAAAGAAGTCCTGATACCGATATGCTTCAAACTATTCCACAAAATAGAAACAGAAGAAATACTACCCAACTCATTCTATGAAGCCACAATTACCCTGATACCAAAACCACACAAAGATCCAACTAAGAAAGAGAACTACAGGCCAATTTCTCTTAGGAATGTCGATGCAAAAATACTAAACAAAATACTTGCCAACTGAATCCAAGAACACATCAAAACGATCACTCACCATGATCAAGTTGGCTTCATCCCAGGGATGCAGGGATGGTTCAATATACGGAAATCCATCAACATAATCCACTACATAAACAAACTCAAAGAAAAAAAACACATGGTCATCTCATTGGATGCTGAAAAAGCATTTGACAAAATTCAGCATCCTTTCATGCTAAAAGTCTTGGAAAGAACAGGAATGCAAGGCCCATATCTAAACATAGTAAAAGCAATTTACAGCAGACCAGTAGGCAACATCAAGGTAAAGGGAGAAAAACTCGAAGCAATCCCACTAAAATCAGGGACTAGACAAGGCTGCCCCCCTCACCATATCTCCTCAATATAGTACTTGAGGTACTAGCTAGAGCAATTCGACAACATAAGGAAGTCAAAGGGATACAAATCAGAAAGGAAGAAGTCAAACTATCACTATTCGCAGATGATATGATAGTATACTTAAGTGACCCCAAAAAACTCCACTAGAGAACTGCTACAGCTGATAAACAATTTCAGCAAAGTGGCTGGTTATAAAATCAACTCAAGCAAATCAGTAGTCTTCCTATACACAAAGGATAAGCAGGCCGAGAAAGAAATTAGGGAAATGACACCCTTCACAATAGTCAAAAACAATAAAAAGTATCTTGGTGTGACTCTAACCAAAAAAGTGAAAGATTTATATGACAAAGACTTCAGGTCTCTGAAGAAGGAAATTGAAGAAGACAACAGAAAATGGAAAAATGTTCCATGTTTGTGGGTTGGCAGGATTAATATAGTTAAAATGGCCATCTTGCCAAAAGCAATATACAGATTCAACACAATCCCCATCAAAATCTCAACTCAGTTCTTTATAGAGTTAGAAAGAGCAATTCTCAAATTCATCTGGAATAACAAAAAACCCAGGATAGCTAAAACTATCATCAACAGTAAAAGAACTTCTGGGGGAATCAATATCCCAGACCTCAAGCAATACTACAGAGCAGTAGTGTTAAAAACTGCATGGTATTGGTACAGTGACAGGGAGGCAGATCAATGGAATAGGATCGAAGACCCATAATTGAACCCACACATCTATGGCCAATTTATCTTCGACAAAAGAGCTGAAAACATCCAGTGGAAAAAAGAAAGCCTTTTCAACAAATGGTGCTGGCTCAACTGGAGGTCAACATGCAGAAGAATGAGAATTGATCCACTCTTATCTCCTTGTACTAAGCTCAACTCCAAGTGGCTCAATGACCTCCATATAAAACCAGACACACTAAAACTAATAGAAAAGAAACTGGGGAAGATCCTTGAGGACATTGGCTCAGGGGAAAGTTCCTGAACAGACTCCATTTGCTTATGCTCTAAGAGCCAGAATAGACAAATGGGACCTCATAAAATTACAAAGTTTCTGTAAGGCAAAAGACACTGTCAAAAGGACAAATCGGCAACCCACAAATTGGGAAAAGATCTTAACCAACCCCACATCTGACAGAGGGGCTATTATCCAATGTATACAAAGAACCCAAGAAGTTAGACCCCAGAAAACCAAATAACCCTATCCAAAAATGGGGTACAGAGCTAAACAGAGACTTTTCACCTGAAGAAATTCGGATGGCTGAGAAACACCTTTAAAAATGTTCAACATCATTAGTCATTAGAGAAATGCAAATCAAAACAACCCTGAGATTTCACCTTACACACCAGTCAGAATGGCTAAGATCAAAAACTCAGAAGACATCAGGTGTTGGAAAGGATGTGGAGAAAGAGGAACACTCCTCCACTGCTGGTGGGACTGCAAGCTGGTACAACCACTTTGGAAATCAGTCTGGTGGTTCTGCAGAAAACTGGACGTGATACTTCCAGAGGACCCAGCCATACCACTCCTAGGAATATACCCAGAAGATTCCCCAGCATGCAATAAGGATACATGCTCCACTGTGTTCATAGCAGCCTTATATATAATAGCCAGAAGCTGGAAAGAACCCAGATGTCCCTCAACGGAGGCATGGATACAAAAAATGTGGTATATATACACAATGGAATACTATTCAGCCATTAGAAACAATGAATTCATGAAATTCTTAGAGAAATGGATGGGGCTGGAGAACGTCATACTAAATGAGGTAACCCAGTCTCAAAAGAATACCCATGGTATGCAGTCACTGATAAGTGGATATTAGCCTAGAATCTTGGAAAACCAAAGACACAATTCACGTTCCAAATGATGTCTGACAAGAAGAAAGGAGTGGATAGTTGTGCTGGAAAGATCAATGCATCAGTGTAGGGGAATACAAGAACAGGGAAGAGGTAAGGGGTGGAAGAGGGAGCAGGGGGAGGGAAAAGGGCATGTGAGACCTTTGGGGGTGGGGAACCAGAAAAAGGGAAATGAATTGTAAATATAGAATATGTCCATTAAAAAAAATTCAGTTTTCCAGAAAATATCTCCACTTCCCTTTACAATTACATTCTAATTCTATTTTGATGCCTATCATTGTACCTGAGTGTTTTTTAAAGTAAAATTTTAACAGTTATCCTATGTAATCCTCAATTTTATCATGCATATTTTAGATGAAAAGCTTCAGTTGTTTCAGAAAATATTTCCACTTCCATTTTCAATTATATTCTAATTGTATTTGTATGCAGATCATGGTATCTGAGTATTTTTCCAAATAAATATTCAATTTTATAAATTAAAAAAAGAATATACCATTTTAAAATGTCTATTTTAATTTAAACATGATAAGCTTTTGCATAATTTAAGCAAACAAAAATTATTCAATATTGTATCTTCCTTGTAAAGTCCTTGTTATACCATTTAAATAAAGAAATACTTGTCTTAAAAATAAATAAATAAACATGGTCCATTGAAAGCACACATGTGATCTAAGCCAACATCACTGAAATGAAATACAGCACATTTTTCAGTAGTAACCATGGAAGAAAATCACCTTTAAACAGTTAGAAAATATCACATTCACTCTCTTATCAACAGTAAATGGAGTCTTTCTAGCTATCCACTCTCTCTTTGTTTATCAGTATTTTACTATTTCTGGTATCTATATCTTTAAATACCGTATATGAATGAACTCATGTGGTGTTTGTGTTCCAGTGTGTGACTTATTTCACTTAGCATGCAACTCTTCTTCTAAGGGTGCCTTTTTTTTAATTCAAATTAGAAAGAGATTGCTTTTGCTGTGAGTAAACTCAGAAGAGGAGTTATTCTCCTCTACTCAATGTTTAAGAGGAGTATTTGTCAGTCTTTAGTCATCTAGATTCCTTTCTATACAAATAGGCTTCACTGATCAGCAGTGAGAGTATTTATAACCTAACTAACTTTAATGGGGCTATTAATACTCCTGATGTTTCAACAAACAGTATTAATCTGTCTAGTACTGACATATTGACAAATTATTTATTATGTAGAAAAGAAAAAACTAAAATAAAAGACATCCACATTATATTCTTCAGCTGCTCACAGGAGAAAATGGTGCTATGCAATTGAAACTTTTAAAGAGGATTAACATATTAGTGAAAACGTAGCCAACACAATCGATCTAGTAAATTTAAATGCTAGATACTGGAATTAAAACAAGATGTGACAGTTAAGATTCTATATCTAGATAAAGTATGAATCTTAAATTTGTGGAATTATAAGCATGTTACGAATGTTTCCTTATCACACTGCTTTGGTTTGCAAGGTTATAGACACAGCTTGACAGAGAAATACTTTAAAAAGTTTTAAGACATAGGGTATCTTATACAAATGATTGCATCATGCAATGATCCTATAATATGGCTTATATCATTACAGGATAGACAATCAAAAGAAATGCTACTAGATTTAATAAAGCATTGATCGAATATAATCATACAATTTAAAATAATTTAATACTCATATGTAGACATACAAGAATTTATATCTTTTGATAATATTAGGCATTTGAATTGTGTTATATACTCTTAGGTAATTACTCTGCTACTTAATTGTATCCCTAGCCTTGTAATGTGTACTGTTACATAGTTAATAAAACTGTTGATTGAAAATAAAACCCTGAAGTCACTGTCAGTTTTCAGAAGAAGTCTGAAATTTGCTGTTTGGATTTTTACTAAAAATTATTGGAAAGCCACTTGAAAAATTCACTCTCTCAAGTTATAAAACATTATTTTAAATCAAAAAGTTTGCAAATTTCACTTTTATTAAAGTAATCTCAGTCAAGTTTTAAGTTTTAGTTATAAACTGTTTCCTTGTCATACAACAAAATCCTTACTGTAATTTATATGATGTTGATTTACTTTTTTTAAAGAAATGAATGATTCACAAGCTTCATCAAGATGCGAGAAGTTAAGTCTCTCTGGTTACTTGAGCAATAGCTTCTTTACAGAAGTGATTTACATTCTCCCATGTGGAATACTTAGCAAAGGGTGCTACTTTGTGGATGGATGTGTTCATCTGCACATAATAAAATCAATCATATTATTTTAAAGTCATACATCATATATCCATACATAATTTGAGTTTATTCAAACTTATTTTAAACTCAATAAGGCAATTCAGAATCTATTCACTGCCTCATAAATAATGCATAGGTAGTACAAAAATATTGTAGTATGAAGTTGAGATATTATGATATTTTAAAAAAATGTGCTTATATATGATGAATGTGTCAGTGAGGTGGTGTGGGTGTATGTTTTCTTGGATTTTTAGTAGTAGGTATACTTTACTAGATAGCCATCTTGCTGGTCTTGTATCCATCTTTTGGCATTGGTTCTAGAGTTCTGAATTCATATATTTATGCTTGAATAACAAACATCTTACCTGCTGAACCATATCCAAATCCTGAAAGAATACTAGTTGTGTTCCTATAAATATTAAAAAATATGCCTAGTCATCCATATTCTTTTACTCTATTCATAATTATCTTGTTAAATGACTGTCACTGTACCTTTATTAATAAATGGCTTCTCACAGATATTTCTTGACTTATAATTAAAGGAATAGCAGAAAAGTCAACCAAACAGTTTGATTTCTATACAGTATTAGGTAATTCGACAGCCTAAAATTCACAAAATGATTTCAGGTGAAAATTCCAAGTGTAATATGCATGGAAAAGCAAGACATTAAATGATGAGAGTAGTAATGGCTGGAGTTCCACTAATCCAAGATATACAACATAATGAAAAGATGTCCTGTAAAAGCTTCAACGTAGAGAAAAATCTTTTCCCCATTGATGGTAAGCAAGTAAATTATTCTTTTTGTCTTTCTTTAGCTATGGAGATTGTAGTAAAATCACCTTTCCTCTGTTTATAACTATAATGACCTTTTAATTTATAAGCTTTGTAATAAACAGAAAATCTCCCTCTGACAACATTAACAGAGTCTTTGGTCCAACTGGGAATAGTATTAAGTAGTTGATGCAACTCTTGATAATATGATTGATAGTTCTGCATTTCTTACTACATTTCACTATTTATATTTGCTCTTAGAATACAAAAAAGTTTTGTTCAATTAAGGATAAGTAGTTGATGCAACTCTTGATAATATGATTGATAGTTCTGCATTTCTTACTACATTTCACTATTTATATTTGCTCTTAGAATACAAAAAAGTTTTGTTCAATTAAGGACATGTTGGGGAGGCAGAATTAAGTGAAGCAGGTAAGTTATTTTCAGATCTTCATCTCTCCCTCTTCTCTTCAAAATCCAATCCTTCAATCTCACCGCAGTTCTTTAATAGATCAGCTGATATGACCTCTCTTCCTTCTTGTCCCCATCTCAAGCGGATCACACATATATTCAATTCCAAATTTATTTTCCCCCATCCGTCCTTTTATCTCAGTCTCCAACTCTAGCAGGAATTTCCTGGGAACCTACCAGACAAACAAGTCAGGGAAGAAGGTAGGCTAACTGAAGATTTTCACCTCTCAAGGGGTTGTAAATTGGAAAGGAATAAGGCAAAGTATTTATTTGCAGATGATATAATACTATACATTAGTGATCATAAAATTCCACCAGGAAACTCCTTCAGTGATACACTTTTAGCACAATGGCAGGATACAAACTCAGAAAAATCAGTATGCTTACTCTTTATAAATGAGAGAAAAAAAACATGGAAACAACAGCCTTCACATATCCGCAAAAACATAAAATATATTGGAGTAACTATAACCAAGCAGACAAAAGAACTGTATGATATTTTTTGGGGGGGGCGGTTTCGAGACAGGGTTTCTCTGTGTAGCCCTGGCTGTCCTGGAACTCTGTAGTCTGTATTTCTGGCGTTGAACTCAGAAATCCGCCTGCCTCTGCCTCCCAAGTGCTGGAATTAAAGGCATGCACCACCACCGCCCAGCACAATAAAAACGTTTAAGATATTGAGGAAACAAATAGAAGAAAATATCAGAAGATGGAATGATTTCACACACTCATAGATTATGATTAATATAGTTGTGACATTCTTTCTGAATGAAATTCATAAATTCAATGCAATCCTCATAAAATTCTAAAACAAATTTTCACAGAACTTCAAAACACATATTTCAGTTTCATATGGAAACACACACACACACACACACACACACACACACACACACTCACACACGCACACACACACACAAACCCAGGAAACTTTACAATGCTGAGTAATAAAAGTAATGCTGGAGGTACCAGCATAGAAATTATTGAATTCTACATTTATCAATGAAATAAAATCAAAGACCCAGATGTAAATCCATGCATCATTGGACCCCAGATTTTTTATGAAGAAGCTAGAAATACACAATAGAGAAAAGAAAGCATGTTCAACGAATGGTGCTGGTCTAACTGAATGTTTGCATGAAAAATAATCGAAATAGGCTCATGTTTATCACCCTGCAAAAATCTTATCTTCAAAATGGATCAATGGCCTCAATATAAAACCAGTAACACTGAACCTGATAGAAGATCGATAAGACAAATGTGTACTCAAGCTGTGGAGGATATGGAATGAGGGGAACACTACTATCATTGCTGGTAGGAGTGCATGTTCATGGAGAAATCAGTATAGTGGTTCCTCAGGAAGATGGGAATCAACCTACCTAAATACCCATCTGTAACAATCTTGGGTATATGCCTGAAGGAAACTTCATCTACCACAAAGTCAATTGCTCAACCACGTTCATTGCTACTCTATTTATAATAACTAGAACTTGTAAACAATCTAGAAGTTACTCAATAAGTAAATAGGTAAAGAATATGTGGTACATTTACACAATGAATTGTATTCCACTGTTAAGAAAATGAAAGCATGATATTCATAAGTTAATTGATAGAACTAGAAAAATTCATCCTGAGTGAGGTAACCCATACCCAGAAAGATAGAGAAAGAGACAGAGAGACATAGAGGGAGAGACATAGAGAGACAAATAGATGTTGGAATATTCAACCCTAAATAAAATGTCTTCATCAAATTCTGCCCCCATCAGGACTCAGGAAAATGTTTAAGGATAGGCAGACAACAGTGTAAGAACCAGAGGGAATGGAGGACACTAAGAAAACAATGTTGTCTAAACAAAACAGGTCTAATGCACATACGAACTCATAGAAACCACAGCAGTGAATGTCTACACTAGATTGAATTCTAGAGGTGAAAAGAGAAGTGGAGACACAGTCCCCCACCCCACCCCTGATCCAGAAGCTTTCTCCAATTGATAACAACTCCAAGGTAGTTTTCTCTGTTTCCAAGTAGCCTTTATGTAGATCGTCACTGGAAAATGAATGTATTTCACAAGCATTTGCAGGTTCCTTATTCCATAATGACTTTTCAGAGCCTCCCTCCTTTATTTTTTTATTTATTTTTTAATTTTTATTCTTTTGACCTTACAGATATATTTAGTATGTATTAGGACTTTTAGTTTTGTGTTTTTATATAATTCCTGAGTGTGTGGACAAGTAGGTCTCTGTGTACATATCTGTTGCTTGTGCTTTGTTTTCAGGCTTTCACCCATCTGTTAGTTTTTTTATAGGTGTGCTTATTTGTATCTTATTTTATTATTATACCTTAGATGCCTGTTTACTTTCTAATGATGAACAGAAAAGAGGTAGATCTAGATGTGGAGAGAGGGCAGGAGGAACTTGGAGTAGAGGACAAGGCAATCAGAATATATTATATGAGAAAACACTTATTTTTAGTAAAAAGAAAAATAAATTCAAGGTAAGGAGAGAGACAAATTAGTGTTTCTATGAATATGAATATCATTTAATAGGTATGTTGTAGGATTTTGCTCATCCAACCACAATAGGGCAGTGGCAAGCCTATTATTGGACAGGGAATGAGAGGCAGAGCTAAGGAGGAGAGAAGAGCATCTCAGGTTAGGGGGAGGAAGGAAGATGGCTGCTGATCTGAACCCGCATGGCATCTTCCAGCCAGAAGTAGCTATGATTTCACAAGTTTAGAAATATTGGGATAAAGTTTTTATCAATATCAATTGACTCTGAAATTATTATATTGGCATATTGTAAATTGTGATTTTATAAATCTGATCGGTTAGTTAAGCTTTGCAAGTCTTGATTCTACAGGGTTACTGGATATTGTGTTATGCAACCATGAGGTTGGCAGTTCTATTTGGTTGCCAGAGTGTGGGACTGCTGGTTATAGGGGATTGTGACAAAGAGGGAATTAGTGGTTGTGGATTCTAGCACCAGAGAGTTGGCAGTAGTTGTAGGAGTGAGAGATCCTGGTCCAACCCAGTGGAGAGCTGGTAGATTTGTTTTTAAATATTTCCCTCATCATAGATCTATTTGCTGGAGGGAGATTTTAAGATGGCTATAAATTTCATGTTTTATTTTAAGAGTAAAATACAATTGCTACTTCTACAGTACAAGAATACACAGATGGAAAAGCAGGAAATATCAAGATGCCATAAGTTGAATAAAAAATTAAACGGTGATTGTACATGCCTAACAAAATATATTCATCTAAAATCTTAATAGTTTGAATTGAAAACAGTTGGCTTGAAAACTTGAGTTATATCTTTTTTCCTGCAAGGCAGAAGAAGCACATCAGAGAGGACAGAGAAAAAAATTGACTAAGGTAGTAAATTATTAAAGATCTCTTAGATGAAATATCACCCAATCTCTTGCTTTGAATTTGATAGCAGATTTTTAAAATTGTTAGGAAGGCTTGCTCACACATCCTCTTACATTCATCATTATATTCTCTTCTTGCTGTTTTTAATTCACATAAGGTTTCATTATTCTAGCTTTAACATTCGAAGATTAGATGAATTAATATATGTAAAGTGCTTAGTATAGTGTCTGGCACATAACTCAACTGACTGAAAATTCACCGTGTGCATTACAGGAATATAAGAGATAAATAAAAAAAATGTCCCAGTCTTTCAATTACGCAGAAGCTAGGGAATAGACAGAATCATAAATATATGTATTATGTGGCAGATTACAGCAAGTGCAATAATGAAGGAAAAAATGAGGATGAGAAGAAAAGGAAAAGAATCCCCCTTATAGCTGACTCATTCATTCATTCATTCCATGAATACCATACATTTTTAAAATCTTGTCAAGTAAGCTAAGTAAATTTTCGTTTTAGCATTCCTATGGTGATTTATAGTTTAGAATACTGTAGTTATCATAACCATTGCAGCAACTTAATTATAGATAATATTGCAGTATTTATTTACATTAATTTTATATTTACTTTTTGTTTCAGCTGCTACATAAGCATATGTAGTTTGTACTTTAATGGGAAATGTGAGAATTTAATCACATGTATACTTTATATAAGGTTTCTAACATTGTAAAATATCTCCTTCCTGGTGAGAGTGTGGAGTGTATGTATGTGTGTGTGTGTGTGTTGTATATGTGTCATATTTTAACAAAAATAAATAAAATTATCTCCACTTGAATTTTCAAATATATATTACATTACTCTTTTCTATAGTCAATGCTTTCTGCAACAACATATCATAACATCTTACTCATATTTTACTACAATGACATATTCATTATTCTCTTACACCCATATATTCCTGATTTATATTTTCCCTGGATTCTGGAACTCAACATTCTACTCATTACTTTTTAGAGTTTAAAATTTAGAAATTCGAAAAATAAATGATATAATGAAGTCTATCTCTCATTGTGTGTGTGTTTGTGTATATGTATGTGTGTGACCTTTTTTCCCCATTCATAATCAGTATATGGACACTTAGGATACTGTTCCTATTCCATAGTTATTGAAACAATGAGGTCAAGAACATAGAGTATACAGGAATCTTCAGCATACTGATTTTATTTCTTTCTGGTTATGTACAGTTTCTCTGGTAATATACACAAGAGTGAACATTGAAATGTATAGCAATTCTTTTATCTATGCTTTCATTAATGCCTTTAGTAATTTAACAAGTACATTTTCCCTTTGCATATTCTTACCTGTTAATACTTATCTTTTTTTTGTTTTGTTTTGTTTTTTTATTTTTTTTTATTTTATTTTCTATATTCTATGTTTACATTCCAAAGGCTTTCCCCTTTCCCAGTTCCCACCCACCATAGTTCCCATAGTTCCTCTCCCCCCCATCTGTTCCCCAATAATTCCCCCTCCCCCCTCGGTTTCTTATCTTTTTAATGAGTCATTCTTACTAGAGTAAGTCAAGATCTTGTGGATTCGAGTTTAATTTCCTTAAGGGTTAATAATTGAAGGTGTACTCATGTACCTACCTGGTGGGTAGTACAATAGTATACTTTGAGAAATGTCTATTAATTCTTTACCATTTGTAATTGGGTTGTTTGTTTTTTGGCTGATAATTTTTTAAATATGCTTTCTCTCTATGTGTGTGTGTATGTATATATACACATGTATATATACATACACATATATAAATACATACATATGCACACACACACGTGTGTGTGTGTGTGTGTGTGTGTGTGTGTATTCTGCATGTTAGATATATAGTTCACACACATGAAATCTGGCCCCCAAATGGGAATCTGCTTGTCCAAAAGCTAAAGATAGTTGTCCCCAAATTTTTATTGATTAATTTATTTATTTGCCTTTCAAATATTGTCCACTTTTCCTGCCTCTGCAACCCAAATTGTTTTTGATCCAATTGATCAATAAAGAGCTAATGGCCAATGGTTGAGCAGACAGATTGAAGCAGGACCTTTAGATTATTGTAGGTTAGGAACTAGGTGAAAGGAATATGGGTAAGTGCCATGATTGGATGGAGAAGGATGAGACATAAGAATTGCAGTAGTGAAAACTGACCAGCCATGTAAGAATTCAGGTAAGTGGTCACTAGCCAGCTCCCCATTTGGGTTTGGGGTAGCTAGGGAAGGTTTAGCAATCTCAAAGGTACAAGAGGGGATCATTTGCTAGCAGCAGAAGGTTTAGAAGTGCCCAGCCTTTGAGTTAGTCACAGTAGGTAAAAAACTGGTAGATATGTGTGTGTGTGTGTGTGTGTGTGTGTGTGTGTGTGTGTGTGTGTTTGTGTGTGTGTTTCATTCAAAAATCGAGATTGCTCCTGGGTGGGTATACACCGGGACTACCCTCTAGGAGCTGAAATGGTTTAGCCAACTGCCATTACAAATGGAGTACAATGTGGTAGGTGAGAACTCACTATTATTATTTCTTTTCTCTTCAAATTTTTATTAGATATATTCCTTATTTCTATTTCAAATGATTTCCTGTTTCCTGGTCCCCCTCCCCTAAAGTCCCATAAGCCATCTCCCCTTCCCCTGTTCCACAATCAATCCCTCCTGCTTCCCTGTCCAGGTATTCCCCTACACTGCTTCATTGAGCCTTTCCAGGACCAGGGGCCTCTCCTTCCTTCTTCTTGGGCAACATTTGATTTAATTGTGTCTTGGGTATTCTGAGCTTCTGGGCTTATATATATTTATCAGTGAGTACATATCATGTGTGTTCTTTTGTGACTGGGTCACCTCACTCAGGATGACATTCTCCAGTTCCATCCATTTGCCTAAGAATTTCATGAATTCATTGTTTTTAATAGCTAAGTAGTACTCCATAGTGTAAATATATCACATTTTTTGTATCCATTCCTCCGTTGAGGGACATCTGGGTTCTTTCCAGCTTCTGGCTATTATAAACAAGGTTGCTATGAACATAGTGGAGCATCTGTCCTTATTGCATGCCGGGGAATCCTCTGGGTATATTCCCAGGAGTAGTATAATGGGGTCCTCCAGTAGTATCATGCCCAGTTTTCTGAGGAATCGCCAGACTGATTTCAAGAGTGATTGTACCAGCTTGCAGTCCCACCAGCTGGGGAGGAGCGTTCCTCTTTTTCCACATCCTCTCCAGCCCCTGCCCTCTCCTGAGTTTTTGGTCTTAGCCATTCTGACTTGTTTGAGTTGAAATTTCAGCGTTGTTTTGATTTGCACTTCCCTGATGACTAAGGATGTTGAAAAAAAATTAGGTGTTTCTCAGCCATTCAAAATTCTTCAGGTGAAAATTCTTTGTTTAGCTCTGTACTCAATTTAATAATGTTATTTGGCTCTCTAGAATCTAACTTTTTGAGTTCTTTATTTATATATTGGATATTAGCCTTCTGTCAGATGTAGGGTTGGTAAAGATCTTTTCCCAATTGATTGGCTGCCATTTTGTCCTATTGACAGTGTCCTTTGCCTTACAGAAACTTTGTAATTTTATGGCGTCCTATTTGTCAATTCTTGAACTTATAGCTTAAGCTATTGGTATTCTGTTCAGGAAAATTTCCCCTGTGCCCATGAGCTCATGGCTCTTCCAAAGTTTCTTTTCTAGTAGTTTCAATGTGTCTGAAACTATTATTTCATGTGGAGGTCCTTGATCCACTTGAACTTGAGTTTAGTATAAGGGGATAGGAATGAATTGATTTGCATTCTTCTGCATGCTAGCCTCCAATTGAACCAGCACAATTTTTTTTGAAAAGGCTTTTTTCCACTGAATGGTTTCAGCTACTTTGTCCATAGGTGTGTGGCTTCATTTCTGCATCTTCTAATCTATTCTATTGATATACCTGCCTGTCCTTGTACCAATACCATGTAGTATTTAATACTATTGCTCTGTAGTACTGCTTAAGGTCAGGGATACTGATTCCCCCAGATGTTCTTTTACTGTTGAGAATTGTTTTAGCTATCCTGGGTTTTTTGTTATTCCAGATGAATTTAAGAATTGCTCTTTCTAATTCTATGAATAATTGAGTTGGGATTTTTATGGGGATTGCATTGAATCTGTATATTGCTTTTGGTAAGATGGCCATTTTTACTATATTAATCTTGCTAATCCACAAGCATGGAAGTTTTTTCCATCTTTTGAAGTCTTCTTCGATTTCTTTCTTCAGGTACTTGATGTTGTCATACAGATCTTTCACTTGTTTGATTAGAGTCACATCAAGATACTATATATTGTTTGTCGCTATTGTGAAGGGTTTCATTTCCCTAATTTCTTTCTCAGCCTGTTAATCCTTTGAGTAGAGGAAGGCTACTGATTTACTTGAGTTAATTTTTTATTTGGCCACGTTGCTGAAGTTGTTTTCAGCTGTAGGAGTTCCTCTGGTGGAATTTTTTGGTTGCTTAAGTATACTATCATATCATCTACAAATAGTGATAATTTGACTTCTTACTTTCCAATCTGTATCCCTTTTACCTCCTTTTGTTGTGTAATTGCTCTAGCTAGGACTTCAAGTACTATATTGCATTAATATGGAGAGAGAGAGTGAAGCCTTTTCTAGTCCCAGATTTTAGTGGGATTGCTTCAAGTTTATCTCCATTTAGTTTGATGTTCGTTTGCTGTATACGACTTTTACTATGTTTAGGTATGGGCCTTGAATTCCTCTTTTTTCCAAGACTTTTGGCATGAAAGAATGCTGATTTTTTTCAAATGCTTTTTCAGCATCCAATGAGATGACCATGTGGTTTTATTCTTTGAGTTTTTTTATGTAGTGGATTGCATTGATGGATTTCTGTATATTGAACCTTCCCTGCATCCCTGCAATGAAGCCTACTTGATCATGGTGAATGATTGTTTTGATGTGTTCTTGGATTCAGTTGGCAAGAATTTGATTATTTTTGCATTGATATTCATAAGGGAAATTGGACTAAAGTTTTTCTTTGCTGGATCTTTGTGTAATTTTTGTATCAGCGAAATTGTGGCTTCATAGAACGAGTTTTTCTTTCTCTTTCTATTTTGTGGAAAATTTTGAGGAGTATTGGTGTTAGGTCTTCTAAGATCTGATAGAATTCTCCACTAAAACCATCCTGTCCTAAGCTTTTTTTTTTTTTTTTTTTTTTTTTTTTGGTTGGGAGACTGTCAATGACCACTCCTACTTCTTTAGGTAAGGTTATGGGAACATTGATAGATGGTCACACAGATAGGTGGTCTATGTGATCCTGTGTGTGTGTGTGTGTGTGTGTGTGTGTGTGTGTGTGTATATGTCTCTGTGTGTGTGCACGCGTGCTTGCATGTGCCTTTGTGTGTGTGTGTGTGTGTGTGTGTGTGTGTGTGTCTTTCATTTGAATATCTAGATTGCACCTGGGCTGCCCTCTGGGAGCCAAAATGGTTTAGCCAACTACCATTACAGATGGAGTGCAATGTGGTGGGTGAGAACTCACTTTTAAAATTATTTAGGGCTTCTGGGATGGAACACATGCACATACAATTAATACAATTCTAGGTTAATATAATTCTAGGAGGAGTGGAGAAGTGGTTTCTCAGCAGATAGAGCTGAGTCACCTCTTTCAGAGCCAGGAAAACTAGAACAAAGGAAAATAGCCAGAGAGAGAGCCTCAGCCCAGAGATGCTGGGAGCCCCTGCCAGACACTGGCCAGATACCTGAATAGGTGCTAGGAGGAAGGCAGTGAGAAGCAGACAATGAAAGCTGCCTGCGTCCAGCCACCAGATAAAGGATAGATATTTATAAATTTTCATTTAATTCCTTGTAAGGATAAAAGAGAGTATAATGGTAATTGTTTAAATGTTCTTAAGTATACAGAGATATTCTCCACAGAAGATGGAATTTAGGGAAGTTAAATGAAAAAAATGCTTTAAAGAATTTTAAAAAGTCTTGTCGGGGCAAATTCTCAAAATTTTTGGACATGATTATGGGATTTCTGGGATTGTTTAATCTTGTATGACAAAATTAGAGCCTGAAAATAGACTTACACAGTAAGTAGATATAGACAATAAGTATTGAGGCTTTTGATCCTCCATGCTGGTGGGACTGCAAGCTGCTACAACCACTCTGGAAATCAGTCTGGCGGTTCCTCAGAAAACTGGACATGATACTTCTGGAGGACCCAGCCATACCACTCCTGGGAATATACCCAGAAGATTCCCCAGCATGCAATAAGGATGCATGCTCCACTATGTTCATAGCAGCCTTATTTATAATAGCCAGAAGCTAGAAAGAACCCAGATGTCCCTCAACAGAGGAATGGATACAAAAAAATGTGGTATATATACACAATGGAGTACTATTCAGCCATTAGAAACAATGAATTCATGAAATCCCTAGAGAAATGGATGGAGCTAGAGAACATCATACTAAGTGAGGTAACCCAGTCTCAAAAGAATACCCATGGTATGGACTCACTGATAAGTGGATATCAGCCTAGAACCTTGGGACACCAAAGACACAATCCACATACCAAATGATGTCTGACAAGAAGAAAGGAGACCCTGGTTCTGGAAAGGATCAAAGCATCAGTGTAGGGGAATACAAGAACAGGGAAGAGGGAAGAAGTGGAAGAGGGAGCAGGGGGAGGGAAAAGGGCATGTGGGACTGGAACCAGAAAAAGGGAAATGAACTGTAAATATAGAATATATCCAATAAAAAAAAGCAAAAAATAAAACTTGGAAACAAAAGTAGGGGATAGGAAGCCTAACTTATCTCAGACAGTAGAGACTTAGACATTGAGAATCATATAAAGAGAAAGGGGCATACTACCATATGTATGTACAGAGATATTGATCTCCATAGTAGGGAGAATTTAAGTATACATAGATGTATAAAATATAGAGGCCTTTGATCTTAAATTATAGGTCAAAAAGCAGGAGATGGTGAAGAAGCTCTGTCTCAATGGTTAATGTTTGTTTAGATTGCTTTAAACACTTTGAATTTATTTAATTATCAAAATATGTGTGGTTTTGAGTGTGGTGGATATATTAAAATTCCTCTGGGAGAAAGGTCAAGCTATACTTTTAATAATTTCTGGTTATTGGACCAAGGATATGCTATTTTGTGAGAAGTGCTCTGTATTTGTCTTGACAATAAAGGAGAAAGTCTTTAGACCCCCTCCAGA
Organism: Apodemus agrarius; assembly: GCA_964023405.1. Taxonomy (NCBI): domain Eukaryota; kingdom Metazoa; phylum Chordata; class Mammalia; order Rodentia; family Muridae; genus Apodemus; species Apodemus agrarius. The sequence goes on along the minus strand of OZ030010.1, from coordinate 139,983,609 downwards.
GTTATATGGATCAGATATAACAGGGGAAGTGACCCCTGACAATCTTGGCTACAGTAAAGAAAAATTCAAGAAAATCAAATAGGACAGGGAACTTGATTTGCTGATTCCTTGACATTGGGAACAGCCCAATAACTGCCGTATACATAAAAATGTCTCTAGCCAAAACTTCAGCTAAAATTTGACAATAAATCTAGTTATGGAATCCTTAAGATTCTTCATGCTCTCCTTTATATAGAAGAAATGAAGATTTATTACAATTTGTTATTGATCAAATTAACTCATAAAAAGACAATAGTCTTATCTGCTCAAACAAGAAACAAAATTCATCCTTAACTGATCTGTGCAGCTTGCATAGTCCATATGAATAACTTTATGGTACTAAAATTTTGAATGTGGGCTTCATATATTATAGAATGTACAGATCTGTCAAGATTTATCCCTAAATATGCTCAACTGACCTGCTGCTCCAGCCTCCTGCTTCCTCATGATGTCCAGAGACTTGCGTCCAGAACAGCTTCAGGAATCACTGCTGATTCCAGATGATCTTGACTCACCCAACCTTTCTTTTGGATCCAGTCAGAACTTCAGTCAAGCTCTGAGCCTTCTAAGCACATGGAGCCTGGATAACAGATGCTAATACTACCTTTCTTAAGTCTTACCCCCTTTTCTAATTTTCCTACCCCTCCCCTCCCCTTTAAAGAAATACTCATCACCCATATTCAGCAGGAAGGAGTCATGGAGCCTTGTCAGCCCCATTTCTTGGTTTTGGGTGTCTGGTTATGGTTATATTACATATTATAGCTAGGTTGTCATTCTAATGGATAATTTGAAAATAGTAATAATTTTGAACATGGAGGAAATATGATGAGATAGGATGGATTATTTATTTTATTCTAGGACATTGTATAGCCATAATCTTACATTGATAGTAGTCTTTGTAATTGATGCAAAATTGGAGTTATAATTTCTTACATTGGTACAGAATTTATATACTGATATAGAACTAACATTTTCATTGGTATAAATCTGTATATTGATACAGATTTTGATATTAATATTATTTTTCTAAGATAGGTTTTTTGCTTATGCAACTCATTTAAGAATAGAAGTGGCCAGTGGCCATTTCCCCAGTGGGGGCTTGATAGCAGGGGATGATTTAAGAGTACCTAGAATTTTACCTGATTGTGTGTAATAGCTATTCCTGGTTGTCAAATTGACTATATCTGGAATGAACTACAATTCAGAATTGGAAGGCTCATCTGTGATCCTTAGCTGGAGGCTGGGAGGTACAAGTTTCTGACCTGGATCTTGGCTTGGAGATCTTGAGGCATAGTGGCTATGAATCTCAGAAAATTAAGACAGGGATGTCTCTGAGTTCAAGGTCATCTGTAACAAAGCAAGTCCCAGATCTAGGCTTGGTGGCGCACACCTTTAATCTGGGCCATACCATTTGCTGTAGACCTACATAAGGACATTGTAAGAAGGAAGATTTTTCTCTCTCTTTTGCCTGCTTGCCTTATGGGACTGAGAAACTGCTAGATCCTTGGACTTCCATTCACAGCTGCTAATGACCATTGTTGGGGATTTAGACAACAGACTGTAAGTCATCAACAAATTCCCTTATTATATAGAGACTACCCATAAGTTCTGTGACTCTAGAGATCCCTGACTAATACATTGTGGCATGTCAAAAATTAACTTGTGTGTGTGTGTGTTTGTGTGTGTGTGTGTGTGTGTGTGTGTGTGTGTGTGTGATTTTCATTTGCAAATCAAGATTGCTTCTTCGTGGATGTTCACATGGAATCCGTCTGGAAACCAAGCAGTTTAACCAACTACTATTACTGCTACATACATATCTATTTTGATGCCATGCAAAAATTCTGATGCCAAGGCTAGAATGAAGAAACCTTTTTCCAGTGTCACTGACCCACTCAACTTCTTAAAAGGAGAAGGTAAACTTGGAATTGTGGTTATCAATTTATACTCTGTATAGTATGCTCCCACAGCACTGTGTAAATGATCAATATAATATGTGTTAGTTATTATAACATATATTCTATATGTTTTTTTTCTAGAATAAAATGGACTTTTTTGGACTTTAAGTCTTTCTAAGGCCTATCCTCATACCATATGAATCCTTTATGACATCATATATACCTGTTAGAATAGCAAAATGAATGACAATTGATTTTTTCAAAAGTGCTTTCAAAAACAGATTGGAAAATGCATAGTTAATTTACTCAAGAAGCATACTGTTTATCATTTGGTATTAATTTGAAGTGCATGTTTTGATAGAAGATTGGTTTTTATTAGTGAAGAGATTTTATATGGATTTATTATTAATAAAGTACCTAAAATATATATGTAGATCTACCTGCCTGATACTGTACCAATAGCATGCAATTTTTATCATGATTACTCTGTAGTACATCTTGAAGTTAGGGATGGTGATTCCATAAGAAGTTTTTTTTTTAATCCAAATTAACAAAATCAGAAATGAAAAGAGAGACATAACAACAGAAACTGAGGAAATACAAAAAAAATTGTTAGATCCTACTACAAAAGTCTATAGTCAACAAATCTGAAAAATCAGGAATAGAATTGAAGACCCAGAAATGAACCCACACACTTATGGTCACTTGATCTTTGACAAAGGAGTTAAAACCATTAAGTGGAATAAAGACAACATTTTTAACAAATGGTGCTCATTTAACTGGTAGTCAGCATGTAGGAAATGCAACTCAACCCATTCTTTTATCCTTGTACAAAGCTCAAGTCTAAGTGGATCAAGGACCTTCACATGAAACCAAATATACTGAAACTAATAGAGGAGAAAGTAGGAAAGAGTCTCAAACACATGGGCACAGGAGAAAATTTCCTGTACAGAACACCAATGGTTTATGCTCTAAGATCAAGAATCAACAAGTGGGATGTCATAAAGTTGCAAAATTTCTGTAAGGCAAAGGGCACTGTCAATAGGATAATAGAGCAATGAACATATTGAGGAAAGATTTTTTTTTAACCAATACATGTAATCGAGGGTGAATATCCAATATATATAAACAATTCAAGAACTTAGCCTCCAGATAATCAAATAACCCTATTAAAAAGTGGGGTACAGAGCTAAACAAAGAATTCTCAACTGAGGAAACTCGAATGGCTGTAAAGCACCTAAAGAAATGTTCAACATCCTTAGTTATCAGGGAAATGCAAATCAATGAAAAACTCAGGGGATAGCAGGTGATGGAGAGTATGCAGGAAAAGAGGAACACTCCTCCATTGCTGGTAAGATTGCAAGCTGGTACAACCACTCTGGAAATCAGTGTGGCATTTCCTCAGAAAACTGGTCATTGTACTACCTGAGAACCCAGCTATATCACTCCTTGGCATATATCCCATATACCCAGAAGATGTTCTAACATGTTCACAGCAGACTTATTTATAATAGCCATAAGATGAAAAGAACCCAGATGTCTCTCAACAGAGGAATGGACACAAAAAATGGTACATTTACACAATGGAGTACTACTCAGCTATTAAAAATGATGAATTCATGAAATTCTTAGGCAATTAGATAATACTAAAAAATATCATCCTGAGTGAGGTAACCCATTCACAAAAGAACACACATGTCATGTACTCACTGATAAATGGATATTAACCTAGAAGCTCAAAATAAACAAGTTACAATTCACAGACCACATGAAACTGAAGAAAAAGGAAGACCAAAGTGTGGGTGCTTTGATTCTTCTGAGAAGGTGAGCAAAATACTCACAGGAGCAAATATGGAGATGAAGTGTAGAGCCCAGAGTGAAGGAAAGGCCATCCAGAGCCTGTCCAACCTGGGGATTCATCCCATATGTACCCACCAAACCCAGACACTATTTTTGATGCAAAGAAATGCTTGCTGAAAGGAACCTGATATGGCTGTCTCCTGAGAGGCCCTGCCAGAGCCTTAAAAATGCAGAGGCAGATGCTCACAGTCATCCATTAGACTGAGTGTGGGGTCCCCAATAGAGGATTCAGAGAAAGGACTGAAGGAGCTGAAGTGGTTTGCAACCTCATAGTAAGAAAAATGGACATCTTGCCAAAAGCAGCAAATTCCAACTCAATTCTTCATAGAGTTAGAAAAAGCAATTTCCTAATTCCTCTGGAATAAAAAAAAAAAATCCCAAACAACAACAACAACAGAAAACAGAGTAGGACAACTATTCTAACAATAAAAGAACTTCTGACCAAATCTCACATGCTTTTCACAACCATCTTTATTTGTGGCTATGGAGGATATAATGGTCCTTTTGTGGTCCAGGGGCAAAAGGCACACACATAGTGCACATACACATATATAAATAAAATACACATACACATAAAATAAAACTAAATATATTTTTCAAATCTGTGATTTAAATACAAATATAATGAAAGTTATATGTAAACTATAAAAGAACTCTTTTCTAAATTTAAATACTATTTTGTATGTCTGTGTGTTTTGACTTAATGTATCAACACATATGTGCATGGTGCTCATGGAGATCAAAAAACATGGGATCCTTTGGAATCAGAATTATAGACAGTTATGGGCTACCATGTTTGTGCAGAGAATAGAAGTCTGTGCTTTTAAGCCCTGGACCACAGTGCCACAAAATAGTTATATTTTAAGAATCCCTTATTAGAACTATGTCTTTAGTTATAATTATTCCCTTCCAAGCATAACAAGAGCTTCCTTATGATTGGACTGTGTTTCTATAGTCCACTAGTTTTGGTCTTGAATCTGAGATTTTTGAAATCCATAGAATTAGTGTAGTAATTTTAGTATAATAACTCAAATTAAATGCTGTGAGAGTTACCTCTTTCTGGTAACCAGTCTAAATATAGCAATATTTGAAAGATGAATAAAATCATCATTTGACTCATATAGCTGAGGAAACTTCAAAATGAGAGGGATGGATGTAACACTTGTTATATGTCATTGCCATGGTGTCTCATAATTTTAGTGTGTGAATACAATCTGCTGAATATGCATAAATTGCTCAAACTAAATTATGGTTTCATATATATTTGCATATAAACACTTTTTTGTCATAAAAAATTCTTTTAGGAAACCCACAAGGTAAATAAGATTAGAAAGTAGGCTGAACTTTGACCCTTTGGTCAATGTGGTTTCCTGGTCATTTGTCAATTATTTACCTCTCCTTTCTATCCATACTTTGATCTCTTTCTCTTTCATAATTCTAGAATAATAGGCTCAGAGATTTTACCTGTGCATACATGTTGCTTCTGATTATCCTGAAGATTATTGAAGCTAATTTCCTAGATTATCCATTGCGGATACAATTAATATACAGAATTCTATTCTCTTTGGAAGAAAAGTCAGTTTGATGGCTTTCATTTATAAACTAGTTTGCCTTTGAATGTAGACTTTTTTTTATGTTATATCAAGTATTTTAGCTCCTAAATTTTATTTGCAGGGAATTACCATTTTTCAATAGTTTCTCCAGGAATTACTCATTATTGAGAAATACAAATAGAGAATGAAAACTTGAACAGCTTTTGAAATTATTATGAGCTGTCTAAAACACTTGACTTGAACAGCTGCATAAAAACTGTTTCATAAAAAATTATTCTTGATAAGCTAAATGTGACAAGAATAAGACATGATTTTGTCATTGTAACAGTCTCTTCCTCATCTGAACAAACAATGTTTCTATAAAGAAAAGGCAGCTAGTAAAGGGGAATTTACATACTTTACGCTTTGCATATTTGATAAATTTAGCCTATTTTATACATCATCATGGAAAGATAGATAAGTAACAATGAAAAGTTTTGTTTGGAAGGGCATGGCAGCACATACCTATTATGCTATCCATCTGCATGCTGATACAGGAAGTTTATGAGTTTGAATCCAACCAGAACTATACTAGGAAGACCCTTACACAAAACGAAATAGAACAAAACAAAAATAGATATGACACAAAACATAACAAGCCTGTTCTGAAATTTTATGTGTAAACTGCTTCAAAAGACTTTATCTTAATTACTTTTGTGACATGGTCAAATGGTATCATTAAAGATTTTATCATTATTACCAACCAGCATAAGTCTTTAAACTGGCCACAATTAGGTTTTGATGCTATTTGCAAGTATGCAGTCTTGGACAAGCAACTTATTCCTCTGCTTTAGAATGATTGAATTTATCCCCTGTTCCAAATTTGTATGAATAAGTATAATCAGCAATGTAATACTATTTGGAGGTAAGTCTGAAAGGTAGCTAGATGATAAGGACTCAATTTCATGAATAGGGATTAACTCCCTTATAAAAACAATGCCAGATTTCTTCCTTACCCATTTATATGCATAAGAACATAACCAAAGGAGAGCCATCTTTGAACCAAGCAGTATGCTGTTTGCCAGGTACTGAATTGCTAGTCTTTTAGTTCATATTTCAGATTTGTAAACAATAAATACCTGGTTTTGCTATAGTAGTTCAAATAGACTAAAATGCTTTCTAAGCATTACTTTTCATATATGTAAATCATGAATATCTTCTATATTTGAGCTTGAGTACATTCATACTGGATCAGCATTTCTATTTATTTGCAACATTTATTATCTTACATAATATATAAAACATGTTCCGCATTTCAAAATATTTATCAACAAATGATCATATCACTAGCTTATAACCTGCTGATTGACCTTGAAATCTGTTCAACATAGTTGGTTAGACGAAACAAAAAACAAAAAGAAAACAGTATCTTGATTTAGATTATTTTGATTTTTTGGCGACAGACAGAAAACGATATATGAAAGCAACATGACCTTACTATCTTGGCACAAGATTAACCCTGAAAGTGAGAGGTTTAAACAGTTACGAATTTACTGGCTTCAGCATAACAACTACATTTAGCAGGGGAAAATGATCATCAAGGGAAAATAAATGGAAATAATGCCACCTAAAGAACAAGTAATAAAGATGCATTTTCATCCATCATACATTATCTATTGGATTTCCTACTTATCTTAAAATCTAGTCATTAAAAACAAGAAAATAAATGCATGTAGCCCACTGCAATTCCTATAATTACATTCACTAAATATGAAACAGTGTTGAAAAGAGAAATAAATGTCACAACACTACCCATTATGAATGTTTTTGATTAGTTCCCAAAAATCTATATGACTTGTTCACTCTGCACTGGCTCTCCAGATGTGGTAGAAGGATAATATGCTCTATATCATTAAAGGGGGATTGGTAATTTATCTATCCAAATCCTTAAACCTCACATAAAGGAACACACATAGACATTTTGTCTCTCACTTTTAGATTGATAAAGCTATTGCTATAATCTGCACTGTGCTTATTTAGGACATATAATGGTAAATAAGACAAAGCAATTATTCTTTAGGATAATCCAACTTTAGTGAGGAAGAAAACCATAATTAGAACTCTCTCCCTCTGTCCTTCTCCCATTTGATCCTTTCTGTTACCATCCTGGTGTAACCCTCTTCCCGTTCCCTCTCGCATACACCTGAGATGTCTATTGTCTTTCACTTGCTCACTGAGATTCAAGCATCCCTCTTTATTACTTAATTAGGGTGTGTGGATTGTAATATGGTTATCCTGTACTTTATAGCTACTAACCACCTATCAGTGAGTACATACCATGAGTACTTCTGGGTCAGGGTTACCTCACTCAGGTTGATATCTTCTAGTTTCATTCATTTGCCTGCCAATTTCAAATTGTCATTGTTTTTAATAGCTGAGTAATACTCCGTCCTCCATTGTATGAGTGTACCACATTTTCTTGTGTTGCTTGGTGTGCATATGGTACTTCTTACAGTAGAACCAGAGACTTTCTCTGACTCTGCTGCCTGCCTTTACCTTACTGGGCTGCCTAGTCTATCAGTAGCAGAAGATGCACCTAGTCTTACTGAAACTTGATATGCCAAAGCCTGTTGATACCCATGGGAGGCATGCCTTTTCTGAAGAGAAAGAGCGGAAGTATGCATTGGGGAAAGGGGAGGTGTATGGGGGGGCAGGCTGGGAGAAGAGGAGGGAGAGGAAAATGAAGTCAGGATGTAAAGTAAATAAGATAAAATTCCTTATTAGGCTAACTATAGTCATGAGCCCACTACTAACATAAGCAATTCCTCAGGTACTACCAACATCCCCAAAAATTTCGTCTTCAGCTTTCTCCACTACCTCTTTCAACTCTTCCTCCTTTTTCACGATCTCTTCTATACTCTGTCTCCCCATCTGAACCTCCACAGGCACAGTGGTTGCTGTTACCTGCTGTGCTTCTACTTGTCTAATCAACCCCACCTCCCTCACCTACTGCCCACAACCTTCTCTACCTCCATATATCCCATATGTATGCATGTGCCACTTAGCTTTACATTATTACAATTCAAAATAGTTTTCAAGTCTTTCCTTACTATTCAATACAAAGGTAGTTTTGTTTTATTATTTACTTTTGTTAGAATATTTATTTTGTGAATCTTTGTCCTTCTATGTGTCTTTGTCTGTGTGAGTGTGTATGTGCACATGGAAATCAAATGACAATTATTGGGAGTTGGTTCTCTCTTTCCATATTATGGACTTCAGAGATTGATCTCTGTTCATGACACTGTGGCATGTGTTTTACCTGCTCAGTTATCTCACCAGCCTGATGATGGCAAATATGATAACTATGAGTTAGGTATTTTATAGACTATTCTTTTACTTAATTTTATTTGATACTCTCTTTCCTCCAATAAAGTAATACTCTTACTAAGTCTTCTCCTAAATAATATCAACTTGGGACCAAATATTCAAATGCCCAAGATATGGGGGACATCTCATTCAAACTACCACACAATGTGTCAGCAGCTATCCTGGAACTACTGATCTTCCCTTTCTACCATAGCTTCTTCTTATTGTTAGGACATGATTACCATGTCCAAATCATTTGAACATGACTACCACAATTTTGGTGTTTTAATAGCATGCATACTACAAAGTTCCAAGTCATACAGATTTTGTTTGTTTCTAGAAGTTTCAATTTTGTTTCATATATTCTCATATTATAAGAAATAACTTTTATATCTGGGTATATATTTAGATACCAAGGTTGAATTTTTCTAATAATTTCATTAAATTTGCCTTGGCTTTTTTCAAAATCAGTTGATCATGTTTACAAACAGTTGTTTCTGTGTTATTTGTTACTTTTAAAATAATTTTCCAAGTGGTAGGTTTTACTTTAGGCTCATTACAATTTTTAATTAATTAATTAAATATCATTTTCATTACATTAACAATGGTAAAACCTTTCCTGATTTCCCCCTCCCTAAATACCCCCAACCCCTCCTCCCACCCCTCTGCCTCCACATATATGCCCTTCCACCTGACCCACTCCCACCTCCTGCTCCTCAATTTCTGGTTGATGGTTCAATCCCTGGGAGTCCTGGGGCATCTGGGTGGCCAAAATTATTGTTCTTCCCATGGGGCTATAAACCCCTTCAGCTCCTCCTGACCACCCTCCATCTCCTCCATTAGGGACCCCATGCTGAGTCCAATGGTTGGCTGCTAGCATCTGCATCTGTATTTCTAAGACTCAGGCAGAGGGCCCATTCGGAGACAACTATGGCATACTCCTTTTCGTATACATTTCTGTAGTCCATAATAGTGTCAGGGTTTGGTGACTGTTTATAGGATGAATCCCCAGGTAGAGCAGTCTCTGGGTGGCCTTTACTTCAGTCTCTGCTCCACACTTTGTCTCCCTTATTTCTCCTGTGAGTATTTGGTTTGCTTTCTCAGAGGAACCAAAGCATCCTCACTTAAGTCTTCCTTTTTCTTGAGCTTCCTGTGCATTTTAAGTTCAATCTAGGGCACAAGTTATGAACTGATTTTTCCTTTTCAGTTGTCCTAGATTTATTTATTTAAAGTTTATCTTTTCTTGGTTGAATAGATAATATTTCTATATAAAATGTCAATTTACTATATGTCTATTCCTGAGCTTTCAATTATGTCTCACTTTTTCTGAATGTTTTTCCTTCTCACAATACTTTTATCTCTATATTGTATTGAATTTAAGCAGTTTGACTATTCCAGATTCTTCCTTTCATTTATTGTTATTATATTCTAATTTCTTTAGTTTTGAAATAAAATTTCAGACTGAACTTATTGATTTAAAAATAAAAATATACTGGGATTTTGAATTTTTTGCTTAATCAAACTATCAGTTTTGTGACAATCCATGAACTCAATATAATCACTTTTTAGTTTCCTTTTGTATGATTTAATGATGTTAATTTTCAAAATTATACTCATATTTTAGAATCTTAATATTTATTGGTTCTCCATAAAGAGATTATTTAAAAACATTGATTGCCATTTATTCATTACTTGTATGTAAAGAATAATATTTATATTAATTTTCTATCTCAGAACCTTGGCCCATTCATTTAATGAGTCTTATTTGCCTATGTACCCGCTTCTACATTTTCTTATTTTCCAACTTGTGCAATTCGTGCTTTGCTTTTTTTCCTGCTTTTTTGCAAACTTTTTCATCTTAACTAAAGTGCTTAGGAAGGAGTTACTCAGTTTGCTCTGATTCTTACTTAGGTTGAAAGTAAGTAGTCTTTCCTGATTACTTATGATAGCAAGTATAAGCCTTCTTGAAAGAGATGTTTATGTGTCTTTTTGTTTTCTTTCAACAAATATATTAATATAATCTATCACAATCTAGCAGAAACCTTTAAATCTGTTTTCTGTATCTATTCACATCTATGGAGCAACCTCCAGGTCATTGCATAGGGATACAAGATAAATGATTATCCAATACAAAGCGAAGCCTGAATATTTGAGTTGATATTTTGCTACCTCAGTAAATTGGATTCACTGTCCTCAAACACCAAGCAATATCTAATGACAATGGCCCAAAGACTATCTACTGTCTTGGCATAGCCCAGAATCATCCCTCTAGTTCAGCCTTTGCATTGGTTAATGCATTAAATATATCCGTGGAGGCACCACAATGTGTTGATATCTCATTTAGGGATAAAAATATATCATTTCCTCTTGTGAATTATTTGAATAAGAATGCTTCCAAATTGAATTCTTCACTTATCTTTATATTTCTTCTCTCTGTAGTTTGTAGATAATAAGCTATCTGTATCTGTAATCTGTCTGATGCATATGTGTGGGGGGGGAGGGTATATATGTGAACGTTGTCTGATATTAGACTCCCTTATGCATTTCCCTAACAAAAGGCTTTGTTTTTTATTTATTAGACAACACAGAAAACATGGCAGGGGAGAGAAAGGAACGGTTCCTTAAGGAAACCTTTAATTGTTTTACAAGAAAGGAATTTTAGTGACTCCACCAGACCCAATATTTACCCTGTAGAGTAAAGAGTACTACAAACATAAGCTATTAAACTATATCTGTATGCTGTTTTGAAGATTTATGGTGGACATATGTCATATAAGGTTTTTTTCTAACCTGTTGGCTACTTTAAGAAAAATGGTTATCACATCATAAACATTTAAACACTCATTACGCTAGATCAGGGACATGAAATGAAGCACAAATTAAAGTTAAAACTATGGCATTAATTTAGGTTGTAAAGGATGGTTGCATAGGAATTCCAAGGCATATTTAGTTACATAGTTCTTTTAATAGTAGATTAAACTAAAGAGGCTGAGTATACAGTAGGATAAAAGTCTGAGTCTTCAGTGTGCTAAAGATATATTATTAATTAGGTTTTGAGGTCTAGTAACAATTAGGGTTTTGGATACAAAATATATTTTTATAAAATTGTATCACTACATACATTGGCAGACTTCTAAGCTTGATCCCATTGATCAGACTGTTTAACTCATCATTATGGACACAATCTGCAAGACAGTTCCTAAAGCATAGCTATTGTCTCATAACTTTGGTCAGATTTCATAGAGCTTGCCTCTAAACAAGTATTTGCACAGCTAGCTTTTGGATCAGCAAGAATAGATAAGCAATAGACAGACCTGTATTTTTTATATTTTTTATGATTAAAAATAAGGCTTCTAGACCATTAAATTATTTTTAGAATGTGTTGGTGCTTTCCACCAAGCCTTATCATCTGAATTTGATGCTGAAGACTCACATAGTAGAAGGATCAAAATATTTCTGCAGGTTGTCCTCTGAGTATCAAACACACACCTTGGCATTTTTACATCCATATACATACACCTACATATATTCCCAATACATAAATAAGTAGATAGATATAAAATATATCTTAATTAAAATAAACTTCCATGAATGTTCAAATATAGAATTTATATAGACAGAAATTTTTATTAAAATAGTCAAGTAAAATAGTAGATCATACAATGTTCATGTTCATCTTATAGTGCATTAAGAAAGCATCTAATATTTCACAAGAGACTTATATAAATTTTATAGTCTTGGCAGCAGTTTATTGCACACCGTGGGTCCCTGTTCTGCACTGCTGCTAGAGTGGTAGGACATGCCACTGGGGAGGCAAAATGCTGGTAGTGTTTGGCTTCAGTGTGTTTTATCACACACTGCTGCCATAGGGTGCTAGGCTATAGGGAAGCTAGGGACAATGCTTAGGGGGTGGGAAAATGTAGTCTGTGATATGGCTGGCTGATGTTAGGGTCCCCTTACTTCTGGGTCTAGTTGACTCTGCAGAAGCACACAGAGAATTCAGGAAGGAAGTTTCTGGGGTCCATGGGACCCGTGATGAGGTCAGGACTATGTGGTCACAACTCCTGGACATTCAGGCTCTGCCTCTAAGTCATAAGGTATTGAAAGGTCATTTGGGGGCCCACGCTGAGGAAGGCGACTAGCCAGGAGGTGGGGGAATGGAAACTTGAGCTTACCTCATTGGAGAAGGTAGCAGAGGTTGTCTGGGGGTACAGAGAGGCCTTCTATGGGAGACATAAGCTGCAGTTTTGTAGGCAAAGGCCTTCTCCATGTTTTCCATAGTTGTTCTCAATGAAAGAGATAATATTTGGTTACAAACTGTTTATTGATTTTTCATTGTGGAAAATAGATTTGTATCAACCTCTCACAGTGAAACAGAGATTAAAATACCTTTTGCGGGAAGGAAAACTTACTGCATAAACCCTCAGAGGCTTTAGGTACCTTATTAGCATGGAGAACTCTGTTTTAAACTACATGACTGATGTGGGAAATGTGGCATGTGTTTTAGGCCAGGAATATGGCAGGGAGGATGGAGGGCCTACCATCTCAGGTGTGTTTCTGGGGTCTCAGACCTGCTCTACCTTACCAAGCTTCCTGGCATGGTCCACTGTCCTACACATGTCTACTATCACTCTTTTATTTCCCAGACTTTGATGTCATTACTTTTGAATTAAATAATTTTGGTGGGTGTTGAACCTCTATAGTCTCAATTTGTATTCACCTAAGGACTATTTTTTCATGTTCTTATTTGTAGCCCACCTGCATAATGTCTCTGCTCAGTTTATTTCAAGTGTCTCATTATTTTTCCTAATTCGAGTGTCCATTTTATTTCTGAATTTTGACAGTCTTATTAGTTTTATACTTTACATTTAGATTAACTGAATATATATATATATATATATGTATATATATATATATATATATATTTGTGTGTGTATGTGTATGTGTGTGTTTTTGTGTGTGTGTGTTTTGTGTGTGTGTGTGTGTGTGTGTGTGTGTGTGTGTGTGTGTTTGTGTTTTGCACATGTTTGGACATTCAGAAAAACTTAGTCCAACTTCAGTACCCCAAATACATAGTTTTATGACATAGATATATTTAGTATTCCATAAATAGTCTTATATAAATATATAAGCATTATTTAAGTTATAATTTAATTTTTCTTATAAAATACTGTTTTGTTCTTTCAATAGTACATTATCAGTGAAAACTTATTGTATTTATATACTACAGGAAATGTGACTACTGATTTATGTACTAGAGATAGCTTATTAGTTAACCAACCAACAGAAAATTCTGTCATTATTGGCATTGTTTTTGAGCCGAATCTATGGGGTCCAAGATTTTACTAACATTTATGAAATGCATAGAAACAAAAAGACAACTGTTTTACATTAAAAGGTGACAAGTTCATTTAGGAAATCACATGATATTCTGATGATATATCTTTATGCGTATTTTACCAAGCATCAATAATATGTAGAACCATTGTGTCAAAAATGTTTGGAGATAAGATTATAAAAAGAATTTTTCTCATACTTACTATTGGTCTACATAGAGCAAATTATGCAGTGTTTGGCACATCTCTGTAATTAACAAAGATTGAAGTCTGCAAAAAAATAATATTGATGTCTACATTATATATTTCAAACTTACAATCTGTCTTCCAGTTTAGTTATATTAGATCTTTAGAACTTAATATCATTTCAATGACAAAGTAGAATTCAGAAGTAGTTAAAAGTTGAATGTTTTAACTTACCTTGGCTAAGGACAATTCCTGAAGTTTAATGTAATAATACAATACCATGAATCTAGTATTTATAAAAACTTAGATCAGAATTTCAGGTTATATGACTGGGCTTTTTAACTTGTTAGCTTTAGTTCACTCACTTGATTCCTGGAAAAATATCTAAATGTGATTGAGAAATTAATGTTTTTTAAAAGTTTTTATCTGTCATAAGTCTAGTTATTTCTTAACTTTTATACAATGTATTCATTTTAAGATAAAACAGTTCCCTTACCTATTCTTGCGTGGATAGTCATTTAACGGAATTTGGGAAATAATATGCATTTGTCCGAAAGCCTCATTTCATAAAACATTTGAAAAAATTGCAAAAAAATGTTACAGTAATTTTCATATCCATTTTTGTTGTTTTAGCAATTTCCCATTAGCAATTTTTATATTCCTTGTAATCTAATTTTTACCAACATTTGCCATATATGTATATATATATATATATACATATATCTTTATATATAATATTGTTTGCTAATAATTTTGAGCATCTTTTATATGTGTATATGTGGCAGTTTTTGCCAAATATACATATATAAAAATTCATGTTTCCTGGCTGTTTAACAATACTGCCTTCCTTACTACACCTTTGTCATATGTATAAGTACTATGTGTCTAGATGTATATGTATGTCTGTGAACACATACTTATTGCACATATTTACCAGATATAGTGTGACATTTTGTTACATGTACATAACATATAATGATCAGATCAGGGTAAAAGGCATATTTGTGATATGAAAAACCTACTTGTTTTTGATATGAACATTCAAAACTTACTCCACTATTTGAAAATATTCACTCAATTATTCTTAGTTAGAGTAATCCTACTGTGCACTCAAATATTGTATCTGCACTGACTCTTGTTACACTCAATGACCCTCTCCTCTGCTACTTTCCCAGTTACTGTAATTACTATTTCATAATCTACTCTTTTTTAGGATAGCACATGTAGAAGAGAATATGTGACACCTTTCTTTCACTAAAAGTTTAGCCTTGGTGAGCTGTTTTCTTTTTCAATAGATTTTTTAATGTAGTCAGATTTATATATTACAAACTTCATGGTGTGTGGCTTGTAACATCTGCTTCTATTCTATCTTTTATCACAATAAATGGCAAATATTTCTGTGCAGTTTATACTTCATTTTGTAACCATCTCTTTTTCAATACCTTGTCTCTAATAAGTGAGAATATTATTTTGGTTTTAGTTTAAATTTAATTCACAATTTATCTAACTGTGACTTCATATTTTTTATCATTCTGGTCCACATCACTGTCATCTCTAAGACGAATTGCTAGGAGAATTTCTTATCTAGCCTCACTTTTTCTTATTGTCAATTTTGTTCTCTTAAACAAATAGTAAGTACATTTCCATTATTTAACTGAAATATTTTGTATTTATATTTAATCAATTTTTAGAATTCACTAGTGAATTACTTAACTACAGATTATTTTCTTCATCCCATATAAATAATCAATAGTCACAAAAATTTCAGTATTCTAATACAATTTAATTCCAATACGACATATAAATGAAAATTGCATATAGAGGACAGTATTTTCAAAAATGCTGAATGGCAGTCAGCATGTAGAAGATGCACATAGATCCATTCTTATCTCACTGTACAAAGCTCATGTTGAAGTGGATCAAGGACCTCCACATAAAACCAGATACACTGAATCTAATAAAAAAGAAAGTGGGTAAGATTCTCAAACACATGGACACAGGGGAAATTTTCCTGAACAGAACATCAATAGCTCATGCTCTAAGATCAACAATAGACAAATAGGACTTCATAAAATCAAACCACAACTTGGTTCTTTGAGAAACTCAACAAGATAGACAAATCATTAACCAAAATAACTAAAAGGCAGAGAAACAGAAGGAACATTGACAAACTCATTGTATGAGGTAATTAGGCCAGAAATACCTTGATACTCAAACCACATGTAGATAATAATAATAATAATAATAATAATAATAATATAACAACAATACTATAAAGAAAAAAAAGAATTTCAGATGAATTTCTCTTGGGAACATTGATTCAAATATACTTAATAAATTATTTACAAACTGAATCCAAGAACACATTAAAATATCATTCACCATGATCAAATGGGCTTCATCCTAGGAATACAGGAATGATTCAACATATGAATATCCATCAAAGTAGTCTATCATATACAAACAGAAGAAAAAATGCTACATGATAATGCCATTAGATGCTAACAAAATGATGTTAACTCTTTGAAAAAATTCAACACCTCTTCATGATAAAAGTCTTAAAAAGACCAGGAATAAAAATTGCATACCTAAACACAATGAAGACAATATGCAGCAAGGCAATAGTCAACATCAAGTTAAATGGAGGGAAACTCAAAGCTATTCCATTAAAATCAGGGACAAGACAAAGCTGCCTACTCTCTCCATATCTATTCAATAAAGTACTTGAAGTTTTAGCTAGAGCAATGAGACAAAGAGATCAAAGAGATACAAATTGGAAACGAACAAGTCAAAGTATTACTATTTGCAGGTGATGTGTCAGTATAAGTGACTACAGAAATTTTACCATAGAATTGCTACAAATGATAATAAACACCTTCACCAAAGTGGCTGGATACAAATCTAACTCAAAAATATCAGTATCCCTCATTTATACAAACAATAAAGGGGATTAGAAAGAAATTAGGGAGACAATACCCTTCACAATAGCCACAAATAATATAAAATATCTTACAAGAACTATAGTCAAGTAAGTGAAAGACCTGTATCACAAGAATTTCAAGTCTTTGAAGAAAAAATTGAATAAAATATCAGAATATTGAGAGATCTCCCATGCTCATTAATAGGCAGAATTAATATAGTAAAAATGACCATCTTACCAAAAGCAATCTACAGATTCAATGAAATTCCTCTCAAAATTCCAACTCATTTCTTTACAGAACTTAAATGAACAATACTTAACCTCATATGGTAAAACAAAAACCTCAGGATAGTTAAAATAATCCTGTATAATAAAAGAACTTCTAGAGGTATCACTATCTTAGGTTTCAAGCTATAATGCAGAGTAAGAGTTATAAAAAACACATGGTACTGGCATAAAAACAGGCATGTTGATCAATAGGATTGAAACATTGTTCCAAGAAGCAAACCCACACACCTGCAGAGACTTGATTTTTAATGAAGACACAGCAGCTGTACTATATAAAAAGAAACATCTTCTTCAAATGTTGTTAGATGCCTAACAGGATGTCTGCATGTAGAAGAATGCAAATAGATCCAGAGTTATCACCCCACACAAAACTCATGTCCAAATGGATCAAAGATCTCAACATAAAACCAGATACACTAAATCTGATAGAATAGAATGTGAGGAATAGTATTGAACACATTTGCACACAACTTGCTGAACTGAACATCAATTGCTAGGGACACTAGGATCAACAATTAATAAATGAGACCTCATGAAAATGAAAAGCTTCTGTAATACAAAGAAAACCATCAACAGGAAAAAATGATAGCCTATAGAATTGGAAAAGAGCTTTAGCAACCCTATATCTGATAGAGCTAATATCTAATGCATATATATATGTGTATGTATACACATACACATATATATGTATATATATATATATATGTATATATGTATATATATATGTATATATATGTATATATATATATATATATATATATATATATATATATATAACCCAAATAACCAAATTAAAAAGGGAATATACATCTAAACAGTGAATTCTTGACAGCAGAATCTCTAATAGCTAGGAAGCATTTAAAGAAACATTAACCACAACACGAACACATACATACACATACGCACACACACATACACAGACACACACACACACACACATACACACACAGAGAGAGAGAGAGAGAGAGAGAGAGAGAGAGAGAGAGAGAGAATAAACATTAAACATCCTCAGTCATCACAGAAACGCAGATTAAAATGACCATGAGATTCCATCTTACGACAATCAGAAATGGCTAAGATAAAAAATTCAAGGGATAGCTCATGCTGACTAGGATGTGGAGTAAGGGAAAGCTCATCTAATTGCTTGTGGGAGTGGAAATTGTCCAACCACCCTGGAAAGAAATTGGTTTTTCAAAAATTTGGAAGAGTTTCCTCTACATCAAGATCCAGCTTGTGGGCATCTATCCAAAAGATACGCCCCCATAGCATGAGGTCACTTACACAAGTATGGTCATAGCAGTTTTACTCATACTAGCCATAAATGGAAACAACCTAGATGTCCCTCAAAAAGAATGGATAAAAAAATGTGGTATATTTACACAATGGAATATTATTCAGCTATTAAAAATGACATTTGATATTTGTAGGTAAATGGAAGGAAATAGATATTATTCTGAATGACCTAACCAAGACCTTTTAGTAGAGTCTGTTATTAAGTTGCAGTTCACATTGTTAGGATAGCTCTCTGAGATCAGTGCAAAATGGAAGACTACCTTTCTCACCAGGGTTTTACGTTCTCCACTGACTTTATTTGAAAGTATCTCTAAGGACAGGTAAATGACCTTATCTTGAGTATAACCCTGCCCAGATCTTCCTGCAAGGGCTGCATGATTCAGCATGTAAGTCTTGCTCAGCACTTCCTTCCATATGATAATAAAGTATTGTGTTATGACCATTCAACACTTTTGGCTCATAACACCCAAAACCTTTATGTACCCTACCTCTAGAGCAATAAAGTAAAAGTGTCTCTCTGAAGCTGTCTCCCCAGAATTCCTTCCATCATACTGAAGACTGTCTGAATCCTGCTCATGACTTCTGCTCCTTCTGTTCATCCCTCAGAAAGGGGAGACCCATACAGACTCAGAAAGAAAAACATGGTATATAGTCGCTTATAAGTGGATATTAGTCATCAAGTACAGGATAACTATGCTACAATCCATAGACCCAAATTAGCTAAGTGAATGAGTGTCCAAGGGAGGATAATTGAATCTTACTGAGAAGGGGAAATAAAATAGATATCATAGATATCAGGGTAGCCAATGGAGGGAAGGAACAGGGTGGTAGAGGGTGGTGGAAAAGGGAAGGAGGGTTCAAGAATGGAGAGGACAGAGGGAGAAAAAAGATAGGATTAGAATCAGTGTGTGTGGGTCGTCTCTGGGATGAGCTAGAAACTTAGGACAATAGAAACTGTCAGGAATCTCTGAGGGTGATCCTAGCTAAGACTACTAGCAGTGGGGAATATCGAAACTGAAACAGCCATCTCCTGTAACCAGGCAAGACTTACAGTGCATGGATGAGGACACCAACCTAGCTGTAAAACCTTTACCTATAATTTGTTCTGCCTACAAGATGTTCAAGGATAAAAATGGAGCATAAATTGAGGGACGGGTTAATGAATGACTGGTCCAACTTGAGACCCATGCTATTAGAGAGACTCCTGAAACTATTAATGATATTTTGCTGTACTAGAAACCCAGCATAACTTTCAGAGGCTTTACCCATCAGCTGATGGACATAGATGCAGAGAATCACAACCAAATATAGACTGAGCTTGAGGACAAGGGAAAGGAAAGATTTAAGGACCCAGAGAATTCCAGGATGCCACAAAAAGAACCTACATAATCAACTAACCTAGATCCATAGGGGCTCACAGAGACTGAAATAGAGAGCATTCATGGGACATATCTAGGCCCCTACATATATGTAACAGATGTGCAGCTTGGTGTTCATGTGGGAACTCTAGCATCAGAAGCAGCATCTGCCTTCCTCTGAATCCCTTTTCCCTAACTAGGCTGTCTTGTCTAGCCACAATAGGAAAAGATGCACTTACTTCTACTACAATTTGATATGCCAAAGCAAGAAGACATACATGGGAGGCCTCCCCTTCTCTGAGTAGAAAGGGAGGAAGGATAGGCGAGCAGAGGTGAGAGGGTGAGACTGAAAGGAGAGAAGGGAGGAAAGCTATGATCAATATATACAATAAATTAATTAATTAATTAATGTAAACAAATAAAAAACTCTCATTAAAATAAATGCAAACATATTCAGGAACCATTTAAGAAGATCATATATCATAATTTCTTTCACTCAATGAATTCGATTGGTTCAACATATGCAAAATAGGTAAGTTTATATAACCTGTAGATATAAGGACAGATATCATAAGAATATCACTATAAATAAATAAATAAATAAATAAATAAATAAATAAAAGAATGGTGTTTGACTATACATCATCCTTTCATGATTAAAAGATAGGAATATAGAGAACATATAAATATAATAAAACTACCTACACATGATCACATTAATAGAAAGAAATAAAGCATATAGAGTAAATGTATAAATTTAATAGACTTTCCACAAACCAATAATATATTTACTAAGAAAGAAATCAGGAAAAATATCTCAGACATAGTAGATTCCACAAATAACTTGCCTACTAATCAATGTAACCAAGGAAGTGGAAGGTCTTTTATAATGTGAAATTAAAGATATTGAAGTTGGAAATTAAAAATAAAGTGCTAAAAGATGGAAAGCCTCCTGAATCACTTATGGTTTGTTGTTATGAAAAATGCCATTACCAAAAACATTGTATAAAAGGAAGAGATTTTATTGGCAATATTTCTAGAGTGAGATTCCATAAGGGTGGAGTAAGCATGACAGTGGGCTTCTAGAGCAGGAAGAAAATAGACCATAACCCTATACACATACAGAAAACAGAGAGCAAGAATTGGAAATGAGTTAGATATAAATTCTCGAAGCCTATCCTATGAGAATATATTTCTTCCAGGAAGGCTTCTTTCATAAAAGTTCCAGAAATTCCTCTAATAGCACCACAAACTGCAGACCAACTATTTAACTGCATGAGCCTATGGGGGAAAATCCACATTCAAACAACTATATTCTCCTCACTGCCCCCCCATAGATTCATGTCCATTTCATGATATAAAATGGATTTAATCTAGCTTTAAACGTTCCCATAGCCTTTAACAGTTTTAAGATTTCTTGAAAGTTTGAATTATCTAATGAGAATCAAAGCAATAACTGTGATGACACTGCAAAATAAAAATGATATTACATTTTGCTACTAAATAAAAACAATAATACACTTTTTCTAATATACAATGGCAAGGAATATATATGATGCTCTACTTTGCTTTTTGTTTCTGTGTTTAAAACATGAGCAAAAAGTAGGGAAGCCAGAGAAGGAGAGCAAGGCAGAACTCTGAGGCAGGAACTGAAGTAGAGAGACTCCATTGTCAGGTGCAAGGCTCTGCCTGCCTCCCCTAGGAGTCTTATTGGTTTCAGGAATATCCAGACAACACAACAGACAAACAGATGAAGTCTGGAAAGTCTGATTTCATAAGGCTGAACAGGATGGGATGAGGATGGGGATTGCATATGTTTGTTTAAGGAATTCACTACTTATTGACAAACTTGTTTAATGCTAGACCTCTAAGAAATATCAGTTATAAACCCTTGATGAGTTGTATTAAAAGTATCATATTTAATGTCCCCAGGCTTTAACACTCACAGTGAAATTTGGAGGAAGAAAGCAAGTCATTGGCAAGGGATCGATTCTTTGTTACATATTGAGGCAAACATATACACCTCCCCCAAGGCACATGTAAAGAATAACACTCAAAAATTTTTTTTAAAAAAAATAGTTATAGTCTAGAGAAAAAAGAGGAAGAAGCCTGGCACAAGCAGACTGAGGATCTTTGAGCATAAATGACACTTGTGACTTTAAAGTCAAATCAAATTTCTGGGTAAATTTTGAAGAAATGGCACATGCATCATACAGTCAAAAGGAAATTTGTAGTTATGGATTAAATAAATAAAATGTTATTCCAGTCTATTAAAGGCATGAAAGTTTTCAGTTTGAGGCTATGATAATTGCATTTTCCTTGCAAGGAATCTTAAGTCTTCAGAGTAATGATACAAACACAAAAGACCCAATAAGAATAATACCCAGAATAATTTGCTGCACTGAGGTTTGGAAAATATGGCCTATCCTCAAAGAAAACCCATATAGTAGAATTACCAAAGATTTAAAATAGTTGTAGTTGGGTTCAGTGACTTTAAGGAGAAGTTAATATAATTTGAAATGTCCCGATTACTAGTACAGAAAATAAATAAAATATCTTTTTAAGATATAATTTTGAAAATTGTAGCCAGGCAGTGGTGGCGCATGCCTTTAATCCCAGCAGTTGGGAGGCAAAGGCAGGTGGATTTCTGAGTTCAAGGCCAGCTTGGTCTGAAGAGTGAGTTTCAGGACAGCCATGGCTACACAGAGAAACCCTGTCTCAAAAACATATATATGTGTGAGTGTGTGTGTGTGTGTGTGTGTGTTTCCCACATTTTTGTATGTACACTGCATGCATGCCTGCTGTCCACAAAGTATAGAAGATGATATATGGACAGCACAGAGGTAGGCATATAGGTAGTTATGAGCCACTATGTTGACACTAGAAACTAAACTTACATGTAAGACCTTTAAGCACTGAGGCATCTCTCCAGACTCTCAAAATAATGGAATAAATTTTATAATTGAAAAATATGAGGAGACCACAGGAGGCCAGTTAAGCTCCCAGAGGCAAACCAGGAGGAGATTTGAAGACAGCCCAGCAGAGCTGAGGAGGTAATTCAGAGCCCAGTGGTGGAAACCTTCCAGTCTCTGCCTCAGGAGCACAGACACCTTCTGAGACAGCAGCACCAAATGCCAGGCTCTCAGGAGCTTTAAACACCAACCAGTAATAACAAGACCAACTAAGTCCAGAAATAAACAAATGGCAAAAGACAAATATAGGAACGTTACTAACAGAAATCAAGGCAACATGGCACTATCCAAACCCAGTTCCCCGACAGTAATAAGTCCCGGATACCCCAACACACCAGAAAATCAAGATATAGATCTAAAATCACTGGTCAGGATGTTGATCCTGGAACACATGGAGAAATCTCTTAAAGAAATACAGGAGAAAACGGATCAAAAGTTAGAAGCCCTCACAAGGCAAACACAATAATCAAAGAAAATCAGGAGAATATGGATCAAAAAGCACAAGCCAATAAGGAGGAAATACAAAAACCACTTAAAGATATACAGGAGAACATGGGTCAGCAAGTAGGAGTCATGAAAGAGGACACACAAAAATCTCTCTCTCTCACTCTCTCTCTTTTTTTTTTTTTACAGTGCATGATACCTGGTTTTTTTCTTTTTAATTTTTATTTTCTATATTCTATGTTTACATTCCAAAGGCTTTCCCCTTTCCCAGTTCCCAACCACCATAGTTCCCATAGTTCCTCTCCCCACCCCAACTGTTCCCCAATCATTCCCCCTCCCCCCTCGGTTTCTTTACTAAACTGGATGCAATCTTTACAGGCCCAGGGTCCTCTCCTTTCTTCTTCTTGGGAATCATTTGACTTGCTATTTGTGTCTTGAGTATTTAGGGCTTCTGGGATCATTAATATCCACTTATCAGTGATTGCATTTCATGTGTATTCTTTTGTGATTGGGTTAACTCACTCAGGATATTTTCCAGATCTAACCATTTACCTACAAATTGCATGAATTCATTATTTTTAATTGCTGAGTAGTATTCCATTGTATAAATATACCACATTTTCTGTATCCATTCCTCCTTTGAGGGATATTTGGGTTCCTTCCAATTTCTGGCTATTACAAACAAGGCTGCTATAAGCATAGTGGAGCATGTGTCTTTATTGTATGCAGGGGAATCCTCTGGGTCTATGCCCAGGAGTGGTATGCCAGGGTCCTCTGGAAGTGGCATGCCCAATTTTCTGCAGAACCGCCAAACTGATTTCCAGAGAGGTTTTACCATTTTGCAATCCCACCAACAGTGGAGGTGTGTTCCTCTTTCTCCACATCCTCGCCAGTACTTGTTGTCTCTTGAGTTTTTAATCTTAGCCATTCTGACAGGTGTGAGGTGGAATCTCAGGGTTGTTTTGATAACAACAGAAACTGAGGAAATTCAGAAGATCATCAGATCCTACTACAAAGGTCTATACTCAAAACAACTGGAGAATCTGGGGGAAATGGACAATTTCCTAGACAGATACCAAATACCAAAATTAAATCAGCATCAAGTAGATCAGCTAAACAGTCCCATAACCCCTAAAGAAATAGAAGGGGTTATAGAAAACCTCCCAACCACAAAAAGTATGGGACCAGATGGTTTTAGTGCAGAATTCTACCAGACCATCAAAGAAGACTTAACACCAACACTTTTCAAACTATTCCACAAAATAGAGACAGAAGGGACACTGCCCAACTCATTCTTCGAAGCCACAATTACGCTAATACCTAAACCATAAAAAGATCCAACAAAGAAAGAGAACTACAGGCCAATTTCTCTTATGAATATCGATGAAAAAATACTAAATAAAATTCTTGCCAATCGAATCCAAGAGCACATCAAAACAATCATTCACCATGATCAAGTAGGCTTCATCCCAGGGATGCAGGGTTGGTCCAATATAGGGAAATCCATCAATGTAATCCACTACATAATCAAACTAAAAGAAAGAAAAACACATGGTTCATCTCATTAGATGCTGAAAAAGCATTTGACAAAATTCAGCATCCCTTCATGCTAAAAGTCTTGGAAAGAGCAGGAATTCAAGGCCCATACCTAAAAATAGTAAAAGCAATCTACAGCAAACCAGTAGCCAACAGCAAAATAAATGGAGAGAAACTTGAAGTAATCCCACTAAAATCAGGGACTAGACAAGGCTGCCCTCTCTCTCCATATCTTTTCAATATAGTACTTGAAGTTCTAGTGAGAGCAATTAGACAACATGAGGAAGTCAAAGGGATACAAATTGGAAAGGAAGAAGTCAGTCTATGATTATTTTCAGATGATATGATAGTTTACTTAAGCGATCCATAAAACTCCACCAGAGAAGTTCTACAGTTGATAAACAACTTCAGCAAAGTGGCTGGCTATAAAATTAACTCAAGCAAATCAGTAGCCTTCTTGTACTCAAAGGAGAAGCAGGCTGAGAAAGAAGTTAGGGAAATAACACCCTTCACAATAGCCACAAACAACATAAAGTACCTTGGCGTAACTCTAACCAAACAAGCAAAAGATCTGTATGACAGGAACTTCAGGTACTTGAAGAAAGAAATCGAAGGCGATTTCAGAAGATGGAAAATATCTCTTGCTCCTGGATTGGCAGGATCAATATAGTAAAAATGGCCATCTTGCCAAAAGCAATCTACAGATTCAATGCGATCCCCATCAAAATCCCAAATCAATTCTTTATAGATCTAGAAAGAGCAATTCTCAAATTCATCTGGAGCAACAAAAAAACCTAGGATAGCTAAAACTATTCTCAACAATAAAAGGACTTCTGGGGGAATCAATATCCCTGACCTCAAGCAGTACTACAGAGCAATTGTGTTAAAAACTGCATGGTATTGGTACAGCAACAGGCAAGTAGATCAATGGAATAGGATTGAAGACCCAGAAATTAACCCACAGACTCATGGTCACTTGATCTTTGATAAAGGAGCCACAACCATCCAGTGCAATAACGATAGCCCTTTCAACAAATGGTGCTGGTTCAACTGGAGGTCAACATGCAGAAGAATGTGAATTGACCCACTCTTATCTCCTTGCACTAAGATCAACTCCAAGTGGATCAAGGACCTCCATATAAAATCAGACACACTGAAATTAATAGAAAAGAAACTTGGGAAGAACCTGGAGGACATGGGCACAGGGGGAAAGTTCCTGAAAAGAACACCAATAGCTTATGCACTAAGATCAAGAATTGACAAATGGGACCTCATAAAATTACAAAGTTTCTGCAAGGCAAAGGACACTGTCAGAAGGACAAAACAACAACCAACAAAGTGGGAAAAGACCTTCACCAACGCCACATCCAACAGAGGGCTAATATCCAATATAAAAAGAACTCAAGAAATTAGACCCCAAAGAACCAAATAACCCTATCAAAAAATGGGGCACAGAGCTAAACAAAGAATTTTCACCAGAAGAAATTCGGATGGCCGAGAAACACCTTAAGAGATGTTCAACCTCATTAGTCCTCAGGGAAATGCAAATCAAAAATCTCTTAAAGAATTACATGAAAACACAAACAAGCAAGCAAAAGATCTGAGCAAAACCATCCAGGATCTAAAAACAGAAGTAGAAACAACTCAGAACTCTCAAAGGGAGACAACATTGGGGATACAAAACCTTGGGAAGAAATTAGGGGACATAGATGCAAATATCAATAATATAATACAAGAGATAGAAAAAAGAATCTCAGATGCCTCAGATACCATAGGAACCAATGACTCAACAATCAAAGAAAATGCAAAATGCCAAATGCTTGTAACCCAAAACATCCAAGAAATCCAGGACACAATGAGAAGACCAAACCTAAGGATTATAGGTATAGATGAGAGGGAAGAATTACAACTTAAAGGGCCAGCAAATATCTTCTACAAAATTAGGGAAGAAAACTTCCCTAACCTAAAGAGAGAGATGCCCATGAATATACAAGGAGCCTACAGGACTCCAAACAGACTGGACCAGAACTAGAAATGCCTCCTGTCACATAATAATCAAAACCCCAAAGGTACTAAACAAAGAAAGAATATTAAAGGCAGTAATAGAAAAAGGCCAAGTAACATATAAAGGAAGATCTATTAGAATTACAACAGACTTCTCACCAGAGACCAAGAAAGCTAGAAGATCCTGGGCAGATATCATGCAGATTCTAAGAGAACACAAATTTCAGCCAAAACTACTGTACCCAGCAAAACTCTCAATCACCATAGATGGGGAAACCAAGATATTCTATGACAAAACCAAATTTGCATGATATCTTTCCATAAACCCAGCCCTACAAAGGATTATAGCGGAAAAACACCAACACAAGGAGGGAAACTACACCCCAGAAGAAGCAAGATAGAAACATCCTTTCATCAAATCCTAAAGAAGATAACCACTCAAATATAAAAAAATAATTTCAAAAATGTCAGGAAGTAATAGTTACTATTCCTTAGTATCTCTTAATATCAATGGACTCAATTCCCCAATAAAAGGACATAGAATAACAGACTGGATACAGGAACAGGACCCTACAATTTGCTGCATACAGGAAACACAACTCAGTGTCAAAGACAAACACTACCTTAGAGTAAAAGGCTGGAAGACAATTTTCAAAGCAAATAGTCTCAGGAAACAAGCTGGAGTAGCCACTCTAATATTGGGTAAAATTGACATTCAACCTAAAATCATCAAAAGAAACACAGAATGTCACTTCTTGCTGGTCAAAGGGAAAATCCAGCAAGAAGAACTCTCAATACTGAACAACTATGCTCCAAATGCAAGTTCACCCTCATTTGTGAAAGAAACTTTACTAAAGCTTAAAGCACACATTGTACCTAACACAATAATTGTGGGTGACTTCAACACTCCACTCTCCTCAATGAACCAATCAGGAAACCAGAAACTAAACAGGGACACAGTGAAACTAATTGAAGCTTTGGACCAATTGGATGTAATATATATATATATATATATATATATATATATATATATATATAAAACATTTCATCCTAAAGCAAAAGAATATACCTTTTTCTCAGCACTGCACAGCCCCTTCTCCAAAATCAATCATATAATTGGTCAAAAGACAGATGTCAACAAATACAAGAAGCTTGACTCATATCTGATCACTATGGAGTAAAAGTCGTCTTCAATAGCAAGAAAAAGAACAGAAAGCCCACATACACATGGAAACTGAATAATACTCTACTCAATGACACTTTGTTCAAGGAAGAAATAAAGAAAGAAATTAGACTTCTTTTAATTCAATGAAAATGAAGGTACAACCTACCCAAATCTTTGGGACACAATGAAAGAAGTGCTAAGAGGAAAAGTCATGCCCTGAATGCCTCCAAAAAGAAACAGGAGAGAGCATACACTAGCAGCTTAATGGTACACCTGAAAGCCCTGGAACAAAAAGAAGCTAATTCACCCAGGAGGAGTAGAAGACAGGAAATCATCAAATTAAGGGCTGAAATAAATCAAGAAGAAACAAAGAGAATCATACAAAGAATCAACAAAACCAGGAACTCTTTCTTTGAGAAAATCAACAAGATAGATAAACCCTTAGCCAGACTAACCAAAGGGCACAGAGACAGTATTCAAATTAACAAAATTAGAAATGAAAAGGGAGATGTAATAACAGAGACTGAGGAAATTCTAAACATCATCAGATCCTACTACAAAGGTCTATACTCAACACAACTGGAGAATCTGGAGGAAATGGAGGAAATTTCCTAGACAGATACCAAATACCAAAATTAAATCAGGGTCAATTATATCAGCTAAACAGTCCCATAACGCCTAGAGAAATAGAAGGGTTTATAGAAAGTCTCCCAACCAAAAAAAGTATGGGACCAGATGGTTTTAGTGCAGAATTCCATCAGGCCTTCAAAGATGACCTAACACCAATACTCTTCAAACTATTCCACAAAATAGAAACAGAAGGAACACTGCCCAACTCATTCTATGAAGCCACAATTGTGCTGATACCAAAACCACACAAAGATCCAACAAAGAAAGAGAACTACAGAACAATTTCCCTTATGAATATCGATGCAAAAATATAAATAAAATTCTTGCCAACCAAATCCAAGAGCACGTCAAAACGATCATTCACCATGATCAAGTAGGCTTCATCTCAGGGAGGCAGGGATGATTCAATATAAGTAAGTCCATTAATGTAATCCACTACATAATCAAACTAAAAAAAACAAAAAAACAAAACACATGATCATCACTTTAGATGTGGAAAAATAATTTGACAAAATTCAGCATCCATTCATGCTAAAAGTCCTGGAAAGAACAGGAATTCAAGGCCCATACATAAACACAGTAAAAGCAATATACAGCAAACCAGTGGCCAACATCAAAATAAATGGAGAGAAACTTGAAGCAATCCCACTAAAATCAGGGACTAGACAAGGCTGCCCTCTCTCTCCATATCTTTTCAATATAGTACTTGAAGTTCTAGGGAGGACAATTAGACAACATAAGGGAGTCAAAAGGATACAAACTGGAAAGAAAGACGTCAAATTTGCAGTTGATATGATTGTATACTTAAGTGACCCCAAAAACTCCACCAGAGAACTGCTACAGCAGATAAACAACTTCAGCAATGTGGCTGGTTATAAAATCAACTCAAGCAAATCAGTAGCCTTCCTGTACTCAAAGGACAAGAAGGCTGAGAAAGAAGTTAGGGAAATAACACTCTTCACAATAGCCACAATGTAAAGTATCTTGGTGTGACTCTAACCAAAAAAGTGAAAGAACTTTATGACAGGAACTTCAAGTGTTTGAAGAAAGAAATTGAAGAAGACCTCAGAAGATGGAAAAATATTTCTTGTTCTTGGACTGGCAGGATCAATAGAGTAAAAATGGCCAAGAGCAAACTACAGATTCAATGCAATCCCCATCAAAATCCCAAATCAAAATTCTTCATAGATCTAGAATGAGAAATTCTCAAATTCATTTAGTGTTACAAAAAACCTAGGATAACTAAAACTATTCCCAGCAATAAAAGGACTTCTGGGGGAATCAATATCCCTGACCTTAAGCAGTATTAGAGAGCAATTATGTTAAAAACTTCATGGTATTGGTACAGGGACAGGCATGTAGATCAATGGAATAGAATTGAAGACCTAGAAATAAACCCACAGAGATATGGTCACTTGATCTGTGATAAAGGAACTACAACCATCCAGTGGAAAAAAGATAGCCTCTTCAACAAATGGTGCTGGTTCAACTGGAGGTCAACATGCAGAAGAATGCAAATTGACCCACTCTTATCTCCTTGTACCAAGATCAACTCCAAGTGGATCAAGTACCTCCACATAAAACCAGACACACTGAAACTAATAGAAAAGAAACTGGGGTAGACCCTGGAGGAAATGAACACAGGGGAAAAGTTCCTGAACAGAACACCAATAGCTTATGCTCTAAGATCAAGAATTGACAATTGGGACCTCATAAAATTATAAAGATTCTCTAAGGCAAAAGACACCATCAGAAGGACAAAACAGCAACCAAAAAATTGGGAAAAGATCTTCACCAACGCCACATCTAACAGAGGGCTAATATCCAATATATACAAAGAACTCAAGAAGTTAGACCCCAAAGAACGAAATAACCCTATTAAAAATGGGGTACAGAGCTATATAAAAAATTTTCACCAGAAGAAATTCGGATGGCTGAGAAGCACCTTAACAGATGTTCAACATCATTAGTCATCAGGGAAATGCAAATCAAAACAACCCTAAGATTCCACCTCACACCAGTCAGAATGTCTAAGATTAAAAACACAAGAGACAACAGGTGCTGGCGAGTATGTGGAGAAAGAAGAACACTCATCTACTGTTGGTGTGATTGCAAGATGGTTCAACCACTCTGGAAATCAGTCTGGTGGTTCCTCAGAGAATTGGGCATGACACTTCCAGAGGACCCTGTCATACCTTTCCTGGGCATATACCCAGAGGATTCCCCTGCATGCAATAAAGACACATGCTCCACTAAGTTCATAGCAGCCTTATTTATAATAGCTAGAAGCGGGAAAGCACCCAAATGTCCCTCAACAGAGGAATGGATATAGAAAATGTGGTATACTTATACAATGGAATACTACTCAGCCATTAAAAATAATGATTTCATGCAATTTGTAGGCAAATGGTTGGATCTGGAAAATATCATCCTAAGCGAGTTAACCCAATCACAAAAGAATGCACATGAGTTGCAATCACTCATAAGTTGATATTAATGAGCCCAGAAGCTCTGAATACTCAAAGCACAATTAGGTAAGCTAAAGATTCCCAAGAAAATGGAAGGAGGGGATCCTGGTCTGGAAAAGACTAAATCCCATTTTGTTGGAGAGTACCAGAACAGAGAAATTGTGTGTGTTTGGGGGGGGTGATTTGGGAATGGGATGGGGAAGATGACTTATGGGACATATGATGGGGGGGGGACTGGGAAAGGGGAAAGTCTTTGGAATGTAAACAAAGAATATAGAAATTTAAAAAAGAAAGAAAGATTATAAGAGCCATGGAAAAAATGAAAGAAACAAAAACAATTTTTAAATTGAAAAAAAGAAAAAAAAATAAATTATTTTGTAAAATGTTCTATGTTTGGCTTAATGATTTGAAAATTCCTCCTCATGGGTAAAATCTAGTGATTTTAAAACACAAATAATTAAGGAAGACAGGAGCACAATTTTCAATAAGGTAAACAACTCCTCAGGAAAACTGTAAGGGAAATTAAAATGGAAAAAAAATGTTTTCACTGGTAAAGAAGAATGATGAAATCAGAAAAAATTAACATTATAAGAAATAGTCATTAATAACTGCGGTGGTTTGAACAAAAATATCCCACATAGGTCATTACAGGGTGATGATATTTGGAGGTATGTCCTTGTTGGAGTGGGTATGGCTTTGTTGGAGGAAGTTTGTTTGTTACTGCTGGTGGGAGGCATGTTTTAAGATTTATGATGATCCATGTTACACCCCAAAATGGCTAAGATCAAAAACTCTAGAGATACCACACATGAGCAAGAATATGGAGCAAAGAACACTTCTTGATTGCTGGTGTTAGTGCAAACTTATACATTTTGCAAATCAATATGGCAATTTCTTATAAAACTGGGTGTAATTCTATGTAAATTCCCAGCAATACCACTCCTGGGCATATACCCAAAAGATGCTCCAGCATCCCAGAAATATACTTTCTCTGCTATGTTCATTAACAGCTTTAATCATAGTAGCCAGAAAGTAGAAACAACCCAGATGCCCCTCAACTGAAGAATGGATAAAAAAATAAAATATGGTACATCTATACAATGGAATACTATTCAGCTTTTAAAAACAAAGACATCATGAATTTAGAGGGCAAACAAATGGAACTTGAGAATATCACCCTGAGTGAGGTAACCCAGTCCCAATAAGCCATGCATAGTATGCATTTATTGATAAGTGGATAATAGCCATAAAATACAGGTTCCTTGTTACAGTCCATAGACCCAAATAAGCTAAACAAGAAGGAAGGCCTATGTGCGGAAGCTTTAATCTCACTTAGAACAGGGAATAAACTTCTCATAAGAGGCAGATGAAACCAGGAAACTGGGAGGATGGAGAGAGATGGGATATGGGGAGGAGAATGAGGGGTTCAGGATCAGGTGTGGGGAACAACAGGAGAGATAGCTAGAAGGCAATGAAAATGAATGCGAATCTGCCATTATTGGGGTTGAGGAGTTATAGGGCATCTCCAGGACCAGACAGGAACTTGAGATAAGGGAGGCACCCAGGAATAACTGGGGGTGACCTTAGCTGTAGCTCACTACATTGGTGATATGGAACCTGAAGAGGCCACCTCCTGTAGCCAGGCTGGATCCCCCATGCAAAACCACTCACAAAACTTTAAACCCAAAATTTATTCTGAATGTAAGAAATGCAAGAATGAGGGATGAAGTAGAGATTGTGGGAATGGTCAACCAATAACTAGCTCAATTAGAGACCCATCCTGGGGGCAAGCATTAATCCCCAACACTGTTAATGACAGTCAGTGTTATGTATAGCCCTGGTGCTGCTTGAATTTTGATGCTAATACTGCTTCCCCAAGAGGGGCTGCCTGGGATGAGGAGTGAACTAAGTACTCAGGTAACTTCTTGGGAACCTTGCCCTAATAAATAAAGATTGCAAGGAACCAAACACTGGGTGATTTGCATGTGTGTTAATGGTTGTCCCACAGGCACTATTCATAGGTATGGCCTTGTTATAGTAGGTTTGGCCTTGTGGGAAGAAGTTATATCATGCTCAGGGCAGGTTTAGAGGTCTCAAAAACTAAACCTAGGCCTAGTGTAGCATTCATTTCTGTTGCCTTCAAATCAAGATTTAAAACTCTCAGCTCCTTCTCTAGCACCATGTCTGCCTGCATGCTATCAGACTTCCTGCCATGATACCTGACTAAACCTCTGGAATGTAAGCCAGCCCCAATTAGATGTTTTCTTTCATAAGAATTTACATGGTTATAGTGTCTCATTATAGCAAAAGAACATTGACTAATACACAATGCTATCATGGCAGAAGTTTGGGGGCACAGTTAAAAAGATATGGAGAACACACACACACACACACACACACACACACACACACCAGTTAGTAAAAGAATGAAAGTTTCATACCATCACGACTACAAGCAAGGATACATGTTATAATATTGACCTTGAGACCTGCGAACTCTCTAGCCCACTATGATTATCTCTGAGAGTGTCTTTATCCTGCTTAATAATCTAGTATTGTCCATGTGTTCCTATTCTGAGTATTTGTTCTGGGGCAAAAGTACCAGAAATATCAGTTTATGTCATATGGATACAGATGCCTATAACCCTAGAGTAGGACCTTTGGTCATTCAGATGTTGGAGATTATCAACATTCTTGTAACTTCTTATCTACACCTATGCAAGTGAGCCCAGTAAACTCATTTAGGTCATAAAGATAAACTCGGATGGAATCATTATTTTATTTTTATGTCATTGGTACCTTGTTTAGGAAGAATAGAAAATTTTCATGTTTCTCCAAGAAAATTTAACATAACAGATATATCTTTGGTAATGTAGAAGGAAAAGGACCTACATAGGGCCTACCAGGAATAACCATGATTACATGAAGAAGCACTGAAGATACACTCGAAACCCAAATAATTGCAGAAGGCCCATTTCAGAACTCTTCCTTAATTCAGTATTCTGTCAACACTGGAAACCTGATAAAATACTGCAAGGCTGATGCAGTTCTGTACCTGTGGTCTCTAAAAGGTGAGAACTTCTAGCTAGACCAGTTGCAGACCAACAGAAATATAGGTCTCAGAATCTGTCATGAATTTCAGTGAAGATTTTAAGGGAGAAAAGAACAAAGTGAATTCCCTATATGCAACCACCAACCTGACTCCACACTGGTCAGCCTTATGGAACCAAAGGCAGGCTTTCTAGACTTCATGCAATTTCAACTTCAGTATTTTGAAGGATTTAACCTTCCTCAGAGGTGGGTGGAATCAGACTAGAGTGAAAATTATTAGGTATTGCCCATCTTACACACACATACACACACACACACACACACACACACACACACACACATACACACACCACCACCACCACTACCACTAGAACCAACCAAATAACAAAAACTCAACACTGAAATATGTAGCCTGTTGTCAGCTATGTAAGAGCCATAAGCTATGCAGAAGAAGGAATGTCCCTCTACATTCTGTGTTTTGTTAATAGACTAATGTCTTACAGTGACTCTTACAAGAGGTAAACAGGTAAGAGTCTTGGTTGGAGGAACTGACTTGTGGTTTCATAGCAGAGACTGTCCACATAATGCCAGAGATCAAGAGAACATCCAATTTTTCAGTGTATGCCAAGAGCTTTACCTACTCTGGAATAGAATAAATCCCCACATCCACCTCCATCATCTAGTTTTCTATACTGAAATCCCTCTGCTGTGCTGGCTGTGCTCTGAAACGTTAATTCTTTCTTTGGGTTACAAGGACACAGGGGCA
Organism: Apodemus agrarius; assembly: GCA_964023405.1. NCBI lineage: Eukaryota > Metazoa > Chordata > Mammalia > Rodentia > Muridae > Apodemus > Apodemus agrarius. The sequence continues at coordinate 139,948,500 of OZ030010.1, read as the reverse complement.
CCAAAAGAAGTGGGCTTGTCCAGTGAAGCCTTAGAAATTAACTCAAGAGAAAACCTGTTAAGACAACCTTTGTTGACTCCCCGCAGCTCCTGCCATCTTCATGGCTGCTTGGACCGAGCGGGCAGAACCAGGTACCTGAGATAGCCTGAGTTTAAGACCTCTGGGGAGTCTAGCCGCCAGGCAGCAATCTGTGAGCAAGAGTTAGGCAGAGCAGCAGTTCCTTTGTTCAGTCAGGCATGGGTTCTGTGCCCTGTGGGAGACACTGCACTCCCCAAAACCACCTCCATTGTTGCTGCTGCCTGGACTGAGCAAGCAGAACCAGGTACCCATGATATCCCGAATTTAAGATCTCTGGGGACTCAGGCTCCCAGACAGCGATCTGTGAGCAAGAGTTGGGTAGAGCAGCAGTTCCAGTGTCCAGGCAGGTGTGGGTTCTGTGCCCTGTGGGGGACCCTACACTCCCTGTAGCCACTGCCATCTTCACTGCTGCTTGGACCAAACGGGCAGAACCACGTACCCAAGATATCACGAGTTTAAGATCTCTGGGGACTCAGGCTGCCAGGTGGGGACCTGCACACAGGATCTGAGTGGAGAGGTGGTTCATCTGTGCACAGCCAGGTCTTGTGATGGTCAGGGTCATCAGCACTTGGAGGGGCTCCCAGGCACCATCTTTGCTCCCTGACAGGGCAGACAAGTAGCATTAGGTCCACAGAGACAAACAAATATAACGCTGCTTGGAGCAAGATACACCAGGGGTCCAACAGCACCCAAGAGGAGGACAGCACATCAGCAATCTGTGCCAGGGGAAACCCAGTCATCCAGTGGTGGGGAAATAGCCTTACGAACCCACAGGAGGTTCAAGCACCAGCTACTGACTATAGAACCAGCTAAGGCCAGAGATAACCAGATGGCAAAAGGCAAACATAGGAACATTAATAACAGAAATCAAGGCAATATGGCAGCATCCAAACCCAGTTCCCTGACAGCAATAAATCTCTGATACCCCAACACACCAGAAAAACAAGATATAGATCTAAAAATCACTGGACAGGATGCTCTTGGGGAACACATAGATAAATCTCTTAAAGAAATACAGGAGAAAATGGAAGAAAAGTTAGAAGCCATTACAAGGCAAACACAAAAATCACATAAAGAAATTCAGGAGAATATGGATCAAAAAGCAGAAGTCAATAAGGAGGAAATACAAAAATCACTTAAAGAAATACAAGAGAACGTGGGTCAACAAGTAGAAGTCATGAAAGAGGAAACACAAAAATCTCTTAAAGAATTACATGAAAACACAAACAAGCAAGCAAAAGATCTGAGCTAAACTATCCAGGATCTAAAAACAGAAGTAGAAACAACTAAGAAATTGCAAATGGAGACAACTTTGGAGATAGAAAACCTTGGGAAGAAATCAAGGTCCATTGATGCAAATATCAACAGTATAATACAAGAGATAGAAGAAAGAAGCTCAGATGCCAAAGATACCATAGGAACCATGGACTCATCAAAGAAAATACTAAATGCAAAAAGCTTGTAACCCAAAACATTCAGGAAATCCAGGATGCAATGAGAAGACTAAACCTAAGGATTATAGGTATAGATGAGAGGGAAGATTTACAACTTAAAGGGACAGCAAATATCTTATACAAAATTATGGAAGAAAACTCCCCCAACCTAAAGAGAAAGATGCCTATGAATGTACAAGAAGCCTACAGGACTCCAAACAGATTAGACCAGAACAGAAATACCTCCTGTCACATAATAATCAAAACCCCAAATGTACAAAGCAAGAATATTAAAGTCAGTAAGTAAAAAAGGCCAAGTAACATATAAAGAAAGACCTATCAGAAGTACACCACATGTCTCACCTGAGACCATGAAAGCTAGAACATCCTGGGCAGATATCATGCAGACTCTAAGAGAACACAAATTTCAACCAAGACTACTATACCCAGCAAAACTCTCAATTGCCATATATGGGAAAACTAAGGTATTCCATGACAAAACCAAATTTGCACAGTATCTATCCACAAATGCAGCCCTACAAAGGAAAATAGGGGAAAAACACCAATACAAGGAGGGAAATTACACCCCAGAAAAAGCAAGATAGAAAGCTCCTCTCATCAAACCCAAAAGAAGATAACTACTCAAATATAAAAAATAATCTCAAAAATGACAGGAAGTAATAATTACTATTCCTTAATATCTCTTAACAACAATGGACTTAATTCCCCAATAAAAAGACATAGACTAACAGACTGGATATGGAAACAGGACCTTACATTTTGCTGCATACAGGAAACATACCTCAGGGTCAAAGACAAATACTACCTTAGAGTAAAAGACTGGAAGACAATTTTACAAGCAAATGTTCTCAGGAAACAAGCTGGAGTAGCCATTCTAATATCAGATAAAACTGACTTTCAACCTAAAGTCATCAAAAGAGACAAGGAAGGAAGATTCTTGCTGGTCAAAGGAAAAATCCACTAAGAAAAACTCTCAATTCTGAACATCTATTCTCCAAAGACAAGGGCACCCTCATTCGTAAAGGAAACTTTAGTAAATCTTAAAGAACACATTGCACCTAACTCCACTCTCCTCAATGGCCTGATCAGGAAACCACAAACTAAACAGGGACACAGTGAAACTAACTGAAGGTTTGGACCAATTGGATTTAACAGGTATATGTAGAACATTTCTTCTTAAAGCAAAAGAACATACTTTTTTCTCAGCACCCCATTGTACCTTCTCCAAAATTGACCATATAATTGGTCACAAGACAGACCTCAACAAATATAAGAAGATTGAACTAATCCCATGCTTCATATCAGATCACTATGGAGTAAAAGTGGTCTTCAATAGCAAGAAAAACAACAGAAAACCGACATACACATGGAAACTGAACAATACTCTACTCCATGACACCTTGGTCAAGGAAGAAGTAAAGAAAGAAATAAAAGACATTTTAGAATTCAATGAAAATGAAGGTACAACCTACCCTAATCTACGGGACACAATGAAAGCAGAGGAAAGCTCAAAAACCTGAGTGCCTCCCAAAAGAAACAGGAGAGAGCATACACTAGCAGCTTAATGGCACACCTGAAAGCTCTGGAACAAAAAGAAACTAATTCAGCCAGGAGTAGTAGAAGACAGGAAATCATCAAACTTAGGGCTGAAATCAATCAAGTGGAAACAAAGAGAACCATACAAAGAATCAACAAAACCAGGAGCTGTTTCTTTGAGAAAATCAACAAGATAGATAAATCTTTAGCCAGACTAACCAAAGGGCAAAGTGACAGTATCCAAATTAACAAAATTAAAAATGAAAATGGAAATATAACAACAGAAATTGAGGGAATTCTAAAAATCATCAGAACCTACTACAAAAGCCTATACTCAACACAACTGGAGAATCTGGAGGAAATGGACAATTTCCTAGACAGATACCAAATACCAAAATTAAATCAATATCAAATAAATAATCTAAACAGTCCCATAACCTCTCAAGATATTGCAGGGTCATAGAAAGTCTTCCAACCAAAAACATCACAGGACCAGATAGTTTTAGTATAGAATTCTATCAGACCTTCAAAGAAGACCTAACACCAATACTCTTCAAACTATTCCACAAAATAGAAACAGAAGGAACACTACCCAGCTCATTCTATGAAGACACAATCACACTGATACCAAAACCACACAAAGATCCAACAAAAAAAGAGAACTTAAGTCCAATTTCCCTTTTGAACATCAATGCAAAAATACTCAATAAAATTATTGCCAACTGAATCCAAGAACACATCAAAATAATCATTCACAATGATCAAGTAGGCTTCATCTCAGGGATGCAGGGAAATCCATCAATGCAATCTACTACATAAAAAAGCTCAAAATAAAAAACCACATGCTCATTTTATTAGATGCTGAAAAACCATTTGACAAAATTTAGCATCCTTTCATGCTAAAAGTCTTGGAAAGAATGGGAATTCAAGGCCCATACCTAAACATAGTAAAAGCAATATACAGCAAACCAGTAGCCAACATCAAACTAAATGGAGAGAAACTTGAAGCAATCCCTCTAAAATCAGGGACTAGACAAGGCTGTCACCCCTCTGTATAACTTTTCAATATAGTACTTAAAATACTAGCTAGAGCAATTTGATAGCATAAGGAAGTCAAAGGAATACAAATTGGAAAGGAAGAAGTCAAACTGTCACTATTTGCAGATGATATGATAGTATGATCAAGTTAACCAAAATACTCCACCAGAGAACTCCAATAGCTGGTAAACAACTTCAGCAAAGTGACTGGTTATAAAATCAAGTCAAGAAAATCAGTAGCCTTCATATATTCAAAGGATAAGCAGGCTGAGAAAGAAATTAGGGAAATGACACCCTTCACAATAGTCACAAACAATATAAAGTATCTTGGTGTGACTCTAACCAAACAAGTGAAAGATCTGTATGACAAGAAGTTCAGTCCACACTTGGAGGGCTCCCCACCACCGACTTTGCTCATGGTCGGATAGGACACGGGGCACCATGTACTGAGATATCCTGAGTTTAAGATCTTTGGGACTCAGGCTGCTGGGCTGCTACCTGTGCACAGGATCTGGGCAGGTCAGCAGTTTGTCTAGGTGTCAGCCAGACATGGGTCCTGTGCCCTGCGGCATAATGAGCACTTGGAGGGCCTCCCAGCCACCATTTTTGCTTCCTGACAGAGCAGACAAGCAGCACCAGGTTCACAGAGACAACAGATTATAACATTGCTTGGACTAAGATACACCAGGGCTCCAACAGCACCCAAGGGGATGGCAGCACATCAGCAATCTGTGCCAGGGGAAACCCAATCATCCAGTGGTGTGGAAATAGCCTTATGTGCTCACAAGGGGGTTCAAGCTCTAGCCAGTGACAACAGGACCAACTAACACTAGAGATAACTAGATGGCAAAAGGCAAACATAGGAACTTTATTAAAAGAAATCAAGGCAATATGGCAACATCCAAACCCAATTCTCCAACAACAGGAAGTCCTGGATACCCCAACACACCAGAAAAACAAGATTTGGATTTAAAATCACTCGTCATAATGCCATTAGAGGAAAAAAGAAGGACATAATTAATCTCTTAAAGAAATACAGGAGAAAATGGATCAAAAGTTATAAGCCCTTACAAGGGAAACACAAAAATCCTTTATAGAAATTCAGGAGAATATGTGTCAAAAGATAGAAGCTAATAAGGGGGAAATGCAAAAATTAGTTAAAGAAATACAGGAGAACTTGGGTCAATAGGCAGAAGTCATGAAAGAGGAAACACAAAATTCTCTTAAAGAATTACAGGAAAACACAAACAAGTAAGTGAAGCATCTAAGCAAAACCATCTAAAAACAGATGGAGAAACAACTAAAAAATTGCAAAGGGAGAAAACTTTGGAGATAGAAAACCTTGGGAAGAAATCATGAGCCATAGATGCAAATACCACCAACAGAATACAAGAGATAGAAGAAAGAATCTCAGATGCTGAAGATACCATAGAAACCATGGTCTCAACAGTCAAAGAAAATGTAACTTAAAGGGCGAGCAAATATCTTCAACGAAATTATGGAAGACAACTTCCCCAACCTAAAGAGAGATATGGCCATGAATATACATGAAGCCTACAGAGCTCCAAACAGATTGGATCAGAACAGAAATGCCTCCTGTCACATAATAATCAAAACCCCAAATGTACTAAACCAAGAAAGAATATTAAAGGCAGTATGATAAAAAGGACAAATAACATATAAAGGAAGACCTATAAGAATTTTACCAGACTTCTCACCAGAGACCATGAAAGCTAGAAGATCCTGGGCATATCTCATGCAGACTCTAAGAGAACACAAATTCCAGCCAAAACTACTATACCCAGCAAAACTCAATCACCATAGATGGAGAAACCACGATATTCCATGACAAAAGAAAATTTGCACGATATCTTTCCACAAATCCAGCCCTACAAAGGATAATAGGGGGAAACTCCAATACAAGGAGGGAAACTACACAAGGAGGGAAAAAGCAGGATAGAAACCTTCTTTCATCAAACCCCAAATAAGATAACCACTCAAATATAAAAATAACATCAAAAATGACAGGCAGTGATAATCACTATTCCTTAATATCCCTTAACATCAATGGACTCAATTCCCCCAATAAACAGACATAGCCTAACAGACTGGATACATTAAAAGGACCCTATATTTTTGGGACCTCATAAAATTACAAAGTGTCTGTAAGGCAAAGAACACTGTCAAAAGGATAAATTGACAACCAACAAACTGGGAAAGGATCTTCACCAGCCCTACATCTGACAGAGGGCCAATATCCAATATATACAAAGAACTCAAGAAGTTAGACCCCAGAAAACCAAATAACCCTATTTAAAAATGGGGTACAAAGCTAAAAAAAGAATTTTCACCTGAAGAAATTCTGATGGCTGAGAAGCACCTTAAGAGATGTTCAACATCATTAGTCATCAGGGAAATGCAAATCAAAACAACCCTGAGATTCCACCTCACACCAGTCAGAATGGCTAAAATTAAAAACTCAGGGGACAGCAGGTGTTGATGAGGATGTAGAAAAAGAGGAACACTCCTCCACTGCTGGGGGATTGCAAGATGGTACAACTACTATGGAAATCAGTCTGGAGGTTCTTCAGAAAACTGAACACGACCCTTCTGGGAGGACCCTGCTATACCACTCCTGGGTATACACCGAGGATTCCCCAGCATGTAATAAAGATACACGCTCCACTATGTTCATAGCAGCCCTATTTATAATATACAGAAACTGGAAAGATCCCAGCTGTCCCTCAATTGAGGAATGGATACAAAAATGTGGTATATATACACAATGGAGTACTATTCAGCCATTAGAAACAATAAATTCATGAAAATTCTTAGACAAACGGATGGAACTGAAGAACATCATACTAAGTGAGATAACCCAGTCTTAAAAGAACACTCATGGTATGCATTCACTGATAAGTGGATATTAGCCTAGAATCTTGGAATACCCAAGACACAATCCACATATCAAATGATGTCCAAGAAGGAAGGAGTGGCCCCTGGTTCTGGAAAGACTCATTGCATCAGTGTAGGGAAATACCAGAACAGGGAAGTGGGAAGGGGCAGATGGGGCAACAGGGGGAGGGAAAAGGGCTTATGGGACTTTTGGAGAGCAGGGAGCCAGGAAAGGGGACATCACTTGAAATGTAAATAAAGAATATATCAAATAAAAAACAGAATTTCAGGTATTCATTTTTTAATAGATATATATTACAACACTGTGTAAATGTAACACATTTCCTGTACACATTCCTCTGTTAAGGGAAATCTGGGTTCTTTCCAGCTTCTAGCTATTATAAATAAGGCTCTTATGAACATAGTGAAGCATGTGTCCTTATTAGATGTTGGAGCATCTTCTGGGTATATGCCCAGGAATGGTAAATTTGAGTCCTCAATTTTCTGAGGAAATGCCAAAATGACTTCCAGATTGATTGTACCAGCTTCCAATTCCTCCAGCAAAGGAGGAGTGTTCTTTCTCCACATCCTTTCGAGCATCTGCTGTCCCCTGATTCGTTGATCTTAGCCATTCTGACTGGTGTGATGTGGGAAGTCAGGGTTGTTTTGATTTGCATACCCTTGATTACTAAGGATGTTGAACATTTCTTTAGGTGCTTCTCAGCCATTTGGTATTCCTCAGTTGAGAATTCTTTGTTTAGCTCTGTACCCCATTTTTAATAGGGATTATTTGGTTCTCTGGAATTTAACATCTTGAATTCTTAGTATATTTTGGATATTAGCCCTCTATCTATGGGATTGGTAAAGATCATTTCCCAATCTGTCAGTTGGTTTTATCCTATTGACAGTGTCCTTTGCCTTAAAGAAGCTTTACCATTTTAATAGGTCCCATTTGTCCATTCTTGAACTTAGAGCATATACCACTTGTCTTTAGGAAATTTTTGCCTCTGCCCATGTGTTTAAGGCTCTTCCCCATTTTCTCCTTTATAAGTTTCAGTATATCTGGTTTTATATAGAAGTCCTTCATCTACCTGGATTTGAGCTTTGTACAGGGAGATAAAAGTGGGTCCATTTGTATTTTTTATTTGCTGATCACCAATTGAACCAGCACAATTTGCTAAAAATGCTGTCTTCTTCCACTGGATGGCTTTAGCTCCTTTGTGGAAGATAAAGTGATGATAGTTGTATAGGTCATTTTCTGGGTCTTCAATTCTATCCATTGATCTTCCTGCCTCTCTAACAATACCATATAATTTTGATTGGTATTGTTCTGGAATAAAGTTTGATATCAGGGATGGTGATTCCACCAGAAGTTCTTTTATTGTTGAGTATAATTTTTAGTTATCCTGGGGTATTTGTTATTCCAAATGAATATGAAAATTTCCCTTTCCAACTCTATGAAGAATTGATTTAGAATTTTGATGGGAGTTTCCCTGAATTTGTAGATTGCTTTTGCCAAGATAGCCATTTTTGCTACATTAATTCTACCAATCCATGAGCCCTGGAGATGTTCCATTTCTGAGATCTTCAATTTCTTTTGAAATTTGAAGTTCTTGTCATACAGATCTTTCACTTGCTTGCTTAGAGCCACACCAAGGTGTGTAATATTTGCAACTATTGTGAAGGGTGTCATTTCCCTAATTTCTTTCTCAGATATTGTTTATCCTTTGAGTAGAGGATGGTTACTGATTTGTTTGAGTTAATTTTATATCCATTCACTTTGCTGAAGTTATTCATCAGCTTTAGGAGTTCTTTAGTGGAATTTTTGGGGTCACTTAAGTATACGATCATACCATCTGCAAATAGTGTTATTTTGTCTTTTTCCTTTCCAATTTGTATACTTTGACCTCCTTTTGCTGTCTAAGTTCTCTAGCTAGAACTTCAAGTTCTATATTTAATAGATGGTGAGAGAGAGAGAGCAGCCTTGTCCAGTCCCTGATTTTTTTTTTTTAAGATTCACCAAACTTTTTTTCCTTTTTTTCTTTTTTTATTGGATATATTCTATATTTACATTTCATTTCCCTTTTTATGTTTCCCCACCCCCCTAAGGTCCCACATGCCCTTTTCCCTCCCCCTGCTCCCTCATCCACCCCTTTCCACTTCCCTGTTCTAGTATTCCCCTACACTGATGCTTTCATTCTTTCCAGCACTAGTGTCCATTCCTTTCTTCTTGTCAGACATCATTTGGTATGTGAATTGTGTCTTTGGTGTCCCAAGATTCTAGGCTAATATCCACTCATCAGTGACTGCATACCATGGGTATTCTTTTGAGACTGGGTTACCTCACTTAGTATGATGTTCTCCAGCTCCATCCATTTCTCTAAGAATTTCATGAATTCATTGTTTCTAATGGCTGAATAGTATTCCATTGTGTATATATACAACATTTTTTGTATCCATTCCTCCGTTGAGGGACATCTGGGTTCTTTCCAGGTTCTGGCTATTATAAATAAGGCTGCTATGAACATAGTGGAGCATGCATCCTTATTGCATGCTGGGGAGTCTTCTGGGTATATTCCAAGGAGTGGTATGGCTGGATCCTCCGGAAGTATCATGTCCAGTTTTCTGAGGAACTGCCAGACTGATTTCCAGAGTGGTTGTACCAGCTTGCAGTCCCACCAGCAGTGGAGGAGTGTTCCTCTTTCTCCACATCCTCACCAACACCTGATGTCTTCTGAGTTTTTAATCCTAGCCATTCTGACAAGTGTGAGGTGAAATCTCAGGGATGTTTTGATTTGCATTTCTCTAATGACTAATGATGTTGAACATTTTTTAAGGTGTTTCTCAGCCATCCGAATTTCTTCAGGTGAAAAGACTTTGTTTAGCTCTGTACCCCATTTTTGGATAGGTTTATTTGGTTTTCTGGGGTCTAACTTCTTGAGTTCTTTGTATACATTGGATATTATCCCTCTGTCAGATGTGGGGTTGGTGAAGATCTTTTCCCAATTTGCTGGTTGGATATAGTCCCTGATTTTAGTGGTATTGTTTCAAGTTTCTCTTATTTAGTTTGATGTTGGCCACTGGGTTGCTGTACATTGCTTTTACTATGTTTAAATATGGGCCATGAATTCCTGATCTTTCTAAGACTTTTTATGTGAAGGGATATTAAACTTTGCACAATGCTTTTTCATTATCTAATAAAATTATCATATTTTTTCTTTAATTTGTTTATGTAGTAGATTACATTGATGGATGTCTCTATGTTAAACCACTCTTGCATCCCAGGAATGAAGCCTAATTGATTATGGTGTCTCACTTTTAATTTCTGATTTTATTAATTTGGATACTGTCTCTGTGCCCTCTTGTTATTCTGGTTAAGTGTTTATCTATCTTGTTGATTTTCTCAAAGAACCAGGTCCTGGTTTTGTTGATTCTTTGTACAGTTCTTTATGTTTCTATTTGGTTGATTTCAGCCCTGAGTGATTATTGACTGCCATATATACTCCTGTTGTGTATACATGCTTCTTTTTGTTCTAGAGCTTTCAGTGTGTGCTGTCAAGCTATTAGTATATTCTCTCTCCAGTTTATTTTTGGAGGCACACAGAGCTATGAGTTTTTCTCTTACCACTGCATTCATTGTGTCTCCTAAGTTTTTTTTAATTTTTGTTTCTTTATGCTATGTTTACATTCCAAAGGCTTTCCCCTTTCCCAGTTCCCCCCCACCATACGTCCCATAATTCCTCTCCCACCCAACTATTCCCCAATCATTCCCCCTCCCCCCACGGTCTACAGTCTCTCTACAAAACTGGATCCAATCTTTATAGCGCCAGGGTCCTCTCCTTTCTTCTTCTTGGGAATCATTTGACTTGCTAATTGTGCCTTGAGTATTTAGGGCTTCTGGGCTCATTAATATCCACTTATCAGTGATTGTATTTCATGTGTATTCTTTTGTGATTGGGTTAACTCACTCAGGATGATATTTTCCAGGTCTAACCATTTACCTACAAATTGCATGAATTCATAATTTTTAATTGCTGAGTAGTATTCCATTGTATAAATATACCACATTTTCTGTATCCATTCCTCCTTTGAGGAATATTTGGGCTCCTTCGAATTTCTGGCTATTATAAACAAGGCTGCTATAAACATAGTGGAGCATGTGTCTTTATTGTATGCAGGGGAATCCTCTGGGTATATGCCCAGGAGTGGTATGCCAGGGTCCTCTGGAAGTGACATGCCCAATTTTCTGAGGAACCACCAAACTGATTTCCAGAGCGGTTTTACCATTTTGCAATCCCACCAACAGTGGAGGAGTGTTCCTCTTTCTCCACATCCTCGCCAGCACTTGTTGTCTCTTGAGTATTTAATCTTATCCATTCTGACTGGTGTGAGGTGGAATCTCAGGGTTGTTTTGATTTGCATTTCCCTGATGACTGATGATGTTGAACATCTCTTAATGTGTTTCTCGGCCATCCGCATTTCTTCTGGTGAAAATTCTTTGTTTAGCTCTGTACCCCATTTTTGATAGGGTTATTTGGTTCTTTGCAGTCTAACTTCTTGAGTTCTTTGTATATATTCGATATTAGCCCTCTGTCGGATGTGGGGTTGGTGAAGGTCTTTTCCCACTTTGTTGGTTGCTGTTTTGTCCTTCTGACAGTGTCCTTTGCATTGCAGAAACTTTGTAATTTTATGAGGTTCCATTTGTTGATTCTTGATCTTAGTGCATAAGTTATTGGAGTTCGGTTCAGGAACTTTCCCCCTGTGCCCATGTCCTCCAGGGTCTTCCCAAGTTTCTTTTCTAATAATTTCAGTGTGTCTGGTTGTATGTGGAGGTCCTTGATCCACTTGGAGTTGATCTTAGTGCAAAGAGATAAGAGTGGGTCAATTTGCATTTTTCTGCATGTTGACCTCCAGTTGAACCAGCACCATTTGTTGAAAAGGCTATCTTTATTACACTGGATGGTTGTGGATCCTTTATCAAAGATCAAGTGACCATAAGTCTGTGGGTTAATTTCTGGGTCTTCAATCCAATTCCCTTGATCTACTTGCCTGTTGCTGTACCAATACCATGCAGTTTTTAACACAATTGCTCTGTAGTACTTCTTGAGGTCAGGGATATTTATTCCCCCAGAAGTCCTTTTATTGTTGAGAATAGTTTTAGCTACCCTGGGATTTTTGTTGCTCCAGATGAATTTGAGAATTGCTCTTTCTAGATCTATGAAGAATTGAGTTGGGATTTTGATGGGGATCACATTGAATCTGTAGATTGCTTTTGGCAAGATGGCCATTTTTAGTATATTGATCCTGCCAATCCAGGAGTAAGAAATATTTTCCATCTTCTGAGGTCTTCTTTGATTTCTTTCTTCAAGGATTTGAAGTTCCTGTCGTACAGATCTTTTGCTTGTTTGGTTAGAGTCATACCAAGGTACTTTATGTTGTTTGTGGCTATTGTGAAGGGTTTTATTTCCCTAACTTCTTTCTCTGCCTGCTTGTCCTTTGAGTACAAGAAGGCTACTGATTTGCGTGAGTTAATTGTATAACCAGCCACTTTGCTGAAGTTGTTTATCAGCTGTAGAAGTTCTCTGGTGGAGTTTTTTGGGTCGCTTAAGTAAACAATCATATCATCTGTAAATAATGATTGTTTGACTTCTTCCTTTCCAATTTGTATCCCTTTGACTTCCTTATGTTGTCTAATTGCTCTTGCTAGAATTTCAAGTACTATATTGAAAAGATATATATAGAGAGGGCAGCCTTGTCTAGTCCCTGATTTTAGTGGGATTGCTTCAAGTTTCTCTCCATTTATTTTGATGTTGGCTACTGGTTTGCTGTAGATTGCTTTTTACTATGTTTAGGTATGGGCCTTGAATTCCTGCTCTTTCCAAGACTTTTAGCATGAAGGGATGCTGATTTTTGTCTAATGCTTTTTCAGCATCTAATGAGATGACCATGTGGTTTTTTTCTTTTAGTTTGTTTATGTAGTGGATTACATTGATGGATTTCTGTATATTGAACCATCCCTGCATCCCTGAGATGAAGCCTACTTGATCATGGTGAATGATCGTTTTGATGTGCTCTTGGATTTGGTTGGCAAGAATTTTATTTAGTATTTTTCCATCGATATTCATAAGAGAAATTGGCCTGTAGTTCTCTTTCTTTGTTGGATCTTTTTGTGGTTTAGGTATTAGCCTAATTGTGGCTTCTAAGAATGAGTTGGGCAGTGTACCTTCTGTCTCTATTTTGTGGAATAATTTGACAAGTATTGGTGTTAAGTCTTCTTTGAAGGTCTGGTAGAATTCTGCACTAAAACCATCTGGTCCCGTACTTTTTTTGGTTGGGAGGTTTTCTATAACCCCTTCTATTTCTTTAGTGGTTATGGGACTATTTAGCTGATCTACTTGATGCTGATTTAATTTTGGTATTTGGTATCTGTCTAGGAAATTGTCCGTTTCCTCCAGATTCTGCAGTTGATTTGAGTATAAACCTTTTGTAGTAGGATCTGATGATATTTTGAATTTTCTCAGTTTCTGTTGTTATATCCCCCTTTTCATTTCTAATTTTGTTAATTTGTATACTGTCTCTGTGTCCTTTGATTAGTCTGGCTAAGGGTTTATCTATCTTGTTGATTTTCTCAAAGAACCAGCTCCTGGTCTTGTTGATTCTTTGTATGGTTCTCTTTGTTTCTACTTGATTGATTTCAGCCCCGAGTTTGATGATTTCCTGTCTTCTACTCCTCCTGGGTGAATTAACTTCTTTTTCTTCCAGGGCTTTAAGTTGTGCCATTAAGTTGCTAGTGTATGCTCTCTCCAGTTTCTTTTTGGATGCACTTAGAGCTATGAGTTTTCCTCTTAGCACTGCTTTCATTGTGTCCCATAGATTTGGGTAGGTTGTACCTTCATTTTTATTGAATTCTAAAAATTCTTTGATTTCTTTTTTTTATTTCTTCCTTGACCAAGGTGTCATTGAGTAGAGTATTGTTCATTTTCCATGTGTATGTGGGCTTTCTGTTGTTTTTGTTGCTATTGAAGACCACTCTTACTCCATGGTGATCTGATAGGAGGCCAGGGATTAGTTCAATCTTCTTGTATTTGTTGACATCTCTCTTGTGACCAATTATATGGTCGATTTTGGAGAAGGTACCATGCGGTGCTGAGCAAAAGGTATATTCTTTTGCTTTAGGATGAAATGTTATATATATATATATATATATATATATATATATATATATATATATATATCTGTTAAATCCAATTGGTCCAAAGTTTCAATAAGTTTCACTGTGTCCCTGTTTAGGTTCTGCTTTCCTGATCGGTCCAATGAGGAGAGTGGAGTGTTGAAGTCACCCACAATTATTGTGTTAGGTGTAATGTGTGCTTTAAGCTTTAGTAAAGTTTCTTTTATGAATGAGGGTGCCCTTGCATTTGGAGCATAGATGTTCAGTATTGAGAGCTCTTCTTGGTGGATTTTCCCTTTGGTCAGCAAGAAGTGACCTTCTGAGTCTCTTTTGATGACTTTAGGTTGGAAGTAAATTTTATCTGATATTAGAATGGCTACTCCAGCTTGTTTCCTGAGACCATTTGCTTGTAAAATTGTCTCCCAGCCTTTTACTCTAAGGCAGTGTTTGTCTTTAACACTGAGATGTGTTTCCTGTATGCAGCAAAATGTAGGGTCCTGTTTCTGTATCCAGTCTGTTAATCTGTCTTTTTATTGGGGAATTGAGTCCATTGATGTTAAGAGATAATAAGGAATAGTAATTATTACCTCCAGACATTTTTGAAATTATATTTATTTATATATTTATTTATTTATTTATTTATTTATTTATTTATTTATTTTTACATTCGAGAAGTTATCTTCTTTTGGGTTTGATGAGAGGTGGTTTCTATCTTGCTTCTTCCTGGGTGTAGTTTCCGTCCTTGTCTTGGTATTTTCCCCCTATTATCCTTTGTAGGGCTGGATTTCTGGAAAGATAATGTGCAAGTTTGGTTTTGTCATGGAATACCTTGATGTCTCCATCTATGGCAATTGAGAGTTTCGCTGGGTAAAGTAGTTTTGGCTGAAGTTTGTGTTCTCTTAGAGTTTGCATGGTATCTGCCCAGGATCTTCTAGCTTTCATGGTCTCAGGTGAGAAGTCTGGTGTTATTCTGATAGGTCTTCCTTTATATGTTACTTGTCCTTTTTCTCTTGCTGCCTTTAATTTTCTTTGTTTAGTACTTTTGGAGTTTTGATTATTATGTGACAGGATGTATTTCTGTTCTGGTCCAGTCTGTTTGGGGTTCTATAGGCTTGTATATTCATGAGCATCTCTCTCTTTAGGTTGGGGAAGTTTTCCATAATTTTGTAGAAGATATTTGCTGGCCCTTTAACTTGTAAATCTTCACTCTCTTCTATACCTATAAATAATCCTTAGGTTTGGTCTTCTCATTGTGTCCTGGATTTCCTGGATGTTTTGGGTTACAGCCTTTTTGCATTTAGTATTTTCTTTGACTGTTGAATCAATGGTTCCTATGGTATCTTCGACTTCTGAGATTCTGTCTTCTATCTCTTGTATTCTATTGTTGATATTTGCATCTATGGACCCTGATTTCTTCCCAAGGTTTTCTATCTCCAATGTTGTCTCCCTCTGTGATTTCTTAGTTGTTTCTACTTCTGTTTTGAGAACCTGGATGGATATGCTCAGATCTTTTGTTTGCTTGATTGTGTTTTCATGTATTTCTTTAAGAGAATTTTGTGTTTCCTCTTTCATAGCTTCTACTTGTTGGCCCACGTTCTTCTGTATTTCTTTAAGTGATTTTTGTCTTTCTTTCTTATTGTCTTCTTCTTTTTGATCCATCTTCTCCTGAATTTCTTGAAGTGATTTTTGTATTTCCCTTGTAAAAGCTTCTAACTTTTGATCCATTTTCTCCTCTATTTCTTTACGAAAAGAGTAAAGCTACCAGCATCCTGACCAGTGATTTTATATCCAAGTCTTGTTTTCTGGTGTTTTGAGGTATTCAGGACTTCCTGTTGTTGGCGAACTGGGTTCAGATGCTGTCATGTTGCCTTGATTTCTGTTAGTAATGTTCCTTTGTTTTCCTTTTGCTATCTGGTTATTTCTGGTGTTAGTTGGCCTTGTTGTCACTGGCTGGTGTTTGAATCTCCACGAGTCTGGGCTCACCTGTTGTTTCTCTACTGGTGATTATGTGTGACTGCTGCTCTAAGGGATCACAAGCTGGCTACCACCTGCTGCCTCAGTGCAAGGCTGGAGGGCGCAGGGAAGTCCTGCAGAGCCTTGGTGGTGCTGTGCCTGCCTGGTGGCGAGAGCCTAGCAGATCCCCCTGAGATGGTAGCCCTGGATGGACTCTGTCTACCTGGGCCACTCCAGTTGTGTCCTGGTTGCAATATGGAGGCCTGCCACTACTGCTGGTCCAGGGGACCATGAGCTGGCTTCCACCCACTGCCTAGTTGCAAGGCCGGAGGGCAAGGGGAAGTCCCGCAGAGCCTAGGCGGAGCTGGGCCTGCCTGGTGGTGAGAGCCTAGCAGATACCCCCGAGATGGTAGCCCCGATGGAGTCTGTCTATCTGGGCCTCTCCAGCTGTGTCCTGGTTGCAATATGGAGGCCCGCTGCTACCGCTGGTCCAGGGGCCCGCGAGCTGGCTGCCACCCGCTGCCTCAGTGCAAGGCCTGAGGGTGCGGGGAAGTCCTGCAGAGCCTCAGTGGAGCTGGGCCTGCCTGGTGGCAAGAGCCTAGCAGATCCTCCAGTCTAGTAAGTTTTGGTATACTGTGTCTTTATTTTCATTAAATTCTAAAATGTCTTTAATTTCTTTCTTTATTCATTCCCTGACAAAGTTATCATTGAATAGAATGTTTTTCAGCTTCCATGTGTATGATATGTGTGTTTTCGATTGTTTTTGTTCGAATTTAAGACCAGACTTAATCTGTTATTATCTGATAGGATGCATGGATTATGTCAATCTTTTTGTATATGTTGAGGCCTGATTTGTGACCAATTATTTGGTCACAATTTTAGAGAAGGTACCATAAAGTACTGTGAAGAAGGTATATTCTTTTTACTTTACTACAAAATGTTCTACAAATATCTGTTAGATCCATTTGGTTCATAACTTCTGTTAGTTTCACTGTGAGTCTGTTTAGTTTCTGTTTCCCTGATGCCTCCATTGCAGGGGCAGGGGGTGTTGAAATATCCTACAATTATTTTATGGAGTGTGATGTGTACTTTGAGCTTTCATAAAGCTTCATTTATGAATGTGGGTGCCCTTGCATTTGGATCATAGAAGATATGAATTGGCAGTTCTTCTTGGTAGATTTTTTCCTTTGACCAGTATGATGTGGCCTTCCATCTCTTTTTTGATAGCTTTAGGTTGAAAGTAGATTTTATTCGATATTAGAATGTCTATTCCTGCTTGTTTCTTGGGATCATTTGCTTGGACAATTGTTTTCCAACCTTTTACTCTGAGTTAGTGTCTGTATTTGTCAATTAGGTGTGTTTTCTGTATACAGCAAAATGTTGGGTCCTGTTTATGTATCCAGTCTGTTATTCTATATCATTTTATTGTAGAATTGAGTCTATTGATTAGAGATATTAAGGAAAAGTGATTGTTAATTTCTGTCCTTTTTGTTGTTAGAGGTCAAATTATGTTTGTCTGGCTATCTTCTTTTTTTTTTTTTTTTTTTTTTTTTTGTAAAATTACCTTCTTAATTTTTCCTCAGTGTAGATTACATCCATGCGTTGGCATTTTCCACCTACTATCCTTTGAACAGCTGGATTTGCGGAAAGATATTTTGTAAATTTGGCTTTGTCATGGAATACCTTGTTTTCTCCATCTATGGTAGTTGTGAGTTTTGCTTGGTATTGTAGACTTGTCTGGCATTTATGTTCTCTTAGGTTCTATATAACAGGATCTTCTAACGTTCATAGTTTCTGATGATAAGTCTGGTGTAATTCTGATAGGTCTGCCTTTATATGTTACTTGATTTTTTTCCCTTACTGCTTTTAGTATTTTTTCTTTGATTTGTGCATTTGGTGTTTTGATTATTACACGATGGGAGTAATTTCTGTTCTGTTCTAGTCTGTTTAGAGTTCTGTAGGCTTCTTGTATGTTCATGGACATCTCTTTCTTTAGCCTAGGGATGTTTTCTTCTATAATTTTGTTGAAGGTATTTACTGGCCCTTTAAGTTGGGAATCTTAGCTCTCTTCTATACCTGTTATCCTTAGGTTTGGTATTCTCTTTGTGTTCCTGATTTCCTGGATGATTTGGGTTAGGAGCTTTTTGCACTTTGCATTTTCTTTGACTGGTTTTTCAATGTTTTCTAGGATATGTTCTGCACCTGAGATTCTCTTATCTACCTCTGAGATTATTTTTTCTATTTCCATTTTTAGATCTTGGATGGTTTTGTTCATTTCCTTTGCATGTTTTATTTTTTCCTGTAATTCTTTAAGGGATTTTTGGTTTTCCTCTTTAAGGGTTTCTACCTGTTTATCTGTGTTCTCCTGTATCTCTTTAACTGAGTTATTTATGTCCTTCTTAAAGTGCTCTGTCATCATTATGAGAAGAGATTTTAGATCTAAATCTTGTCTTTCCAGTGTGATGGTGTATCCAGGACTTGCTATAGTGGGAGAATTGGTTTCTGATGATACCAAGTTAATTTGATGTCAATTGCTTACATTCTTGTGCTTGCCCCCTGCCATCTGATTATCTCTAGTACTACCTGCCCTCACTATATATGACTGGAGACTGACCTACGTATGATCTTGGTTGTGTCAAAACTCCTCAAAGTCCAGCTGTCTCTGTGGTCCTCTGATTCCAGGATCCTATGATCCTGAGGTCCTGGGTGTGCCAGAGCTCCTGAGAGTCAGGCTGCCCCTGGGGCCCTGAATTCCTGGTGTGACCAAGCTCCTGAGGTCCTGGGATCCTGGGTGCGTTAGAGTGCTCAGGAGTGCACAGTCCTTTGGGAGTTATGGTACTGGCTGCAGAATTAGCACCCAAGGTAAACCATACCAGACTGGAAGGTACCTGTGCCACTGGTAGGGTAGACTTTCTGTGTCCCTGGATCCTCGCTGGTTCCAGTTAAGGTGGTGTTGTTGGTGCAGATTTTCTGTACTCATTATCTCTGATTCTATGATTCTGAGCAACATATTCTAGCTGTACTACTCACTCTATAATTAATCATTATTCAAGAAACTCTGGAAGACCAAAGCCTGTTGTTGCTGATGTATCATGGATTCCATGCCACTTAGAAATGCAAACTTATGAATTTAACATCTAAATCCAGACAACACACCATACTTACTATAGATACACACTGAAATATTAGTAAATTAATTCTCTTCCTGTTCAGTCCTTGTCCACTTTCTCCAAACCATTGTCCTTTTCAGATTACCCTCTTACTTTTCAAATTAATGGAGATATCAATGAAACTAAAATTACTCCTTTGGTGGAAAAATTTTTGAACCAGATACCCTTTCTTTAAGAAAGCCTTGGAAGGAAGAGTGCAAACATTACTAAGCCTTTACCACAAAATTAAATACAAATCAGGACAAGCAACTTAAAGAATAAAAGAACTTGAACAAATCATATAATTCAAATATAGAATTAAGGAACTGTACTACCTTCAACTATAAAGCAAAGACTAAAGAACTGAGGAATTGCTATATCTCTAATGGTCTTTCAGATAAAAGATGATCAATTAAAAAATGATGATAAAATCCATACCACCACATTTTAATATCCCAGCTTTAAAGGAGATATTGGAATGTCTTTCTGGTTTCTGTGATTGTGGGGAAGAAAGTAATAAAGTAGAAATCTTAAAATGACTGAGGGTATCAGAGAGCTGATGTCCAGACTGACAAGTTCATAGTGGACAGACACTGTGGCATGAGGCCTAGATCAAAGATGACTGAAGAGACACGTTTCATTATGAATGCTTTACCCCACTATCAAGTAGAATGAGGAATGGGTGTTTATGAGTGTATTTGGTTAGGGGTGTATATCATACTACACTGCCAAAACCCAGTTGAGAAAAGGGTTAGTGAAGGAAAGTAACAATGACATTCTCTGAAAAAAAATATTGCACACAAGGGTCACTTAATATCAAAACCTGAGGATTCTACTATATATTGTAAGTGATGAGACATGTTCAAGATATCAAATAGCAAATTTTTGTTGTTGTTGTTGTTGTTGTTGTTGTTGTTTTTGGTTTTTCGAGACAGGGTTTCTCTGTGTAGCCCTGGCTGTCCTGGAACTCACTCTGTAGACCAGGCTGGCCTCGAACTCAGAAATCTGCCTGCCTCTGCCTCCCAAGTGCTGGGATTAAAGGCGTGTGCCACCATGCTTGGCTTAAACTCAGTATTTTTTAAGAAATATGACATGAAATATTGTCTTACCAGTCATAGCCCTTTCATAAATAACATATATTATACTTACCCATTTATATCTCAAGTATAGAATAGTCAAATCTATCAAGGCAGAAAATATATTAATAACTGATTCTTAGAGATGACAGTGAAGGAGATAATGAAGTGTGTGCTATTTCATTCTTCCATTTTGTCTCCTTGTACCTGTTGCATTGTGTTTCAATAGTAATTGATATTTTGATATTATCTCAAATGTTGAAAGAACATTTACCAACCTTTTTCATTCATATAGCTCCAAACTCTATTGGGGGTCTCCCCTGTACAAAAGAAAGCCAATGCCAAGTGAATGCATCCTTCATTTCTGGGACACTGGCAAGGTCATACTGCACTACTAAAGTAGTCAAGAGACACAACTCAATCAGAATGATATGGCTAGCCATCTGTTATTTCCTATTAGAGTAATTCTAAGAGAAGGTGGAATGTCTAGCTACCACTTCATTTCAGTAGCCATGCTCACTCAAACCATCATATATCTGCCACCTGGTGATGGTTTTGTAAACCCAGTTTTGTGAGTTGCATGTATAAATCTCATCACCTCTCAAAATCTCTACCTTCTATCTTTCTCCTTACGTCCTGCTATATTGAGTTCTAGAATCCAATCTGGGGATCTCTGTTCTATTTTGTTTGTTCTCTTATGAAAGATCTCACAAACACTGGACAACACACTGTCCTAGATAATTCCAACATTTCTCAACTGATTATATCCTTACTTTTCATTACAAAGGTAGTCATGCTTATGTGTCATAATTTTCATCATGCTATTATGAGTCTTACTCTCAATAATACTGCTGCATAAATCCAGCCTTATAGTGAGATATTAAGCTAATTTTATTCTTAGTTTAAACAAGAGACAAGATAAGTTTTCACCTATAATCTTGATTTAATCTTTAAAAGTTAGCCTATTTCCTTTTCTAGGTGATATTCAAGCATCCTCACTTGTCATTGTAGGTAGATGGAGGGAGTAAACTAAGTAAGAGAGGGTATGGGAGGGGAATGTGCCAATCTGGTATCTATATGGATGCATTGCTGGTTTGTCTTCCTCCTTCAACTCCCTTGTAGCCTCAAGCTATGTTTGTATCTGTCAGTCTAGTTTCACAAATTTGAACCTAGGATAAGTATCTTCTGAGAATCTCCACCTGGCAGCTGACTGAAACAGATTAAAAAAAAAACCCATAGCCAAGTATTGAATGGTATTCTTAAATCTACTGGAAAACTTGAAGGAAGGATTGAGGATCCCAGAGGGGATAGTAATTCTATAGGAACACCAACAGAGTCAAATAACATGAGCCCTTGGAGGCTCCCAGAGACCAAACCACTAACCAAAGAGCATACAAGGGCTGGATGTAGGCCCCCTGCACATATGTAGCAGATATACAGCTTAGTCTTCAAGTGGTGGCTTATCTTGACTCTAGTGCCTGCCTGTGCATCCTGCTCTCCTATCTGTGCTGTATTTTCTGGTCTCAGTACCTCATTCTCCAGTGTCTTGAGAATGCGAGGATGGGTTGGTAGCCAGGGGGACCTCTTCCTCAGGGGTGAAGAGTAAGGAGGATAGGGGAGGGTGTCATTGTAAAAAAAATTTTTTTTTTTTGGTTTTTCGAGACAGGGTATCTCTGTAGTCCTGGCTGTCCTGGAACTCACTCTGTAGACCAGGCTGGCCTCGAACTCAGAAATCCGCCTGCCTCTGCCTCCCAA
Source organism: Apodemus agrarius (assembly GCA_964023405.1). Classification (NCBI taxonomy): domain Eukaryota; kingdom Metazoa; phylum Chordata; class Mammalia; order Rodentia; family Muridae; genus Apodemus; species Apodemus agrarius. The sequence goes on along the minus strand of OZ030010.1, from coordinate 139,926,395 downwards.
GTGCTGGGATTACAGGCATGCGCCACCACGCCCGGCTTAAAAAAATTTAAATGGTTAAAAATGTTTGTAAAAATAAATAACATCCACCAATGTTAATTTTGGAAAAAGGAGTTGATAAAGGGTTTTAAAAATATTACATAATATATATAATCTTAATATAAGTCCATTATTTTCATTTAATGCACTTTTCTCATTAATATGCTTTTCATAGACCAAAATATGATTATTTGTTCAATGATTTAGATTGATGACATTTTCTTCATTACTATTAGTCATAACAGCAAGTGAAAGGCAGGGGTTTTTTTTTTGTTTCAAATAGATTATTTTAATTAATAAAAGTAAATCCAGATCCTTCTGGTCACCATCAGCACCTGGGAGCTAAGACTATTCCACAGCACTCTGTAAGCAGGTACCGCCAGGAGAAAGCTGGTCTCCCAGGAGTGTTCTCACACCCAGTTTCAATAGTGAGATCTCTACTTTCTCTACAATAATTGTCCAAGTAGGACCATCCAGGAATACACAGGGCACAGGAACAGTGTAGCAGTTGGGACAGGATCATTCTGGTCATAATCTGCACCAGGGAGCTGGGGCTATTCCCCAGCCCTCTGTACACAGGTCTCACCAGAAGAGAGCTGGTCTCCCAGGAGTGATGATACAGGCTTACAGGCCAACAGAAGGTACAAGATCCAGACAGGGACAGCAAGATCACCTAACACCAGAGATGACCAAATGGTGAATAGCAAGCTCAAGAACACTACCAACAGAAACCAAGCCTACTTAACATCATCAGAACCCAGTTCTCCCACCACAGTAAGTCCTGAATACACTAATACTACTGAAAAGCAAGATTTGGATATAAAATTAAATCCCATGATACTGATAGAGGATTTTAAGAAGGACATGAATACTCCCTTAAAGAAATACAGGAGAACAAATGGGTTACCTGGAAGGGAAGCTGGGGATGTATGGGAAGGCAGCAAAAAAGAAACAGAGACCAAGATAACACCTGCTATTCAAGGTCTCAACGTTTAATGAAGAACTCCCAATATATATAGGCAGGGGGAAAAGTCTGGAAGCTTCTCAGCAGAATCAGTTCAGTTGCTCCACAGGTGTGTTTCTCAGGAAACTGCAGGTCCTTGAAGAACAATAGGCTTCACCTTGGTCTGAGCACTCCTCCCTAGGTGGAGGGGATTATGGCTAACACAGGAGTTCCCCCTCAAAGACTGGGAGAGGAACTTCACATTGGTTAATATCAAGTTCCTGCCAGGTGGCTTTGAACCTCAATAAGGCTCTCTACAGTTGTAAACTGTCATGTAAGTTCTGCCAATAGAACTCTAGTTCCAGTATTAAGAACAACTACTCTTAACAGCTGAGCCATCATCTCTCCAATCCTACAAAGAGTAATTATTGAATTTTTGTTGGTACGTTTATTCACAGGTCCAGCATATCTATAGGTTCTTAACAAATATTTAACCAATTCAATTGTACAAGAAAAAAGAAAGAAAGCAAACCACATATCAGAACCTTAGAGGAATTTGAGAACATAATTTATGTTTTGTGACTAAAGTAAAAAAAATTACAAAATTTAAAACATACTATTCAGTCATGTATGTGATATGAATTATGAAATTCTATTAAAGTTCAGAAATCGTTTATTTTAGTATCATTGTAAGCATTTTATATATTTAGAATTATATAAACTTATGTTGCTAAATCAAATTATAACTAAAGTCATCTAGAATCTATTAAATGTTTAATAATTGTTGCTACAACTGACAAAATGGTAATGCATATTTATAAACTCCAAGTTGTAAACATGTTTAGCATATTTGGTTTATCAGATTTATGTCTTTAGTGCATTTTTGATTTTCTTGGTTGAAGATGTGACAAATTTCATGTTTTTATTCAATACATGCATGAAATCAGACATTTTGAGGACTTTAGAAATCATAGGGCAATGTCTTAATGACTTATTAATTAATAAATATTAAATATCTTTCTAAAAGTTAACTGATAGTATATGCTAGACATTTTGAGTACCCTAATCTAGCTACTGATATTGGTAAATTAAAGAGAATTATAAATTATTATATGCACAAAATCAATATAATCATATAAACATTTAAAAAGTAAATTCTAAAATAAGTGATTAGTAATAATATAAATTTATGTTTAACTTACTTTGTCTTTAGTCCTGAAGATGTTTATTATTATTATTATTATTATTATTATTATTACTACTACTACTACTACTACTACTACTACTACTACTATTTTTTAAATTATTGTTAATATATTATGGTCCAGTCATTATCCCCCTCCTGGTCTGCCCTCTGAAGTTCCTCATCCCATTCTTCCTCCCCTGTCTCTAAGAGGATGTCCCCTACCCAACACACCCTGCCAGGCCTCCCTACTCCCTGGGACCTCAAATTTCTCCAGGGTTAATTTCATTTTCTCTCACTGAGGCCAGACCAGTTTGTCCTCTGCTGTATATGTGTTGGGGTCCTCGTATCAGCTAGTGTTGAATTTCAAATAGTGATACCTTAACTTCCTTGAGTATGGTATTGAATAGATACAGAAACAGTGGGCAGCCCTGTCTTGTCCCTAACTTTAGTAGGATTGCTTCAAATGTCTCTCTAATTTGATATTGACTGTTGGTTTGCTATATATTACTTTTATTATGTTTATCTATGGGTCTTGAACTCCTCATCTTCATTCCTATCAAATTCTATCTGAAAGGAAAATATCACTGAAAAATTCTATCATACTTGTGGTTGGCTGAAAGTTCTTTTCCTTAAAATCTGTGTAGTGAAATGGATTTCTTTCTAGTCTTTAGCATAATGTTCATTACCATAAAATTTCATTTAATGCATATGTCATACTCTACAGTGAATGCTATAAAGCAACAGAGATTAGGCCAGCAAGCTGTCCCTGATCATAAAAGCAACTGCTGCTAAGTTGACAAATTTTGTTCAATCTTTTCTGTCCACACAGTGAGGAACAGAACAAACTCCATCAAATTCTCCTCTGACTTCCACATGCATGCCTGGCCCACATGCATTTAAAATAATATTGTGAAGAGCAGGGCTTGTATTGGGTATGCGTATTAGATGTTCATACAAAGAAAGGATTATGTATCACTGTGTTGATGCCTTCTTTTCTTTCTATTGGCTCTTGACATCATATTCTGATTTTGCTATATACTAGTAAGTCTAATAGCATAATACATCAATTTGAGTTGATTTGCCCTAGAGTCTTTATTGATATGATTCTTGACCTTAACAATTTGCAACGTAACTGATAAGACAAGTATAAAATCCTGTAAATAAAAGAGACAGTATAACAAAAGCTGAGATATGCCCTTCTGCCCCTTCTACTGCCCGGTCATTTCTGCTAGGGTAGATTCTTGGCTGGTGTGCTCCAGTGAAGTCACCTTTTTCTTATCCATCCTAGAGAGCCTGCTGTACTCAGAGCAGTTGGTAAGACCCTCCCGCCTCCCATTCCAGAGTCCCAGAGCAGATGCTGGAAGCCCAGTGGACTCAGGACACACCACCCACCAACACCTTGCCCTCCTGAATACTAGTCCCCTCCTGTCACTTCTGCCCCTTACATTGCCCTGTCCTTTCTGCTAGGGGCAGACTCTTAGCTTATCTGCTTCAATTGCAGACACCATATCCTGAGGACCTGCTGCACTCAGAGCATTTGCAGACCTGCTAAACTCAGAGCAGTTGAGGACCTGCTGCACTCAGAACAATTGAGGACCCACTGCACTCAGAGCAGTAAAGGATCCACTGCACTCAGAGCAGTAGAGAACCCACTGCTCTCATAGCAGTAGTGGACGCACTGCACTCAGAGCAGTTAAGGATCCACTGCACTCAGAGTAGTTGAGGATCAGCTGCACTGAAAGCAGTTGGACAACATGTTGATTGCTCCACTGAAGATCCAACAGTCTGAAGGCTTCCCAGAAGATGTACTGCAGCAAGGAATACAAATCAGTAGCTTCTCTGCCTCTGTGAAGAGCCCCCAGTTTGAAGGCCCCACAGGTGGTCTGCTACATCCAGAGCTGCAGACCTATCAGGAGACCTGAAGCAACCCAGGGAAAAAAGAGACAAACTCTAGACAGTCACCCAGACCAACAAACACCAGAGAAATCCAGGTGATGAAAGGCAAGTGCAAGACCATAAGCAAGAGAAACCAATATGTGGATATCATCAAAACCCACTTCTCCTACCACAGCAAGCCCTGAAAACAACACACCTGAAAATCAGGACGCTGACCTAAAATCCTATCTCGTGAAGATAGTAGAGTCCTTTAAGGAGGATATCAATAACTCACTGAAAGAAATACAGGAAAACACAGGTGAACAGTGAAGAAATTGAATAAAGTGATCCCAGCCCTAAAATTGGAAGTAGAAACAATAAAAAATGGAGGCAAAACTGGAAATGGAAAACTTGGGAAATAGGTCAGAAATTACAAGTGTAAACATCACCAACAGCATACAAGAGAGAAGAGAGAATCTCAGGTATAGAAGACACTGTAGAACAGGTTGATATGATTGTCAAAGAAAAAATCAAACCATACAAAACTCCTAACCCAAAGCATCCAGGAAATACAGAACAGAATGAAATGAACAAATCTAAGAATAATCAGAATAGAGGAAAATGAAGATTCCCAGCTCAAAGGATCTGAAAATGTCTTCAACAAAATCATAGAAGAAAACTTCCCCAACCTAAAGAAAGAGATATCCATAAAGGAACAAGGAGCCTATAGAACTACAAATAGATTGGACCAGAAAAGTAAATGCTCTCATCATATAATAATCAAATCACTAGATGCAGAGAACAATGAAAGAATAGTAAAGCTGCAACAGAAAAGGGCCAAGTAACTTACAAAGTAGACCTATCAGAATTACACCAGACTTGTCAACAGACTGTGAAAGCCAGAAGAGCCTGTTCAGAGGTCATGCAGACTCGACGAGAACACAAATGCTAGCCCAGGCTACTATAACCAGCAAAACTCTCAATCAACATAGATGGAGAAACCAAAATATTCCAGGACAAAACCAAATTCAAACAGTATCCATCTACCAATCCAGCCCTACAGAGGTTCCTAGAAGGAAAACTCCAACACAAGGAAGGTACCTGCACCAAAGAAAGGAAAGATATTAAGCATCTCACAACAAAACCAAAAGGAGAGAACCATAAGCACATGAAGCCACCTACAAAAACAAACATATCAGGAATCAACAGTCATAACTCTCTTTAGTATCTCTTCATATTAATAGACTTGATTCAATAAATAAATAAATAAATAAATAAATAAATAAATGACATAAGCTAGCAGACTGGATACACAAACAAGATCCAGAATATTGTTACATAGAAGAAACACACTTCAATTACAAAGAGAGACACTATTTCAGAGTGAAAGGATGAACAAAGGTCTTCCAAGAAAATGGTACAAGGAAACAAGCTGGAGTTGCCAGCCCAGTATCCAATAAAATAGACTTTCAACCAAAGGTTATCAAGCATGATGAGCAAGGACACTTGATATTCATCAAAGGCAAAATCTACCAGGAGAAAATCTCAATCCTGAACATCTATGCCCTAAATGCAAGTGTGCCCATATTAATAAAAGAAATATTACTAAAGCTCAAAACACACATTGAACCCCACACAATAATAATGGGAGACTTCAACACCCACTCTAACCAATGGACATGTCATTGAAAAATGAAATAAACTGAGACACAGCGAAACTAAGAGTGATTATGAAACAAATGGATTTCACAGATATCTACAGTATATTTTACCCTAAAATACCTCATGATACCTTCTCCAAAATTGACTGTATAATGGTCATAAAAAAACCCTTAGACAATAGAAAAAAACTGAAATTATCCCATGTATTCTATCAGATCACCAAGGCCTAAGGCTGGTCTCCAACAACATCAAAAACTACAGATAGCCCACATACATATGGAAACTGACAACTCTTTATTCAATGATAACTTGGTCAGGGAAGAAATAAAGAAAGAAATTAGACTTCCTGGAATTTAATGAAAATTTTGACACATCATACCCAAACTTATGGGAGACAATGAAAGCTGTGCTAAGAGGAATTTTCATAGCAGTTCTAAAAATTCAACTGGAAAGACAAAAAAAAATACAGAATAGCAAAAACAATTCTTAACATTAAAAGACCTTCAGGGGAAATCACCATCCCTGACATCAGTATTTACTACAGAGCAATAGTGATAAAAACTGCATTGTACTACAGAGACAAACACATTGATCAATGGAAGAAAGTTGGAGTTGAAGACCCAGAAATAAAACGACACACTTATGGACACTTGTTCTTTGACAAAGAAGCCAAAAATAAAATAAAATAAAATAAAATAAAATAAAATAAAATAAAATAAAATAAAATAAAATAAAATAAAATAAAATAAAATAAAATAAAATAAAATAAAATAAAATAAAATAAAATAAAAGCAATGGAAAAAGAAAGCATCTTCAATAAATTGAGCTGGTCTAACTGGCTGTATGTATGTAGAAAAATGAAAATAGACCCATATTTATCACCTTGCGGCTCAAGTCCAAGTGGATCAAGGGCCTCAACATAAAACCAGATATACTAAATCTAATAGAACTGAAACTGGGAAAGAGCCTTGAACTCATTGGCACAGTGGGAAATTTCCTAAACAGAACTCAATGGTTCATGCTCTAAGATTAAGAATTGCTAAATGGGACCTCATGAAACTGGAAAGATTCTGTAAGACAAAGGACTTAGTCAACAAGTAAAATCAGCAACCTACAGATTGGGGAAAAAAAAAAAAACTTCACTAACACCATACCGGATTGAGGATTAATATCCACAATATATAAAGAACTCAAGAAACTAATCACCAAAATCCAAACAACCCAATTAAAAAATGGGATATAGAACTAAAACGAGATTTCACAACTGAGGAATCTCAAAAGTCTAAGAAGAAGCACCTAAAGGAATGTTCAAAGTCTTTACTGATCAGAGAAGTGCAAACTGAAACAACTGTGAAATTCCACCTTACACCAATCAGAATGTCTAATATCAAAACTAGAGGTGACAACACATGTTGGAGAGGATATGGAGAAAGAGGAACACTCCTCTATTGCTGGGGGGATTGCAAACTGGTATAACCACTCTGGAAATCAATCTGGAGGTTCCTCAGAAAATTAGAAATAGATCTACCTGAAGACCTAACTATGCTACTCTTGGGAAGATATCCAAAAGATGCCCTACCATGCCACAGGGGCAAGTGCTCCACTATGCTCATAGTGGCCTTATTTGTGATAGCCAGAAGCTGGAAACAACCCACATGTCCCATAACAGAAGAATGGATACAGAAAATGTGGTTCATTTACACAATGGATTACTATTAAGCTTTTAAGAATGAGGACTTGTGAGTTTTGCAGGCAAACGGATAGAACTAGAAAATATCATCCTGAATGATGTAACTCAGACCCCAAAAGACATGCATGGTATGTACTTACTAATAAGTGGATGTTACAAAAAAAAAAGTACAGAGTACCCAAGATAGAGTTCACAGAACTCCAAAATGTCAAAAAGCTGAAGTACCCAAGTGAGGACACCTCAGTCCCACTTGGGAGGGAGAACAAAGCAATCACAAGTGGGGAGGGAGGAAGGTATCTGGAAGGGAAAGTGTACAGGGAGGAGTGAGGGGGGAAGGGAACCTGATCTGGTATTGGGTGAGGGAAAAGAACTGAAAGCCTGAGGATTAGCAGAATGTTTGGAAATAGACAAGCTTGGGATATAGGAGGTTGGGAGGACCCTCCAGAATTCACCAGAGACCTGGGAGGTGAGAGACTCTCAGAACTCAAAGGGAGGAACGTTAGATGAAATCCCCAACAGCTTGGAGCGGGAACTTATGGAGCCCACCTCTAGTAGGAAGACAGAACATCAAATAAGGGAGGGAGGGGGACATCCCAAAGTCACAACACTGACCCACAATTGTTACTGTCTGAAAGAATTACAGGGATGGAAGTGGAGAGGAGTCTGAGGAAAAGAAGGTCCAGAAACAGGCCCAAAGTGGGATACAGCTCAAGGGGAGGTCCCAAGGTCTGACACTATTACTGAGGCTATGGATCACTCATAAAAAGGGACCTAGCATGACTGTACTCCAGAAGAGCCATCAAGCGGCTTAAAGAATCACATGCAGATATTTGCACCCAACCAATGGAAAGAAGCAGCTGAACCCTGTTTTTGAATTAGGGAAGGATGAAAGAAGCTGAGGAGAAGGGAAATCTTATAGGAGGACCAGCAGTCTCAATTAATCTGGACCCCTGAGATCTCTCAAAGACTGGATCACCAAACAGGAAGCATACACCAGCTGATAAGGCCCCCAACACACATAAGGTAGAGGACTGCCAGTTCTGTGCTCTTTCAGAGATGATGCACCTAACCCTCAAGAGACTTGAGGTCCCAGGGAGTTTAGCAGTCAGGTGGGGTGGGGGTAGGAACATCCATGTGGAGACAGGGGGTGGGGAGGAGGTATGGGATGTGAAACAGTCAGAGGGTGGACAGGGTGGGGATAAAATATAGAGTGTTAACAAATTATTATTTATTTTAAAAATCCCAATTATTAAAAAAATGCTGATATATCTGAATTTGGAAAGCTTATGAAATCAACTAACATATTAGAGCATCAAAATTTTCTGTGATTTATATAATCAATTTTAAAAATCATTGAATGGTTTTATCCATAAGCATGATGAAAGAAGAAAATTCAAGAGAAAATTCAGTACTGAGAACTTATTTTTACTTGTGGTTGTTTTCTTTAAAATAGTTTTTCACTAGCCTAATTCTTTCTTCTTCAGGAAACTGAAATAGTGCACAAAGCATCTATTTTACTGGTTTTATTCTTGTATTACTTAAGGTCAGATTTTGACCTTGGCAGGAACAAGCTGGTTGTTTGCAAAAACAAAAGAGGAACTGGTGTTTTCTCAAACATAATATCAATTTAAAAATAGAAAGTGTCTATTTTTGCAGCTTACATCTACCTAACATTCATCTTATTTGCCAAGTCCTATTTGACCTCTTTTATGCAGTTGAGAACATTTCTAGGTGAGTAAAGCCAAGATCATAAAGTTGTTAACCACCCCTTTATCCTTCTTTAGCACTGTCAATTGGTCCACAGGAGACAAAACAGTTTTCAACAAATGCCAACACCAGGTATTGAAGACCCTCCACAGGATAGGGGCTCCCTTCTGATCCAGATTAGGCAAAAACCACATGCAAACACCTGTTTGTATAGAGAAATCATTTATTAAGTGGGATAGAAAAGTTAAAGTGGTTGCTTTCTGACTCAGGTTGAAAAACACCAGCCAATGACCTTGCAGACATAATTTTTAGGATCTTTTAGAGAAAAGGATGTCTATGTTAGAATGGGCAAGGATGCAGTAGTATATTTTGATTGATGTTAATTTGGTGAAATAAAGAGTGTTTTTATTGATGAATTTTGGTCATCATTCTCAGGAATGAGGAATGAGTCTGGCATAAGAAAATGTCCAAATAAAGGAACAGACCTTGATGGCTAGCTTTAGGAATGGAATCTGTGGTTTATAAGGTAGAGGGAAGAGGGAGGGGGGAAGGGCAAGACCAACCAGTGTCATGCATAAGTGTATCTTTCATGCACTAGATGTGTTCACTAGAGGCTTAATATTGGATAAGCTCACCCTTTCTAGTTTTTTTTAACTCTGGCTGGAAGGATGAACTCAGCTTCTCTGCTTGGCCGCAAACTAATTCAGGCAATTTGTTCTCATCTTCTGGCTTCTTATTCTTTGACTTCAACTGCCTCTGCTGCATGAACTGAACTGAACTGATGTGAACTGGACTAATCTGAACTGAACTGAGCTGAAATGAAATGAACTCAACTGAACTCAACTCAGCTCAACTCTAGTTAACTTTACTGCCCTGCCTCTTGTGCTGAATGACTGAACTGAATTCACTAGATGAAAATACTAGACTAGATATTTAACGATCTTTTCAGAACAACTAAGTCCTACTTGCCATTAATTTTAAAGTCTATATTTATTGAATGGTTTATAATACTTAAGGATAATCAATATTTCTTTTGCTGCTGAAGAACAAATAATTAAGAAATGTTCAACATCATTAGTCATTAGGGAAATGCAAATAAAAACAACCCTGAGATTTCACCTCACACCAGTCAGAATGGCAAAGATTAAAAACTCAGGAAACAGCAGGTGTTGGTGAGGATGTGGAGAAAGAGGAATATTCCTCCACTGCTGGTGGAACTGCAAGCTGGTACAGTCACTCTGGAAATCAGTCTTGTGGTTCCTCAGAAAACTGGACATGATACTTCCGGAGGTCCCAGCCATACTACTCCTGGGCATATACCCAGAAGATTCCCCAGCATGCAATAAGGATGCATGCTCCACTATGTTCATAGCAGCCTTATTTTTAATAGCCAGAAGCTGGAAAGAACCCAGATGTCCCTCAATGGAAGAATGGATCAAAAAAAAATGAGGTATATATACACAATGGAGTACTATTCAGCCATTAGAAACAATGAATTCATGAAATTCTTAGAGAAATGGATGGAGCTGGAGAACATCATACTAAGGGAGGTAACCCAGTCTCAAAAGAATAACCATGGTATGCACTCACTGATAAGTGGATATTAGCCTAGAATCTTGGGACACCAAAGACACAATCCACATACCAAATGATGTCCAACAAGAAGGAAGGAGTGGACCCTGCTTCTGGAAAGGCTCAAAGTATCAGTGTAGGGGAATACCAGAACAGGGAAGTGGGAAAGGGTGGATGGGGGAACACGGGGAGGGAAAATGGCATGTGGGACCTTTGGGGAGCAGGGAACCAGAAAAAGGGAAATGAAATGTAAATATAGAATATATCCAATAAAAAAGAAAAAATAAATATAAGCTTATGAAATACACTTATTTAAATGCTAATATGTTTCATAAATAAGTATGCACTAAGGAAATGAGTAGATCATGCCAAAAGGTTGGCATCTATATTACACAGATTTTTACTGATAAATTCACAAAGAAGGAATATATCATTTGAATTGCTGAGGGAGATGCATGATTTCTTTTAATGCTTTCTTGGGCAATTTACTATTCTACTTCTTCTAGCCTTAGTGTTCTTGTTTGTGATTTTACTGTAGTAGTTACTAGTTTTAGTATTACATGAAATGCTGTGTCACATTTGTTACTAGAAGATTATTAATACATCATAGCTTTATTGAGAATATATTAGTTTGATTGGTTTATTTATTTATTTATTTATTTATTTATTTATTGGAATAGAATTTATACATAGCATTTTCATGAAGGTGTATGTCTTGGAATAGAACTCAGACTTTCAGGTTTGGCAACTAGCATCTTTAACTACCAAGTGATTTTTATAGTCCCCCAGGTATATATTATTTGTAGTAATAAAAACACAAAGTCAACTATTTGCTAAAAATCAAAACAAATTATGTCACTAATATTTTTATAGATATTTGCTTAAATTTCAGTTAACTTTCTTCCTTTTCATTTTTAAGACTTTTATTTAATAAAATTAAAGTGCTGTTTGTATTAATCAGTTACTAGTTAGTCATAGTTCAGTATGTTTTATTTGGGATTCAGATTCTCTAAGTTCACATTTTCCTATTGCACAAAAGAGAAATCCATGATATAAAGAGTTTGTGAAATATTTGCATTCCTTTGCAAAGTTATGAACTGGCTATAAGCATATGTTTGAAAAATCAATTTAGAACAATAAAATGAATATGTATCTTACTTTTATAATAACTTCTAGCTATTTTGCCATGAAGTGTTTTATATATACACACACATGCACACACATACATATGTTTGTGTGTCCATGTGTGTGTGTAAGGCAAAAAATAATCATGACTAGAAAATGAATCAAATGGAAATATTATCCAGTCCAAATTTGATATATTAAACACTAATAAAACATTCATGTTCAAAAGGACAAATAATAAATTTATGAAGATGTATTTTTCTTAGAGTATTTTTACAGTAATTTAGATGTGAGATTTTTTTTCCCCAGAAGTATTTCAAAATTTAAACTGTAACAGTGTTTGTATTTGTCTTCATCAGTAACATGCCCTGAAATTGTGATAATTCTTTTTGCTCAGGAAGCCTAAGGATTAAGAATAATAGATTGAAATGAATATAGAAGAAGAAGGGTCATAGTACAGTAAAGCTTCTGGATTTACATGTCAGCACATAGGAGACAGAATAAAATTGTAAGAAGTATTTGAGCTCTGGAGCTAAGAATATGTTACCTTGTATGCCACCTAACCATTTTGCTCTCAGTTTAATTTTGATTATTTAATTTCTGAATGGTTTTAGTAATATGCATTTTAGTGATACTGAATTTACAAATTATATGACAATTGAATAATCAAATTGTATAATTTAATTAGAGATCAGCAATTTCATACGTTTGAGCCAGACAGTATTAACTTTAAGTTAGGCCTTTTAGAGATTAAATGAGTTAATTGACATTGATATAGATTGATTAAACTAGAACCTGAATTATAAGCTTTATATATGTATGCTATTGTCATTATGAATAAAGTTTATTTAGTAAATCAGAAGCATGTATGTGTCTTTGTGTGTGTACCCGTGTGTGTGTGTGACTGTGTATGCAGGTACATGTGTGGGTATCTGTATATGAAGTTACATGTAGGTGTATCTCTAGGTATGTATGTATATATGTGTGTTTGGGCGCATGTGTGTGCATGTGTTTGAATGATAGGGTATCATTTTTGTATATCATTTGCCTTCTTTATTTTATAAGCAGTTCTTTGACTGACATGGAGTTTATCTAGTCCAGACTTGACAACAAATCAAAGATATGCTTTTGGTGCTGCTTTGAGTGAGAAATGTCTTCCACAGGCTAAGATATTTGAACACCCAGTTGGTAGTGCTATTTGAGGAGTTTTATATGGTGAAGCCTCATAAAACTTGGAGGAAATTCGTCAGAGGGGTGGGGAGGATTGGAGTGTTTTAAACCTCAAGCCACTTTTATTTCCCACTCTGTTTCCTGCTTGTGGATAAAATTTGAGCTTTCAGTTTCCTGCCCCTACTTTTTTAACTACTACAACTATCCCTCAACTCTGTGATGGACTGCCATCTATGTGGTACCATAAACCTATAAAATAAATTTTCTCTTTCTTAAGATTTTTTTTAACACAACAGAGTACTAGCTAATAGAGCCTGCCTCTATCTCTTCTTTGCTGTGATTAAAAGTTCAGGTCAGTACACCCAGCTTGGTTCTTTTATTTAAAACTCAGATCCTTATGCATGCAAGGAAGACATTTTACTATGTTTCCAACTCAATTTGAATCAAAAGCCACTAGTTGGGTAAAGAGGATTATTATGACTCTAAATAATAGGAAACCATGAAGATACCAGGTCAGCAGCAAAGCTGTAGATCCAGAAAGTATCAGTGAAAAAAGATGATTCTACTGACTTGAGATACTCTCATGTTCTCTTGGACTCAACAGAGAGTTTTTGGTCAGAACAATATGACTTTAAGATTAACTCATCATAGACAAAAAGATTACTCCCTGACACCTTTGCTGTCATGAATAAAATATTCTAGTTTTCAAAAAGTGTTGATTTTTATATACTAGCAGAATTGATCTCTAGCCACAGTTCTTTTTACTTCTTTCCATTTCTACACTCAAATGATCTTAACTTTCAGGATGTCTTCATCTTATCTATTTTCCCTATTTTAATTACCAATGTTTTGAAATCTTATCTGTTTTACTGAAAGTACCCTAAATGGTGAAAATGTTAAGGCACTCTTTGAACTTATATACTCTTCTAGCTCTACTTAAAGCTAGATGATGGGATTATATCTAGGAACTTATGTATGTAGAACTTACATGTATCTCACTTTTTTATAATTCCAGGTTCTCACATATAACTGTCTACTCTGAATCTCTAGGTAGATATTCAATTGCTATCTCCAATGCAATGCATAAAAGTCAAAACTCTAATTCTTTATCTAATCAAATTGTTACCATATTTTTGGGTTCTTTTACCATTCAACAAAGTCTCATATCAAGCAGTTAAGAGAGAAAGAAAAAAATCACTCAGTGTCCAATTATAGGAAACAAGGACCATCTCCTTTCAACATATAGCACCTCAATTTTTATGAATTTAAGTTAAAGAAGGTGTAGTATTCATGCTGCCATCATTGCACTTCAGGAAGACAGGAGACTTCCAGGTATTGCCTGCTTTCTTCTATAATCTGGGTATATGAAGACCTGTTATTACAACAAGTATGTTTTTAATCAGTGTGATACTATCATAATGGACTCAAGGTTTCCTGAAGTGAAACATCCAAACATGGTAAAGATAGTCAAAGTTTCCCCTCAATGATGGAGAATAGATGATAGCTTATACATCATTAGCAAGGTAACACAGTATTATTAGAATCCAAGTCATAATTTATGAAAATAAGTGGCAGAAATTGCAGGAAAATAAGTTACCAGTAATTTCAGGGTTTGTTTTGGAGATAGACTATGTCATTAAATTTCAATTCCAATTTTTCAGTTATTTTTACAAAATCCATCAGTGCCATTCTTGTCTCCACTACTTCTTTATTAAAGCACAATCAATATAGTAGTGATTCTTGAAACCTGAATAAACAAAATGTATCTAGACTCTGTTATACACTACCAGTAATAGTCTTCTCAAAGTCCCTAATGAAAACAAGTGGTAACCATATCCTTAGATTTTCTTCTCTTTTTCATCTAAACCAAATAGTCCATGATACACCTTAGCTATTATTTTATTCTATTATCAATTTATACATGTATATAATATATTTAGTTCACTCTCATCCCTCATCTTTCTTCCTTCCAGCCTTACCAATACCCATGATCTTGTCCCAAAGCTACCGTGCCAACTCTGATGGCTTTTCTTTTACCTTTGTCGTTTTTCCTTTGTGGACCACTGAACTAGGGCAACTCATGTGGCAAAACTGTTAATTTATTCACTGAAATGTGTGGCTGAAAACAACTTTCCCTCATCCAGAAGGTTTAGAATGCTGTTATCGCCCCTCAGGAATTTAGATGGCAGTGAATCTCTTCTTCATTTGAGGCTGAATTTTTGTAGGTTCAGTTTTGTGTAGGCTCTAGGCAGGCAATCATAACTGTTGTAAGTTTATGTGTGCTATTACCATGCCATGCCAATAAGACAAATTTGAAGAGACCTTACAGATCAATTCTTTCATACCTCTGAAGGATATGGATTGAAGTTGAATGTAAATGTCTTCTACTGAACTTTTTCACCTTCTCTTCTATCACTGCTTTTATTCCCAACTTAAAATTGCTAAAACAGTCTTTTTGCTATTATTCAAATATGCCTGATGATTTTCTTTCTTATAACACTTACAGAATGTTTACATTCAGCAGGATTCATTCCACTTAGAGATATGAATAGATTAATGTACAAGGATGTTGGGGGATTTTTGGATTTTATATTGTCAAAGAGAAGTTATCCTTTCCACCCCCATAAAAACCAAGGCCCATTCCTTCTTCATACTACTTATTAATATATATCATATTACACTATCCATTCCTTTATTCGTTTTTTCATCATTTTAATTAGATATATTATTTGTTTATATTTCAAATGATTTCCCCTTTCCTAGTCCCCCTGAAAGTCCCATAGCCATCTCCCCCCTTTTCCTCAATCAACCCCTTCCTGCTTCCCTGTCCTGGTATTCCCTTACACTGCTGCATTGAGCCTTTCCAGTACCAGGGGCCTCTCCTCTCTTTGTTGTCTAACAAGGCCATCCTCTGCTGTCTAAGCATCTGGAGCCATGGGTAAAACCATGTGTACTATCTGGTTGGTGTTTGTGTCCCTGGAAGCTCTGGGAATACAGGGTGGCTCATATTGTTGTTCCTCCTATGGCACTGCAAACCCCTATAACTCCTTGGGTCCTTTCTCTAGCTCCCCCACTGGGGACCCTGTGCTCAGTTCAATGACTGGCTGAGAGTATTCCCCTCTGTATTTGTCATGCACTAGCAGAGCCTCTCAGGTAACAGCTATACCCAACTCCAGTCAGAAAGTACTTGTGTGCATCTATAATAGTGTCTGGGTTTTGTAACCGTATATGGGAGGGATCACGAGGTGAGGCAGTCTCTGGATGGTCTTTTCCTCAGTCTCTGCTCCACACTTTGTCTCTGTATCTCCTTCTGTGGGTATTTTGTTCTCCCTTCTAAGAAGGACCACAGTATCCACACTTTGTTCTTCCTTCTTCTTTGGCATCTTTTGATATGTGACTTGTATCTTGGGTATTCTGAGATTCTGGGCTAATATCTACTTATCAGTGACTGCATAGCATGAGTGTTCATTTGTGATTGGGTTACCTCACTTAGGATGATATTTTCCAGTTCCACCCATTTGCCTAAGAATTTCATGAATTGATTGTTTTTAGTAGCTGAATAATATTCCATAGTGTAAATACACCACATGTTCTCTATCCATTCCTCTGTTGAGAGACATCTGGGTTCTTTCCAGCTTCAGGCTATTGTAAATAGGGCTGCTATGAACACAGTGGAGCATGTGTCCTTATTATAGGCTGGGGAATCCTCTGGGTATATGTCCAGAAATGGTATAAAAAGGGTGCTCTGGTAGTATCATGTTTAGTTTTCTGAGTAACTGCCAGACTGATTTCCAGAATGGTTGTACCAGCTTGTGATCCCACCAGCAGTGGTGGAATTTTCCTCTTTTTCTACATCCTCTCCAGCACCTGCTGTCTCCTGAGTTCTTGATCTTAACAATTCTGAATGGTGTGAGGTGAAATCTCAGGGTGATTTTGATTTGTATTTCCCTGATGACTAAGGATGTTAAACATTTCTTCAGGTGCTTCTCAGCCATTTGCTATTCCTCAAGTGAAAACTCTTTGTTTATCTCCCTACCTCAATTTTTACTAGGGTTATTTGAATCTCTAGAGTCTAACTTCTTGAGTTCTTTGTGTATATTGAATATTAGCCTTCTGTTGGATGTAGTACTGGTAAAGATCTTTTCCCAATTTGTTGGTTACCGCTTTGTCCTATTGGCAGTGTCCTTTGCCTTACAAAACCTTTGTAATTTTATGAGGTCCAATTTGTCAATTCTTGATCTTAGAGCATAAGCTATAAATGTTCTGTTCATGAAGTTTTCCCCTGTGCCCATGTGCTCAAGGCTCTTCCCCAGTTTCTTTTCTATTAGTTTCAGTGTGTCTTTGTTTTATGTGGAGGTCCTTGATCCACTTGGACTTGAGCTTAGTGTAAGGAAATAAGAATGGATCAATTTGCATTTTTCTGCATAATAGATGCCAGCTGAACCAGCACCATTTGTTGAAAAGGCTTTTTTCCACTGGATGGTTTTAACTCCTTTGTCAAAGATCAAGTGACCATAGGGGTGCGGGTTCATTTATGAGTCTTCAAGTATATTCCATTGATCTATCTGCCTGTCACTGTACCAAGACCAAAAACTAAAAAATAGTTTTTATCACTATTGCTCCGTAATTCTGCTTGAGGTCTGGTATACTGATTCCACCAGAAGTTCTTTTACTGCTGAGAATAGATTTAGCTATCCTGAGTTTTTTGTTATTCCAGATGAATTTGAGAATTGCTCTTTCTAACTCTATGAAGAATTGAGTTGGGATTTTGATGGGAATTTTATTGAATCTGTATATTGCTTTTGGAAAGATGGCCATTTTTATTATATTAATCCTGCCAATCCACAAATATGGGAGATCTTTACATTTTCTGAGGTCTTTTTTTGGCTAGGTATGTATGTCTGGCTCTACCATAGTTCTCTGTGCCATTCAGCTTTTGGTTCTTGAACATCCTGGAAGTATCTGGCATGGGCTTCTTCTCCAGGTATGGGCTTCTAGTTAGACCAGTCATTGGTTAGCCTTTCCATTTCCCTTCAGAAAAGAGCAGGTTTCCTGACAATATCAACTGATCATGGCATAACAAGATTCAATAATAGGTGCAAACCCTCATATCAAGGCTAGATGAGGCAACCCTACAGTATGATGAAATGAGTTTCATGTAAATGAAAAAAATGTCAGAGATACCAGAATCCCCACTGTTAGAAGTCCCACAAAAATCCTAGAACTATAACAAATATATAGAGGACCTATTGTAGAGTCATGCAGGATTCCTGATAGTCAGTTCCATCTTTGTGAGCCCCAATGAGCCCTGCTCAGTTGATTCTGTAGGATGTTTTCTTATAGTTTCTTCAACTCATCTGGCTCCAGCAATCCTTCCTCTACCACTTCTGCAGAGTTACCAAAAGTCTACCTAATGTTCGGCTGTGGGTCTCTGTATCTGTGGGTCTTAACGATAGGGAAGGTGCTGTGTATGTAGGGCAAGTGAGTAGTGGAGAGCAGAGAAGCAGCCTTTGGGATATATTGTATAAAAGAAATAAAATGAAGACAAGAAAGATTTTGGTTTAAATTCCATAAGTTAATGAATATTCTATATTTTTTGTGTTATTATTTCTACTATTCTACAATGTACCATCATGATTGTAAATGATACTTGGTATGACTTAAGACTTCTTAAATATGTTTAAATCACTGGGATTTAACCTATGGTCCATACTGGAGAATGCTTCATGTATATATTTGAAGAACATGTATTTTTCATGATAGTGATTATTTTGCATAAAACATGCAACATGCTAGGGAAGAACCCTTAAACTCAGGTAGCTTCTCTGCTCAACAGTATTTATTCTGGTATCATTGCATATTTTTGTTTAGTTTTCAGAGTTAATTAACAAGTAATGAAATGATTATTTAAAATTTAATAATGAATTCACACACTATATATACTACTAAATGTATTTATTCTATAACATTTTGATGTATATGTGCATGTGTTCTTCGATGATAGCTACCCACACATTTATTCATTTATTCTCTTCCCTTTCTTACCATATTCCCTTTTCTTCCAAAGTCTCCCAGTTCCCGTACCTAATTTAATATCTTTGTTACCTACTGCATTTAATTAGTATTGACTGCAGAATCAAGAATAGGGATTTACTTACATGGGAGAAGGTAATACATCAAAAACTACACTACTAAGGAATATGATTTCCCCTCTTTTGAAACATTTAAGTGCTTATAGTTCAATTTTTCCTTGTATGTATGCTTTTTATCACATTAATAGTCATATATAGTAACCAGAATGCATTTGTCTTCATAGTAGATAATGATACCTTGTATTTTGTTTCAAATATGTAGAATATTTTTATTTATTCATTCATCTGCCAAATTTTTGTTTGTAAAACTATTATAGTCTAGGAATTTTATAAGCACTAAAGATAGTCCTCTGAACAAAAATGGTACTTTTAAATATATTTGGCTGTTGTGTGTAGTTGAGTGAACATGTATCCATTTTATAGAATAATAAATAAGTGCCATAAGAAAAGTAAAATAGGATAGAACAATGACGTAGCTTGGGTAGTGCATTCATGTGTACATTTAAGTATGGGAGAATGTGTAGACAGAAAATTCAGGAAAAAGAACTGGGACCATAAATAAAAACTGTCATTTTGAATAGTATTAATGAGCCATTCCTGTAGAGAGATAAAGGAAAGCTGTGCAGGCCAACTCCTCAGGATATGGGTGAGCTTTATATGCACAGGAAGAAAAAATAAATAGGACTTCTGTAAATCTGAGATTTTGGCAACAGTCCATATAAACACGGATGGTGAGAAACTCATGTCTAGGTTATGTCTTGCACACTACATAAAAGATTGTATCTTATTTCTCATGAGAGCTCTTTTGAAAGTTTTGTGTAAAATAATGACATAAGAATTCTGTGTATGTGTACTGTCATTAAAACCCTATAATCTAGGAGTAGGGAAACTGAGGTTCAGTTATTTACCTGGATGATTCAGTCGGGAATATGGGTCTCTCTGGTCCATATCAGTTATCTGGATGATTGAGTCCATGATGCAAGATTAAGATCATGTATATGAGATGATTACATAAAACTGAAGCATCCTAGAATACATAAAAGTGTTCCTTTTGTATGTGACAGGTAATTTTGAGAGAAATTTCTTAATTAACTTATGGACATAACCACAAAGACATTCCCTAATACTGTGATGTGGTTAGAATGCTGTATATTGCAGTAGAAGACTTGATTTGTACCTTTTAGGAATTTCATTATGGTTTGTCAATGAAAGCCAGAAAAAGTGGTTTTTCACACCCATGGATTGTTTAGATTGACTCCATTTTGCTGAAGTCTCTGGGCTCCTAATGTTGCTTATGAAGTTCAAAGTATAGGAACTTATAGAAAAAAGCAGGGTTCATAATAAGCCTACAGGTGTGTGACTTCATTGAAGGTAGTACTGGTAGATTACCATCCAGGATTTGTCTATGTCTCAGAAGATGAAAATTATTATTATTATTATTATTATTATTATTATTATTATTATATTCTAGTTGCAAATAATTCACAATAATGGTCTTTTATATATGTGGCTTTGCAGAGGCTGCCCCACCTAATGATCCATCCCACCTGCAGCCATCAAATCCAGACAGTATTGCTGATGCCAAGAAGCACTTGCTGACAGGAGCTTGGTTTGGCTGTCCCTTGAGAGGCTCTGCCAGCATTTGACAAATGCAGATGCATATAGATTCAATTATTGGACTGAGCCTGGGGACCCCACTAGAAGAGTTAGGGACAGAGGAGCTGAAGGGGTTTGTCATCCCATAGGAAGAACAACTACATCGATCACTCAGAGCTCCCAGAGACTAAACCACCAACCAGAGAGTACACATGGAGGAACCCATGGCTCCAGCTATATATGTAGCAAAGTATTGCCTTATCTGGCATCAATGAGAGGGGAAGCACTTGGACTATAGAGGATAGATATCCCAGCTTTTTCACTGGGAGCATAGGAAACAGGTTCACAAAGACAGAGTGAAGACAGCCTGATAACCCAGAGAGCAGTAGCAAAGGAATAGAACCAGGGAACTATAGAAGGACCTGGTGCTGGAAGCCACACTTCAGCCAATCTTCCCACTTCTTTCTTCAGTTCAGCACTGGCTTCTGGCTTTGATAAGTTGTTCCAATAATTTGGCTTGTTAATTTGGAAATGCATTCATTTTCTGCTTTTAAGTCTTGTATAGGGCCCCTACATGTTGTTAGTGACTGTATCAGTAGCAGTTTCTAGTCCTTATGGTGCAGAGAGCATAATTGGGCAAAGGCATGGAGATGTTGCTATCTTTTCTGCTTTCTAGACTCCTAAGCAAGGGTGAGGAGACACTCAAACCTCTAAGAGATCCTACTTTGTAAGACATACTAGATGAGAACAAAGCCTTTTGAAAAATTGTCTACAATTCTTCCTCTTTCCAATTTAAAAAATTAAAAACAGAAGTAAATTTTAAAAAAATGTTTTATTAACTGCTTTGTTAAGAAAACTTCATCATTTCTGGGTGTTCAATTAAGTATTTCTATTATCTTGAATATTTTAAAGAGGTATTAAATCATTGTGATGATCTAACTCCAAAACATACTTATAATAGCTTAGTGAAATCATACCCTTATTTGCGAGAATACCTAGTTCTGTTTCCTAGACCATATATGTCATTTCTCCATTTTTCTGTCTCTAAATATTTGTTATTGATATTTCATATAAATGAAATAACAAAAAATGTGGTTATTTTGTGAGTGAGTTATTTCATTCAGGAGAATTTTAAAGACTGATCTATATTGTAGTGTGGATCAATATTTCATGCCCATTTAATTGCTGGATAATATTCTACTTTGTGTGTGTGTGTGTGTGTGTGTGTGTGTGTGTGTGTGATATTTTCTTTGTTCTTAACCATTAAATAGAATTGGACCAGTTCGAATTTTGTGACATTGTTAATAATGTTTTTAATAGTAATTGGATATTTCCAATAAAATTATAATTTAATTCCCTTGGATATATTCTTGGGTTGTTTTGGGGAAACTGACAAATATTTCAGAGTCACATATATTATAGATAACATATTTTTATGAAAAAGTTCTATTCTCATCTATTAATCTCTACTGACATTTCATGAAGTTAATCTTAAATCTAGTGGGTGAAGAAACACTGTTGGTTTCTATTTGTTAGCTTCTTTAAAATAATATGGTACTGAGGTTTTCCTTATTCTGTGTTAGTGGATTACATTTCCACCTCAGTTTTGTCAGCAATAGTGGAAGATCAAGAATTACATATTCTTTATTACATATGCTCTTTTTGTTAGAACAATGCTTGTTGTTTTTAGTGGTGATGCCTTCTGTTAAAACAAATTTGATTTTAACCTGTGTTAAATTATACATGATTTATTTCCAAAAATTTCAGTTTACCCAAAACTACATTAAATACTTGTCAGTGTAGAAACCTAAGTTCTCCTATTTTAGTAGAAGAATAGAAAATAAATCTAATTTCTTGCTGTATGCTCTTAAAAAATTAAAAAAAAAAAAACAGTTGAACTAGCAAGATAACCAGCAAGTAAAATGAATTCCCCTTAAATATGATTGCAGAGCTGTGTGTCTGCCTCAACACTGGGGTGCCCTGAGCACTGCTAGCATGCTGCTCTAAGGAGGCAGAATGCAGTCTGTAATGAGGGTCCTCAGTCCATGTCTTTCCGTAGAAGATATAAGCACAGACTGGGACTAATGCTGTGGTTTCCAATCTCGTGTGTACCCAGGCAGGCTAGTGTACTGCTGGGAGTTAGAAAAGTGGGTCCCTGGTTCAAGATTTTCCTGAGTGCCCATGTACCTACCAGCAGGAAGGGGAAGGCAGAGATCAGGGCAGGGGCCTGAACCTGGTTTGTTTCCCAGTGACTGCTGAGAGTAAGGAGTGGCTGGAAGAGAGAAGGCTTTTCCTGGAAAATTTAAGCATGGCTCTTTATGACAAAGCCAATCCCCACAAGGCAATCCTTGATGAAGAGATGGCCTTGCTAGTTCAAACTGCTTTATTTGATGGTGAATATGAATGCATACACCTTGCTCAGGATGAACTAGGGATTAAATAACTTTTGCAGGAAGGAATGCACAGGAAGAGAAGCTCATTGTCTGAACAGTTGGGCCTATCTAGATACTTCATTAATATGGAGTACTCTAGGATTTTATGCTATATGACTGATTGCCTTGGTCCTCTCAGTGAGGCGTTGTGGTTACATGATCCAGAGCAGGTAGAGTTAGGTGAGGAGTTGGCCACATTCCTACTGTTCTCAGTTCTGAGATTGCTGGGGTCTGAGCTCATTCAATCTTACCAGTTCTGTTTGGTGGCACTGTCTACTTGCCCCACATCTGATTCCAGGGACTGACGTGATAGAGTCAGAAACCTGATGCCTGCATGCTGTCTTCTTTCCTCTCCATATGTGGTATAATATATGCTTCTACTCCCACCCACTCACACACAAAGAAATAACTGTAATATTTTTAATTAAACAAAATAATTTAACCTCATGTTTGTTTCTCCTAATCTTCTGTGATATTATAATTAAGTGGATTAATAGAGAGGATAAAGAGCAAGTTAATTGTGAAATAGATTTAAGAGAACTAATTCCCTATTTCTCTTATTTTATTCCCTATTTCTATACTTAATTATGTAAGGTAAAAACATAATATATGTAAATTTATGGCTTTTAAATAAGTAATGAATAGCAATGATACATAATAAAATATCCTATGTTCATAAAAATAGTAGACATTAAAATATAATGCTTAATAATTATTACTATAAATATTCATTATTTATATGGTAACAAATAGAAATAGAATATTCATTAAACATTGAAAAGGTAAAATATCTACTTGTTATCTCCTGATGAATTCAGCCAATTAAGTCCCTTTATAAATTAATGTTTATTGTTTTATATTTTGTTTCCTATTTGTCTGACCTTCTTTGTTGAAAACAAATGTACCATGAGTTTTCTTCTCATTATAAAACCTCACCAACTGTAAAAGTACCAATAAATTTATGGCATGGATAAGTGGGTCAGTATTTGAGAAATTATAATATTCAAAAATGGCAGAATTTTGCTAATATATAAGACAAAATATGTTCCTTTTACATATAGCTAAACACCTCTTTTAAAAGTCCTTTTCCTAAGTAATCTCACTTCTTTCTCAAGACTCACTCTTTCAAATAATGTTTTACATATTCTAAAACATAGGGTATGTGGTTTCTACTATGTTATCATTTTGTTTCTACTTATGTAACTTTCCATTTTGTTTTTCTACTACATAATAAATTTCAAATAACAGCAGTTATTAAGTTTCTCTTTAATAACTGCTCATCCTCAAAGAAATTTTTTTGATATCATTACCTCATATGTGTGTGTTTATAACTTAAAGTTAGCTTTCTTAGTCAGTTTTCTTGTATAAAAACAAATGCTGATATTGCCTGCAGCTTCCCGCCCAGCTGGTGGTGGGGAAGCCGGAGTGTCAGCCAGCGTGCCAGGTGCTCAGAACCATCCGGCGGCGGCTGAACCAGGTACCCGAGACAGCCCGAGCTTAAGACCTTCGGGGACTCAGGCCTGGAGTGGGAGTTGGGCACAGAATAGCAGCTGCACTCTGCACTCGCGGGGCGGACCCCGAGCTCCCTGCAGGCAGCTGCCATATTGCCTGCAGCTTCCCATCCAGCTGGTGGTGAGGAAACCTTAGTCAGCCAGTGTGCCAGGTGCCCAGACCCAGCCAGAAGCCGAACCAGCCTCCCATCCAGCCAGTGGCAGGGAAGCTGGAAACCGGACCCAGCCAGCTTCCCAGCAGCTTGGGACCAGCAGGCAGAACCAGATAACTGAGATATCCCAACTTTAAGACCCCTGGGGAAACAGGATATCAGACAGCAAACCCTGAGCAGGAGCAGTGCAGAGCAGCCGCCCAATAGGCAGAACCAAATACCTGGGATATCCTGAGTTTAAGACCTCGGGGGACTCAGGCCACCTGTCAGCAATCTGCGAGCAAGACCCCCGCAGGACAGTGATTCAGGTATCCCAGTCGCTGGGAAATAGCCTTACAACCCCACAGGAGGGTCAAGCACCAGCTAGTATCTACAGGACCAACTAACACCAGAGTTAACCAGATGGCAAAAGGCAAACGTAAGATCACTACTAACAAAAATCAAGGCAATATGGTGGCATCCAAACCCAGTTCCCCAACAGCAATAAATATTGGATACCCCGAAACACCAGAAAAACAAGACTCAGATCTAAAATCACTGGTCAGGATGCTGATAGAGGAACACTTAGATAAATCTCTTAAAGTAATACATGAGAAAATAGATCAAAAGCTAGAAGCCATTGCAAGACAAACACAATTAAATCCCAGATATCTCAACACACCAGAAAAACAAGACTCAGATCTAAAATCACTGGTAAAGATGCAGATTGAGGATCACTTAGATAAATTTCTTAAAGTAATAGAGGAGAAAATAGATCAAAAACTAGAAGCCCATACAAGGCAGACACAAAAATCACTTAAAGAAATCCAGGAGAGTATAGAGCAAAAAATGAATCCCAATAAGGGGGAGAAACAAAAATCACCTAAAGAAATACAAGAGAACATGGGTCAATGAGTAGAAGTCATAAAAGAGGAAACACAAAAATCCCTTAAAGAATTACAGGAAAACACAAACAAGCAACTGAAAGATCTGAGCAAAACCATACAAAATCTAAAAACAGAAGTAGAAACAACTAAGCAATCGCAAAGGGAGACAATGTTGGAGATAGAAAACCTTGGGAAGAAATCAGGAGTCATAGATGCAAATATCAACAATAGAATACAAGAGATAGAAGACAGAATCTCAGATGCTGAAGATACCATAGGAACCATGGATTCAACAATTAAAGAAAATGCAAAATGCAAAAAGCTGGTAACCCAAAACATTCAGGAAATCCAGGACACAATGAGAAGACCAAACCTAAGAATTATAAGGATAGATGAGAATGAAGATCTACAACTTAAAGGGCCAGCAAATATCTTCTACAAAATTATGGAAGAAAATTTCCCCAACCTAAAGAGAGAGATGCCCATGAATATACAAGAAGCCTATAGAACCCCAAATAGACTGGACCAGAACAGAAATGCTTCCCGTCACATAATAATCAAAACCCCAAATGTACTAAACAAAGAAAGAATATTAAAGGCAGTAAGAGAAAAAGGACAAGTAACATATAAAGGAAGACCTATCAGAATTACACCAGACTTCTGACCTGAGACCATGAAAGCTAGAAGATCCTGGGCAGACCTCATGCAGACCCTAAGAGAACACAAACTTCAGCCAAGACTACTATACCCAGCAAAACTCTCAATTGCCATAGATGGGGAAACCAAGATATTCCACGACAAAACCAAATTTGCAAGATACTTATCTACAAACCCAGCCCTACAAAGGATAATAGGGGAAAAATACCAACACAAGAGGGGAAACAACACCCCAGAAGAAACAAGATAGAAACCCCATCTCATCCAACCCAAAAGAAGAGAACCACTCAAATACAAATAATAATAACAATTCCCAAAATGTCAGGAAGTAATAATTACTATTCCTTAATATCTCTTAATATCAATGGACTCAATTCCCCAATCAAAAGACACAGACTAACAGACTGGATACGGAAACAGGACCCTACATTTTGCTGCATACAGGAAACACATCTCAGTGTCAAAGACAAACACCACCTTAGAGTAAAAGGCTGGAAGACAGTTCTAAAAGCAAATGGTCCCAGGAAACAAGCTGGAGTAGCCATTCTAATATCAGATAAAATCGACTTTCAACCTAAAGTCATCAAAAGAGACACAGAAGGTCACTTTCTGCTTGTCAAAGGGAAAATCCACCAAGAAGAATTCTCAATACTGAACATCTATGCGCCAAATGCAAGGGCACCCTCTTTCGTAAAAGAAACTTTACTAAAGCTTAAAGCACACATCGCACCTAACACAATGATTGTAGGTGACTTCAACACTCCACTCTCCTCAATGGACCGATCAGGAAAGCAGAAACTAAACAGGGACACAGTGAAACTAATTGAAGCTTTGGACCAATTGGATTTAACAGATATATATATATATATATATATAGAACATTCCATCCTAAAACAAAAGAGAATACCTTTTTCTCAGCACCGCACGGTACCTTCTCAAAAATTGATCATATAATTGGTCACAAGATGGACCTCAACAAATACAAGAAGACCGAACTAATCCCATGTCTCCTATCGGATCACTATGGAGTAAAAGTGGTCTTCAATAGCAAGAAGAACAACAGAAAGCCCACATACACATGGAAACTGAACAATACTCTACTCAATGACACCCTGGTCAAGGAAGAAATAAAGAAAGAAATCAAAGACTTTTTAGACTTCAATGAAAATGAAGGTACGACCTACCCAAATCTCTGGGATACAATGAAAGCAGTGCTAAGAGGAAAACTCATAGCCCTGATTGCCTCCAAAAAAAACTGGAAAGAGCATACAATAGCAACTTAACAGCACACCTGAAGGCCCTGGAACAAAAAGAAGCTAACTCACCCAGGAGGAGTAGAAGAGAGGAAATCATCAAACTAAGGGCTGAAATCAATCAAGCAGAAACAAAGAGAACCATACAAAGAATCAACAAAACCAAGAGCTGGTTCTTCGAGAAAATCAACAAGATAGATAAACCCTTAGCTAGACTAACCAAAGGGCACAAAGATACTATCCAAATTAACAAAATTAAAAATGAAAAGGGGGATATAACAACAGAAACAGAGGAAATTCAAAAGATCATCAGATCCTACTACAAAGGCCTATACTCAAAACAACTGGAGAATCTGGAGGAAATGGACAATTTCCTAGACAGATACCAAATACAAAAATTAAATCAGCATCAAGTAGACCAGCTAAACAGTCCCATAACCCTTAAAGAAATAGAAGGGGTTATAGAAAGCCTCCCAACCAGAAAAAGTACGGGACCAGATGGTTTTAGTGCAGAATTCTACCAGACCTTCAAAGAAGACTTAACACCAATACTCTTCAAACTATTCCACAAAATAGAGACAGAAGGGAGACTGCCCAACTCGTTCTTCGAAACCACAATTATGCTGATACCTAAACCACAAAAAAATCCAACAAAGAAAGAGAACTACAGGCCAATTTATCTTATGAATATAGATGCAAAAATACTAAATAAAATTTTTGCCAACCGAATCCAAGAGCATATCAAAACGATCATTCACCATGATCAAGTAGGCTTCATTCCAGGAATGCAGGGATGGTTCAATATATGGAAATCCATCAATGTAATCCACTACATAAACAAACTAAAAGAAAAAAACCACATGGTCATCTCATTAGAAGCTGAAAAAGCATTTGACAAAATTCAGCATCCTTTCATGCTAAAAGTCTTGGAAAGAGCAGGAATTCAAGGCCCATACCTAAACATAGTAAAAGCAATCTACAGCAAACCAGTAGCCAACATCAAAATAAATGGAGAGAAACTTGAAGCAATCCCACTAAAATCAGGGACTAGACAAGGCTGTCCACTCTCTCCATATCTTTTCAATATAGTACTTGAAGTTCTAGCGAGAGCAATCAGACAACATAAGGAAGTCACAGGGATACAAATTGGAAAGGAAGAAGTCAAAGTATCATTATTTGCAGATGATATGATAGTCTACTTAAGCGATCCAAAAAACTCCACCAGAGAACTTCTACAGCTGATAAACAACTTCAGCTACGTGGCTGGTTATAAAATTAACTCAAGCAAATCAGTAGCCTTCTTGTACTCAAAGGACAAGCAGGCTGAGAAAGAAGTTAGGGAAATAACACCCTTCACAATAGCCACAAACAACATAAAGTACCTTGGCGTAACTCTAACCAAACAAGTGAAAGATCTGTATGACAGGAACTTCAAGTCCTTGAAGAAAGAAATCGAAGAAGACCTCAGAAGATGGAAAAATATTTCTTGCTCCTGGATTGGCAGGATCAATATAGTAAAAATGGCCATCTTGCCAAAAGCAATCTACAGATTCAATGCAATCCCCATCAAAATCCCAAATCAATTCTTCATAGATCTAGAAAGAGCAATTCTCAAATTCATCTGGAGCAACAAAAAACCCAGGATAGCTAAAACTATTCTCAACAATAAAAGGACTTCTGGGGGAATCAATATCCCTGACCTCAAGCAGTACTACAGAGCAATTGTGTAAAAAACTGCATGGTATTGGTACAGCAACAGGCAGGTAGATCAATGGAATAGGATTGAAGACCCAGAAATGAACCCACAGACTTATGGTCACTTGATCTTTGATAAAGGAGCCACAACCATCCAGTGGAAAAAAGATAGCCTTTTCAACAAATGGTGCTGGTTCAACTGGAGGTCAACATGCAGAAGAATGCGAATTGACCCACTCTTATCTCCTTGTACTAAGATCAACTCCAAGTGGATCAAGGACCTCCACATAAAACCAGACACACTGAAACTATTAGAAAAGAAACTGGGGAAGACCCTGGAGGACATGGGCAAAGGGGTAAAGTTCCTGAACAGAACACCAATAGCTTATGCTCTAAGATCAAGAATTGACAAATGGGACCTCATAAAATTACAAAGTTTCTGTAAGGCAAAGGACACTGTCAGAAGGACAAAACGGCAACCAACAATGTGGGAAAAGATCTTCACCAACCCCACATCCGACAGAGGGCTAATATCCAATATATACAAAGAACTCAAGAAGTTAGACCCCAAAGAACCAAATAACCCTATCAAAAAATGGGGTACAGAGCTAAACAAAGAATTTTCACCAGAAGAAATTCGGATGGCCGAGAAACACCTTATGAGATGTTCAACATCATTAGTCATCAGGGAAATGCAAATCAAAACAACTCTGAGATTCCACCTCACTCCAGTCAGAATGGCTAAGATTAAAAACTCGAGAGACAACAAGTGCTGGCGAGGATGTGGAGAAAGATGAACACTCCTCCCCTGTTGGTGGGATTGCAAAATGGTAAAACCACTCTGGAAATCAGTGTCGCGGTTCCTCAGAAAATTGGGCATGCCACTCCCAGAGGACCCTGGCATACCACTCCCGGGCATATACCCAGAGGATTCCTCTGCATACAACAAAGACACATACATGCTCCACTATGTTTATAGCAGCCTTGTTTATAATAGCCAGAAATTGGAAGGAGCCCAGATATCCCTCAAAGGAGGAATGGATACAGAAAATGTAGTATATTTATACAATGGAGTACTACTCAGCAATTAAAAATAATGAATTCATGCAATTTGTAGGTAAATGGTTAGATCTGGAAACTAACATCCTAAGTGAGCTAACCCAATCACAAAAGAATACACACGAAATGCAATCACTGATAAGTGGATATTAATGAGCCCAGAAGCCCTAAATCCTCAAGGCACAATTAGCAAGTCAAATGACTCTCAAGAAGAAAAAAAGGAGAGGACCCTGGGCCTGTAAAGATTGGATCCAGTATTGTAGACCCAGAACAGAGAAATCGTGGGGGGGGGGAAAGAGTGGGGAATAGCATGGGGGGGAAGAGGAATTATGGGACATATGGTGGGGGGTAACTGGGAAAGGGGAAAGCCTTTGGAATTTAAACAAAGAAAAAGAAAATAAAAAAAAATTATTAGGAAAAAAAACAAATGCCTATGATAATCAACTTATAAAGGAAAATAATTTAGGGACTCAGATTTTCAAAGATTTTCAGTTCATTTTCAATTGACCCACTTTTTAGATGTATAGCAAAATATCCCATCATTGGAAGGAGAGCATATATAGATCAAAGCAGTTCATCTCATGAGTATAATGTGATATATTAAGAAGGAGACTATCTCCTTCAAAGTCGCATTGCTAATGAGCCAAGGACCTCCTCAAACATGAATTATCTTTTTTTGTGGTAAAAACTTTCAAAATAATTTATTACAGCTTCATGAAAAGTAGAGTACATTATCATTACCTATAATCACTCTCCTGTGCAACAGCACAGCAGAGTTCTTGCTCCTAACTATACCTATTATGTTCTATTTGTCTGTGTGTCTGAGTTTATGCCAGTAAAATGCTATATTATTAGCTTATGCTATTTGCAGAAAAAATAATGAGCTTCATTTACTCTCAGGTCTATACTGAGTGTCATGCTGGCTATGCAGTGATACAAGGCAAAAAATTCTATCCTAATGAAGTAGTGTTCTTTGCTTGCTGCTAAAGAAGGTCTGGAATTCTAATATTAGCACTGGTCTGACAATAACACAATAACTGTGCTATTTGGGTGGATAGATTATGACAATAGTCCCTTGAACACAAAAGCTACTGACAAATTGGCCACATATGACATTCACAGTTATAATCTTCTCTGATAGATAGATCTACCTGAACATATTCTAAAGTTAAATTGATGTGTCTAAAACTCAGTCCTATCCCGCAGGTACATACAATATTAAACTGGTTTAGAGCCTGCATGAGGGAACTTCAGCTTCTAATAGGACATTTGGTCTCACCAAGAAATGTCTGAGATTGTTCTATGATCCAAGAGAATAAAATCCTATAAACTTGATTGCCAGAGATAGAATAAGGTAGATTAGAGGTAATATGCTATTTATTAAGTATGCAAAGGTCCAGTGTTCATAGCTTCAGTCCATGAACTGGGAGTAAGGGTCACAGTGTTTTTTTCTAGTGCTGGTTTTCTAGGCAGGTGACCTGGTACTGTGCTTTTAAGTGTAGGTCTTCAACTTAATTTTTTTCTTAATCAGTAAATATCTGGGTGTTGAGCTCTTGGGAGTTTGGAAACTTTGTCAGTATTACATTGTGGTGACAGAGTACTTACAATAATCAATTTAAAACCAAAAATATTTGATTTGACTTGTAATTATAGAGCCGTCAGTCAAATTAAGCTTGTTCTATTGCATTTAGGCTTGTGGCAAGTAAGAAACATGATAGAAACTACTGGAAAAGATAAGCTTCTCATTTCATGACAGCTGGTAAAAAGAAGAAGAAATAAGAAGGGGCCACAACACAGAGAGAAAGGATCTGAGAATGAGATTGATCTCTTTTGTACATGTCCTCATTGACCTGTTTCCTCTATGCATCAACTAATAACTCATTTCAAGGTGAATTCATCCATGGCTTAAAGGTTAGTACCTTCATGATCTAATCATCTCTCACTGTGCATCTAACTAAGGATAAGCCATTTTATTTCATTTATTTCAAAACTACAACAGGGAAGAAAGTGCACTGGGAAAATCCTTTCTTGTGTCTTGTTCAATGAACCTTTTCAAAACAAGCAGTATCATCACTTACTTGGCATTTCTATGCTGACAGTTCTGTATGTTCCTAATCACATTTGAAATATCCATTGTAAGAAATTGCCAGTTCTTAGTCCTCTTTCATTTTCATAATCTGTTCATATTTTTGTTTGATTTTATTCAAAATAGTTTGCTTTCTTCTTTTTATTATTTAGTTTTTACACTCCAGATTATAATCCCCAACTCCCTACCCCATCTGTCCTCTGACTGTTCCACATCCCATACCACATCCCTACTCCCTGTATCCAGCATGATAACTCTACCCCACTCCCACCCCACTAGAACTCTAAACTCCCCAGGCCTCTAGTCTCTTGAGATTTAGGTGGATCTTCTCTGAACCCAGACTAGGCAGTCCTCTGCTGTATGTGTGCTGGGGGCCTCATATCAGCTGGTATATGCTGCCTGTTTGGTGGTCCACTGTTTGAGAGATCTCAGGGGTCCAGGTTAATTGAGACTGCTGGTCCTCCTACAGGGTCACTCTCCTCCTTAACTTTTGTCAACCTTCCCCTAATAAAACTGCAGTGGCCAGCAGCTTCCCTCCATTGGTTGGGTGCAAATATCTGCCTCTGACTCTTTCAGTTCCTTGATAGGACTTCCAGAGTGCAGTCATGCTAGGTCCCTTTTTTTCTTTTTCTTTTCTTTTTCTTTTTCTTTTTTTTTTTTTTGAGCACTCCATAGCCTCAGTAATAGTGTCAGGCCTTGGGGCCTCCCATTGAGCTGGATTCCAGTTTGGGCCTGTCCTTGAACCTTCTTTTCCTCAAGCTCCTTTCCATGTTCATCCCTGTAGTTCTTTCAGCCAGGGAAAATTATGGGTCAGATTTGATTGTGGGATGCCCCCCCTCCTTCATTTAATGCCCTGTCTTTCTGCTAAAGGTAGGCTCTACATGTTCCCTTTCTCCAATGTAGGGCATTTCATCTAAGGTCCCTCCCTTTGAGTCTTGAAAGTCTCTCACCTCCTAGGTCTCTGCTGCATTCTGGAGAGTCCCCCCAATCTCCTACCTTCTGATGTTGCCTGTTTCCATGCTTTCTGCTGTCCCTCAGGGAATTCACAACAGAGGAAACTAGAAAAACTGAGAAGCACTTAAAGAAATATTTAAAATCCTTAGTGATCAGAGAAATGCAAATCAAAACGAACCTGAGATTCGAATTTACACCAATCAGAATGGCTAAGATCAAAACCTCAGGTGACAGCACATATTGGAAATGATGTGGAGATTGCAAACTGGTAAAACTGCTCTGAAATCAATCTGTAGGTTGTCTTTCTTAATAGTGAATTATAAGTTTATTTCTTTTGAATACTTAACTCCTAGTAATATTTAGATTGCAAATATTTTATACCACTGTGTACACAATGTCTTCATTTTATTGGTAGTTTTCCATGATTTTCTAGATATTTCTATTTTGATGTATGTTGTAGTTCTCACTTTTAGTTCAAATTTCCTGTGTTTTGGGGGTTCAAATCTAAATATTCTTGCAAAATCAAATTGAAGCATTTTATGCTTTCTCCTAGTAATTTTAGAATATTAAATCATAATTTTAAACAGATAATGCATTTTCTGTTTATCTGAAATATAGAGCAATTTGGGTTTCATTTTGCTTTTTATATTTTATATATGCAATTTTCCAAAATTGCTTAATTGCTTATTGAAGAGATAGTTATTTATTTATTTATTTATTTGTTTGTTTATGTTTTCTTCCCTTGGTATCTTTGTTAAAAATCAGTTGATTGTAACTGCCTGAATGTTTTTTCAGTGCTGCATTCCATTTCTGATCTATGCATATATTTTCTTTTTTCTTAATTAAATTCCATTTTTTTATTTTATTTTTTTCATTTTTTTTTATTTTCTATATTCTTCGTTTACATTCCAAAGGCTTTCCCCTTTCCCAGTTACCCACTTACCATGTGTCCCATAAGTCCTCTTCCCACCCCCTGCCCATTCTCCAATCAGCCCCAACCCTTTTTTTCTGTTCTGATACTCTCCTGCAAAACTGGAACCAGTCTTTTCTGGACCAGTGTCCTCTCCTTCCTTCTTGGGAATATTTTGATTTGCTAATTGTGCCTTGAGTATTCAGAGCTTCTGTGTATTATCAGTGATTGCAATTCATGTGTATTCTTTTGTGATTGGGTTAACTCGCTCTGGATGATATTTTGTAGATCCAACCATTTGCCTACAAATTGCATGAATTCATTATTTTTAATTGCTGAGTAGTATCCCATTGTATAAATATACTACATTTTCTGTATCCATTCCTTCTTTGAGGGACATCTGGGCTCCTTCCAGCTTCTGGCTATTATAAATAAGGCTGCTATGAACATAGTGGAGCATGTGTCTTTATTACATGCAGGAGAATCCTCTGGGTATATGCCCAGGAGTGGTATGACAGGGTCCTCTGGAAGTGTCATGCCCAATTTTGGGAGGAACCGACAGACTAATTTCCAGAGCGGTTGTACCATCTTGCAATTCCACCAACAGAGGAGGAGTGTTCCTCTTTCTCCACATCCTTGCCAACACCTGTTGTCTCTTGAGTTTTAAATCTTAGCCATTCTGACTGGTGTGAGGTGGAATCTCAGGGTTGTTTTGATTTGCATTTCCCTGATGACTAATGATATTGAACATCTTTTAAGGTGCTCCTCAGCCATTCAAATTTCTTCTGGTGAAAATTCTTTGTTTAGCTCTGGACTCTATTTTTAATAGGATTATTTGGTTCTCTGGGGTCTAACTTCTTGAGTTCTTTCCATATATTGGATATTAGCCCTCTGTCAGATGTGGGGTTGGTGAAGAACTTTTCCAAATTTGTTGGTTGTTGTTTTGTCCTTCTGACAGTGTCCTTTGCCTTACAGAAACTATGTAATTTTATGAGGTCCCATTTGTCAATTCTCGATCTTAGAGCATAAGCTATTGAAGTTCTATTCAGGAACTTTCCCCCTGTACCCATGTCTTCCAGGGTCTTCCCCAGTTTCTTTTCTATTAGTTTCAGTGTGTCTGGTTTTATGTGGAGGTCCTTGATCCACTTGGAGTTGATCTTAGTACAAGGAGATAAGAGTGGGTCAATTTGTATTCTTCTGCATGTTGACCTCCAGTTGAACCAGCACCATTTGTTGAAAAGGCTATCTTTTTTCCACTGGATGGTTGTAGCTCCTTTATCAAAGATCAAGTGACCATAACTCTGTGGGTTCATTTCTGGGTCTCCAATTCTATTCCATTGATCTACTTGCCTGTCACTGTACCAATACTGTGCCGTTTTTAGCACAGTTGCTCTGTAGTACTGTTTGTGGTCAGGGATATTGATTCCCCCAGAAGTCCTTTTATTGCTGAGAATAGTTTTAGCTATCCTGGGATTTTTGTTACTCCAGATTAATTTGAGAATTGCTCTTTCTAGATCTATAAAGAATTCATATGGGATTTTGATGGGGATTGCATTGAATCTGTAGATTGCTTTTGGCAAGATGGCCATTTTTACTATATTGATCCTGCCAATCCTAGAGGAAGAAATATTTTTCCATGTCTGAGGTCTTCTTTGATTTCTTTCTTCAAAGACTTGAAGTTCTTGTCATATAGATCTTTCAATTGTTTGGTAAGAGTCACACCAAGATACATTATATTGTTTGTGGCTATTGTGAAGAGTGTTATTTCCATAACTTCATTATCATCCTTCTTGTCCTTTGAGTATAGGAAGGCTACTGATTTGCTTGAGTTAATTTTATAACCAGTCACTTTACTGAAGTTGTTTATCAGCTGTAGGAGTTCTCTGGTGGAGTTTTTTTTGGTCACTTAAATATACTATCATATCATCTGTAAATAGTGATAGTTTGACTTCTACCTTTCCAATTTGTATCCCTGTGACTTCCTTATGTTGTCTAATTACTCTCGCTAGAACTTCAAGTACTATATTGAAAAGATATGGAGAGAGAGCGCAGCCTTGTCTAGTCCCTGATTTTAGTGGGATTGTTTCAAGTTTCTCTCCATTTAGTTTGATGTTGTCTACTGGTTTGCTGTAGATTGCTTTTTACTATGTTTAGGTATGGGCCTTGAATTTCTGCTCTTTCCAAGACTTTTAGCATGAAAGGATGCTGATTTTTTTCAAATTCTTTTTCAGCATCAAATGAGATGACCATGTGTTTTTTTTTTCTTTTAGTTTGTTTATGTAGTGGATTACATTGATGGATTTCTGTATATTGAACCATCCCTGCATCACTGGGATGAAGCCTACTTGATCATGGTGAATGATCGCTTTGATGTGCTCTTGGATTCAGTTGGCAAGGATCAAGGATTTTATTTATTATTTTTGCATCGATATTCATAAGTGAAATTAGCCTATAGTTCTCTTTCTTTGTTGGGTCTTTGTGTGGTTTTGGTATCAGCATAATTGTGGCTTTGTAGAACGAGTTGGGCAGTGTTCCTTCTGTTTCTGTTTTGTGGAATGGTTTGAAAAGTATTGGTGTTAGGGCTTCTTTGAGGGCCTTATGGAATTCTGTACTAAAAACATCTGGTACCCTACTTTTTTTTTGGTTGGGAGGCTTTCTATAACCCCTTCTATTTCTCTAGAGGTTATGGGACTGTTTAGCTGATCTAATTGACCCTGATTTAATTTTGGTATTTGGGATCTGTCTAGAAAATTGTCCATTTCCTCCAGATTCTCCAGTTGCATTGAGTTGAGTATAGGCTTTTGTAGTAGAATCTGATGATTTTTTGAATTTCCTTAGTTTTTGTTGTTATTTCTCCCTTTTCATTTCTAATTGTGTTAATTTGGATACTGTCTCTGTGCCCTTTGGTTAGTCTGGCTAAGGGTTTATCTATCTTGTTGATTTTCTCACAGAAACAGCTCCTGATTTTGTTGATTCCTTGTATGGTTTGCTTTGTTTCTACTTGATTGATTTCAGCCCTTAGTTTGATAATTTCCTGTCTTCTACTCCTCCTGGGTGAATTAGCTTCATTTTGATCCAGGGCTTTCAGGTGTGCTGTTAAGCTGCTAGTGTATGTTTTCTCCAGTTTCTTTTTGGAGGCACTCAGGGCTATGAGCTTTCCTTTTAGCACTGCTTTCATTGTGTCCCATAGATTTGGGAAGGTTGTACCTTCATTTTCATTGAATTCTAAAAAGTGTTTGATTTCTTTCTTTATTTCTTCCTTGACCAAGGTGTCATTGAGTAGAGTACTGTTCAGTTTCCATGTGTATGTGGGTTTTCTGTTGTTTTTGTTGCTATTGAAGATCACTTTTACTCCACAGTGATCTTATAGGAGGCATGGGAGTAGGTCGATCTTCTTGTATTTGTTTGCATCTGTCTTGTGACCAATTATATGATCAATTTTGGAGAAGGTACCATGCGGTGCTGAGAAAAAGGTATATTACTTTGCTTTGGGATGAAATGTTCTAGATATATCTGGTAAATCCAATTGTTCCAAAGCTTCAATTAGTTTCACTGTGTCCCTGTTTAGTTTCTGGTATCCTGATTAGACCATTGAGGATAGTGGACTGTTGAAGTTACCCACAATTATTGTGTTAGGTGTAATGTGTGCTCTAAGCTCTAGCAGAGTTTCTTTTATGAATGAGGGTGCTCTGGAATTTGGAGCATAGATGTTTAGTATTGAGAATTCTTCTTGGAGAATTTTTCCTTTGACCAGGAAGAAGTGACCTTCTGGGTCTCTTTTGATGATTTTAGGTTGAAAGTCAATTTTATCTGATATTAGAATGGCTACTACGGCTTGTTTCCTGAGACCATTCGATTGTAAAATTGTCTTCCAGCCTTTTACTGTAAGGTAGTGTTTGTCTTTGACACTGAGATGCGTTTCCTGTATGCAGCAAAATGTAGGGTCCTGTTTCCTTATCCAGTCTGTTAGTTTATAGTTTTTTTATTGGGGAATTGAGTCCATTGATGTTAAGAGATATTAAGGAATAGTAATTATTACTTCCTGACTTTTTTGACATTATTTTTTTTTATATATTTGAGTGGTTATCTTCTTTTGTGTTTGATGAGAGGGGGTTTCTATCTTTCTTCTTCTGGGGTGTGGTTTCCTTCCTTGTGTTGGTGTTTTTCCCCTATTATCCTTTGTAGGGCTGCGTTTGTTGAAAGATAATGTGCATATTTGGTTTTGCATTGGAATACCTTGGTTTCTCCATCTCTGACGATTGAGAGTTTTGCTGGGTAAAGTAGTTTTGTCTGTAATTTGTTTTCTCTTAGAGTCTGCATGAGATCTGCCCAGGATCTTCTAGCTTTCATGGTCTCAGGTGAGAAGTCTGGAGTAATCCTGATAGGTCTTCCTTTATATGTTACTTGGCCTTTTTCTCTTACTGCCTTTAATATTCTTTCTTTGTTTAGTACATTTGGGGTTTTTAATTATTATGTGATGGGAGGTATTTCTGTTCTGGTCCAGTCTGTTTGGAGTTCTGGAGGCTTCTTGTATATTCATGGGCATCTCTCTCTTTAGGTTGGGGAAGTTTTCTTCCATAATTTTGTAGAAGATATTTGCTGGCCCTTTAAGTTGTATATATTCCCTCTCATCTATGCCTATAACCCTTAGGTTTGGTCTTCTCATTGTGTCCTGGATTTCCTGGATGTTTTGGCTTACAGGCTTTTTGCATTTTGCATTTTCTTGGACTGTTGAATCAATGGTTTCTATGGTATCTTTGGCATCTGAGATTCTTTCTTTTATCTCTTGTATTATATTGTTGATAATTGCATCTATGGCCCCTGATTTCTTCCCAAGATTTTCTATTTCCAAAGTTGTCTCCCTTTGCGATTTCTTAGTTGTTTCTACTTCTGTTTTTAGATTCTGGATGGTTTGGCTCAGATCTTCTGCTTGCTTGTTTGTGTTTTCATGTATTTCTTTAACAGATTTTTGTATTTCCTCTTTCATGAATTCTACTTGTTGACCCACATTCTCCTGTATTTCTTTAAGTGATTTTTGTATTTCCTCCTTATTGGCTTCTATTTTTTGATCCATATTCTCCTGAATTTCTTTAAGTGATTTTTGTGTTTGCCTTGTAAGGGCTTCTAACTTTTGATCCATTTTCTCCTGTATTTCTTTAAGAGATTTATCAATGTGTTCTATCAGCATCCTGACCAGTGATTTTAGATCCAAATCTTGTTTTTCTGGTGTGTTGGGGTATCCGGGATTTACTGCTGTTGGGGAACTGGGTCCGGATGCTGCCACATTGCCTTGATTTCTGTTAGTAATGTTCCTAAATTTGCCTTTTGCCATCTGGTTATCTCTGGCCTTAGTTGGTCCTGTAGTCACTAGCTGGTGCTTGAACCTCTTGTGGGCTAGTAAGGCTATTTCCCCACCACTGGATGACTGGGTTTCCCCTGGCACAGATTGCTGATGTGTTGTTTTCCTCTTGGGTGCTGTTGGACCCCTGGTGTATCTTGCTTCAAGCAATGTTATATTCGGTTATCTCTGTGGACCTGATGCTGCTTGTCTTCTCTGGTTCTGCTTGCTTAGTCCAGTCAGCAGCAAGGATGCTGGCAGCTACTGCGGGGAGTGGGGAGTGCAGAGCGAGGGGTCTCCCACAAGGCAGAGAACCCTCCTGCTCTTAGATGACTGGCTGGAGACCTGATTCCCCAGAGGTCTTAAGCTTGGGATATCTTGGGTATCTGATTCTGCCTGCTCAATCCAGGCAGCAGCCACCAAATATCCGTGGTTGAGTGGAGTGCAGGGTTCTCCTCAGGGTGCAGAACCCATGCCTGGTTGGGGCCCAGGAACCACTGCTCTGCTCAGATCACTGCCTGGCAGCCTTTGGTCCCCAGACATCCCAAATTCTGGATATCACGGGTACCTGGTTCAGTTTGCTTAGTCCAGACAGCTGCAAGGACGCTGGCGGTAGCCTTGGGGAGTGGAAAGTGTGGCTTACAGAGTCTCCTGCAGCACAGAGAACCCACACCCTGCTGGAACACAGGAACTGCTGCTCTGCCAAACTCCTGTTCTTAGATGACTGGCTGGTGGCCCGAGTCCCCAGAGATATTAAGCTTGGGATATCTCAGGTATCTGGTTCTGCCCGCTCAATCTAAGCATCCACCAGCATGCATATATTTTCATGCTATGCTGATTTGGTTTGGTTTATACAGTTTGTAATCACTATAATGCTATCTCCATTTTCTATTTTTAAGACTTTTGTTTCTTGGCATTTGTTGTGGTTCTGTGCATATTTTAGTACTACTTATTTTTAATTCTGTAAAACACAAGTTAAAATTTTGTTAGGGAATATAGTAAAGTTTTACACTGTTTTTGGTAATATAGGCATTTCAACAACATGATTTCTATTATATAAATATGGGAATATTTTGGTATGTGACATCAATTTTATTGTGTTTTATAATTTTAATTATAAAATTTCACTTCTTTAATTAAATATGTCCTCTCTATTTCAGTTTTTTATGCTATAAAAAGTTAGATTGTTTAATTTCATTTTCTATATAAAGAAATGTTAATTATTTTGCATCTTTCTGACATAGAGGAGTAATGAAATTTGAGGACAATTGGAATAATTGATATTATAGTAAGTGTTTGTCCTCAAAATGTCTATGGAAAGAGCTATTATTAATTGAGATTAAAACATCTATTGAAGAAATGTGTTTATGTGAAAAAAGAAATCATATTTCCAAATTAATAAGTATTCAAGTGGAATCGTTAAGTAGGGCATTGGATAAATATATGTCAAGAATTCAATTGAGTTATTGAAGCTGAGTATAGTTGATGTTACAGCTATTTCAATATTTGACAAAATAGAAATCAAACCATTACTGATCTGAAGAGTTATGAAAGGCAACACATACTCATCAAATGAAATATCCACTGAGAGAATATTGCAATTGTAAATATCTAAGCACCAAAGACAAAGGCACCCAAGTTCCAAAAAATGCACATTGTAGCTTAAATCACATATTGAACCCTCTTACACATTGATAGTAGTGAACTTTAATTCTCCACTCTCACCTATAGACAAGTTATCCAGATGAAAACTAGATAGATAAATGCTGGAGCTAACTGATGTTACAAACCAGATGGACCTCATAAATAATTACAGAACATTTCATCAAACAGAATAGAAGAGACTCTCTACTTTGTACCTCATGTAACTCTCTTTTGTTCATTTTCTTTGGTAGTAAGCTTATAAATATAGAAACATTAATAACTATATAAATTACTATTAGGATATGCATATTTTATAGCCTAAGGTACAAACTAAGTAGAAATAGCAATTTAAGAAATAAGTTGACTTGACTTTGGTAAGTGGTATCTGTCTAGAAAATCATTCATTTCATCTAGATTTTGTTGCATATAGGCTTTTGTAGAAGGATATGAAAATTTGTTGAATTTCCTCAGTTTCTGTTGTTATGTCTCTTCATTTCTAATTTTATTGATTTGGATATTGTCTCTGTGTCCTTTAGCTGGTTTGGCTAGGGGTTTATCAACCTTGTTGATTTTCTCAAAGTAAAAGATTTTGGTTTTGTTGATTCTTTGTATTGTTTTCTTTTTTTATTCTATTTGGTTGATTTTGGTTCTGAGTTTGACTATTTCCTGCCATCTACTCCTCTTGGGTAAGTTTTTATGTTTTGTTTTTTGTTTGTTTGTTTGTTTTTGTTTTTTTAGTTCTAGGGCTTTCAGGTGTGCTCTTAAATTGCCAGTATAGTATCTCTTCATTTTTTTTTTAAACGAGGTCATGTAGTGCTATGAATTTTCCTCTTAGCACAGCTTTCATTGTGTACCATAAGTTCGGGTATGTTGTGTCATCGTTTTCATTGAATTCCTGGAAATCATTAACTTCTTTCTTTATTTCTTCCTTGACCAAGATATTATTGAGTAGAGTTTTTCACTTTCCATGGGTATGTGGGTTTTCTGTTGTTACTGTTGTTGAAAGTTAAATTAAGAGCAGGTAAACTATTTAAACAAGGACATGTCCTCCAAGGAAAGAAAAGTCATTAAAAAGTTCCCAATGAAAAGGAGTCCAGGGTCAGACAGCTTTAGTACAAAATTCTATCAGACCTTCAAAGAAGAGTTAACACCAACACTCCTCAAACTATTCCATAAAATAGAAACAGAAGGAAAACTACCTAATTCAATGTATGAAACCACAATTACATTGATACCTAAACCACACAAAGACCCAACAGAGAACCTCAGATGAATTTCACTTATGAATATTGATGTAAAAATAGTCAATAAAATTCTAGAATATCAAATCCAAGGTCCATACCTAAATATAACAA
This sequence comes from Apodemus agrarius, assembly GCA_964023405.1. Lineage (NCBI taxonomy): Eukaryota > Metazoa > Chordata > Mammalia > Rodentia > Muridae > Apodemus > Apodemus agrarius. The sequence goes on along the minus strand of OZ030010.1, from coordinate 139,883,829 downwards.
AAGTAATATATAAAAAGCCAATATCCAGTATGAAATTAAATGGGGAGATACTTGAAGTGATCCCACTAAAATCAGAGATAAGACTTGAATGCCCACTCTCGCATATCTATTCAACATAGTACTCAAAGTTCTATCTAGAGCAATAAGATAAACAAAGGAGATCATAGGTATGTAAATTGGCAAAGAAGTCAAGTTAGCACTATTTGCAGATGATATGATAGTATAAATAAACAAACTGAAAAATTCTACCAGAGAACTCCAGCTGATAAACAACTTCAGCAAAGGGGCTGGGTATAAAATTATTTCCGCTTTTAAAAAACATTATTTATTTATTTTATTATGTGAATACACTGCCACTGTCTTGAGACACATCAAAAAGGGGCATTGGGGTCCATTAGAGATGATTGTGAGCTACCATGTTTTTGCTAGAAATTGAACTCAGAATCTCTGTAAATGCAGTCAGTGCTTTTAACCACTGAGACAGTTCATTGGGAAAAGCTGAGGAGGAGGGTGACTCCATAGGAAGACCAGCCATCTCTCCTAACCTGGACCCCAGATATCTTTCAGATATTAAGCAACAAACCAGGCATACATGAGTTGGTCTGAGGCCCTAGACACATATTCAGCAGAGTGTTACCTGATATGATCTCAGTGAGACAAAATGCCCCAAATCCTCAAAAGTCTTGAGGCCCCAGGGATTAAGAAGACCTGGTGGGATAGGGTTGGGGGTGGAGGGTGGAGACATCCTCTTGAAGACAAAGGGTAGTAGGAAGAGGATGAGGAACTGTGCAAAGGCAGCCCAAGAGGAGGGCAATGGCTGGATTTTAAATATATACTACTACTGCTACTACTACTACTACTACTACTACTACTACTACTAGATTATGCTAGTAGTATTGTAATATATACAAAATAAATCAAATAGATTATGCTCTTAAACATGTTATCTGGTTGCAATCAGAATCTTTTATACTTTAAAACTTGGCCAATGACACACATGTATATTGAATAAATCTAATTAATTATATAATTCATATTTCAATACTTTTAGTGATAAATGCTTTAAAGTAATAATAGTGTCAGCTAGGGCATCTGAGTAAAGGATCAAAACTATTTAGGGACCATGAGGAGGGGTGGTTTGTGTAAACATGGTAGATGACAGTGTCTAACTGCTTAGATGAGACAATTTTGTAATTCTAATTTAGAATTAGCAAAATTTTGAGCTATTATAAATCTATCTGAAAGTAAATGCATAAATGAGTGAATGGCTAAAAATGTGGTCACAAATGACAGATGAAAAACATTCTCTGGGATATAAAATACAATGGTAAGATAAATGCTAATTGTTACAAGCAGTAGAAAACATTAAAATGTGAACTACTTATAGTGTATTCAAATATTTTAGCAGACTACACATATACATTCAGGGTTCAACTATAACTTTTTTTATTTTCTTTACCTTCTAATCAATTTTGTGCACCAACACAATTGTTTTGAACATATATCTGTGAATATTAATAGCTACAACCAGATTTAATCAAAAGAATCACAGTTTTACATATACACCAACAGTAATTGTCTCAGCAAAGTTTTGAAAAGAGAATCTCATTACATTGATAAAACTAAATATATACTTACGTATATATGATTTTGTATGAATACTAGCACCTTAGAAACTTCCAGCAGTTTCCAGGAGGGGGGAAACCAGGGAAAGATGAAAATATTTGAAATGTAAACAAAGAAAATGTTCAGGGTGGAGATATGACTCAGCAGTTAAGATCACTGACTGTTCTTCCAGAGGTCCTGAGTTCAATTCTTAGGAACCACATGGAGGCTTACAACCATCTATAAAGAGTTCAGATGCCCTCTTCTGCTGTGTCTGAAGGCAGCAACAGTATACTCCCATAAAATAAACATATAAATAAATAAATATTTTTTAAAAAACAAATATCCAATAAAAAATATAAAAGAGAAAAAAATTATGTCATCTTCATGTAAAAATATTTTGTCTTCCTCCTATCCAATTGGGGGGGGGGGGAAAGGATACAGAAGAAGAAACTTTTCTTTTTTCTTTTTGGTTTCCTTGTCTTCACTGGTTATATAAATAACTTTTGGGATTTTAAAATAAACTAAGAATGATTTGGGGCAGAAATACCAATTGGCACTGTTAAGAAATCCAGCATCATGGACTGAACACTTACTGGATTCTTGGCCTTTCTTTGAAGAGAAAACCACTGTTAAGCTAGCTAATATAGAGCCTGTAAGTTGTATTAATGAATATACTTTTAAATATAAAAAAGAAATTTCTAAAGACATATCTAAATCCTTTCTTATTCTAATTTCTTTAACATTATAGTCTTTGCAAGAGTTGAATTCAAACTTAAGCAGGCAATTGGATCTAATCTTCATGTCCACAAGCATGAGTAGATAGATGTGTTAGAAGAAAAACAAAAACAAGGAATGATTCAAAGATATAAATATCACATGTGGTTTTGAAAACAGGATTTCTTAGTTACTAAAGAAAATATTGTGAAAGATTTAATAAAAAATATTTCTTCCTTCCTTCCTTCCTTCCTTCCTTCCTTCCTTCCTTTCTTCTTTTCTTTCTTTCTTTCTTTCTTTCTCTCTCTCTCTCTCTCTCTCTCTCTCTCTCTCTCTCTCTTTCTTTCTTTCTTTCTTTTTGGGACAGGATTTCTCTGTTTAGCCCTGGCCATTCTGGAACTCACACAGTAGAACAGCCTGGCCTTGAACTCAGAAATCTGCCTGTCTCTGCTTCCCAAGTGCTGGGATTAAAGGCGTGCATCACCACTGCCTGGCCTAAAAAAAAAAAAAAAAAAAGAAAAACAAACAAAAAACAAAAAAACAACAAAAAAAGTAAAAAAAAAAAACATAATATTAAACGGAAATTTAGTGAGAAAAAGTCATTCTGAAGTGACTACAAGGAGTCACCAAAGAATGTGTTCACAAAGCTTAATCATAATGAGTGAGAGTACATGAGAGGTTTTTAAGTAAAACTAGAAAAGCACACATCTGAGGAGTAGCTTGTTTGGTGAAAACCCTGTTATGCTGCATACCTGAGCAGATCTTCAAACTTTGTTGGTGTTTACATTTACTCAATCAGGACCATTATGTCGTTAAAGCTACTGAATCTAGAGTCAAATGTCTAGAACATAGACCTCAAACAAGGTTTTCAAGGTTTTTGGTTATCAGATTCATTATAAAATGGAGGACTTCAATGCTGGGCAGTGGTGGCCCACACCTTTAATCCCAGCACTTGGGAGGCAGAGGCAGGTGGATTTCTGAGTTCCAGGCCAGACTGGTCTACAGAGTGACTCCCAGTATGGACAGAGCTACACAGAGAAATCCCACATCAAAATTAATTAATTAATTAAAGAGGACTTGGTAACTGTATATGGCATGGATCCACAGGTAGAGCAACCTCTGGATGGTTTTTCATTCGGTCTCTACTCCACACTTTGTCTCTTCCACTCTTTGGTCTTCCTTCTTCTTGAGCTTCATGCAGTCTGTGAGTTGCATCTTGGGTATTCTGAGCTTTTGGGCTAATATCCAGTTATCAGCGAGTTCATACCATGTGTGTTCTTTTGTTATGTCACTCAGGATGATATTTTCTAGTTCCATCCACTTGATTAAGAATTTGATGAATTCATTGTTTTTAATAGCTAAGTAGTACTCCACTGTATAAATGTACCACATTTTCGGTATCCATTCTTCTGTCGAGGGACATCTAGGTTATTTCCAGCTTATTCCTGTTATAAATAAGGCTGCATGTATCCTGATTATGTGGAGCATGTATCCTTATTACATGTTGGAGCATCTTCTGGGTATATGCCCCCCAGGAGTGGTATAGCTGGGTCCTCAAGTAGTACTATCTCCAATTTTCTGAGGAAATGTCCAAATGATTTCCAGAGTGGTGGTACCAACTTGAAATTCCACTAGCAGTGGAGGAGTATTCCTCTTTCTCCACATCCTCGCCAGCGTCTTCTGTCACCTGAGTTTTTAATCTTAGCCATTCTGAGTGGTGTGAGGTGGAATCTCAAGGTTCTTTTGATTTGCATTTCCCTGATGACTAAGTATGTTGAACATTTCTTTAGGTGCTTCTCAGCCATTCAGTATTCCTCAGGTGAGAATTCTTCGTTTAGCTCTGTACCCCATTTTTAATAGGATTATTTGGTTCTCTGGAGTCTAGCTTCATGAGTGCTTTGTATATACTGGATATTAGCCCTCTATCAGATTTAGGATTGGTAAAGATCTTTTCCTAATCTGTTGTTTTCCATTTTGCCCTATTGACAGTGTCCTTTGCCTTACAGAAACTTTGCAATTTTATGAGGTCCCATTTGTCAATTTGTTTTTGTTTTGTTTTTTCAAGACAGGGTTTCTCTGCCTCCCAAGTGCTGGGATTACAGGCATGCACCACCATGCCCGGCGTCCATTTGTCAATTCTTGATCTTAGCACATAAGCTATTGGTGTTCTGTTTTGGAACTTTTCCCCTGTGCACATGTTCTCAAGCCTATTCCCCCATTTCATTTCTGTTAGTTTCAGTGTATCTGGTTTTATATGGAAGTCCTTGATCCACTTGGACTTGAGCTTTGTAGAAAGGGATAAGAATGTATCAATTTGAATTCTTCTACATCTGGACTGCCAGTTGACCCAGCACGATTTGTTGAAAATGCTGTCTTTTTTCTACTGGATGATTTTAGCTCCTTTGTCAAAGATCAAGCGACCATATCTCTGTGGGTGCATTTCTGAGTCTTCAATTCTATTGCATTGATCTACCTGCCTGTCACTGTACCAATACCATGCAGTTTTTATCACTATTGCTCTGTAGTATAGCTTGAGGTCAGGGATGGTGATTCTGCCAGAAGTTCTTTTATTATTGAGAATAGTTTTTTTTTGCTATCCTCGGTTTTTTGTTATTCCAGATGAATTTGCAAATTGCTCTTTCTAGCTCTGTGAAGAATTGAGTTGGAATTTTGATGGCGATTTCAGTGAATCTGTAGATTGCTTCTGGCAAGATGGCTATTTTTACTATATTAATCCTGCCAATCTCTGAGTATGGGAGATCATTCACTCTTCTGAGATCTTATGGATGCCAAGAAATTCTTACTGACAGGAGTCTAATTTAGCTGTATCCTGAGAGGCCTTGCTAGCTCTTGACAAACACAGAGGGGGACACTCTCACACAACCATTAGTCTGAGCACAGGGTCCCCAATGGATGTGCTAGAGAATGGACTTAAAGAGCTGAAGGAACTTCTAGCCCCATAAGGGGAATAAGAATATTATCTAACCAATACTCCCAGAGCTCCCAGGGACTAAAGCACCAACTAAAGAGTACACACGGAGGGACCTGTGGCTCCAGCTGCATATGTAGCAGAGGATGTCCTTGTTGGACTTCAAAGGGAGGAGAGTCCTTTGGTCCTGAAAAGGCTCTATGCCACAGTGTAGGGCAATGCCAATACAGAAAAATGGGAGTGGGTGGGTTGCTGAGCAGAGGGATGGGATAGGGATTTGGGGGGAAACAAATAAAGGAGATAACATTTGAAATGTAAAGAAAGAAAATGTCTAATAAAGAATTAATAATCAATGAATAAATAAAATGGAGTAGTGAAATAATGTCTCCAACCTTAGTTGGACTATTCATCATGTTGTTATTCAACTCACAGAAAGAGCAGTGCCTACAGAGTTCAAATTATAAAATGTTATTCCTATTATTTTTTAACATATTGCATATTAGTTGTGATGGTAAAAACAACGTGTTACTTTCTCATTTAATTAATATTAATTTGTAAATTTACAAACTTGACTCACATAGGAGGAAAGGGTTCCATGCCCAGAGATAACTCTGCAGCAGAGTATATTAGAAACTGTCTGGTGACAGGTGAGATTCAATTTGCTGAGCTACTTAAAGTACTATGAACCCAGAGACCAGAAAGAAAAATAGAAATATAAATCAAATAAATCAGTTATATCATAGTTTAGAAGAAATTCCTCTTCCCTAGCTTAACTATTTCATCCATTAATTATCTATAGCAGCATATAAGCTTAAAAGACTATAACAGTCATACAAGACCTTTTTTTAAAAAGAAATAATAAACCCACCTTCTCCATCACATTCTTTCCTGATTGATAATACTGACTCCAAAAGTGAGTACTCACTTTTCATGTATACATGCAGAAGTGCTTTTTATTCTTATGTAAGGAAGAGGAACAGAGCCTTCTTTGATCTGAGGTTTTTACCATGCTAAGAAATCTGAAGCATAAGATAAAATGATGTGCTTATTAAGTCATCATATATTTATTTGTTCATGATATTTCATTTCAAATGTATTATACAACTATTTCAAATATAAAATTGCAAAATCTTGGTAACATTATCCTGTGTACTGTTTTATATCAATCATCATAAAACTTTCCTATTCTTCCATCAAAAATTTTTATCATGTAATAAATATATCAACCTGCTGATTTTTATACATTTTTTAAAAATTCAAGCCAGGCAATGGTGGCGCACGCCTTTAATCCCACCCCTTGGGACGCAGGGGCAGGTGGATTTCTGAGTTTGAGGCCAGCTTGGTCTACAGAGTGAGTTCCAGGACAGCCAGGGCTACACAGAGAAATCCTGTCTCAGAAAAAACAAAAACAAAAACAAAACAAAACAAAAAAAATAAAATCAAACTGTTACTCTTTATTATGTATTTGATTTGATTTCAGTTTTTATTCCACTGAAAACTACTGAATAGTTCCTTGACTCTTAACAAAAGTGGAAATGTGTTCCTGTATATTTAACAAATTCTAAGCATGTGATAAGTACCCCTTAAGTGTATATAGAAATTAACTGATTAATAAACTTCATTGTACTTACTAAGCAAGTAAAATGGGCATCAGTAGCAACATGCGATATTTTAACAAATTTGTATAGCATCTACTTTTGTGCATTTAATATTGAATGTTGAGGGACTCTGTTCTATTTTACAGGGGAATAAGCAGTTGTACTAATTGTTGACAATGTGATCTTATACGGGCATCCCCTGAGTTCCTGACTGCACCTGTCTGCTCAGTTACAGGAGCAAAGTTGGTGGTCTCACCTCTAATTGAGGGACTCCCTCTAAATGAGGAACTCCCTGCAGGGCAGATGTCCCCTGGCAGGATAGATGCACAGATTGCTGTGGCACTGCCCAGCTCCTGGGTGCAGGTGGGGCTCTGGAGGACCATGTCCCAAGAGATCTTACACTCGGGTGTTACCTGAGTACCTATCTGCACTTGTCTGCTCAGTCAGTCACAGAAGCAATGATGGTGGCCTTACCTCTAACCCCCTTGCCTCCCTCTAACCGCGGGACTCCCTGTAGGGCAGATGTCCCCTGGCAGGATAGATACAAAGAAGGCTGTGGCTCTGCTCAGCTTCTGGGTGCAGGTGGGTCTCTGGCGGGCCATGTCCCAAGTGATCTTTGACTTGGGTGTTCTCTGTGTTCCTGGCGTAACAGCCTGCTCAGTCACAGAAGTGAAAATAGTGTCATCACCTCTAACTGTGGGACTCCTGCCAGCAGTGGTGGCGCAGGCCTTTAATCCCATCACTTGGGAGGCAGAGGCACGTGGATCTCTGAGTTTGAGGCCAGCCTGGTCTACAGAGTGAGTTCCAGGATAGCCGGGGCTATACAGAGAAACCCTGTCTCGAAAAAAACAAATCCAAACAAAACAAAACAAAACAAAACAAAACAAAACAAAACAAAACAAACAAACAAACAAAAAACCCTGTGGGACTCCCTACAGAGCAGTTGTTCCCTGGAAGGATAGGTTCACAGATGGCTGTGGTGCTGCCTAGTTCATGGGTGCAGGTGGGGCCCTGGTGGATTGTGTCACAAGTGATCTTACACTAGGATGTTCTCTGAGTACCTAGCTGCACCTGGCTGCTCTGATTTTTATTTTCAACTTAATTAATTTTCCCTGCTAAAAAGTATTGCTACACTAGGGATTTATTATAATTTATTCTAAGAAAACCTTGCCTCTGAGAAACCATGAATTACATTTTTTCCCCTCAGTTATAAGACTTTGCCCTATGTTCTACTATATAAAAATGTAGCAGGTTACTTAACAGGAACATCTATTATAGTTCCTTAATCTAATAATTGTCCATTAGCATCATGTTTAAGGTACTGTATAGAAAGCAGCTGCCCCAGGATTTGAATGCTGACAACACATCACACTTGATGAAATATTCAGACATGATCCTTTTGACCACAGTCCTGGTATGATATACATCTGTCTTGTGGAATCAACTTTTCCATTTTATAAATCAGTCATTATGTAACTGCTAAGATTTAAATATTCTTTTCTTTAATGGTGGAAAGCATGTAAAGGAAATCTAGTTCATGTGGCCACATTGGAAAAAGAAAGAGACAAAGTGTTCCAGAAAACCCCCTGATTCCATCTGTAGGGTACTGAATTGAGATTAAATTTAGTTGGCCTAGGATAGAATAGGTACAAATCTAAGCAGTCTCCTGCAGTTTGTGGCCCAACACACTATCAACTCAGTTTAGTTTGGGTTTTAGTCTCATTCTATAAAGCCTACCTGGTAAGATTTTACAACTTGTCAGACCACTTCTACCTGGAGCCTTCTACTTTTCTCACCATGAAATTTCCATTTCATTGCGATTTATTGTTTCAGTAATCTCTTGATCATATTAAGAGACACAGGGGTGTAACTTTAAGGTTTTCAAACCTATTTTTTAGCAATGGTTTTTAAACCTCTCTTTTAGCCCACTAACCACCAAAGGTAGTGGGAAAGAAAGGATATGGGGGAAGCAGACCTCTTTAGAATGATTTTTTTTTGCAGCATCTCCTATTTGTGTTGTCTAGAAATTAATAGCTCACTTTTCAGGTTAGAAGCTCAATCCACTTGCAAACACTGTGACACACATGCAGCATGTGACACACATGCCAGTATATATATATATATATATATATATATATATATATATATATATAATTACATTGTATCAAACCATGAAAAAGTATTCAGTTATCACCATCATTAGAGTTCAGAATATTTTCATTATTCCAAAATAAAATGAGGGTACAGCATTGAGATTTCAAAACTAATTGTACTCTGAAGGAGGAGGAAGAGAAGGAGCAGAAGGAGGAGGAGAGGAGAAGGAGGAGGAGGAAGAAAAGGAGAAAGACAAGTAATCTTTTATCCAACTGGCTTATGTATTAATTTTTATACACGTGTTACTGTTTATATTGCTTGACATTGTATTGAAATATTAAGTACATGTATTCCAAATATGTATATATGAAAGGGTTTTCCTTGATTTGGCAATTATTGTACTGATAGGTGGATTTGAGGTTCAGTTTTAATTATTAAGTAAGTTCTGCAGTGAAAGGGAAGTGTTAGTGAATCCCCAAACCTCAGGAGCCAATTTGATGCAATCACAGCAGGGCCTTTTTTCAAGCTAGTTTGGCCTTCAGCTGAGCCTCAATATGCAGGATGGTTTAAGTGGAGAGTAGCCCTGAACATTTTTAGGGGTGAGGTATTATAGAAATGGACAAGCAGTGCGTGTGTGTGTGTGTGTGTGTGTGTGTGTGTGTGTGTGTCTGTGTGTGTGTGTGTGTGTGTGTGTGTGTGTGTATGTGTGTGTGTGTGTGTGTTTCTAGCTTGGCAAGCACCTAATTGGAGAGGTCCTATGACCTTTAGCATTATTGGGTGGTGCTTGGAGTAAAACAATAAGTTTTACTTCTGAATCTAATACCAAAAATTGGAAATTTGAGACATGATGACCATGAATTGAATGCCATCCTTGCCTATGTGAAGACAACCTGTTTTAATATTTCTATTGGTAACTTTCTAGACATAAATGCTCATTTCTGGGTTAAGTAAAATAAGTTTGATATAGAAAGGAAAGTTCATCCTGAGTACACAAGGAATGTAAAAAAAGATCATCAGGAATGCCTAAGATTTTTTTAATTTTTTTTAAATTTTCTATATTCTTTGTTTACATTCCAAAGGCATTCCCCTTTCCCAGTTCCCCCCTCACCATATGTCCCATAAGTCCCATAAGTCCTCTCCTCCCCATTCCCAAATCACCCCCACACACACACACACGATTTATCTGTTCTGGTACTCTCCTACAAAACTAGATCCAGTCTTTTGAGGACCAGGGTCCTCTCCTTCCTTCTTCTTGGGAATCTTTTTATTTACTAATTGTGCATTGAGTATTCAGATCTTCTGGGCTCATTAATATCCACATATCAGTGATTGAATTTCATGTGTATTCTTTTGTGATTGGGTTAACTCACTTAGGATGATATTTTCCAGACCCAACCATTTGCCTACAAATTGCATGAATTCATTATTTTTAATTGCTGAGTAGTATTCCATTGTATAAATATACCACATTTTCTGTATCCATTCCTCCTTTGAGGGACATCTGGGCTCCTTCCAACTTCTGGCCATTATAAATAAGGCTGCTATGAATATAGTGGAACATGTGTCTTTATTGTATGCAGGGGAATCCTCTGGCTATATGCCCAGGAGTGGTATGACAGGGTCCTCTGGAAGTGTCATGCCCAATTTTCTGAGGAACCACCAGACTGATTTCCAGAGTGGTTGTACAATCTTAAATTCCACCAACAGTGTAGGAGTGTTCCGCTTTCTTCACATCCAAGCGAGCACCTGTTGTCTCTTGAGATTTTAATCTTAGCCATTCTGATTGGTGTGAGGTGGAATCTCAGGGTTGTTTTGATTTGCATTTCCCTGATGACTAATGATATTAAACACCTCTTAAGGTGCTTCTCAGCCATCCAAATTTCTTCTGGTGAAAATTCTTTGTTTAGCTCTGTACCCCATTTTTGATAGGGTTATTTGGTTCTTTGGGGTCTAACTTCTTGAGTTCTTTGTATATATTGGATATTAGCCCTCTGTCGGATGTGGGGTTGGTGAAGATCTTTTCCCAATTTGTTGGTTGCTGTTTTGTCCTTCTGACAGTGTCTTTTGCCTTACAGGAACTGTAATTTTATGAGATCCCATTTGTCAATTCTTGATCTTAGAGCATAAACTATTGGTGTTCTGTTCAGGAACATTCCTCCTATGCCCATGTCCTCCAGGGTCTTCCCCAGTTCCTTTTCTATTTGTTTCAGTGTGTCTGGTTTTATGTGGAGGGCCTTGATCCACTTGGAGTTGATTTTAGTACAAGGAGATAAGAGTGGATCAATTTGTATTCTTCTGCATGTTGACCTCCAGTTGAACCAGCACCATTGTTGAAAAGGCTATCTTTTTTCCACTGGATGGTTGTAGCTCCTTTATCAAAGATCAAGTAACCACAAGTCTGTGGGTTCATTTGTGGGTCTTCAATTCTATTCCATTGATCTACCTGCCTGTCGCTGTAAGAATACCATAGAGTTTTTAACACAATTGCTCCTTAGTACTGCTTGAGGTCAGGGATATTGATTCCCACAGAAGTCCTTTTATTGTTGAGAATAGTTTTAGCTATCCTGGGTTTTTTGTTACTCCAGATGAATTTGAGATTTTTTTAAAAATTTTTTATTGGATATATACCATATTTACATTTCATTTCCCTTTTTCTGATTCCCTGCCCCCAAAGATCCCACATGCTCCCTTCCCTCCCCGTGTTTCCCCATCCACTCCTTCCCACTTCCCTGTTCTGGTATTCCCCTACACTGATCCTTTGAGCCTTTCCAGAACCAGGGTTTACTTCTTCCTTCTTGTCAGACATCATTTGGTATGTGGATTGTGTCTTCGGTGTCCCAAGATTCTAGGCTAATATCCACTTATCAGTGATTGCATACCAAGAATATTCTTTTGAGACTGGGTTTCCTCACTTAGTATAATGTTCTTCAGCTCCATCCATTTCTCTAAGAATTTCATGAATTCATTGTTTCTAATGGCTGAATAGTACTCCATTGTGTATATATACCACATTTTTTGGATCCATTCTTCCATTGAGGGACATGTGGGTTCTTTCCAGCTTCTGGCTATTATAAATAAGGCTGCTATGAACATAGTGGAGCATGTATCCTTATTGCATGCTGGGGAATCTTCTGGGTATATGTCCAGGACTGGTATGGCTGGGTCCTCCAGAAGAATCGTGTCCAGTTTTCTGAGGAACTGAGAGACTGATTTCCAGAGTGGTTGTACCAGCTTGCAATCCCACCAGCAGTGGAGGAGTGTTCCTCTTTCACCACATCTTCGCCAACACCTGTTATTTCCTGAGTTTTTAATCTTAGACCTGTGAAGAATTGATTTGAGATTTTGATGGGGATTGCATTGAATCTGTAGATTGCTTTTGGCAAGATGGCCATTTTTACACTATTGATCCTGCCAATCCAAGAGCATGAAATATTTTTCCATATCCTGAGGTCTTCTTTGATTTCTTTCTTCAAGGACTTGAAGTTCCTGTGAAAAAGTTCTTTCACTTGTTTGGTTAAAGCCACGCCAAGATACTTCATATAGTTTGTGGCTATTGTGAAGGGTGTTATTTCCCTAACATCTATCTTAGCCTCTTTGTCCTTGGAGTACAGGAAGGCTACTGATTTGCTTGAGATGATTTTATAACCAACCACTTGGCTGAAGTGGTTTATCAGCTGTAGGAGTTTTCTAGTGGAGTTTTTTTTTTTTCTTGGTCACTTACATATACAATCATATCATCTGCAAATAGTGATAGTTTGACTTCTTCCTTTCCAATTTGTATCCCTTTGACTTTCTTATGTTATCTAATAGCTCTCGCTAGAACTTCAAGTACTATATTGAAAAGATATATATAGAGAGGGCAGCCTTGTCTAGTCCCTGGTTTTAGTGGGATTCCTTCAAGTTTCTCTCCATTTATTTTGATGTTGGCTACTGGTTTGCTGCATATTTTTTCCCATTGGGTTTTTTTTATTGTATATATTCTATATTTACAATTCATTTCCCTTTTTCTGGTTCCCCACCCCCAAAGGTCCCACATGTCCTTTTCCCTCCCCCTGCTCGCGCATCCACCCCCTCCCACTTTACTGTTCTTGTACTCTCCCACAATGATGTTTTGGTCCATTCTAGCACCAGTGTCCACTCCTTTCTTCTTGTGAGACATCACTTGATATGTGATTTGTGTCTTTGGTGTTCCAAGCTTCTAGGCTAATATCCACTTATCAGTGACTGTATACCATGGGTATTCTTTTGAGACTGGGTCACCTCACTTAGTATGACATTCTCCAGCTCCATCCATTTCTCTAAGAATTTCATGAATTCATTGTTTCTAATGGCTGAATAGTACTCCATTGTGTATATATACCACATTTTTTGTATCCATTCCTCTGTTGAGGGACATCTGGGTTCTTTCCAGCTTCTGGCTATTATAAATAAGGCTGCTATGAACATAGTGGAGCATGTATCCTTATTGCATGCTGGTGAATCTTCTGGGTATATTCCCAGGAGTGGTATGGCTGGGTCCTCTGGAAGTATCACGCCCAGTTTTCTGAGGAACCGCCATATTGATTTCCAGAGTGGTTGTACCAGCTTGCATTCCCACCAGCAGTGGAGGAGTGTTCCTCTTTCTCCACATCCTCGCCAACACCTGATGTCTTCTGAGTTTTTAATCTTAGCCATTCTGACTGGTGTGAGGTGAAATCTCAGGGTTGTTTTAATTTGCATTTCCCTAATGACTAGTGATGTTGAACATTTTTTAAGGTGTTTCTCAGCCATCCGAATTTCTTCAGGTGAAAAGTCTCTGTTTAGCTCTGTACCCCATTTTTGGATAGGGTTATTTGGTTTTCTGGGGTCTAACCTCTTGAGTTCTTTGTATACATTGGAGATTAGCCCTCTGTCGGATGTGGGGTTGGTGAAGATTTTTTTCCAATTTGTTGGTTGCCGATTTATCCTTTTGACAGTGTCTTTTGCCTTACAGAAACTTTTTAGTGTTATGAGGTCCCATTTGTCTATTCTTGTTCTTAGAGTATAAGCAATTGGTGTTCTGTTCAGGAATTTTTCCCCTGAGCCGATGTCTTCAAGGGTCTTCCCGAGTTTCTTTTCTATTAGTTTTAGTGTGTCTGGTTTTATATGGAGATCCTTGATCCACTTGGAGTTGAGTTTAGTGCAAGGAGATAAGAGTGGACCAATTCTCATTCTTCTGCATGTTGACTTCCAGTTGAGCCAGCACCATCTGTTGAAAAGGCTATCTTTTTTCCACTGGATGTTTTCAGCTCCTTTGTCGAAGATCAGTTGGCCATAGATGTGTGGGTTCAATTCTGGGTCTTCGATCCTATTCCATTGATCCGCTTCCCTGTCACTGAACCAATACCATGCAGTTTTTAATACCACTGCTCTGTAATATTGCTTGAGGTCCGGGATATTGATTCCCCCAGAAGTTCTTTTGCTGTTGATGATAGTTTTAGCTATCCTGGGTTTTTTGTTATTCCAGATGAATTTGAGAATTGTTCTTTCTAGCTCTATGAAGAACTGAGTTGGGATTTTGATGGGGATTGCATTGAATCTGTATATTGCTTTGGGCAAGATTGCCATTTTGACTATATTAGTCCTGCCAACCCACGAGCATGGAAGATTTTCCCATTTTCTGATGTCTTCTTCAATTTCCCTCTTCAGAGACCTGAAGTTTTTGTCGTATAAATCTTTCACATGTTTGGTTAGCATCACTCCAAGATACTTTATATCATTTGTAGCTATTGTGAAGGGTGTCATTTCCCTAATTTCTTTCTCGGCCTGCTTATCCTTCGCGTTTAGGAAGGCTACTGATTTACTTGAGTTGATTTTATAGCCAGCCACTTTGCTGAAGTTGTTTATCAGTTGCAGGAGTTCTCTGGTGGAGGTTTTTGGGTCACTTAAGTAAACTATCATATCATCTGCAAATAGTGATAGTTTGACTTCTTCCTTTCCGATTTGTATCCCTTTTACTTCCCTCTGTTGTTGAATTGCTCTAGCTAGTACCTCAAGTACTATATTGAAGAGATATGGCGAGAGGGGACAGCCTTGTCTAGTCCCTGACTTTAGAGGGATTGCTTCAAGTTTTTCTCCGTTTACCTTGATGTTGGCTACTGGTCTGCTGTATATTGCTTTTACTATGTTTAGATATGGGCCTTGAATTCCTGTTCTTTCTAGGACCTTTAGCATGAAAGGATGCTGAATTTTGTCAAATGCTTTTTCAGCATCCAATGAGATGACCATGTGGTTTTTTTCTTTGAGTTTGTTTATGTAGTGGATTACGTTGATGGATTTCCGTATATTGAACCATCCCTGCATCCCTGGGATGAAGCCAACTTGATCATGGTGAATGATCGTTTTGATGTGTTCTTGGATTGGGTTGGCAAGTATTTTGTTTAGTATTTTTGCATCGATATTCATAAGAGAAATTGGCCTGTAGTTCTCTTTCTTAGTTGGATTTTTGTGTGGTTTTGGTATCAGGGTAATTGTGGCTTCATAGAATGAGTTTGGTAGTGTTCCTTCTGTTTCTATTTTGTGGAATAATTTGAAGAGTATCGGTATCAGGACTTCTTTGAAGGTCTGAAAGAATTCTGCACTAAAACTGTCTGGTCCTGTGCTCTTTTTGGTTGGAAGACTGTCTATGACCCCTTCTATTTCTTTGGGGGTTATGGGTCTGTTTAGACGATCTATTTGATCCTGGTTTAATTTTGGTATTTGGTAACTGTCGAGGAAATTGTCCATTTCCTCCAGATTCTCCAGTTGTATTGAGTATAGGTTTTTGTAGTAGGATCTGATGATTTTTTGAATTTCCTCAGTTTCTGTTGTTATATCTCCCTTTTCATTTCTAATTTTGTTAATTTGAATACTGTCTCTGTGCTGTTTAGTAAGTCTGGCTAGGGGTTTATCTATCTTGTTGATCTTCTCAAAGAACCAGCTCCTGGTTTTGTTGATTCTTTGTATGGTTCCCTTTGTTTCAACTTGATTGATTTCAGCCCTGAGTTTGATGATTTCCTGTCTTCTACTCCTCCTGGGTGAAATTGCTTCTTTTTGTTCCAGAGCTTTCAAGTGCGCCATTAAGTTGCTAGTATATGCTCTCTCCTGTTTCTTTTTGGAGACACTCAGGGCTATGAGTTTTCCTCTAAGCACTGCTTTCATTGTGTCCCATAGATTTGGGTATGTTGTGCCTTCATTTTCATTAAGTTCTAAGAATTCTTTGATTTCTTTCTTTATTTCTTCCTGGACTAAGGTATCATTGAGTAGAATATTGTTCAGCCTCCAAGCGTATGGGGATTTTCTGTTGTTTTTGTTGCTATTGAAGAACACTCTTACTCCATGGTGATCTGATAAGAGGCATGGGATTAGTTCGATCTTTTTATATTTGTTGAGATCTGTCTTGTGTCCAATTATATGGTCGATTTTGGAGAAGGTACCATGAGGGGCTGAGAAAAAGGTATAGTCTTTTGCTTTAGGGTGAAATGTTCTATATATATTTGTTAAATCCAATTGCTCCAAAGTTTCGATGAGTTTCTCCGTGTCTCTGTTTAGTTTCTGTTTTCCTGGTCGGTCCACTGTAGATAGTGGAGTATTGAGGTCCCCCACAATCATTGTGTTAGGTGCAATGTGTGCTTTGAGCTTTAATAAGGTTTCTTTTACAAATGAGGGTGCCCTTACATTTGGAGCGTAGATGTTTAAAATTGTGAGTTCCTCTTGGTGGATTCTTCCTTTGACTAGCAGGAAGTGACCTTCTGTATCTCTTTTGATGACTTTGGGTTGAAAGTCAATTTTATCTGATATTAAAATGGCTACTCCAGCTTGCTTCCTGTGACCATTTGCTTGCAAAATTGTCTTCCATCCTTTTACTCTAAGGTAGTGTTTGTCTTTGACTCTGAGGTGTGTTTCCTGTAAGCAGCAAAATATAGGGTCCTGTTTCTGTATCCAGTCTGTTAGTCTATGTCTTTTTATTGGGGAGTTGAGTCCATTGATGTTAAGAGATATTAAGGAATAGAGATTATTACTTCCTGACATTTTTGATGTTATTTTTGTTTTTGAGTAGTTATCTTCCTTTGAGTTTGATGGAAGAAGTTTACTGTCTTGCTTTTTCTTGGGTGCCATTTCCTTCCTTGTGTTGGAGTTTTCCTCCTATTATCCTTTGTAGAGCTGGGTTAGTAGAAAGATATTGTGTAAATTTGTTCCTGTCATGGAATATTTTGATTTCTCCATCTATGTTGATTGAGAGTTTTGCTGGGTATAGTAGTCTTGGCTGACATTTGTTTTCTCTTAGGGTCTGCATGAGGTCTGCCCAGGATCTTCTAGCTTTCATGGTTTCTGGAGAGAAGTCTGGTGTGATTCTGATAGGTCTTCCTTTATATGTTAATTGGCCCTTTTCTCCTACTGCCTTTAATATTCTTTCTTTGTTTAGTACATTTGGGGTTTTGATTATTATGTGACGGGAGGTGTTTCTGTTCTGGTCCAGTCTGTTTGGAGTTCTGTAGTCTTCTTGTATATTCATGGGCATCTCTCTCTCTTTAAGTTAGGAAAGTTTTCTTCTATAATTTTGTTAAAGATATTTGCTGGCCCTTTAAGTTGTAGATCTTCCCTCTCATCTATCCCTATAATCCTTAGGTTTGGTCTTCTCATTGTGTCCTGGATTTCCTGGATGTTTTGGGTTACAAGCCTTTTGGATTTTGCGTTTTCTTTGACTGTGGAGTCAATGGTTACTATGTTATCTTCAGCATCAGAGATTCTTATTTCTATCTCTTGTATTCTGTTGTTTATGTTTGCATCTACGACCCCTGATTTTTTCCCAAGGTTTTCTATCTCCAAGGTTGCCTCCTTTTGTGATTTCTTAGTTGTTTCTACCTCTGTGTTCAGATCTTGGATGGTTTTGCTCAGTTCCATCATTTGTTTGTTTGTGTTTTCATGTAATTCTTTAATATATTTTTGTGCTCCCTCTTTCATGACTTCTGCCTGTTGTTTCAAGTTCTCCTGCATTTCTTTAACTGATTTTCTCATTTCCTCTTTATTGGTTTCTGTCTGATGGCCCATATTCTCCTGGAGTTCTTTAAGTGTTTTTTGTGTTTGGATTGTAAGAGCTTCTACCCTATTGATGTTCCCCTGCATTTTTTTAAGAGATTTGTTTATGTCTTTTTTGTGTTCCTCTAGGAGCATCATGACCTGTGCTTTTATATCTAACTCTTGTTTTTCTGGTGTGCTGAGGTATCCTGGATTTGCTGTGGTTGGCGAATTGGGTTCAGATGGTGCCATATTGCCTTGATTTCTGTTAATAACGTTCCTACGTTTGCCTTTTGCCATCTCTTTATCTCTGGCATTAGTTGGTCTTATTGTAGATGGCGCCCTGCTGAAAGCACAGCATGCCTGTCCCCAGGAGACAGATCCCTTCTGGCAGCTTGTCTGTGCTGGACTATGCTCGCTCTGAGTCCAGGCCCCTGACTCCAGCTGCTAGAGTTCCAAGCTGTGCCCAGAGGCGGCAAGGTGGCCCCTCGCTGCTAGTCAGCTCAGAGAGCAGGTCCTGGCCGCGGGAGTGTGCACCCGAAGCTGAGCTTTCTGTGCCCGGATCTCCTGCAGAGCTAAGCTAGGCTATATCTCTGGCCACGCACCTGATTCCAGCTGCTCACTGCGTCCAGTGTGCCTGCTGTTTGTGCACGGGGGTCTGGGGCAAGATGGCTGCCCCAGCTGAAGGCACCGCGTGACCTTGGCTGAGCTGCTGGTACCCAGCTCTGCTGATCCCTTCTGGCTGCGTTGTCTGTGCTGGACTATGCTTGCTCTAAGTCCAGGCCCCTGACTCCAGCTGCTAGAGTTCCGAGCTGTGCCCTGAGGCGGCCAGGTGGCCCCTTGCTGCTAGTCCGCTCAGAGAGCTGGTCCCAGCCAGTAGTCTGCACCCGTAGCTGAGCTTTCTGTGCCCGGATCTCCTGCAGAGCTAAGCTAAGCTATAACTCTGGCCACGCACCTGATTCCAGCCGCTCACTGCTTCCAGTGTGCCCTCTGTTTGCCCGCGGGGGTCTGGGGTTTGCTGCATATTGCTTTTACTATATTTAGGTATGGGCCTTGAATTCCTGTTATATCCAGGACTTTTAACATGAAAGGATGTTGAATTTTGTCAAATGCTTTTTCATCATCTAATGAGATGACCATGTTTTTTTTTTCTTTTAGTTTTTTTATGTAGTGGATTACATTGATGGATTTCTGTATATTGAACCATCCCTGCATCCCTAGGATGAAGCCTACTTGATCATGGTGAATGATCATTTTGATGTGCTCTTGGATTGGTTGGCAAGAATTTTATTTAGTATTTTTGCATCAATATTCATAAGTGAAATGGGTCTGTAGTTGTCTTTCTTTGTAGGATCTTTGTGTGTTTTTGGTATCAGCATAATTGTGGCTGTTGAACAAGTTGGGCAGTGTTTCTTCTGTTTCTATTTTGTGGAATATTTTGAAGAGTACTGATGTTAGGTCTTCTTTGAATGTCTAATAGAATTCTGCACTAAAACCACCTGGTCCTGTACTTTTTTTGGTTGGGAGACTTTCTATAACCCCTTCTATTTCTCTAGGGCTTATGGGACTGTTTAGCTGATCTAATTGATCCTGATTTAATTATGGTACTTGGTACCTGTCTATGAAAATGTCCATTTCCTCCATATTCTCCAGTTGTGTTGAGTATAGGCTTTTGTAGTAGGATCTGATGATTTTTTGAATTTCCTCAGTTTCTGTTGTTATATCCCCCTTTTCATTTCTAATTTTGTTAATTTGGATACTGTCTCTGTGCCCTTTGGTTAGGCTGGCTAAGGGTTTACCTATCTTGTTGATTTTTGCAATGAACCAGCTCTTGGTTTTGTTGATTCTTTATATGGTTCTCTTTATTTCTACCTGATTGATTTCAGCCCTTAGTTTGATGATTTCTTGTCTTCTACTCCTCCTGGGTGAAGTAATTTCCTTTTGTTCCAGGGCTTTCAAGTGTGCTGTTAAGCTTCTAGTGTATTCTCTCTCCAGTTGTTTTTTGGAGGCACTCAGGGCTATGAGTTTTCCTCTTAGCACTGATTTCATTGTGCCCCATAGATTTGGGTAGGATGTACCTTCTTTTATATTGAATTCTATAAGTCTTTGATTTCTTTCTTTATTTCTTCCTTGGCCAAGGTGTCATTGAGTAGAGTATTGTTCAGTTTCCATGTGTATGTGGGCTTTCTGTTGTTTTTCTTGCTATTGAAGACCCCTTTTACTCCACAGTGATCTGATAGGAGGCATGTGATTAGTTCGGTCTTCTTGTATTTTTGGGGGTCTGTCTTGTGACCCCCAAAAATTATATGATTGATTTTGGAGAAGGTAATATGAGGTGCTGAGAAAAAGGTATATTCTTTTGCTTTAGGATGAAATCTTCTATATATAGCTGTTAAATCCTATTGTTCCAAAGCTTCAATTAGTTTCACTGTGTCCCTGTTTAGTTTCTGTTTTCCTGATTGGTCAATTAAGGAGAGTAGAGTGTTGAAGTCACCTACAATTATTGTGTTAGGTGCAATATGTGCTTTAAGCTTTAGTAAAGTTTCTTTTATGAATAAGGGTGCCCTTGCATTTGAAGGATAGATGTTCAGTATTGAGAATTCTTCTTGATGGATTTTTCCCTTTGACCAGTAAGAAGTGACCTTCAGTGTCTCTTTTGATGAGTTTAGGTTGAAAGTAAATTTTATCTGATATTAGAATGGCTACTCCTGCTTGTTTCCTGAGACCATTTGCTTGTAAAATTGTCTTCTAGCCTTTTACTCTAACGTAGTGTTTGTCTTTGACACTGAGATGTGTTTCCTGTATACAGCAAAATGTAGGCTTCTGTTTCTGTATCCAGTCTGTTAGTGTATGTCTTTTTATTGGGGAGTTGTGTCCATTGATGTTAAGAGATATTAAGGAATAATAATTATTACTTCCTGACATTTTTGTTGTTTTTTTTTTATTTGAGTGGTTATCCTCTTTTGTGTTTGGTGATGGGGGTTTCTATCTTGCTTCTTCTGGGGTGTAGTTTCTCCCCTTGTGTTGGTGTTTTCCCCCTATTATCCTTTGTAGGGCTGGGTTGGTGGATATATATTGTCCAAATTTGGTTTTATCATGGAATACCTTGGTTTCTCCATCTCTGAGGATTGAGAGTTTTGCTGGGTAAAGTAGTTTTGTCTGAAATTTGTGTTCTCTTAGAGTCTGCATGAGATCTGCCCAGGATCTTCTAGCTTTCATGGTCTCAGGTGAGAAGTCTGGTGTAATCCTGATAGGTCTTCCTTTATATGTTACTTGGCCTTTTTCTCTTACTGCCTTTAATATTCTTTCATTGTTTAGTACATTTGGGGTTTTGATTATTATGTGACGGGATGTATTTCTGTTCTGGTCCAGTCTGTTTGGAGTTCTGTAGGCTTCTTGTATATTCATGGGCATCTCTCTCTTTAGGTTGGGGAAGTTTTCTTCCATAATTTTGCAGAATATATTTGCTTGCCCTTTAAGTTGTAGATCTTCACTCTCATCTATACCTTTAATCCTTAGGTTTGGTCTTTTCATTGTGTCCTGGATTTCCTGAATGTTTTGGGTTACCAGCTTTTTGCATTTTGCATTTTCTTTAATTATTGTGTCCATGGCTCCTATGGTATCTTCAGCATCTGAGCTTCTTTCTTCTATCTCTTGTATTCTACTCTTGATATTTGCATCTATGATCCCTGATTTCTTCCCAAGGTTTTCTATCTCCAAAGTTGTCTCCCTTTGCGATTTCTTAGTTGTTTCTCCTTTTGTTTTTAGATTCTGGATTTTTTGCTCAGATCTTCTGCTTGCTTGTTTGTGTTTTCATGTAATTCTTTAAGAGATTTTTGTGTTTCCTCTTTCATGACTTTTACTTGTTGACCCACGTTCTCCTGTATTTCTTTAAGTGATTTTTGTATTTCCTCCTTATTGGCTTTTATTTTTTGATCTATATTCTCCTGATTTTCTTTAAGTGATTTTTTTTGTTTGCCTTGTAAGTGTTTCTAACTTATGATCCAATTTTTCCTGTATTACTTTAAGAGATTTAACTATGTGTTCCTCTATCAGTATCCTGACCAGTGATTTTAGATCTGAATCTTGTTTTTCTGGTGTGTTGTAGTATCCAAGACTTATTGCTGTCAGGGAACTGGGTTTAGATGTTGCCATATTACCTTGATTTCTGTTAGTAACAATCTTATGTTTGCCTTTTGCCATCTGGTTATCTCTGGTGTTAGTTGGTCCTGTAGTTACTAGCTTGTGCTTGAACCTCCTTTGGGCTCTTACGGCTTTTTCCCCCAAGACTAGGACACCTGAACCTCTGCTCTGAGGGGCTCCTGCTCACAGATTGTTGTCAGTCTGCCTGAGTCCCCAGAGGTCTTAAACTCGGGATTTCTTGAGTACCTGGTTCAGCCTGCTAGGTCCAAACAGCTGGGAAGTTGGTGGAGGCTGCAGGGAGTGCAATGTCCCCCCTCAGGGCACAGAGCTTATGCCTAGCTCGGGCACCTGAACTGCTGCTCTGAGTGGCTCCTGCTCACAGATCTCTGTCTGGTGGCCTAAGTACCCATAGGTCTTAAACTTGGGATATCTTGGGTACTTGGTTCATCCTGCTAGGTCCAAACAGGTAGGAAGATGGCAGAGCCTGCAGGGAGTGCAGGGTCCCCTCTAAGGGCACAGAGCCCATGCCTGGCTCGGGCACCTGAACCACTGCTCTAGGAATGGCTAAGATTAATAATGCTGGTGAACAAGTGGAACTAGAACAACACTCCTCCATTGCTTGTGGGACTACAAACTTCTAGAGCCACTATGGAAATCAATATAGTGCTTCCTCAGACAGTTGGAAATCTATATACCACAAGACCTGGCTATACCACTATAGGCCATATATCCAAAGGATATGCCATAATACCATGAGGAAAATTGTTCATGTGTGTTCATTTCAGCTTTATTTATAATAGTTAGAAACTGGAAACAACCTAGATATCCCTCAACAGAGGAATGGCTAAAGAAAACGTGGTTCATTTACACAATCAAGAATTACTCAGCTGTTTAAAAAAATCATGAAATTGCATGCAAATAGATACTAGAAAAAAATCATCCACAATGAGATAACTCAGAGCCAGAAAGACAAACATGTATTGTTATGTATTCACTTATGAGTAAATATTAACTGCTAAGTAAATGATAATCAAGCTACAATTCATAGACCCAGAGAGGTCAGGTAAAGACTCAAGGAGGGACACATGGGCATCCATGGGAAGGGGAAATCGAATAAATTTATGGGTTGTTTGGAGCAAGGTGGGGATGAGAGCAGGAAGGAACAGCTGAGGGCGGCATTGAAGAAGATATTTCTTGGATAGATAGCTGTAATTGGGGGGCATTTTCAGGGGCCATTGTAAAAATTTTGAACAGTAGAAAATGCCAGGAATCTATGAGGTTGACCTTGTGAGTACTCCTAGTAATAGCAAATATGGAGTGTAAACTTTTGCAGCAAGACAAGGCTTCCAATGGTAAGACTATTTTGCATTTCATTGAGATTTTGGCCAAGGGAATCCCATGAAGATCTCCAAACTACCAAGGCTGAAGCTAAGATAGAAGGTTACCCTCCAAAAACTTACAGTGGGATCCCATTTCTGATGACAAAGTCAACAAAGCTCATTGAATATAGAAAGGTTGAGCTGATAACTTCATAGTGCTTTCACACTTAAGTTCAAATACTTTTGAAATTGGAAGGTATTCTGTAGGTTACAGAAAGAAAAACCTTGACACCAACTCATCCACAAAGCCCTCCACCTAAAATTGGTCCTGCCTCCAAGATGTGCAGGAGCAATAGTGATGTAGAACTTGTGGGAATGGCCAACCAATGTCTGGTTTAACTTGCAACCTATTTCTGATGATAGAATTCATGTTCTATATTACCTGAGTGGCCAGGAATCAGAGACTGGATAGCCTAGATAGTCTGGGTAAAACCAACTTGGCTGCCAAAAGAATCAATAGAATCATTCATAATTATAATCTGCTATAATCAGAGATCAATACCTTGTCAATGTGTCATCAAAGAGGCTTTCTCCAACAAAGATCAGAGTAGGTATAGAAATCTACAGTCAGACATTATGTGGAGAGTCTTAATTGAAGGTCTCCATTGTATCTCTCCTCTTGGAGCTCAATAAATCCTGTGGAAGAGAGGAAAGATTGTAGGCATTAGAGGGGATCAAGGACACCCAGAGAATGTGGTCCACTGAATCTACTAAGTAGATTCATAAGCTCATATGGAATCATGTGGGATCACAGAGATTGAAATGGCAGCCAGGATGCCTGAATGGGTCTGACCTAGGCCATCTGCATATATGTTATCATTGTGTATCCTGATGTTTTTGTGGGACTCCTAATAGTGGGAGTGGATACATCTCATCCTCTTTTGCCTCCTCTTAGGACTCATTTCATCCTACTGGGTTAGCTTGTCTAGCCTCAATGAGGGCTTTTGGCTTGTCTTGTGGTATCTTGTTTTGTCATGTTTTAATATTATCTCTGGGAGGCCTGTTTTTTCTAATGAGGAAATGGAGGGACAGTAGATTTAGCAAAAAGGAGAAGTCGGGGGCATCCAGGAGCAGGGAAGGAAGGAAAATTGTGGTCAGGTTATATTGTATGAAAGTGCTGATCGGGAAAGTAGACAAGAAATTGACCAATAATGACTAAATTAGAGTAAGTAGTCCCAGTGTGCTATTGCCCAGCAGGATGAATATAGACAAGAGCATTCTCTATGTTCAAATAGTTATAAAGAATGAATTTTAAATTTCTTTTTAAAAATTGGTGTTTGATGAAGTATTATTTTATTGTTGCACAATGTACCTATCAAATCGTCACATAGTTTTCATAAATATGTATATTATTATATTTTATGGATTATGTAAAATAAGTTCAATTTTTGATTAAAACATTCATAAAAATATATATTCAAATACATTATGATTTTATCATTAAAGCATTCATTTCAGTATTAAGATAATAAATTACCAGGCTGTGGTGATACATGACTTTAATGCCAGTACTTGGAGGTAGATCATTGTGAATTTCAGGCCATTCTGGTCTAGAGAGTGAGTTCCAGGACAGCCAAGGCTACATACATAGAAACAATGTCTCAAAACACACAAGCACACAAATAAACAAAAAAACCCCAAAAATATACAAACTAAAATTTTTTTCACCTTCATGCTTCACTTGCCTATAACCATAAAACTTTTTCTTCTAATGAATATTTGAGTAAAATCCTCAATAAATGTCCCAATCTGTTATCTGTTGAAAATCATTTTGCATTCCTAGTGTTTCTTAGGTTCATGTACCATTATTCTTTCTCACCATACAAAGTAAAAGGAGAAACTATTTTCTGTTCACTGATCTCACCTCTTCTAAGAACCCAGATACCACACACAGAATATTAATATGTGGATATTTGCCTAATCATTTATTGTATGTGTAAAGAACTGCTTTCAAAGACCCTAGAAAGAAATGAATATGTCTCAGTAAATGTTCTCTTGTGAAAGAAAATATTGTAAGAAAAATAGAACATCTGTATCCTAGCAATCCTATTTCAAAGAAGTCTTCATAACTTTACTAGATATTCATTTTTTAATAACATGAGGACTATTACTAATAATATGACATGTAGCTTACCATATCTGAATTGCATTCATTATTTTATAACAGCCCTTAGAACCTACTAAAATGATGATCAATTTTCTAAATAATTTAACATTAATGTATTTACACTAAGTATATTAGATTTTATATCTATGGACATTTTTAGTTATCAGGATCAATTAAAACATCTACCTCTGCAAATGAAAAATATTATATAAATATAGATACCAAATACAGAAGAATTTGCATAATATAAATGTGGACAGAAGGTGGTGTACCTCCAAAGTAATATGTCTGGCACAATTTAAATAACTTCTCTCTATCAAAAATATAGTTTTTTTATGGTTACTCGTAAATGATTAGTGTATTATTTTAAATTTAACAATGGGATAAAATACATGAAAAAAATGTACTACAACTTTACAAAGCATAATGAGAAGGACTGTAATCATCAATGTCTGGAAATAAATGAGGTCATCTGTGAAAACTTATATTCACCTTGAAGCAAATCTATGACTGGAGCGGAGTATATTGCTGAACTGAGAGGAAGGAAAAAAATCAGAGTCAAAAGAGGATAAAGTTGAAAGAATTTGAGAGGTAGAGGATAAAGGGGGAATTTTCATGATGATTAATGTGTCAATTCAGAAAGAAGACATAATAATCCTTAATGTGTATAAGCTTAAAATAGATTGTAAAAGCACAGGAAGTGAAACCCAATGTAAGACCCAAGAATGGGATCTAGAATGCTTAAAACAGCCTTGATAAATGAAGATAAAATGCAAAATGTCAGCTTTACATTCCAAATGTATTATAAAAATAGAATAATCAAGGCAGTATAGTTGTGACATGAAGACAGAAACACAGATTGACAGAAATAATCTATCATTCAAAATTAATCCTGTGACATTTATCAACTGAATTTCAAGAAAGGTAACACACACTCTGTGTGTGTGCATATGCATTCATGTGTGAGTACTTGTGCATGTGTATGTATGTATGTGTGTAAGCAGGGATGCAATTTTTTATAAATAATGCTAATATTTGGATAGTCATATTAAAAAGAATGAAGCTGGGTCCCTTATACTACTCAAAATATTAACTCAAAATGAATAAACATATTCAAGAAGAGAGCTGATACTGTTTCATGAAAATATAGGAGTAAATATTCACAATTTCAAGTACAGTAAGTTAAAATAACTACAAAATAAAAATATGAAAAGTAAAATAGAGTAATAAGTTTGTTTATAGTAAGACTAATATTTGTGCCCCAATGGACATTATCAAGTAAAAAAAACAGACACAAAAAATTGAACAATTTACAAAGTGACAACAGACTTCAAATCAGAATGTATCAAGAAATATAAATGGAAATGTGGTTCAGTGATAAGAAGGATAACATGTTAGCATAAAATTTTCCATTAATACTCTACATTTGTTATTTTTTATCAAATATACAATCAAGAAATTAACAAAGAACAATTTAAAAGAGGAAGTGTTTTGGCTCACAATTCAGAGGAATGCACTCTGTCATTCTAAAAAATGCATGATACTGGGATTGACTTGGTCCATATGTTCAGCAAGAAAGCCCAGTGGAGGATGCTGATGCTGAACAGGCTTTGTCTGTTCCTCCTCTTTATTCACTCTTCAGCCCATGTTCATAGAAAAGTACCAACCACATTTAAAGCAGGCCTCCTCTCATCAATTAGACTTTTCTAGGAATGGCCTCACATATGTAACTAGAGACAGGCTTTATTAATGTCATACATGATTCTAAATTTGAACAGGTTAAAAGCCATGTCTAGAAGTAGGTTTAATGCCTCAGGTGTTTCATTTTTTTTAAATTGGTTATTTTATTTATTTATACTTCAAATGATAACCCACCCCATCCCTTTTCCTCTCCCCTTTGCTTCTGTGAGGGTGCTCCCCTACCCACCCACTCACTCCCACCTCAATGCCCTAGCATACCCCTATGCTGGCGCATCGAGCCTCCACAGTAGTAAAAACCTCCCCTCCCATTGATGCCAGATAAGGCAATCCTCTGCTACATATGCAGCTGGAGCCATGGGTTCCTCCATGTGTACTCTTCAATTGGTAGTTTAGTCCCTGGGAGATCTGGGGATCCGTTTAGTTGATATTGTTGTTCTTCCTATGAGGTTGTAATCTCCTTCAGCTCCTTCAGTCCTTCTCATAACTCTTCCCTGGGTCCTTGTGCCCAGTTCAATGGTTGGCTGCAAGCATCTGCGTCTGTATCAGTCAGGTGCTGGCAGAGCTTTTTAGGGGAGAGCTATACTAGGCTCCTATCATCAAGCACTTCTTAGCATCAGTAATAGTGTCTTGGTTTGCTGTCTGCAGATGGGATTGATCACCAGGTGGGGTAGTCTCTGGATGGCCTTTTCTTTAGTCTCTGCTCCACTCTTTGTCTCTTCATTTCCTTTAGACAGGAACAATTCTGGGTTAAAATTTTTGAGATATGTGGGTGGCCCCATCCTTCAACCTCATAGGGACTGTGCCTATCCACTGGATATGCACAGATTCAAAATACAAATTATGATAGTCCGAATGATGTCCCTGTTCTTGCAACATCCATTCTTGTTTTATTTTTTCTCTTTTTTATTGTATATATTCTATATTTACAATTAATTTCCCTTTTTCTGGTTCCCCACCCCCAAAGGTCCCACATGTCCTTTTCCCTCCCCCTGCTCCCTCATCCACCCCCTCCCACCTTACTGTTCTTGTACTCTCCCACAATGATGTTTTGGTCCATTCTAGCACCAGTGTCCACTCCTTTCTTCTTGTGAGACATCACTTGATATGTGATTTGTGTCTTTGGTGTCCCAAGCTTCTAGGCTAATATCCACTTATCAGTGACTGTATACCATGGGTATTCTTTTGAGACTGGGTCACCTCACTTAGTATGACATTCTCCAGCTCCATCCATTTCTCTAAGAATTTCATGAATTCATTGTTTCTAATGGCTGAATAGTACTCCATTGTGTATATATACCACATTTTTTGTATCCATTCCTCTGTTGAGGGACATCTGGGTTCTTTCCAGCTTCTGGCTATTATATATAAGGCTGCTATGAACGTAGTGGAGCATGTATCCTTATTGCATGCTGGGGAATCTTCTGGATATATTCCCAGGAGTGGTATTGCTGGGTCCTCCGGAAGTATCACATCCAGTTTTCTGAGGAACCACCATACTGATTTCCAGAGTGGTTGTACCAGCTTGCATTCCCACCAGCAGTGGAGGAGTGTTCCTCTTTCTCTACATCCTCGCCAACACACCTCAGATGTTTCTTAACTAACCAAATTGACAGGTGAAATTAGCCAGAACATATCTATAGGATCATTACACAAAATTTCAAAAAGCAGATATCACAGAACCAAGAACCTCTTTTTGAATAGACAGGAAAATGAAGGACGACCGTTTTGAGGCATGGAGCTTCTTCTTCAGGAGATGTGTTTTTTAAATTAGATTGTAGTGAATGTTACATAAGCTTGTGTAAATATAAAATGCTTTATTATACACCTTATATTAAATTTATACTCTAAAAGCTATACTTTAGTAAACTGACCATATTATAAATAATGTTAAGCTATAAAATTGTATACTAGTAGAAAATCATTAGTGCCATATCCCAAAATATAACTAAAGATACTAAGTCATAAAACAATGACTATAAAATAAGTATTTTCCATATGAATCCAAAATCCATTTGGAAGTATTAATTACATTCTTTTTAAATGTACTAAAATAAAATGCCTTTCTCATTATTATTAAAATTTATTTAATACATTTGAATAGTATATTGAATCTTAAAACTACTAAATATCTGAGCACAATTCAAGAAGTTTTGAACACATGGAAAATTAATCCCTATTGATGTATTTGATGACATAATTGTAGTGATTTGAATCAAAATGGTACCCATAATCTTATATGGTTTGGCAAAATAATGAAATGTGGCCTTGTTGGAGTAGGTATGGCTTTCTTGGAGAAGATATGGCCTTTTTAGAAGAATTGTGTCCTTGGGGGTGGGTCTTGAGTTTTGAAGACTCATTTCAGGTTTCCTCTTGCTGCCTGTCGATCCCCATAATCCCTATTCCACATGTAGAACTCTCAGCTACTTCTCCAGCACCATGTTTGCCTGCATGTTGTCATGCTTCCTGCCTTGAGGGGAACTGACTAAACCTCTGAAACTGTAAGGCAACACCAATTAAATGATTTCTATTAAAATAAGTGCTGTCAAGCTGCATATTTCCATTCACGTTACTGGCCCTCTGCACTTCTCTCCTGCCTACCCCGAATACGTGATCCTGTCCCCATTTTTCCCTCACTGTCCACTCTCCCAACCAAATCCCTCCCTCCTCCTGCCTTTTGTGGTTATTTTCTTCCCCCTATTAAGTGGTAGTGAAATATCCTCACTTTGCATTTCTGCTCATTAAGCTTCTTAATTTCTATGGGTTTTATACTAGGTATTGTGTACCTTTGGGATAATATCCACTTATTAATGAGTAAATACCATGTTTGTCCTTTTGGGCCTGGGTTACTTCGTTCAGGATATTTCCTAGTTCTACCCATTTGCCTGCAAAATGCACGATATCCTCATTCTTAATAACTAAATAGTGTGTAAATGTGCATTCCATTATATAAATCAATCCCATTTTCTGTAGAAGGTGAGAGGTAGGGAGACCCTCTAGAAAGTACCAGAGACCTGGGAGGTGAGAAGCTCTCAGGACTAAATGGGAGTGACTTTGCATGAAATGCACAATGGTGGGGAGAAGGAACTGGAAGAGTCCACCTCCAGTAGATAGACAGGACCTCAAGAGGAGGGATCATGTTACCAACCCATAATCAAAATTTCTGACCTAGCATTGTTCCTGTCTAATTTTGCAGGACAAAAATAGAAATGAGATTGAGGGAAAGGAGGTCTAGTGCTCAGCCCAACTTGGAATCCACCTCATGGGGGATCACCAAGGCCTGACACTATTACTAATGCTATGATGTGCGTACAGACAGGAGCCTAGCATGGATGTTGGGTAAGACACCTTACCACAATTCACTGCTGGCCAGCACCTCTGGACAAACCCAGCAGTGGCAGGCTCTATCATGTTCTCTCTGCACTCCATTTCCAAGGCCATAAATCCTCCTACATCCCTAGAGGTCAGCTTTTGCCCAAGAAAAAGAGAGGCCTCCAACCATCAGGACACACAAGCTCTACTTACATCCCTGAAGGACTGACCCCACAAGGGACAACAAGCACCCCGAAGTCATCAGGGTCTAACAGTTCTGTTTGCATCCATGGAGGCCTGTTGCCATTACAAACAAGCGGCTCTAATTGCAAACCCATAGGCCTGCTGATTTCAGGGACTGCCAGGTCCACCTGCAGCTCCAGAGACCTACATTCATTATAGACTACCAGACTGTCAACACTAGGGACAACCAGAAAGCTAAGGCCAGCATAAGAACACAATCAACAAAAACCTGGAGAACATGATACAACCAGAACCCAGCTGTCCTACTATACAAACCCTGAATATCCTTACACACATGAAATGCAAGAAAATGTCAAATCTAATCTCATGAAGATTATAGAGGTTTTTAAACAGAAAATGATAGATCTCTTGAAGAAATATAGGAAATTGCAACCAAACAGACAGAAAGTCCCATAAAGAGGGAATCAATCAATATAAAGAAATATTGGGAAATACAATCAAACAGGTGAAAGAAATGACTAAAACTGTTAAAGACCTGAAAATGGAAACAGAAGCAATAAATTAAATATAATCTAGGCAATCATGGAGATTGAAAACCCAGGAAAGAAAATAAGAACTGTAGTTAGAAGCATCACCAACAGAATACAAGAAATGGAAGAGGTAATCTCAGGTCCAAAAGATACAAATTGATACACTGGTCAAAGGAAGGGAAAAGTTTAAAAGTTTTAACTAAAATATCCAGGAAATTCTTCACTAACCCCACATCTAATAGAGGACTAATATACAAAATACAAAAACTCAATAAGCTAACTTCAAAAAACCCCAAAACCCAATAAAAAATGTAATATAGAGCTATACAGAATTCACAACAGAGGAATATTGAATGACTGAAAAGCACATAAAGAAGTGTTCAAAGTTCGTAGTCATCAGGGAAATGCAAAGCAAAATGCCACTGAGATTCCATCTTACATCAATCAGAATGGCTAAGATCAAAACCTCAGGTGACAGCACAGGTTGGCAAGGATGTGGAGAAAGAGGGACAGTCTTCCATTACTGATGGGATTTTAAACTGGTACAACCACTCTAGAAATCAGTCTGGAGGTTCCTCAGAAAATTGGAAATACATATACATGAAGACCCAGCTATATCACTCTTTGGCATATAACCAAAAGATGACACACTATACCACAAGGGCACATGTTCCACTATGTTCATTGAGGCCTTATCTGTGATAGAAAGAATATGGAAACAACCCAGATGTCCCAAAATGGAAGAATGAATACAGAAAATTTGGTTCATTTACACAATGTAATACTATTCAAAAATTGAGAATGAGGACACAATGAATTTTGCAGGCAAATAGATGGAACTAGAAAATTTTGTCCTGAGTGAGTTAACTAAGACACAAAATGGCATGAATGGTATGTACTTACTATGTAGTTATTTGCCAAGAGTCCAGAATACCTAGGATAAAATCCACCGAACTCAATAAGGATAACAAGCAGAAGATCCCAAGTGAGGATGCTTTCATCCAACTTGGGAGAGAGATGAAAAAAATCATGGGGTAAACAGAAAAAGTGAGGGACCTGGCTAGGAGAGGGGAGAGGGGAAAGGAGGAATATTATCAGGTATTGGGGGCAGAGGGGATGGGAGTAATGCCCTGAGGGCCATTGGAATAAATGGAAACAGGAAACCTCAGGAGGAAGGATGTGGGGGGATCCTCTAGAATGTACCAGATATCTGGGAGGTGAGAAGCTATCAGGACTCAAAGGGAGAGACCTTAGATGAAATGCCCTACAATGGGGAGATGGAACTTGTAAAGTCCACCTCTAGTGGAAAGAAAGATAGGATTGCCATTCCAGCATAAAAAACTCTGACCCAGAAATGTCCCTCTCTAAAGAAATTGTAGGGACAAAAATGGAGAAGAAACTGAGGGAAAGAGATATAAGCCCAACTTGGGCTCAATCTCAAGGGGACACTCCAAGGCCTGGCACTATAGTTGATGCTATGGTGGTTTTACAGACAGAAGCCTAGCATGGCTATTCTCTGAGAGACCCAACAAGCAGCTTACTGAGACAGATGCAGATACTTATACCCAACCACTGAAATGAAGTCAGGTACTCTTGTGGTTGAATTTAAAAAAGGGTAGTAGAAACTGAGGAGAAAGGCAACCCTGTAGGAGGACTAGCAATCTCAACTAACTGGATCCCTTAGATCACTCAGGCACTAAGCCGACAACCAGGAGCTGGTCTGAAGCCCATTACACACATATAGCAGAGGACTTCCTAGTCTGTCCTCAGTAGTTGATGCACCTAACCCTGGAGATAACTGAGGGCTCAGGGAGTGAGAAGTCCTGGAGCAAAGTTGGGGTGCACCCTCTTGATTCCAACGGAGAGGATGAGTGGAATGAGCAACTAACTATAGGAGGTCATAGTGGGAGACAGAAACTACTGAAATGTATGAAATAAAAGTAATTTTAAAAATCCAGAGAATTTGGGACACTGTGAAAAGTAAGAATAATGGGAAGATAAAAAGAAGACTCTTAAATCAAAGGCACAGAAAATATCTTCAACAAAATCATAGAAGAAAATTACTCTAAGCTAAAAAAGTGATGCCTATAAAGGGATAAGAAACTTATAGAACACCAAGTAGACTAGACCTAAAGAAGAAATTACACCTATCAAATAATAATGAAAAAAACTAAATGTACAGAAGAAAGAACATTAAAAGCCACAAGGGATAAAGGCCAAGTAACATATAAAGGCAGACCTATTAGAATTACACCAGACTCCTAAATAGAGAATTTAAAAGCCAGAAGAGTCTAAGTAGATGTCTTTCAGTCTCTAAGAGATCACAGATATCAACCCAGACTTCTATACCCAGCAAAAATTTCAATTACCATAAGCAGAGAAATGAAGATATCCCACGATAAAACACAATTTAAACAGTAGCATTCTACTAATCTAGCCCTACAGAAGATATAAAAAGCATAAAAAGCAAAACTTCAACATGAGGAGAGTAACTACATCCCTAAAGAAACACAAGAAATAGATATTTCAACTCCAGCAAAACCAAAAGAAGAAATCTCTCTCTCTTTCTCTCTGTCTCTCTCTCTTTCTGTCTCTCTGTCTCTCTGTCTCTCTGTCTGTCTGTCTCTCTCTCTCTCTCTCTCTTTCTCTCTGTCTCTCTCTCTCTCTCACACACACACACACAAAGTAACACCAACAACATCAACATAACAGAAACTAAGAAACTAACACTCATTCATAATTGATATCTAAATTAACTGCCTGTCCCAAATAAAAATACACAACCTAAGGAGAATGGATACATAAACAGGATGCATCATTATACTACACACAAAAAACTACCTCAACAGCAAAGATAGACATTACCTTAAAGTAAAGGGTTTGAAAAAGCTTTTCCAAGCAAATTGACTTAAGAAACAAACTGGAATAACCATTCCAATATCTAATAGACTTTCAACTATAAGACAGTTAACATAAACAGAAAAGATTATTTCTTCTTAGCACCTCATAGAACCTTTTTCTGAAATTGACCATATACCCAATCAAAATGCAAACCTCAAGAGACACAGAAAAATAGAAATAATTCTTTGTATCCTAAAAGACCCCCATGTATTAAAGATGAACTACAACAATAGAAACAACAGAAAGCCTACACTCTCATGGAAAGTTAATAACTCTTTACCCAATGATCACTGGGACAGGGAGAAAATAAAGAAAAACATTATAGATTTTCTAGGATTCAATGAAATCAAAGGCAAAACATACCCAAACATATGGGACAAAATTAAAACAATGCTAACAGGAAAGTTCATAGCATGGAAAAGTACACATTCAATCTCTTTTAAAAACAAACAAACAAACAAAAAACAAAACATAAGAGGATTAGACAGTAGGAAATAATTAAACCCAGGGTTGAAAGAAATCACTTAAAAAAGAAAAAGAACAATAAAAGGAACCAACAGAGAGCATGCCATTCCCAAATGGAACAGGGAGGTAGCTTAAGCAACCAGGAGTGCAGAGAGGCATGCCTGCACAGGAAGAATGACCCCTGCCTCTCAGAGGAACTTGCAGAAGCCCTCTGGTTTCTATCTCTAGCATGGAAGACCCATCCTCTGGCACAGAACTCTTTACTCAAGTGGCTCAGGAAGGTAGCACACCCAGGAGTACAGAGAGGCCTGTTTGTTCAGGTAGAACCATGCCATTCAGAGGAGAACACCCTGATACCTCTGGAAGAAGCTCTCCAGTTACTATCTCTACAGCCAAGAGGAGTAGACAACAGCAAAGTTCAAATTCAGGGCTGAAATCAACAAAGTAGAAGCACAAAGAACCATACAAAGAATCAACAAAACCAGGACCTGGTTCTTTGAGAAAATCAACAAGATAGATAAATCCTTAGCCAAACTAACCAAAGGTCACAGAGACAGTATACAAATTAACAAAACCAGACATGAAAAGGGAGATATAACAACAGGAACTGAGGAAATTTAAAAAATAATCAGATCCTACTACAAAAGTCTATACTCAACACAACTGGAGAATCTGGAGGAAATGGACAATTTCCTAGACAGATACCAAATACCAAAATTAAATCAGGATCAGATAGACCATCTAAAGAGTCCTATAACCCATAAAGAAATAAAAGCATCATTGAGGTCCAGCTCAATCTGCTTGTAGAGGAGGGCACTATCTTGCCTCAGGTCACTGCGGGCAGATGGCAGATGGACCCAGGTGTGTGGACAGAGTCTTAGCCTAACATGGACTACCCTGTCAGAATCTTGCCTCCACCCAGAGCAAGAACAGCTCAGTGGCGGCAGGAGGTCTGTGCACCAACAGCTCTGCTCTAACCGAACTCTGGAGTCCAGTTCAATTGGACGGCAGAGGAGGGTGCCATCTTGCCTCGGGGCACTTTGGACAGCTGGCAGCTGGAGCCAGGTGCATGGATAGAGTCTTAGCCTAACATCTACTACCCCTGCAGGCTCATGCTTGCACCCAGAGGCAGAGGAGCTCTGCAGCAGGAGGTCTGTGCACTGACAGCACTACTGTGCACCCAGAGCCAGATCAGCTCAGCGGGCAGTCTCTGTTCCTACCTGGGCGGGCACCAACTTGCTTGGGGATCTGTGCCTGGAGTAAAGCCAGAGGCTGACATCTTGCCTCAGGGCACCACAGACAGCTAACAAGACAGAGCCCTGTGGACTGAGAGCACTATCATATCATCTGCAAATAGTGATAGTTTGATTTCTCCCTTTATATGTTAATATATATACATACATATATATATATATATATATATATATATATATATATATATATATATATGTTAAATCCAATTGGGACAAAGTTTCATTGAGTTTCCCTATGTACCTCTTTAGTTTCTGTTTTCCTGATCGGTCCATTGAGGATAGTGGAGTGTTGAGGTCCCCCACAATTATTGTGTTAGGTGCAATGTGTGCTTTGAGCTTTAGTAAAGTTTCTTTTACAAATGAGGGTGACCTTGCATTTGGAGCATAGATGTTTAGAATTGTGAGTTCTTCTTGGTGGATTTTTCCTTTAACCAGCAAGAAGTGACCTTCAGTGTCTCTTTTGATGACTTTAGGTTGAAAGTCAATTTTATCTGTTATTAGAATGGCTATTCCAACTCACTTCTTGGGACCATTTGCTTGTAAAATTGTCTTCCAGTCTTTTACTCTAAGGTAGTGTTTGTCTTTGATCCTGAGGTGTGTTTTTTGTAAGCAGCAAAATGTAGGGTCCTGTTTCCGTATCCAGTCTGTTAGTCTTTGTCTTTTTATTGAGGAATTGAGTCCATTGATGTTAAGAGATATTAAGGAATAGTGATTATTTCTTCCTGTCATTTTTGATGTTATTTTTGTTTTTGATGGTTATCTTCTTTTGAGTTTGATCAAAGACGGTTACTATCTTGCTTTTTCCAGGGTGTAGTTTCCCTCCTTGTATTGGAGTTTTCCTCCTATTATCCTTTGCAGGGCTGGGTTAGTGGAAAGATATTGTGTAAATTTGGTCTTGTCATGGAAGATTTGTATGACAAAAACTTCATGTCTCTGAAGAAGGAAATGGAATAAGACCTCAGAAAATGGAAAAATCTTCCATGCTCATAGGTTGGCAGGATTAATATAGTTAAAATGGCAATCTTGCCAAAATCAATATACAGATTCAACACAATCCCCATCAAAGTCCTAACTCAGTTCTTCATATAGTTAGAAAGAGCAATACTCAAATTCGTCTGGAATAACAAAAACCCAGGATAGCTAAAACTATCATCAACAATAAAAGAACTTCTGGGGGAATCAATATTCCGGACCTCAAGCAATACTACTGATCAGTAGCATTAAAATCTGCATGGTATTAGTACAGTGACAGAGAGGTGGATCAATGGAACAGAATTGAAGACCCAGAATTGTACCCACATATCTATGGCCAATTGATCTTTGACAAAGGAGCTGAAAACATTCAGTGGAAAAAAGATAGCCTTTTCAACAAATGGTGCTGACTCAACTGGAGGTCAACATGCAGAATGAGAATTGATCCACTCTTAAGTCCTTACACTAAGCTCAACTCCAAGTGGATCAAGGACCTCCACATAAAACCAGACACACTAAAACTAATAGAAAAGAAACTGGGGAAGATCCTTGAGGACATTGGCTCGGGGGAAAGTTCCTGAACAGAACATCAATAGCTTATGCTTTACGATCAAGAATAGACAAATGGGACCTCATAAAATTACAAAGTTTCTGTAAGGCAAGAGACACTGTCAAAAGGACAAATCAGCAACCAACAAGTTGGGAAAAGATCTTCACCAACCCTACATCTGACAGAGGGCTAATATTGAATGTATACAAAGAACTCAAGAAGTTAGACCCCAGAAAACCAAATAACCCTATCAAAAGTGGGGTATAGAGCTAATCAAAGACTTTCACCAGAAGAACTTCGGATAACTGAGAACCACTTTAAGAAATGTTCGACCTCATTAGTCATTAGAGAAATGCAAATCAAAACAACCCTGAGATTTCACCTCACACCAGTCAGAATAGCTAAGATTAAAAACTCAGGAGACATCAGTTGTTGGTGAGGATGTGGAGAAAGAGGAACACTCCTCTACTGCTGGTGGGACTGCAAGCTGGTACAACCACTCTGTAAATCAGTCTGGCGGTTCCTCAGAAAACTGGACAAGATACTTCCTGAGGACCCAGCCATACCAGTTCTGGGCATATACCCAGAAGATTCTCCAGCATGCAATAAGTATACATGCTTCACTATGTTCATAGCAGCCTTGTTTATAATAGCCAGAACCTGGACAGAACTCAGATGTCCCTCAATGGAAGAATAGATACAATAAATGTGCTATGTGTACACAATGGAGTACTATTCAGCCATTAGAAACAATGAATTCATTAAATTCTTAGAGAAATGGATGGATCTGGAGAACATCATACTAAGTGAGGTAACCCTGTCTCAAAAGAATAACCATGGTATGCACTCACTGATAAGTGGATATTTGCCTAGAATCTTGGGACACCAAAGACACAATCCACATACTAAATGATGTCCGACAAGAAGGAAGGAGTGGACCCTGGTTCTGGAAAGGCTCAAAGCATCAGTGTAGGGGAATACCAGAACAGGGAAATGGGAAAGGGTGGATGGGGGAACACGAAGAGGGTAAAGGTCATGTGGGACATTTGGGGGGCAGGGAGCCAGAAAAAGGGAAATGAAATGTAAATATAGAATAAATCTGATAAAAATATCAATAAAAATGTAGTCATTGAAAGGCTCCCAAACAAAAAAAGCCCAGAACAAGATGTGTTTAGTGCAGAATTGTATCAGACCTTCAAAGAAGATCTAATACCAATATTCTTCAAACTATTCCACAAAATAGAAACAGAAGGAACACTACCAACTCATTCTATGAAGCCACAATTTCACTGATACCAAAACCACACAAAGATCCAACAAAGAAAGAGAACTTCAGACCAATTTCCCTTATAAATATTGACGTTTTGAGCCTTTCCGGAACCAGGGTCCACTCCTTCCTTCTTCTCGGACATCATTTGGTTTATGGATTGTGTCTTTGGTGTTCCAAGATTCTAGGCTAATATCCACTTATCAGTGAGTGCAAAGCATGGGTATTCTTTTGAGACTGGGTTACCTCACTTAGTATGATGTTCTCCAGTTCCATCCATTTGTCTAGAAAGTTCATGAATTCATTATTTCTAATGGCTAAATAGTACTCCATTGTGTATATATACCATATTTTTTTGTATTCATTCCTCCGTTGAGGGACATCTGGGTTCTTTCCAGCTTCTAGCTATTATAAATAAGACTGCTATGAACAGAATGTAGGGGAATACCAGAACAGGGAAGTGGGATATGGTGGGTGGGGGAACTGGGGGAAGAAAAAGGGCATATGGGACCTTTGGGGGGTGGGGAACCAGGAACAGGGAAATGAATTGTAAATAAATTAAAAACTCAAGAGACAACAAGTGCTGGCGAGGATGGGGAGAAAGAGAAACACTCCTCCACTGTTGGTGGGATTGGAAAATGGTAAAACTGCTCTGGAAATCAGTTTGGCGGTTCCTCAGAAAATTGGGCATGTCACTTCCAGAGGACCCTGGCATACCACTCCTGGGCATATACCCAGAGGATTCCCCTGCATGCAATAAAGACACATGCTCCACTATTTTTATAGCAGCCTTGTTTATAATAGCCAGAAATTGGAAGGAGCCCAAATATCCCTCAAAGGAGGAATGGATACAGAAAATGTGGTATATTTATACAATGGAATACTACTCAGCAATTAAAAATAATGAATTCATGCAATTTGTAGGTAAATGGTTAGACCTGGAAAATATCATCCTGAGTGAGCTAACCCAATCACAAAAGAATGCACATGAAATGCAATCACTGATAAGTGGATATTAATGAGCCCAGAAGCCCTAAATACTCAAGACACAAATAGCAAGTCAAATGATTCCCAAGAAGAAGAAAGGAGAGGACCCTGGGCATGTAAAGATTGCATCCAGTTTAGTAAAGAAACCGAGGGGGGAGGGGGAATGATTGGGGAATAGTTGGGGGGGAGAGGAACTATGGGAACTATGGTGGGTGGGAACTGGGAAAGGGGAAAGCCTTTGGAATGTAAACATAGAATATAGAAAATTTTAAAAAAAGAAAAAATAAATAATAAATAAATATTGATGCAAAAATACTCAATAAAATTCTTGCCAACCTAATCCAAGAACACATCAAAATGATCATTCACCAAAATCAAATAGGCTTCATCTCAGGGATTCAGGGAAATCCAGCAATATAATGCACTACATAAACAAAATCAAAGAAAAAAAAACAAGTGGTCATTTCATTAGATACTGAAAAACATTTGACAAAAATCAGCACCCTTTCATGTTAAAAGTCTTGGAAAGTTCAGGAATTCAAGGTCCATACCTAAGCAGAGTAAAAGCAATATACAGCAAACCAGTAGTCAACATCAAACTAAATGGAGAGAAAATTAAAGCAATCCCACTAAAATAAGGGACTAGATAAGGCTGCCCTCTCTCTCCACATTTATTCAACATAGTACTTGAACTTCTATCTAGAACAATTAGACAACAAAAGGAAGTCAACGGGATACAAATTGGAAAGGAAGAATTCAAATTATCACTATTTGCAGATGATAAGATAGTATATTTATGTGAACAAAAAACTCCACCAGAGAACTCTTACAGCTGATAAACAACTTCAACAAAGTGGCAAGATATAAAATTAACTCAAGCAAATCAGTATCTTTCCTATACTCAAAGGATAAACAAGCTGAGAAAGAAATTATGGAAATGAAACCTTTCACAATAATCACAAACAATATAAAATATCTTGGTGTAACTCTAGTAAAACAAATGAAAGATCTGTATGACAATAACTTCAAATCTCTGAAGAAAGAAATCAAAGAAGACCTCAGAAGATGTAAAGATCTCCCATGTTCTTGGATGGCAAGATTAATATAGTAGCAATGGCCATCTTGGCAAAAGCAATTTATGGATTCAATGTATTCCACATCAAAATTTCAACTCAGTTCTTCATAGAGTTAGAAAGAGCAATTCTCAAATCCATCTGAAATAATAAAAAATCCAGGATAGCTAAAACTATTTTCAGCCTTAGAAGAACTTCTCGGGGAATCAGTATCCCAGACCTCAAGCAGTCCTACAGAGCAATAGTGTTTAAAACTGTATGGTATTAGCCGGGCATGGTGGCACACGCCTGTAATCCCAGCACTTGGGAGGCAGAGACAGGTGGATTTCTGAGTTCGAGGCCAGCCTGGTCTACAGAGTGAGTTCCAGGACAGCCGGAACTACACAGAGATACCCTGTCTTGAAAAAACAAAACAAAACAAAAAACAAACAAACAAACCAAAAATCTGTATGCTATTGGTACAGTGATGGGCAGGTAGATCAATGGAATAGAATTGAAGACCCAGAAATGAACATACACACCTATGGATCTTTGACAAAGGAACTAAAACCATCCAATAGAAAATAGATAGGCCTTTCAACAAATGTTGCTGGTTCAACTGGAGGTCAGCATGCAGAATAATGCAAATTGATTGACTCATCTCCTTATACTAAACTCAAGACCAAGTGGATCAATGACTTCCACATAAAACCAGACACACTGAAACTAATAGAAAAGAAACTGGGGAAGAGCCTTGAGGACATTGGCACAGGGG
Organism: Apodemus agrarius; assembly: GCA_964023405.1. Classification (NCBI taxonomy): domain Eukaryota; kingdom Metazoa; phylum Chordata; class Mammalia; order Rodentia; family Muridae; genus Apodemus; species Apodemus agrarius. The sequence goes on along the minus strand of OZ030010.1, from coordinate 139,842,276 downwards.
ATAATTTCATGAACAGAACACCAATAGCTTATGCTCTAAGATCAAGAATTGATAAGTGGGACCTCATAAAATTACAAAGTTTCTGTAAGGCAAAGGACACTGTTAATAGTAAAAAATGGCAACCAACAAATTGGAAAAAGATCTTTACCAACCATACATCTGACAGAGGGCTAATATTCAATATATACAAATAACTCAAGAAGTTAGACCCCAGAGAGCCAAATAACCCTATTAAAAATAGGGTACATATCTAAACAAAGAATTTTGACCTGAGGAATATTGAATGGCTGAGAAGCACCTAAAGAAATGTTCAACTTCCTTAGTCATCAGGGAAATGCAAATGTAATCATCCCTGTGATTTCACCTCACACCAGTCAGAATGGCTAAGACCAAAAACTGAGGAGACAGCAGGTGCTGTCGAGGATGTAGAGAAAGAGGAACACTCCTCCACTGCTGGTGAAATTGCAAGCTGGTACAACCACTTTAGAAATCAGTCTGGCAGTTCCACAGAAAACTGGGCATGATACTACTGGAGGACACTGTTATACCTCTCCTGGCCATATACCCAGAGCATTCTCCAGCATGTAATATGGACACATGCTCTACTATGCTCAGAGAAGCCCTATGTATAATAGCCCAAAGCTGGAAAGAACCCAGATGTCCTTCAACAGATGAATAGATGCAGAAATTTGGTATATTTACCCATGGAATACAACTCAGCTATTAAAAACAATGAATTCATGCAATTCTTTGGCAAATGGTTGGAACTTGAAAATACCATCCTGAATGAGGTAGCCCAATCATAAAAGAACATACATGGCATGAACTCAGTGATAAGTGAATATTATCCCAGAAGCTTGGAATACCCATGACACATTTCACATATCAAATGTTGTTCAAGAAGGAAGAAGAACAAAGTATGGATACTCTGGTCTTTCTTAGAAGTGGGAACAAAATACACACAGGGGGAGATACAGAGACAAATTATGGAGCAGAGTCTGAGGGAAAGACCATACAGATACTATCCCACCTAGCAATCCATTCCATCTACAGTTACAAAACCTAGACACTATTTTAGATGCCCATAAATGCTTGCTGACAAGAGCTGGATATAGTTGTCACCTTGGAGGCTCTGCTAGTGCATGACAAATGCAGGCAGGGACACTCTCAGCCAGCCATTGAACTGAGCACAGGGTCCCCAACGAAGTAGCTAGAGAAAGGACCCATGGAGCTGAGGAGTTTGCAGTGCTATAGGAAGAACTACAATATGAGCCACCCAGTACTCCCAAAGTGCCCAGGAACAAAACCATCAACCAAAGAATACACATGGCTCCAGACACATAGGCAGCAGAGAATGACTTTGTTAGACATCAAAGTGAGGAAAGGCCCATGGTCCTGGAAAGGCTGGATGTAGCAGTGTAGAGGAATACCAGGACAGGGAAGAGTGGGAGGGTTGATGGGGAACAGGTGGCTTATGGGATTGGGGGGTGTGCAGGAAAGGGAACAACATCTGAAATGTAAATATAGATTATACCTTAAAAAAGAAATGAAAAAAATGAATCAACAAAACCAATAGCTGGCTCTTTGAGAAAATCAACAAGATAGACAAACTCTTAGCCAAAACAACTACAGGACAGAGAGGCAGTAATATAATTAAAATCATCAGTGAAAGGAGATGATTTTCAACTGACACAGAAAATTTTTTAAAAAATTAGTTCTTATTTCAGAAGGATGTGCTTACAAAATCAGAAAATCGAAATGAAATGTCTGATTTTTCAGACAGAAACTACTTGCTAAGATTAAATAAAAAATCAGGTATACAACCTAAGTAGTCTAATAACTTCTAAATAAATATATGCAGTCATTAAAATTCTAACAACCATAAAAAGCCTAGGGCCAGAGGTTTTAGTACAGAATTCTATCAGACTTTCAATGAACAGCTAATACCAATATTCCTCAAACTATTTGACAAAATAGAAACAGAAAGAATACTGCCTAATTCACTCTACAAAGCTATAGTCACCCTCATATCTAAATCACACAAAGACTCAAGAGTGAAAGAGAATTTAAGACCAATTTTGCGTATGAATTTCAACACAAAAATACTAAATGAAATACATGCAAACTGAATCCAAGAACGCATGTAAGTCCTCATCCAACATCATCAAGTACACTTCATTACAGGGATGGACAAGTGGCACAACATGTGAAAGTCCATCAACATAATACACCATGCAAAGAAACTAAATGAAAAATCCCCCATGATCATCTCATTAGATGCTGAAAAGGCCTTTGACAAAATCTAACACCCCTTCACATTAAAAGTATAGGAGAGATCAGGGATACAAGAGACATACATATACACTATAAAAGCAAGATATGGGAAGCCAATAGTCAACATCAAATTAAATAGAGAGCAAATTAAAGCAAGTCCACTAAAAGGGACAACACAATGCTGTCCAATGTCTCCATATCTCTTCAATATAGTACTTGAGATCAAGAGGATGCAAATTGGAAAGGAGGAAAGATGTCAAAGGATCATCATTATTCACTGATGATATGATAATATACACAAGTGAACCCATAAATTGCACGAGAGAAGTCCTACAGCTGATAAATACCTTCAGCAAAGTGGCTGACTATATATATATATATATATATATATATATATATATATATATTATATAATATATATAACATATAATATATAATATATATATTAGAGATTAAAAATATCTTCACCAAAGGAGCTGAAAACATCCAGTGGAAAAAAGATAGCCTTTTCAACAGATGGTGCTGGCTCAACTGGAAGTCAACATGCAGAAGAATGAGAATTGATCCACTCTTATCTCCTTGCACTAAACTGAACTCCAAGTGAATCAAGGTTCTCCACATAAAACCAGACACACTAACTAATAGAAAAGAAACTGGGGAAGACCCTTGAAGACATCGGCTCAGGGGAAAAATTCCTGAACAGAACACCAATTGCTTATACTCTAAGAACAAGAATAGACAAATGGGACCTCATAAAACTACAAAGTTTCTGTAAGGCAAAAGACACTGTCAAAAGGATAAATCGGCAACCAACAAATTGGGAAAAAATCTTCACCAACCCCACATCCGACAGAGGGCTAATCTCCAATGTATACAAAGAACTCAAGAGGTTAGACCCCAGAAAACCAAATAACCCTATCCAAAAATGGGGTACAGAGCTAAACAGAGACTTTTCACCTGAAGAAATTCGGATGGCTGAGAAACACCTTAAAAAATGTTCAACATCACTAGTCATTAGGGAAATGCAAATTAAAACAACCCTGAGATTTCACCTCACACCAGTCAGAATGGCTAAGATTAAAAACTCAGAAGACATCAGGTGTTGGCGAGGATGTGGAGAAAGAGGAACACTCCTCCACTGCTGGTGGGAATGCAAGCTGGTACAACCACTCTGGAAATCAGTCTGGCGGTTCCTCAGAAAACTGGGCGTGATACTTCCGGAGGACCCAGCCATACCACTCCTGAGAATATACCCAGAAGATTCACCAGCATGCAATAAGGATACATGCTCCACTATGTTCATAGCAGCCTTATATATAATAGCCAGAAGCTGGAAAGAACGCAGATGTCCCTCAACAGAGGAATGGATACAAAAAATGTGGTATATATACACAATGGAGTACTATTCAGCCATTAGAAACAATGAATTCATGAAATTCTTAGAGAAATGGATGGAGCTGGAGAATGTCATACTAAGTGAGGTGACCCAGTCTCAAAAGACTGGTATACAGTCACTGATAAGTGGATATTAGCCTAGAAGCTTGGGACACCAAAGACACAAATCACATATCAAGTGATGTCTCACAAGAAGAAAGGAGTGGACACTGGTGCTAGAATGGACCAAAACATCATTGTGGGAGAGTACAAGAACAGTAAAGTGGGAGGGGGTGGATGCGAGAGCAGGGGGAGGGAAAAGGACATGTGGGACCTTTGGGGGTGGGGAACCAGAAAAAGGGAAATGAATTGTAAATATAGAATATATACAATAAAAAAATCAATAAAAAAGAAAACATCCAATAAAAAATAAAAAAAAATCTTCACCAATCATATTTTTATGTGGATATTTTATTTTATATTTCACATATTATCCCCTTTCTTATTTTCCCCTCTGCAAACCCCCTATTCCATCCCCTAATCCATTTCCCACCTAAACCTGCTTGTATGAAGGTGCCCCCACACGCACCCACCCAATCCTGCCTCACTGCCCTAGGATTCCTCTACACTGGGGCATCAAGCCTTCACAGGACCAAGGGCTTCCCCTTCCATTCAGGCAAGAAAAGGCCACTTCAGCTCTTTCAGTCCTTCCTCTGATTCTTCCATTGGGATTCATGTGCTTAGTCTTATGGTTTACTGCAAGCATACCCATCAGTATTCATCAGGCTCTGGCAGAGCCTCTCAGGAGACAGCTGTATCAGGCTCCTGTCAGCATGCACTTCTTGGCATCAGCAATAGTGTCTGGGTTTGGTGTCTGCATGTGGGATAGATCCCCAGGTGGGGAAGGCTCTGGATGGCCTTTCCATCAGTCTCTGCTCCACTCTTTGTTCCTGTATTTCATTTAGAGAGGAGCAATTCTAGGTTCAAATTTTGGAGATCGAAGTGTGGCCCCACCCATCAATGGGGAAACAACACCTAACCTCTAGATAGTGTCTTGACAGGTTCTCCCTCCCCTTTGTGGGATATTTCAGCTAATGTCATCCATGTGGAGATTATGAGAGGCTCTGGCTTTTCTGGCACCTGGGACTTCCTGGTTGCTTTCCTCTGTTCACTATCCCCCATTGCTACAAGCCTCTGTTCAGTTTCCTGACCCTCTGATTTTTTACTGACTATATAGTCAACTTTGGAGAAGGTGTACCATGAGGTGCTGAGAAGGTATGTTCTTTTGTTGTAGGATAAAATATCCTATAGATATCTGTTAAATCCATTTGGTTCAAAACTTGTTAGTTTCACAGTGTCTCTGTTTAGTTTCTGTTTCCATGATATGTCCATTGATGAGAGAGGGGTGTTGAAGTCTTCCACTATTATTATGTGAAGTACAATGTGCGCTTTGAGCTTTAGTAGTTGGTTTTTTTTTTTTTTTATGAATGTGGGTGCCCTTGCATTTGGATCTTAGAAGATCTGAATTGAGAGTTCTTCTCGGTATATTTTACTTTGATGAGTAAGAAGTATCCTTCCTTATCTTATTGATGACTTGGTTGAAAGTCAATTTTATCCAATACTAGGATGGCTACTACAGCTTGTTTCTTGGGACCATCTGCTTTAAAAATTGTTCTCCATCCTTTAACTCTGAGGTTTTTCTGTCTTTGTCACTGTGGTGAGTTTCTTGTATGCAACAAAATGTTGGATCATGTTTACATATCCTGTCTATTAGTCTATGTCATTTTACTGGGGAATTGATTCCATTGATTTTAAGAAGTATTAAGGAATAGTGATTGTTGCTTCTTGTTATTTTTGCTGTTACAGGTGGAATTATGTTTGTATGGCTATCTTGCTTTGGGTTTGTTGAAAGATTACTTTCTTGCTTTTTCTAGGGTGTAGTTTCCCTCCTTGTGTTGGAGGTTTCCATCTATTGTCCTTTGCAAGTGTGGATTTATGGAAAGATATGGTCTAAATTTGATTTTTCATGGAATATCTTGTTTTCTCCATCTATGGTAATTAAGAGTTTTGCTGGATATAGTTGCCTGGGTTGACATTTGTGTTCTCTTAGGGTTTCTATGACATCTGCCCAGGATCTTCTGGCTTTCATAGTCTCTGGTGAGAAGTCTGGTATAATTCTGATAGGTATACCTTTATATGTTACTTGCCATTTTTCCTTTACTGCTTTTAATATTCTTTCTTTGTTTAGTACATTTTGTGTTTTGATTATTATGTGACAGGAGGAATTTCTTCTCTGGTCGAGTCTATTTGGTGTTCTGTAGGTTTCTTGTATGTTTATGGGCATCTCTTTCTTTAGGTCAGTATTCTATAATTTTGTTGAAGATATTTACTGTCCCTTTGATTTGGGGACCTTTGATCTCTTCTATATCTATTATGCTTAGAGTTGGTCTTCTCATTGTGTCCTGGATTTTTCTGGATGTTTGGGTTAGGAACTTTTTTTCATTTTGTATTTTCTTTGACTAATTTGTCAATGTTCTCTGTGGTATCATGTGCCTCTGAAATTCTCTCTTCTATCTCTTGTATTCTGTTTATAATACTTGTGTCTATGACTCCTGATCTTATTCCAGGATTGACTCCTTTTGTGATTCTTTATTGTTACATTTCTATTTTTTGATCTTGTATGGTTTTTGCTCAATTCCTTCACCTGTTTAGTTGTGTTTTCCTGTATTTCTTTAAGGGATTATTGTTTCCTTTTTAAGGGCTTCTAACTGTTTACCTGTTTTCTCCTGTATTTCTTTAAGGCAATTGTTGGGGTAAACATTTAAAAAGTTGAACAGGCTCATTCCTGTGCTTGTGCCTCTGCAATGGCCTACCTGCTTTTATCTTGTGGATATGCTGACTCTGAAATTCAGTCTTTCCAACCAGCTTGCTAGGTTCCCACTGGCGAGTCACTACCATGCCAATCCTGTGCTTCAAATCCCCCATGGCCTTTGCAGAACCCCTCATGCAAACCTATGCATGGCTGCCATACCTTTCTCTCTTGAGCCCAAAAGAGCTGCTGTGTGAAGGAAAATGCAACACAAATTTAGTTCAGAAATAATGGTTGGTCAATCTCTGGGTGCAACAACTAAAACCTAATCTTGTAAGCCTTATTAAAATATGAGCCTTGCAGTGGCAGATCTGCAAGATAATAGGAAACTATAGCAGCTACATCATACCCCTCTGTTGCCCTGGTTCCAAAAAGGGATAACTCTCTCCTGATTCCTTTCTCCTTCTTTCCAACTCAGAAGTCCTGCCTACTCCCCCAGTTATTAGCTCTTTGATTCATTAGGAGATTGGTTCACTAGTACAGCACCAGGGCCATCCACAACAGAAGTCCTCTATCATCACCATGAGCTGTGATTTTAAATTAGAGTCTTGCTTTTCTGGTATTGAGGTATTCAGGGCTTGGTGTAGTGTGATTACTGGGTTCTGAATATGTCAAGAAGTCATGGTTTCTGTTGCTTATGTTCTTGTCTTGCCTCTTGCCATCTATTTGGTTATTTCTGGTGTTAGCTCTTCTTGCTGTCTCTCAGTGTAGCTTGTCCCTCCTGTAAGTCTGTGTGTGTACACTCCTGGGAGATCAGCTCTTTCTGGGAGGAAATCGGGTATTAAGAGCTGAAGCACAGGTAACCTCTGAGATGACACCAGAACGAACCTGTCCCAGGCCACTCCTATGTCCTGAGGTCTCTGGTTGGGTCTTTTTTACCATTTTTACCAACTTAAATCTCTCTCTCTCTCTCTCTCTCTCTCTCTCTCTCTCTCCCCTCTTCTCTTCTCTTCTCTTCTCTTCTCTTCTCTTCTCTTCTCTTCTCTTCTCTTCTCTTCTCTCACTCACTGTGTGTGTGTGCACGTTTGTGCGTGCTTGTGTGTGTGTGTGTGTGTGTGTGTGTGTGTATACCCTAGTACAGCCAGTCTGATATCAGTTGGGAGATTCTTAAAATAATAAAAAAAAATGGTTCTACCTTATGATTCTCCTATAGCACTTGCATTACTATACTTTTCGATTGCTGCAAGAAAACACAACAAACATGTGCAAGTAACAGAAGAGTTTGCTTTGGCTTATGTTTCAAGAGGAAATAAAATTTCACCATGGCAGGAAAGCATGCAGCAACCACAATACATAGCACAAGGAGCAGGAATCTGATAGGTCATATTTTCAAGTGAATCACATATTTCAAGCATAAAACATAGAGCTCTCTCTACTAGTAAGCAAAGTCTATATAAGCTTAATGTCCCTTGCCCTATGAAGTACTTTGTCCAAAAAGATTTTGCCATCTACATCTCCCAAAATAGCACCACCAGATGTGGACAAGTGTTGAAATCCCAGAGCCTGTGTCAGAAGCTAGTTCAAACCACCATAATCTATACCTTCACTCCTATAGCCTTATTATCATATCATAGTACAAACTGTATTTGGTCCAACTTTAATTGTTCTCATAGTCTCTGTCTCAAAACATTTTAAAAGCCTAAAGTGTCTTTGAGACTCAAAGCAAAATAAGTCTAAATTGCAATACAGCTTAATTGTAATTTCAAATTGAAAATTATTTTTTTCAACACATAATGGCACAGTATATACAGTTATATTAAAAAAGAGAGGGATAGGGACATAGTGAGGAAATGCTGGAACAAAGTAAAATAACATTTCAATCTTGAAATTCCAAGTCTCATGTCTTGGATTTTCAGTTTAAAGAACTAGATAAAACAGCCCTTGTAGCTTTGTTGTATACAATACGCATATCTTTATTGGGCTGGCTCTGTTGTATGTATGCAGGTTTCCATAGGAGATGCCTCTCAGCTTTAGCATCTCCAAGAAATTGGGGGGCTCCACTTTATTCCAGATGTTACTTTTAGAGCTTTATCCAATGTCATTTCAGGGCCTTCTTCCCATTTAATGCCTTTTGATAGGGACTCCCATGCCACATATTACCTGGCCTCCACAATGGCTCTCTAAATCTATGGAAGAAAAATCCATGCTCCCTTATCCATGTTCCCTTCAGTCTTAGAGCCTTCATGCCTCTAAAGCCAGCATTACTATTACATGGACTACCAAGCCATGTTTAGCTTCTACCTTTGGGTGGAAATTGGTTGCCTTGAGTCATATTAGTAACACAACTTTTTGTTTTTGTTTTGTTTATTTTTTAGCTGATTTCAAGGAACAGAAATTAATTAGCTCTCTTTTATGTGTTGAAAGCTTTAGCAGGTAGGATTTTTCACTGATGGCCTTATCCTTCCTTTTATTTCAGGGGTGAGTGTGAGGCACCTCCTTAATGGACCCAATAGTTTTAAAAATTACAGCAGCTCTTCTAGCACAAGCTTCATCTGTAACATTATGTTTCTTGGTATTATTTTTCTTTCCAAACAGTACATTTTGTATTTCTTTCTGTCCCAATTGTTCTTCTTCATTGTAGATATATATAAGAATTTTGACACTAAACATATATATGGCAGTCTCAGTATTATGTTGCCTTCGAATTACCTCTGCCAAAGAAATTAGTTCATTATATTTAATTTAGCCTCAGGAAAGTTTCTAGATTATGGTAAAAAGTAGTCAGTGTGTTTCCCAAAATATCACAGGAATGACCTCTAAACTATCAAAAATCATGTATTGACCTCTGCCTTTAAAAACATTTACTCTTCAAAAAATCATTAAGAACATAAAAAATCAATTCACTAAGTGGGAAAAATATAGTAAATATAGTTTTCAACGAGCTGTGTCTATAATGATTTTTAAAACAGTTCACGCTGAAAAGAGACATCCCAAATTAAAGAGTGAGCAAAATTCAATTAAAATGAGGAGTTTTTAAACAGAAGTTTTAAGAAAACCAATATAAGTAAATATGTCACTAGTCATCGTGTACATCTTAATAAATGCAAACCACGAATGGATAGCTCAGCTTATGAACCATAATAGCTAAGAGTAAAACATACTTAGGAAACCAAATATTATTAACAATTTGAAGTACTTAAATTCCCATACATTGTTTGTGGCTATTAAATTGCTCAAATGCTTTGGAAACTGGGGCTAGAGAGGTGGCACAGCATTAAGAGATGGCACAACTAGCCACTCTTCTAGACGTCTGGGCTTGTTTCCAGCACTAACCTGAATGCTCATAACCCCTGTAATTCCAGTTCCAGAGGATATGATGAGCTCTTCTAAAGCCTGTGTTGGCATTGTACACACATGTTCCATAGATATATAGGTTATATGTAGGCAAAATACTTGTGCATATAAAAATTTAAGGCATCAAATATTTCTGTAGACTTTAAGACATAACTTGATACAGATTTGTGTTTCCCTTGCTGTTATTTAAATGTGTAAGATGTATTTACAATGAATTTTAGTTATTATAAATAAAATTCATTTTAGTTCCATAAAACTTCCACACATTTATACGATATCGTTCATAACTATTCGATTATAAAACCTAAGGAACTAAATCCCCAAATGTCGTAATATGTAAATTGGTAACCTAATTATGATATATTCAAACCTTGGAAACTGTCTACAGTATCATACAATGAGCTAATGAAAGTTATGAATAAATTTCAACAGCATTATCCATAATAATCTAGATATGAATATTTTTAAGATTCTAGTTAAATTAAAATCAAGCAAATATGATTTAATTTATGATGGTAATGGTAGAAAAAAGTTAATGTTTGATTTAGACTGAGGGTTTTAGGTTCTGACTCTCAAAGACATGAAAACATATTTTGAGATAATTAAAACCCTCTATGATACTTTGGGTATTAGTTACATGACTATATTCATTTTTTCATAACTCTTAAATGTTCACCAAAATGGTTTCATTTTATTTTGTATAAAATATTCTTTCAGTAATCTCAGGAACCAAAACAGCTGTGTAGATTTTTAGGGATAAGATTATTTTCACTTCCTTCTAAGTGATAAATACTCATAGTAAATCATTTTGATTTTTGTTATGGAAACATTCCAGATTCTCCAGGGTGGTACACTAGAAATGTGGTTGATCATGAATAACAATGACAAACATAAAATTACCTTCTTATTAGACTAAGTAGTTTCCCTTGCAAATTTAAGTTTTTGGTATCAAAACAAAAGTACACATTTTTATATAGCCCTCAAATGGAAATTGAATGGAAGCATGATAATCTAATAAACCATCTGATGTTATGTTGTATCTTTAATTAAAAGACCAATCACAATTAAACAAATTTTATTTATTAATTTTAATACACATAAAGAAATATTCTATAAAATCAAACAATAGCATTCTTATTACAATTCATAAATTAAAAAATAAATTTAAGTTAGTGTACATGTTGCTTTCTCTATAAACTAGAAGTTCTTCCTTAGACCACTAGATAGAGGTTAATATTAATGTCTTAAAAAGATTCAAGTCCATTACAAATGGGTAACTAGCTGATTGCATTGCCTCTAGAAGTTATGTTTGTAGAACTGTTCAAGAGGTTTCCAAAGGACATTTTTTTCCTTTTCTCAGATAACTGAATGAAAATGTTCTTCTTGAAAGGTCATGTAGTATTTGCCCATAGTTCCCTGGAGAAAATAAGGACAAGCCAGTTCTGCACTAACAATCTCCATATTTATACTAATAAATCAAATCAAAGACTAAATTGTAACTCTTATTTTCCAACATTTCTACCACGACTTAGTATATTGATTAAGAAAATATGTTTGTTTAAACATATTATTTGAGAAAGTTCAGTAGCCACATTTCAAGTATTTCCTAAAAAGATCTTCTGACATTGGCTCTAGTATAAACAAAGAATCTCTTGTCAAGGGCAACATGGTGTTTTTATTGACTGACTATGTAGGAATTGAAAAAGACATTTCATCTCTTAAAAATTTGAAAAGCTCTTTTAGTTAAGGACCTTTAGATCTTCAACTACTTTAGCAATGGAGATAGAACACCTAAATATAATTTCAAAACTGTATAATCATAATTCTTGGTGACAGCCACTTCCATAGATTCCATTTTTCCAAATATAACATATCTAAATATAAAAGCACAGTGTGAAAGAAAATATTACCTACATTTTTAATTAAATTTAAGTTAATGTGTTTATTTATTGCTCCAAAACTATCTTCTAAAACTATTAAGTGGAATTACTGAACTTAAAGTGCTAGTAAGCAAATATATATCAAATTTATTAGATTGGTTTTGGTCTTTGCATAATAAAACTGTGAAACTTTTATTTAAGATTTTTACTTTCCATTCTTCCCATGATTAAAATATGAGCTTGTACTTTTAACTTTGTAAAACTTCACTTTAAAAATAAAAACTGAGCAAAGAAAAAATTATGTCTAAAAAGGCCACATAAGTAGATGATATATTTTCCTAATGAAGGACTAATATATATTTTGAAAAAAAAAGATATTTTTTCTATAAAGATAGAATTACAGAATTAATGTTATTGTTTATTTGCTGGTATTCTCACACATTGTTTTCTATCTGGAAGTCAACCTAACATGAACCAGAATCATTCGGGAAGAGGGTGCTTCAAATAAGAAAAGTCCCTCTCCATATTTGGCTGTGGGCAGGCCCATGATATATTTTCTTTCTTGATTGTTAAAGTGGGAAGGTCCAGAATACTGTGGGTGCTGTCACTGTGGACTGGTGAACAAGGTTCCTATAAGAAAGCAGGCATAGCAAGCAATGAAGTTCAAGTGAGTGAACTGCATTCTTCTATGGCACTATTTCTGTTCTTACCCTGACTTCAGTCAATAACTTACTCTGATATGGAACTATAAGTGAAATAAACACATTCCTTCTCTAGTTGCTTATGGTCATAGTATTTTAGCACATCAGTAGAAGCCCTAACTATGATAGAAATCAGTGCCAGATTGTGACATATTACTATGACAGACCTAAATAGTTTTATTTGGAATAATTGTGTATATTTGAACTTGGAGATAGAGAAGTTGTGTTCTCATAGTTCATTGAGCTGTTCTGTGGGATCTTGTTATATAAGGAGGCTGAGAGCAATGCAGATGATGTAAGTCTGGGATGTGAAGTTTCAAAGAGACATTTTGAGAGCCTCTTAAAGACTATAGTGACCATTCAATGCCCTACAATATGACAAGGGCACATGCTCTACTATGTTAATAGCAGCCTTATAGTAGTCAGAAGATGGAAACAACCCAGATGTCTCCCAACCATAGAATGGATACAGAAAATGTGGTACATTTACACAGTGGAATACTATTCAGCTATTTAAAAACAAGGACATCATCAATTTTGCAGGCAAATAGATGAAACTAGGAAATATCATTCTGGGGGAGATAATACAGATCCAAAAGTACATACATGGTATGAACTCACTGATAATTGGATATTAGCCAAAACGTACAGATTACCTAGGGTACAACCTACAGAGTTAAGGAAGTTTAACAAATAGGAAGACCCAAGCGAGGATCCTTCAATCCTACTTAGAATGGGGAAGAAAATAATCCCTAGAAGCAGAGTGAGGGAAGGAAGAACCTTGGCTGAAGAGGGAAGGGGGAAGAAAAAGGGAGAACAGGATCAGGTATGGCTTACAGAAAAGGAGAGAAGTCCAGAGGGCCAGGAGAATGAATGGGAATATACAGGTTCTGAAGATGGGTGGTAGGGGGACCCTCTAGAAAGTACCAGAGCCCTGGGATGTGAGAGAATCTCAGGACTCAATAGGAGTGACCTTAGGCAAAATGCCCAACAATGGGGAGAGAGAACTCAAAGAGTACTCCTCCAGTAACTAGACAGGATCTCAAGTTGAGGGACGGGGTTACCAAACTAAAATCAAAATTTCTGACCCAGAATTGTTCTAGTCTAAAAGAACTACAGGAACAAAAGTGGATAAGAGACTGAAGGAAAGGTAGTCCAGTAGCAGAATCAAATTGGGATCCATCTCATGGAGGGGCACCAAGGCCTGACACTATTACTGATGCTATGAGGTGCTTACATATAGGAGCCTAGTATGGTAGCTCTCTGAAAGGTTCTACCAGCAGCTGACTGAGACAGATGCAGATACTTAAACCCCACTATTGGATTGAAGTTGGTGACACCTAAGATTGAATTAGAAGAAGGATTAAAGATGAAGGGGAAGGCAGCCCCATAGGAAGACTAACAGTTCAATAATTTGGACCCCTGAGAGCTTCCAGAGATGGAGCCATCAACCATGAGAATACCCGGGCTGGTCCAAATACCCCTCGCCCAGGGGCAACAGGTTAAATGTAAATAAATAAAATAATTTAAAAAAAGAATGTTGGACTTCTGTTCATTTGGTGGTGGAAAGGCAACTGTGATCAATCAACAAGAGACCAGAACCTCTGGTAAAACCTTTCCTGGGACACTTGATGTTGCTCACCAAGAGCTGAGATAATCAATGATTAGGAAGAGATCAGAATCATTGTGGACCTTAATTCTTGGACCATTTCCTCAGGGTCAACAACCATAAACTGTAGTCTGGGGGAGACAAAAGCTGCATCTCATTGTTGAAGCCAAACTTAGTAATGTGAAATAGTCACCTAAGTGATATGGATTTTGACAGTATAAAGAAGTCAGGAAGAACAGCTGATTCTTGGCACCATGTATTCCTCTTAAGTAGCTATTCTTTCCTATCTGTTTTCATGATATTTGGGCATATACCATCTCTGACTCATTCTGTCATATCTTTGTCTGATTCATCACTTTATCTGCCCTTCCCCCAATTATTTCTGTGCCCTTTAGTTTGTTTGGCTAAGGGTTTATCTACCTTGTTGTTTTTTGAAAAGCTTTTGGTTTTGTTTATTCTTTGTACTATTCTCTTTGTTTCTAACTGGTTGATTTTAGCCCTGATTTGAACTATTTCCTACCGTCTAATCCTTCTTTCTGTTCTAGAACTTCCAAGTATGCTGTTCAACTATGTGTATGGGAAGGGCACAGAGACAGTACCCAAATAACCCAAACCAGATATGAAAAAGCAAGCATAAAAACAGAAAGTGATGAAATTCAAACAATCATCAGAACCTATTACAAAGGCCTATACTCTACAAAATTGGAAAATCTGGATGAAATGGATGATTTTTACAAAGATACCATGTACCAAAGTTAAATCAAGATCAGGTAAGCTATGTAAACAGTCCCATAATCTCTAAGAAAACAGAAATTGTCAACAAAAATCTCCCAACCAAAAAAAGTCCAGGGACAGATGGTTTCCTGCAGAATTCTAACAGACCATCAAAGAAGAGCTAATACCAATACTCCTCAAACTTTACCACAAAATACAGATGAAGGAATACTACCTAGTTCATTCTATGAAACAATAGTTATTCTGATACCTAAACCACACAAAGACACCAGAAAGAAAAACTTCAGACCAAACTTACTTAAGAATATCAATGTAAAAATACACAATAAAATTCTCACAAACCCAATTCAAGAACATATCAAAAACATCCTTCAACATGATCAAGTAGGCTTTATTGCAGGGATGCAGGGATGGTTCAATATACATAGATCAATTAACATAATCCACTATATAAACAAACTCAAAGAAAAAAAATCACATGATCACCTCATTCGATAATGAAAAACCATTTGACAAAATATAATACCCATTCATGTTAAAAGTACTGGAAAGAGCAGGAATTTAAGGCACAAAAATGGCATAATAAGAGCAGTAAACATCAAAACAACAGCCAACATCAAATTACATGGAGAGAAACTAGAAACAATCCCACTAAAATCTGGAACAAGACAAGCCTGACCATTCTCTCTCTATCTATTGAATATAGTGCTCAAAATTCTAGTCAGAGCAATTAGGTAACAAAAGGATATCAAGGAGAAGTCATAATATCACTATTTACAGATCATATGATAGTATAAGTAAGTGACCCCAAAATTCCACCAAAGAGCAGCTACAACTTATAAACAACTTCAGCCAAGTGACAGGATAGAAAATGAACTCAAAGAAATCAATAACCTTCCTTTACATAAATGATAAATTGGCTGAGAAGGAAATTAGGGAAATAAGACCCTTCACAATAGCCACAAATAATATAAAATAGTTTGGTATAACTTTACCAAGAAAGTGAAAGATGTTTATGAGAAAAAGTTCAAATCCCTGAAAAAAGAAATGGAAGGAGACCTCAGAAAATAGAAAGGTTGCCCATGCTCATGGATAGGTAGGATTTACACTGTGAAAAATGGCCATCTTACCAAAAGCAATCTGCAGATTCAATGAAATCCCCATCAAAGTTCCAACACAATTCTTTACTGGCATGGAAAGAACAATTCTCAAATTCATTTGCAAAGGCAAAAAACTCAGAATAGCTAAAACAATTCTCAAAAATAAAAGAACAGAGAAAATGGTGGGGGGGGTGATTGGGGAATGGGCAGAGGGAAGAGGACTTATGGGACATATAGTGAGGGGGGAACTGGGAAAGGGGAAAGCCTTTGGAATGTAAACAATGAATATAGAAAATAAAAAGAAATATTAAAAAATAAATTAATAAAAGAACTTCAAGTGAACCAAAACGCCTAACCTCAAGCTGTACTACAAAGCATTCGTGACAAAAATGCATGGTATTTCTACAGAGACAGACAGGTAGCTCAATGGAATACATTTGAAGGCCCAGAAGTAAACCCATACTCCTATGGACACTTGATCTTTGACAAAGAAACAAAGTCATGCAGTGGAAAAAAAGAAAGCATCTTCAATAAATGGTTCAGGTCTAACTGGTAGTCTCTATGTAGCAGAATGAAAATTGTTCAATATTTATCATCTTGCACAAAGATGAAGTCCAAGTGGATCAAGGTCTTCAACATAAATCAGACACACTGAATCAAACAGAAGAGAAAATGGGAAAGAACCTTGAACACCTTAGCACAGGGCACATTTTTCTGAACAGAACACCAGTGTCTCAGGTACTAAGATCAATACTTGACTAATGGGACCACATGAACCTGAAAATCTTCTGTAAGGAAAAAAAACCCACAGTCAATAAGACAAGACAAATCGGCAACCTGCAGATTGGAAAAATAAATATCTAACCATATATCAGATAGAGGGCTATCATCCAAAATATATGAAGAACTCAAGAATTCAGCATCTCAAAACCCAAATAACCCAATTAAAAATGGGGTCTAGAGGTAACCAGAATTCACATCAGAAGAATCTCAAATGACTGAGAAGCACTTAAAAATATTGAAAGTTCTTAGTCATTTGAGACATGTAAATCAAAACCACACTGAGATTCCACCTCATGCCAGTCAGAATGGCTAAGATTAAAAAAAAAAAAAAAACACTTTAGTGAAAGTACATACTGGCACTGGCAAGGATGTGGTAAAAGAGGAACACTCCTCCACTGCTGGTGGGAATGCAAAATGATACAAGTACTCTGGAAATCAATGTGGTCATTCTTTAGAAAATTAGAAATAATTCTGCCTGAAGACCCAGATATACTACTCTTGAACATACACCCAAACGTTGCCCCATCATACCACAAGGCCATGTGTTGTTCTACCATGTTATGGATGTCTTATTTGTAATAGCCAGAAACTGGAAACAGCCCAGATGCCCCCCAACAGAAGAAGGGACACAGATAATAAGGTACATTTAAACAATGGAATACTATTCTGCTATGAAAAAACGAGGACATCATGAATTTTACAGGCAAATTGAAGGAACTAGAAAATATCATCCTGAGTGAGGTAAATCAGCCTCAAAAAGATATGCATGGTATGTATTCACTGGTAATTGTATAGTAGCCCCAAAGCAGAGAATACCTGGGATAAAATCCACAGACAGTAAGAAGTAAATCAGTCAGTAGGGCTCAAATGAGGAGGCTTCTATTCCACTGGGAGGGAGAAGAAAGCAATCACAAGGGGGTAGGGAGGGTCCTGGGTGGGAGAGGGAAGGGGGAGAGCAAGAGAAGAAGAGGATTAGATATGTGAGGGAGGGGATAGGAGAGAAGTCCAGTGGGCAAAGAAAATAAATGGACATAAGCAGCCTTGGGCAGTAGAAGGTGGCCCGGGGACACCTAGAGAGTACCAGAATCCCAGGAGGTAAGACACTCTCAGGACTCATTGGTGGTGACCTTAGTGAAAATGTTCAATATTGGGGAAAGGAAACTTGAGTAATACACCTTCAATAGATAGACAGGGCCCCAAATGGAGTGACAGGGTTACTGGCACATATTCAAATTCCTGACCCAGAATTGTTCCTGTCTATAAGATCTGCATGAACAAAATTGGAGAAGAGACTGAAGGAAAGGCAGTACAATGACAGTTCCAATATGGGATCCATCTCTTAAGGGTATGTTGGCATCAAGGCCTGGCATCACTATGCTATGATGTGCATAGACTGGAGCCTGTTATGACTGTCCTCTGAGAGCCCCTACCAGAAAGAAGTAGATAATTATACCCAAACATTGGACTGAAGTCTGGGACCCCTATCATTGAATTAGGGAGAGTGATCACATAGGAAAACCAGAAGTCTCAAATAATCTGGACCCCAGCAATTCCCAGAGACGAAGCCACCAACCAGGAGCATACATAGGCTGGTCCCAGTTCCCTGGCACATATGTAGCAGAGGTCTACTTGGCCTGGTCTCAGTGGGAAAAGATGTGCTTAATCCTTGAGAGACTCTGAGGCCTAAGGAAATGGGAAGGCCTGGAGGGATTCAGAGAGCACCCACTTGGAGGCAACGGGGAGGAAGAATGGGACAGGGAACTGTGGGAGAGGTGAGTGAAGGGGGTCAATGATTGGAATGTAAATAAAATATTTTAAAAAACCTAATCACAAAAGAACACACATGGTATGCACTCATTGATAAGTGGATATTAGCCCAAACGCTTGGAAAACCCAATACAAAATTCATAGAGCACATGAAGCTCAAGAAAAAGGAAGACAGATTGTGGATACTTTGGTCCTTAGAAGGGGGATCAAAATAGCTGTGGCTCATAGCCAACCAATGGACTGAGCATAGGGTCCCAAATGGAGGAGCTATAGACAGGATCTAAGGAGCTGAATAGGTTTGCAGCACCATAGGAGGAACAATAATATGTACTAACCAGTACACCCAGAGCTCCCAGGGACTAAACCACTAACCAAAGCATACACATGGAAGGACCAATGGCTCCAGCTAAATCTGTAGCAGAGGCCTTGTTGGATATCAATAGGAAGAGAGGTCCTTGGTCCTGTGAAGGCTTTATGCCCCAGTGTAGGGGAATGCCAGGTCAGGAAATTGAGAGGGGGGTTGGTAAGCAGGAGGAGGGGGATGGGATAGGAAGTTTTTGGAGGGTTAATGAGAAAAGGGGATAACATTTGAAATGTAAATAAAGCAAATATTTAATAAAAAGTAAGTTTCTATAAGGTTATATGCCAGAATTTTCAAGATATGGTATGGATTTTAATCATATTAGTACTCAGGATACTATTTGAGGATTTAAAAAATGTAATAAGCACGTGATCCTAAAGAATTGGCAGTTCTATAGGAAAGACTCATCCTTCAACAGGAAATCCTGATGATATTTTTCATGGTTAGCATATTTATAACACAAACAAGGGAGAAAACTAAGATACAGTATAATACTTTTTCTTAGGATTCAAGGAAAAACATTCTTTATTAAAACTACAGAGAATTTCAGTAAAACAGATCACTAAAAGTTGAGTAAAAACTAAACAGTGGACATTTTGTTCAAAAATCAATGGAAGTAGCAAAAAGAAATGCACAAATAAATACTTCACAAAAGAATTTGTAAATAAGAGACAATTGCAAAAATCATTCCAAAACACATATAAAAGATATAAAATGTAAAATAAGCTATCTTAATGATGAGGATACATATCTAACATTATACTAAACATTCATTTGTTCATCTAAATTACATGTGACTGTTCTGAAATGTTCATAGTACTAAGCCCTAAGAAAAACACACACAGGTTTCCTGCTATCTTGAATTTTTAAGTGATAGAGACAGGTGTTAATCAAATAACATCAAGACTGCACATAAAAGTAAGTGATTGTGAGAGCCACACGGAGATTATATCAGCCAATTATAATCTACTAATATTGGATTTTCACAGTCAGGAAAAATAGGTAGATGTTGCTAAAACCACTGAAGACTGGGCTAAGATCCAAAAGGTGACTAAAAGTCAGTGAGGCAACACAGAAAGGATAGGTTTCCCAGGTGAAAGGAAGAACACATGCAAATATTCAGTGGTAACCAAAGCACAGTAATTAAAAGAAACTAAATTAAAAGAACTAAAATAAGCCCAGTGCTATTGAGAAAAGACAATACACAGGAAAAAATGCACTGAATTGGATGCTTTAGGGACCTTGTTACATGACTTTTCCTGTGAACATACAAAAAAAAAAATTCTATTCACTTCAGATAGAAAGGGCACTGAAAAACCAAAAAGTAGTTCTGTTCATGTTCAGATAGGTAAACAAAGGAGTTTATTTGAGTCTTATGAGGATATGGCCTATAGAATAGCAGCCACAGTTTTGTCAAGTTCCCTGAGCAATTGAAAAGTAGGTACACCACTTAAGAATACCATCTTCAGCAAGGATAAATAATGAAAACCTACACTGCTGGAGAGTCCCATGAGTAACTTATAAAAAATAAACATGGTGAAAGTGCCCCACTTCATCCAACCTTCTGTGTAACCTCAGAGATTAGAGGGACCTGTGAAGCTCTGCTGGAACTAGAGGAGTGTCTTAGGGTGTTATTGCTCTGAATAGACACCATGACCAAAACAATTCTTATAAGGACATTTCATTGGGGTAGGCTACAGATTCAGAGGTTCAGTCCATTATTATCAAGGTGGGAGCATGAAAGAGTTCAGACAGCCATTGTGCAGGAGGAATTGAGGGGTCTTCATCTTCATCTGAAGGCCACTGAGAGAAGACTGCCTCCCACAGGGTTAGGAGGAGGGCCTCATTGCTTATCACACAGATGCACACTTCCTCTAATAAGGCTACATTTATTTCAACAAGGCCACACCTCCTAATAGTGTCACTCCCTGGGCCAAGCATATTCAACCCATGACATTCTACTCTCAGGCCCCCTTGGCTGTTCAAACACATGATTCTATGGGGGCAATACTTAGCTATAGCATAATAAAAGTATTCTTAGTTCACCTTTCAAAGTCCCCATAATCTATAGCAATCTGACAATGTTAAAAGTCTACAGTTCAAAGTCTCTTATGAGATTCATCCAATCACTTAACTATAATCCCAAAAGCAAGACAGGAAACCAGCTGGGCAAACTCCAACCTCAGTACCTCCATGTCTAATGTCAAATTGGTCTTCAGCTCTCCAACTCCTTTTACATCTTTGTTAATGACTATATATGTCTTTCTCCTGGGCTCTTTTTAGTCCTCGTTGGCAACTTTAATTTGCAGGTATCCTGTATCTCTTGAATTAAATATCTTGGGGGTCTCCAAGTCAACTTCATCTTCAGAGCTTCTTGTTCCAATGTCTGGAATCCATACATGATATGGGCTCCTTCAATGTGTTTACATCACTTCTCTAACTTTCCCTCGGTAGCACTCTAGGCTCTGCTTGTTTCTACTCCACTACTGCTTCTGTTGGTAGCAGTCATCCCACGATACTGGCATCTCCAATAATCTAGGGTTCTGTTGCAACTAGGCTTCACCAATACCCTCTCATAAATTCTCTTATATTTTTGGTTGTGAGCCTAGACTTTAAAGGCTGAGCCATCTCTCCAGCATAGCTCTCACAGACTTTCTTAATGGTGTCAAAACTCAAATATTTTGCATGACCTCTTCAGTCCTGGGTAATCAACTGCAACTGAGCATTTATCTTCACCAATGACCTTCCCTGGCTTTTCATAGTGACAGCCCTGAGCTGCTCTCCATGACCCCATTTTAACTTCAAAATCAGTACCACCAGAATGCCTCTTACACATTACCAAATCTAGCTGCAGCATGAGGTACAACTTTGAGTATCTCTTGAAAACAGCTGTTTTGTGCTCTCACAAAACACTTCCTAGAAGATTTTTCCTCACTAATACTGGTCTCTTCTTAATTACTGCTAATTTCTCAGCTCCAGCAAACCAGAATCTATTGTCCAGTAGTCCCTTCTTGATTCTAAAACCAGAGAGAAATGGCCAAAACTGCTAATTTTTGCTATTTGCTGGGGCTGGAACACCTCCCACCCAATTTTATTACCAGATTTCTGTTTTCCAACTCTCATTGCTTAAGCTTGGCTGTCCTGGAACTTGCTCTGTAGATTTACCTTGAACTCAGAGATATTCATGTCTCTGGTTTAAAGGTATGTACCATCATACCTAGGCATAACCTTTCCTTCACCTAGAACTAATTCTGTCCCCTGCTGGCCTTGAAAATTCAGAGATCTGCTTGGCTTTGTCTCCTGAGATTAAAGGTGTGTACCACTGTACCTGAGCTTAAGCTTTTCACAGTCACTTTTCATCAATACACTGTTTAAAAGCTTGTGTCCTCCAGCCTCAGCATATGGATCACAAGTATTATCCCCATTTCTGGACTTTAGTTCATCCCAGGTTAAAAATCCAAAGTATTCCTTGTTCAACTGCAAATACAAGATTTACTGGGTGTGATTTTGCCTTAAGATCACCACTCCCTTAATCTCTGGTGACGCTTTATTATTATTTGAAGCATACATTTTGTATTTTTTTAATTTCTACCTTATTTATCTTTTTTATTAGATATATTCTTTATTTACATTTCAAATGATTTCCCCTTTCCTGGTTCCCCCCTCCCTGAAAGTTCCATAAGCCCTCTTCCCTCCCCCTGTTCCCCAATCAACCCCTTCCCACTTCTCTGTCCTGGTAATCCCCTACACTGCTGCATCAAGCCTTTCCAGGACCAGGGGACTCTCCTTCCTTCTTCTTGGACATCATTTGATATATGAATTGTGTCTTGGGTATTCCAAGTTTCTGGGCTAATATCCAATTATCAGTGAGTGCATACCATGTGTGAATTTTTGTGATTGGGTTACCTCACTTAGGATGATATTTTCCAGTTCCACCCATTTGCCTAAGAAATTCACAAATTCATTATTTATAATAGTTGAGTAGTATTCCATAGTGTAAATATACCACATTTTCTGTATACATTCCTCTGTTGAGGGACATCTGGGTTCTTTCCAGCTTCTGGCTATTATAAATAGGGCTGCTATGAGCATAGTGGAGCATGTGCCCTTATTACATGCTAGGGAATCCTCTGGGTATATGCCTAGGAGTGGTATAACAGGGTCCTCCAGTAGTATCATGCCCAGTTTTCTGTGGAACTGCCAGACTGATTTCTAAAGTGGTTGTACCAGCTTGTAATTTTACCAGCAGTGGAGAAGTATTTCTCTTTCTCCACATCCTGGCCAGCCCCTGCTCTCTCCTGAGTTTTTGATCTTAGCCATCCTGACTGGTGTGGGGTGAAATCTCAGGTTGTTTTGATTTGCATTTTCCTGATGACTAAAGATGTTGAACATTTCTTTAGTTGCTTCTCAGCCATTCAATATTCCTCAGGTGAAAATTCTTTGTTTAGATCTGTATCCTATATTTTTAATAGGGTTATTTGTCTTTCTGGTGTCTACCTTCTTGAGTCCTTTGTACATATTGGATAATAGCCTTCTGTTGGCTGTAGGGTTGATAAGATCTTTTCCCAATTTGTTGGTTGCCATTTTGTCCTATTGACAGTGTCCTTTCCCTCACAGAAACTTTATAATTTTATGAGGTCCCATTTTATTTCTAAGCTTGCTATACTTGATCAGAATGTACTTCATGAGAATAAACTAGAGGACACAGTTTTTTTTTTCTTTTTTTTTTTTACATTTTTTTAATTTTCTATATTCTTTGTTTACATTCCAAAGGCTTTCCCCTTTCCCAGTCCCCCCCCACTATAAGTCCCATAAGTCCTTTCCTCCCCAACTATTCCCCAATCATCCCCCAGAAAGAAGAACACTCCTCCACTGTTGGTGGGATTGCAAAATGGTAAAACCGCTCTGGAAATCAGTGTGGCGGTTCCTCAGAAAATTGGGCATGTCACTTCCAGAGGACCCTGGCATACCACTCCTGGGCATATACCCAGAGGATTCCCCTGCATACAATAAAGACACTATGTTTATACCAGCCTTGTTTATAATAGCCATAAATTGGAAGGAGCCCAGATATCCCTCAAAAGAGGAATGGATACAGAAAATGTGGTATATTTATACAATGGAATACTACTCAACAATCAAAAATAATGAACTCATGCAATTTGTAGGTAAATGGTTAGATCTGGAAAATATCATCCTAAGTGAGCTAACCCATCACAAAAGAATACACATGAAATGCAATCACTGATAAGTGGATATTAATGAGCCCAGAAGCCCTAAATACTCAAGGCACAATTAGCAAGTCAAATGACTCCCAAGAAGAAGAAAGGAGAGGACCCTGGGCCTGTAAAGATTGGATCCAGTATTGTAGACCCAGAACAGAGAAATCGTGGGGGGGGGAATGATTGGGGAATACCTGGGGGGGGAGAGGAATTATGGGACATATGGTGGGGAAGAACTGGGAAAGTGGAAAGCCTTTGGAATGTAAACATAGAATATAGAAAATAAAAATTAAATAAAAAAAAAGAAATCAGGGAAATGACACCCTTCACAATAGCCACAAACAATATAAAGTATCTTCGTGTGACTCTAACCAAACAAGTGAAAGATTTGTATGACAAAACTTCAGATCTCTGATGAAGGAAATGGAAGAAGAACTCAGAAAGTGGAAAAATCTTCCATGCGCATGGGTTGGCAGGATTAATATAGTTAAAATGGCAATCTTCCTAAAAGCAATATACAGATTCAATGCAATCCCCATCAAAATCCCAATTCAGTTCATAGAGTTAGAAAGAGAAATTCTCAAATTCATCTGGAACAACAACAACAACAACAACAACAACAATAACAACAACAAAGATAGGATAGCTAAAACTATTATCAACAGTAAAAGAACTTCTGGGGGAATCAGTATCCTGGACCTCAAGCAATACTACAAAGTGGTAGTGTTAAAAACTGCATGGCATTGGAAAAGTGACAGGGAGGTTGATACATGGAATAAGATTGAAGACCCAGAATTGAACCCACACATATGTGTGGGCCAATTGATCTTCTACAAAGGAGCTGAAAAGATCCAGTGGAAAAAAGATAGCCTTTTCAACAAATGGTGCTGGTTCAACTGGAGGTCAACATGCTGAAGAATGAGAATTGATGCACTCTTATCTCCTTGTACTGAACTCAACTCCAAGTGGATCAAGGAAGGACCTCCAAATAAAACCAGATGCACTAAAACTAATAGAAAAGAAACTGGGGAAGACCCTTAAGGACATTAGCTCAGGGGGAAAGTTCCTGAACAGAACACCAATAGCTTATGCTCTAAAATCAAGAATAGACAAATGGGACCTCATAAAATTACAAAGTTTCTGTAAGGCAAAAGACACTGTCAAAAGGACAAATCTACAATCAACAAATTGGGAAAAGATCTTCACCAACCCTACATCTGAAAGAGGGCTAATATCGAATATATACAAAGAACTCAAGAAGTTAGACCCCAGAAAACCAAATAACCCTATCCAAAAATGGGGTACAGAGCTAAACAAAGACTTTTCACCTGAAGAAATTCAGATGTCTGAGAAACACCTTAAAAATGTTCAACATCATTAGTCATTAGAGAAATGCAAATAAAAGTACCCTGAGATTTCACCTCACACCAGTCAGAATGGCTAAGATTAAAACCTCAGGAACAGCAGGTGTTGGCAAGGGTGTGGAGAAAGAAGAACACTCCTCCACTGCTGGTGGGACTGCAAGCTGGTACAGCCACACTGGAAATCAGTCTGGTGGTTCTTCAGAAAACTGGACATGATACTTCCTGAGGACCCAGCCATACCACTCTGGGCATATACCCAGAAGATTCCCCAGCATGCAATAAGGATACATGCTCCACTATGTTCATAGCAGCCTTATTTATAATAGCCAGAACCTGGAAAGAACCCAGATGTCCCTCAATGGAGGAATGGATAAAAAAATGTATTATATATACACAATGGAGTACTATTCAGCCATTAGAAACAATGAACTCATGAAATTCCTAGAGAAATGGATGGAGCCGGAGAACATCATTCTAAGTGAGGTAACCCAGTTTCTAAAGAATACCCATGGTATGCACTCATTGATAAGTTGATATTAGCCTAGAATCTTGGGACACCAAAGACACAATCCACTTACCAAATGATGTCCGAGAAGAAGGAAAAGGTGGACCCTGGTTCTGGAAAGGCTCAAAGCATCAATGCAGGGGAATACCAGAACAGGGAAGTGGGAAGGGGTGGATGGGGGAACAGGGGGAGGGAAAAGGTCATGTGGGTCCTTTGCAGTACAGGGGACCAGAAAAATGGAAATGAAATGTAAATATAGAATATATCCAATTAAAAAAAAGAAGTTAGTCTCCAGAGAGTCAAATAACTTGATTAAAAATGGGGTACAGAGCTAAACAGGGAATTCTCAACTAAGGAATATCGAATGGCTGGGAAGCACCTAAGGAAATGTTCAACATCTTTAGTTATCAGGGAAATTAAAATCAAAACAATTCTGAGATTCCACCTCTCACCAGTCAGTATGGCTAAGATGAAAACCTCAGGGGATAGCAGATGCTGGAGAGGATGTGGAAAAAGAGGATGTGGACACTTCTCCATTGCAGGTGGGATTGCAAGCTGGTAAAACTACTCTGGAAATAAGTTTGGCAGTTCCTCATGAAATTAGACATAGCACTACCTTAGGGCCCAGCTATATCACTCCTGGACATATACCCAGAAGATGCTCCAATATGTAATAAGGACACATGTTCCACTATGTTCATAGCTGCCTTATTTATAATAGCCAGAAGGTGGAAAGAACAGAGGAATATATACACAATGGAGTACTACTAACCTATTAAAAACAATGAATTCATTAAATTCTTAGGCAAATGGGTGTAACTAGACAGTATCATCCTGAGTGAGGTTACCCAATCATAAAAGAACACACAGGGTATGCACTCATTGATAAGTGGATATTATCCCCAAAACTCAAAATAAACAAGTTACTATTCACATACTGCAGGAAGCTCAAGAAGAAGGAGGACTGAAGTGGAGGTGCTTTGGTTCCTCTGACAAAGGGAACAAAATACTCAATAAGGGAGACAATGTGTGGAACATAGACTGAAGTAAAGGTCACCCAAAGACTGTCCTACCTGGGGATTCATCCTATAAACATTCAAGAAAACCCTACACTATTATGGATGACAAGAAATGCATACCAAAGATGCCATGGTTGTCTCAGAAGGGGCCCTGCCAGAGCCTTACACATACAGAGGCAGATGCTAGCAGCAAAACCATTGCTCTGGGCATAGGGTCCTGAATGGAGGAGTTAGAGGATGGTCTGGAGGAGTTGAAGGGGTTTACAGCCTCAAAGGAAGAACAATGATGTAGGCTACCCAGATGCCCCAGGGTTCACAGGGACTAAACCATCAGCCAAGGGGTACACATGGTTACAGCCAAAAATGTGGCAGAGGAATGCCTTGTTGGGCATCAGTGAGAGGAGTGGTCCATTGTCAGGTGAAGGCTTAATAGATGCCTCAACAAAGGGAAATTGAGGGGCAGGAGGTGGGAGTGGGTTGGATGGAGGGGCATATACTTGGAGGCAGGGAGTGGGAGGAGGGGTTGAGGGTTTTCTGGGAGGAGGAAACAGGAAAAGTTTTACCATTTGAAATGTAAATGAAGATTATATTCAATAAAAATAAGTTTCTGGCAAGACATCTATAGAAGTGAACTATTATTTCCATCATATCATGTAAGAGGTATATTGAGTTGAACACAATTTATTGAATAATCTTTGTTCTGATACCTATAATTTGATTCCATTGTAAAAAATATCTACTTTTTCCTATTTTGTGTTGCAGTTTTTAAAATTTGTTCCATTAGTTCAATGTATACATAGGAGTTGAAAATTGAAGCCTTTGTATGTTATGGTGAATATATATATATATATATATATATATATATATATATATATATATATAATTTGGCTCTGATGTACATTTATTTTCTAAATTTGTATAATACGTTTCTGTTTCTCTCTCTCTCTCTCTCTCTCTCTCTCTCTCTCTCTCTCGTGTGTGTGTGTCTGTGTGTGTGTCTGTGTGTGTCTGTGTGTGTCTGTGTGTGTATCCGGTACCTACCAGGCTAAGGAATCACGAAAAATATAATGTCCTAATGATATTTTAGTATTTTTAATGCCCAAATCATTTTGTCTTCTTATATACACTCCAAGCTGTTTCAGCTTGGAACTGTGTTATCTTGACATAATTTTCTTTTCTTTTAGCATTTGTTTAATTTCTGTACATATGGGGATCTCTATTCTAATCTTGTATTTCCATGCACCACCTGAATGAATATAAAGATATGTAAAATCACCAACTTATATTGTTGTAAAAATAATTACTACCTAATATTCAGTGTTTGTGCATATTTCCTCTTTGTACTTACAGAAACCACTATTTACCTGAACAATGAGATTAGATATGTATTTTTCTATATGTTCTTGAGTGAAATCCAAACATACACTTATAATACAGTTGTATCAAATTATGTACATTCTACATTCTATCATGTAATCCTTCTATATGGTAGTTGACATATTATTAACATAGCGAAATTATATGTCTTTATATTGAATGATTCTGTAGGATTTGTCAAATTCATAAAATCATCATGTATTGTATATCACATGTGCTATCATGTGTTCACATCAGATGGAAGTTCTGTCACAACCAGATTTTCTTCTATAGCCCCTTTGTATGTTCCTTCCACACATTAACAGATGGAAATAATTAGGTTTTTCTTTATATTTCAATTCCATTTGCAGAATGCCAGTATGAAATAGAAAATGGATGCTAACTACTTTCACTTAAGAAATTTACTTATTACTCATGCAAATTGTGTTAATCAATACTAGTTAAACATTCCAAATTTAAAAATTGGAAATAAAGATGTTCCAAAACCAAAATCACTTATAGGGAAAATGTTCTTTTTTCTACTAAAAATGTCCAGTATTCAATGTTGTTGAAGGTATAAAACCAATAGTATTTATTTCCATAGGTTTGCTAGCTGATGTGAACCAAATGATATGTATCACAGAAGATATGCATAAAGGTGCTTCTGTTGAACATGTGGATACCCATTGTGTGTGTGTTTGTGTGTGTGT
Source organism: Apodemus agrarius (assembly GCA_964023405.1). Taxonomy (NCBI): domain Eukaryota; kingdom Metazoa; phylum Chordata; class Mammalia; order Rodentia; family Muridae; genus Apodemus; species Apodemus agrarius. The sequence goes on along the minus strand of OZ030010.1, from coordinate 139,813,353 downwards.
GTGTGTGTGTGCGCGTGCATGTGTGTGTGTAGAGAGAGTAGAGGTTTTATTACTTCTATATTCTATTATATTTATTTTTATATTTGTATATCTGTCTGTTGACCAATATCAAGCTCTCTTAAACATCAGAATTTAATATTTTTGGATCAAAGAACTTTTTCTTTACAAAATGAATCTTCAATATCTACAAAAATTTATCATTCTTGAATTTTAAGGGGATTTTTAAAAACCATAAATAAAATTCAGGAGAAATATCATAGTTGTGTCAAGTCGTCTAATCCTCACCTTCCGGTGTTTTCTTTATTGAAAGAAATACAGAGTTGTATATTTCACATTAGAGAATTCTTATCTATATTTGATTATATTAAAAAATAACCATCTTGGAGTGGTATCAGTGAGAATAATGCAACAGACTTTCCAATAAATTTCCAACTTCTTCTTAAAGGCAAAGAGAATTCTAAAGGTAAAGGTGTGAAAAATCATTTTTTCTTGACAAAAATCTACAACAATATAAAGCATTTCACTATCCAAAGAGAGCCTTGAAATATAATAACACAGAAGTCATCATGGAAATGATCATCCTAGAATACAATTCAGGAGGAAGAATGGTTTTGCCTGAAGCACCACCAGCAAAGAATGTGCGTTAGCTTACATGAGTGGGAATTCTCTGAGAACCTATTCTTTTTATTTATTGCTTTTTTCTTGTTTGTTTGGGTTTTTTTGTTTTGTTTTGTTTTGTTTTTTTGAGACAGGGTTTCTCTGTGTAGTCCTAGTTGTCCTGGAACTCACTCTGTAGACCAGGCTGGCCTCTAACTCAGAAATCTGCCTACCTCTGCCTCCCAAGTGCTGGGATTAAAGGTGTGTGCCATCACAGCCCGGCTATTTATTGCTTTTTATAACTTGATCCAAGGTTCCTTCAGTATATATAGCTTTTCCCTACCATGGTCACTTGGAAAGTGATATTATTAAACTTGTTAGCTGCTATGATTACAAATAAATAAAAATTTAATCTCATTAAATAAAGGAAAAAATTTATAGTTTACAAGTTATGGATATATTGAATATATATGTATATATTATATAGTTATAAAAGTTATAGTAGAGATTTGATCACTTTCTATGAGTTCATATATTAAAATCTTCCTCGTCCTAGTACTTTAGAATGTGACCTAATCTGTAGATAGGGTCATTAAAAGAGATGACTATGGTTAATAGGTTAATATAGTTAATCCTAACTATAGCTCCTAATTGATTATGATAAGAAGAGATTAGGTGGCCAGTGAGAGAGATCAGCAGTTTAGAGCACATACCCAGCACCTGAGTAAAGAGGCTCCCAACTAAAGGTAACTCTAGCTCCAGGAAAACTGACAAACTCTTCCTGCCTTATAAGGATCTGTATTTATTTGTATTATACCCTCTCCCATATAAACACATAATTAACCATAAAAATTCTAAAAATAAAATAAATCATTGGAAAAACTAATAAGAAAAAGAACCACATAAAGTCAAAAGGAGCATGACTATATGGGAGCTCCCAAATAGTCATATTTGTCCTTTTTCTTTACATATTGTTTTAAATATTGTTCACAATATTGTTTTAAATATGTTTTTACTAGCAGTTATGAGATGTATACAAAAGCAAGACAAACTTATCCATGCAATATGAACAAAGCAGTGAATAGAAGGGTCACTAAGGAAGTCCAGAAGTTGAAATTTCTAGTGTAAAAGCAATACAGTGGCTCTTACCTTAAAATGAATATGAGAGTTACAGCTATGAATGATAATTCTTTAAAAAGATTGTGTCAGAAAAGAGTGAAATGATGAGGCAGACCATTAAGGCAGGTGAATCTCTCAGATTGGGGCCAGCCTGCTCTGTGGAGCCAGTTCCAGAACAGCAAGGGCAACAGAGAAACCTTTTTTTGGTTTCAAAAGCCAAAGAAGAAGAACAATAAGCAAAAGAGGAACTATTGTTGTTATTATTATTATTATTGTTGTTGTTGTTGTTGTTGTTGTTAGTAATAGTAGTAGTAGAAGCAGAAGCAGAAGAAGAAGGAGGAGGAGGAGCAGGAGAAGGAAGAGGAGAAGGAGAAGGAGAAGGAAAAGGAGAAGGAGAAGGAGGAGAAGGAGAAGGAGAAGAAGAAAGTCACCACCACTACTCCACTACCATCAAAAAATAAAAATAAAAAATAAAAATAAAAAAAAAACGTGCTGAAGGGATATGGAGAGGTTAGAATATTGTATGTAGGGAGGTCAATTTCCTTGTTGTGGGTTAGTTTTAACATCCTAAATAGCTGCTCCTTTTCTACATCTCTGCTGGAACTAATATTCTTTGACTAATAAAACTCTTCTTGAATCTACTAACTTAGCTGACCACTAGCTTCCACCAATTCAAAAGCTAAGAATGACATGACATAGCATCTAAGGTCCATAGAAAATATTTTCCTATCTTATTGTATTTGCCTTTCCAGTATATTAACCAATGTATTTTAAACTTGCCTTGATTTAAGAGATTCCTTGTTTGTAAAACTATAAAATGTCATGAAATTGTTTCTACCTTGGAACATGGAATTTAAGGAATATTAAATTTGCATTCATTGGATATTTTCTGTCATTCAATATAATTCCAGAATAAACTATACCATTTTTAAAGTGACAATTATATTTTGTTTCTCTTTCCTTTTGTTTTGTTTTGTTTTGTTTTGTTTTGTTTTGTTTTTTGCTTTGGAATAAAATATGAGCAACCGAGTACTGGAAGACACATCTAATTTACTCTCACATACAATATTCTAAGATTTTTTGACATATTTGTAATAACAGATCAAATAAAGGAAACATCAGGTAGATGGGTTACCTCAAAGTAGGAAATGTCAGCCCCAAACTCAAATGGTACCACATGTTCAGCCTTTGTATTGGTGGAAACTGACATTATATATTTCAAAAAGATTTACCTAAAAGGTACCAAAACATTGGGTCAAATAAAGATGGGCAATAAATGACTATATAGAAGTCTTCTATAGACCAAAATAATTTGGGTCTAGGCCTACAATATTCCAACACTACATTGTCATAGATTGTGTGTGTGTGTGTGTGTGTGTGTGTGTGTGTGTGTGTGTATTTGAATAAGCATATATCATGATGCGTATGGAGGTCTGTAGAGGTCAGAATAATACTTGGAGGATTTGAGCTCTATAACCAACATGTGGATCTAGGGGATAGGATTCAGGTCCTCTGACTTGGGGGCAAGTTTCTTTACCTATTCAACCATATTGCCAACTTTCAGTGATCTTCTAATCATTTTATCTGTCATTCAGGAATGTTTAATGGAGATTTTTGAAGTTCACTTCATATTATCTAACAATGCGAAGATGTTCTTTCAAATTTTACATTGCCTGTTCATTAGAAAGTATCACTTGCAGATTTGTAAAAACACCTCAATAAATTTTAATGTTCTTAAATCTAGAAAGCATATTCTAAGTTTTGGGACTCAGATAAATAGAAATCAGTAAAAGATGCAAATTTGATAAATTCTAATAAAGAAACAAATTAAGTAACATATTGGAATAAGAGTTTCTCTTTTCCATGTGGTTCTTGTGAGTCTCCTCTTCCAGGTTCCTGTCACTTTCATTTTGTATTTCTGACCTTGCATTCATATCTTCATCCATAACCATGTTTTCTTGGGTGTCTTGTGTGTATCTTATGGAATCCGAGGTCCTATAAAATGACAAGCCGAGAAATCACTCATACCAGAATCTATCTTCTAGAACACAGAATACAAGATAGTAAATGGGTGCTCTTTAAGGTACTAAGTAACAAATGAAGGGATGATCTAGATTAACACAACAGAAAACTGACATTCACAGGAAATAATCAGTGCTGAATTGTCTATATAAAATCCACACAGTATTGTGCAAAAGTGGATGATGGTAAAGAGCATTCAGGCATTTTCTACTGCAAAATCTCAGTTCAGTGAAAATTTAAAAGGTGAAGTTGAGAAAATTGTTAAAGCTTACTTTGTTTTAGAACATTCCCGTTTATATTAGTCATAAGAAATTCCTAGGGTGCTCTACTCAGAGAAACAGTGAACAACTTATAAGAAAGTGCTCTAGTAGATACAGCATCTTTAAATGGGCTTTTTGAGAGGTTAGCATCAAGAAAATGTGAAGAGACAGTAAGATAATAATTCCAAAATATAGAACCCTATAACCTGCAACTCAGACTAACTAGATCATATCAAGAAAATATCAGTACTTCTCATTCAAAATGAACAGATGGAGCCAGATAGATAGTTTAACTGCTAAAGTCTAATAAGGATCACAACCAAAACAGACTAAGTGGACAGATAAAAAATTACATTTTTTTCAGATGCCATTGTACATGTAACTTCTTAATTTAAATTTAATTTATAAGTCTTAATATATATGAATATAATTGATTCATTCATTAATGTAAGTCACTTTAATTCTATGTGGGTTTTTATTTTTATTATTTATGTATTTTTGACATTTTCACACAACCAAGCACATGAAAAAAAAGTACAATTTAATGGTTTTGTTTGCCTTGTATTAATTTTAATTCTGTATTTTTTATTGTGCTCTTTAGGACATTTAGTAGGATATTGGATCAGAGTGGTAAATAAAACACTTTTTTGCTATTTTTGTCTGAAGAAAACATACTCAGGTTCTCCAGTAACATTTGATATTAATTGTAGGTATTCTGTAGTGACATTCATTAGAGTAAGGAAGATATCTTTTAAAATACAGGTTAATTGAGAAAATGTTATATGGTAAGCTATCCTGTTTGTATAATTCAATGAGTTACATAAAATATATTTACATAGATGTCCATTTTCATAATCTGAACAATATCCACTAATATTAATGGTCACAGTAACTTGTCAGTATAAGAAGCCATTGCTTAGAATTTGGAATAAGTCCACAGCATGACCACAAAAACGAATTGTGTTTATCTAAATTGAATAGTTTTTCCAAGGAAAATACTATATCTAACTTCTATACATTCTTGGCTCATCATTTATGTTTTTAATAAGCTATTAGATTCTGATAGGAACTATAGCCTTAGATTCTTTAAGAGATAGGGAAATCATTGTTTTCATTTCTCTACAGCTACTAAAAAGTTCTGGCACTACATAGGGGGTGTTTTCTCCATATTCAACAAACAGTTTTCCATAAAATTGTGTGCTATTAACCCAACGCAAATCTCCTAAGAATTTCCAAAATTTACAGATTACTGAACTTTAGAAAGTCAGCCATGAACAGGAATACAATACTGGAATTCCAGTTTTATATTTCATTCATTCAAATTAAAAATGATATTAGCTCTGTGAGTCTACATGTTTAACTTTGGCTTTTTTCTTTTGTTATGCTTGTGATGAAGTGCTTTGTTTTATCCTATTCTGTCTTATTTGTTTATACTTTATTTAATTTTGTAATAATAATAATAATAATAATAATAACATTAATAATGATAAATTTCTGATGTCTGCATTCCCATGAAAGAGAGAAAGAAAAGATATGAATTTGGATGCATGTTAAAGTGAAAAGGATCTGAAAGGAGGTGAAGAAGGGGAACTCATAATTAGAATATATGGTATTAAAGGTAGATTTTCAATAAAAATGCTATTAGCTCTCTTTTAACTGGATCATATAATTTCTAAGATTGTCACTGAAGGAACAAAGTAGAAATAACTGCAAATGATTCTTCTTTCAATAATGGAAAGAATCCATCAATATCTGTGACTTTACTCCATTAAATATCTACAGAACTGACCTACCTACTCACTGCTAGATACAAGAGACTCCTTTGAAACTAACCAGTGAGACGTATGGAGATTCCACATGAAGTAAAAATGACCGCTTCTGTGCCCATCTGTGGGAACCATCATGAATACATATGGGGTACATGAAGTTCTGAGTGAATATGTATTGTTAACATGAGCACAATTATGTCTCAGTCCCATGAGTGTGTCAAAACCTTCCATATATGAGGCACAGCAGGATGGTAAAAGCTTTCCTCTTGCCCTGCTACGATTTTTGTCAGTGTGTGTAGAATCTATTAACCACATCTTCCTCCGCCAGAATGAACTACATACAGACCAAGACTTCTATAGAAATTTCCTATTTATATTAGCTAAACTTGCCTATTTGTTCAATTGTATACAGTAAACTCATTTCCTTTATTCAGATATATAAAATAAATACACAGGGTTTCAGGTTTGCAGTTGATGCCCTCCATCAGAACAGAGTCTGGCCAATCTCAACTTTTCTGTATGTATATTTCTGTGTCTGTAGTTCCTTTATTTCATTCCTTTGCTGCCTTGCCATGTCAATCACTGAGCCAAGGGAACCTACTATTCATTTACTCCACCAAATGTGACTATGTCTTTGGTCCTACTACTACCTCTTTTTTCTCAATGCCTTCCTCAAATCATCTCAGCCTACTCAATGGTAAATTCTGAATCCTGATATTTCTAGAGCTTAACATAGTATCTATACAACATTTTCTAATGTCTGCTGCACAAGAAGAGAACCCATGACTTCTAAGTCTCTCTCCCTTGAGAACTGCTTGTTTAGAAGCCATGCATGCTATCTTCTATTATAGTAGGAAGTAGCTATGGCAGGATTTTTTTCCTTCAACCTTCATCTGATTAACAGAAGAGTGTTCACAGTCATAGCAGCTTTGAAATATCTGTAACAATTTTGCTGGGAATCCAAAATTTTTGTTTGGCTACATTAGGAAGAAATAAGGCCTAGCTAGTTACAATTCTGATTTTGGTCAGCCATTCCTCTATCTTCATCACCTTGAGAAACGAGGGTGGAGATGCAGGGTTTCTCCTGATCCATCCTTTGTCCGGTATTCCCAGAGCTATTTGTTTGTCCAGGCATCTGTTTAATTTCTCTTGACTCTTCTGCCTGATTTCAGACAGGAGAAGGAAGAAATACAAATAGATCCAATTTGAAAACCTCCCTTTGTTCAACTATATTTAAACATATATGTTGGGTATCATTTTAGGTCATGGGACTTGCTAGTTCCACTAAGGGTGGACTTCTAGAAGACTAATCTCATGCTATCCCTTCTTTACTATCTCTAATTCCTTCTTCTGATTACAGATGTAATATTTCTACTTACTACTCCTGTTGCCATGCTTACTGTTTGTTGTAATTCTTCTACACTCTGAGTCTTCTCTGGAATTAGATAACAAATTAAAGTCTCTTACAAGTGCATTCAATCATAGTGTTTTATGATGACAGGAACAAAAAAGTAACTAATATACTCATATTTAAGAATTATCATGTTTATATAAAGTATTCTTATTGTCTTAGGACATGTGTACCCATTCAAAAATAATCTATTGCAGCCAGTCTAGAAAAAGACAATATAATATGAATTTAGGACTCATTTGTTTATTAAGAATGATGTTCCTCTTTCTTCATATCCTCACCAGCATCTGTTGTCTTTTCAGTTTTTAATCTTAGCCATCCTGACTGGTGTGAGGTGGAATCTCAGGGTTGTTTTGATTTGCATTTCCCTGATGACTAATGATGTTGAACATCTGTTAAGGTGCTTCTCAGCCATCCAAATTTCTTCAGGTGAAAATTCTTGTTTAGCTCTGTACCCCATTTTTAATAGGGTTATTTGGTTCTTTGGGGTCTAACTTCTTGAGTTCTTTGTATATATTGGATATTATCCCTTTGTCGGATGTGGGGTTGGTGAAGATCTTTTCCCAATTTGTTGGTTGCCATTTTGTCCTTCTGATGGTGTCCTTTGCCTTACAGAAACTTTGTAATTTTATGAGGTCCCATTTGACAATTCTTGATCTTAGAGCATAAGCTATTGGTGTTCTGTTCAGGAACACTCCTCCACTGTTGGTGGGATTGCAAGATGGTACAACCACTCTGGAAATCAGTCTGTTGGTTCCTCAGACAATTGGGCATGACACTTCCAGAGGACCCTGCCATACCACTCCTGGGCATATACCCAGAGGATTCCCTGGCATGCAATAAAGACACATGCTCCACTATGTTCATAGCAGCCTTATTTATAATAGCCAGAAGTTGGAAGGAGCCCAGATGTCCCTCAAAGGAGGAATGGATATAGAAAATGTGGTATATTTACACAATGGAATACTACACAGCAATTAAAAATAATGAATTCATGCAATTTGTAGGCAAATGGTTGGATTTGGAAAATATCATCCTAAGTTAGTTAACCCAATCACAAAGAATACACATGAAATGCAATCACTGATAAGTGGATATTAATTAGCCCAGAAGCTCTGAACACTCAAGGCACAATTAGCAAATCAAATATTCCCAAGAAGAAGTAAGGAGAGGACCCTGTTCCTGAAGACTGGGTCCAGTTTTGTAGGAGAGTACCAGAACAGATAAATGGTGGGGGGTTAATTGGGGAATGGGTGGGGGGAGGGGGGAAGAGGACTTATGGGACATATGGTGAGGGGGGAACTGGGAAAGGGAAAAGCCTTTGGAATGTAAACAAAGAATATAGAAAATAAAAAAATACATGTTTTCATATGTACAAAAAAAGAATGATGTTGACAATGGACAAATAAGTTAATTTCAGTTATTCTAGTTTCTTCCTGTGAATTAAATATACATTCTGGTGTTAGATTTATACTTTTCATATTCAATTGTGTCTTCTCTTGTTTTCTTGTGTTTATTTTTGTTTTGTCCACTTCCAATGTGTTAAATTTTGTTTTATTTTATTATTATCCCTTAGAAAATGGTTTGTTTCTAATGAGAAAAATAAAGAGGATAGATCTGGATGGTAGGGGGGATAGAAGAGCAGTATAGTGAGGATAAATTATAATTACAATATTCATGTAAGGGAAAATCTATTTTCAATAAAACAGAAACAACTTATTCTTTTTCTAGAGTTGTTTCAATGGACAGAATATGAAAGTATAAAATTAGAGCCACAGTCTCAACAAGGGCTTTTATAAATCACTGACTTATGTAGTCTTCTATAACCCTTTATGATTCTTAGCTATGTAAATAATTTTATATACTTACCTCATTTGAAAATACTATCAAGCAAATATATCATTTCTGCAGTCCAATGTGTGCTTCTTCTCTAATCCTGGATATGGGTCCACCTCTCATTCTCAACCCACCAAGAGCCATACCATTTGGCATTGTTTCAAATAACTGGAATTGATACAATTGAGAAAATGCCCCCACTAGACTGGCCTCTGGATACGCCTATGGTACATTTCCTGCACATCTATGGCCAATTGATCTTCGACAAAGGAGCTGAAAACATCCAGTGGAAAAAAGATAGCCTTTTCAACAGATGGTGCTGGCTCAACTGGAGGTCAAAATGCAGAAGAATGAGAATTGATCCACTCTTATCTCCTTGCACTAAGCTCAACTTCAAGTGGATCAAGGACCTCCACATAAAACCAGACACACTAAAACCAATAGAAAAGAAAATGGGGAAGACCCTTGAGGACATTGGCTCAGGGGAAAAATTCCTGAACAGAACACCAATTGCTTATGCTCTAAGAGCAAGAATAGACAAATGGGACCTCATAAAATTACAAAGTTTCTGTAAGGCAAAAGACACTGTCAAAAGGATAAATCGGCAACCAACAAATTGGGAAAAGATCTTCACCAACCCTACATCTGACAGAGGGCTAATATTCAATGTATACAAAGAACCCAAGAGGTTAGACCCCAGAAAACCAAATAACCCTATCCAAAAATGGGGTACAGGGCTAAACAACGAATTTTCACCTGAAGAAATTCGGATGACTGAGAAACACCTTAAAAAATGTTCAACATCATTAGTCATTAGAGAAATGCAAATCAAAACAACCCTGAGATTTCACCTCACACCAGTCAGAATAGCTAAGATTAAAAACTCAGAAGACATCAGGTGTTGGCGAGGATGTGGAGAAAGAGGAACACTCCTCCACTGCTGGTGGGAATGCAAGCTTGTACAACCACTCTGGAAATCAGTCTGGCGTTTCCTCAGAAAACTGGACGTGATACTTCCGGAGGACCCATTCATACCAGTTCTGGGCATATACCCAGAAGATTCCCCAGCATGCAGTAGGGATACATGCTCCACTATGTTCATAGCAGCTTTATATATAATAGCCAGAATCTGGAAAGAACCCAGATTTCCCTCAACACAGGAATGGATACAAAAAAAAATGTGGTATATATACACAATGGAGTACTATTCAGCCATTAGAAACAATGAATTCATGAAATTCTTAGAGAAATGGATGGAGCTGGAGAACGTCATACTAAGTGAGGTGACCCAGTCTCAAAAGAATACCCATGGTATGCAATCACTGATAAGTGGATATTAGCCTAGAATCTTGGAACACCAAAGACATAAATCACATACCAAGTGAGGTCTGACAAGAAGAAAGGAGTGGACACTGGAGGTAGAATGGACCAAAGCATCATTGTGGGGAGTACAAGAACAGTGAGGTAGGAGGGGGTGGATTAGGGAGCAGGGGGAGGGAAAAGGGCATGTTGGACCCTTGGGAGTGGGGAACCAGAAAAGGGGAAATGAATTGTAAATATAGAATATATCCAATAAAAAAATGTCACCAATCCTCTGGTTATATATTCTATTATGCTTAGACAGAGCATGTCAGCCAAGAAGATCCTCAGGTGGTGATCTGAGACAGCTTCTGTTTCCCCCAGATCATTACTCTATAGAAGCAACCAATATTATAGCTGTCAGTCTAGAATGTAGATGGGATCTTGTGACTTAAGACTTGGCAACTACCAGGGAATCTTTCAGTAAAGAAATCCAGTTGAATATCACATATCCCTGAATCCTTTGTTAGTGCCAACTATCCCCCTCTTTCACTTTCTATTTGTACTAGAATTATTCATTTCCTTTTTCAGTGACCAGGCAGCTTCCAAAACTCCATCAATGCTAGAGGTACTCAGGGTTGATACCTCCCCTGAAACTGATTGGGAAACTCAACAGGGAAAATCAGAAGTATTTTCACTTCTTCAGCTGTGAAGCAGCTGGCTACCTTACTGCATTTTGAGCTTAGCCTACTAAGTATTCAACTATTGCTCTCAGTTGTGTGTTTCTGTTAGCTACATTATTTATTATCAGATCAGCAGAAAGAAAGACTACTAGAAAGCTGTTGTGTGATGACCCAAACAGAGGAGACAGTACAGGAATTTGCCTCCTAGCTGAGCATGGAATGAGTCAAATCATCTGAATTGAACACACTGATGGGAATAGTTGAACCAATCACATTTATGGTTCTTTTTCGATTAATTAAAACCATGTGTGTTGGCTAATGATATCATTCTCCATTAACAACACTCATAATCACTGATATTTGAGCCAATCATAGTCTTGCCTCTTATTACAATCATATCCATGGATGCTTAAGTTCTGAATTACAGTCTTCTGTCTTAAAAAAAGTCATGGAAATTCCTCTTTTGAATGAACAGAGGATGTGCTAACCTTCTAACTGAGATGGAAAATTCTTACAGGCTCAGAAATTCAATGAGGTTTATGATAGCAGAAAATCTGGTACAATCTCTACCAAACAGTGTTGGTTGAAGATGCATATTTAGGAACCTTGGAATCATGGTCTCATGAAGTGTTTTAAATGATTGGTGCTGACATGCAGTAGTCTAGTAGGCTTTTAAACAGTTTTTGCTCAAGGCAATCCAGGAAGCAAGTGAGAGTCTACACCTGCTAATTAGGAGTCTGATAGCCCATTCTCAGTCTTTGCTTATTTACAGAAAACAAACATCAAAAGGGGTGCATGCCACAATAATTTACACAACTTATCATTAACATCAATAGTGATCTTTTTAAAAATAGATTTTAACATTGCTTTAACAACCTATAACATCTGCCTAATTCCTTAGAGAAGAGTGGGTTCTCATCTAACTCAAAAGCAAGATTAAAAACAAAGAAACAACGACCATGAATTTGAGAGAACAAGCAAGGAGGACAGTGCATGAGAGGTGTTCGAGGTAGGAAAGGGAATTAGGGAAATGTTAACTGCATTATAAATTCAAAAAATTAAATAATATTTAAAAGCACAACATTTCGTTCCACTAGGAGAATCACATTTGCAAGACATTATGTTGTATAGAGTGAAAGGTCTAGTAAGACATTCACTCCTACAGGAAAGGGAAAAATTACTCTAACTTTTAATTAAATATTTTGTAAAGGTTTCAGGTCAAATACAGCTCAATAACCTGATGGAGTTTCTGCACTTAGTGTAGTCTTCCTTATAGAGGTATTGCTATATAGCACTCAAAACATCTGAGTCAAACCTGCTTTCTTTTCATGGAGCTGACACAAGATATATCACCACCTCTGTTTTCTCTGAGTACAATGGCAATAGTCTATTACCAGCTAGACTTACTACATCTATCTACTATCTTCATGCTACATGACTCTGTTTTTGCACCAGTTGTGCCCTATATTAATGGGTCCAGTTCTTTGACTTTGGAATACTTGATTCTCTCAATGGGAGAATAAAGCCAGGATTCCTTAATAGCTCCTCTATTGCAGGTTAGTTGTGAACTGCTTAAATCTTTTATCTCAGTCACAGTGTTCCCTCAATTGTCTAAAAACTTTCCTACAGTCTTCCAGAATGCGGTAGCTCTTCCTTCTCCAAATCACTTAGGGTTAATGCTTGCTATCTTTCTTGCACCAAACATATTATGTCTTATGTTTTGTGGCTTCCCCCTCTTCTCTCATTCCTTTAAAATATCTTCTTAAATAATCTCATTTCAAGGTGACATTCCCCCATCAAGTTCCATATAACCAATTTGTTTTCTACCATTTGCTCTTGGATAGTGTTTAAAGTACCACTATCTCCCCAATTACTACTGAATGTGTTCCAAATGTTCCCAATTTATAAAAGGGAACAGTTCTCTGCAAATAGCTTGAACAACATAGACCAGAATGAAATGTCACTACTTGCTATTGCTTGAAGTTTTCTCACTTATATTTACTATTAACTCAAACTCTGTGTTCCATTCATATGCTTATAATCAGCACACTGGGCCATCTTATTCTCTAATAATAGTTTTATATCACTAAGACCAAAGGCTGATAGTCTTCTCTTTTCAACTATTTCTGCATTATCCCATAACTCATATGGATCAGAGTCTATTGAACTTAAAACACAATACATTGAGATTGAATTTTAATGAAAGGCATATCAAACATAGTACAGATGTATCACTATTCTAAGCCACAATCATGAAATTATCTAAAATTATGCATTGAATATATGAGGTAAATAAGATCCTAAAAGATAGCCATACCATGTACCAGCAGAGAAGTTAATAGGAAAATCTGTTCTAAATGTGAACAAATCTGAATGCTGACAACTGTGTAAGGGAAACTAACATAGCAACTACCATAGTGTCCAGAAACTGCAAGCTGGTATGATCATTCTCAAGGAGTTAAACCTTATGTCCACAAAATATTTTATGTGGCAAGTATTATAACAGATTTTGTTTTAATAGTCATCCTGGAAAAGTCCAATTGGCATCCTTCATTCACACCATGCCACAAATCCAAGTATTTGAATCAATTAGAACTTATGCTAAGTGGAGGAAAGCCAGGTCTTAATTATACACTGTGAAATTCTATTTATTAACCATTCTTAAAATGACAATATTATATGGGAGAATCATGCTGGCTACCATTAACTAGTAGCCTGTCAAGGGCATTGAGAATGGGTAGTAAAGGAGTAAAATGTCTTGGGCATTGAGAATTGGTAGTAAAGGAGTCCAGTGTCTATAGACACTTTAGAACAAGTAAACAGTGCTGGAAGACAGGAATGGAAATGTGAACAGCATCCTGAGATGTTTCTGATCATGACTTGCCTATCAGTCTTCACTATGAAAAGCTGTCACATGAATGTATGTGCATGATCAAAACACATGGTTAACATGGTTACATATGGGTAAATATCATCTGTTCACACAAAATTACATGCAAAACAGGGCAATCTGGAGTGAGGCAGGTGAAGTAGGTCCATGCCACTTTCTGGATGTGATTTTTGTACTATACTTTTCAAGAACTTACCAGTGGAGAAGTCTTAGTAAAGGGCACACAGTGGTGGTTTGTTTACAAAGGTATGTGAGAAATTGACTCTAATAACAGAATTCAATTTTAAAGTCAACCAAACTTCCTTACATTGAAAATGAGCATGGGGTCACTTAAAATAAGCAGATAGTCATGACAAAGGAGGTTAATACTATTGTAAGAGAATGGGCACAAATGTTAAACTCTATGCATCTTTCTAAAATTTACGAAGTAAAAGGAATGTATCTGAGAAATCCACTACAGAAGAATAGACGATATAAAAGCAGACAGGTGTGCTTAAAACAGGCCTGAGTGAAGCCGGGCGGTGGTGGCGCACGCCAGTAATCCCAGCACTTGGGAGGCAGAGGCAGGCGGATTTCTGAGTTCGAGGCCAGCCTGGTCTACAGAGTGAGTTCCAGGACAGCCAGGGCTACACAGAGAAACTCTGTCTCGAAAAAAAAAAAACCAAAAAAAAAAAGATAAAAAAAACAGGCCTGAGTGATATGCTAAAACTATCAAGACATATTTAAAGGATAAATGTCCACAAATAATCACAAACTTGTGGAAATAACCTCTCAAAAGGATGTACACACTTGCAATAGAGTGAGTGTATAAGTGATATAAAACTAAGGAATGACAAATAAGGGGAGATTAAGTAGAGAAACAAGAGATGGTATGGAAAAGCAGCTCAAGGTCTAGGATTAGCTTAGTCCTCTGCCCCTGAGCTCAAACCAAATCCATCCTACTCCACTTTGCAGTGCAAGAACAGTCACCAGTCATGCTAACAGTGCTGGAGGGTGGAGGACATAGATGGTAAGAGGAATGGTCTCACTGATTTCAAAACTAGTTCTCAGTAGACAGTTCACCCTTCAATATCCACTCTGGAAGTGGAGGCACATGATTCCTCCTTCCTTTCCCTTGATAGGATACTATTCCAAGCTTGGCTTCTTCATAACTACTAGAAAGAGGTTGTCATTTGAATGATAATGGCTCCCATAGGCTTATAGGGAGTGGCACTAGTAGGAGGTATAGCCTTGCTGTAGATGTGGCCTTGTTGGAAGAAATTTGTCAGTCAGGGGTGGGATTTGTTTTTCAGATGCTCAAACAAGGTCCTGTGTCACTGTCTTCCTTCTGCCTTCAGATATGGATGTAGAACACTTCACCTTCTCCGGCACCATGTTTGACTGAATGTTGCCATGCTTCCCACCATCATAATGGACTGATTCTCTAAATTGCAGGCCAGCCCCAATTAAAGTCTTGGTGGTCATGGTTTCTATTCATAGCACTAGAAACCCCAACTAAGAAAAGTACATTTTTTGGTTCTGAGAGCCTTCTTAACCTCCTACAGTGGTCTGGGCTACAGCACGCATGACTGATGATTTTATCTTTGGTATTTATCCAATACCTAACAAAAATCACAGATAGTTCTCATTGTCCCTTCCATGAGTGATTACTACTGCACACCCTGCCTCTCTCTCCTCTCTCCTTCCCCTGCATCTCTCTCTCTCTCTCTCTCTCTCTCTCTCTCTCTCTCTCTCTCTCTCTCTCTCTCTCTCTCACACACACACACACACACACACACACACACACACACACAATCTATAAATATCTCATGTTTTGTGACCTCAAATAGGACCAAATGTTCTGGTATGTCTTCATTCCTTTCTTTCTCTGGTCCTTATTGACAGTTCTTGGCTAAAATTTCAACATCCATTCACTCCCCAATTTGCTGAGTACTTGTTCTCAGTTCTCAAATTAGTACTTTCCTTTCTTTCCTCCCCTTCATCTGTCCCCTCATGTCTCTTCCTTCCCCACTCTGTCATTTCCCCTCTTCTTCCTGTCTTTGCTCCAACATCTCCCCCAGTCATCCAGCTTTCCTTTCCTTCTCTGCTACCTTCTTTACTCTCTCCATTACACCAACTCCTCTCTATCTTGCATTCCCCTTTTCTGTACCATCTCCAGTTCTTGCCCTACTTACCGTTTTCTTCCCTTCCCTCCATCCCACTAGCTCTACTCATTTCATTCCCTCAACTTCCCTCTTCTTCACCTTCCCTTCATTTCTTCTCTGTATCCCACAAATTTTAGAACATTCCTTCCATTTCCCTTTTGTGAGCTCTAGCCTCTCCCTTTTTCCCTACTAACCCCTTCCTTACCTTGCTCTATTCCACTACCCCTCCTTCTTCCCTTCCTTACCTCTCTTCCATCTAACCTACTCCCTTTTGTACCATCCTTCCTCATGTGTCCCCCTTTACTCTTTCCCTTGCCCTAGACTCCTCCCCCTCCCCTCTTGTGTTGCTTGGTTTATGTCAAATTGGCACAATCCAGAGTCATCTGGGAAGAGGGCCCACAATTTGTCTCCACCAATCTCTCATACAGCCTGTGGGCTGGTATATGGGGAATATTCTTGATTCATGATTAATGAAAAAGGGCCCAGACCACTGGGAGCAGTGCCAGTCTTGAGCAGATGGTCCCGGATTGTCCAAAAAACATACATAGTTTGGATCAAGGCCTCCCCATACATATTTAGCAGATGTGGCGTTTGGTCTTCATGTGGATCCCGAGCAACGGGAACAGGGGCTATCCCAAAAAGCTATTGCCTGTATGTGGGATATGTTCTTCTAACTGGGCTGTCATGTCTGGCATCATTGAGAGAGGAAGTGCCTAGCCTTGCAGAGTCTTGAAGTGCTAAGGTAAGGGGATACCAAAGAGGGCCCCAGCCACTCAGAGAAGAAGGTAAGGGGGGTTGGGGGAAGGATTGTGTGAGGGGCTGACCAGGAGGTAGGCAGTGAGTGGAACGTAACATGATTATGTAAAAAAAAAAAAAAAAAAAAAAAAGAACATAAATAATTTAAAAAGCCCATAGATGAGAAGTAAGCAGCCTTCCTCCATGGAATCTTCTTTGGTTGATGCCTCCAGTTCCAGCTTCAAGTTCCTTGCTTTGGCTTCCCTTCATGGTGAACTGCTCAGAAATGTAAAGTGAATCAGCTTTCCTCCCCAAGATGCATTTGGTCAGGTTTTATCGCAAGAATAGAAAGCAAACTCTGAACACCTTCCCTTCCTCTCTTTCCCCATCACACTGCCACTCCTCTTTTCTCCTACTACTCTACTTCCTTCCTAACCTCCCTCCTTTACTCCCTTCTATGCAATTTCCCCTCTTCCCTCCATCATGGTCTTCCCTTGCTCCATTGTTGTTGCTTTCTTCCTCTCCTCCCCTTCCCTCTCCCTCCTGTCCTCCACCATCCACTCCCCTCTCTCCATTCCTCTTCCTCTCTCTGTTCCTCTCCTTGTTGCCTTCCTTCTCTATCCTTCCTCATCCCTTCCTCCTCCCCTTCTCTATCCTTCTTTGCCATCCTTCTTTCCACTGTCCATCGTTCTCTACCCTCCTCTAAGCATTCAGTTTTTCTATGTCTCCCAGTCCATCTCTTCTCTTGGCTCTTATCCCCTATTTATTAGTGTCCTTTATGCCCCACTTTCTTTCTGTTCCTTTTGTGTTTCATCTCCCTCTACCCTCTCCCACATATGACTTACTCTTTCTGGCCCCTTCTTCTCTCTCCTTCCCTGTTCTACACTCCCTCTATTTCCCTCTCCCTCCCTTCTCTTCCCCTTTATCTTCTTCCTGGATCCTTCTCCCTTCCTCACCCTCACTACTCCTTCCCCCTCTATATCTTTTATTCTCAATTCTCCTCTCCTCTCCCCTTCCCTTCTATTTCATTTCTTCCCCTCTTCTTTCTGTCCTTGTCTGTCCTCTGCCATCCTCATCCATTTCCCTTCCTTTTCTCTATTTCTCACCCCTTCCTGTCTTCCATCCATTTCATCCCCACTTCTTGTCTTTCCATTATCCCATTACCTCACCCCTCCCATTTTTCACAGCCCTGTCCTCTGCCCTCTTCCTCTCACCTTTCTTTCCCTTCAACTTCTTCCCTTCTTTCTGTTTTCCCTCTTTTCACATCTGTCCCTCTGCCTTCAAATTCTATATTGTCTCCATTCATTCCATTCTTCTTTTAAGTCTTCCTCTCATCTTTCCTCTTCCCCTTCCCATCTCCTTCTCTCCCTTTTCGCTCTTTCCTTCTCTTCGTTTTCTACCACCTCCACTTCTATTTCCCCTCTATACCATCCTTTTCATGGCCCTCTCCATCACCTCTCTTCTTCCATCCAATTCTTTCCCCACCTTTTCTTCCATGCCACCACTTACCTCCAGATCTTTTTCTCTTTAGTTCACTTTCCCCTCCATTCCCTCTCACCATTGTGATCTCACCATTTCTATCTCCTGATTGTCTCTTCCCACCCCTACCCCTCTGCGTCCCTCTTTTTTTTTACCTCTCCAGTTCCCTGTTTCCCCAACACTTCTTCTTTTCCTACTAGCTCTACCCTTTCCCTTCTGTGTTCCACATTACTCTGACCTCTCCAACAGCCTCCTTCCCTTCCTCCTGGTTCCTCTCCTTACTCTTTCACTTTCCTAATCCTACCACCATCTTTCCCTTCTTCTGTCTTCTGGCCTCTCCCTCCTTCCCTTCTTTCTAATTCCACCTCTATGCCCCACACTCCTCTTTCTCCATTTTCCTTCTGTGTTTCTCACTTTCCTTTTCATCATCATTACCTTCCTCTTCTCCCTCATCCAGTTTGTTCCCCTCTTTCTCTCCTTCCCTATCTCTCACTTACCTCTAATCTCCTTTTCCTTTACTCTAGTTCACTCCCCTCCCCATCCCCTTCACCTCCTTCCATTGTGATATCACCACTTCCTCTACTGGTCTTCTAGTCTTTCCCTACTCTCCTCCTCTATCCTAACACTTTCTCCCTTTGCCATCTCACTTTTTCCTGCTAGCCCTTCCAGTTATCTTCTCTGTTCACCTCATTACAAGTGCCTCTCCTTTTCTCACAATCATGTCCCTCTCTTCCCTCCTCCTCTTGTTATTCACTTCCGTCTCTTAATCTATCCTTTTACTTCCTACTTCTTGTGTTCTCTATTTCTTTGTCCTTGACTCTTTAGTATTTTCTCTTTTACTCTATCCCTCCCCATTCCTATTTCTTCCGTTCTTCTTTAATCCCCCACACTTTTCCTGCTTCCCCTTCTCCCCACTTTCTCTTTTTTTTCTCTCTCCTTTCCTAGCTCTTTTCCTTTTTTATCATCAAGGAACTTTCTTACAGTTTCTTCTTTATTGACCGGGCATGACCTCTTTCATATAGGGCTCTGCAGCCTTCTGGAGATAGGGCAGAGCTACTGAGGTCTCTAGATGCCATTCACTGAGTGTTATTTTGACTGCTTGAATGGTTCCCAGTCTCATCCTTCTTTTCTGCCTGACTAGCGTTTCTCTTCTTCTTGCCTCTATAGCAAATAACGATCACGGTTGGGTTCTTGGACTTGTTCGGGCTCTGGGCGAGCACTTCTTTCACTTTCTTAATTATCTTCTCCCTCTGCTCAAGAAACAAGGAGAGGTGGGAGAATGATAAGTTTGGGGTAAGATGTTGAATAGTTGACAAGAAAAATTCTATAAGAGGGAGTGGAAGTTCAAGAAGGATTTTGTGACAAGAAACTCATGGGGCACGGACTTATGGGAAAAGGGGAGGAGCTTAGAATCTGACCTTCTCATCTCGCTTGTTCTCATGCCCAGCAGATCCTTCTGCCTCAGTCTTTTCCACGGTGTTGCTTTGTGTAGGCTCTTCTGCCTCACTCTTTTCCACGGTGTTGCTTTGTATAGGCTCTTCTGCCTCACTCTTTTCCACGGTGTTGCTTTGTATAGGCTCTTCTGCCTCACTCTTTTCCACGGTGTTGCTTTGTATAGGCTCTTCTGCCTCACTCTTTTCCACGGTGTTGCTTTGTATAGGCTCTTCTGCCTCACTCTTTTCCATGGTGTTGCTTTGTGTAGGTTCTTCTTCCATCTTTTGGGCTATCTTTATTCAATCTTCTCCTACTACACAGCTTTCTGTAAACAGTGCTTCCTCCTGACAGAAATAAGCAGGAGGTCTCCTGCCTGTCCTTTAAAATGCTACCTCCTGGCAGTAATGAGGAGGAGGTCTACTGCCTGCTCTTTATATACAAACTAGGGTGTAATGAGAAGCCACACCCTTAAGGATTGTTTGGTCATTCAGGGACTCCAGGTAGTACTAGGTTTCCAGCCAATATGCTAGGTTAGGTATCACAAAAGCTTATCACTGACACATTCATGGGTGTGGTAGGCTGGGGGCAGGTTTGGAGGAAGACAGGGTGCTCTAGTGGTCATTGAACATTGAAGTATATAGCTCTTACTGACCTTCTTATCTCCCCATGTTAAGTTTTCATTACACACATGACAGGAAGGGGAATTCCTTCAAACCTTTTCTGGGGCAACCCTTATTATATAGCTCCATGGCCCATGGTGCTGTATACATACCCTCATTATCTAATATTTTGAATGTCTTTTTCAAAATTCATAAAGTTAATGTACTCAAAGTTAAATCTTGGTAAAAATGAATTTCATCTTATATCCCTCTTATAACACAATCTACTATACATTGAAGACAATTTACTTTTTGGCTACTTCTGTGCAGTATTTCTGTCCCATGCTGTTCTCTTTGTGTGATTCTCCACATGATATTCATGTAGAACTCCTCAGTATTTTGCTTCCCAACTGAAATCACAGCCTCTGTCTGTCAAATGTCTGAGTGGAAAATAACCGTGATTCACATCAGTCCGTGTGTTCATATCCCAGCTCCAAAGGATAGCATTCATACACAGATGTCACTAAAGGGGAAGAACTGTCCATATGGTGAAAGTTCTGTGAACTGCAGTGTCCTCAGTGTTTTTGTTGGGACAGTATACCCAGATAGTGTGCTGAAGATTCTACTGTGTAAAGAAGCATGAGGATGGCTATGCACATCTCCCTAGTCACACATGGCACTTCTTGCAAATATACAATTGTTTCTAGACAAAAAAAAAAGATCAAAATCAATCCCTTAAATGCATGAGATATGGAACCAAGAAGAGAGATGGCTTACCCCATAGTTCTCCAGTGGGTTACAGAACTGATCCCATTTCAATTAGAATTTGGATCTATCAAAAGGGAAAACTAAAGAAAAAAAGTAACAAACTTTATTGTTAACTGTCAATGCAAATGGGGCTACCAAGGTGTACTAGTTTACAAAAAAAAAATAATGTGGCAATTACCTGAAGATGATAAAGAATTGGCTTGATCTCTCATGCTACAGGTTTTTGTCAAAGAATGACTCAACCTACTTATTTTAGCCCCTGCTGGTAACCCTGTCATGTCCATGGAAGTGTTAAAACCATTTGCTTAACACATGAACCAGGAAATATAGGATGTAGGAAGAGACTGGAACTTTACACTCCCCTTCACAGGAATACTGCCAAGAGCCTAAGGGCTTCCCACAGGTCCTCCACCTATTTGGACATTGGTAAGCCCACTTCTGAGTTTGATTTCGGGAGAAGGGCCTCTTGCTTGCAGCTATCTGAATAAAAAGAGTATAATATACACAGGTATGAGGGAGCAAACAGATCATGTCAGAAACAATTAAAATATTGAAAGTTAAATAGTTTCCATCTTCATACAAAATGGGTGCTTCATATCAGTCCATGTGTTCATATCCCAGCTCCAAAGGATAGGCAATACGAGGAGTGAGACAGGTTGTATATATCCATATCCAGTGTTTTTATATTTTCCCTCTGAAGTGGCTTAGATTAAGGAGTGCAATCCCTTATTATTGTACCTAATATGAAAAGTGTACAATGCCATGTGATAGAAGGAGGGAGTTTGCAATGAGAAATGCCTGCAATTGTACAGATGAAGGGGAGAGAAAAAACTCATTGGGAGGTTTTGTCACCTCACTGCAAGAGAACTTGACAGGATGTTCTTTCATTCCAAAGAGGCTCTTCTGGGAATCTTTTGCTTGAAATAAATAATAGATTTAGGTGTTATATGGGAGAGGAGAAAACCTGGTGTTTAATGTTTTGTTTATTTTATTTTTTTGCCTACTAGTAATTCTCTATTTCTTTCATTGTAATTGGTTCCTGAGATGTGTGACAGTGTAGGAATATAGTCTAGTTAAGAGTTGAAAAGGACTGCGACCTTTACTTTAGTTCACCCCTCCACTGCCAGGTATCTTGCGCAGAGAATCTCTGTTTCAGTCATGATTTGGGATTTAACACTTTCTACATCTAAAGAAAGTACAGGAAACCATCCCTGTACTAGCACTTCAGGCTCAGATAAGGAAACCTTTTATTAAATGACCACTGGCTTTTCCCAACCCATGGTATATTGAGTGGGCATACTTTGTAGGTCTCAGCATGATAGTGAGGCATCCTTGCCTTGGATGACAGCCATCATGCCCTTACCTCAGTAATGTAGACAAGATACTCTGTACATGCTGCTTTAGAATCACACTTGCAATCAATTCACCATTAGCTATTCTCCAGGCGTGAAAGTTTCACTCGCATATAATATTCTCTTCTATAGGACACTTCATTTCTTAAGCAACACTTGCCTTTCTGAAGGCTTGGGGGATGAATGAAACTGAAGGTTCCTTCATATCTATATTCACTGTCATAGTGGAGTCTACCAGGCAGTTCAGTGAATACAGAAGACAGACTGTCTGTAATATAATTTCTAATGGAGCTGCTATGTTCCCTCCTGTGCCCTCCCCCCCAGCATTTGAGTAGAAAGTTCAGACCTCTGTGTTTTGCCATAATGGCCCACTTAGGGTGAAGCTCTCTTGGACCAAGGTGAAGTCTATTGCTCTCCAAGGACCTGCAGTTTCCTCAGAGAAACCAGCCAACTGCTGAGTAACCAAACTGGTTTTGCTGATGAGTTCCCAGCCCTTTGGGGGAAGGGTTTTCCACCACCTTTAAATTTGAAGCTACCAATTAAACAGAGAATTGATCAGAAAGTGGCTGTCTTGGCAAATTATTTCTCACACTTGCCTGTTCAGTCCCAGCTTTCCTTCCACTTGTGACCTTGGTTCCAGTAGCCACAGGTGACTACACATTGGCACCAGAATGCAGGACATGGAGAGACCAATTGAGGGACGCTGTCTTCAATGGTGCACCATAGAAAATGGAAGAAGTTATGTATCCAGCAAGGTAAACAACATACAACATTAATGTTAGCGCTATAAATGTCATCTTTTGAAGGCTGTTGTTGCAGGGATGCAAAAAGGATACAGGCTGGACTGAATCAGGGTAGGCCTGATGCTGAGATCAGCTAAGGTGTGACAGTGAATTGGGACTGTGAATTTTCTTAGGTAACTGTCCAAAGTCTAGAACTACATCAGTCGAGAGGAATAGGGCATAAAATAAAATGAAATAATATGAAAATAGTAAAAAACAAACAACAAAAAAAAAACAAAACAAAAAAACCCAGATTTTAGAAACATGAAAGAGAAAGTGAGAAGAAAAATGGATTTCAGAGCTCTCCTAGGGACAAGGGGAAATTGGCAAAGGTCCTGCTTCCTCTGTGGGCCCTACTGGAGATATTCTTAATGATGGTTACAATAAGCACTGGTCCCTCTCTATGTATTGTTTGTCTTTTTTTTCTATATTCTTTGTTTACATTCCGAAGGCTTTCCCCTTTCCCAGTTTCCCCCCTTACCATATGTCCCATAAGTCCTCTTCCCTCCATCCATTCCCCAATCACACCCCCCCACTCCACCATTTCTCTATTCTGGTACTCTCCTACAATACTGGATCCACTCTTTCCAGGACCAGGGTCCTCTCCTTCCTTCTTCTTGGGAATCTTTTGATTTGCTAATTGTGCCTTGAGTATTCAGAGCTTCTGGGCTAATTAGGATGCACTTATCAGTGATTGCATTTCATGTGTATTCTTTTGTGAATAGGTTAGCACAGTTAGTATATTATTCAGTTCCAATCATTTGCCTACAAATTTCATGAATTCATTATTTTCAATTGCTGAGTAGTATTCCATTGTATAAATATACCACATTTTCTGTATTCATTCCTCCTTTGAGGGACATCTGGGCTCTTCCCAACTTCTGGCTATTATAAATAAGGCTGCTATGAACATAGTGGAGCATATGTCTTTATTGCATGCCAAGGAATCCTCGGGGTATATGCCCAGGAGTCTTATGACAGGGTCCTCTGGAAGTGTCATGCCCAATTTTCTGAGGAACCACCAGACTGATTTCCAGAGCGGTTGTACCATCTTGCAATACCACCAACAGTGGAGGAGTGTTCCTCTTTCTCCACATCTACATCAACAACTGTTGTCTCTTGAGTTTTTAATCTTAGCCATTCTGATTGGTGTGAGGTGGTGTTATGGTTTGTATTTGCCTTTCCAAGGGAGTGGCACTATTAGGAGGTGTGGCCTTGTTGGAGTAGGTGTGTCACTGTGGGTGTGGGCTTAAGACCTTCACCCTAGTTGTCTGGAAGTCAGTCTTCCATTAGCCACCTTCAGATGAAGATGTAGAACTCCCAGCTCCTCATGCACCAAGCCTGCCTGGATGCTGCCATGTTTCTGCCTTGATGACAATGGACTGAACCTCTAAGCCTGCAAGCCAGCCTCAATTAAATATAGTCTTTTACAAAACTTCCATTGGTCATGGTGTCTGTTCACAGCAACAAAACCCTAACTAAGACAGAAGTTGGTACCAGGAGTGGGGTATTGCTGTGATAGGCCTGACCATGCTTTTGTTCAGAAGAATGTGGATTTGGGGACTTTGGATTTGGAAAGCCACGAAATTCTTTAAGTGGGGGCTTACTGGGCCAGATTAGTAGGAATACGGAAGACAGTGGTGCTGAGGGACATTTGAACTGTGTAGGCCTGATGGCCCAAGAGGTTTCAGTGGAGAAGAACTTTAATATGTGGCTGAGAGACTATTTTTGTGATGTTTTGGTGAAGAACACAGCTACTTTTTGCCATTGTCTGAAGAGACTGCCCAGGACTAAGGTGAAGAGATTTATATTAATTGCATCTGCAAAGGAAGTCTCAAAGAAGCCCAACAAAGACTTTGTTCTCTGGTTAAGTCTGATAAAGAGAATTTTGAACAAACATAGCAAGCTGAGAAAGGAAAAGTACAAGATATATAGTTTGAGTATTAAAGGGACTCCAGGAAGTAAAATGGAGCTGAATTCAAGGATATTAAACTGAATTAAAGGAGTAGTGACCTGGGGGGCAAGATTCACCCAGTTAACTTTAGGTCCAGGCTTGGTAGTACAAGCCTTTAATCCCAGGAGGCAAAGATAAGCAGATCTCTGAGATCAAGGCCAGCCTAGAACAGAGCAAATTCTAGGTGAAGAAAAACTTAAATCCAGACTTGGTGGACTACACCTTTAATCCCAGTGTTTAGGAGACAGGCATGCAGATCTCATGAGTTCAAAGTCAGTCTAAGGAGCAAGATTCAGGACAGCCAACTTAGGCAGTGAAGGAGCTGGGAAAAAGGAAGCTAGTGATAATGGAATAGAACAAAGGGGCCAATGTTCCAGCTCCTGCAAGCAGCAGAACTCAGCAGCTTCGGCCATGTGTCTCTGGCTTTATCTTCAAAAGAAGGGGACTACTGGGACAAGTGATGCTGGTTAGCTGGAACTAAGAAATTAGTGGTGATTAAGAAAAAAACAGCATCACTGAGGTGAAATATGGGAAGTGTTTTCTGAGAGCACAAAAAGCTGTATTTCAGAGATAGCCAAGGTTGTACCTTACGCTGCAGCTGTACTTAGTAACATGTAAGAATCATCCAGGTGATACTGGTTTTGAAGGCATGAAGGCATCATGAAGAACAGCTGAGGCTTGGTACTGTGAGAGGCCATGGAAGTCCATTGGTGAATGTGTACCCTCAGTTGTAATTGACAACCCAGGACTAAAGGGGTCATGCAAAGGAATGAGGCTTGGTACGTGAAGAAAGCCTATGAGAGGCTTTGGTGAAACATAGTTGCAATGGAAGACCCTAGCATATTGGAGATGCCAGTACCATGGGATGACCACCAAGAACAGCAGTGGTAGTGGAGTGGATCAATCTGAACTTAGAGTGCTATAAAGGGCAGAGCTGGAGAAGTGACACCAGCTCTTTGGAGATACACAGAAGATCATGTGTGGATCTCAGACTTTGGAACAAGAAGCGGTGAAGCTGAAATTGACTTGGGGACCCAAAGTATTAAAGATGCCAGAGCCACAGGATGCCTGCTAATAAAAGCTGCTAACAGGGAGTGGAACAAGCCCAGGAGAAAGAACCTTGTTGAATCCAACAAAGATGAAAAAGGAGTTGGATATCTGAAGACTGCTTTGCCATCAGACATGGTGATGCAGAGTTTGGACTTTGCCCAGCTGGTTTCCTGTCTTGCTTGGGGGATTAAGTGATTGAATGAATCTCAAGAGACCTTGAACTTTGGACTTTTAACACTGTTGAGACTGCTATAGACTACAGGGACTTTTGAAGTTGGGCTAAATGTATTTTGCATTATGCTATGTTTAAGTATGGCCACCATAGACTAATGTTTAAACAAGCCTATGGGGGCCAGAGAGTGGAAAGTTATGGTTTGTTTATGCTTTTCCCAGGGAGTGGCACTATTAGGAGGTGCGGCCTTGTTGGAGTAGGTGTGTCACTGTGGGTGTGGGCTTAAGACCTTCACCCTAGTTGCCTGGAAGTCAGTCTTCCATTAGCAGCTTTCAGATGAAGATGTAGAACTCCCAGCTCCTCCTGCACTAAGCCTGCCTGGATGCTGCCATGTTTCTGCCTTGATGACAATGGACTGAACCTCTAAGCCTGTAAGCCTGCCTCAATTAAATGTAGTCTTTTACAAAACTTGCATTGGTCATGGTGTCTGTTCACAGCAATAAAACCCTAACTAAGACAGGTGGAATCTCAGTGTTGTTTTGATTTGCATTTCTCTTATGACTAATGATGTTGAAGATCCCCAACCTCAAGCAGTACTACAGAGCAATTGTGTTAAAAACTGCATGGTATTGGTACAGTGGCAGGCAAGTAGATCAATGGAATAGAATTAAAGACCTGGAAATGAACCCACAGAGTTATGGTCACTTGATCTTTGATAAAGGAGCCACAACCATCCAGTGGCAAAAAGATAGCCTTTTCAACAAATGGTGCTGGTTCAACTGGAGGTCAACATGCAGAAGAATGCAAATCAACCCACTCTTATCTCCTTGTACTAAGATCAACTTCAAGTGGATCAAGGACCTCTACATAAAACCAGATACACTGAAACTAATAGAAAAGAAACTGGGGAAGACCCTTGAGGACATGGGCACAGGGGGCAAGTTCCTGAACAGAACACCAATAGCTTATGCTCTAAGATCAAGAATTGACAAATGGGACCTCATAAAATGACAAAGTTTCTGTAAGGCAAAGGACACTGTCAGAAGGACAAAATAGAAATCAACTAATTGTGAAAAGATCTTCACCAACCCCACATTTGACAGAGGGCTAATATCCAATATATACAAAGAACTCAAGAAATTAGACCCCAGAAAACCAAATAACCCTATTAAAAATGGAGTACAGAGCTAAACAAAGAATTTTCACCTGAAGAAATTCGGATGGCTGAGTATTGTTTGTCATTGGAGCACCAATTTGTTCATGTGTTAATTTGTGTCTCTTTCTTTGTTTGAATTACTGTTGTCCTATGTTTCATGTTGAAAAGAAAAAATGGTAAACCCTTTATCTGCTGGGGGTCCATCTCTTGATCTAGTCTCAGTTTACATAGCAGAAGCTGACTCAAGCCACCCTGCATTCTTAGCTAGGATTCAAGTACAGCTGGAGGAAAAGCTGCTTTTAAAAGTGCCAGCAGCTTCTCAAGTTTTAGAGCACGTGTTGGACCTGGAAGTAGCTAGTGTCCAGGCGGGTGTCCTTTCTCACAAAGATAAAGGGGCTGAGATAGCTGCAACCAACAAGAGGTTTATTGTTCCAATGTGTTGTGGCCACCCTGCAAGTGGGGCAGAGGTGACCTCGAAGTTACATTGTAGGCAGGTTTTATATTTTTTAGAGGTAAAGGATATATCAGTCAAATTGTGACTAAAAGCCCCTTAGCTAACATCTATAAATCATTAACCATCAGATCTGCCTGGAGTTTCTTGAGTTTAATGTGTTTTATTGGGGAGTGCATTTTTTTGTGTGGAGAATGGAATTTGGTTAATCTTTGACTCAACACAGGAGCAGGAAGCCTTCAAAAGAATATCTAGTACAATCACAGAAGGTATCTTATCTCTTAGGCAATTTTGGATAGAAATAACCCTTTGGAATTTATTGTCCATAGAGGGAAGGTGGCAGAAAGTGCTAGGGGGGTGCTAGGAAAGGACATTGGGGGAGGAGTGTCAGGAGAGCACATTGGAGGGAGGAGCACCGGGATCCTGTTCTGAGAAGGTTCCCTTTTTGCACAAGCATATGAGTTAGGACCCAAAAGATGGTGAGCCAGAGAAAACTCTGGTTGAGGTCCGTAGTAGTCGCTGGTGCTACAGGCATTACTTCTCACAAGTAGTCTGATGGTTCTTTCTCCTAGAAAAATTCTCTACAATTGTGGTTATTGGCTCCAAAGTGCTTTCTCTCATGAAATTACAGCTAGAAAAAGTAAGAGTTTTGTTTTGTTTAAATTTATAAGATTCGTGTAGTCGCTTCATTTTTGTGTCTGATTGGTTTTCAAAGAATAAGTATGTTTTGCATGCTTGGCTATAGAGTATTGGCTTATAAGTTATTGGGCATGATTAAAAATTGTAACATTGGTAACAAGAAAGTTAGCTTAAAACTGGTAACTCAGGGTTGGAGTCATTTTTAAAAAGTGGCATGAACCAATGCAGAAAAAGCAGGCCTCTAAAGATACTTCTAAATTGCCATAATATTTTATGTAATTTTTATCCTAGAAATTATACTTATAAGGGATAAGATTTATAACAATGTCTATTTTATGAAGTATTATTATTTGCACTGTCATGTATTCAAATGAAAGTACTGGCAGAGAAACTTTGTAATGTGAAAGTAATGCCTTTTCTATTGATTTTAAAGAAAATAGATTGTTTAAATTGGGTTTTGCTTTCCAAAGTTGTAATTATGCTCTAATAGTACAAGAGATACTTAAGAATTACAGTTAGCAAGTCAGTGTTCCATTGACTGCAGTTTGTGGTCTGATCAAAAGCTCACGATTCTTAACTCACTCATATTTTGTAATTAGGATGATTTCACGAGTGATAAAATTTAAAAACACCTGTGAACAGTATGGGCCTGCTGCCACTTTTATACAAGCTTTATTGGATAAAGTGGTAGAAGCAAAATTTAACCCCCCTCCCAAGATTGGAAAGGAGATAACAATGGGAATTTATTTGGAATCAAACAGACTTCTGGTTAACTGTTTCAGAATTTGTGGATAGACTACTAAAAACAGCTAGTAGAATTTTCCAGAAACCCTCAAGCAGAGTTTCCTTTTGTTATTGGACCCTCATATAATGGGCTCTGGCTGCAGGCCTCTGCCCTATATAGGAGGGGTGGGTGTTGGGTCTGGCCCTGGGCAATAGGCTCCTATTAAAAAATGTTTACATTTGTGTTGGTACAAAACTAGGTGATTGCACTACTTTTGTCTTGCAAATACCACCTAGGAAGAAGCTACTGAATTCAATTGCTTGTTGTTTATATTTTATGTTCATGGCAATTCCTTGGCAAATGGAGCATTAATGTGAAGTCACCTTTTTCATCTCCAAGTAAAGTTTTAACATCCTGTTATGAAACTGTTGCTGTGTTAATCAAGAATTATAGGATAGAATCATGAAAGTATTTTGAAAAGGATGTTTTAAGAACATAATAAAACATTTCCTCCTTGTTTCAAGCAGCAATTTATTTGGTTATTGCAGAGTATTGATATTTGGCCTATTGTATTGCAAGCCTTTTAGGAAAAGTTGATAATTGTTATCCAAACGACAAGTTGTTAAAATTTGCTTCCATGCATGCTTTTGTATTTCCTATATATTTATGCATGCATCCAATAAAGAATGCATCTAATGTATTTATAAACAGCTCGTCTATGTGAGAGAAGCTCATATAATTGGGTCACATGCTTATTCCTTTGAGTTTCCCCCTGCTTCAACACAGATAATTGAATTGGGTGTTGTAACAGTTATTTTTAAAATGTTAAAAGAAAATCAAGCTTTTAATTTGTATACTGATAGCTAATATATATATATATATAGTAATTATATTTATTTTTAATGTTTATATTATATTTATAATGATGTATTATATATAGTTATATATAATATATAATTATATTTATAATTATATGGCTTACAATTGGTTGAAATTGTTCCGTTTTTACATACTGCTAATTCTTAAAATTTACAATTATTTATACAAATACAGCTCAAGTTATGAAAAGACCATCCTTTGGACATTTAAGACTTCATCCCAGGGCTGGAAAGATGGCTCAGTGCTTAAAAGCGCTGACTGTTTGCTCTTCCAGAGGTCCTGAGTTCAAATCCCAGCAACCATATGGTAGCTCACAACCATCTATAATGAGATCTGATTCCCTCTTCTGGTGTACAGCTACAATGTACTTATATATAATAAATTAAATCTTTAAAAAAGATCTCACCCTAGATTGTCTGGACAAGACCCCTTAAGGCAAGGCCACAATAGATTTGTATCCCAGGCAGACAATAGGGCTTACATAAGAACAATTGGCCATGCAATCATATTCTTTACAACATCAAAAGAGTAATGGCTTGTGAAAAATTGGATATTTTTAGAGAATGTGCACATCAACTTATAAAGACTTGTTCTCAATGTCCTCTATTTCTACCTGTACCACATAATGGTGTTAATTCTAGAGGACTTAATTATTACAAATAAATGGTACTCATAATTCTGATTTTAGAAAATTAAAATATGTACATGTGACTGATAATACCTTTTCAGGCTTTCTAGTTGCAACTACTTTAACAGGAGACACAACTAAAAATGTAATCAGTTTTTGCCTACATTATTGTCTATGCTTGATGTTTCAACTCAGATTAAAACAGATAATAGAACTGGCTATTTATTACAGTCAAGCATTTGAGATGTTTGAACAAAAATTTAATTACAATTTAATTCTTTATAATTCTCAAGCACAAGGTATTGTGGAACTTTAAAACAATATCTTCTTGAAAAACAAAAAGGGGGGAATTATATCCCATGCACATTATTTAAATCATGCTTATATATTATTTTTTTAAAAAAATAAAATTTGGATGCCAAGGAACTCCTTGCTGAGTGTTTATAGCATCCTACAAGTAGGCATATTCATGCCTAGGCAAGATGGAGAATCCACTTACTGGCATATGGCATGATCCTGATCAGGTATGGGGAAGAGGGCATGTTTGTGGGCTTTTTCACAGAGTGATGCAGAAGCATGTTAGCTGCCAGAGTGATTAGTGTGTCATACTAAAGATAGTGCTTCCCTGTGAGCTTACTGAGTGCTCTGACAATGGTGACAGGAAAGCTGTATTAGGTATATGTTCTTGACCTACCTTTGTTTGCCTATGTCCCAGATTAGATAAGCTGCCTTCTTGAGGCTTTTAAAACTTGTGGGACAAAGAACATGGAGACTGTGAATACTGACTTAGAAAAACTAATCTAAAGGAGGAGTTATAATGACTCTTCTCTTTCCTTTGGTGTGACTAGTTGTTCTGACTCAATCATAGACTGGTCTGGAAATAAATCCAATATTGGAGACTCCAATTATGATGATGGCTAAAAATCTTTATCAGCCAACGTACCTGGCTCTTACCAGAGAAGTAACTGTCTCTCTGTTGATTCTCAAAGCCACTTCCTTCCCCCTCACTGGGAGGCCAGGCTTTGTTTCTGATCATTGCTAATTTGCAACTGAGTTAGATATCTTGGAATATCCACAGTCAAACTAATTCTGTTTTGTTCCTAACTTCTGACTTTATATTTTAAGCATGCTGGTTGTTTTCACCCAAGCTCACGGCAATGTTCAGCAACTCACCATGACAATTTTCATTGCTATGAAGAAATGCACTAAGTGCATATTTTTAGGTCCTTTCTGTCTTGGTCTGAATTGGGAAAATGGTATGTATGAAGGCCTGCAGTCAGAGATTGGCAACTAAGGATTTGTAATATTCTTCTTGAACTAAGACAGAAACATTGCCAAAAGCCCATGTTTGTTTATTAATAAACACTAATAAATACCTGATCAGGATCATGCCATATGCCAGTAAGTGGATTCTCATGTTTGTTCAAATAACACAAACAAGCTGCATGTGACCTTGAAGAGAGGGGGAGAGAGAGAGAGAGAGAGAGAGAGAGAGAGAGAGAGAGAGAGAATATATAACCTTTGACCTATGTCAGGTGGGGCTGGCAGTCACCCTAATTCCCAGACAGGACTGTGGAGCATAAGTAAATCTTTTGCGCCAGTTCAGTTAATTTTTAACAAATCAAAAGGGAGGAATTGTGCCCTTTCCCCAGCATTTGAGTGGGAAGTTCAGACCTCTGTGTTTTGCCACAGTGGCCCACATAGGGTGGAGCTCTCTCAGACCAAAGTGAAATCCATTGCTCTCCAAGGGCCTGCAGTTTCCTGAGAGTATCCAGCCACCTGCTGAGTAAACAAACTGGTTTGCAGACCAGTTCCCAGTCTTTTGTGGGATGGGTTTTCCACCACCTTTAAATTTTAACCTACCCATTAAATATTGAGCCTTGATCAGATAGTTGTTGTCTTGGCTCCTTATTTCTCATGCCTGCCTGCTCTATTTTAGTTCCAGCTTTCCTTTCAGATGACCTTGGTTCCCATAGCCACAGGCACCTACACCTCTAGGAACATAGCAATTCGTTTTTTCAGGATTTCATCACCCTCCTTCTGAGCCATTTCATTTAAAGGAGAATCCAAAACTAGTATTTGAAACAGCTATGCGGATGTTATATATTGTTGAAAACTATTGTTGGTTCTGAGACCTGTGACGTCATATAGGTGACAACTAGCACTGCACCGCAAGCATAGTCCTGTTACCAAGGCAACGGCCACCATGTACCCAGAATTCAATAGGCCTACCTTTTACCTGTATTTTACATTACCACCCATATAAAAGGGTAGCGTTTCTTCCCCTCTCTCTTTTTTTCTTCATTCTCTGCCTTCTTCCTACCCACTCACCTGTACCCCATCTTAAATAAAGCCACGTGGAACTGTCTGGTCTGACCCCTCATTGCAGAGGCCCACATCTCCCTGACTTTTCTGCCAAGACTCACAGCCAAGTAGCGGGCATACAGGTGACTCGCGTGGGCTGCAGGTCACCGAACTGTGTGGAAAAACCAACAACTATCCCATTTTGGAGACCAGAGTACTATACTTGTCTATTTTGTTTAACTTGCACTAGGCCCAGGGTCATCAGCCTCTTACAAATTGTCAGCTGGAGCTAAGTCACTGGGGGAGGCAGCCCTAGGTTGGCTTCAGTTGACTTCAGCCCTGTGCTCCCCACCCGCTCGTTGCTGCTCGACATCTGTGAGCTCTCCTTTACCAATGCTCTTCTCCTATTCATTCTTATGCCCATCATACAGCAGATGTCTATGTTGTTTCTGCACATGCTACAAGCCGTGGCTTTGCGATTCCTCTCCTCATCCATTGTCTTCCCTTTCTTGACAAGAACATAATGTCCTGAATGGATGTGAAGAACTAAGAGCTACAGTTGACAGGTCCAAGTGTAGTTCAGATCCCTGACTCACAGTTTTGCCCCACACACTATCAGTTTTTCCACAAAATGTTTCACATCTTGTTATACTGATGTTCTCCCAGAAAAAACTCTAACCAATCAAGTGAAAGATTTATATGACAAAAACTTCAGGTCTGTGAAGAAGGAAATTGAAGAAGACCTCAGAAAATGGAAAAATCTTCCATGCTCGTGGGTTGGCAGGATTAATATAGTTAAAATGGCAATCTTGTCAAAAGAAATATATAGATTCAAAGCAATCCCCATCAAAATCCCAACTCAGTTCTTCATAGAGTTATAAAGAACAATTCTCAAATTTATCTGGATTAACAAAAAACCCAGGATAGATAAAACTATCATCAACAGCAAAAGAACTTCTGGGGGAATCAATATCCCGGACCTCAAGCCATACTACAGAGAAGTAGTGTTAAAAACTGCCTGGTATTGGTACAGTGACAGGGAGGTGGATCAATGAAATAGTATTGAAGACCCAGAATTGAACCCACACATCTATGGCCAATTGATCTTCGACAAAGGAGCTGAAAACATCCAGTGGAAAAAAACATAGCCTTTTCAACAAATGGTGCTGGCTCAACTGGAGGTCAACTTGCAGAAGAATGAGAATTGATCCACTTTTATCTCCTTGCACTAAGCTCAACTCCAAGTGGATCAAGGACCTCCACATAAAACCAGACACACGAAAACTAATAGAAAAGAAACTGGGGAAGACCCTTGAGGACATTGGCTCAGGGGAAAAATTCCTGAACTGAACACCAATAGCTTATGCTCTAAGATCAAGAATAGACAAATGGGACCTCATAAGATTTCAAAGTTTCTGTAAGGCAAAGGACACTGTCAGAAGGACAAAACGGCAACCAACAGATTGGGAAAAGATCTTCACCAACCCCACATCTGACAGAGGGCTAATATCCAATGTATACAAAGAACTCAGGGTTTAGACCCCAGAAAACCAAATAACCCTATCCAAAAATGGGGTACAGAGCTAAACACTTTTCACCTGAAGAAATTCGGATGGCTGAGAAACACCTTAAAAATGTTCAACATTATTAGTCATTAGAGAAATGCAAATCAAAACAACCCTGAGATTTCACCTCACACCAGTCAGAATGGCTAAGTTAAGAACTCAGGAGACATCAGGTGTTGGCAAGGATGTGGAGAAAGAGGAACACTCCTCCACTGCTGGTGGGACTGCAAGCTGGTACAACCACTCTGGAAATCAGTCTGGCAGTTCCTCATAAAACTGGACATGATACTTCCGGAAGTCCCAGCCATACCACTCCTGGGAATATACCCAGATGATTCCCCAGCATGCAATAAGGATACATGCTCCACTATGTTCATAGCAGCCTTATTTATAATAGCCAGAAGCTGGAAAGAACCCAGATGTCCCTCAGCAGAGGAATGGATAAAAAAAAATGTGGTATATATACACAATGGAATACTATTCAGCCATTAGAAAGAATGAATTCATGAAATTCTTAGAGAAATGGATGGAGCTGGAGAACATGATACTAAGTGAGGTGACCCAGTCTCAAAAGAATACCCATTGTATGCATTCACTGATAAGTGGATATTAGCCTAGAATCTTGGGGCACCAAAGACACAATTCACATACCAAATGATGTCCCACAAGAAAGAAGGAGTGGACCCTGGTGCTGGAAAGGCTCAAAGCATCAGTGTAGGGGAATACCAGAACAGGGAAGTGGGAAGGGGTGGATGAGGGAGCAGGGGGAGGGAAAAGGGCATGTTACCTTTGGAGGCGGGGAACCAGAAAAAGGGAAATGAAATGTAAATATAGAATATATCCAATAAAAATGTTTTAAAAAAGGCACTGGGAAAAAAAAAGAACAAGTACATCGCCAAATCATTTCTCTTGAGCTCGCCTGCACTAGACATGTCTTTGCAGAAGAAATCCAGCCTTTGTGATCTCTGGTGTCACACCACAGCTCAACCTGGTAGAGGTAAAGCAGAATGTTTCTTCTTAACAGAAGCAAGATAATACAAAGCAATAGACTGGTGAGAGAAGTGAGGGGATGATAGACTAGAAATTTATAAGGGTTATATATGTATATATGTACATTTCTATGTTTATGTATATATGTGTAATATGTATTTCAATGCATATAATATTTCAACTTGTATTAGTATATTTAAGAGAATTATAATGGCACAATGACTATAGGTAAGAATTTTATACTATAGTCTTATAAATTGTTGATAGGAATTGTTATCATTATAAAAATTTACATATGGAATACATATTTAAATTATCTTCTGCCATCAATTTCATGACATAGATATATATTTCCAACAACACAATGAATACACCATTTTTATTAGTTAAAACTGAAGTAATATTTTTTCAATCCAATAGGTTAAAGGAACATTGTACTATTAATTGACTAAAATCAATAGTATGGTGGGGAAATACCAAGATCAAAGATCACATTCATTCATTCATTTGTTCATTCAGACAAGATCTTTTGGGTACTGTTTAGTAAAGGTTTCACTGCGATGAACAGGCACCATGACCAAGGCAAGTCTTATGAAGACAACTTTTAATTGGGGCTGGCTTACAGGTTGATAGTTTCAGTCCATTATCATCAACGTGGGAAGATGGCAGTGCCTAGGCAGGATTGGAGCAGAAGCTGAGAGTTCTACATCTTCATCTGAAGGCTGCTCGCAGAATACTGACTTCCAGGCAGCTAGAATGAGGGTCTTAAAGGCAACCACAGTGGCAAA
Source organism: Apodemus agrarius (assembly GCA_964023405.1). Taxonomy (NCBI): domain Eukaryota; kingdom Metazoa; phylum Chordata; class Mammalia; order Rodentia; family Muridae; genus Apodemus; species Apodemus agrarius. Next base: position 139,776,874 of record OZ030010.1, on the reverse strand, counting down.
CCTACTCTAATAAAGCAGTACTTCCAAACAGTGCCACACCCTGGGCTGAACATATACAAACCATAACTAGTACCCAAGGTCAGCCTTAAATTATAATTCTGATTTGAATATTACAGGGATTACAGGTATATTACCAATCTGATATTCATAATCATATGTATATGTGTGTTTTCCTGAAAAATGAACTCATAATTTCATATAAACTATGTTTTCTAATACTTAGTTACATATGTATTATTTTTTAACTTTTCAAAAGAAGGCCTCACAAAATTGTCCTGTCTATCCTTGAATAGTCTCTTCAGTTAGTCAAGCCTTCAGCTTTTGATCCTTTCCCACAGCTTTCAGGTTTTTTATTGGGTATTTTATTTATTTATATTTAAAATGTTATCCTCTTTCCCGATATCCCTGCAAGAAAGCCCCTATCACATCCCCCCTCCTCCCGATTCTATGAGGGTGTACCCGAACCCACCAACCCATTCTCACCTCCCTGCTCTCACATTCCTCTACACTGGAGCATCTATCAAGCCTTCACAGGACCAAGTGTCTCTTCTCCCAGTGATGTCCAACAAGGCCATCCTCTGCTGCCTATGAGTCTGGAGCCATGGGTCCCTCCATGTGTACTCCTTGGTTCGTGGTTTAGACCCTGGGATATCCCGTTGGTTGATATTGTTGTTCATCCTATGGGGATGTAAAACCCTTCAGCTCCTTCAGGTCTTTCTCTAACACATCTTTTTGGTACCCCATGATCAGCCCAATGGTTGGCTATGAACATCCGCCTCTGTATATGTCAGGCTCTGGCCAAGACTCTCATTAGATAGCTATATCAGTCTTTAGTCAGCATGCACTTCTTGCCATCCACAATAGTATCTGTATTTGGTGACTGTATATGGGATGGATCTCCAGGTGGGACACTCACAGGGTGGCCTTTCCTTCAGTCTCTGCTCCACATTTAGGGTCCATATTTTCTCCCATGTGTATTTTGTTACCCCTTCTAAGAAGGACCAAAGTATCTGTATTTTGTTTTTCTTTCTTCTTGAGCTTCATGTGGTCTGTGAATCATATCTTGGGTATTCTGAGCTTCTGGGCTAGTATTCACTTATCAGTGAGTGCATACCATGTTTGTTCTTTTGGGATTGGGTTACATCACTCAGGATGATATTTTCCAGTTCCATCTATTTGCCTAAGAATTTCATGAAGTCCTTGTTTTTAATAGCTGAGTAGTACTCCATTGTGTAAATATACCACATTTTTTGTTTTCATTACTCTGTTGAAGGACATCTGAGATCATTCCAGCTTCTCACTACTAAAAATAAGGCTGCTATGAACATAGTGGAGCATGTGCCCTTGTTATATGTTAGATCATCTTTTGGATATATGCTCAGGAAGGGAATAGCTGGGTCCTCAGTTAATACTATGTCCAATTTTCTGAGGAACAACAAAACTGATTTTTGGAGTGGTTGTACCAGCTTGCAATCCCACCAAAAATTGGGGACTATTCCTCTTTCCCAAAATCCTCACCAGCATCTGCTGTCACCTGAGTTTTTGATCTTAGTCATACTGACTAGTGTGAGGTAGAATCTCAGGGTTGTTTTGATTTGCATTTCCCTGATGACTAAGGATGTTGAACTTTTCTTTAGGTGCTTCATCACCACTTGAATTTCTGCAGTTGAGAATTCTTTCTTTGGCTCTGTACCTCATGTTTAAAAGGGTTATTTGATTGTCTGGAGACTTATTTCTTGAGTTCTTTGTATATATTGGATATTAACCCTCTATCAGATGTAGGGTTGTTAACGATCTTTTCCCAGTCTCTTGGTTGCTGTTTTGTCCTATTGACAGCATCCTTTTCCTTACAGAAGCTTTGCAATTTTATGACTTCTCATTTGCCAGTTCTTGATTTTAGGGCATAAGCTATTGGTGTTCTGTTCAGGAAAATTTCCCCTGTGCCCATGTGCTTGAGGCTCTTCCCCTATTTCTTTTCTATTAGTTTCAGTGTATCTAGTTTTATGTTGATATCCTTGATCCACTTGGACTTGAGCTGTGTATAAAGAGATAAGAATGGATCTATGTGTGTGCATTCTAAGTGTCTGAAAAATTGTCCATTTCATCCAGACTTTTGAGTTTTGTTGAGTATAGGCTTTTGTAGTAGGATCTGAGGCGTTTTTTTTTTAATTTCTTTGATTTCTGTTGTTATGTCTCCCTTTACAGTTCTGATTTTGTTGATTTGGATACTGTCTCTGTGCCCTCTGGTTAGTCTGAACAAGGGCTTATCTATCTTGGTGATTTTCTCAAAGAACCAGGTCCTGGTTTTGTTGATTCCTTGTATAGTTCTTTTTATTTCTACTTGGTTGATTTCAGGTCTGAGTTTGATGATTTCCTGCTGTCAACTCCTCTTGGGTTTATCAGTTGCTTTCTGTTCTAGAGCTCTCAGGTATGCTTTTAAGCTGGTAGTGTATGATCTCTCCAGCTTCTTTTTGGGGACACTTAAAGCTACAAGGTTTCCTGTTAGCACTGCTTTCCTTGTATCCCATAAGTGTGTGTATGTTGTACCTTCATTTACATTGAATTCTAAAATGTCTTTAATTGCTTTATTTCTTCCTTGACTAAGTTATCATTGAGGAGAGTGTTGTTCAGCTTACGTGTATACATACAGGGCTTACTGTTGTTTTTGTTGTTATTGAAGATCAGCCTAGTCAATGGTGATCTGATAAGATTAATGGGATTATTTCAATCTTTTTGTATCTGCTGAGGTCTGTTTTGTGACCAATTATATGGCCAGTTTTGGAGAAGTTATCATGAGGTGATAAGAAGAAGGTATATTCTTTTGATTTAGGATGAAATTTTCTATCGATATCTGTTAAATCCATTTGGTTCATAACTTCTGTTAGTTTCACTGTGTCTCTGTTTAGTTTAGGTTTCCATGATCTGTCCATTGCTGAGAGCAAGGTGTTAAAGTCTCACACTATCATTGTGTGAGGTGCAATGTGTGATTGGAGCACTAGTAAAATCTCTTTTAAAAATGTGGGTACCCTTGCATTTGGAGCATAGATCTTCAGAAGTGAGAGTTCATCTTGGTAGATTCTTCCTTTGACAAGTATGAAGTTTCCTTCCTTATCTTTTTTGATAATTTTCGGTTGAAAGTCAATTTTATCTGATGTTAGAATGGCTACTCCAGCTTGTTTCTTGGGACCATTTGCTTAGAAATTTTGTTTCCTCAGAGCTATTTTCTGTTTTTGTCACTGATGTGTGTGTCCTGTATGCAGCAAAATGCTGGGTCCTGTTTTTATATCCAGTCTGTTAGTCTATGTCTTTTTATTGGGGAATTGAATCTATTAATGTTAGGAGATATTAAGGAATAGTGATTTTTGCTTCCTATTATTTTTGCTCTTAGAGGTGGAATTATGTTTATGTGGCTATCTTCTTTGGGGTGTGTTGGAAGAAGATTACTTTATTGCTTTTTCTGTGGTGCAGTTTCCCTCCTTGTGTTGGAGTTTTCCATCTATTATCCTTTGTAGAACTGGATTTGTGAAAAGATATTATATAAATTTGTGTTTGTCTGGAAATATCTTGGATTCTCAATCTATTGTAATTGAGAGTTTTGGTGGGTATAGAAGATGGGGCTGGCATTTGTGTTCTCTTTGTGTCTGTATGACATCTGTCCAGGATCTTCTTCTGGCTTTTAGAGCCTCTGTTGAGAAGTCTGGTGTAAATCTGATAGGTCTGCCTTTATATGTTACTTGACTTTTTCCCTTATTGTTTTTAATATTCTTTTTTTGTGCATTTGGTATTTTGATGTAACAGGAGGAATTTCTTTTCTGGTCCAATATATTTGGGGTTCTGTTGGCTTCCTGTATATTCTTGGGCATCACTTTCTTTAGGGTAATTTTCTTCTACAGTGATGTTGAAGATAGTTATTGGCCCTGTAATTTGGAAATCTTTTCTCTCTTGTATCTATTACCCATATGTTTGTTATTCTCATTGTGTCCTGGATTTCTTGGATGTTTTGTATAAGGAACTTTTTGGATTTTTCATTTTCTTTGATTTTTGTTTCAATGTTTTCTATTGTTTCTTCTGCTCCTGAGATTCCCTCTCCTATCTTTTGTATTCTGTTGGTGATCTATGACTTGCATCTATGACTCCTGACCTCTTTCCTAGGTTTTCTACCTCCAGAATAGTCTCCCTTTGTGATTTCTTTATTGTTTTTACTTCCATTAGATTCTGGATGGATTTGTTTAATTCTTTCACCTGTTTGGTTGTGTTTTCTTGTCATTGTTTAAGGGATTTTCGTGTTTCCTTTTTAAAGGTTTCTTCTCCCTGTTTCCCGGTATTCTCCTGTATTTATTTAAGGGAGTTATTTATATCCTTCTTAAAGCCCTCTATCATCATGAGAAGTGATTTTAAATCTGAAACTTTCTTTTCCAATGTGATGGGCTGTCCGTTACTTGCTATGGTGGTAGAACCAGGTTCTGATGATGCCAATTCACCTCTGTTGCTTTTGTTCTTGAGCTTGCCTCTTGCTGTCTGGTTATCTCTAGTCTACCTGTATTCTCTGTCTCTGACTGGAGCCTGTCCCTCCTGTTCTTTTAGTTGTGTCCGAAGTCCTCAGAGTCTAGCTGTCTCTGTTATCCTGTGATCCTGAGATCCTGCATGTGTCAGAGCTCCTGGTAGTCAAGCTGCCTCTGGGATCTTTAAATACTGTTCTGATCAAGCTCCTGTGATCCTATGATCCTGGGCATATTTGAGAACCTATGATCATGGGTGTTTTAGAGCCCCTTGGACTCCAGTTTCCTTTGAGTGTTATGCTCCTGGGCATGTTAGAGTTCCTTGGAGTCCAGCTTTCTCTGGGTGTTATAGGATTGGGTGCATAGCTCATGCCCAAGGTCTGCTCATGACTCAATATCAGACTAGAAGGAATCCATGCCACTGTTCGGGCGGGAAATCCTGTGTCCCAGGATCCCCTGGGGTCCCAGATACTGCTGGTTTGGGGCAGATGTTTTGACCTCCTCACCTATGATTCTGGGTGTGTTAGAGCTCCCGGGAGTCAAACTTCCTGTGGGTGTTGTGGGATTGGGTACAGAGCTTGCACCCAAGGTCTGCTCAGGCTTTCCTCAGCTTTTTGAGTGGCTGTTATTCCAGACTTATGACACCACTCCTAACTGTGGGGTGCTTGGAACGAGATGTGCGACATAATCTCAGGCATTTGAAAGCTCAATCCCCAGTCAGTGGCACTGTTTGGACAATGGGTGGGTTAAGAGGCAGAAGAAGCATGTTACTGGCTTTTATGATTTTAAAGCCTCATTCTATTTCCAATTTTCTCTGTTACCAGCTTGAGTTTTAAGATGTGAGCTCTTAGCAGCTGCCCCTGTTATCATACCTCCCAAAATGTCTTCACTTCACCATTGTGCACTCTAATTCTCTGAAACTGTAAGTACAAATGCACTCTTGTTTTCTCCTATAATTTGACGTGGTCATTGTATTTTATTACAACAATAAAAAAGTAACTAAGTATGTATTGGCTTTCACTTTTTATCACAAACTTTCTGTGTTTTAGAAATAATCATTGAAGTTATCAACATAAGAAAACTATACATTTGGTAACTAGAATCTCTGTAAACAAACAATACAAGGGAATATTATTGCTAAATCTTACACCCAAGTTCATAAAAGTTGATCATTTACTGAAACAAATTTATAATTGTCCTTGTCCTATTGAATGAAATCTGTCTACTGTCATAATATTCAGATTTCATGTTCATTCCTTTGACTTAATTTATCAAATGTACTAAGCTTACTAAAACACATAAAAATCTCTTACTCCACACCTCTTATTCAATTATTATTGTGACAAATCTTCCTAAATATGCTAAGGCTAATTTGGTTCTATTTTATGTATCAAAGTTATGCAATATTTCAACCTGAAACTCAGTTCTGAAAGCTGAAACTTAATTCAGGATCAAGAAGTTTAAAAAGTGCCAGTAATCAACAAAACCCCCATAGGCACAGGAACTGCATCTTGAGGATATTTCTAAATTTGTGATGAGTCTGAGAATAAAAACAAGAATATTAACTGATAGTGTGATAAAACTGTTTCTTCCTTAGCCTGAAGGAGTTTTAAACATATATTTCAAAATACCTTCGAGGTATTCCTAAAAGAGTTTGGTTAGTAGTCCCCCCCCCAAAAAAAATAGAAAGTAGTTAAAAGCTTAAACATCAAAAGAAGAAAATTCACTTCTTTTAATTTTTTTCGAAGATAGGGTTTCTCTGTATAGCCCTGGCTGTCCTGGAACTCACTCTGTAGACCAGGCTGGCCTCGAACTCAGAAATCTGCCTGCCTCTGCCTCCCAAGTGCTGGGATTAAAGGCGTGCGCCACTCTTACACTGACAGTTGAGAATAGTTGCAGAGTGGCTAATGAATAGTAGCTAAAAGGATGACTATTTTCTGATAAATGGGAACACATAGAGAAAACATTAATTAAAATACTTATGAGGATTGGAGATGTGATTCAGTATTTAAGAGCGCTTGTTAGTTTGATTCACTACACCTGTGTTGGGTGCCTCACTATTGCTGAAAACTCCTGGCCCTAAACTTCTAATGTTTGTATGTGGCATATACAACACCCCATATATACATTCTATGAAAATTAAAATAAATCTTTAAAATTGGTGGAATTTCCAAAGGAAATTTTTCAAGCATATTTTCCTATAAAGAATGACACTCCTCCAAAAGATATCACAATTCTACTCGTACTTTGATCAGCTTTTCAGTCTTCTACTGTGATCTTTGCACAATTAATCATTATCAAGGTTTTAAGGGAAGCATATAATATAAGAGGCAGAATCCTAACTTAACAAGGAGAGCAACAGCTTGGAAGCCACACAGATACCGGAAATTCCACTTTTGTAACCTATGAGATTAGTCATCCAGCAGCTTAAATGAGGCTGGAGTGTTTAAGATGATGGCTTTACTCACACACTAGTGGGTGGAAAGCTGCTATTCACATAGTTTGTCCTTTGAGAGTACTTTATTTAGGTCATATCCAGGATTCAGACCAAAGACAAAGGTTTAAATTAGGACAAAATCACTTTCTCCCTCATTGGTGAATGAATGGCCCAGTTCAGATTCAAATGATGTAAAACAAAACTCGTTAGACAGGTAAAACAATTTTTCCCAAGGAAATTGCTTAGAATTGTGAGTCACAAAGTAGTAAAAAGTAGGTAATTGTTTTAATGGAAGCTACATACTGAGGATGAATGGATACTGTGTACGTAACAAGACCAGACTGGGATAGACTTAACAGGGAGTTCTTACAATTATCCAGATGAAGTATCATATCGATGACATGGAAATTGCTGAAAAGTCAAACAACTGCTGTCCTGACAACCCCAGACTAAATGTATTAATCTAGGGTTAGCAATAACATCTTTGAAAGCTATATTTACTCTTGAATATAAATATATTAAAAATTTATAATTCCTTTAATCTATAAATGTGCAATAAGGCTCAGCAAATTCTCCAAAAAGTATTTTATTTTAGTCTATTATTTAACTTTTCCTTTTATTGAACATAGATTATTTTCTCATACTATATATCCTGTTTATAAATTTTCCTCCCTCTACTCTTCTCATTGCCTCCCTACCTCCACTTTGTTTCAGATACACTACATTTTTGCCTAGCATTAGAAAAGAACTGGCTTCTAAGAGAAAAAAACCAAATATGAAAAATATATAATTAGATTAAAAAAACCAATATCTAAGTTGGAAACAGCAGGATAAAAAAAGTATGAAGAGTAGGCATCAGGCTCAGAGAGCTACAGATTATTATAGTTAGGAATCTCATAAACATACTAACCTAATAGGATTAAGGTATTGGCAAAGGACCTGATAGAGACCAATGTAGACCCTATGCTTCCTACTTCAGTCTCTTTGTGCTCATATTCACCTTGCATAGTTGATACAGAGAAGTTTGTTCGCCTACTATACTCCATCCTCTTTAGTTCTTACAATTTCCTTGGGAATTAATTATGCATATATATGCATAATTCATTAGGGAATATATATGTATATGTGTATGTGTATGAGGCCTTCACAGGCCCAAGGACCATTCCTCCCACTGATGCCTGACAAAGCATTCCTCTGCTACACTTGAGGCTGGAACCATGTGTACCCCTTGGTTGATGGCTTAGACCCTGGGAGCCCTGGCCAGGTCTTGTTGGCCATCATTGACATTCTTCCGATGGGGCTGCAAAACCCTTCAGCTTCTCCAGTCCTCCCTCTATTCCTCCACTGTGGACCCTGCACTCAGTCCAATGGTTTGCTGCCAGCATCTACTTCTGCAAGGTTCTGACAGGGCCCCTCCTGAGACAACCATAACAGGCTCCTTTTGGTATGCATTCCTTGTCATCCATAATAGTGTTGGGGTTTGGTGACTGTTTATAGGATCAATCCCCAGGTAAGGCAGTCTCTGGGTGGCCTTTCCTTCAGTCTCTGCTCCACACGTTGTCTCCATAATTGGTCCTGTGACTATTTTGGTCCCTTTCTCAGAAAAACCAAAGCACCCATACTTTGGTATTCCTTCTTCTTGAGCTTCATATAGTCTGTGAATTGTATCTTGTTTATTCTGAGTATTTGGGCTAACATCAACTTATCAGTGAGTGCATACTGTGTGTGTTCTTTTGTGATTGGGTTACCTCACTCAGGATGACACTTTCTAGTTCCATCCATTTGCTTAAAAATTTCATGAATTCATTATTTTTAATTGCTGAATAGTATTTAATTGTGTAAATATACCACATATTCTGTATCCATTCCTCTCTTGAAGACATCTGAGTTGACTGTTGAGTGAATGTTTTCTATGATATCTTCAGCACCTGAGATTCTTTCTTCTATCTCTTGTGTTCTGTTGTTGATGCTAGCATCTATGGCTCCTGATTTCTTTCCAAGTGTTTCTATCTCCAGATTTGTCTCCCTTTGTGATTTCTTTATTGTTTCTACTTCCATTTTTAGATCCTGGATGGTTTTGTTCATTTCCTTCACTTGCTTGTTTGTGTTTTGCTGTAATTCTTTAAGGGAATTTTGAGTTTCCTCTTTAAATTATTCTACCTGTTTACCCATGTTTTCCTGTATTTTTCATGGGATTTTTGTGTTTCCTGTTTAAGGACTTCTACCTGTTGGCCAATGTTCTCCTGTATTATTTTAAGGGAGTTATTTTTATCCTTCTTCAAGTCCTCTATCTGAACCATGAGATGTGATTTTAAATCCAACTCTTGCTTTTCTGGTGTGTTAGGGTATCCAGGTTTTGCTGTTGTGGGAGAACTGGGTTCAGATGGTACCATGTTGCCTTGTTTTCTGTTGGTAATGTTTTCGTATTAGCCTTTTGCCATCTTCTTACCCCTAGTGTTAGCTGTTCTTGTTGTCTCTGACTGTACCTTATCTATCCTCCAAGCCTGGGTATCTGTACTCCTGGGATTCCCAGTCTCTCTGTGCACACAGGCATGTAGACACTCCTGGGAGACCAGCCTAGGATCAACCCTGAGCACTCAGGTCTCTCCACAGTCCTGGGAGGTTAGATATTTCCTTGCGCCATCTAGATATGGTGCACTGTGGCAAAGGATGGTCCCCAGTTGCAGACAGAAACTGGAAGGATCCTGAGTGATGGTTCTGGATGGGTTCCTCTGAGCAACAGAGGTGGTCTTACCTGTGCTCCCAGGCCTCTTAGCACTCCTAAGGAGGACCTGTGGCAGAAGGGGAAGAAGGAATGGAAGCAGATTGGTATTCAGGAGGGCAGGAGTTTTGGTGGTTGCTGGGTAGTGAGTCCTGCTGTGTCCCCAGCAGTAGCTTGGGACTCCAGAGGTGGAAGGGGGTTCTTACCAACTGCCCTGAGTGCAGTGGCTTCTCTAGGATATATCAGGAGATGGTGTCTTCATTGTGGCAGACCCTGCAAGAGTCCGCCCGAGGAGAAAGCACTGGACATGAGTGTTATATATAAGGATAGTCATGAAACTATTTGCATTCTTCTACATGCAGACACCTAGTTTATCCAGAAACATTTGTTGAAGATGCTATTTTTTTCCAGTGTGTATCTGTGGCTTTTTAAAAATAAAAATTCAGATATTTATATATGTGTTGGTTTGTGTCTAGGTTTTCAATTCAGTTCAATTGATTAAAGAAACAGATGTTTTGATATTTTTTTCATGAAGAACAAATATCTATTATGGAAGTATGGGAGAGTTTGCTAGTGAATAAGGAAGTAGAAGGTGAACAAAAAGATATGGATAGAAACAAAAATTTATAATGTTCTCTTTTCTGCTTCATCAGTTATCAACAATCTTCAAAGATATATTCAGCACCTTCTTATTATAAATAATCTTCTACTTAATTTAAACTTTCTTATCCTTCATATGGTATCTAAGAGACTGAAATAAATTATATTAGGAGATCATGCAAAAAGCCACAATTAACTAATCTACGTCTCAATTTCTTGGTAAAATGTAGTAAATGATAGATAAAGAGAGGAAATTGTCTTGACAGATTTTATATACTTCGTGCTTTAGTTCTGATTTTACCAATAAAAGTTATGAGGAATTGTCTTCCTTCCCAAGCTTTAAAAATCACATTTGTACTTGGAATTTTATTACCAAATTTAATTTACGATTACATTAACTTCAGGAATTACTAGCAAAGGAAGAAATGTTCTGTAAAAAGTTAGTGTCTTACATGAGAAAGATTTGAAAAATTTAATTTCTTTAAAAAAAAGCTGAATCAATAGTGAGAAACACAGGGCGGGGCGTGGTGGTGCATGTCTGTAATCCCAGCACTTGGGAGGCAGAGGCAGGTCGATTTCTTTGTTCCAGGCAAGCCTGGTCTGCAGAGTGAGTTCCAGGACAGCCAGGTGTAGGTCACATGTCTATCTCTCCAGCAAGAATGACACGAGACAATCAGGATCCTTCCACAGACATTTATTGCTGGGTTGATTGCAGAGGCGAAAGACCAAGAAGGGAAGAGCGGTGCATCTTAAATAAGCCTAGGCAGGATATGTTTCTACTTGCTTGTTGTACTCCACAATGACTCATTAGTATGCTCCGGGTCTGAGCTGCGACCCACCAAACCTCTACCCAAGCATGCAGAGTAGGGCACGGAGTGGAGTAAACAACAGCACATTGCCGATTGATCACAGGAAATGGGCGCCATCTTGTAATGGCGAACATGGCTTCCTACAACTCCCCTTTTTTTGTTTTATAAGAAACCAGGCCTAGGGCTGCCGATCAACCATCAGGTTCTTGTTGGACCATCAGGGTTCGAGGCAATCCATAAGTGAACTCATGACCAACACCCTCTCAAGTGCAATGAGATAGTCTCTGTGAGGTGCAAGGGCTGTGGCAAACAGCACGTCACCCATCCTGGTGCAATGTCCTTTAAATGACTCGGGGTACAAGGGCTGACTTCTGCATGAATAAAACTAATTCTTAAGCATGGACAGCCATGCTTCAGGGGAAGCACCATTTTTCAATGCAGCAAGTGCCTGTGTAAACACTACCTTGTCGCATTTTTGTTGGGCACGTAGCTTGCACAGCAACCATAGCAGAAACACTCCTCCACAGCATATTAGGGCACCAAAAAGACAAACTCCGCCCACTCTTTAAAGTATGAAAATGCAGAGGTAAGCCAAGAAGTGAAATCTCCAAAGGTAATGGGATCAGCTCGCGTTTCGTTGAGGACAACAATTTGATTTTGAAGTTGTAGCTGCAATTTTTCCAACTCGGCTGTCTAGTGTCTCATCTTCAGTGTGTACTGCACGAGTTAGTCTTGCAGGTACCCAGATAGGATTGTCTTCACTCTGTGGAAAAACACAGATAGCTCCCCTGGATCTTATTAGAACAGGATCCGGGCCTCTCCATTTGTTAACCAGCACATCCTTCCATTTTACCATCTCTTTTGGTGGAGCCGGCCATTGGCCATGACGCTCAGCAGCAGAACGGCCTTCAGTGTCCAGATTTAAAAAATTCAATGTTAGAAGTGCTATGGATATAATGGTTCTAGGGGAGGAGGGTGATAAGCCCTCAATTCCTCCTTTTTGTTTTGTAATATATTGTTTAAGTGTATGATGAGCCCTCTCAACCATGCCCTGACCTTGGGGATTATAGGGCAAACCAGTGATATGGGTAATTCCCATATGCCGGCAAAATTGTAAGAACTTTGCAGAAGTGTAGGCAGGACCATTATCTGTTTTTAAAACATGTGGGATACCCCACATGCTCCAGGCTTCAAGACAATGTTGAATAATGACATGAGCAGCGTTCTTTCCTGACAAAGGGGTGGCACATATCACGCCGGAACTTGTGTCTACAGAGACATGTGTATATTGAAGCTTTCCAAAAGAGGAAATATGAGTAACATCCATTTGCCACATTTGAAGGGGACGTAGGCCCCGTGGGTTAATCTCAACATGAGGCATAGATAAGAAGCCAACAGAATTAGAGCATTGGAGAACAATATTACGAGCCTCTGCTCGACTAATGGAGAAACGGAGGCTCAGGGTCTCCGTTGGGACATGGAATGTGTGGGTAATAAAAAATAGGTGTTGTTGGTGAATCAATTGTTGCTGGATACCTTTAAATATATGAGCAACCTGCCAAAGGGTATCAACTTGTTCCTGCACCAAATCGATTCTTTGATTAAGGATCATTATGCCACCTTTTAGGTGGGCATTAACATTGGCCTGAAACTTCCTAGGTGGGCATTGCAAGACAAAAGCAGTGCCTCACAAGTCTCCACTGAGGCAGTTCGGAGCCTATCATTTACTCAACTGTAAATTATTCTCTAATCTGAGCCTATTGGCCAAGGCCAGGCTCAACACTCACCTGTCCTGCAGGGCAGTAGCCTGCAACTGGACCCCATTGTATAAGGGTTGAATAATAAAAGGAACCTGAAATTAGAAGGTTCCCAGAAAAATTCCACTAGCTGTTTTTAGTAGTCATATCTACAGATTTTTCAAACAGTTTAAAAGTAGCCTGTTTGATACCAAATAAATTCCCATTGAGATCTCTTTTTCAATCTTGGGGAGTTAAATTTTGTTTCTACCACTGTATCCAATAAAGCTTGTGAAAAAGTGGCAAGAGGCCTATATTGGCCATAGCTGTTTTTAACTTACTCTTGAAATCATCTGCATTGCAAAATATGAGTGAGTTAAGAATCGTAAGCCTTAGATCAGACTCCAAACTTTAGTCTATGGTACACTGGCAGTTGTTAACCATAATTCTTTCTCTTGCAATATTAGAGTATAACTACAGTTTTGGAAAGTAAAACCCAATTTTAAACAATTTATTTTCTTTAAAAATCAATGGCAAATGCATTACTTTCACATTACAAAGTTCAATTTAGAAGTATCTTTAAAGGCCTGTTTTTCCTGGGTTGGGTCATACCACGTGTTTTCGTTTAAGATAACTCCAACCCTGAGTTATCAGTTTTAAATTTTCTTTTTGTTACCAATGTAATAATTTTTAGTCATGCCCAATAACTTTTAAGCCAATACTCTATAGTCAAAACATGCAAAACATATTTACACCTTTAAGACCAATCAGAACCAAAAATTAAACTACATGAATCTTATAAATTTGAACCAAACAATTGTTTTCTAGCTGTAATTCAAGAGAAAACGCACTTTGTACCCAAAAGGAGAACCAACCATCAGCCTACTTGTCCTAGAACTTAAGCAGCTGATGGCTCTTTTCAAAAGCAGCTTTTCTTCAGCTGTGCTAGACTCCTAGCTAATTGCAGAGCAACTTAAATCAGCCTCTGCTGTGTAAACTGACACTGGATCAAGAGATGGACTTCCAGCAAATAAAGTTTTTACCATTTTTTTTTACATAAAACAGAGCAACAGTCACTCGAACCACAAAACAAGGAGAGATACACATAGATTGATGCACCAATAGTCAAACAATACACAGAGAAGGAAGAACACTTGTACCAGTACTAAGAATATCTCCATTGGGATCCATAGAGGAAACAGGACGTCTCCATGTTTCCCCTTGTCCCCAGGAGTTTTGAAATCCATTTTCCTTTTCTTATTTTTCCACGGTTCCTTTCTTCTTAACAAATCTTTTCAACTGCTTTATACTCCTTTTCAACTCTACTTTCTTTCCCTTTAACAGATCCCTTAGAGCCACAAAAGTTGGATACAAAGTAGAGTTACCCATACTTTTGCTTTTCCTTTCTAGCCTCTTTACCAAGGACTTTATTGCTCCTTCCTGGAGACTTGAATTGGTTCCCCCTTACCTGGGACTTACCAGCTGGCTACCCTGACTGCAAAGAGTTCTGAACTGCGTTATACAAATGCAAGTCCTTCTCAGAGCAGTTTTTTTCAGGATTCTTTTCTTTGTCACTTACCACCCCCCCCCCCCCCGTCATGTGGTTCTGGATCCTCCTCAGAAGAAACTTCTGAGGGGTCTTCGCAGGCCGTTGATGTAAAGGTTCCCGGTTTTCAGCACCAGTTGTAGGTCGCGTGTCTATCTCGCCAGCAAGAATGACACGAGACAATCAGGATCCTTCCACAGACATTTATTGCTGGGTTGATTGCAGAGGCGAAAGACCAAGAAGGGAAGAGCGGTGCATCTTAAATAAGCCTAGGCAGGATGTGTTTCTACCTGCTTGTTGTAGGCTGCAATGCCTCATTAGTATGCTCCGGGTCTGAGCTGCGACACGCCAAACCTCTACCCGAGCATGCACAGTAGGAGTGGAGTAAACAACAGCACATTGCTGATTCATCACAGGAAATGGGCACTATCTTGTAATGGCGAACGTGGCTTCCTACAGCCAGGGCTACACAGAGAAACCCTGTCTCCAAAAGAATAAAAAAGTGAGAAACACCCTCAAAAACATAAGTAAAACTCATTAAACAATCCAACAATTTCTGAAAAGATTCTATTTTAAAATTACCTTGCTAGGTTATTTTTGCAGTTTTGCTCAATTATGAAATGGAGAATTGTTCTGTGTGCTCTAGCTTTGTGTGCTCTAGCTCTGTGTGCTCTATCTCTGTGTGCCCTAGTTCTGTGTGCTCTAGCTCCGTGTGCTCTAACTCTATGTGCTCTAGCTCTGTGTGCTCTAGCTCTGTGTGCTGTACCTTTTTGTGATCTTTCTCTGTGTGCTGTAGCTATTTGTGCTGAAGCTCTGTGTGCTATAGCTCTCTTCAATGGGGAGCTACTCAAGCAAGTTAGATTTTAGACCAAAATAAATCAGATTCAGTTATAATTCAAAACATCAGTGCACTCCTTCCATCTGCCTCTTATGACTATTTTATTATCCCTTCTGAGTGAGACGGAAGCTTCCTCACTTGGGCCTTACTTTTTGTTTAGCTTCTTTGGGTCTGTGTAGTGTAGTGTGGGTACTTTATGCCTAATATCTAATTATAAGTGAGTACATACCGTGCATATTCTTTTGAGATTGTATTCCCTCACTCAGGATGATATTTTCATGTCACATCAATTTGCCTGAAAATTCATGATGTCTTTTACTAATAGCTAAATAGCATTCCATTAAAGAGATGTACCACATTTTATTTATCCACTTTTGAGATGAGGGAGATCTAGGATCTTTCTAATTTCTGGTTATTATAAATAAAAATACCATGAACATACTTGCGCAAGCAAGTGTCTTTATGGGATGTTGGAACATCTTTTGGGTATTTCCCTAAGAATGGTATAGCTGGGTCTTGGGGTAGGAATATTCTGAGTTTTCTAAGAAACCACCAACCTGATTTCCAAGGTGTTTGTATAAGTTTGCACACCCACCAGCATTGAATAAGTGTTTGTTTCCCTTGCTCCAAATGCTTGCCAGCATGTGCAACCTCGAGTTATTGATCTTAGCCATTCTGATGGGTATAAGATGGACCTCAGAGTTGTTTTGATTTGCATTTTTGATGACTAAGGATTTCAAACATTTCTTTAAGTACATCACAGCCATTCAAGGTTCCTCTGTTGAAAATTCTCTGTTTAGTTCTTTACCTCATTTTTTTCTTTTATTGGAAATTTTCTTTATTTACACTTCAAATGTTAACACCTTTCAAGGTTTCCCCTCTGGGACTCCTCTATCCTATACCCAACCACCCACTCCCTCCTTCCCTCCCCGTCATTCCCCTACACTGGGGCATCAAACCTTCACTTGACCAAGGGCCGCTTCTCCCACTGACATCCAGTTCAACAAGGCCATCCTCTGCTACATCTGTGCCTGGAGCCATAGGTCCCTCCACATGTACTTTTTGATTGGTGGTTTAGTCCCTGGGAGCTCTGGGGGATCTGGTTGGTTCCTATTCTGGTTCTTCCTATGGGGTTGGAAATTGCTTCAGCTCCTTCACTCCTTTCTCTAACTACTTCATTGGGCATCTGGTACTCAGTCCAATGGTTTGCTGCAAATATCTACCTCTGTATTTGTCAGGCTCTGGAAGAGCCTCTCTGGGAGATAGATATATCAGGCTACTGTCAGCAAGCACTTCCTGAGATTAACAATAGTGTCTGTGTTTGATGATTGTGTATGGCATGGATCCCAATGTAGGGCAGTTTTGGGATGGCTTTTTCTTCATATTTGCATATAAAGAAATTCAAGTCTCTGAAGAAAGAAATCAAAGATCTTGGAAGATGGAAAGATATCCCATGCTCATGGATCAGGATTAATATAGAAAAAATAACCATCTGGTTGAAAGCAATCTACAGATTCAAGGAAATACCCACCAAGCTTCCAACTCAATTCTTCATAGAGTTGTAAGAACAATTCTCAGATTCATTTGGAATATCAAAAAAAAAAAACAGAATATTGAAAACTATTCACAATAATAATAGAACTTCTGGGAGAATCACCAGCACTTGCCTCAAGTTGTACTTCAGAGCAATAGTAATTAAAACTACATGGTATTGGTACAGTTACAGGAAGGTAGATCAATGGAATAGAATTGAAGACTCAGAAATGTACCCACTTACCTATGGTCACTTGATCTTTAACAAATGCTCGAAAACCATCCAGTATAATAAAGTCAGCATTTTCAATGGTGCTGGTTCAACTGGTAGTCAACATGTATAAGAATGCAAATCAATCCATTCTTTTCTACCTGTACAAAGCTCAAGTACAAATAGATCAAAAACCTCCACATAAAACCAGATATACTGAATCTAATAGAAGAGAAAGTTGGAAAAAGACTCGAATATATAGGAACAGGGGAAAGTGTTCTGAGCAGAACACCAATGGCTTCCGCTCATAACCCCATTTGTATTTATTTTCTATATTTTTGGTTTACATTCCGAATGATTTTCCCTTTCCACTTCCCCCCTCACCATATGTCCCATAAGTCATCTTCCCTCCACCCATTCCCCAATCACCCCCTCCCATTTCTCTGTTATGGTACTCCCCTACAATACTGGATCAAGTCTTTTCAGGACCAGGGCCCTCTCCTTCCTTCCTTCTGGGGAATCATATGATTTGCTAATTGTGTCTTGAGTATTCAGAGCTTCTGGGCTAGTTAATATCCACTTATCAGTGACTGCATTTCATGTGTGCATTTCATGACTGCATTTTGTGATTGGGTTAGCTCACTTAGGATGATATTTTCCAGTTCCAACCATTTACCTACAAATTTCATGACTTCCTTGTTTTTACTTGCTGAGTAGTATTCCGTTGTATAAATATATCACATTTTCTGTATCT
This sequence comes from Apodemus agrarius, assembly GCA_964023405.1. NCBI lineage: Eukaryota > Metazoa > Chordata > Mammalia > Rodentia > Muridae > Apodemus > Apodemus agrarius. The sequence continues at coordinate 139,759,189 of OZ030010.1, read as the reverse complement.
ACTCCTTTTTTGAGGGGCATCTGGGTTCTTTCCAGATTCTGGCTATTATAAACAAGGCTGATATGCACATAGTGGAGCATGTGTCCTGCTTGCCTGCAGGGGAATTCTGTGGGTATATGCACAGGAGTGTTATGACAGGGTCCTCTAGAAGTGTCATGCCCAATTTCTGAGGAACCGCCAGACTGATTTCCATAGTGGTTGTACCATCTTGCAATCCCACCAGCAGTGGAGGAGTGTTCCTCTTTCTCCACATCCTTGCAAAAACCTGCTGTCCCCTGAGTGTTTAGCCATTCTGACAGGTGTGAGGTGAAATCTCAGGGTTGTTTTGATTTGCTTTTCCCAAATGACTAATGATGTTGAACATTTCTTAAGGTGCTTCTCAGCCATCCAAATTTATTCAGGGGAAAATTCTTTTTTTAGCTCTGTACCCCATTTTTTAATACGGTTATTTGGTTCTCTGGTGTTTATGTTCTTCAGTTCTTTGTATATATTGGATATTAGCCCTCTGTTGGATGTGGGGTTGGTGAAGATCTTATCCCAATTAGTTGGTTGCTGTTTTGTTCTTCTGATAGTATCCTTTGCCTTACAGAAACTTTGTAATTTTATGAGGTCCCATTTGTCAATTCTTGATCTTAGAAAATAAGCTATTGGTATTATGTTCAGGAACTTTCCCCCTGTGCCCATGTCCTCCAGGGTCTTCCCTGGTTTCTTTTCTATTAGTTTCAGTGTATCTGGCTTTATGTGGAGGTCCTTGATCAACTTGGAGTTGAGCTTAGTACGAGGAGATAAGAGTGGGTCAATTCACACTCTTTTGCATGTTGGCCTCTGTCTTAGTTTGGGTTTTACTGCTGTGAACAGACACCATGACCAATGCAAGTTTTATAAAAGACAACATTTAATTGGAGTTGGCTTACAAGCTCAGAGGTTCAGTTCATTGTCTTCAAGGCAGAAACATGGCAGCATCCAGGCAGGCATGGTACAGGAGGAGCTGAGAGTCCTACATCTTCATCTGAAGGCTGCTAGTAGAAGACTGACTTCCGGGCAGCCAGGGGGAGGGTTTTAAGCCCACACCCACATTGACACACCTACTCCAACAAGGCCACACCTCCTAATGAGGTCAATTCCTGGGCCAATGATATACAAACCATCACATTCCACTCCCTGGCCCCCATAGGCTTGTTCAAACATGAGTCTATGGGGGACATACTTAAATATAACATAATGCAAAATACATTTATTCCAACTTCAAAAGTCCCTGTAGTCTATAGCAGTCTCCACACTGTTAAAAGTCCAAAGTTCAAGGTCTCTTTTGAGATTCATTCAATCACTTAACTGTAATCCCCCAAGCAAGACAGGAAACCAGCTGGGCAAAGTCCAAACTCTGCATCTCCAAGATTGATGGCAAAGCAGTCTTCAGATATTCAACTCCTTTTTCATCTTTGTTGACTGCAACAAGGTTCTTTCTCCTGGGCTTGTTCCACTCCCTGTTAGCAGCTTTCCTTGGCAGGCATCCTGTGGCTCTGGCATCTTTAACATCTTGGGTACCCCAAGTCAATTTCAGCTTCACAGCTTCTTGTTCCAGTGTCTGAGATCCACACATGATCTTCTGTGTATCTCCAAAGAGCTGGTGTCACTTCTCCAGCTCTGCCCTTTGTAGCGCTCTAAGTTCAGATTGATCCACTCCACTGCCACTGCTGTTCTTGGTGGTCATCCCATGGTACTGGCATCTCCAATATGCTAGGGTCTTCCACTGCAACTATAATCCACCAAAGCCTCTCATAGGCTCTCTTCATAGTACCAAGCCTCAACTCCTTTGCATGACCCCTTCAGTACTGGGCTGTCCATTACAACTGAGGGTACACTTTCACAGTACCAAGCCTCAGCTGTTCTTCATGATGCCTTCATGCCTTCAAAACCAGTACAACCTGGATGATTCTTACACATTACCAAGTACAGCTGTAGTATGAGGAACACTTGGCTATCTCTGGAATACAGCTTCTTTGTGCTCTCAGAAAACACTTCCTATATTTCACCTCAGTGATGCTGGTCTTTTCTTAATCATCACTAATTTCTGAGCTCCAGCTAACCAGCATCAATTGTCCCTGTAGTCTCCTTCCTTTTAATATAAAGCCAGAGACACATGGCCGAAGCTGCTGAGTTCTGCTGCTTGCAGGAGCTGGAACATTGGCCACCTTGTTCTATTACATTATCACTAGCTTCCTTTTTCCCAGCTCTTTCACTGCCTAAGTTGGCCGTCCTGAATCTTGCTCCTTAGACTGACCTTGAACTCAAGAGATCTGCATGCCTGTCTCCTAAGCACTGGGATTAAAGGTGTGGTCCACCAAGCCTGGATTAAAGTTTTTCTTCACCTAGAATTTGCTCCATTCTAGGCTGGCCTTAAACTCAGAGATCTGCTTATCTTTGCCTCCTGGGATTAAAGGCTTGTACTACCATGCCTGGACCTAAAATTAACTGGGTGAATCTTGCCCCCAAGGTCATCACTCCTTTAATTCAGTTTAATATCCTTGAATTCAGCTCCATTTCACTTCCTGGAGTTCCTTTAATACTCAAACTATATATTTTGTACTTTTCCTTTCTCAGCTTGCTATGTTTGTTCAAAATTCTCTTCATCAGACTTAACCAGAGAACAAAGACTTTGTTGGGCTTTTTTGAGACTTCCTTTGCAGATGCAGTTAATATAAATCTCTTTACCTTAGCCCTAGGCAGTCTCTTCAGGCAATGGCAAAAAGCAGCCATGTTCTTCACCAAAACATCACAAAACCAGTCTCTTGGCCACATATTAAAGTTCTTCTCCACTGAAACCTCTTGGGCCGTCAGGCCTACACAGTTCAAATGACCTTCAGCACTACTCTCTTCCATATTCCTACTAGGCTGGCCCATTAAGCCCCACTTAAAGCATTCCATAGCTTTCCAAATCCAAAGTCCCAAAATCCACATTCTTCCGAACAAAAGCATGGTCAGGCCTATCACAGCAATACCCCACTCCTGGTACCAACTTCTGTCTTAGTTTGGGTTTTACTGCTGTGAACAGACACCATGACCAATGCAAGTTTTATAAAAGACAACATTTAATTGGAGTTGGCTTACAAGCTCAGAGGTTCAGTTCATTGTCTTCAAGGAAGAAACATGGCAGCATCCAGGCAGGCATGGTACAGGAGGAGCTGAGAGTCCTACATCTTCATCTGAAGGCTGCTAGTAGAAGACTGACTTCCGGGCAGCCAGGGGGAGGGTTTTAAGCCCACACCCACATTGACACACCTACTCCAACAAGGCCACACCTCCTAATGAGGTCACTTCCTGGGCCAATGATATACAAACCATCACAGCCTCCAATTGAACCAGCACCATTTGTTGAATAGGTTATCTTTTCCCCACTGGATGGTTTTAGCTCCTTTATCAAAGATCAAGTGACCATAATTCTGTGAGTTCATTTTTGGGTCTTCAATCCTATTCCATTGATCTACTTGCCTGTCGCTGTACCAATACCATGCAGTTTTTAACACAATTGCTCTGTAGTATTGCTTGAGGTCTATGATATTGATTCCCCCAGAAGTTCTTTTATTGTTGCGAATAGTTTTAGCTATCCTGGGTTTTTTGTTATTCCAGATGAATTTGAGAATTGCTCTTTCTAAATCTATGAAGAATTGATTTGGGATTTTGATGTGGATTGCATTAAATCTGTAGAGTGCTTTTGGCAAGTTGACCATTCTTACTATATTAATTCTGCCAATCCAAGAGCATGGAAGATTTTTCCATTTTCTGAGGTCTTCTTTGATTTCTTTCTTCAAACTTGAAGTTCCTGTCATACAGATCCTCCACATGTTTGGTTAGAGTCACACCAAGAAACTTTATATTGCTTGTGACTATTGTGAAGGGTGTTATTTCCCTAACTTGTTTCTCAGCCTGCTTATCCTTTGAGTATAGGAAGGCTACTGATTTGCCTGTGTTTATTTTATAACCAGCCACTTTGCTGAAGTTGTTTATCAGCTGTAGGAGTTCACTGGTGTAGTTTTTTGGGTCACTAAAGTATATTATCCTATCATCTGCAAATAGTGATAGTTTGACTTCTTCCTTTCCAATTTGTATCCCTTTGACCTCCTTATGTTTTTTAATTTATCTGGCTATAACTTCAAGTACTATATGGAAAAGATATGGAGAGAGAGAGAAGGCAGCCTTGTCTAGTGCCTGATTTTAGTGGGATTGCTTCAAGTTTCTCTCCATTTAGTTTGATATTGGCTACTGGTTTGCTATAAATTGCTTTTACTATGGTTAGGTATGTGCATTGAATTCTTGTTCTTTCCAAGACTTTTAGCATGAAAGGATGCTGAATTTTGTCAAATGTTTTTTCAGCATCTAATGAAATGATAATGTGTTTTTTTTCTTTGAGTTTATTCATGTAGTGGATTGCATTGATGGATTTCTGTATATTGAACCATCCTGCATCCCTTGGATGAAGCCTACTTGATCATGGTGGATAATAGTTTTGATGTGTTCTTGGATTCAGTTGTCAAGAATTTTATTTAGTATTTTTGCATCGATATTCATAAGGGAAATTGGACTGAAGTTCTCTTTCTTTGCTGGATCTTAGTGTGGACTTGGTGTCAGAGTAATTGTGGCTTCGTAGAATGAGTTGGGTAGAGTTCCTTCTGTTTCTATTTTGTGGAATATTTTGAAGATTATTGGTGTTAGGTATTCTTTGAAGGTCTGATAGAATTCTGCACTGAATCCATCTGGTCCTGTGCTTTTATTGAATGGAAGACTTTCTATGACCCCTTTGATTTCTTCAGTGGGTATGGGACTATTTACTTGATCTATTTGATGCTGATTTAATTTTGTTATTTGGTAGCTGTCTAGGAATTTGTACATTTCCTCCAGATTTTTCTGTTGTGTTGAGTATAGACTTTTGAAGTAGGATGTGATGATTTTTTGGATTTCCTCCATTTCGGTTGTTATATCTCCCTTTTCATTTCTAATTTTGTTGATTTGGATACTGTCTCCATGATTTTTGGTTAGTCTGGCTAAGGGTTTATCTATCTTTTTGATTTTCTCAAAGAACCAGCTCCTGGTTGTGTTGATTCTTTGTATGGTTCTCTTTGTTTCTACTTGATTGATTTCAGCCCTGAGTTTGATGACTTCCTGCCTTCTACTCCTCCTGGGTGAATTAACTTCTTTTTGTTCCAGGGCTTTCAGTTGTGCCATTAAGCTGCTAGTGTATGCTCTCTCCAGTTTCTTTTTGGAGGCACTCAGGGCTTTGAGTTTTCCTCTTAGAACTGCTTTCATTGTGTCCCAAAGATTTGGGTAAGTTGTGCCTTCATTTTCATTATATTCTAGAAAGTCTGTGATTTCTTTATTTCTTCCTTGACCAAGGTATCATTGAGTGGAGTATTGTTCAGTTTCCATGTATGTGGGCTTTCTGCTGTTTTTGTTGCTATTGAATACCAATTTTACTCCATAGTGATGTGATAGGAGGCATGGGATTAGTTCAATCTTCTTATATTTGTTGAGTTCTGTCTTGGGACCAATTATATGTTCGATTTTGGAGAATATACCATGAGGTGCTGAGAAAAATGTATATTCTTTTGCTTTAGGATGAAATATATATATATATATATATATATATATATATATATATATATATATCTGTTAAATCCAATTGGTCCACAGCTTCAATTAGTTTCACTATGTCCCTATTTAGTTTCTGTTTTCCTCATCGGTCCATTGAGGAGAGTGGAGAATTGAAGTCACCCACAATTATTGTGTTAGGTGTAATGTGTTATTATAGCTTGTTTCTTGGGTCCATTTACTTAGAAAAATTTTTTCCAGCCCTTCGCTCTGAACTAAAGTCTATCTTTATGGCTAATGTGTCTTTCTTGTATGCAGCAGATGGATCTTGTTCTTACATCTATTCTGTTAGCCTGTGTCTTTTTACTGATGAATTGAGTCCATTGATTTTGAGAGATATTAATGATCAGTGATTGTTATTTCCTGTTATTTTGATGTCGGTTGTAAGGGGGGGGCTTTTCTTGTTTTTGCTGGCATGGAATTACATATTTCCTGTCTTCTTCTGAATGTAGGTATCCTTTTTCTATTGGAGATTTTCTTTTTCCTTCTAGAATTTTATAGGACTGTATTTGTAGATAGATACTGCTTGGATTTGGATTTGTCTTGAAATATCGTATTTACTCCATCTATGGTGATCGAGAGTTTGGCTTGGTTGACATCTGTGGAGTTTGAGAGGTTACACAATATCTTTCCAGGCTCTTCTAGCTTTTAAGAGTCTCTGTTGAGAAGTCAGGTGTATGTTACCTTACCTTTTCCCCTTGCTGCTTTAAATGTTCTTTCTTTGTTCTGGAGATTTTGTGTTTTGACTATTATGTAGCAAGAATATTCTTTTTTGGTCTAGTCTTGCATTCTACAAACTTTTGTGTGTTTATAGGCATCTTTTTCTTTAGGTTGGGAAAGTTTTCTTCTATGGTTTTGTTGACAATATTCTCTGGGCCTTGAAGCTGGACTCTTCACCTCCTAGTCTAATATTCTTAGGGTAGATTTTTTTCATAGTATCACAGATTTCCTGGATATTTTGTGTCAATGAATTTTTAGATTTAACATTTACTTTGACTGATGTATCAACTTATTCTTTTGTATCTTCTATACCTGAGATTATCTCTTTCATTTCATGTATTCTGTTGGTAATGCCTGCATCTGTTGTTCCTGTTCTCTTCTCTAAATTTTCCCTCTCCAGGATTTCCTCAGTATGTGTTTTCATTATTGATTCTATTTCTACTTTCAGTCTTATGCCATTTCATTTATTTCCTTCCATTGTTTAATTTTATTTTCATGCATGTCTTTAAGGGATTTGTTTCCTCTTTAAAAACTTATATCTGTTTTTGCATTTTCTGTATTTCTTTAAGTGATTTATTCATGTCCTCTTCAATGGTCTCTATTGCCTTTATGCGATCGGATTTAAGGTTATTTTTTTTGTGTTTTTGCTTTTAGGATATCTTGGGCTTGCTATAGTGGGGTATCGGGGCTTTGGAGTTATCGTTGTCATATTGGTCTGGCTTTTGTTGCTTGTGTTCCTTCAAGGGCTTTTAGCATTCTGGATGGTTTTAGTCCCTAGATGTCCTTATTGTAGTGGATATTGGGAGGGGTGAACCTCAATGGTCCTGGTGAGGCAAGCCTCTGAGGGGTATCCTTGGGCTCTATGGTTTTGTACCTGAAGTAAATGTCTATATGTTTCAGGAACTTCAGGTCCCGTGAAGTTAAACAGAGAGGTGACAGGACAATGGAGGTCTCCCTGGGATAGTAGGCCACTCAGGGCAGTTTCCCTTAGCCCAGAGAGAACAGCAAGCAGGGAAGATAAATGGGGGAAGCAGAGCTAGCCTGTATAGTTCAGGTGTATAATGAAGGTATAGGAGTGGTGGTAGGAAAATGGAGGTCTTTCTAGGAGAGCAGGCAGGCTGCTCAGGGTGGCTTGGCTTATTTAAGAGGGCTCGCTCAGCAAGCATGGAAGAGTCATAATGCATATTTTTTTAAAGTTCTGAGGAATTTCCCCATTTTATCATTTTATTTATTTATTTATTTATTTATTTATTTATTTATGGAAAGATTAGCTTAGGTGTCATAGAATTCACTAATTAATGAAAGGTAACCTGAAATCCCTGATGCATCCATTTTTCACCTGTTAAATACTAGTATTATTTGTTGTGGATAGCCCTGGGCTCGTACTTTGATATTAATTCCACTCCTCAGAGGGGCTGCAGATGAGGAGTTGCCTTGTGAACCGTCTCCCCACCTTAACTTTTCAAATAAAGTCTTGAGCCCATGATTGGGCAGGAGGAAAGTGGGAGGAGCAGAGAGTCTAGGGGAGGAGCTACAGGGTATAAAACAGGAGGAGGAGGAGCAACGGAAAGGAGAAGAAGGAGAAGAAACAGAGAGAGAAACTGAGAGGCTGCAGGGAGAGAAGCTTGGGGCCTGGAATTTCTGCAAGTTTTATGGGATTGATATAGATTGAAACAGAGTAGTGGAGTGGGAGTCCTGCCCAGTCTAGGCTTGTAGCTTGTTTTGTTAACTGCTGAGTTGAGCTTTCTTTCACCAGGGAACTGGGTTGGAAACAGAGTAGCAACAATTATTGGCATGTATCACAACACTTATATGTGTTACATTTTTTAAAGTTCAAATTTCACTTTGCCTTTACATTTCTCCCACAATTTTCCATTAACACATTTCAATGTATTAATACATTTAAAAACATAGTTTAACTTAAAAACATTGACTTTATATTAATAAGCATGCTATCTTATACATTTAATTTTACTTTTCAATTATTGAATTATACTAGTTAAGTTCCACTATTGAGAAGTTTATTGAGAAATAGGAATATCAGAAAAATGGTAGATGAACAAATTAAAGGCTAATTTCCCTCATAACAACATAACATCTTAATAAGTTTAGGTGGTCAAAATTGGAAGGAAGTAACAAAAATATTTATAATTACTATTTACTGTGGTTTACAGATATTTGTAGGTTTATTCTTGTTGTTTCTGTAAGCAAATTTTATTGAACAGAAGTAACAGAGTGTGCAACAACTGTATTTTTCCTTTTGTATTAGTTATGAAATGTATTTTAGAGAATATGCTTTTAATTTTTCCCTTTCTTTTCTATGTTTAACTAGAACAATTTTCCAGGGCTCAGACTTATCTGTAGAATAACTAGACCAAAATATCCTTTAGAACCAAATAATTCAATGACAAAGGGTTAAGGAATGAATCTGTATGAGCTGGAACAACAGTCAATTTTTCCTACCTCAGGGAATGTTATAAGATTCAACCAAGCTGTCAGACTTGAAAATCTCTCCAACTTTTGAAATATCAAGCAAATGTAAGGAATAAGTATGCTCTTCTTTTGAAAATAAGGACTTTATAAGGTATTTTATAGAATTAAAATTATGAAACAATGATTAAGTGTCAAGAATGTGTTCTATATGCAGGTGCTCTAGAGGATTAAAATACTTCTATTTTTACCTATTTTGAATTGCAGGTAGCATCTGATTTCAGTACAGTTTGGATTTTGTACAGAATATCTCAACTTAATGAGCCAATGTGAAAAATCTCTCTTCTTTCAAGGAGATGAATCTGGAAAGGTTGTCATATTATTTATCTTTGACTAACGTTTTCACTGTGAGTAGATGGAAGGCAAAGAGAAAATATTCCCTATAGAAATGGGCAAGGAGAAAACTGATATTGATTTTTTTCCAAATAAATTCAGAGTAACTCTCACAGGCTTTGGGTGTATCTAGGTCATAGGGAAAAAACAAGACTGAAACATTTTGCTGACAGAGAAGGTAAAATATAGTTATATCATACACATGGTTATTAAATGGATTCAAAATCTTTAAAATATTTCAACAATATTATTTCTATCAAATAGAAACTACATACATCTGCAAACAAAATGCATAAAATGACTGACACCACTATGCATTTCAAACAGTTTATATAAGAAATATATGGTTAAATTAACATCAAAATCCTAATTAATATCTTTATCCAGAATTCTAATAACTTAAATCTTATAGCCATTTCACACATGATTATGTGGATAAACAGTTTGCTGTTAGGTTAATGATTGGTTACTAGTAATCTGTCTTTGAACTCTCAAATTAAATACAAGATCATATTAATACAATAGAAGCTCTAAAACTAGACTTAGGTATTGAGCAATGTAGTAATTTACAGACATGAACATAGGGTTAACAATGGATACTCATTAGCCAGAAGTAGTCTACAACTATAGAAATAGAATCATTATTCCTTCTGTTCATGAATAAGGCAATAGTAACCACTTAGGCCAGGTTCTGTGACAAGGGTGGAAAAAAAAGACAAGAGTTATCTTCATTTACAGAAATAATGGACCTCAAAATCAAATAGTTAAGATCACCTCACCAGCTTAGCACAGCTATGTGATAATCATCCAATAATTATAAGCCACTACTATACTGACTGATAATACAAATATAAAAATTACACATATAAAAGTATAAATTAAAATACAGGAGTATTTAGAATTTTTTGGAGGAAGGTAAGGAATGTAACTTCTAATTAAAAATCATGTTTAAACTGAGCTATATAGAACAAGTATTCTTATTAGAGTGAAGAAGGGATATATAACTCCTAATACATGACTTGTATAGTTTCTCTATTTGTTAGTATCTAAAAATGTACCTAAAATCCTACTCATAAGCCTTTTCCTGACCCACAGCCCTCAATATCTTCTTGGTTACTAGCCACCTTTCATAAGCAAGTCACTCTTTCCTTTACGTGCCCTTCCACCAACTTGACTCTATCAGTCTTCTCAGAAATATAGTTCTAGTCATGTGAGCACCAACATCCTTGCCATGAACCCTCTTTGTTAATGAACCCTCTTTGTTAATGAGCCACCTTTGCCAGATAATTCTTTTCTTTTCCATGCCTCCTTCTTCAACTATCTACAACCATCTCTACATTCATAGGTCTTTGATCTTTTTATGGTCAAGAGCTGTCTTTGACTCATGAGCTCTTTATTTTCAGTTATGAGATTAAACCTAGCAAAGAACCATGGCAGGAGAGTTTGTAGACCCTAAACAAGAACTACTATTACCTTTTGCTAAGTCAATACCATAACCATCTGACTTCTAAATACATTTCTATCCATACAGGTCTCATTTATCATTAAAACATTATTTTGCAGTAAATGAAGACTATTAGAAAGGATCATAGTTTCTCAAAGTGAAGAGAATGGGTGAGTGTGCAATGTCCACCCTCAACTGTGTTGTCTGTGATAAAGCCTCAACACTCAAAGGTTAGGTCTCTGAAGAGGGAGTCGAAAGATTATAAGAGCCAGAAGACCTGGAAGGCTATTACAAAACAGTGTCTTCTGGATTTTGGACTTATAAACTCTTACCTTACTCTTGCCTGCACTGAATTAGATTAAATTGTTCAGCATTCGAGCATAGGTTTGATAATGACCCAGATAGCCCCACTCCTTCTAGAACTACAGGCAGTGAACAGCTAGTATTGGAAGGAGATTTAGTCCTTTGATAGGCTAGGTCTCTGATAGGTTGCCCATACCCATGTGGTTAGCTCTACATTTTATGTGCATCTAGGCAACACTAATTTGTTTCAATAAAATTGATCTTTCTATCATCTATTGTCTGTCCGTATGTCTGTCATGGATCTATTTATCTAACCATATAAAACACTAATAATAATAATAATAATAATAATAATAATAATAATTGAAGTAAAGGCCACAAGAAGTGAATGTTGGGTGGATGGGAGTAGTTGGAAGAGGCAGGAGGGATATATACATATACATATAATCAAAATATATTGTTCTGTCTGAAATTCTCAAAATAAATACTTCATATAAATCCTAACCTATAATACATAAATGTATAGGCATAAAAAAGTTTAAATGTGGATACAGTATAACATGTAGAAAGACAGAAAATAAATAAAATATTAGGTGATGTAGAAAGACAGAAATAGGTAAAGGATACCATGATGTAATAAATGATAATATAAAGCTAATTGTTTTCCTAGTTTCAACAGTATACTTTTTTATTTATTTTTGTTTTCTTGTGGTAGATAAAAAATTAAGATAAATATAACAGCAAGGATAAAATCCAAAGCAAAGCTCCAAGGCCTTAGAATGGCTATTCAGTATTGAAGTTCCATGAAACTTAGAGACTTTGGGCCTTGGTTTCATTATTCATGCCCCATAATGCTCTTTTATATTTTTAAGCTCCCTACAATAAAGTGATTTTAATATAAAAAGAGGAGAAAGTAAACTATCTATTCAAAGGAGGCCAATAGAAAGTCAGTTGTATTTTTTACTCCCCTAACTATTGTCAATAATAAAAACCACAGTTAACGGGATTTGAAATATTGTATAATATGAAGGTTTATTAAGCAAGTGCATTTAAAAGTTATAAAGTTCATAGAAAACATTAAAAATAAAGCTTTGGAGAGTAGTAATAGACGTAATTGAAACAAAGATTCAATATTGTAAATTTGTCAATATTTCATGTAGTACATAGTCAAGATACAATTAATTAAATGTCATAGTGCAATTCTAATATAACTTTAGTAAATTTGAGAAATTGAAGTAAATGGTTTTTCTTTAATGGTGCTAATTTCATATTCCCTTTAAAGATTTGCTTTCTCTTCACTGTATATTTTAACTACCATGTCCTACGTTATTAATGGTCACATATTGATTACTTTTGTGTTGCTCTGATACAACATCATAACCATTACAACTTATAGGAGAAAAAAACTACTTGGGCTCACAGTGTCAGAGGCTTACAGTTTATAATGAAAGGGAAACATGGCAACAGGTTATAGGATTGGTAGGCAACAAGCTAAATGGGAGACAGAAAAACCAGAAGTAGGCAGGTAGGTAAGATGTTTTAATCTCAGAGCCCTTCTCCAATGATGCTTCTAGAAAAACTACACAACCCCAAATCTTCAAATAGCACTGTCAACTGGGTATTCAAATGCAGGGGGAAATTTCTCACTCAAACTGCAATATGCAACTCCCTAGAAATCATAGTCAAGTGATTATATCAAAATGTAAATTGAATTTAGTCCAAATTCCAAACTTCCAGTAGTTTTTTCATGGTTGCAAAACTGTGTAACATCCAAAATCTCTTCCAGTATTCAATTTCTTAGTTCTAACTTACTGTCAAATCTAAAAACAATTTGCATATTACCAATATATGATGACATAACAAAATTTTACCATTCCAAAAGAAATGAGAGCTTTATAAGAAAATATTATGACCCCCCCTCAAAGATCAGAAATGAAGAGTACAATCTTCAAATCCTGATGTACCTTTTTGTTCCCTTTGGTTGTTTCTACTCCCTGAGTGCAGTTCTCCCTGACAGATATATCACAGTTGTAGCATCTCCAATATCTTGGGGTTTCCAGTACAATCCAAGTTTCACTATTTTATATCTTCTCTAGGGGACTCCTGCTCTTATGACCTTAATGCAGGGACTTTCTTACAATTCTGACTCTCTAAAACCATTGAAAAAGAATATACAACCTATTTAACATGACCTATTTATACTTGATTCCTTCATGCTTCTACAGCCAGCATCACCACATGGATGAATGATATTGCCAACTTCTTCAGTTGCTTGCAATGGACAGTTGGCCCTTCAAATCACATTAGCAGCTTGTTTTCTAGAAGCAAGAAATGCCATAGGCCATTTCTTTGTAAAAATTGAAAGATAATAGGATGGGGTCTTTCTCTGAAAGCATCCTTTCCTTTTCTTTTCTTTCCTTTCCTTTCCTTTCCTTTCCTTTCCTTTCCTTTCCTTTCCTTTCCTTTCCTTTCCTTTCCTTTCCTTTCCTTTCCTTTCCTTTCCTTTCCTTTCCTTTTTTCTTTTCTTTTCTTTTCTTTTCTTTTCTTTTCTTTTCCTTTCTTTTCTTTTCTTTTCTTTTCTTTTCTTTTCTTTTTCCTTTCCTTTCTTTTCCTTTCCTTTCCTCTTTCTTTCTTTCTTTCTTTCTTTCTTTCTTTCTTTCTTTCTTTCTTTCTTTCATTTTTTCTCTCTCTCTCTCTTTTTTGGTATGTAACAGGAGACTTTTCATTAATGGATCTACTCTCCTTATCTCTTTCTGAAAAAAGCCTTGAGTGCAGCATGGAACTTCCTAGTACTCTTTGTTTCTCTTTAAAATATAAATTTTATATTTCTTTCTGCCAAAATGTTCTTTTCACTGTAGGTCTGCATACGTGTCATTAACAAGAACTATGTCAAAGATTCAATATTAGGCTACCGTTAAATTGCCTCCACAAAATTAGTTAAATTTAAATTTACCTTCAAACAAGCTCTTAGGGCAAGAGTAAAATACATCTAGGTTCTTTGAAAAATATAAGAGAAATGGGCTCTAGAAACGTTGCTGATATTGCTCCTCTCTTTAGCTGTGCTTCCTTCCACATTCTACACTTGTCATATTTGTCTTTCTGGATCCTGCAGGAATGTCCTATTATGCCCTCACTACAAGCAGTTTTCTAGCTAACAGTTTCCAGATCTTCATTATCCCTCCAAAAACCAACATGGTCAAATATATCAGAACATTATTTCACTCTCTTGTATAAACTTCTGTGTTAGTTATTTTCCATTTGTAGGGTTAAATTGACAACTAAGGTGTTAGTGGCCATAATGGTAAGGAGCAATACACAGGTAAGCATCAGGGATAGGAAGCTGAGAATTTAGAAACATGAAGAAGAGAGAGCACCAGCACCGGAAAATATGTGAGACCATTGTCCTGGAAATCTGCATGTCCCTTCTCAAGTCTGTACTTGCTTAACCTCCTCAAAATGGTCAACTTATTGGCAATGTAGTGTGCAAGTGCCAAAGACTATGCTGTACAGAGCCATAATGGTGTGTCATGCCACATGGTAGGAACTTGTCATTGATCAAGGTGAACTTCCTCTCCCAGCCTTTGAGCAGGGATTCCTGTGCTATTCAGGATCCTGTTCTACTTAGGGTGGAGTGCTCAGTGTGTAGGTGAAGTTCCTCTAGATCTACAAATTCCTGAATTAAGCAGGTGACCCGCACAGCTGCTTGAGCAGTAGAGCCAATGCCCAATGAACAGCCAGATCAGTTCCCGGAACTCATGCAGGAGTCTGGGAGGAGGGGCTTGTCCAAACTGTTAAATTGTCAGACCTCCATTAAACTTTGGCCTCAATTGGTAAACTATCATCTTGGCCCTCGTTCTTTCCTCCACTTCCCCATCCATCCCTCAGCTCCTGTTCCAGGAACCCAGTTTGCAGTAGCTGCAGGCAGCTACACTATGGAAGTTATTTCTCCCTCAAACACTTCAAACTATCTCACAAATAATTAAGCTCAAACATAATGTCTGTCTCTGGAACTCATTTAGCAAGGAAAACATAATGTTTTATAACATTAGTTTTGTTAATATTTATTTTAATATGAAATATTCAGTGTAAATTAAAATTTTCTATAACATTCAAATATTGTATCTATTTGCACAGATACGTAAATTGTTTTAAATTGGTTTATATTTTTTTTCATATTGTTAATCCTGAGAACATGTTTGCTTATACTTCCAAGTAGATATATGTTAGTTATTAAAAAATAGCAAACTATGATATATTTTAAAGAAAAATCCAGACTCCATTTAAATTTATAAAGCTTCTTTTCTGAAATAGTGACATATATTAATATCTACAGTCCCTATAATAACTTTGATGAAAATACATTATACATGCATAAGTCAATGTCATTATGAAATAGATTTCAACAATATGATAAGACAAGAATATAAAATCTCAGTCACATTCCTACAGAGTTATAATAATAGCAATTTTGCCAGAATAACTGAAATAAAATTTACAAAACTATATATTTTGGGTGAAAAATGATTACCATTAAATAATTTAAAATATGATAAACTTACATCAATATGTGTCTTTCACTAATGTGATTAAATTCAGAAAGCACACTTAAAAATAAGATATCAGAACCACCAAACAGCATGCTGAAAATAGTACCATCAAATTTATTATCCATTCAGAAATGTGTAATAATTTCTTGTTTTTGTTTGTTTTCTCAATGCATAACTTTTAGACTCTTTAATATTAGATATTGGATGTTGACAGGTATATTTTAATATCTTTTTCTTTATTTTTTATTGAATATCATCTTCATTTACATTGCCAATGGTAAAACCTTTCCAGATTTCCCCCTCCTCAAAGACCCCCAACCCCTCCTCCCACCCCGCCTCCACATATATTCCCCTCCACCTGACCCACTCCCACCTCCCCCCACCTCGATTTCCCTTTGTTAGTACCTCTATTGAGCCTTTACCTGACCAAGGACTATTCCTCCCACTGATGCCCAACAAGGCATTCCTCTGCCAGTTTTTTGGCTGGAACCATGTGTACACCTTGGTTGAAAGTTTAGTCTCTTAGAGTCCTGGTTCTTCTGCTTGGCTGAGATCATTGTTCTTCCCAAGGGGCTATAAACCCGTTCAGCTCCTCCAGACCACCCTCCATCTCCTCCATTAGGGACCCCATGCCCAGTCCAATGGTTGACTGCTAGCATCTGCCTCTATATTTCTAATGCTCTGGCAGGGTCCTTCTGGAGACAACCATGCCATGCTCCTTTTGGTATACACTTCTTGTCATCCATAGTAGTGTTGGGGTTTGGTGACTGTTTATAGGATGAATCCCCAGGTAGCACAGTCTCTGGGTGGCTTTTACTTCAGTCTCTACTCCACACATTTTCTCCCTTATTGCTCCTGTGAGTATTTTGTTCCCTTTCTCAGAGGAACCAAATCACCCTTATTTAAATCCTCCTTCTTCTTGAGCTTCCTGTGCTGGGTGCATTGTAACTTGTTTATTTTGAGCTTTTGGGCTAACATCTGCTTATTAGTGAGTGCATACCATGTGTGTTCTTTTGTGATTGGGTTACCTCACTCAGGACAACACTTTCTAATTCCATCCATTTGCCTAAGAATTTCATGAATTCATTGTTTTTAATAGCTGTATTTACTCCATTGTTTATATATACCACAGTTTCTGTATCCATTCCTCTGTTGAAGGATATCTGGGTTCTTTCCACTTTCTGGCTATTATAAATAAGGCAGCTATAAACATAGTGGAGCATGTAAGTTTGAGGGGACAGAAAAAATTAAACAAATTTTAATCCCCAAAGACATAAGAAACTTGGCAAAATTTCTATTTAATTACACAATGATATGAGGCAAATGAAAGACTACTGTGAATGTACAGTCAATGGAAAAAATCTTGCACAGACTTATGGGTATATAAAGAATTTGTCATAGAACACCAGAAAATAAATATGTAATAATTTTCCCTTGTATCCCATTCAATATAAATGATTATAAATATGGATCCATCATCTGAGACTTTAAATGGAATACTATAACAGAAGATTTCTAGTATGAACATGTTAGCTTAAGGCTATTTATTTTCTAGTTTTAAAATTTACAAGGATTACAAACATACTGAAATATACACTTGTTACATGAAATTAACAGTGAGTAAAATCATAGATGATGAAGAGGTATAAAGAATGCCAGATACAATGGAAATGGCAGAATTGAATAATTTTTAAGAGAAAAAGTTATACAACAAACATGGGAGAAATACTTCACAATTATATTTTGAGACATGTCACACTGTAGACCTGTCTAGCCTGGAACTGACAATGTCGATTGGGATGGCTTCAAACTCAAAGAATTCCATAAGCTTCTGACTCCTGACTCCTGGAAATGTATCCCTGTGTATAGCAGATTTTAATTCTTGAATATTAAATTAAGATTCTGAGTGAAAAATAGTAGACAATGTGAATATCAACAACTAGAGATATTATTGGAACAAAACATGAGATGTTTTATATTTATCTATTTTTAAAGCTAAAATATAAGTATTAGCTCATTTGATTATTTTTGGTTTGAGAGGTGGCATAGTGGTGAAGGTTGCTATTGCAGGTTACCACATTCAGATCCCAAGTTCATAGCTATCTATAACTACAGATCTAGGGATGCAATGCTCTTTGTTGATCTCCTTGGTACCTGTACACCTTTCAGAGGTTCACAACTTATCCCCCCATTAATTAATTAAAAAGAAAATTATCCATCAATTTCTAAGATAATTATTTTAGTAAGAAAAAATAAATTTGAGAAAAAGAAGTAAAAGATAGCCAAACCTCAAGTCTACTCAGGGCAGTCAGCTCTCCAGACCTGCTCCTGTACCCAGAGACAGATCGATTTCAAGGAGGTCCATTACAACCAGGCTCACAGGTGATCCCTTCCTAACCCAATACCAGTAGTAAATGGGACCCCCACAGGGCACAGCAGAGGTAGGAAGGCACTCCAGATTCTTTCACCCACCCAGACACACTTTAACTCTCAGGAGGTCAATCATAATCAGGCTAACGGAACAAGTCCATCAGCAGCGTCTGGCCCCATACACCCTAAGAGACAGCTTGATTCCCAGGAGATTCTTCATAACTTGGTTCACAGGTAGTAGGTATAGGATTCAGTTGGAGATAGCAAGGCCACTTAACAACATAGATCACCAGATAGCAAGAGGCGAGTACAAGTACATGATCAACAGAAACTAATTCCTTTTGGCACCATCAGAACCCAGTACTCCCACCACAGCAAGCCCTGGACACCTTAACAAACCTGAAAATCAAGATTCTGATATAAAATCATATCTCATGAAGATGATAGAGGACCTTAAGGAAGACATTTATAACTCAAAGGAATACAGAAGAACACAGGTAAACAGGTAGAAGCCGCTAAAGAGGAAACACATAAATCCCATAAAGAAATGTAGGAAAACACAACAAAACAGGTAAAAGAATTAAATAGAAATGTCCAGGATCTAAAAATGTAAATAGAAACAATAAGGAAATCACAAGGGAGGCAACCCTGGAGTTAGAAAACTTAAGAAAGAGATCAAGAGTCGAGTAGCAGCAGGCCTCCATATTGCAACCAGGACACAGCTGGAAAGGCCCAGGCTCTGTGGGACATCCCCGCCCTCTGGTGAGCACCTAGGCTGCGTTCTGCAACCAGCTCGCCGGCCCCTAGACCAGCGGTGTAGCGGCGGGCCTCCATATTGCAACCAGGAAACAGCTGGAAAGACCCAGGTAAACACCCCTTCCAGAGCTACACTCACGGGGGTATCTGCTAGGGTCTCGGAGCCAAGCAGGCGGAGTCCTGCCTAGGCTCTGTGGGACATCCCCAAGCCCTCTGGCGAGCACCAAGGCTGCATTCTGCAACCAGCTCGCCGGCCCCTGGACCGGCAGTAGCGGCGGGCCTCCATATTGCAACCAGGACACAGCTGGAAAGGCCCAGGCTCTGTGGGACATCCCCGCCATCTGGTGAGCACCTAGGCTGCGTTCTGCAACCAGCTCTCCGGCCCCTAGACCAGCGGTGTAGCAGCGGGCCCCCATATCGCAACCAGGACACAGCTGGAAAGGCCCAGGCTCTGTGGGACATTCCCTTGCCCTCTGGCGAGCACTGAGGCTGCATTCTGCAACCAGCTCGCCGGCCCCTGGACCAGCAGTAGCAACGGGCCTCCATATTGCAACCAGGACATAGCTGGAAATGCCCAGGTAAACACCCCTTCCAGGGCTACCCTCACGGGGGATCTGCTAGGCTCTCGGAGTTCCTTGCAACCAGGACACAGCTGGAGAAGCCCAGGAAGACAGACTCCAACAGGGGCTACAATCGCATGGGTGGCAGCCAGCTTATGATCCCTTAAAGCAGCAGTCACACATATTCACCAGTAGAGAAACAACAGGTGAGCCCAGCCTCACAGGAGATTCAAACACCAGCCACTGACAACAAGGCCAACTAAAACCAGAAATAACCAAATGGCAAAAGGAAAATGAAGGAACGTTACTAACAAAAATCAAGGCAACATGACAGCATCTGAACCCAGTTCTCCAACAACAGGAATCCCTGGATACCCTAAAACACCAGAAAAACAAGACTTGGATATAAAATCACTGGTCAGGATGCTGGTAGCTGAACACATAGAAAAATCTCGTAAAGAAATAGAGGAGAAAGTGGATCAAAAGTTAGAAGCCTTTATGAGGCAAATACAAAAATCACTTCAAGAAATGCAGGAGAAGATGGATCAAAGAGAAGAAGACAATAAGGAAGAAAGACAAAAGTCACTTAAAGAACTACAGAAGAACGTGGGCCAACAATTAGAAGCTATGAAAGAGGAAGCACAAAAATCTATTAAAGAAATACATGAAAACACAATCAAGCAAGCGAAAGATCTGAGCACATCCATCCAGATACTAAAAACAGAAGTAGAAACAACTAAGAAATCACAGAGGGAGACAACATTGGAGATAGAAAACCTGGGGAAGAAATCAGGGGCCATAGACGCAAGTATCAACAATAGAATACAAGAGATAGAAGACAGAATCTCAGAAGCCGAAGATAACATAGGAACCATTGATTCAACAGTCAAAGAAAATACTAAATGCAAAAAGGTGGTAACCCAAAACATCCAGGAAATCCAAGACACTATGAGAAGACCAAACCTAAGGATTATAGGTATAGACGAGAGTGAAGATTTACAAGTTAAAGGGCCAGCTAATATCTTCTATAAAATTATGGAAGAAAACTTCCCCAACCTAAGGAGAGAGATGCTCATGAATATACAAGAAGCCTATAGAACCCCAAACAGACTGGACCAGAACAGAAATACATCCCGTCACATAATAATCAAAACTCCAAATGTAATAAACAAAGAAAGAATACTAAAGGCAGCAAGAGAAAAAGGCCAAGTTACATATAAAGGAAGACCTATCAGAATAACACCAGACTTCTCACCTGAGACCATGAAAGCTAGAAGATCCTGGGCAGATATCATGCAAACTCTAAGAGAACACAAACTTCAGCCAAAACTACTTTACCCAGCAAAACTCTCAATTGCCATTGATGGAGACATCAAGGTATTCCATGACAAAACCAAATTTGCAAGATATCTCTCTCCTCAAATCCAGCCCTACAAAGGATAATAGGGGGAAAACACCAAGACAAGGACGGAAACTACACCCGGGAAGAAGCAAGATAGAAACCTCCTCTCATCAAACCCAAAAGAAGATAACCTCTCAAATATAAAAAATAAATAAGATAAATAAATATAATTTCAAAAATGTCTGGAAGTAGTAATTACTATTCCTTAATATCTCTTAACGTCAATGGACTCAATTCCCCAATAAAAAGACATAGATTAACAGACTGGATACGGAAACAGGACCCTACATTTTGCTGCATACAGGAAACACATCTCAATGTTAAAGACAAACACTGCCTTAGAGTAAAAGGCTGGAGGACAATTTTACAAGCAAATGGTCTCAGGAAACAAGCTGGAGTAGCCATTCTAATATCAGATAAAATTGACTTTCAACCTAAAATCATCCAAAGAGACTCAGAAGGTCACTTCTTGCTGGCCAAAGGGAAAATCCACCAGGAAGAGCTCTCAATACTGAACATCTATGCTCCAAATGCAAGGGCACCCTCCTTCGTAAAAGAAACCTTACTAAAGCTTAAAGCACACATTACACCTAACACAATAATTGTGGGTGACTTCAACACCCCACTCTCCTCAATGGACCGATCAGGAAAGCAGAAACTAAACAGGGACACAGTGAAACTAATTGAAACTCTGGACCAATTGGATTTAACAGATATATATAGAACATTTCATCCTAAAGCTAAAGTATATACCTTTTTCTCAGCACCGCATGGTACCTTCTCCAAAATAGACCATATAATCGGTCACAAGACAGATGTCAACAAATACAAGAAGATCAAGCTAATCCCATGCCTCCTATCAGATCACCATGGAGTAAGAGTGGTCTTCAATAGCAACAAAAACAACAGAAAGCCCACATACACATGGAAACTGAACAATACTCTACTCAATGACCCCTTGGTCAAGGAAGAAATAAAAAAAGAAATCAAAGACTTTTTAGAATTCAATGAAAATGAAGGTACAATCTACCCAAATCTATGGGACACAATGAAAGCAGTGCTAAGAGGAAAACTCATAGCTCTAAGTGCCTCCAAAAAGAAACTGGAGAGAGCATACACTAGCAGCTTAATGGCACACCTTAAAGCCCTGTAAGAAAAACAAGTTAATTCACCCAGGAGGAGTAGAAGACAAGAAATCATCAAACTCAGGGCTGAAATCAATCAAATAGAAACAAAGAGAACCATACAAAGAATCAACAAGACCAGGAGCTGGTTCTTTGAGAAAAACAACAAGATAGATAAACCCTTAGCCAGACTAACAAAAGGACACAGAGACATTATACAAATTAACAAAATTAGAAATGAAAAGGGAGACATAACAACAGAAACTGAGGAAATTCAAAAGATCATCAGATCCTACTACAAAGGTCTATACTCAAAACAACTGGAGAATCTGGAGGAAATGGACGATTTCCTAGACAGATATCAAATACCAAAATTAAGTCAGCATCAAGTAGACCAGCTAAATAGTCCCATAACCCCTAAAGAAATAGAAGGGGTTATAGAAAGCCTCCCAACCAAAAAAAGTACGGGACCAGATGGTTTTAGTGCAGAATTCTACCAGACCTTCAAAGAAGACTTAACACCAATACTCTTCAAACTATTCCACAAAATAGAGACAGAAGGGACACTGCCCAACTCATTGTTCGAAGCCACAATTACGCTAATACCTAAACCACAAAAAGATCCAACAAAGAAAGAGAACTACAGGCCAATTTCTCTGATGAATATAGATGCAAAAATACTAAATAAAATTCTTGCTAACCGAATCCAAGAGCACATCAAAACGATCATCCACCATGATCAAATAGGCTTTATCCCAGGGATGCAGGGATGGTTCAATATACGGAAATCCATCAATGTAATCCACTACATAAACAAACTGAAAGAAAAAAACCACATGGTCATCTCATTAGATGCTGAAAAAGCATTCGACAAAATTCAGCATCCTTTCATGCTAAAAGTCTTGGAAAGAGCAGGAATTCAAGGCCCATACCTAAACATAGTAAAAGCAATCTACAGCAAACCAGTAGCCAACATCAAAATAAATGGAGAGAAACTTGAAGCATTCCCACTAAAATCAGGGACTAGACAAGGCTGCCCTCTCTCTCCATATCTTTTCAATATAGTACTTGAAGTTCTAGCAAGAGCAATTAGACAACATAAGGAAGTCAAAGGGATACAAATTGGAAAGGAAGAAGTGAAACTATCATTATTTGCAGACGATATGATAGTTTACCTAAGCGACCCAAAAAACTCCACCAGAGAACTTCTACAGCTGATAAACAACTTCAGCAAAGTGGCAGGTTATAAAATTAACTCAAGCAAGTCACTGGCCTTCTTGTACTCAAAGGACAAGCAGGCTGAGAAAGAAATTAGGGAAATAACACCCTTCACAATAGCCACAAACAACATAAAGTATCTTGGCATAACTCTAACCAAACAAGCGAAAGATCTGTACAACAGGAACTTCAAGTCCTTGAAGAAAGAAATCGAAGAAGACCTCAGAAGATGGAAAAATATTTCTTGCTCCTGGATTGGCAGGATCAATATAGTAAAAATGGCCATCTTGCCAAAAGCAATATACAGATTCAATGCAATCCCCATCAAAATCCCAACTCAATTCTCCATAGATCTAGAAAGAGCAATTCTCAAATTCATCTGGAGCAACAAAAGACCCAGGATAGCTAAAACTATTCTCAACAATAAAAGGACTTCTGGGGGAATCAATATCCCTGACCTCAAGCA
This sequence comes from Apodemus agrarius, assembly GCA_964023405.1. Taxonomy (NCBI): domain Eukaryota; kingdom Metazoa; phylum Chordata; class Mammalia; order Rodentia; family Muridae; genus Apodemus; species Apodemus agrarius. The sequence continues at coordinate 139,735,813 of OZ030010.1, read as the reverse complement.
GTACTACAGAGCAATTGTGTTAAAAACTGCATGGTATTGGTATAGCAACAGGCAAACAGATCAATGGAACAGGATTGAAGACCCAGAAATTAACCCACAGACTTATGGTCACTTGATCTTTGATAAAGGAGCCACAACCATTCGATGGAATAAAGATAGCCTTTTCAACAAATGGTGCTGGTTCAACTGGAGGTCAACATGCAGAAGAATGCAAATTGACCCACTCTTATCTCTTTGCACTAAGATCAACTCCAAGTGGATCAAGGACCTCCACATAAAACCAGACACACTGAAACTATTAGAAAAGAAACTTGGGAAGACCCTGGAGGACTTGGGCACAGGGGAAAAGTTCCTGAACAGAACACCAATAGCTTATGCTCTAAGATCAAGAATCGACAAATGGGACCTCATAAAATTACAAAGTTTCTGCAAAGCAAAGGACACTGTCCGAAGGACAAAACGGCAACCAACAAAGTGGGAAATGATCTTCACCAACCCCACATCCGACAGAGGGCTAATATCCAATATATACAAAGAACTCAAGAAGTTAGACCCCAAAGAACCAAATAACCCTATGAAAAAATGGGGCACAGAGCTAAACAAAGAATTTTCACCAGAAGAAATTCGGATGGCCGAGAAACACCTTAAGAGATGTTCAACATCATTAGTCATCAGGGAAATGCAAATCAAAACAACCCTGAGATTCCACCTCACACCAGTCAGAATGGCTAAGATTAAAAACTCAAGAGACAACAAGTGCTGGCGAGGATGTGGAGAAAGAGGAACACTCCTCCACTGTTGGTGGGATTGCAAAATGGTAAAACCACTCTGGAAATCAGTTTGGCGGATCCTCAGAAAATTGGGCATGGTACTTCCAGAGGACCCTGGCATACCACTCCTGGGCATATACCCAGAGGATTCCCCTGCATGCAATAAAGACACATGCTCCACTATGTTTATAGCAGCCTTTTTTATAATAGCCAGAAATTGGAAGGAGCCCAAATATCCCTCAAAGGAGGAATGGATACAGAAAATGTGGTATATTTATACAATGGAATACTACTCAGCAATTAAAAATAATGAATTCATGCAATTTGTAGGTAAATGGTTAGACCTGGAAAATATCTTCCTGAGTGAGCTAACCCAATCACAAAAGAATGCACATGAAATGCAATCACTGATAAGTGGATATTAATGAGCCCAGAAGCCCTAAATACTCAAGACACAAATAGCAAGTCAAATGATTCCCAAGAAAGAAAGGAGAGGACCCTGGGCATGTAAAGATTGCATCCAGTTTAGTAAAGAAACCGAGGGGGGAGGGGGAATGATTGGGGAATAGTTGGGGGGGAGAAGAACTATGGGAACTATGGTGGGTGGGAACTGGGAAAGGGGAAAGCCTTTGAAATGTAAACATAGAATATAGAAAATAAAAATAACTAAAAAAAAAGAGATCAAGAGTCATAAATACAAGCATCATGAAGAAACTACAAGAGATAGAAGAGAGAAGAATCTGAGGCATAGAAGATACCAAAGAAGATATTGACACAACAGCCAATGAAAATACAAAGTGTAAAAAGCTCCTAAAACATCCAGGAAATTCAGGACACAATGAAAAGCTAAACCTAAGAATAATAGGAATAGATGAGTGTGACAATTATCAATTTGAAGGGCCCGTAAATATCTTCAACAAAATCATAGAAGATAACTTCCCTATCCAAAAGAAAATGATGGCCAAAAATGTACATGAAGCATACAGAACACCAAATAGATTGGGCCAGAAAAGAAATTCCTCCTATCACATAATAATCAAAACATTAAATATAAAAAGAAAGAAAAATATTAAAAGCACTAATGGAAAAAGGCCAAGTAATATATAAAGGCAAACCTCTCAGAATTACATTCAGTTCTCAGCAGAGACTCTAAAAGAGAGACAATCTAGAACAATGTCATGCAGAAACTAAGAGAAAACAAATGCCAGCCCAGGCTATTATACCCAGCACAACTCTCCATCAACATATATGAAGAAACCAAAATATTCCATGTTAAAATCAAATTTAAACAATATATTTCCACTAAGCCAACCCTACAGAGGATAATAGTAGGAAAACTCCAACACAAGGATGGAGTTTACAGCTAAGAAAAAACAAGAAATTAATCTTCTCACAACAAATTCAAAAGAAGAGTAGCATGCAAACACAATACCACCTCAAACAACAAAAATATCAGGAACCAACAATCATTGCTTTTTAATATCTCTCAACATCAATAGACTCAATCCTCCAATAAAAAGATATAGATTAACAGACTAGATATATAAATAGGACCCAGCATTTTGCTGCATACAAGACACGAACCTCAGAGACAAAGACAGACACTGCCTCAGACTAAAAGGCTGGAAAAAAAGTTTCCAAGCAAATGGTCCCAAGAAACAATCTGGAGTAGTCATTCTTATATTAAATAAAATAGACATTCAACCAGAAACTTATCAAAATAGATGAGGAAGGACACTTCATACATATCAAAGAAAAAATCCACTAAGAGGTACTCTCAATTCTGAAAATCTACACACCAAATGCAAGGGCATCCACATTTGTAAAAGAAACATTACTAAAGCTAAAAATACATATTGAATCTCACATAATAATAGTGGAAGACTTCAATACCCCACTCTCACCAATCAATAGATCATGGAAACAGAGGCTAAACAGAGAAACAGTAAAACTAACAGAAGTCATAAACCAAATGGATTTAACAAATATCTGCAGAATATTTCACCCTAAAACAAAAGAATATACCATCTTTTTAGTACCTCATGGTACGTTCTGTAAAATTGACCATACAATCAATCACAAAACAGGCCTCAACACATACAAGAAGATTGAAATATTGCCATGCATTCCCTTAGATCACCAGGGACTAAGGCTGGTTTTCAATAACACCAAAAAGAACAGAAAGCCTATATACTCATGAAAACTGAATACTCTCTATTTACTGATAACTTGGTCAGGGAATACATAAACATAGAAATGAAAGACTTTCTAGAATTTGAAGTTAATGAAGGCATAGCATACCAAAACTTATGAGACACAATGAATGCATCAGTAAGAGAAAAATTCATAACACTGAGTGCCTTAATAAATAAAGAGATTAGAGAGATCCCACACTAGCAACTTAACAGTACATTTGACAGCTCTAGAACAAAAAGAAGCACACACACCCAAGAGTAGTATGTAGCAGGAAATAAACTCAGGATTGAAATCAACCAATTAGAAACAGAATTACACAAATAATCAACAAAATTAAGAAATCTGCAACTAACAAATTGGGAAGATCTTCACCAACCCTACATCTGACAGATGGCTAATATCCAATGTGCTTTTCAAAGCTTTACTACCCACTGTAAAGTTTTTCCAACAATGTTTTCTATTGGCTGTATTTGACATTACCAAAATAATGTAATTTGATTCAGACAATTCTGAAATAGTGTTCTTTAACCAAATGACATTACAACTGAAGAGGAGACTGTGGTTTGATGATATTAACAATGCAGAATTGTTCTATACCATATAATTCACTAAAAGAAGAGAAGATATATTCATAAAATAAAATCTAAGAAACTGAACAAAGAAACAAGATCTGTGTTCTCCCACTTTCCAAGGAGTATCATTTGTGTTTGCTTTAACAGCAAAAAAAAAAAAAATTGAAAATAACAAAATGTTCAATTATTTGCTTTAGATGACTATACTCTTACTTCATATGCTTCTTGTAAGAGTTTGTTGAGTAAGTGAATGAGGATAGTTTAGAAAAATTCTTCACACATCTTAAACATTTGTGGAAAATCTGCGCTTTAGTCTGTTTGCTTTTGTTCTGACAGAATGCTTGTCATCAGGTAATTTTGAAAGAAATGAGTACATTTATTCATAGTTCTGGAGAGTGGAGATCAAAGTGTATGATGACACCTTTGACAGGGCTATATACTGATTCATTTAATGTCAGAAAAGAGGAAAGACAAGTAAACATATGAATGAGACAAAGCCTTAGAGATAAACCTCACTTATACAGGACTTTGTTTTCCTAGTAACTACTCCACTCCTGTGAGAGTGAGAAATCATTCATTTCCCTGAAGATTAGCCTAATTCTGAGAGCTTGGTTAACCCCTACAGGAGAGAGCCAGACCTCATAAGACAACCACAAGGGTTATTTCAATAATTTTCAACTGGGAATCAGAAATCTATATGAGTTTCAGAAAAGCTACCCAAATTTCAAGCCATAATTTTGGCAATGGAATTATGGGAATTGACCACCTGGCAACTACCATTCTACTTTGTATTATAGCATCCTATAAGGGACCACATGAACATTTTGTATCATACTATTCTTATGAGTGTTCATGTTCTCTTTTACTTTCTTGGTATTTCTTATTGAATCACAAGAGATTTTTACTTTGATGCAAACTAATTTATCTTTTTTACTTTCCCTGTTTGTAGCCTAGGTATTATGGTAAGAAACATTGCTTAATTCAGTCATACAGATTCAGGATTAGTATGCTGACCAAGAGATGCATTCCATGGTGACATTTTATTTATCTGGTATCCAATGCAAGATGTTCTCTGGATGTTATGACTATCCTCTTAAGTAAATTGTTGGATTTACTATCCCATATTACTACCATGTTAGAGTTACTTTCACTTCGTTTTATGACTCCTCCTCTTTATCTGCATATATTCAGTCATCTATTGAATATAATGGCATAATGGTCTCTATATTAATGATACTTAATAATATATTTCATCTTAATTCTCACTTCTGGCCTAAAAGGACCACAATAGCCTAGTCCAGCATTGTATGTATAATAGTATGGTCAAATTAAACTGATATCCTGAATAATTCAATGATCTCTTTCAGCAGGATAGCTTTCCATTTCAATTGATGGAAATACTATTTATCATTCACTGTTTTAAAAATACATAAAATAATGGTATAGTTTTGCAGCATCAAAAGTTTAGCAGCTAGTGAGGGCTGATGTAAAAGGATGTGAAAACATAGGTCACATCTATCTATATCTGTCTATCTATCTATCTATCTATCTATCTATCTATCTATCTATCTATCTATCTAACCAAATACCTGACATAAATAACTGAAAGCAGAGAATATTTATTGTTTCTCACAATTTCAGAGGGTTCAGTCCTGTGTGGTTGGCCTCAGTACTTAGCCAGAGCATTATGGCAGTGAGACTTAGTAGCAGAGCTTCTCATCAAGCCTTCACAATTAGAAAGGAAACAGGAGAGGATTCAGATTAGGTATAATGCTTCTCATGTTTTTGCCCTATCTTCACATAAATATTCCAACATAGTAGCACCAGAGAACCACCAAACATACAAAATGGGAATGTCTTGAAGACATTTTATATTTAAACCATGGCATTTGCCTTAGAATATATTGATAGGATACTTCACATTTTATACTTTTATGTTAATTAATGTAATTTTCTGTACAGGATTTTAATCCAGACATATGGTTACTCTGACAAGAGATAATATTCAAATACTTTCTATATCTATATGACACAGCCAGAATGCAGACATGCTGTAGATTATAGTATGATCTGGCTGGAATAAGGACAAGCCATAGTATAGACGTTTAATCCATAACAACAAAGGTAAGGTTAGTGTGTAGAAGGAAGCAGTGATTTTTTTCCACTGGATTGGTTTATTTTCTTTTTTATTGGATATATTCTATATTTACAATTCATTTCCCTTTCTCTGGTTCCCCACCCCCCAAAGGCCCCACATGCCCTATTCCCTCCCCCTGCTCCCTCTTCCCTCTTCCCTGTTCTTGTATTCCCCTACAGTGATACTTTGATCCTTTCCAGCACCAGTGTCCACTCCTTTCTTCTTGTCAGACATCATTTGGTATGTGAATTGTGTCTTTGGTGTTCCAAGATTCTAGGCTAATATCCACTTATCAGTGACTGTATACCATGGATATTCTTTTGAGACTGGGTTACCTCACTTAGTATGATGTTCTCCAGCTCCATCCATTTCTCTAAGAATTTCATGAATTCATTGTTTCTAATGACTGAATAGTACTGCATTGTGTATATATACCACATTTTTTGAATCCATTCTTCTGTTGAGGGACATGTGGGTTCTTTCCAGCTTCTGGCTATTATAAATAAGGCTGCTATGAACATAGTGGAGCATGTATTCTTATTGCATTCTGTGGAATCTTCTGGGTATATGCCCAGGAGTGGTATGGCTGGGTCCTCCAGAAGTATCATGTCCAGTTTTCTGAGGAACTGCCAGACTGATTTCCAGAGTGGTTGTAACATCTTGCAGTCCCACCAGCAGTGGAAAAGTGTTCCTCTTTCTCCACATCCTCACCAACACCTGATGTCTACTGACTTTTTAATCTTAGTGATTCTGTCTGGTGTGAGGTGAAATCTCAGGGTTGTTTTGATTTGCATTTCTCTAATGACTAACGATGTTGAACATTTTTTAAGGTGTTTCTCAGCCATCTGAATTTCTTCAGGTGAAAAGTCTTTGTTTAGCTCAAGCAGTGATGTTTTAAAATGACATATAATTAAAGGGCAGCAAATGTGATGAGTCAGAGAAAGATGTGACAGAATGATACAGAGATAGGATATGTCCAACTTACATGGGAAAATTACAAGAAAGATGCTACTTAAGAGCAGAGAGAGAGAGAGAGAGAGAGAGAGAGAGAGAGAGAGAGAATATGATATGTGTGGACAGTTTTACAGAAAAAGGTAGAAGGTAGGTAGAAGGAGCCAGCGAATATGAAGTTGCCAGAAGATTAGAATATATCACTAAAGTTAGTATGTGAACAATCAGAACAATTTAGGCAGAAGCCAAGGGAAGCTGGGTTCAATCAGTTTAGAGTCAGCTTGGATGATCAGACTTTATGAAGGCTAGAAGCTTTCAGGCCTATGCACAGGGATGGGCAGAATAAAGAACCACTCTGGGCTCATCCCAAGCTGTGTATTCACATAGCTTAAGTACAGCTCTCATCTCATTCTTTTACTGAATAAATAAAAGAGACATTACAATTCCCTTCTCATAATCTTCATACATTTTAGCTACTTGATCAAAACTCCACTGTTAGTTATAATCATCTTTTGAAAAAGTCCTGAAATAACAACTTTAGAGTGCTTTTTGCCTGGAAATATCTTAGTCTATTTGAGTTATAGGTTTATTCCCTGCTTATAGAATTTACATGATTTACATATGCCTGTTTCCTAACTTCCACTTAGAAAACAGGCTCTTTAAAAACTAGAATTTTTAAAATTTTGATTAATGTTTCTATATTATTAGATCTAATCATTTTAATTAACTTACTATTAAATGACAATATGTAAGAATTATAAGTAAATCTATGATTCAGTATGTGATTAATAGTGCAGTGTAGGACTTCTGGGGGAATCTATATCCCTGACCTTAAGCAGTACTACAGAACAATTGTATTAAAAACTGCATGGTATTGGTACAGCAACAGGCAAGTAGATCAATGGAATAGGATTGAAGACCCAGAAATTAACCCACAGACTTATGGTCACTTGATCTTTGATAAAGGAGCCACAACCATCCAGTGGAATAAAGATAGCCTTTTCAACAAATGGTGCTGGTTCAACTGGAGGTCAACATGCATAAGAATGAGAATTGATCCACTCTTATCTCCTTGTACTAAGATCAAATCCAAGTGGATCAAGGACCTCCACATAAAACCAGACACACTGAAACTATTAGAAAAGAAACTTGGGAAGACCCTGGAGGACATGGGCACAGGGGAAAAGTTCCTGAACAGAACACCAATAGCTTATGCTCTAAGATCAAGAATTGACAAATGGGACCTCATAAAATTACAAAGTTTCTGCAAGGCAAAGGACACTGTCAGAAGGACAAAATGACAACCAACAAAGTGGGAAAAGATCTTCACCAACCCCACATCCGACAGAGGGCTAATATCCAATATATACAAAGAACTCAAGAAGTTAGACCGCAAAGAACCAAATAACCCTATCAAAAAATGGGGTACAGAGCTAAACAAAGAATTTTCATCAGAAGAAATTTGGATGGCCTAGAAACACCTTAAGAGATGTTCAACATCATTAGTCATCAGGGAAATGCAAATCAAAACAACCCTGAGATTCCACCTCACACCAGTCAGAATGGCTAAGATTAAAAACTCAAGAGACAACAAGTGCTGGCGAGGATGTGGAGAAAGAGGAACACTCCTCCACTGTTGGTGGGATTACAAAATGGTAAAACCACTCTGGAAATCAGTTTGGCGGTTCCTCAGAAAATTGGGCATGTCACTTCCAGAGGACCCTGGCATACCACTCCTGGGCATATACCCAGAGGATTCCTCTGCATACCATAAAGGCACATGCTCCACTATGTTTATAGCAGCCTTATTTATAATAGCCAGAAATTGGAAGGAGCCCAAATATCCCTCAAAGGAGGAATGGATACAGAAAATGTGGTATATTTATACAATGGAATACTACTCAGCAATTAAAAATAATGAATTCATGCAATTTGTAGGTAAATGGTTAGACCTGGAAAATATCATCCTGAGTGGGTTAACCCAATCACAAAAGAATACACATGAAATGCAATCACTGATAAGTGGATATTAATGAGCCCAGAAGCCCTAAATACTCAAGGCATAATTAGCAAGTCAAATGATTCCCAAGAAGAAGAAAGGAGAGGACCCTGGGCCTGTGAAGATTGGATCCAGTTTTGTAAAGAAACTGTGGGGGAGGGGGAATGATTGGGGAATAGTTGGGGGGAGAGGAACTATGGGACGTATGGTGGGGGGAACTGGGAAAGGGGAAAGCCTTTGGAATGTTAACATAGAATATAGAAAATAAAAATTTTAAAAAAAGAGAGTATTTCCAGTATGGCGTAGGTGTTGTGTATGCTATTGGAAAGGCCATGGCTGACTAAGGAAGATTAGGCTTCTCAAGAATTATCTATAGGAACACTACAAAGAATGCTGAAACAATCTGTGCATAGAGAATAAATGGTTTTATTATTCAGCAAATGTTGATGACTGACTATTACAGTTTTCAATTAGGCTCTAGATTCTACAGTCGGTATAATTCAAACCAAATACAGTGTCATGAAGAAGATATCCAAGTAAGCAATTGTAGAACATAATGACAAGAGTCCTGGTAGGATTAACACCGGCTTGTCTCAGACTTCAGCTTTTTTACCACACCTTGTGGGAGGATCAGATTGATATTTTTTGGCAGACTTGCTACACCAACCAAGAATTGAAAAGAAAGAATGTTTATCGAGAAACAATGCATAATTTACTAGGTTAGAAATAAGGTAGAGGAAGATAGACTGAGACTGAGCAGAATGATGCACACCTTCAATCCCAGAACTCAAGTGGCTGATGCAGGAGGATCTTTGTGAGTTCAAGGCCAGCCTGGCCTACATAATAATTTCTAGGACAACATGGAATGTGTCATGAGCCAGAAAGATCCTGTGAAGAGAGAGGAGCAGGCAGGAAGAAGTAGAATTTGGGGGAATTCATGTATGGTATGTTGAAGACAGTGATTTCTGATGCCCCTTATCTGGATGCCTCTTCAAAGAGAATAGGAAGACAGAACAAGAGAATGAAGAATGGAGAGAGGGCAGATTTACAACTCTAACTGATCAGATTTCAATATCATTTTGACTGAATAATTAGGGAAACCTAAATTTTTCATGTTCCATTTTTTTCGCTCTGGCCTGGAAAAAGTACATATTGTGCAGCCTTTGGCAATAATAATAATAATAATAATAATAATAATAATAATAATAATAATAATATGTTGGCCCTCAGATTATTCTTCCCTTAAAGTTGTACTATACCTTGAACTGTTATAAAATAAAAATGGTCTGGAAAAGTTAAAAAAAATAGTGCAGTGTAGCAAAATTAAAAGTTTAAATGTTTACAGGACAAATTTCCCTGCTAGAAGTAATTGAAACAAGAAAGGTTGCCATCTCTACACTTACAGAAAAATATTTTAAATATGTTGGAGACTTGATTCCAAAGCGTAAACCTCAAATAATTTTGTTCCAGAGCCAAATATGTACTATCTTGTATTGTACAAGGAAAACAATCTTCAGAAAAAATGGTTTTACAAAATGAATTCATATTTATACAAAGTTCAAAAACTTAATTGTATATATAAATGAGGTATTAGAAAGCTGTGTAAGAAAGACAGATGTGTGGAAATGAAAATTTGGCCTTTGTGTAGTAATAACTGTGTTAAGCATGAAAATGAACTTCTAATTTGTTTATAAATTTTGTCATTGTTCCAATATTAGAATAATTATAGACTTTTAGTAGAAGTTTCATACAGAATTGCATTGAATTATGCTATCATATTTATGCCTGATGCCATTAATAAACAAAGACTCTGTCAATTTTCTCAGTTTTTATACAATAGCTTATTCTTGATTGCTAATGCGAATCATAGTAATGACAATTTCTAACTATCCCTGAGGTTTAGTTGGCATTTCTGGAAATTTGCTAAGAGCGCTTGCTTGTTTTTGTTCATTTAATTTTCAAAATGAACTCATGACAGATAATATTATTTCTTCCTGAAAGATCTGTTAACGACATTAAATGAGTCAACACACAGGAAAATGATGCTATAAAATGAACACAATCTAGAAACTGAACTAATTATAACAATTTAACACATAATCATACATCTTAAATATCAAAATTACATATCAAAGTTTGTCCAGTCTTTGAGATATCATAGACTTAGTTCTCAGAATTCAGAGTATGAGTACCCTAGTCAAATGAGTACATTAGTTAAGATTAAATAATATCAAATCATGATACCCTAATAGATAGCCACTAGTCATTTGTGTCTAAAAGTACATGAAATGTGGCAATTCCAAATATATAAGTGCTATGAGTGTAAAATATGAATAGTGTTTATACATTTATTATGAAAAATAATATATTCCATTAATAAGTTATTTTATTCATTTTTAATTACATTTCTCCTTTTTTTTCCTTCCTCCAAATCCTCACACATACCTCTCCACATTTAAATAAATCACACACACACACACACACACACACACACACACACACACACACTGTGTAATTTCTAGGAAATTATGGACAGTCAGTAGGAAGGACTCTTCTCATGCCAACTACATGTCAAACAGTTCGTGCCATTTGAATCACAGATGTGAAGGATCTCTTTTAAAAGACATGGATGAAAGGTTGAGCAGAACCTGGAACAGATACCAAGCAAGGCAAAGGCTAAGCCTTGGCTTGTCAAGATTCTTGTTTTGTTTTTGTGGTGGTGGTGATTTTTTTCTTCTTTTCTTCCTTCCTTCCTTCCTTCCTTCCTTCCTTCCTTCCTTCCTTCCTTTCTTCCTTCTTTCCTTTATTTCTTTCTTTCCTCCTTTTTTTGAAAGTATTTCTCTGTGTAACAGCCCTGTCTGTCCTGGAACTCATTTTGAGGACCAGGCTGCCCTTGACCTCATAGATGCCTGACCCTCCCTCCTAAGTGCTGTGATTAAATGCATCCCTTTGTGCTGAGACCTTTGGCTGCTGTGATGAGGTGAATGAGAAGGTGCTTCTCATCACAGTATTATAGGACTGTGGTGATGGCAGTGGGGGATAAATGCTAAGTCAGGAGACATTCAGGGACCTATCTATTGTCATGCTATGTGGTATAGGCAGGGGAAGACACAATCTACAGTCAACTACACTGCATGGGCAGACTACAGAAACACAGAGCCCTGGTTGCCATCACATGACATGGAAGGGGAAAAACATCCATAGATCGGGTCATGCAACATGGGCAGGCTCTAGACAACAACACCTAGAGGTCTGGTTGTAGCATGGTCAAAAGAGATCACTCAGAGGCCTGGCAGTCACATGACTACTTGTACTGAAAGCCACTACAATGTGCAAGAGTGTGGTAGACGGCTGAAAAAGATAAGTGGAACAGTTTGAGTGTTGTGGAAGGAAATGAAACTAGAGACTTGAAGGTGGAAAGGAAGAACCTGTTGTGAGTAGCCAGCCATGCCTCAAGGCTTATGTCTATGTAGCAGCAGGGGTCAGTGTAGATGTCCCTCTCTTATATTACGACTACAGACCATGGAAACATTTATGATCTGGGCAGCCACCTAGGACCACTGGATGCCCAGGCGCTTTGCTGAGCTGGCCCCATCCTGTCCTTCACTGACTTTGATGCTTTGGAAAGCTGGCCCCACTTCTCACCAGTTGCAGTATTCAGGAGAGTGTGCCCTGTGTTTTACCCATGTAGCACGGTGGAGCTGGCCCTGGTGGCTCAGTGCAGATGGGCTAGCCATTGGAGCACAAGTGTAGGATATCTGACACCTCCACTCAGCAGTGAGGTGGTGCTGGACACAGAGGATATATTTCCTTGGCTTTTCCCCTTAGAGCATCTGCAAGTGTAGGACTTATTCCTGGGTCTTGCGAGCAGAGGAGGAGGCCCAGCACCTGTCTGGACATTACAGCAATCCTGGCCCTAGGGGTAGGGGACACAAGGGCAAGAGCATGGGAGGGCTAGTCCCATCACTCCTTTGCCAAGTGATGTTGAGAGTGCAGAGATGATGGCCTCTCCCTCCTTGCTCTTTGCAACATGTGACAACTGGGAGACTTGGCTATGGATTACATGACAACCAGAAAACTGGCCCTCTCTCTTCACTGGCTATAGCACTCAGAAGAGCAGGCTACTACTCACCTGAGAAACACAGTGGAGCTGGCTCTGATGAGCAGGGTCTGAGGGCAAGAGAACTATCTCAGTCCCTCACAGAGTGCAGTACTTGCAAAAGTGGGCCCTGTGCCTTCCCTGGGCAGCACAGTGGAGGAGGCCCTGGTAGGAAAGGCATGGGTGAGCCAGCCCAAAGCGTGAGAGAATGGAAGATTTGGCTTTGCCCCTCCCAGATTTCTGTACTTTTGAGAGTAGTGCCCTGACTTGGCAGCAAGTAGAGCTCGCTCTGACAACACGGGTTGAACAGGCTACAGGTCATGAAAGCAGGAGAGCTGACCCTGCTTCCTGTTTATGCAGCATTGGATAATCTATTTAGAACAGTGTTTAAGAGTTGCCCTGGAAGTACAGATAAGAGAAATCCAGCCAGCTGAACAGCTTAGCTACCATTCAGGCTCAGATCTAGAGCTTTATGTTAGCACACCCCTAAATCTACATTGTCTGTGAAGTGTTGGGACATTTGAAAGTGCCCATTCTGCTGAACCAAACCTGCAGGATCTCCATGACACATGGTAACAACTTGATAATTGAGAAGAGTCTTGATGGTAAAGATCTGATATTTATGGAGTCACAGAAACCAGAGATCTCAAACCAGATTAGTGACTCATTTCAATGAACATTTGAATGTGAAGATGTGTGAACAGACTGATTGATATGACTTACTATAGCTTCTATGATGAGATATTTCCTATGCTTTGTATTGTCATGTTTATTTTGTTTGTGTATGTATTTGTTTTATTTGCAGTTGGTTTACAAGGGCACAGGGTGGATACAAGTGGACCAGGAGATGAGTGGACCTGGGGTGCTTGATATGATGCTAACAAAAAAATCAATTAAAAGTTAAAAAAGTAATAGAACTTCCTGAATTCTTCAAAACAAGGTTAAATACAAGTATTGGCAAGACATTTAAATGAATAAGTAAATTACAATAATTATAAAAATCCAACAAGAGAAAAAGAAGTAATGTGTAGCTGTTCTTATTTATTAAATATGGTTGAATCACAGGATTAAAATACTCTAGTGTATCTTACATAAATCACAAAATAAAGTGCCTAAAATCAAGAAAATCAAATGCAAATTTGTGAGAAGTCAGGAAAATAATCCCATGCAGAAGGCAAAAATGTGGGGGGAACAAAAAATATGTACCCAGAAACAATGAACATTACTTAAACCTATGTTTTTAAAACATAGAAAAGACTGTAAATAGACAGATAGCTAGCTAGCCAGCCAGCCAGCCAGCATTATAAATGTAGGTCTATGCAGGACACATGTTGGGACCATTGGAATCTGCATGAGAATTTAAATAAGCAACTGTATGCCCAGGATATATATATATATATATATATATATATATATATATCCTGTACTCTGAGCATGTGTGAGGACCAATGTGTTTTAAGCTTAAACTACTCTGCTTAAGAGATCTATAAACGGAGAAATCATTTGAAATGTAAATAAAGAATATATCTAAAAAAATAAGTTCAAAGCAAAGAGACAGAGACAGACAGACAGAAACAGACATAGAGAGACAGACAGAGAGAGAGATCTTTAAAATACAAATGCTTCTAATCTGTAAGACCAATTTGCCCAAGGACCAATAAATTCTAGGAATTCTGGGGCTATTGTTCATGTAAGATAAAGCCACATGTTTTTGTTTCTGTAAACAAGCATTTTTTTTACCCCAATTACACAGAATGTGTGCTTGATCACACATAGGCAGGAAGTACCTAAGCAGAAAGTACAACAGGATGTATGTCTACAACTGATCACATGTAGGCAGGAAAACCATAGCTTTGTGAATTTGCCTTTATAAGGCCCTGGCTAATGTAATTTGTCACCATATTCTGAGCACGTGTCTTGGGTATTTGTCTTGCCAGTATCCATGATCCTGCCAGTGTTTATTAAAGACTTTTATTTGTTGAAAATGTATTAATTTTCAGGCTGGCAAATCTCTGAGTGATCCCAGACATATAACACATAAACTGCTTTTCAAACAAATGAATGATATTAAACAATGATCAAGGAAACTTGTATGTCATACAAAACAATAAATTACTGAGAAAATTGGTAATATTACCTCTTTCTATATACACACAATAGAATACTGAGAGAGGGATATTGCAACCAGGACACAGCTGGAAAGGCCCAGGTAAACACCCCTTCCAGGGATACACTCACGGGGATATCTGCTAGGGTCTCGGAGCCAAGCAGGCGGAGTCCCGCCTAGGCTCTGTGGGACATCCCCGAGCCCTCTGGTGAGCACCAAGGCTGCTTCTGCAACCAGCTCGCCGGCCCCTGGACCAGCGGTGTAGCGGCGGGCCTCCATATTGCAACCAGGACACAGCTGGAAGGGCCCAGGCTCTGTGGGACATCTCCGCCCTCTGGTGAGCACCTAAGCTGCGTTCTGCAACCAGCTCGCCGGCCCCTAGACCAGCGGTGTAGCCGGCCCCTAGACCAGCGGTGTAGCGGCGGGCCTCCATATCGCAACCAGGACACAGCTGGAAAGGCCCAGGCTCTGTGGGACATCTCCGCCCTCTGGTGAGCACCTAAGCTGAGTTCTGCAACCAGCTCGCCGGCCCCTAGACCAGCGGTGTAGCTGCGGGCCTCCATATTGCAACCAGGACACAGCTGGAAAGGCCCAGGTAAACACCCCTTCCAGGGCTACACTCACGGGGGTATCTGCTAGGGTCTCGGAGCCAAGCAGGCAGAGTCCCGCCTAGGCTCTGTGAGACATCCCCGAGCCCTCTGGTGAGCACCAAGGCTGCTTCTGCAACCAGCTCGCTGGCCCCTGGACCAGCGGTGTAGCGGCGGGCCTCCATATTGCAACCAGGACACAGCTGGAAAGGCCCAGGCTCTGTGGGACATCCCCGCCCTCTGGTGAGCACCTAGGCTGCATTCTGCAACCAGCTCGCCAGCCCCTAGACCAGCAGTGTAGCGGCGGGCCTCCATATTGCAACCAGGACACAGCTGGAAAGGCCCAGGTAAACACCCCTTCCAGGGCTACCCTCACGGGGGATCTGCTAGGCTCTCGGAGTTCCTTGCAACCAGGACACAGCTGGAGAAGCCCAGGTAGACAGACTCCAACAGGGGCTACAATCGCATGGGTGGCAGCCAGCTTATGATCCCTTAAAGCAGCAGTCACACATATTCACCAATAGAGAAACAACAGGTGAGCCCAGCCTCACAGGAGATTCAAACACCAGCCACTGACAACAAGGCCAACTAAAACCAGAAATAACCAGATGGCAAAAGGAAAACGAAGGAACGTTACTAACAAAAATCAAGGCAACATGACAGCATCTGAACCCAGTTCTCCAACAACAGGAATCCCTGGATACCCTAAAACACCAGAAAAACAAGACTTGGATATAAAATCACTGGTCAGGATGCTGGTAGCTGAACACATAGAAAAATCTCGTAAAGAAATAGAGGAGAAAATGGATCAAAAGTTAGAAGCCTTTACGAGGCAAATACAAAAATCACTTCAAGAAATGCAGGAGAAGATGGATCAAAGAGAAGAAGACAATAAGGAAGAAAGACAAAAGTCACTTAAAGAACTACAGAAGAACGTGGGCCAACAAGTAGAAGCTATGAAAGAGGAAGCACAAAAATCTATTAAAGAAATACATGAAAACACAATCAAGCAAGCGAAAGATCTGAGCACATCCATCCAGATACTAAAAACAGAAGTAGAAACAACTAAGAAATCACAGAGGGAGACAACATTGGAGATAGAAAACCTGGGGAAGAAATCAGGGGCCATAGACGCAAGTATCAACAATAGAATACAAGAGATAGAAGACAGAATCTCAGAAGCCGAAGATAACATAGGAACCATTGATTCAACAGTCAAAGAAAATACTAAATGCAAAAAGGTGGTAACCCAAAACATCCAGGAAATCCAAGACACTATGAGAAGACCAAACCTAAGGATTATAGGTATAGACGAGAGTGAAGATTTACAAGTTAAAGGGCCAGCTAATATCTTCTATAAAATTATGGAAGAAAACTTCCCCAACCTAAGGAGAGAGATGCCCATGAATATACAAGAAGCCTATAGAACCCCAAACAGACTGGACCAGAACAGAAATACATCCCGTCACATAATAATCAAAACTCCAAATGTAATAAACAAAGAAAGAATACTAAAGGCAGCAAGAGAAAAAGGCCAAGTAACATATAAAGGAAAACCTATCAGAATAACACCAGACTTCTCACCTGAGACCATGAAAGCTAGAAGATCCTGGGCAGATATCATGCAAACTCTAAGAGAACACAAACTTCAGCCAAAACTACTTTACCCAGCAAAACTCTCAATTGCCATTGATGGAGACATCAAGGTATTCCATGACAAAACCAAATTTGCAAGATATCTCTCCACAAATCCAGCCCTACAAAGGATAATAGGGGGAAAACACCAAGACAAGGACGGAAACTACACCCGGGAAGAAGCAAGATAGAAACCTCCTCTCATCAAACCCCAAAGAAGATAACCTCTCAAATATAAAAAATAAATAAGATAAATAAATATAATTTCAAAAATGTCTGGAGGTAATAATTACTATTCCTTAATATCTCTTAACGTCAATGGACTCAATTCCCCAATAAAAAGACATAGATTAACAGACTGGATACGGAAACAGGACCCTACATTTTGCTGCATACAGGAAACACATCTCAGTGTTAAAGACAAACACTACCTTAGAGTAAAAGGCTGGAGGACAATTTTACAAGCAAATGGTCTCAGGAAACAAGCTGGAGTAGCCATTCTAATATCAGATAAAATTGACTTTCAACCTAAAATCATCCAAAGAGACTCAGAAGGTCACTTCTTGCTGGCCAAAGGGAAAATCCACCAGGAAGAGTTCTCAATACTGAACATCTATGCTCCAAATGCAAGGGCACCCTCCTTCGTAAAAGAAACCTTACTAAAGCTTAAAGCACACATTACACCTAACACAATAATTGTGGGTGACTTCAACACCCCACTCTCCACAATGGACCGATCAGGAAAGCAGAAACTAAACAGGGACACAGTGAAACTAATTGAAACTCTGGACCAATTGGATTTAACAGATATATATAGAACATTTCATCCTAAAGCTAAAGAATATACCTTTTTCTCAGCACCGCATGGTACCTTCTCCAAAATAGACCATATAATCGGTCACAAGACAGATGTCAACAAATACAAGAAGATCGAGCTAATCCCATGCCTCTTATCAGATCACCATGGAGTAAGAGTGGTCTTCAATAGCAACAAAAACAACAGAAAGCCCACATACACATGGAAACTGAACAATACTCTACTCAATGACCCCTTGGTCAAGGAAGAAATAAAAAAAGAAATCAAAGACTTTTTAGAATTCAATGAAAATGAAGGTACAACCTACCCAAATCTATGGGACACAATGAAAGCAGTGCTAAGAGGAAAACTCATAGCTCTAAGTGCATCCAAAAAGAAACTGGAGAGAGCATACACTAGCAGCTTAATGGCACACCTTAAAGCCCTGGAAGAAAAACAAGTTAATTCACCCAGGAGGAGTAGAAGACAAGAAATCATCAAACTCAGGGCTGAAATCAATCAAATAGAAACAAAGAGAACCATACAAAGAATCAACAAGACCAGGAGCTGGTTCTTTGAGAAAAACAACAAGATAGATAAACCCTTAGCCAGACTAACCAAAGGACACAGAGACAGTATACAAATTAACAAAATTAGAAATGAAAAGGGAGACATAACAACAGAAACTGAGGAAATTCAAAAGATCATCAGATCCTACTACAAAGGTCTATACTCAAAACAACTGGAGAATCTGGAGGAAATGGACGATTTCCTAGACAGATATCAAATACCAAAATTAAATCAGCATCAAGTAGACCAGCTAAATAGTCCCATAACCCCTAAAGAAATAGAAGGGGTTATAGAAAGCCTCCCAACCAAAAAAAGTACGGGACCAGATGGTTTTAGTGCAGAATTCTACCAGACCTTCAAAGAAGACTTAACACCAATACTCTCCAAACTATTCCACAAAATAGAGACAGAAGGGACACTGCCCAACTCATTCTTCGAAGCCACAATTACGCTAATACCTAAACCACAAAAAGATCCAACAAAGAAAGAGAACTTCAGGCCAATTTCTCTGATGAATATAGATGCAAAAATACTAAATAAAATTCTTGCTAACCGAATCCAAGAGCACATCAAAACGATCATCCACCATGATCAAGTAGGCTTCATACCAGGGATGCAGGGATGGTTCAATATACGGAAATCCATCAATGTAATCCACTACATAAACAAACTGAAAGAAAAAAAACCACTTGGTCATCTCATTAGATGCTGAAAAAGCATTCGACAAAATTCAGCATCCTTTCATGCTAAAAGTCTTGGAAAGAGCAGGAATTCAAGGCCCATACCTAAACATAGTAAAAGCAATCTACAGCAAACCAGTAGCCAACATCAAAATAAATGGAGAGAAACTTGAAGCATTCCCACTAAAATCAGGGACTAGACAAGGCTGCCCTCTCTCTCCATATCTTTTCAATATAGTACTTGAAGTTCTAGCAAGAGCAATTAGACAACATAAGGAAGTCAAAGGGATACAAATTGGAAAGGAAGAAGTGAAACTATCATTATTTGCAGACGATATGATAGTTTACCTAAGCGACCCAAAAAACTCCACCAGAGAACTTCTACAGCTGATAAACAACTTCAGCAAAGTGGCAGGTTATAAAATTAACTCAAGCAAGTCAGTGGCCTTCTTGTACTCAAAGGACAAGCAGGCTGAGAAAGAAATTAGGGAAATAACACCCTTCACAATAGCCACAAACAACATAAAGTATCTTGGCGTAACTCTAACCAAACAAGCGAAAGATCTGTACAACAGGAATTTCAAGTCCTTGAAGAAAGAAATCGAAGAAGACCTCAGAAGATGGAAAAATATTTCTTGCTCCTGGATTGGCAGGATCAATATAGTAAAAATGGCCATCTTGCCAAAAGCAATATACAGATTCAATGCAATCCCCATCAAAATCCCAACTCAATTCTTCATAGATCTAGAAAGAGCAATTCTCAAATTCATCTGGAGCAACAAAAAACCCAGGATAGCTAAAACTATCCTCAACAATAAAAGGACTTCTGGGGGAATCAATATCCCTGACTTCAAGCAGTACTACAGAGCAATTGTGCTAAAAACTGCATGGTATTGGTATAGCAACAGGCAAACAGATCAATGGAACAGGATTGAAGACCCTGAAATTAACCCACAGACTTATGGTCACTTGATCTTTGATAAAGGAGCCACAACCATCCGATGGAATAAAGATAGCCTTTTCAACAAATGGTGCTGGTTCAACTGGAGGTCAACATGCAGAAGAATGCGAATTGACCCACTCTTATCTCTTTGCTCTAAGATCAACTCCAAGTGGATCAAGGACCTCCACATAAAACCAGACACACTGAAACTATTAGAAAAGAAACTTGGGAAGACCCTGGAGGACTTGGGCACAGGGGAAAAGTTCCTGAACAGAACACCAATAGGGTACGCACTAAGATCAAGAATCGACAAATGGGACCTCATAAAATTACAAAGTTTCTGCAAAGCAAAGGACACTGTCTGAAGGACAAAACGGCAACCAACAAAGTGGGAAAAGATCTTTACCAACCCCACATCCGACAGAGGGCTAATATCCAATATATACAAAGAACTCAAGAAGTTAGACCGCAAAGAAACAAATAACCCTATCAAAAAATGGGGCACAGAGCTAAACAAAAAATTTTCACCAGAAGAAATTCGGATGGCCGAGAAACACTTAAGAGATGTTCAACATCATTAGTCATCAGGGAAATGCAAATCAAAACAACCCTGAGATTCCACCTCACACCAGTCAGAATGGCTAAGATTAAAAACTCAAGAGACAACAAGTGCTGGCGAGGATGTGGAGAAAGAGGAACACTCCTCCACTGTTGGTGGGATTGCAAAATGGTAAAACCACTCTGGAAATCAGTTTGGCGGTTCCTCAGAAAATTGGGCATGGCACTTCCAGAGGACCCTGGCATACCACTCCTGGGCATATACCCAGAGGATTCCCCTACATGCAATAAAGACACATGCTCCACTATGTTTATAGCAGCCTTGTTTATAATAGCCAGAAATTGGAAGGAGCCCAAATATCCCTCAAAGGAGGAATGGATACAGAAAATGTGGTATATTTATACAATGGAATACTACTCAGCAATTAAAAATAATGAATTCATGCAATTTGTAGGTAAATGGTTAGACCTGGAAAATATCATCCTGAGTGAGCTAACCCAATCACAAAAGAATACACATGAAATGCAATCACTGATAAGTGGATATTAATGAGCCCAGAAGCACTAAATACTCAAGACACAAATAGCAAGTCAAATGATTCCCAAGAAGAAGAAAGGAGAGGACCCTGGGCATGTAAAGATTGCATCCAGTTTAATAAAGAAACCGAGGGAGGAGGGGGAATGATTGGGGAATAGTTGGGGGGGAGAAGAACTATGGGAACTATGGTGGGTGGGAACTGGGAAAGGGGAAAGCCTTTGAAATGTAAACATAGAATATAGAAAATAAAAATAACTTAAAAAAAAAAAGAACATGAAAAAAAAAAAAAAGAATACTGAGAGAGGGGAACTTGATTAGGAAATTTGGGCTCTAATGCTACATAAAATACCACCAGCAAGACAGACTTAGTTACTGACAGACATCGAAGGGTCAAAAAAAATGACAGTGGAAAAAATGAATATTTTGTGGGTCAGCTTTATAGGAATTCATCAACATTGCCAGAATAAATATAGACACATTTAAAATATATCAGCATAGGGAGAGTATTTGTTTCTGTAAACATTAGCAATGCAAACCTTATTCCTGAAAGAGTGTCCACAGTGTTCTCCAAAGCAATGGAAAGAAGTTGTAGAACAAAATGGATAGAATGAATTTGTGAATGGACAGAAAAAGAAACCCAGCCCTGCCTTCCCCATCCCAGTGGTCTTCTAGTAGGGCTAATTGCCGAAAGAACAAACCTGATTTATAGCACAACTTACTAGAGGAGCTGTCAGGAAAGAAGTCTATTCACATTTTTGAAGCATTTTTCTAGTTGCTTGGCACAAGCAAGTGATACTTTTTAAGTTAAATATGATGAAATATGCACATATATAAATATGAACTCATCTATTTTCCCTGTGTCCCTCACTTTCTCCAACTCTTATGTCAACAAAACCCTGTACTACTTGCTATTTGAATAACAGCAAGAACTTATCAGAATTATAGAGAGCTTGCACAAACATAAAATGATTAAGGATACAGCAAAGCATACCCTTCAGAATATATTCACATCTCTGTGATGCAAGATCCTATACTTTAGGATGTTGATTTTCCCTTAATAGCACTCAGGGAAACTGCATCTGAACCACAGTGTGCAATGCTTTGGTGCAGTGCTGTCTGAGAGTGATAGAAAGAGAAAGAGTTCACATTTGTTTTGCTATACAGCATAGCCATTATTCACATGTGACCACTGAGATCTGGAAATGAGACCAAGCTGTATTTATTTTAAAAGGAATTCAAATTTAAATAGTCATATGTGGTTAGTGCAGCTTTAGGGAACTCTTACACAAAACAAAATAGGAAAATAATGATATATATTTCTCATAGTGGGCACCAAAGTGGTCTTATAAAAGTAATCATTTAGAAGTGAGTGGATTATGATCAAGGACACAGAGTGGAAAACAGGAGCAAACCTGAATGCTGCTAAGAAAATCACATTTTTAGAAAAGCCACCCATTGAAGTAGCAGCAATTCTTCTACTGATTCTAAGAGTTCAGCTTCTCATGGCCACTAGATCAACAGAGAACAGCATAGTCCTATCAACTGCAGGGGGCTAGCCCTGGCTTGGGTTTCTTCTTTCTTGTTGGTTCTTCTTGAGGCAGCAGATGGCGAAGAGTATAGGTGGAGGACAAGACTTTGTCTTACAAAATTTGGGGATAAGACTTTGTCTTACGAGATATTTAGGGTTGCTGAATAATAATAAAATGTTTACTTATCTAAGTATAAGTTACTATGCTATTGTAGCTGACCTGCCTGTGTTCCAGAGGCCAGAGACTGCAGTTTTGGGCACTTAGCACCTCATCCTAAAACAGCAGGAGATTAAGGATTAATTACCAGAGACTTTTCCCTATTTTCCATATGCCTCTTACTTATCTGGCTAGGGGGGTGTTTGGAGCAATAAACTTCTATTGTACCAGGAGAAGAGAATAACACTGGCAGAAAGAAAAACTTTTTACATAAGTGAATATGCATAGACTTACATAAATTCATATACAGCTTCATTTTTGCTCATTATATATTTCCATTCAAATCCAGTTGTGCCCAGCTTGCATGTACTCTTACAATTACATACTTAAACACACACACACACATGCATACCTTCTCACAATTATATACTTACACACACATCCATACTTACATATGCACACGGAGCAAAAGACTAAGCACTGGTGTAGAAAGAACTCACTCATTCTGGATGAAAAATGAACTCCAATATTTATTGCATCAAAAAAGAAAAAGCTTCCACCCTTTTAATGCTAAATGAATTAAACCCATGATTGTAAGATAAAATCTTTGTTCATTTTAATAAGATTAAGCTTGCCTTGTCCTTATCATGGAATCTGTTCTGTCCCATAAGGAGAAGCCTGCCTGCTCCTTCTGCTCGCTGCAACATCTTTTTATCTCTTTCTCTCTGTATTCTTAGTTTTTTTTAAATGTTACTTTTTTTTAAATGTTCCAAGTTATTCCACTTTATATTCGCCTTCTAATCTTGTTCTCTCCTTCTACTCTGAAGTTACAACAATGCTCTTACTCTCAATGCCTTTTCTCTGAAAGCTATGCCTATATTTTTAAGTTCTTCTTGAGTTCAGTTCTGTCTAAAAAGTGTTCTGACTAAAAACTTCTCTAGTGGTCCTTGGACAGGTGAAGGCTCAATAGATGCCCCAACAATGGGAAACCGATGGGGCAGGGAGGTGGAGTGGGTTGGGTGGAGGGGCATATACTTGGAGGCAGGGGGTGGGAGGAGAGGTTGGGGGGTCTTTGGGGATGGGGGAAATTGGGAAAGGTTTTACCATTGGAAATGTAAATGAAGATGATATTCAATAAATAAAATTAAAAAAATAAAGTGACAATTGTTAAAAAAACACTCCTTTCAGCTTAATTCTTCTTACCTCAGTTCCTCCATTCTGACTCTTCTCTTTGTCCTCAGCCCTTAAACATCTTTCAGAATTCATGATCACATGTTAAAACGTTCATGAAAATTTCACACATAAAATCAAATCATAAGTTGAAATAGAGGTTTACAACAGAGAATATTTACATGCATAATCTTTAGGATTAATTATCTAGTTAAACATCCATCTCCTGTCTCTGCTCAACAGGATCCCTGAAGGTTTAAAACCATATCTAAGTTATTAGTGAAGTTTTGTATAGATAGACCCAGTCAATATTTATCTTTTGTCCAAGAACCTATAATAAATAGTTAGTTCCCGTTTTATGACCTTTGGTTAATTGTTTTACAACCTCTTGGAATGTGCTCTGAGTAGGAGAAACTCTGGTTATTATCTAAGAGCAATTAACTGGTGACACTTGGAAGACTGGCAGAGTTCTCCTTGCAGCTTTAATTATCAGAAAAGGACATAATAGCAGTCCCACTATAATAGAGCTTAATAGTCACAGATATAATTTAAATAATTCTTATAGGATCATCATTAAAACTTAAGTCATATATTTGTCTATATAGCATCACTAGAAAACAGTACATCTTTGTGGATCTGCAGATCTGCTCCAAAGGGGTATGCTACTACTTGGTGATTGTTATATATGTTGAATAATAACAGGAAAGCATATTAATAGCAGGAATCTTTCCTAAAATTAGTCCCTGACAGCCTTGCTGGATGAGGGCTCACCTGTTGCACATAGGGAGGGGGGGGACTGGGAAAGGGGAAAGCCTTTGGAATGTAAACATAGAATATAGAAAATAAAAATTAAAAAAAAGATTATATAATCCTAAGCAGGCCATTTCAGGATGATCACCTGCGAGTATATTAGCTTGTCCCATTATGTCCCTGTCAGGAGCCCCTTTACCTGAAAGGCCAGATGTCAGCACAGACCTAAACAATTTTCTGGTCAGAGAGGAAAAGTCTGAGAAGCAACAGTCTTATTCCTTCTGTAAGAAAAAGTCTAGGTGTTGATCATGCACATTTAATATTGTATTGTACAAGAAACAGATGGCAAATTCTGTTTCAGGTCCTGCTGTTTAACAGCAAGCAAACAGGAAAACATTTCAGTAAACACCCACCAAAACACCATGGTTGGCAAAGATTAAATGCTATTTAGAACTTTGTTGAATGAAATAAAGATGAAAGTCATTTATGAAAAGCAGTATTTTAGTTACTGTCAAACAAAGTTCCATTTAAACAGTGGCAAAAAACAAAGTGATAATTTTGTTATTGGTGAAATCTAAAAGAGCCTACATTGAATTATTGCATATTCCTTCATGAATCACTGAAAATAAGAACTTAAATCTGAGTACACACTGACAAAAATGTGTATAGATTACAGATGTTTTCTTTAAAAAGAAACCAGAAGCTACAAGAAAAAAATTAAATGTTTTTCGTGTGAAATAATGACTCCAAACTCATTCCGGTTTCAAGAGGAATTAGCTTCTTTACAAAAAGGCATTGAAATTGATTAATGAATTGCACATTAACACATGAAGCTACAGTGTCCCAGTTGTTTCTGTGACTATTCTTTTTCCCTTTTTTCTTTTGTCCTGAGATTTTCTTACATGAGTGTTACCTTTATTCCATTTACCAACCTTCCCCCCAACATCTATGTATTTCCATGACTCACATTTCTCCCTAACTCATCATGACCTCTTGCACATTAATATTTCTCACACACACACACACACACACACACACACACACACACACACAGAGAGAGAGAGAGAGAGAGAGAGAGAGAGAGAGAGACATAGACAGAGACAGAGACAGAGAGAGAAAGAGACAGAGAGACAGAGAGAGACAGAGAGAGAGCTAGAGAGAGAGAGAGAGACAGAGAGAGACAGAGAGAGACAGAGAGACAGAGAGCATATGGACACAAAAAAAGAGATGATAGTGTTTTAGCTACTTTTCCATTTCCATAAAAACGTGAATAAGGCAGCTTATAAGAGATAGCATATAGGGTTGAGTTCTGTGGTCAAGATGGCAGGCATAAGACAGACATGCATGGCACTTGAGCAGTAGCTGAGAAATTACATCTGATCCACAAGGACAAGGCAGAGTGAAACAGCTAAGTGGGAATGGTATAGGTTCTTGAAACCTTGAAATTAGTGACATCCCTTCCTCCAATGCCACATATCCTAATACATCGTAAACAATTCCACCAACTAGGGACCAGCCATTCAAATATATGAGACATGTGTACCATTCTCATTTAAAATAACATAGGCTAGATGTATAGATATACCATGTGAGTTGGGGAGATTGAACTGAAATCACAGGCTTAATGATAAATGCCTTTAATCATGAAGGCATCTCATCAGGTCCCTATGACATCTTATATTAATTCAGCAAGTTAAAGAGGAATCCACATAAGATTGCCCCGTTCTTTCTAAAATCAATAACGACCAATCTTCCAAAGCTGTGTATGTTTAAAACATTCTGTTTCAATATGTTCTCTCTAAAGTAAATAATAATTTTATGTTAGGGTTGTTCAATTCTTTAAAATGAGTGTCTCCTTATTTTCAACAACATAAGCTGCAGTTATCGGAGAAGGAACCACAACTGAGAAAATGTCTCCATAGCATTGCCCCATAGCCTATCCAGTGTGGGAATTTTCTTAATTAGTAATTGATGTGGGAGCACCATTGTGTGTAGTGACACCTCAGGGAAGTTGGGGCTGTGGTATATAAGAAAGCAGGCTAGCCAAGCTGTAGGAAACACACAAGTTAGTAGAGTTTACACATGGCTTCTGCTTCAATTACTGCCTTGACATTCTGCCATGAGTTTCCTCAATGATGGAGTATTACCTGCAGATTGTAAGCTTAATAAACCATTTTCTCTTGAAGTATCTCTTGTTCATGGTACTTTTATCATATCAATAGAAATTTCATTATGACTGTAGGAATAGGGGTGAGGCAGGTGATGACACTGCAGGGTTTTGGTGCTGCTTAAGTTTTATGTCAACTTGTTACAAAATGAAGACAATTGGGAAGAAGAGCCCTCCCCTGAGAAAATGATTTCACTGGCTTGTCACCTGGACAAGTGTGTAGGGGAATTTTTTTCTGGTTATTGATTTGTGAATACCCAGCTCAACTCTGAGTATTGCTACTCCTGAGCAGGTAGTTCTAGACAGTATAAGAAAGTAGGCTGAGCAAATGATGGGAGAAAGCCAGTAAGCAGTATCCTCACATGGCTTCTGCTTCTTGGTTCTTGCCTTGAATTCCTGCCCTAACATCTCTTTGTAATTGAGTGTGACCTGAGAGTAAGTTATAAGATGAAGTAAACATTCCTCCCCAAGGTGCTTTTGGTAGTACTTTTTTTTATTAAAATAATAAAATTTATTTTAAAATATCCCAGTCAGTATTGACTTTTTTTTCTGAGACAGGGTTTCCCTGTATAGCACTGGCTGTCCTGGAACTCACTCTGTAGACCAGGCTGGCCAGAAATCCAGAAATCTACCTGCCTCAGCCTCCCAAGTGCTGGGATTAAATTCATGTGCAACCACTGCCAGGTTCAGTATTGACATTTTTTAAGTCATCAAAATAATGTATAATAGTTCAATGCCTCTTAAATATACATGATAACTTCTGAAGCTAAAAATAATATGCACTAAACCAGTTTTTAAAATCTATTTGGAACAATAAAGATGATAGAAGTAGAAAAAAATCACATATGAAGTCCTCTATGAAAGGAAATTGTGACAGGTTCCTAATTAGACAGAAACCATTCCATTTCCAAGGGAGAATACTCAGTGTAAATGGGGCTTCATAGAATGAATTGGGTAGTGTCCCATCTGTTTCTATTTTGTAGAAGAAAGCATCCTCTACCTACTCCAGGGCTTCTAGGAGCTTTGCTATCCTCACAAAAGTCCAAGGAACAGATATACTACAAATGGAAAATTCTACACCTAATCTTATGTAAACTGGTTGACCTAACAAATGCAGGTGAAATAAAGTATAATGCCCTTTAGGCTATGTGCAAAGATGTCTATAAAATGAATTTTGTGCTTAAATATGCTTTCCATGCCTAAGATAGTACTGTAAGTCTGTGCAGATATTTCAAAGTCTGAAAATTTCTGAAATCTGAAATACATTTCTTTTAAACATTTTGGAAAAATTTAACAAACATGTATGTATATATATGTGTATGTATGTACGTGAGCATGTATGTGTGTATGTATCTGTGTACACATATATGAATATGTAACCATATTAGTATATTTATAATGAATATTGAGTTCCATGTAAAATAAATTAAAACTTCATTTTAAAGTTTCAGTTTGATATTCCTGTATATATTTTTTATCAACTTAGAATTATCTTTATGCCTATCACTTTATCTGTATAATTTATATGATTTTTTTTCTAATTTTTATTTTCTATATTCTATGTTTACATTCCAAAGGCTTTCACCTTTCCCAGTTACCCCCCACCATATGTCCCATAATTCCTCACCCCCCCTGCTATTCCCCACTCATTCCCCCCCCCCACAATTTCACTGTTCTGGGTCTACAATACTGGATCCAATCTTTACAGGCGCAGGGTCCTCTCCTTTCTTCTTCTTGGGAGTCATTTGACTTGCTAATTGTGCCTTGAGTATTTAGGGCTTCTGGGCTCATTAATATCCACTTATCAGTGATTGCATTTCATGTGTATTCTTTTGTGATTGGGTTAGCTCACTTAGGATGATAGTTTCCAGATCTAACCATTTACCTACAAATTGCATGAGTTCATTATTTTTAATTGCTGAGAAGTACTCCATTGTATAAATATACCACATTTTCTGTATCCATTCCTCCTTTGAGGGATATCTGGGCTCCTTCCAATTTCTGGCTATTATAAACAAGGCTGCTATAAACATAGTGGAGCATGTGCCTTTATGGTATGCAGAGGAATCCTCTGGGTATATGCCCAGGAGTGGTATGCCAGGGTCCTCTGGAGGTGACATAACCAATTTTCTTAGGAACCGCCACAATGATATCCAGAGTGGTTTTACCATTTTGCAATCCCACCAACAGTGGAGGAGTGTTCCTCTTTCTCCACATCCTCGCCAGCACCTGTTGTCTCTTGAGTTTTTAATCTTAGCCATTCTGACTGGTGTGAGGTAGAATCTCAGGGTTGTTTTGATTTGCATTTCCCTGATGACTAATGATGTTGAACATCTCATAAGGTGTTTCTCGGCCATCCGCATTTCATCTGGTGAAAATTCTTTGTTTAGCTCTGTACCCCATTTCTTGATAGGGATATTTGGTTCTTTGGGGTCTAACTTCTTGAGTTCTTTGTATATATTGGATATTAGCCCTCTGTCGGATGTGGGGTTGGTGAAGATCATTTCCCACTTTGTTGGTTGCCATTTTGTCCTT
Organism: Apodemus agrarius; assembly: GCA_964023405.1. Taxonomy (NCBI): domain Eukaryota; kingdom Metazoa; phylum Chordata; class Mammalia; order Rodentia; family Muridae; genus Apodemus; species Apodemus agrarius. The sequence goes on along the minus strand of OZ030010.1, from coordinate 139,706,368 downwards.
CTGACAGTGTCATTTGCCTTACAGAAACTTTGTAATTTTATGAGGTCCCATTTGTCAATTCTTGATCTTAGAGCATAAGCTATTGGTGTTCTGTTCAGGAACTTTTCCCCTGTGCCCATGTCCTCCAGGGTCTTCCCAAGTTTCTTTTCTAATCGTTTCAGTGTGTCTGGTTTATATGGAGGTCCTTGATCCATTTGGATTTGATCTTAATACAAGGAGATATGAGTGGGTCAATTTGCATTCTTCTGCATGTTGACCTCCAGTTGAACCAGCACCATTTGTTGAAATGGCTATCTTTTTTCCACTGGATGGTTGTGGCTCCTTTATCAAAGATCAAGTGACCATAAGTCTGTGGGTTCATTTCTGGGTCTTCAATCCTATTCCACTGATCTACTTGCCTGTTGCTGTACCAATACCATGCAGTTTTTAACACAATTGCTCTGTAGTACTGCTTGAGGTCAGGGATATTGGTTCCCACAGAAGTCCTTTTATTGTTGAGAATAGTTTTAGCTATCCTGGGTTTTTTGTTGCTCTAGATGAATTTGAGAATTGCTCTTTCTAGATCTATGAAGAATTGATTTGGGATTTGGATGGGGATTGCATTGAATCTGTAGATTGCTTTTGGCAAGATGGCCATTTTTACTATATTGATCCTGCCAATCCAGGAGCAAGAAATATTTTTCCATCTTCTGAGGTCTTCTTCGATTTCTTTCTTCAAGGACTTGAAGTTCCTGTTGTACAGATCTTTTGCTTCTTTGGTTAGAGTTAAGCCAAGGTACTTTATGTTGTTTGTGGCTATTGTGAAGGGTGTTATTTCCCTAACTTCTTTCTCAGCCTGCTTGTTCTTTGAGTACAAGAAGGCTACTGATTTGCTTGAGTTAATTTTATAACTAGCCACTTTGCTAAAGTTGTTTATCAGCTGTAGAAGTTCTCTGGTGGAGTTTGTTGGATCGCTTAAGTAGACTATCATATCGTCTGCAAATAATGATACTTTGACTTCTTCCTTTCCAATTTGTATCCCTTTGACTTCCTTATGTTGTCTAACTGCTCTTGCTAGAACTTCAAGTACTATATTGAAAAGATATATATAGAAAGGGCAGCCTTGTCTAGTCCCTGATTTTAGTAGGATTGCTTCAAGTTTCTCTCCATTTATTTTGATGTTGGCTACTGGTTTGCTGTAGATTGCTTTTACTATGTTTAGGTATGGGCCTTGAATTCCTGCTCTTTCCAAGACTTTTAGCATGAAAGGATGCTGAATTTTGTCAAATGCTTTTTCAGCATCTAATGAGATGACCATGTGTTTTTTTTTCTTTTAGTTTGTTTATGTAATGGATTACATTGATAGATTTCATATATTGAACCATCCCTGCATCCCTGGAATGAAGCCTACTTGATCGTGGTGAATGATCGTTTTGATGTGCTGTTGGATTTGGTTGGCAAGAATTTTATTTAGTATTTTTGCATCAATATTCATAATAGAAATTGGCCTGTAGTTCTCTTTCTTTGTTGGATCTTTTTGTGGTTTAGGTATCAGCGTAATTGTGGTTTTGAAGAGCGAGTTGGGCAGTGTCCCTTCTGTCTCTATTTTGTGGAATAGTTTGAAGAGTATTAGTGTTAAGTCTTCTTTGAAGGTCTTGTAGAATTCTGCACTAAAACCATCTGGTCCCATACTTTTTTTGGTTGGGAGGCTTTATATAACCCCTTCTATTTCTTTAGGGGTTATGGGACTGTTTAGCTGATCTACTTGATGCTGATTTAATTTTTGTATTTCGTATCTGTCTAGGAAATTGTCCATTTCCTCCAGATTCTCCAGTTGTTTTGAGTATAGGCCTTTGTAGTAGGATCTGATGATCTTTTGAATTTCCTCCATTTCTGTTGTTATATCCCCCCATTCATTTCTAATTGTGTTAATTTGAATACTGTCTCTGTGCCCTTTGGTTAGTCAAGCTAAGGGTTGATCTATCTTGTTGATTTTCCTGAAGAACCAGCTCTTGGTTTTGTTGATTCTTTGTATGGTTCTCTTTGTTGTTTCTACTTGATTGATTTCAGCCCTTAGTTTGATGATTTCCTCTCTTCTACTCCTCCTGGGTGAGTTAGCTTCTTTTTGTTGCAGGGCCTTCAGGTGTGCTGGTAAGTTGCTAGTGTATGCTTTCTCCAGTTTCTTTTTGGAGGCACTCAGGGCTATGAGTTTTCCTCTTAGCACTGCTTTCATTGTGTCCCAAAGATTTGGGTAGGTCGTACCTTCATTTTCATTGAAGTCTAAAAAGTCTTTGATTTCTTTCTTTATTTCTTCCTTGACCAAGGTGTCATTGAGTAGGTAGGGTATTGTTCAGTTTCCATGCGTATGTGGGCTTTCTCTTGTTCTTCTTGCTATTGAAGACCACTTTTACTCCATAGTGATCCGATAGGAGACATGGGATTAGTTCTGTCTTCTTCTATTTGTTGAGGTCTGTCTTGTGACCAATTATATGATCAATTTTTGAGAAGGTATCGTGCGGTGCTGAGAAAAAAGTATACTTTTTTGCTTTAGGATGGAATGTTTTATATATATATATATATATATATATATATATATATATATATATATATATATATATCTGTTAAATCCAATTGGTCCAAAGCTTCAATTAGTTTCACTGTGTCCCTGTTTAGTTTCTGCTTTCCTGATCGGTCCATTGAGGAGAGTGGAGTATTGAAGTCACCTACAATTATTGTGTTAGTTGCGATGTGTGCTTTAAGCTTTAGTAAAGTTTCTTTTACGAATGAGGGTGTCCTTACATTTGGCGCATACATGTTCAGTATTGAGAATTCTTCTTGGTGGATTTTCCCTTTGACAAGCAGAAAGTGACCTTCTGTGTCTCTTTTGATGACTTTAGGTTGAAAGTCAATTTTATCTGATATTAGAATGGCTACTCCGGCTTGTTTCCTGGGACCATTTGCTTGTAAAACTGTCTTCCAGCCTTTTACTCTAAGGTGGTGTTTGTCTTTGACACTGAGATGTGTTTCCTGTATGCAGCAAAATGTAGGGTCCTGTTTCTGTATCCAGTCTGTTAGTCTGTGTCTTTTTATTGGGGAATTTAGTCCATTGATATTAAGAGATATTAAGGAATAGTAATTATTACTTCCTGACATTTTGGGCATTATTATTATTATTATTATTATTATTATTATTTTGTATTTGAGTGGTTCTCTTCTTTTGGGTTGGATGAGATGGGGTTTCTATATTGTTTCTTCTGGGGTGTAGTTTCCCTCCTTGTGTTTGTATTTTTCCCCTATTATCCTTTCTAGGGCTGGGTTTGTAGATACGTATTGTGCAAATTTGGTTTTGTTGTGGAATACCTTGGTTTCCCCCATCTATGGCAATTGAGAGTTTTGCTGGGTATAGTAGTTTTGGGTGAAGTTTGTGTTTTCTTAGGGTCTGCATGAGGTCTGCCCAGGATCTTCTAGCTTTCATGGTCTCAGGTGAGAAGTCTGGTGTAATTCTGATAGGTCTTCCTTTATATGTTACTTGTCCTTTTTCTCTTACTGCCTTTAATATTCTTTCTTTGTTTAGTACATTTGGGGTTTTGATTATTATGTGAGGGGAAGTATTTCTGTTCTGGTCCAGTCTATTTGGGGGTCTATAGGCTTCTTGTATATTCATGGGCATCTCTCTCTTTAGGTTGGGGAAGTTTTCTTCCATAATTTTGTAGAAGATATTTGCTGGCCCTTTAAGTTGTAGATCTTCATTCTCATCTATCCCTATAATCCTTAGGTTTGGTCTTCTCATTGTGTCCTGGATTTCCTGAATGTTTTGGGTTACCAGCTTTTTGCATTTTTCATTTTCTTTAATTGTTGAATCGATGGTTCCTATGGTATCTTCAGCATCTGAGATTCTGTCTTCTATCTCTTGTATTCTATTGTTGATTTTTGCATCTATGACTCCTGATTTCTTCCCAAGGTTTTCTATCTCCAATGTTGTCTCCCTTTGCGATTCCTTAGTTGTTTCTACTTCTGTTTTTAGATTCTGTATGTTTTTGCTCAGATCTTTCAGTTGCTTGTTTGTGTTTTCCTGTAATTTTTTAAGGGAATTTTGTGTTTCCTCTTTTATGGCTTCTACTTGTTGACCCATGTTCTCTTGTATTTCTTTAAGTGATTTTTGTTTCTTCCCCCTTATTGGGATTCATTTTTTGCTCTATATTCTCCTGGATTTCTTTAAGTGATTTTTGTGTCTGACTTGTATGGGCTTCTAGCTTTTGATCTATTTTCTCCTCTATTACTTTAAGAAATTTATCTAAGTGATCCTCAATGTGCATCTTTACCAGTGATTTTAGATCTGAGTCTTGTTTTTCTGGTGTGTTGAGATATCCGAGATTTAATTGGGTTTGCCTTGTAAGGGCTTCTGGCTTTTGATCTATTTTCTCATGTATTACTTTAAGAGATTTATCTAAGTGTTCCTCTATCAGCATACTGACCAGGGATTTTAGATCTGAGTCTTGTTTTTCTGGTGTTTCGGGGTATCCAAGATTTATTGCTGTTGGGGAACTTGGTTCGGATGCCGCCATACTGCCTTGATTTCTTTTAGTAACGATCTTTTTTTTTTTTTTTTTTTTTTTTTTTTTGCTTAGGTTTTCTTTTTATTTTCTATATTCTATGTTTACATTCCAAAGGCTTTCCCCTTTCCCAGTTCCCCCCCTCTCTATGTCCCATAGTTCCTCTCCCCCCCCAACTATTCCCCAATCATTCCCCTAGTAATGATCTTATGTTTGCTTTTTACCATCTGGTTAACTCTGGTGTTAGTTGGTCCTGTAGTTACTAGCTGGTGCTTGACCCTCCTGTGGGCTCGTAAGGCTATTTCCCAGTGACTGTGACACCTGAACCAGTGCCCTGCAGGGCTCCTGCTCACAGATTGCTGACAGGTGGCCTGAGTCCCCTGAGGTCTTAAACTCAGGATATCCCAGGTACTTGGTTCCGCCTGTTGGGCAGCTGCTCTGCACTGCTCCTACTCAGGGTTTGCTGTCTGGTATCCTGTTTCCCCAGGGGTCTTAAAGTTGGGATATCTCAGTTATCTGGTTCTGCCTGCAGGTCCAAAGCTGCTGGGAAGCTGGCTGAGGCTGGATCCCCCGTTGCCTGCTGGATGGGAAGCAGCTGGCAAGATGGCACTGTCTGCAGGGAGTTCAGGGGTCCGGCCTGTGAGCACAGAGCGCAGGCTTGGCCGCTGTGCCCCAAACCTCTACTCTGTGCACAGCTCCCGCTCCAGGCCTGAGTCCCCGAAGGTCTTAAACTCGGGCTATCTCAGGTACCTGGTTCTGCTGGCTGGGTCTGAGCACCTGGGAAGCTGGCTGGGTCTGGCTTCCCTGCCACTGGCTGGATGGGAACCTGTATATTTTTTGAAACAACTGTTACTCAGTAATACAGTTTATAAGCCATTGACTAGGATTTCAATTTCTGCATTCTGATAATACAAATGGTTCATAATAAAAAATAAATTTCCCGAATATCATTGAATTATTCTTTTTTGTTAAGCACCTTATTCTGGTTAGTTTTTTTTTTTTTTGACAAATTGACACAAACCAGAGTTCAATTGAGGAGCTGCCTGTATCAAATTGGCTTATATGTATTTCTGAGGAATATTGTTTTGATAATGAATGTAGGAGGGCCTATTCCACTGTGGGTGCTGCGATTCATAGGCAGTTGAATCTCAGTTGTATAAGAAAGGTAGCTATGCAGTGAAGGGATGATGTACAATGTGAATGGAACTCAGCTTTAATTAATGGTACGATGACTGGGCATTTTCAATAAAGAGTGAGAAGTAGGAGGGAGAACAGAAGCCTCAATCAATTAGGTAAGAGGAATTATATATGCTTTGTGTTATATTGTATAATTTTATATTAGAATATATATAATATGCATGTAATGTATGTATTATAAATTATATTTTAATGTGGAGGTTAGCTGTTTCACACGAAATTTTGTTTTTCTGTAACTGAGTAAAGCTAGGCAGCTAACCTACACCAAGAAAGAGAGTTCCTATATCTTTTGGTGTTGACTGATAGCAGGAATAAATTACTCTAGTAACATTGAGCTATCCCAGACAGAAAATTAAAATTGATATGTACAAATGAGCTGTGAGAACCTGTTAGTGTTTAAGTGTTTTGATAGACGTAGAAGAAGGAATTTGACAGGATTATTTTCAGTCTGGATTTTTTGTTGGTGAAGTGGGAAGTCCTGATTGAGAAAAGAACTCAGCTGAGTTCAGCTAGACTGAGGTCTAGGACCAAGTCAAAGCTGGTATGATAGAGGAAAATGCTAACTAGCTCAAGAAAGCTGCTACAAAAGTCTCATTATAATTGTTGTCATCTAAGCCAAATTTCTTAGTTTCCCATGGAGTACTGAAGCTGCTACACTAAGAAATGCTTGAAAATATTCAGGAACTCATTTGAGAGATGGATCTTGATATACGGTTGATTACCATGGTGTTTATACTCTGTTATTACTAATTTCACGATAGCAACATGAGTAGTCTGAACATTGTTTTGCAGAGATATCTGTGAACTGTATCTCATAAACTTTTATAAACTGGAAATTTCCACTTCACTGAATGCAGTTGCCAGATATGAATAAGAAAATTTATAACAGAAAACATTTATACTTTTAAAGAAAAATAAATTTACTAGCTAAGAGAAATATGTATTTAACATTTAAAAGGCTTATTTATGATTTTAAAATTCATTTTTAAATGTTTTAATTGAAAATAACAATTATACTCATTTTTCATGTAAATATGAATTCTCAGAACATACATATATGTGGTTGATGAAGTTGGAATAATTAGCTTATGAGTTAATTCTAATCTTCATAAATTGTTCATAGTGAGAAAATTTAATATACTTTATTTTAGCAAGCTTCTAATACCCAATAAATAATTATGAGTTGCAGTCAGCATGCCATATAGTACATTAGGCTTATTTTGCTGACCTAACTAAAGCTTCATACCGTTTGTTAGAGATGTAATTTCCACATTGATGTGAGCACCATCCATTTCAAATGAATGAATATTAACATCATATGTGAGATCGTAGTTTGTAAGAACCCAATTTTGGAAACTCTTAGTCAAAGGTTTAGCTTTTGTGACAAAAAAAAAAACCAAAACAAACAAACAAACAAACAAACAAAAACCTTCTAACTCTGAAATTATTTTAAATTACTAAAATAAAAATGTCAATTTTAAATTTTATCTCTGAGTTCAAAGTTCTATGTGTGATGTTTGCCCAGATTGTACGATATAAACATATAAAGCTTGCATTTGTGTGTATGTATTTTATCCCATTGCCTTTGAAAGATTGCTTAGCTCTGAAACATTTCATTATTTTTACTTACATTCCAGCAATATTGAAATACTCTCATATTACAAAACTCATGTTGCATATTTCTAGAATAGCCTCTCTCTCTTTTTATTTTTTTATTTTTTTATTGGATATATTCTCTATTTACATTTCATTTCCCTTTTCCTGTTTCCCCACCCCCAAAGGTCCCACATGCCCTTTTCCCTCCCCCTGTTCCCCCATCCACCCCTTCCCACTTCCCTGTCCTGGTATTCCCCTACACTGATGTTTTGAGCCTTTCCAGAACCAGGGTCTACTCCTTCCTTCTTGTCGGACATTATTTGGTATGTGAATTGTGTCTTTGGTGTTCCAAGATTCTAGGCTAATATCCACTTATCAGTGACTGTATACCATGGGTATTCTTTTGAGACTTTGTTACCTCACTTAGTATGATGTTCTCCAGCTCCATCCATTTCTCTAAGAATTTCATGAATTCATTGTTTCTAATGGCTGAATAGTACTCCATTATGTATATATACCACATTTTTGTATCCATTCTTCGGTAGAGGGACATGTGGGTTCTTTCCAGCTTCTGCCTATTATAAATAAGGCTGCTATGAACATAGTGGAACATGTATCCTTATTGCATGCTGGGGAATCTTCTGGGTATATGCCCAGGAGTGTTATGGCTGGGTCCTCCAGAAGTATCATGTCCAGTTTTCTGAGGAACCGCCAGACTGATTTCCAGAGTGGTTGTACCATCTTGCAATCCCACCAGCAGTGTAGGAGTGTTCCTCTTTCTCCACATCCTTGTGGGGGACCACAACACTCCACTATCCCTCTTTTTATAACAAACAAGAATTTTTTTTTTTTTAGTAATCAATTCTAATTTCATTTTATCTTTGACATCCAAGAGTAAATACCTAGACTCTACAAATTAACTCACTTTTTATTTAAATTAAATGTCTCATATTAAGTCCTCATTATGTAGTCCTATCTCTTTAAAATAGTTTACTTGAGTCCTGATGGGTACTCTAGGGATCAGCTTCCCCATTTCTTAGAGTACGAGTTTCTTTAGATTAACAGCTGGACTCCATGGTTTTGAGAAGTCTTGGAGTTTGGCTAGCACTAGAGTTTCCTTAGCAGAAGGAGCCAGACTTACTTTTACTCCACATTTTAAATGTATATGATCCTTTTGTAAAATTTTATTTTTATTTTAAGTTAATCTGTTACTTTAATTAGGAGTTAGGATCCACTGGGGAATACAACTATCATACTCAAAATGAAGCAATAATATAGGTCAAATTTAGTTTATGGCTTTTCTTTTCTTTTCTTTTCTTTTCTTTTCTTTTCTTTTCTTTTCTTTTCTTTTCTTTTCTTTTCTTTTCTTTTCTTTTGTAATCTTATTCAGAAGAGCCCTGGGAGTATATAAGTAAGGTAAAAAAAAGTGTTTCCTGAAATTTGGCATGTTGGGAGGTCCCTTAATACTCTCGATGGTCCAAGTAGATCTTAGTACCTCCAGTCTACTTCCCACCACTAAAATTCTTTCTTTTCCAAATGTACTACCAAACTTACTTTTTGTTAGAATTGTAGATGTGTCCTCTTCATGTCATTTCTACCCCTTCCTCCTTCTTACCCCTTCTCAAATTCATGACTTTGTTTTAAATTTTTGTATATATGTACACACATGCACACATATAAGTAGATAGACAGATAGATAGATAGATAGATAGATAGATAGATAGATAGATAGATGGATGGATGGATATGGGTGGATTGGCGGATGGATGGGTAGATTGATGGATGGATGGTTGGATCGATAGAGAGATAGAGAGCCTGCTGAGTTGATTTAGTGTTGCTCCTGCATATATGCTATGACATTTTCTCCCCCAACTATTAAACTTTCCACAAACTTTTTGTGTTAAAAGGTCACCTGTTTATTTCAAGTGAGTGTTCCTTCTCATCGAAGGACAGTAGGCTTTTCCACCCATTTCCAGTTGCACTTACAAGTGCTTATATGTGCTGTGCTGCACAGGGAACACATCACACCACTATTTCTGTTCTCCAAATAATATACTACAAGAATTTCCCCTTTCATATTAATAAGTGAACTTGTTGGCACACCACTCCAAAAGCACTCTGTTGCAAAGATCATATTATAACATTGTCTTCATATAAATCAAGTTAAAATTTCAAACCTGGCTTGCAGGATATCAAACTTCTATGCATGCATAACAAGATCACTCAGAAGGTAAGGTATGCGGACCTATCCAATCATCTAAAACATTAGCATAATTATAAATCATATTGTAATTTTTTGACTTTTCGATACCTTCTAACAAGAATTTCCTTCAACTCCGAAGACATCAAGTTTCTTCCAAGACATTGGATCATCTGTAAGGTATCATCAATCTGTCTTCACACTCTTTTGTTGTGAAGGAAGTGATATTTTCATAGATTTCTGAAACTTCTGATGGTTTCTTCACAATTTCTTTGTCATATCTGGCTTTCCATCCTATGAGGTTCTTGATGTTGGATAACAGAAGAAAAAATATTCATATTTAATCACACATGGCCACCCCAGCTTCTATTATAGATATCCAAGTGTTTTAACAGAACCACAGATCATTAAGCAAAACCTTTCAAGGCTGATTGATGAAAATATTAGAAAAAAGACAAGAGTTTTGTACAATACGCTGGGAGAGGGCTCCTTACAAGAGGTAAATAGAGCTAGTGAGCCCGGAATCACATACTGAGGGGAAGGCATTTATTTTGTTCTAATTTTTGAAATTAGAACTCTTTTGTGGTTGTAGGTATTTTTAATTCATGTTGGTAAATTACAAAGTCACAAAACTACTCTCCCTCTCCCATGTACCTTTTACTTTTCTGGATCTTATGGCTATTTTAGGTTATACAATAGTCACATGTGAAGATTTGGAGTTAGAAGCCACAGAGAGGATAAAAGCATTTGTATTTCTGGGTTTGAATTTCTTCATTCAATATAATTCTAGTTTTATCCACTTACCAGAAACATTCATGATTTAATTTATATTCATATCATTTGGTTTTTATTAAGTTGTGTGCATACCTGACATTTTTCATTACACATCACTTAAAAGACATTGAGATTGTTTCCATATTCTAACAATACTGAATAGAGAATGAACAGAAAATGTACATAGCTGATCTAGTATCTATGTTGAGTCCTTTAAACATATGCCAAGGAGTGGGATAGCCTGGTCATATGGGAGTTTTAATTTGATTTTTTTTAGAGAATTATCCATGCTGACTTTTAGAGAGGTTGCACAAGTTTGCAATGATTATCACCAGTACATATGGTCAGCTGTTTACTGTTTTCTTTCTTATTTTGTTTTTGTTTTTGTCTGTATGCTTGAGACAGAGTATTTCTATGTAGTCCTGGCTGTCCTGGAACTCAATATATACAAGAGGCTGACCTGAAACACAGAGCTATGCCTGCCTTTGCCTCCCCAGTGCTGGGATTAAAAGCATGTGCCAACTGACTCTACAGTCTGTTGTTTTCTTGACTTAAGCCATTCTATCAAGAAATAAGCTTAACAATTAGCAAATGGGACCTCATGAAATGAAAATGTTCTTTACATTTTGAGGATTTCATATGCAACTATGCTGTATTTGCATTATTTTCTCCAACTGAGCAAGCTTTAGTTTCAACTAGACAGTTGTTGGTTATCTCTAATATGTAGGTGTCACTGATTCCCAGTATGGGTTTCTTGGTGGTCTGGTCATTGTTGTGGCTCCCAAGCTTTCAAGCTGGGTAAGACTGTTGCTAACTTTTCTTTCTCAGCAGCTTCTATAGCATCTTCTAATACTATGAGTGTTAACTCTCAGGGAGAATGCTTCTTGGCCAGTACCAATTTGATTTCTTTAAGCCTTGTGACTGAAGTACATGGTGTGTTCACAATAACATCTTACCTTCACATTCTGTGAGGCAACTGAAAACAATGGAAATTTTCTATAGTGTTTTACAGACATCTGGTTGTGCAATATATAAAATGGTTGTGATTATTTGACTTCTTGCTTTTTTAATTGATATTTTAGAGCAAGCATCTTACTGTGTCACTGCCACTGGCATCAAACTCATATTTCTCTTGACTCAAGTTTTAAGTTTCCTGGCTTTTTTCTGCAACTTATACTATAAATTCTATTATTTTCCATTGCTGTGATAAATACACTGACAAAAGCAACTTTAATGAAGTATTCAGTTTGAGAGTCCAAATTATAGTTCACTATTGAGGAAATCTCAACTCAGAAACTTAAAGCAGCTAGTCACATCACTGTCATCAGGAGAAAAAGAAAGCAAGCAGGCATATTTGCTACTCAGCTTATTTTCTCTATACTTATATAACTTGATAATCCAAAACAAGAAATGGTTTAACGCACTTTCAGTTTTTACTTTCTAACATCAATTAACTAAAACAAAACAATCCCCCATAGACATGAGCAGAGACAAACATTATCAGACAATTCCCCATTAAGGCTTTCTTCCTTGGTGAATAGAGTGTGAGTCCAAGTGAGAATTAAAACCATCACATTACCCTATTTACTCTAGTCTCATTCTTGACTGTTGACTACACTCACCACTGGAGTCAATATAAGTGCTTACTTAGAAGCAGAGGAAGCCTGTGGTATATTGCTGTTGATATACATGTGAGGGAAGGAATAAGATTAGAGTCTGTGATTGGACAATGAAAAACGAAGGCCTGGTTGAGAGTCTCAGAGACAGAGGACATGGGACACATAGAAGGGCAGAGAAGTTGGAGGAAGGAGAGAACAAATCTGATCCATGTGGCTTTAAATAGTCACAGGTAGCTATGAATATCATAGAAGGGATAGAATAATATAGGACAATTTGTCCAATCTACGTGGGCAGCTTATATCAATATCAATTGGCTCTGAGTTCATTTTGTGGGCATTTTGTGGTTTGAGAATTTACTGATATAAATCTGACTGATAAATTACAAGCCTCTAGAATTTTGATTTTATTGGGTTATGGGGATTTGTGACAGCTAACCACAGGCTGTGGATGACTGGAAATGTGAGCAGGTTCCACAGCTGCCACAAGTTGGGCAGCTGCTGCATGGAGACCACTGGGGTGGGGAGACCTCATTACTAGAGTGTAGCCAGCTATACCTTGGATTGCTTTTCAATATTACATGCAACAGCCTGCTGATTCTCTAACGCACAGCTTTCAACCAGAGGAATTTAGCAGATAACAATGGGATCTACATATTTAGAATTGCAATAAATAAGATTAAAATATTTCTTATGAAATTGAAGAGACATAGTCCAGGAAATTTGTTGTTAGAGAGCATCCCCTAGGCATGTGGTTGCTTAACCAAGACCAGCATAATGCCACCATCAATTAATAGGCAAATGTGAATAGAGAAAATTCTACATGATCCCATCTTTAAATAAAGAGAAAGAGGGAGACAGAGAGACAGAGAGACAGAAAAAGACACAAATAGACACATGTGGGAGACATAGAGAAACAGTGAGCACAAATTAACTATTTTCAGGGACAAGATGCCACATATAATGTCCAGCACCATGTGGTTAGATCTAGAAATATACATATGAACAGTGCTAAATTGATTCAGCTTGGTTCACATACATATGTATATATATATATATATATATATATATATATATATATATATAAATGTGTATGTGTGTGTGTATATATATATGTCTAGGTATATGTGTAGGTGTAGATATAAGTTAATATTTCTGAATGATGCTTATGTACATATAAAACAATGATTAAAGTAGAGACCACTATTTAGGGGGTCATGGGAGGAGTTGGACATAGGAATGGAGAGGAGTGAGAAAAATATATAGTGCTTATATATGAAATTCTCAAAATAAAATTTAAAATTGGCTTTCTAAAAGTGACAGCAATGACAGAGTACCTGTATTATAATTCTCTGATATCAAAGTAGAGCAATTATTTCAATATCATATAACAAATGGATTGTTCTGATACTCATGGTTTTACAACAGCTCTAAAATTATTCATGGATATTTGTAATTTCTGTTTACTGTGAACTGGAGATATGGTTGGGCTGAGGCAAAACTTTACTCATGGTTCCAGAAGATATGTATAAATAGAAAAAGAAGTGCGGTCCATCTTCTAGTTCCTTGAAATCATTGTTATACTATCTGCTTTTATGTCTGATTACTTTATGTACCTTATAAAATAAAATCATGAGGTATTTATCTGTTTGTTCCTGGCTTATTTCACTTAGTGTAATCTTACAGGTACTTCAGTGTTGCCACAAATGTCAAGATTTCATCTTTTCCTTTAGTTGAATAGCATTCTATTGTGTGATATAGAGTATATTTCCATTATCTGATCATCTGCTAATAGTCATTTGAATCTTTATTTGTTTATTCTTCATATATTTATTAATTTGTGGTTTCTTGTTTTGTGCATGAATAAATTGAGTCACAGAAAAAGTAAGAGACTTACAAAGTAATCAAGAAATGTTTCAGTTTTATATAATCAAAAAAATCTGAGACAGAAGATGTTTTGTAAGTTCAAGATTTAAAAAAGATATCAATAAATAGAACTTTGCCTATATATGCACAATCCCATCATCCCTAAACTTCTTTAAAATATCATTACAACATTTTGTGAACTCTCTACCATTTTACCTGCTTATTAAAATAATCAGAATATCTCATGTTGTAAATACAGTTAAAAAAACTATTAGCCAAATTATACTGTCAAAGTTCATCATTTGACATGAAGGGAAAACATATCCAAATTGTATAATCTGAGACTTCACCATGTATCAGAATGGAAACAGTTTAAAGTGCTACAGAAACATTAAGCAATGTTGTCCTAAATGGCTCAAAAGGGATCAAATTTACAGTAGAAACTTCATGAAAAACATTGTAAAAATGTCACAATTTCCATTGGAATTGTATGCAATTCTGAGTTATAACATTTTCCCACATATTAAATTCATGTGTGCATATTGGCTGAAAAAGTATTTCATATTAATTATAATTTACTTGATTAAGTTCAAACAAATAGAAAGAAATGAGAATTAATTAAAATTTTAAAAACTTTCTCAGAGGCAGGCAGATTTCTGAGTTTGAGGCCAGCCTGGTCTGCAGAGTGAGTTCCAGGACAGCCAGAGCTACACAGAGACACCCTGTCTCGAAACAAACAAAAACAAACAAAACTTTCTCCATTGGGGGAAAATGCTATTGAATCTATAATATGTTTATGTATTGCTATTAGTATACATAAGTGAAACATTATTGTATTGAATGTTATATTGACTATAGCTTGACCTTAACTATCACTTAGTCTTATGTCATCACCCACTGTTCTTTAAGTTATGGCTAAGGGACTAGCTTTAATTTTATTATAGACCTCATTCTGTAGAGTTTCATAAGTAAGCAGTCAAATCTATTGCAGGCTACCAGACGTTTTAGTTTGCATATGTATGCTGTCATTGTAGCCAGGACTACAGAGAGAAACCCTGTCTCGAAAAACAAAACAAAACAAACAAAAAACAACTCAGACCTGGAGGGCTAGGGATATAGTTTAGTGGTACAGCACTTGATCAGCATCATCAAGACTTTGCTTTCATCTTCAACACAACAAAAGGAAATATAAAGAAAAATAACAATAGCACCAACCACACTTTGAATTGAAGGATATCCCATGTGTTATTTTGGCCTTGTTTAATCATATGTGAATTAGATTTAGTTTGATGTGCAAGATAAAGCAATATGCCAATATGCCTTACATTTATTTATACACTGACTTATATTATGCACTGCACTTCTGAACACATCGTTTTAAAAGTGTGTCATATTAACTTAGTGACAATTATAGAAAATTCAATTTTTCCAAAGAAGTAAAACATCAGGGGGTTCATTATTTTTGAAAAATCATGTTGAGTTTCAGATATATGGCACTGAAAACTGAAAGTTTTCAGATACTCCACACCAACAACCATCATTTTTCAAACACTATTACCTCAGAATGGGTTATAATAATATTAATTCTGAGTCCCTAGCAGGTTTTCTACACATTAGAAAAATATATGTTTGTGGCAATGAAGACTTCATTTCTGAAAGAGAATTTAATGCATGAATGTCTATTTAGTATTAAATTAGCAAAATAAGTAAGGATCACTGTAGAACAATGATAAATACTGTGGAAGAAAGAAATATCATCAGCCATGCTAAGTTGATGACTTAAGGTTGACTAAACACATGATTAATAGAGGGAAATCATAGTTTTATTTATGTATTCTGTGACCTGAGAACATTCAGAAATGAATACCAAAGGGAAGATGGAGCCGTGTGATCTTTTATGTTCATGATGGAGGGAAAAAGGAGTATCTGGAGATAGAGAAGTGTTCAGATGTAAACTAGATGGGTATGAGGGGATTTTTAGGTGTTTTGTTGATAATTTTTTGTGGGTATTGGGATCTTTCATGATATGTATGATCCTTTCTTCAGGATATAAGAAGGGTGGTCTTAAATGAACATCATATAATGTTCCCGAGCTGGAGGTGAAAGGGCAGACAGATATTGCTTCTGTACTTCTTTCCAAGGCCGGAGCATCTATGATAGTCTATCCATGTACCTAATTATCACTCTGAGCTCTTATTAAAATATTTTGTGTGGGTTTTGCTTCTGAAAGCTAAATTCTAATTGTAGAAATGCAACTACTGTGAACTAATTCCTTTTCTATATCATCTTGAGATTTAGCACAGCTATCTCCTTAAGTGATGCATGCATTTGACACATTATTGAAGCAGGATACTTTGGGGATATAACAAATTGGTCTCAAAAGGAGAAAGCTGAAGGTAGAATTATCTGTTTTCTTTGTCAGTTTATATGTCATCATTCCCTTCTTTAAATCTGAGAAATCATTAGAATCATTTCTTGAATTGTTGACCCTGACAGTAGATTACTATTTCAGAAGAAGATGGAACAAAGGAAGACTTTCCTTTTTAAATGTTACTATATTCCTGATTAATTCTATTGAACTTGAACATTCTTTGAGAGTAACTTTGAAGAAGGTCTTACTAATTTTCTTCTGCCTGTATGTATTAGTTGACTTGGGAATTCTTCCACCAAAAACATAATAAAGTAATAAAGTGTGAAAAGAGAAACCAAAACGGGGCTAATTTTGGAAACTCAGTATTAGAATTGGAAACATTAAGAGGTACTTGTAGATAAAACAGAGACAGAAGACAAAGGTGGAGATGGATATTGTGTTTCTAAACTATTTATTAATCATGGATTTGAAAGACAAGACTGTGAAACTGAAGTAATATCAAAAAAATGTATTGACACAGACAAAAGAAGATGAAACTAGAACCTTGTTAGCCAGATACTGGGATTTACAAGGATGAGGAACATACTCCTGGTTTGTGCCATTAGGCTCTCTCTGGCTTTTGAGCTTGAACTGACCGGAAAGCATAAATATTTCTCAGATGAGAATTAATATCAAAACACTTACTATCAAATAGAAGCACTCAAGGATTTACTACCAATTTCTGTATTAAGTTACTGTTAGACAATAAAATTAAAGCCAAATCTTGTAAACCACAAGGTAACAATCAATCATGAAATTCTTTTTACCTAAGAAACAGCATGATTAATGTCTAACTTTAGATAATACATTTCAAATGAAACGAACATAAAATTGGCATGCTTTCAATATACAAGGGCAATAAAATGTAAATATAACACAGTTTGGCTTCATTTTGAATGGTCTAACATACAGATCTCTTTGTTTGCCTATGAAGACATTTACTGAAAGATTTAAATGAAGTAGAAAGACTTATGTGCAGCAGTGCCTATTCTCTGTATTGGGTTCCAGTCTGAATAAAATGGAGACAGGGAGGTGAGCATCAGCACTCATTTCTATGTGTGCCCTGACTATTGAATGGGATTATACAATGAGAGAAGTTCCCACATACTCTTTGCAGTATGACATCTTACCATTATGAATTGTATTCTTAAACTGTGAGCTACAGTAAATACTTCTGTTGGCAAATGTCTTTTCATCAGCTGTTTTGCCATGGTGGTGAGAGAAGTGATATTACTATAATTATGTAAATGAATAAAGGATGAATTCTGAACTGTAGAAACCAATGTCTTCATTGTAACTAAAGATCTGTGGCTCTTTTAGAATAATACTATAACAATTATATGTGTTTTATTACCACATTTATTACCCAGGGTTTCACATATACAAATTAAGAGTTATACCAACTGAGCTATATCCCTAGCTCAAATCTTTTATGTTCATAATCTTTCAACTTATCAGCCCTTCTACAAATAATACATATATCTAAAAAGTTGTGTATTTTTATTTTTGAGTATGGGTGTTTTTGCCTATAATCATGTTTCTACACCATATGCATACAGTATCCCCAGAGGTGAGTAGACAGCATCAAATCCTTTGGAGCTAGAGTTACAGATAGCCAGAATTTAATTTGGTCTTTTGCAAGAGTGGTGTTTATTTATTTAATTTAATTATTTATATCTCAAATGTTGCCCCCTGGTTCCCCTCCCAGAGTTCTTCACCTCCTTCCCCCATCCCCTTCCCCTCCGAGAGGGCATCCCCCCACCATGCCCCTTCCCTGGCATATCAAGTCTTTACAAGATTAGGAGTGTCCTCTCCCAATGAGGCCAAACAAGGCAGTCTTCCGCTACATATGTGCCTCAGAGCAGCCTATTTTCACAACAGCAGCATTTTCATTATTGAGTCATCTCTTCAGTCTGGTGGAATAAGTTTAAGTTTCATGCAAATGAATGTTTTAAAGTATCAATTAATTTACAGAAATCAGTAAAACCTTAAGCTAAAAATGGGTAAAATAGGTATAATATTCAACAGTATTGATCAAATTTATAATGAACATAGAAATGATAATCATCGTATTATTTATCTCCTGATATTCTTATCAAATACTATAAAAAACTGTATGGAGCAAATGAAAATCTGAGTGAATATATATTGCTTAACAAGAGCATGGCCATGGTAAGGAGCAGTGACTCATCCCCATAAGAATGAAAAAGCAGCCGGGCGGTGGTGGCACACGCCTGTAATCCCAGCACTTGGGAGGCAGAGGCAGGCAGATTTCTGAGTTCCAGGCCAGCCTGGTCTACAAAGTGAGTTCCAGGACAGCCAGGGCTACACAGAGAAACCCTGTCTCAAAAAACAAAACAAAACAAAACAAAAAGAATGAAAAAGCATTCCCAGTAAGACTCAGAGGGATGTCAAAGCTTTCTTCTGGTCTGAGGAATGCAAATGGTGATAGTGTGTGAAGTGAACTTGTTGACAGTATGTGAAGAAAAAGTTCACAGTAGTTTTATCTTCCCAGTGTTTATTACATCCTGACATCTCTCTTCTACAAAGACAGCTTTGTCTAAGAGCAGCTAATCCTGCCTTCTTGTTTGTCTGTATGTAGTAACTTTCTTGTTCATTTGGATACCATAGCCCTGTACAACTGAATATAATAAACACTATGATCATCCAGGGTGCTCTGGCTTTTCCCTACAAGAGCCCAGATAATTAGATCTCAGTTTTTTGTACATGTGCCTGTCCTTTCTTCAATTCTTTGTCAGCCCGTCAGAGTTCCAGAATCCAAACCATAGTCAAAGACTCAGTCCATAGCATAATTAATTTAAAAAGAGAGAAACTTTACTTCCCTTACAGTTTTGGAGGATCCAGTCATTGACTATGTAGGGTTTTTGTTTTTTGTTTTTTTGTTTTTTGTTTTTTGTTTGTTTGGTTTTTTTTTGGGGGGGGGGATATAGGCCTGTGGCAAAGCATAGTCTCATAGAAAACAACTTACCACATAATAGCCAAGAAGCAGTCAGATGTATGGAGGCTGATGTACTGTTATCCCTTATTATTCAACTTCTGCAGAGGGGACAGAAGGACGGAGGGAGGAAGGGAGAGAGGGAGAGCAGAAGGGAGAGATAATACCTTTAAAGAACCAAAACTTCTCACCACATTTCAAGTCCTAATAGTTCCACCAAGATCTTATAGTACCTTGCAGAGTCCCAAGTCTTTATATACAGGTGTTTATGGAGCATTAAAATAACAATCCCAGGATAAATTAGGATGACAAAATTGGGTTTTCTTCTATGATTTAAAGGATTGTTGCAGAACAAATGAAATTGTTTTTTTTCATAGGGACTAACTGAAGAGAAAAATAGAGTCACCATTATTGTTAGGATTCTGTCTAAGCTCCTTCTCACAGTTACCTGGCAAGAGCCAGGTAGGTGTGGCCCCTATAAAAGGTGCTCCTTTCCCCTCCTCCCTCTATTATGCTCTTACTCCTGCTTCCTGCTTGCTTCCCTCTTGCCTTCTTGGGCTGTTCTCTTCCCCTCTCACTTCCCCCCTCCCTTCCCTTATCTCTCTAGGTGGTCATGGCCAGCCTTCTCTGCTTTTTCCTGCCCTACTACTCAACTCCCTGCCCTATGCCCTGAATAAGCTCTCTTCTGTACTACACTATTGTGTGGCTGGTCCCTCAGGGGTAAGGGATGCCTTAGCATGGGTCCACTGAGGCACCCCCTTCCCCCATCCCTCACCACAACATCTTTCTTTTTATTATAAACAAAAATAAGCAGCCCATTTTATACTGGGCCAGGCCTACCTGACTGTTGCCAGGTAACTATGGGGAGGAGCTTAGACAGAATCCTAACAATTACTACATGCAGGACAAGATGTAAGTTTTCTCCAAGTACTTCCCATTGAAATTCTTGTTCAAATCAGCACACCATTTTGGGAAATTTCAAAAAATTTTATGCTAACTTTGTTCTGTAAGGGAGACATCAAGTGCTGGAAGGAACTGACTTTCAGGCTTGGGGAATATTTGTAATGCCAAGGTAATGACAACAACATGTGGCTTGGACACTGGGACCTTGCAGTCTAAACTCTCAGTACTGGGCTCATACTCACAGGAGAATCCCATTGTGCACGCTTTTGGGGAGGGTTCTTGGGATCCAAAGGCCTTCATGCCTGTGTTGCCTGACCTTGACTGACTAAGCTGTCCTCCAGTCCATTATGTGCCAAATTATTAATTGTGTACTGTTAGAGGCGAGAAGTAGAAATGAAAGAGGAATTTCACACTCAGATCTGCAGTTGCAAAGCAATGTGTTCAAAGAAAGTTGGTGTCACCCTTCTTAGAAATACGGAAAGTTATTCTAGATAAGGAACCTGTGAATGATACTCACAAATGATGAAGACATTTGCCATCAGAATCAAACTCAGTGAGTCAAAACTTTTTATTGAGTTACCTACATAAAGAGGTAAGGAGTTACAAAAACAAAAATGGCTGAAAGGCATCTCTGTCAATGAAACATGGATGACATTTCACAAAAACTGGAAACATAGGCAGTATATTACTTCCAGGCAGCTCAGCAGGTTGGAAAGTGTCCCTTCTAGGAAGCTCAGTTGCTCTGAGCCTCTTCCAGGTGGCAGTTCTAGTATGACAGTGTCTGTTACTAGAGGATCCTAGAACCTCATCATTTTCAGAAACAATTTGAAGTTATTGAAATCTGTACTTCTTGAGAATTGTTTATTATTATTGTTGTTGTTATTTGCAGTCTGCATTTTCTTTTCTTCCTTATTGCTTATTTTTTGAGATTATAATTAGATCATTTTCTGTTTTCTTCCTAGCAAGACTTCCTAAATACCCCTGTGTTCTCTTTCAAACTCATGGTGGCTTTTTGCATTAAATTGGGAGCTTGCATGCATGATAAACGTAAAATATCATGTTGTACATCTCTATGCAGAGTTCTCTCACGGGATAGCATAAACTAGGTAGGTTATGTATTTAATTATTTATAGTTCTAAAGCTAGACATTTAAGATGAAGGAACTTGAAGATTTTGTATTTAATGGGTTGTTTCTGTTTCCTTTAATGTAATGAGTAAGAAATATAGTCTGGCTTCGCACTTTCTGTTGGTTTTGAAATACGGTCTTATAGTATAAATCCTGGCAATATAAAGCACCCAATCTTCCTGCCTTTTCACGCTGTCTCCTGGTTGGTACTAAGATTAAAGGTGTGCACTACCACACACATCTGATTTTGAGATCTATTTATAATGATATTGAGTTTACCAACTAAACATTAACTCCCTTCATTAAATCCCATTTCCTAGCAAATCACCTGAGGGCCTTAAGATTTCCACTTGATAATTGAAGAAGGGGCACAGATATTGAGAACATGGTAAATGAATGGACACAACTGTCAAGGGAAAGAGGAATAGTGTGAAAAGATGTTCTCCAAAGGGGCAGTATAAAACTCTCAAAGCACATGAAATTCATAGTTAACTAATTATGACTTCATTTTTTTTCCTGCTTGGTATGAATCCTATCTCTCAAACATATCAGAAAATATATTCATATTTAAGTAATCATCATAGCAGGCTGAAGGTGAAGCACCTGACAGCCAAGTTTGAATATCAAAAGAATACTTATATTTTTATTTCAGAATATGTACATGGTTGTAAAAGCACCTTAAAATATGTTTATGCACATAGTCAGTAGTTGTTTTTAGTTGACTAAATGAAACTTTATTACTGACTACTACCATCCAAGCACAGCTCACTGTGTAAAATCCAAAAGCTGCTTGAGAACACTGTTAACAGCATTTATAGCTAGGGTTATCAAAATCTTGATGTAGAATATTTTTAAGGTTTTCAGTCACTTCATGCTTACATAATTAGTAGCACCTAGTAGGCAGTTGTCTTTCTTCATGCAGTCCCTGTTGAGATGATGCTTCTGAGATGGGTTCAGAAAAGATCATGGTTAATCATTGTCTGTAGGTCTCCTGGAATGTGAATTGTGAAGTGATATCATGCATGTATGCCATAGATGCTGTCCCCTGGTTCTCTATGATAAGCATCACTTTACACTATCACTAAACACACAGACTTCAATCTTTGATACCATGACAGAACAAAGCCAAATTTGTTACCACTTTTATATATTTCCTAAAACCATAAGTGATTTGTATCACCACATTATTGTAATAAGTAGGAAATATTTTCTCAACTCTTTTTTTATTTCTTCTGTTTTCTTTTTTATTAGATATTTTCTATATTTTCATCACAAATGCTATCTCCTTTCCTGGATTCCCCTCTGAAAACATCCTATCCCCTCCCCCTGCTCACCAACCTACCCACTCCTTCTTCCTTGTTCTGACATTTCCATATATTGGGGAATTGAGCATTTACAGGAGCAAGGGCCGCTCCTCCCACTGATGTCCAATAAGGCCATCCTCTACTACATATACCACTGGAGCCATAGGTCCCTCCAAGTGTACTCTTTGATTGATGGTTTAGTCCTTGGGAGCTCTGTGGAGGCTGCTTTGTTCATATTGTTGTTGTACCTAAGAGGCTGCAAACCCCTTCATCTCCTTGGGTCATTTATCTAGCTCCTCCATTGGGAACCCTGTGCTCAGTCCAATGGTTGGTTGTGAGCATCCACCTCTGTGTTTGTCAGGCACTGGCAGAGCCTTTCAGGAGATAGCTATATCAGACTCCTGTCAGCAAGCTTGTTGGCATCCACAATAGTGTCTGAGTTTGGTAACTATATATGGGATGGATACCCAAGTAGGTCAGTCTCTGGATGGCCTTCCCTTTAGTCTCTGCTCCACACTTTGTTTCTGTATCTTCTCCCATGGGCATTTTATTCCCCCCTCTAAGAAGGACCAAAGTATCCACACTTTGGTCTTCTTTCTTCTTGAGCTTCACATGGTCTGTGAATTGTATCTTGGATATTTGGAACTTCCGGGCTAACATCCACTTCTCATTGAGTACATACTATGTGTGTTCTTTTGTGATTGGGTTACCTCACTCAGGATGATATTTTCTAGTTCCATCCATTGCCTAAGAATTTAATGAATTCATTGTTTTTAGTAGCTCAGTAGTACTCCACTGTATAAATGTACCACATTTTCTGTATCCATTCCTCTGTCAAAGGGCATCTGAGTTCTTTTCAGCTTGTGGCTATTATAAAAAAGGTTGCTATGAGCACAGTGGAGCATTTGTCCTTGTTACATGTTGGAGCATCTTCTGGGTACATACCCAGGCATTGTGTAGCTGGGTTCTCAGGTAATACTATATCCAGTTTTCTGAGGTGGTGCCAAACTGATTTCCAGAGGAGTTGTACCAGCTTGCAATCCTACCAGCAGTAGAGGAGTGTTCTTCTTTCTCCACATCCTCGCCAGTATATGCTGTCACCTGAGTTTTTGATCTTAGCCATTCTGACTGGTGTGAGGTGGAATCTCAGTGTTGTTTTAATTTGAATTTCCCTGATGACTAAAGATGTTGAACATTTCTTTAGGTGCTTCTCAGCCATTCAATATTCTTCAGTTGAAAATTCTTTGTTTAGCTCTGTTCCCCAAATTTAATAGAATTATTTGTTTCTCTGGAGTCTAATTTCTTAAGTTCTTTGTATATATTGAATATTTTCTATCAGATGTAGGATTGGTAAAGATCTTTTCCCAATCTCTTGGCTGCCGTTTTGTTCTATTGACAGTAATTTCTTTGCCTTACAGAAGCTAATTTTATGAGGTCCCATTTGCCAATTCTTGATCTTAGAGCATAAGCCATTGGTGTTCTGTTCAGGAAATTTTTCCATGTGCCCGTGTGCTCTAGGCTCTTACCCACTATTTCTTCTATTAGTTTCAGTGTATTTAGTTTTATGTGGAAGTCTTCAATCCACTTGGAATTGAGCTTTGTATAAGCAGACAATAATGGATCAATTTGTATCCTTCTACATTCTGACTGCCAGTTGAAACAGCACCATTTGTTGAAAAGATCTTTTTTCCATTGGATATGTTTAGCTCATTTTTCAAAGATCAAGTGACTAGAAGTGTGTGGGTTCATATCTGGGTCTTCAATTCTATTCCATTCTACCCGATCTACCTGACTGTCACTGTACCAATACCATGCAGTTTTTAACACTATTGTTCTGTAGTACTGCTTGAGGTCAAGGATGGTGACCATACTGAGTTTGAGAACATTTATTTTTTCCAAGCTCTGAAATTCTTTATTGATAGATAACATCAGTAATTTAGTCTAGGAGCTCTTGCAAGCTTCCTTATACGTCATTCCAGTTGGTTTGTTTCTCTTATGGCATCTTCCTGGGGAATATTAATGAAGACTCTATTAAATCATTAAATTAATACAAAGTAATCCAGGAATATTGACAATATTAAATTATGATTCTCTTTAACCCAACAAATATATGCATAAATATATATATGTATGTATGTATGTATGTATATATATATATATATATATATATGCTTACATAGAGAAAGCATTATTACTATACACATTAGTATTTGCATTGTTCACCAATCATGTACTTTATATGTAGAATATGAATAAGTAGAAGTGATACGCTGTAATGTTAGTATTTAACTAATTATAGTGAATATTTCTGCAACATTTGATCAAAATTAGGCTGCAGTTTTCTATGACATCCTTTAAAAACTATTACATTGTTCTTCTGCCCCCTTGTGGCCATACTGCAAAAAGCTGATTTGTAGGTCTCTTGGAAAACAAGTGCATTGAGTCTTAAAATGATTTTTTTTTCCCACTTGGTGGGTGGATACATGGGGGGGGTTGTGCAGAGTCTCTGTGAGGAAGACACCTGTATGGGGGGCAGCATTTTATGTAAGTAAATAAATTAAAAATAGAAAAAATAATAAATTAGTAAAAAGTGTTGAGGTAATATTTCTGTAAAAAATTTTTAATTTATTTTTTGTGTACCAAATGTTCCTACTTTAAAATAGTTTTTCAAATTAAACTATAGTTACTATCATCTCACTTTCATGGTATAAGTAACTCTAGACTTCATTCCAGATTTCTACCACTTTCTATTCTTGCTTATGGAAGAAGGAATGAAAGAATGGAAATTTAAATTGCTATGACTTTGTCCTTCCATCTCTTAGTCATTTGTATATATGCATACATGCATACATGAACATTTGCATATATTAATACATACATATCTATATCTATATCTATATCTATATCTATATCTATATCTATATCTATATCTATATCTATATCTATATCTATCTATCTATCTATCTATCTATATATATATCATGGGCATATGCATTTAATATGATTTGCCTTTTAATATTTTTATCTCTGCAACTTTTATTTTTTATTAATTTACTTTTTCACTTTACATGTCAATACAATTTTCACTTTACATACCCCTTCTCTAAGTATCCCTTCACAAAGATATTTCTCCCATTCCCCACCTACCCTTCTCTTCTGAGAAGGGGGATTTCCCCCTGGGTATCAGTCTACCCTGGCACATCAAGTAACTGCAGGACTAGGTACATTCTCTCTCACTGAGGCCAGATAGGTAGCACAGTTAGAAGAATGGGATCCACAGGCAGAAAGCAGGTTTAGGGACAAGGCATTTCAGTTGTTGGGGGACCCACATGAAGACCAAACTGCACCAACTGCTACATATGAGTGGGAGGCTTAGGTCCAGCCTGTGTATGCTCTTTGGTTGGTAGTTCAGTCTCTGAAAACCCCAGGGTCCATCTTAGTTGACTCTGTTGCTCTTCCTGTGGAGTCCCTATTCCATTTGTGTCCCTCAGTCCTTTCCCCAACTCTACCAAAATTGTCCCTGAGCTCCATCCACTCTTTGGCTGTGGGTCTCTGCATCTGTTTCAATCAAGTGGTAGGCAGAGCCTCTTAGAGGACAATGTGCTAGGCTCCCGTCTGCAAGCATAACAGAGTATCACTAATAATGTTAAGGATTGGTTCTTGTCCATGAGATGGGACTCAGGTTGGGCCAGTCATTGGTTGGCCATTCCCTCCATCTGTGCTCTCTTTGTTTCTTCACATCTTATAAGCAGGACACATTTTGGGTCAAAAGTTTGTGCATAGGTTTCTATCCTTATCCCTCTACTGAGAGCCCTTCCTGGCTAGTTATAGGAAGTAGCCAAATCAGGTTCCATATCTTCCACTGCAAGGAGTCTCAACTAGAGTCATCCTCATAGACATTCTGTGATCAGCTCCCTCATTCCCAGCTCTCTGACATTTGCTAGAGATGCAGCCCCTATGCCCACTGCCAATTTCTACAAATATCCATATTTTTTATATTTTTACATTTTAATTTAAACACAACTATAACGATTCCTTCCTTTCTCTGCCGATAATCCTTCCCTGTCTACTCTCTCCAACCCACTGCATGTTCACCTGCTTTCACTCCCTTTCAAACTCCTCATGCCCTTTTCTTTACGATTGTCATATGCACACACATATACATAAATAAATATATAAATATACCTCCTTAATAATTTCATCAATACATTTACATTTTACATTTGGAAATGGAAAAAATTATCAATGGGCTTATCTTAAGCAAATGTACATACAAGCAACAATACATGAACTCAGTAGATTATTTATATATATGCATGTTAAATAATTTATTACATAGATATATACAGAACAACGAAATTTATATATATTTAAATAAAAGTGGGTCATGAATTTCAGAAGGAGTGGGGCGTGACATGGGAAGAGCTGAAGTTGAAGGAATGGGAAAGAGTGAAATACAAGTGGTGTAATTTTACTAATATATATAAAATTATACAAAAATGCAAAAATTCAAAAAAGAATATTTAAAAATCATAACTGCATTAATTTCAAATTCTTTGCTAAAAATTCTAATAGAGCACCAATATACAATAAGCTTCTCATGTTTATTTTAGTTTTCTAAGATGACATTTTTCTTTTTTTAATATTTTTACTAGTTATTTTATTTATTTACACTTCAAATGTTATCCTCCTTCCTGCTTTCCTCTCCATAAACCCTCTATCCCATTCCCCCTCACGCCCCCCTGCTTCTCTGAGGGTGTTCCCTTACTCACCCACCTACTCCAGCCTCACCACCCTGGCATTCCCCTACACTGGAGCATCAACACTTCACAGGACCAAGGGCCTCCCCTCCCAGTGATGCCTGACAAGGCCATTCTCTCTTTCATATGTAGCTGGAACCATGGGTCCCTCCATGTGTACTCTTTGGTTGTTGATTTAGTCCCTGGGAGCTCTGGGGGGGGGGTCTGGTAGGTTGATATTGTTGTTCTTCCTATGGGCTTGCAAACACCTTCAGCTCATTTAGTCCTTCCCTTAACTCCTCCACTGGAGTCCCTGTGCTCAGTCAGATGGTTGTCTGTGCTATCAGTAAGGCTCTGGCAGAGACTATCAGGAGGCAGCTCTATTAGGCTCCTTTCAGCAAGCATTTTTTTTTTTTTGACATCAGCAACTGGGTTTGGTGGCTGCATATGTAATGAATCCCCAGGTGGGGAGATCTCTGGATAGCCTTTCCTTCAGTCTCTGTTCTACTCTTTGTTTCTGTGGAGCATGTGTCTTTATTGCATGCAGGGGAATCCTCTGGGTATATGCCCAGGAGTGGTATGACAGGCTCCTCTGGAAGTGTCATGCCCAATTTTCTGAGGAACCGCCAGACTGATTTCCAGAGCAGTTGTACCATCTTGCAATCCCACCAAC
Source organism: Apodemus agrarius (assembly GCA_964023405.1). NCBI lineage: Eukaryota > Metazoa > Chordata > Mammalia > Rodentia > Muridae > Apodemus > Apodemus agrarius. Next base: position 139,678,476 of record OZ030010.1, on the reverse strand, counting down.
AATGGAGCAGTGATCCTCATTCTCCACATCCTTGCCAGCAAGTATTGTCTCTTGAGTTTTTCACCTTAGCCATTCTGACTGGTGTGAGGTGGAATCTCAGGGTTGTTTTGATTTTCATTTCCCTGATGACTAATGATGTTGAACAGGAATGGATACAGAAAATGTGGTATATTTATACAATGGAATACTACTCAGCAATTAAAAATAATGAATCCATGCAATTTGTAGGCAAATGGTTGGATCTGGAAAACATCATCCTAAGTGAGTCAACCCAATCACAAAGGAATTCACATGAATTGCAATCACTGATTAGTGGATATTAATGAGCCCAGAAGCTCTGAATACTCAAGACACAATTAGATAAGCAAAAGATTCCCAAGAAAAGGGATGGAGAGGACCCTGGTCCAGAAAAGACTAAATCTGGTTTTGTAGGAGAGTACCAGAACAGAGAAATGGTGGGAAGGGGGGCTGATTGGGGAATAGGCGGGAAAGAGGACTATGGGACATATGGTGAGGGGGGAACTGGAAAGGGGAAAGCCTTTGGAATGTAAACAAAGAATATAGAACATAATAAAAAAAAGATGAAACACCCCCCAAGAAAAATTAATACACATTAAAAAATAAAAGAAGTCTTTGCTGTCTTTGTGGCAGTTGTGTTGATTGTAAATTCCTTTCTGGCCTTATGTGCATGAAAATCATAGGTGACTGTCCAGTTTCTGCTGAGTTGAAAGTTGTTGATTTTGAACAATACTTGGTATGCTAGGGAAATATGTAAAATTGTCAGCACCAGGTTTACACACTTCAGAACAAATGAAAAGGAACAGTCATATTATATTCTTTTCTTCTGAAGAGGAAACAAGAAGAATAGAATAAATGTATTATTCATGGAAAGAACTGAAAGTACCCCAAAAAAACTATAGCTGGATTGATTAAATAGTGAAAGTTTTTCTTTTTTTCTTTTGATTTTTTTTAATTTTCTATATTCTTTGTTTACATTCCAAAGGCTTTCCCCTTTCCCAGTTCCCCCCTCACCATATGTCCCATAAGTCCTCTTCCCCCCCGCCCCCGCCCATTCCACAATCACCCCCCAACCCTTTCTCTGTTCTTGTACTCTCCTACAAAACTGTATCCAGTCTTTTCTGGTCCAGTGTCTTCTCCTTCCTTCTTCTTGGGAATCTTTTGATTTGCTAATTGTGCCTTGACTATTCAGAGCTTTTGGCCTCTTTAATATCCACTTATCAGTGATTGAAATTCATGTGTATTCTTTTGTGATTGGGTTAGCTCACTTAGGATGATATTTTACAGATCCAACCATTTGCCTACAAATAGCATTAATTCATTATTTTTAATTGCTGAGTAGTATTTCATTGTATAAATATTCCACATTTTCTGTATCCATTCCTCGTTTGAGGGACATCTGGGCTCTTTCCAACTTCTGGCTATTATAAATAAGGCTGCCATGAACATAGTGGAGCATGTGTCTTTATTGCATGCAGGGGAAACCTCTGGGTATATGCCCAGGAGTGGTATAACAGGGTTCTCTGGAAGTGTCATGCCAAATTTTCTGAGGAACTGCCAGACTGATTTCCAGAGCAGTTGTACTGTCTTGCACTCCCACCAACAGTAGAGGAGTGTTCCTCTTTCTCCACATCCTCACCAGCACTTGTTGTCTCTTGAGTTTTTTTTTTAATTTTCTATATCCTTTGTTTACATTCCAAAGCCTTTCCCCTTTCACAGTTCCCCCTTCACCATATGTCCCATAAGTCCTCTTCCCTCTGCCCATTCTCCAATCAACCCCCTCCCCCACCATTTCTCTGTTCTGATACTCTCCTACAAAACTGGATCCACTCTTTCAGGACCAGGGTCCTCTCCTTCCTTCTTCTTGGGAATCTTTTGATTTGCTAATTGTGCCTTGAGTATTCAGAGCTTTGGGCTCATTAATATCCAATTATCAGTGATTGCATTTCATATGCATTCTTTTTGTGATTGGGTTAACTCACATAGGTTGATATTTTCCAGATCCAACCACTTGCCTACAAATTGCATGAATTCATTATTTTTAATTGCTGAGTAGAATTCCATTGTAAAAATATACCACATTTTCTGTATCCATTCCTCCTTTGAGGGACATCTGGGGTCCTTCCATCTTCTGGCTATTATAAATAAGGCTGCTATGAATATAGTGGAGCATGTGTCTTTATTGCATGCAGGGGAATCCTCTGGGTATATGCCCAGGAGTGGTATGACAGGGTCCTCTGGAAGTGCCATGCCCCATTTTCAGAGGAACCGCCAGACTGATTTCAAAAGTGGTTGTACAATCTTGAACTACCACCAATATTGGAGGAGTGTTCCTTTTTCTCCACATCCTCGCCAGCACCTGATGTCCCTTGAGTTTTTAATCTTAACCATTCTGTTTAGTGTGAGGTGAAATCTCAGGGTTGTTTTGATTTGCATTTTCCTGATGACTAACGATGTTGAACATCTATTAAGGTGCTTCTCAGCCATCCAAATTTCTTCTGGTGAAAATTCTTTGTTTAGCTCTGTACCCCAATTTTTGATAAGGTTATTTGGTTGGTTCTTTGGGGTCTAAATTCTTGAGTTCTTTATATATATATTGGATATTAGGCCTCTGTGAGATATGGGGTTGGTGAAGATCTTTTCCCAAGTTGTTGGTTGCCGTTTTGTCTTTGCCTTACAGAAACTTTGTAATTTTATCAAATTTTATCCCTTTTGTCAATTCTTGATCTTAGAGCATAAGCTATTGGTGTACTGTTCAGAGACATTCCCCCTGTGCCCATGTCCTCCAGGGTCTTCCCCAGTTTCTTTTCTATTAGTTTCAGAGTGTTTGGTTTTATGTGGAGTTCCTTGATCCACTTGGAGTTGATATTGTTACAAGGAGATAAGAGTGGGTCAATTCGCATTCTTCTGCATGTTGACCTCCAGCTGAACCAGCACAATTTGTTGAAAAGGCTATCTTTTTTCTACTGGATGGTTGTAGCACCTTTATCAAAGATCAAGTGACCATAAGTCTGTGGGTTCACTTTTGGGTCTTCAATTCCATTCCACTGATCTACTTGTCTGTCGCTGTACTAATACCATGCAGTTTTTAGCACAATTGCTGTGTAGTACTGCTTGAGGTCAGGGATATTGATTCCCCCAGAAGTCCTTTTATTGTTGAGAATAGTTTTAGCTATCCTGGGGTTTTTGTTACTCCAGATGGATTTGAGAATTTCTCTTTCTAGATCTATAAAGGATTGATTTGGGATTTTTTTTGAATTTTTATTTTCTATATTCTATGTTTACATTCCAAAGGCTTTCCCTTTTCCCAGTTCCTACCCACCATACATCCCATAATTCCTCTCCCCCCCAACTATTCCCCAATCATTCCACCCCACGATTTCTCTGTTCTGGGTCTACAAAACTGGATCCAATCTTTACAGGCCCAGGGTCCTCTTCTTTCTTCTTCTTGGGAATCATTTGACTAGCTAATTGTGCCTTGAGTATTTAGGGCTTCTGGGCTCATTAATATCCATTTATCAGTGATTGCATTTCATGTGTATTCTTTTGTGATTGGGTTAATTCACTCAGGATGATATTTTCCAGATCTAACAATTTACCTACAAATTGCATGAATTCATTAATTTTAATGGCTGAGTAGTATTCCATTCTATAAATATACCACATTTTCTATATACATTCCTCCTTTCAGGGATATTTGGGCTCCTTCCAATTTCTGGCTATTATAAACAAGGCTGCTATAAATATTGTGGACCATGTGTCATTATTGTATGCAGGGGAATCCTCTGGGTATATGCCCAGGAGTGGTATGCCAGGGTCCTCTGGAAGTGACATGCCCAATTTTCTGAGGAACCGCCAAACTGATTTCCAGAGTGGTTTTACCATTTTGCAATCCCACCAACAGTGGAGGAGTGTTTCTCATTCTCCACATCCTCTCCAGCACTCGTTGTCTCTTGAGTTTTTAATCTTAGCCATTCTGACTGGTATGAGGTGGAATCTCAGGGTTGTTTTGATTTGTATTTCTCTGATGACTAATGATGTTGAACATCTCTTAAGGTGTTTCTAGGCCATCCGAATTTCTTCTGGTGAAAATTCTTTGTTTAGCTCTGTACCCCATTTTTTGATAGGGTTATTTGGTACTTTGCAGTCTAACTTCTTGAGTTCTTTGTATATATTGGATTTTAGCCCTCTGTCAGATGTGGGGTTGGTGAAGATTTTTTCCCACTGTGTTGGTTGCTGTTTTGTCCTTCTGATAGTGTCCTTTGCCTTACAGAAACTTTGTAATTTTATGAGGTCCCATTTGTCAATTCTTGATCTTAGAGCATAAACTATTGGTGTTCTGTTCAGGAACTTTCCCCCTGTGCCCATGTCCTCCAGGGTCTTCCCAAGTTTCTGTTCTAATAGTTTCAGTGTGTCTGGTTTTATGTGGAAGTCCTTGATCCACTTGGATTTGATCTTAGTACAAGGAGATAAGAGTGGGTAAATTTGCATTCTTCTTCATGTTGACCTCCAGTTGAACCAGCACCATTTTTTGAACAGACTATCTTTTTTCCACTGGATGGTTGTGGCTCCTTTATCAAAGATCAAGTGGGGGGAAGCCGGAGGGTCACCCAGCGTGCCAGGTGCTCAGAACCATCTGGCGGCGGCGGCAGAACCAGGTACCCGAGACAGCCCAAGCTTAAGACCTTCGGGGACTCAGGCCTGGAGTGGGAGTTGGGCACAGAATAGCGGGTGCACTCTGCACTCGCGCAGCGGACCCCGAGCTCCCTGCAGGCAGCTGCCATATTGCCTGCAGCTTCCCGCCCAGCTGGTGGTGGGGAAGCCGGAGGGTCACCCAGCGTGCCAGGTGCTCAGAACCATCCGGGGGCGGCGGCAGAACCAGGTACCCGAGACAGCCCAAGCTTAAGACCTTCGGGGACTCAGGCCTGGAGTGGGAATTGGGCACAGAATAGCGGGTGCACTCTGCACTCGCGCGCGGGGCAGACCCCGAGCTCCCTGCAGGCAGCTGCCATATTGCCTGCAGCTTCCCGCCCAGCTGGTGGTGGGGAAGCCGGAGGGTCACCCAGCATGCCAGGTGCTCAGAACCATCCGGCGGCGGCAGAACCAGGTACCCGAGACAGCCCAAGCTTAAGACCTTCGGGGACTCAGGCCTGGAGTGGGAGTTGGACACAAAATAGCGGGTGCACTCTGCACTCGCGCGCGGGGCGGACCCCGAGCTCCCTGCTGGCAGCTGCCATATTGCCTGCAGCTTCCCGTCCAGCTGGTGGTGAGGAAGCCAGAGTCAGCCAGTGTGCCAGGTACCCAGACCCAGCCGGAGGCAGAACCAGCCTCCCATCCAGCCAGTGGCAGGGAAGCTGGAAACCGGACCCAGCCAGCCTCCCAGCAGCTTGGGACCAGCAGGCGGAACCAGATAACTGAGATATCCCATCTTTAAGACCCCTGGGGAAACAGGATATCAGACAGCGAACCCTGAGCAGGAGCAGTGCAGAGCAGCCGCCCAACAGGCAGAACCAAATACCTGGGATATCCTGAGGTTAAGACCTCGGGGGACTCAGGCCACCCGTCAGCAATCTGTGAGAAAGACCCCCGCAGGACAGTGATTCAGGTATCCCAGTCACTGGGAAATAGCCTTACAACCCCACAGGAGGGTCAAGCACCAGCTAGTATCTACAGGACCAACTAACACCAGAGTTAACCAGATGGCAAAAGGCAAACGTAAGATCGCTACTAACAAAAATCAAGGCAATATGGCGGCATCCGAACTCAGTTCCCCAACAGCAATAAATATTGGATACCCCGAAACACCAGAAAAACAAGACTCAGATCTAAAATCACTGGTCAGGATGCTGATAGAGGAACACTTAGATAAATCTCTTAAAGTAATACATGAGAAAATAGATCAAAAGCTAGAAGCCATTGCAAGACAAACACAATTAAATCCCAGATATCTCAACACACCAGAAAAACAAGACTCAGATCTAAAATCACTGGTAAAGATGCAGATTGAGGATCACTTAGATAAATTTCTTAAAGTAATAGAGGAGAAAATAGATCAAAAACTAGAAGCCCATACAAGGCAGACACAAAAATCACTTAAAGAAATCCAGGAGAATATAGAGCAAAAAGTGAATCCCAATACGGGGGAGAAACAAAAATCACCCAAAGAAATACAAGAGAACATGGGTCAACGAGTAGAAGTCATAAAGGAGGAAACACAAAAATCCCTTAAAGAATTACAGGAAAACACAAACAAGCAACTGAAAGATCTGAGCAAAACCATACAAAATCTAAAAACAGAAGTAGAAACAACTAAGCAATCGCAAAGGGAGACAATGTTGGAGATAGAAAACCTTGGGAAGAAATCAGGAGTCATAGATGCAAATATCAACAATAGAATACAAGAGATAGAAGACAGAATCTCAGATGCTGAAGATACCATAGGAACCATGGATTCAACAATTAAAGAAAATGCAAAATGCAAAAAGCTGGTAACCCAAAACATTCAGGAAATCCAGGACACAATGAGAAGACCAAACCTAAGGATTATAGGGATAGATGAGAATGAAGATCTACAACTTAAAGGGCCAGCAAATATCTTCTACAAAATTATGGAAGAAAATTTCCCCAACCTAAAGAGAGAGATGCCCATGAATATACAAGAAGCCTATAGAACCTCAAATAGACTGGACCAGAACAGAAATACTTCCCGTCACATAATAGTCAAAACCCCAAATGTACTAAACAAAGAAAGAATATTAAAAGCAGTAAGAGAAAAAGGACAAGTAACATACAAAGGAAGACCTATCAGAATTACACCAGACTTCTCACCTGAGACCATGAAAGCTAGAAGATCCTGGGCAGACCTTATGCAGACCCTAAGAGAACACAAACTTCAGCCAAGACTACTATACCCAGCGAAACTCTCAATTGCCATAGATGGGGAAACCAAGATATTCCACGACAAAACCAAATTTGCAAGATACTTATCTACAAACCCAGCCCTACAAAGGATAATAGGGGAAAAATACCAACACAAGGGGGGAAACAACACCCCAGAAGAAACAAGATAGAAACCCCATCTCATCCAACCCAAAAGAAGAGAACCACTCAAATACAAATAATAATAACAATTCCCAAAATGTCAGGAAGTAATAACTACTATTCCTTGATATCTCTTAATATCAATGGACTCAATTCCCCAATCAAAAGACACAGACTAACAGACTGGATACGGAAACAGGACCCTACATTTTGCTGCATACAGGAAACACATCTCAGTGTCAAAGACAAACACCACCTTAGAGTAAAAGGCTGGAAGACAGTTCTACAAGCAAATGGTCCCAGGAAACAAGCTGGAGTAGCCATTCTAATATCAGATAAAATCGACTTTCAACCTAAAGTCATCAAAAGAGACACAGAAGGTCACTTCCTGCTTGTCAAAGGGAAAATCCACCAAGAAGAATTCTCAATACTGAACATCTATGCGCCAAATGCAAGGGCACCCTCATTCGTAAAAGAAATTTTACTAAAGCTTAAAGCACACATCGCACCTAACACAATGATTGTAGGTGACTTCAACACTCCACTCTCCTCAATGGACCGATCAGGAAAGCAGAAACTAAACAGGGACACAGTGAAACTAATTGAAGCTATGGACCAATTGGATTTAACAGATATATATAGAACATTCCATCCTAAAACAAAAGAGTATACCTTTTTCTCAGCACCGCACGGTACCTTCTCAAAAATTGATCATATAATTGGTCACAAGACAGACCTCAACAAATACAAGAAGACCGAACTAATCCCATGTCTCCTATCGGATCACTATGGAGTAAAAGTGGTCTTCAATAGCAAGAAGAACTACAGAAAGCCCACATACACATGGAAACTGAACAATACTCTACTCAATGACACCCTGGTCAAGGAAGAAATAAAGAAAGAAATCAAAGACTTTTTAGACTTCAATGAAAATGAAGGTACGACCTACCCAAATCTCTGGGATACAATGAAAGCAGTGCTAAGAGGAAAACTCATAGCCCTGAGTGCCTCCAAAAAGAAACTGGAAAGAGCATACACTAGCAACTTAACAGCACACCTGAAGGCGCTGGAACAAAAAGAAGCTAACTCACCCAGGAGGAGTAGAAGAGAGGAAATCATCAAACTAAGGGCTGAAATCAATCAAGCAGAAACAAAGAGAACCATACAAAGAATCAACAAAACCAAGAGCTGGTTCTTCGAGAAAATCAACAAGATAGATAAACCCTTAGCTAGACTAACCAAAGGGCACAGAGATAGTATCCAAATTAACAAAATCAAAAATGAAAAGGGGGATATAACAACAGAAACAGAGGAAATTCAAAAGATCATCAGATCCTACTACAAAGGCCTATACTCAAAACAACTGGAGAATCTGGAGGAAATGGACAATTTCCTAGACAGATACCAAATACCAAAATTAAATCAGCATCAAGTAGACCAGCTAAACAGTCCCATAACCCTTAAAGAAATAGAAGGGGTTATAGAAAGCCTCCCAACCAAAAAAAGTACGGGACCAGATGGTTTTAGTGCAGAATTCTACCAGACCTTCAAAGAAGACTTAACACCAATACTCTTCAAACTATTCCACAAAATAGAGACAGAAGGGACACTGCCCAACTCATTCTTCGAAACCACAATTACGCTGATACCTAAACCACAAAGAGATCCAACAAAGAAAGAGAACTACAGGCCAATTTCTCTTATGAATATAGATGCAAAAATACTAAATAAAATTCTTGCCAACCGAATCCAAGAGCATATCAAAACGATCATTCACCATGATCAAGTAGGCTTCATTCCAGGAATGCAGGGATGGTTCAATATACGGAAATCCATCAATGTAATCCACTACATAAACAAACTAAAAGAAAAAAAACCACATGGTCATCTCATTAGATGCTGAAAAAGCATTTGACAAAATTCAGCATCCTTTCATGCTAAAAGTCTTGGAAAGAGCAGGAATTCAAGGCCCATACCTAAACATAGTAAAAGCAATCTACAGCAAACCAGTAGCCAACATCAAAATAAATGGAGAGAAACTTGAAGCAATCCCACTAAAATCAGGGACTAGACAAGGCTGTCCTCTCTCTCCATATCTTTTCAATATAGTACTTGAAGTTCTAGCAAGAGCAATCAGACAACATAAGGAAGTCAAAGGGATACAAATTGGAAAGGAAGAAGTCAAACTATCATTATTTGCAGACGATATGATAGTTTACCTAAGCGACCCAAAAAACTCCACCAGAGAACTTCTACAGCTGATAAACAACTTCAGCAAAGTGGCAGGTTATAAAATTAACTCAAGCAAGTCAGTGGCCTTCTTGTACTCAAAGGACAAGCAGGCTGAGAAAGAAATTAGGGAAATAACACCCTTCACAATACCCACAAACAACATAAAGTACCTTGGCGTAACTCTAACCAAACAAGTGAAAGATCTGTATGACAGGAACTTCAAGTCCTTGAAGAAAGAAATCGAAGAAGACCTCAGGAGATGGAAAAATATTTCTTGCTCCTGGATTGGCAGGATCAATATAGTAAAAATGGCCATCTTGCCAAAAGCAATCTACAGATTCAACGCAATCCCCATCAAAATCCCAAATCAATTCTTCATAGATCTAGAAAGAGCAATTCTCAAATTCATCTGGAGCAACAAAAAACCTAGGATAGCTAAAACTATTCTCAACAATAAAAGGACTTCTGGGGGAATCAATATCCCTGACCTCAAGCAGTACTACAGAGCAATTGTGTTAAAAACTGCATGGTATTGGTACAGCAACAGGCAGGTAGATCAATGGAATAGGATTGAAGACCCAGAAATTAACCCACAGACTTATGGTCACTTGATCTTTGATAAAGGAGCCACAACCATCCGGTGGAAAAAAGATAGCCTTTTCAACAAATGGTGCTGGTTCAACTGGAGGTCAACATGCAGAAGAATGCGAATTGACCCACTCTTATCTCCTTGTACTAAGATCAACTCCAAATGGATCAAGGACCTCCACATAAAACCAGACACACTGAAACTATTAGAAAAGAAACTTGGGAAGACCCTGGAGGACATGGGCACAGGGGTAAAGTTCCTGAACAGAACACCAATAGCTTATGCTCTAAGATCAAGAATGGACAAATGGGACCTCATAAAATTACAAAGTTTCTGTAAGGCAAAGGACACTGTCAGAAAGACAAAACGGCAACCAACAACGTGGGAAATGATCTTCACCAACCCCACATCCGACAGAGGGCTAATATCCAATATATACAAAGAACTCAAGAAGTTAGACCCCAAAGAACCAAATAACCCTATCAAAAAATGGGGCACACAGCTAAACAAAGAATTTTCACCAGAAGAAATTCGGATGGCCGAGAAACATCTTAAGAGATGTTCAACATCATTAGTCATCAGGGAAATGCAAATCAAAACAACCCTGAGATTCCACCTCACTCCAGTCAGAATGGCTAAGATTAAAAACTCGAGAGACAACAAGTGCTGGCGAGGATGTGGAGAAAGAGGAACACTCCTCCACTGTTGGTGGGATTGCAAAATGGTAAAACCACTCTGGAAATCAGTGTGGCAGTTCCTCAGAAAATTGGGCATGCCACTCCCAGAGGACCCTGGCATACCACTCCTGGGCATATACCCAGAGGATTCCCCTGCATACAACAAAGACACATGCTCCACTATGTTTATAGCAGCCTTGTTTATAATAGCCAGAAATTGGAAGGAGCCCAGATATCCCTCAAAGGAGGAATGGATACAGAAAATGTGGTATATCTATACAATGGAGTACTACTCAGCAATTAAAAATAATGAATTCATGCAATTTGTAGGTAAATGGTTAGATCTGGAAACTATCATCCTAAGTGAGCTAACCCAATCACAAAAGAATACACACGAAATGCAATCACTGATAAGTGGATATTAATGAGCCCAGAAGCCCTAAATACTCAAGGCACAATTAGCAAGTCAAATGACTCTCAAGAAGAAAAAAAGGAGAGAACCCTGGACCTGTAAAGATTGGATCCAGTATTGTAGACCCAGAACAGAGAAATCGTGGGGGGGGGGAAGAGTGGGGAATAGCATGGGGGGGAGAGGAATTATGGGACATATGGTGGAGGGTACCTGGGAAAGGGGAAAGCCTTTGGAATGTAAACAAAGAATATAGAAAATAAAAAAAAATGATAAAAAAAAAAAAAAGATCAAGTGACCATAAGTCTGTGGGTTCATTTCTGGGTCTTCAATCCTATTCCATTGATGTACTTGCCTGTTGCTGTACCAATACCATGCAGTTTTTAACACAATTGCTATGTAGTACTGCTTGAGGTCAGGGATATTGATTCCCCCAGAAGTCCTTTTATTGTTGAGAATAATTTTTGCTATTCTGGGTTTTTTGTTGCTCCAGATGAATTTGAGAATTGCTCTTTCTAGATCTATGAAGAATTGAGTTAGGATTTTGAAGGGGATCACATTGAATCTGTAGATTGCTTTTGGCAAAATGGCCATTTTTACTATATTGATCCTGCCAGTCCAGGAGCAAGAAATATTTTTCCATCTTCTGAGGTCTTCGATTTCTTTCTTCAAGGACTTGAAGTTCCTGTCATATGGATCTTTCGCTTGTTTGGTTAGAGTTACGCCAAGGTACTTTATGCTGTTTGTGGCTATTGTGAAAGGTGTTATTTCCCTAACTTCTTACTCAGCCTGCTTGTCCTTTGAGTACAAGAAGGCTACTGATTTGCTTGAGTTAATTTTATAACCAGCCACTTTGCTGAAATTGTTTATCAGCTGTAGAAGTTCTCTGGTGGAGGTTTTTGGGGTCGCTTAAATAAAATATCATATCGTCTGCAAATAATGATAGTTTGAATTATTCCTTCCCAATTTGTATCCCCTTGACTTCCTTATGTTGTCTAATTGTTCTTGCTAGGACTTCAAGTACTATATTGAAAAGATATGGAGAGAGAGGGTAGTCTTGTCTAGTCCTTGATTTTAGTGGGATTGCTTCAAGTTTCTCTCCATTTATTTTGATGTTGGCTACTGGTTTGCTGTAGATTGGTTTTACTAAGTTTAGGTATGGGCCTTGAATTCCTGCTCTTTCCAAGACTTTTAGCATGAAAGGATGCTGAATTTTGTCGAATGCTTTTTCAGCATCTAATGAGATGACCATGTGGTTTTTTTATTTTAGTTTGTTTATGTAGTGGATTACATTGATAGATTTCAGTATATTGAACCATCCCTGCATCCCTGGGATGAAGCCTACTTGATCATGGTGAATGATCGTTCTGATGTGCTCTTGGATTCGGTTGGCAAGACTGTTATTTAGTATTTTTGCATCAATATTCATAAGAGAAATTGGCCTGTAGTTTTCTTTCTTTGTTGGATCTTTTTGTGGTTTAGGTATCAGCGTAATTGTGGTTTTGAAGTATTAGTTGGGCAGTGTCCCTTCTGTCTCTATTTTGTGGAATAGTTTGAAGAGTATTGGTGTTAAGTCTTCTTTGAAGGTCTGGTAGAATTCTGCACTAAAACCATCTGGTCACATACTGTTTTTGGTTGGGAGGCTTTCTATAACCCCTTCTATTACTTTAGGGGTTATGGGACTACTTAGCTGATCTACTTGATGCTGATTTAATTTTGGTATTTGGTATCTGTCTAGGAAATTGTCCGTTTCCTCCAGATTCTCCAGTTGTGTTGAGTATAGACCTTTGTAGTAGGATCTGATGATCTTTTGAATTCCCTCAGTTTCTGTTGTTATGTCCCCCTTTTCATTTCTAATTTTGTTAATTTGTATACTGTCTCTGTGTCCTTTGGTTAGTCTGGCTAAGGGTTTATCTATCTTGTTGATTTTCTCAAAGAACCAGCTCCTGGTTTTGTTGATTCTTTGTATGGTTTACTTTCTTTCTACTTGATTGATTTCTGCCCTGAGTTAGATGATTTCCTGTCTTCTACTCCTCCTGGGTGTATTAACTTCTTTTTCTTCCAGGTCTTTAAGGTGTGCCATTAAGCTGCTAGTGTATGCTCTCTCCAGTTTCTTTTTGGATGCACTTAGAGGTATGAGTTTTCCTCTTAGCACTGCTCTCATTGTGTCCCATAGATTTGGGTAGGTTGTACCTTCATTTTCATTGAATTCTAAAAAGTCTTTGATTTCTTTTTTTTATTTCTTCCTTGACCAAGGTGTCATTGAGTAGAGTATTGTTCAGTTTCCATGTGTATGTGGGCTTTCTGTTGTTTTTGTTGCTATTGAAGACCACTCTTACTCTATTGTGATCTGATAGGAAGCATGGGATTAGCTCGATCTTCTTGCATTTGTTGACATCTGTCTTGTGACCAATTATATGATCAATTTTGGAGACAGTACCATGCAGTGCTGAGAAAAAGGTATATTCTTTAGCTTTAGGATGAAATGTTATATATATATATATATATATATATATATATATATATATATATCTGTTAAATCCAATTGCTCCAAAGTTTCAATTAGTTTCACTGAGTCCCTGTTTAGTTTCTGCTTTCCTGATTGGTCCATTAAGGAGAGTGGAGTGTTGAAGTCACCCACAATTATTGTGTTCGGTGTAATGTGTGCTTTAAGCTTTAGTAAGTTTTCTTTTACGAATGAGGTTGCCCTTGCATTTAGAGCATAGATGTTCACTATTGAGAGCTCTTCTTGGTGTATTTTCCCTTTGACCAGCAAGAAGTGACCTTCTGAGTCTCTTTTGATGACTTTAGGTTGGAAGTCAATTTTATCTGATATTATAATGGATAGATACTCCAGCTTGTTTCCTGAGACCATTTGCTTGTAAAATTGTCTTCCAGCCTTTTACTCTAAGACAGTGTTTGTCTTTAACACCGAGATGTGTTTCTTATATGCAGCAAAATGTAGGGTCCTGTTTCTGTATCCAGTCCGTTAATCTATGTCTTTTTATTGGGGGAATTGAGTCTATTGATGTTAAGATATATTAAGGAATAGTAATTATTACCTCCCGACATTTTTGAAATTATTTCTTTTATATTTGAGAGGTTATCTTCTTTTGGGTTTGATGAGAGGAGGTTTCTATCTTGCTTCTTTCCAGGTGTAGATTCCTTCCTTGTCTTCATGTTTTACCCCTATTATCCTTTGTAGGGCTGGATTTGTGGAAAGATACCATGCAAATTTGGTTTTGTCATGAAATACCTTGATGTCTCCATCTATGGCGATTGAGAGTTTTGCTGGGTAAAGTAGTTTTGGCTAAAATTTGTGTTCTCTTAGAGTTTGCATGATACCTACCCAGGATCTTCAAGCTTTCGTGGTCTCAGGTGAGAAGTCTGGTGTTATTCTGATAGGTCTTCCTTTATATGTTACTTGGCCTTTTTCTCTTGCTGCCTTTAATATTCTTCCTTTGTTTAGTACATTTGGAGTTTTGATTATTATGTGACGGGATGTATTTCTGTTCTGGTCCTGTCTGTTTGTGGTTCTATAGTCTTCTCATATATTCATGGGCATCTCTCTCTTTAGGTTGGGGAAGTTTTCTTCCATAATTTTACAGAAGATATTTGCTGGCTCTTTAACTTGTAAATCTTCACTCTCTTCTATACCTATAATCCTTAGGTTTGGTCTTCTCATTGTGTCCTAGATTTCCTGGATGTTTTGGGTTACAACCTTTTGCATTTAGTACTTTCTTTGACTGTTGAATCAATGCTTCCTATGGTATCTAGGGCTTCTGAGATTATGTCTTCTATCTCTTGTATTCTATTGTTGATATTTGCATCTATGGCCCATAATTTCTTCCCAAGGTTTTCTATCTCCAATGTTGTCTCCCTCTGCGATTTTTTTGTTGTTTCTACTCCTTTTTTAGAACCTGGATGGATATGCTCAGATCTTTTGCTTGCTTGATTGTGTTTTCATGTATTTCTTTAAGAGATTTTGTGTTTCCTCTTTTATAGCTTCTACTTGTTGACCCACGTTCTTCTGTATTTCTTTAAGTGATTTTAGTCTTTCCTCCTTATTGGTTTCTGCTTTTTGGTCCATATTCTCCTGAATTTCTTTAAGTGATTTTTGTATTTGCCTTTTAAAGGCTTCTAACTTTTGATCCATTTTCTCCTTTATTTCTTTAAGAGATTTATCTATGTGTTCAGCTACCAGCATCCTGACCAGTGATTTTAGATCCAAGTCTTGTTTTTCTGGTGTGTTGTGGTATCCAGGGCTTCCTGTTGTTGGCGAACTGGGTTCAGATGCTGTCATGCTGCCTTGATTTCTGATCGTAATGTTCCTTCGTTTTTCTTTTGCCATTTGGTTATTTCTGGTGTTAGTTGGCCTTGTTGTCACTGGCTGGTATTTGAATCTCCCGTGATGCTGGGCTCACCTGATGTTTCTCTACTGGTGACTATGCTTCAAGATAGAGACTGCCTCTGCGAGTGCTGAGGGGACCTCAGGGAGGGCGGTTCCC
Source organism: Apodemus agrarius (assembly GCA_964023405.1). NCBI lineage: Eukaryota > Metazoa > Chordata > Mammalia > Rodentia > Muridae > Apodemus > Apodemus agrarius. The sequence goes on along the minus strand of OZ030010.1, from coordinate 139,663,002 downwards.
AACCGAGTTGGTGCAAGGCTGGAGGGCGTGAACATGTCTCTCCAGCTGCCGCCCTTGCCCTGGTTAGTGGGGTGAGCTTGGAGGATCCTCTCGAGTGATGGTAGGCCCTGATTGAATCTGTCTACCTGGGCCTCTCCAGCCATGTCCTGGTAGCAATATGGAGGCCTACCCAGGGGCCACTGGCAGGCTGCTCCCAGCTGCCTTGGTGCAAGGCTGGAGGGCATGGAGAAGTCCCACCGAGCCTTGGTGCTGGGTCTGGCTGGTGGCGAGAGCCTGGCAGATCCACCGGTGTGATGGTAGCCTCAGCTGGAGTCTGTCTACCTGGGCCTCTCTAGCCCTGTCCTGGTAGCAATATGGAGGCTTACTGCAACTGCTGGTGTAAGGGACTGCAAGCTGGCTGCCACCAGCTGCATTGGTGCAAGGCCAGAGAGCATGGAGAAGTCCTGCAGAGCCTTGGCGCTGGGCCTGCCTTGTGGCGAAAGCCTGGAGGATCCACCCTGATTTGGGATTTTGATGGGGATTGCATTGAGTCTGTAGATTGCTTTTGGCAAGATGATCATTCTCCATGATCAAGTAGGCTTCATCCCAGGGATGCAGGTATGGGTCAATATACAAAAATCCATCAATGTAATCTACTACATATACAAAATAAAAGAAAAAGACCACATGGTCATCTCATTAGATGCTGAAAAGGCATTTGACAAATTCAGCATCCTCTCATGCTAAAAGTCCTGGAAAGAACAGGAATTCAAGGCCCATACCTAAATATAGTAAAAGCAATCTACAGCAAACCAGTAGCCAACATCAAAATAAATGGAGAGAAACTTGGAGCAATCCCTCTAAAATCAGGGACTAGACAAGGCTGCCCTCTCTCTCCATTTCTTTTCAATATAGTACTTGAAGTTCTAGCGAGAGCAATTAGACAACATAAGGAAGTCAAAGGTATATAAATTGGAAAGGGAGAAGTCAAACTATCACTACTTGCAGATGATATGTTAGTATATGTAAATGACCCAAAAAACTCCACCAGAGAACTCCTACTCAAGCAAATCGGTAGCCTTCCTGTACTCAAAGGACAAGCAGGCTAAGAAAGAAGTTAGGGAAATAACACCCTTCACAATAGCCACCAACAATATAAAGTATCTTGACGTGACTTTAACCAAACAAGTGAAAGATCTGTATGACAGGAACTTCAAGTCCTTGAAGAAAGAAATCAAAGAAGACCTAAGGAGATAGAAAAATATTCCATGCTCTTGGATTAGCAGGATCAATATAGTCTCTTGAGTTTTTAATCTCAGCCATTCTGACTGGTGTGAGGTGGAATCTCATGGTTGTTTTGATTTGCATTTCCCTGATGACTAATGATGTTGAACATCTCTTAGGGTAAGATCAAGAATTGACAAATGGGACCGCATAAAATTGCAAAGTTTCTGTAAGGCAAAGGACACTGTCAGAAGGATAAAATGGCAACCAACAAATTGGGAAAATATTGTCACCAACCCCATATCTGACAGAGGGCTAATATCCAATATATACAAAGAATTCAAGAAGTTAGACCCCAAAGAACCAAATAACCCTATTAAAAAATGAGGTACAGAGCTAAACAAAGGATTTTCATCTGTGTTTCTTTAGACAGGAGCTATACTGGTTTAAATTATTTTGAGAAGGATAGGTGGCCCTATCCCTCAATGTGGTGCTGTGCCTAACCTCTCCATATGGTATCTATAGGTTCTCTTACCCCTTTGAGGGTTATTTCAGCTAATGTCATCCCTGTTGGGTCTTGAGAGCTTATTGTTTTCCTGGCATTTGGAACTTTCTGGTGGCTTTCCCGTTCCCTATCCCCCATCACTATATACCTCTGTTCAATTTCCTGACCCTTTGTACATGTCCCCCATCTCCTCCCACACCTGATCAGACCCGCCTTTATTCCTATCACCCTCTTCTCTTCCTCTAAAGCCCCAGCCACTGTCTACCTCCCTAGATTATTTTGTTTCCCCTTCTAAGTAGGACTGAAGCATCCACACTTTTGGTCATCCTTCTTGAGCTTCATGTAGTCTGTAAGATATATAGTGGGTATTCTAGGTTTTTGGCCTAATATCTGATTATCAGTGAGTATATACCATGTGTATTCTTTTGGGACTGTGTTACCTCACTCACATGATATTTTCAGAAGAGCTAAGATCAAAAACTCAGGTGATAACAGATCCTGATTAGGATGTGGAGAAAGGGGAACACTCCTCCATTGCTGGTAGGATTGCAAGTTGGTATAACCACTCTGGAAATCATTCTGGCCATTCCTCAGAAAATTGGACATAGTACTACCTGAGAACCCAGGTATATCACTCCTGGGCATATAACCAAAAATGCTCCAACATAAAACAAGGACACATGGTCCATTATATTCATAGCAGTCTTATTTATAATAGCCAGAAGCTGGAAAGAACCCAGATGACCCTTAATGGAGGAATGGATACAGAAATTATGATAGATATATTTGCATAATGGAGTAATACTCAGTGATTAAAAACAATGACTTTATGAAATTCGCAGGCAAATGGACGGAACTAGAAAATATCATTCTGAGATAACATTTTTAATAGTGTACAAAATCCAATTTTAAATAAATAAATATTTCTAATAATTATGAATTAGAGAAAATTTATTATTATTATTGTGAAGTTAACAAAATCAAGATTCAAGTTAAAATGAATATTTGGAATCTGCTGCATGTATCTGTGTGTGTGTGTGTGTGTGTGTGTGTGTGTGTGTGTGTTTTATAGGTTATAATAATATACCAGCATATTTTGTTTACATTATGTTATCTATTAAAATATTTCTTTCCAATAAGATAGTATGTCATTTTAATTTTATTGTAGTTCACACATAGTAACAGTAACAGAAAAATATATTGTGTATTACTTTGCTATAAATAAAATGAATGGCATACACTTTCTGTTTTCAACTTCACCAGGAAGCCTGGGAATTCTTAATATGAACTTTAAAAATTTGGAAATTGAATTTGATATTTTATTGTCTTAGCCAAACTCAAATGATTGACTCACCAAAATTTGGGATTTTTATAAAATGTAATTTTATTCCATGTGCATTACTAATGTTTGTGCATAAGGATATAATAAAGTAAAAATATACCAATTTCAATACTACTTGGCTATTAATGAGTCTACTTGTAATACTGAAACACAAGAGTATTTGAAACTATATGCTTACAACTATTGGTAATAAAATTATAGAATTTAAAATACTTTACAAGTTCTTAATTTTCAGTGAATAGAGAACATATAAATAAAACATAAATAAACAAATTTAAACACGTAAAATTTAAAAGAATAAGAAGTTACATTTGTGATTTATAAATTTTAAAATGTACTCTTCTTTGTAACACTTTGTCTACTGTTATGATGTTCTATGACACAAAAGTTGACATCTAGTTCATTGTCTCCTATAACTCAGCATTATAAACTCTGCTGACACAATTTTGTTGGAAGTTGAGAATATCTTTTTAGGATATTTATTTATGTTTTTGTTAGAAAATATAGGAAACAAATAAATCATATTCCATCAAGAATGCTGGTTCATTTTTGGTTCTAATCAGATGGATTTCCATGGGCTTCTCTAACTTTGCCAAATGCAAATAGGATTTGTGCATAGGATCATTGCACTTTAGCTTAAAAAACAACCTAGAGATTTTGTGTGCTTATAGCCACTGTTAGTAATTTCAAGTTGTTCATAGATTTCTATAGTACATAGAATAGAAGGCACAGATAAGAAGGATTCTGGTCAATTAATTCTATTTCCTTTAATGACTCATAAATTTGACTACCATGTGTCATGTTCCCTGATTTAATTCAATGCTTTTATTCTCATTTTTTATATTACTTGATAGTTGTTTTAAACAAAAATGCTTTTCTTTTAGACATTCAGGGTAATTTTATCAGCTTCATAATTTTTAGTACTTATAGGTCAAGTGCAGCAATTGACCTCCTTTAGCAGATATATTTTAAGTATTTACTTTGAGCAAGCATTATACTGTTATGCACCACTAATATCTACCATGCAATAGGAACACTAAGATAAAATTTTAAGGCTATAGCAAAATCAGAGCTCTATAGATGTTAACATTACCTGTATACTATACTCTTAATTTATGCTTTATTTATTAGTGTAAATTTACATTTAATTTTCTTCATGCCAAATAAAATATGACTAATTCTGAGTAAATCATTACTCATGTGAGCAATAAAGAAGCTAGCTTTTGGTATAATATATCATTTTTTTTTTACAAAGGCTGCATATGTGTTGAAAAGCATTTATGTAGCTGAATTCTCATAGAACACATTGTGTTATACGTTTGATCACATGTAATTGCTTAATAACAGTATGTCATATCTCATTACTCTTTTAAAAAACACTTGTAAATTTATCCTATCACATATTACATTCCTACTGCAGTTTCTCTTTCCTCTTCCTCTCCTAGTCCCCCACATACACCTCCTGTCTCCCTCTAATCCACTTCTCCTCCATTTTTCTTCAGAAAAGGGCAGGCCTCCCAGGGATATCAACCAAACATGGCATATTAAATGGCAAGAAGACTAGGCAATTCTCCTCACACTAAGTCTGGACAAGAAAACCGAGTGGGAGGAAAGGGGTCCCAAAAGCAAGAAAGGGGTCAGAGACAGCTCCTATTTCCACTGTAACATATACACAGAGGACCTAAATCTGAACTGCAGGCTCTCTGGTTGTCAGTTCAGTCTTTATGAGCCCCTACATGTCAAGATTAGTTGATTATGTGGGTCATGATCTGCTGGTGTCCTCCATCCCTCTGACACTTGCAGTCCTCCCCCGACCCCAATCCACAGGATGTTCCAGGTCTCCACAATATTTGGATGTGGAATTCTGCATCTGTTTCCATCAGCTGCAGAATGAAGCCTCTGATATTTTGTCTTATTGCTTAAGTATTTGCAAAACAGCTTTTTTTTCACTATGTGACATCTCACTATTGCTACGCCATCTTTTTCTCAGGCGCTTCTCCATTTCCATCCCTGTAATTCTTTCACACAGGAACACTTATGGGTCAGAGTTGTGAGTGTGGGATGGCCCCACTCTCCCTCATTTGATGCCCTCTCTTCCTGTTGGAGGTGGGCTCTATAAGTTCCATCTCCCTACTGTTGGGCATTTCATGTATGGTCCCTCCCTTTATGTCCTGACAGTTTCTCCTCTACAGGGTCTCTGGTGCATTCTAGAGGGTTCCTCCAACCTATCTCCAAAAGTTGCATGTTTCTATTCTCTCAACTGGCCCTCAGGGCAGTAGTTTACCCTCACCCAATACCAGATCAGGTTCTCCTCTCCCCACCAACACCCACATTGACTTTCCCAAGTGGGACTGAGGAGTACTTTCTTGGGCACTTCATCTTGCTGATCATTTTGATTTCTGTGGATTGTATCTTGGGTATTCTGCACTTTTTGCAGGGGGTAACATCGACTTATTAGTAAGTGCATACCATTTATGTCCTTTTGGGAATGAGTTACCTCACTCAGGATATTTTCTAGTTCTATTCATTTGCCTGTAAAACTCATGATGTCATCATTCTTAATAGCTAAGTAGTATTCTATTGTGTAAATGAATCACATTTTCTGTATCAATTCTTCTGTAATTGGACATTGGGGTTCTTTCTAGATTCTGGCTATCAAAAATAAGGCCACTATGAACATAGTAGAACATGTGCCACTGTGGCATGGTGAAGCATACTTTGGGTATATTATCAACTATTCTCAACAAAAAAAGGACTTCTTGGGGAATCAATATCCCTGACTTCAAGCAGTACTACAGAGCAATTGTGTTAAAAAACCACATGGTATTGGTACAGCGACAGGCAAGTAGATCAATGGAATAGGATTGAAGACCCAGAAATGAACCCACAGAGTTATGGTCACTTGATCTTTGATAAAGGAACTAAAACCATCCAGTAGAAAAAAGATAGCCTTTTCAACAAATGGTGGTGGTTCAACTGGAGGTCAACATGCAGAAGACTGTGAATTGACCAACTCTTATCTCCTTGTACTAAGATCAACTCCAAGTGGATCAAGGACCTCCACATAAAACCAGACACACTGAAACTAATAGAAAAGAAATTGGGAAAGACCCTGGGGGACATAGGCACAGGGGGAAAGTTCCTGAACAGAACACCAATAGCTTATGCTCTAAGATCAAGAATTGATAAATGGGACCTCATAAAATTGCAAAGTTTCTGAAAGGCAAAGGATAGTGTCAGAAGAACAAAGCAGCAACCATCTAATTGGGAAAAGATCTTCACCCACCCCAGATCCAACAGAGGGCTAATATCCAATATATACAAAGAACTCAAGAAGTTAGACCCCCCAAAACCAACTAACCCTATTAAAAATGGGGAACAGAGCTAAACAAAGAATTTTCCCCTGAAGAAATTCCGATGGCTAAGAAGAACCTTAAGAGATGTTCAACATCATTAGTCATCAGGGAAATGCAAATCAAAACAACCCTGAGATTCCACCTCACACCAGTCAGAATGACTAAGATTAAAAACTCAAGAGACAACAGGTGCTGGCAAGGATGTGGAGAAAGAGGAACACTCCTCCAATGTTTGTGGTAGTACAAGATGGTACAACCGCTCTGGAAATCAGTCTGGAGGTTCCTCCCAAAATTGTGCATGACACTTCCAGAGAACCCTGTCATACCACTCCTGGACATATACCCAGAGGATTCCCCTGCATGCAATAAAGACACATGCTCCACTATGTTCATAGCAGCCTTATTTATAATAGTCAGAAGTTGAAAAGAGCCCAGATGTCCCTCAAAGGAGGAATGGATACAGAAAATGTGGAATATTTATACAATGGAATATTACTAAGCAATTAAAAATAATAAATTCATGCTATTTGTAGGCAAATGGTTGGATCTGGAAAATATCATCCTAAGTGAGCTAACCCAATCACAAAAGAATACACATGAAAGGCAATCACTGGTAAGTGGATATTCTGAATACTAAAGGCACAATTAGCAAATCAAAAGATTCCCAAGAAGAAGGAAGGAGAGGACACTGGACCAGAAAAGACTGGACCCAGTTTTGTAGGAGAGTATCAGAACAGAGAAATGGTGTGGGGGTGATTGGGGAATGGGTGGAGGGAAGAGGACTTATGGGACATATGGTGAGGGGGGAACTGGGAAAGGGGAAATCCTTTGGAATTTAAACAAAGAATATAGAAAATTAAAAAAATGATACAAAATAATAATGGGTCTTCAGGTAGTACTACGTCCAATTTTCTGAGGAACCTCCAGATTATTTTCCAGAGTGGTTGTAGCAGTTTGCAATCTCACCAGCAGTGGATGAGTGTTCCTCTTTCTTCACATCCTCTCCAACATGTGCTGTTACCAGTGGTTTTGATCTTAGCCATTCTGATTGATGTAAGGTCGAAACTCCAGGGCATTTTGATTTTCAATTCTCTGATCATTAAGGACTTTGAACATTTCTTTAGGTGCATCTCAGCCATTGAGACTCATCAGTTGTAAAATCTTGGTTTAGTTCTATATCCCATTTTTGATTGGGTTGTTTGGATTTTTGGTGATTGGTTTATTGAGTTCTTTATATATTTTTGATATTAGCCCTCTATCAGATGTGGGATTTGTGAAGATGTTTTCCCAATATGGAGGTTGCCAATTTATCATATTGACTATGTGTTTTTGCCTTATAGAAGCTTTCAGGTTTCTTGAGGTCACATTTATCAATTCTTGATCTTAGAGTGTGAGCCCTTGGAGTTCGGCTTAGGAAATATCCTCCTGTGCCAAGGTTCAAGGCTCTTTCCCACTTTTTCTTTTATTAGATTCAATGTATTTGGTTTTATGTTGATGTTCTTGATTCACTTGGACTTGAGCTTTATGCAAGGTGACAAATATAGGTCTATTTTCATTTTTCTACATACTGACAGCCAGTTAGATCAGCACTGTTTATTGAAGATGCTTTCTGTTTTCCAGTATATATTTTTGGCTTTTTTAAATCAAAGATCAAGTGTCCATTAGTGTGTAGTTTTATTTCTGGTTCTTCAATTCTATTGTTATCTATCAACATGTCTGTCTCTGTATCAGTACTACACAGTATTATCGCTATTGCTCTGTGGTAAAGCTTGAGGTCTGCAATGATGATTCTCTCTGAAGTTATTTTATTATTAAGAATTGTTTTTGCGAGGATGTGGAGAAAGAGGAACACTCCTCCACTGTTGGTGGGATTGCAAGATGGTACAACTACTCTGGAAATCAGTCTGGTGGTTCCTCAGAAAATTGGGCATGACACTTCCAGAGGACCCTGTCATACCACTCCTGGGCATATACCCAGAGGATTCCCCTGCATACAATAAAGACACATGCTCCACTGTGTTCATAGCAGTCTTATTTATAATAGCCAGAAGACGGAAGGAGCCTAGATGTCCCTCAAAGGAGGAATGGATACAGAAAATGTGGTATATTTATACAATTGAATACTACTCAGCAATTAAAAATAATGAATTCATGCAATTTGTAGGCAAATGGTTGGATCTGGAAAATGTCATCCTAAGTGAGTTAACCCAATCACAAAAGAATACACATGAATTGCAATCACTGATCAGTGGATATTAATGAGCCCAGGAGGGCTGAATACTCAAGGCACATTTAGCAAATCAAAAGATTCCCAAGAGGAAGGAAGGAGAGGACACTGGTCCCAAAAAGACTGGTTCCAGTTTTGTAGGAGAGTACCAGAACAGAGAAAGGGTTGGGGGATGAATGGGGAATTGGCTGGGGGAGGGGGAAGAGGACTTATGGTACATATGGTGAGGGAGGAACCAGGAAAGGGGAAAGCCTTTGGAATGTAAACAAAGAATATAGAAAATAAAATAAAAGGAAAAAAGAATTGTTTCTGCTATTCTGGGTTTTTTGGCTTTCCAAGTGTATTTGAGAATTGTTCCTTCCATATCTGAAAATTTGTGTTGGGATTTTTATGGGGATTGCAATGAATCTATAGATTACCTTTGGTAGGAAGGTTATTTTTACTATGGTAATTCTGCCAATCAATGAACATGGGAAATCTCTCCATTTTCTCAGACCTTCATTGATTTCATTCTTGAGAGACTTGAAGTTATTGTCAAACGGGTCTTTCACTTTTTTGGTTAGAAGTTCCCCCAAGATATTTTATATTATTTGTGGCTATAGTGCAGGGAGATGCCTCCCTAATTTCTTTCTCGGCCTGTTTGTCATTTGTATAAAGGAAGGCTACCGATTTATTTGAGTTAATTTTATATCTAGTTACTTTGTTGAAATTTTTTTTTATCAGTTGGAGAAGTTCTCTGGCAGAATTTTTGGGGTTGCTTATGTATACTAACATATCATCTGCAAATAGTTATACATTTATTTCTTCTTTGCCAATTTGTATTCCCTTGATCTCTTTTTGTTGTGTTATTAGTCTAGCTAACATTTCAAGTGTCACACACCCCCTGCGGACACTGTGAATTCCACAGGTAAAGCGAGAGTCTCAAGTGGACACTTTGAATAAGCGCTGTCTAAAGCGCAAGGTTCAGTGTACACCTTTTGAGTAATCGCAGTCCCTGAGGGAACAAAGCTGTGAATTTCCTGGCTGGAGAGGATTCTAAACTCTAATCTCAGGGCAACCCTATCTTTGCCTTTTCTTTGATCTATTTCACAGGTATTTCTGATATCCGGAGCTATATGCAACCAGGCAAGAATGTTTATTAAAGGTTCATTCTTTGAACTACAGTACTGGCCAAAACACCTCGGTTCTAGGCGCCATTGCTTTGCTCAGTAGTTTACATACTTCCATTGATCTTTTATGGCTATGCTAATGAGAGTGGCACTGACATTGGGAGACTTTGACTTAACACAAAGATCCCAGGTTCCCTCAGAGAGAGCCAGGTGATAATTAGGTTACTCACTGAATCTCATTAAGACCTAACGGGTCCGGTTTGCAGTCCCTGCTTATGGTTTGCAGTCCCTGTTTACGGATGTCTCCCAAAAATGTTTTCGACCTGGCTGATTTTACATTTCCTCATGGCAAATGGTTATTGTTAATTGTCTTTTGTGCCTGCTGTACTGGATACATCCTTTGATATGTAAAGTTCTCATGTTTAAAATCCTCTGGCTGAGTGCAACTGGTCGCACTCAGACACCAAATACACGGAGATTCTACACCTTTTCTGTGTCCTGGTGTTCTGTTTGCCACGCTGCCTGGAACCCGTACTTTCCTGCTTAGAAAAAGAATCCTAGCCCCAACCTCGAGAGAGTGTGGTCCACAGCATTCAAGTACTATATTGAATAGATATGGGGAGTGTGGGCATCTTTCTCCTGTCTCCGATTTCAGTGGGATTGCTTCAAGTATGTCTCCATTTAATTTGCTATTGGATGTTTGTTTGCAGTAAGTTACTATTATTATGTTTAGGTATGGGCCTTGGATTCCTGATCTCTCCAATAGTTTTACATGAAGGTGCATTGTATTTTATCAAATGATTATTCTGCATCTAAGGAGATGATCATGTGATTTTTTTGAGTTTGATTTTATAGTGGATTACATTAATGAATTTTCATATATTATATCATTCTTGCATTCCTGGGATGTAGCCTACATGATCATAGTGAATGATGGTTTTGATGTATTCTCGAATTCATTTTGCAAGAATTTTATTGAGTATTTTTGCATCAATAATCACAAGCAATATTGGTCAGAAGTTCTCTTTTTTGGTTGTGTTCTTGTATCATTCAGGTATCAGAGTTATTGTGGTTTCATAGAACGAGTTAGGTAGTGTTCCTTCTCTTTTTATTTTATAGAATAGTTTGAGAAAATTTTGTATCAGGTCTTCTTTGAAGGTCTGGTCTGGTAGAATTCTGCTCTAAATCCATCTGGTCCTGGGCTTTTTTTTTTTTTTTTTTAATGACTTCTATTTTCACTTGCGATATGAGCCTGTTTAGATAGTTAACCTGCTCTTGACTTAACTTTGGTATGTGGTATCTGCTTAGAAAACCATCCATTTCATCTAGATTTTCCAGTTTTGTTTAGGATAGACATTAATAGTAGGATCTGATTATTTTTTTAATTTCCTCTGTTTCTGTTATGTCTCTCTTTTCATTTCTAATTTTATTAATTTAGAGACTGCTTCTCAACCCTTTAGTTAAATTGCTAGGCATTTATTTATCTTGTTGATTCTCTCAAAGAACCAGCTTCTGGCTTTTTTGATTCTCAGTATTGTTTTCTTTGTTTTTATTTGGTTGAATTAGGTCATGAGTTTGATTATTTCCTGCATTCTACTCCTATTGGGTGAGTTTGCTCCTTTTAGCTCTAGAGCTCTCAGGTGTGTTGTTAATTTGATAGTGTAATATCACTCCAGTTTTTTTTTTTAAATCTGTCCCTAAGGGCTATGAACTTTTCTCTTAGCTCTACTTTCATTGTGTCCCATAAGTTTGAGTATGATCTGTCAAAATTTTCATTTAATTCTAGGATTTCTTCTCTGACCAAGTTATCATTGAGTAAAGAGTTGTTCAGTTTCCATGTATATCAGGGATTTCTGTAGTTTTTGCTGTTCTTGAAGAGAAGCCTTAGGCCATGGTGATCTGATAGTATGCATGGTATTATTTCAGTGTTGTATCAGTTAAGGGCTGTTTTATGACCAATTATATGGTAGATTTTGGAGAAGGTACTGTGATGTGCTGAAAAGAAGGTGAAATATTCTGGAGATGTCTGTTGAATTTATTTAGTTCAAAACTTCTCTTAGTTTGACTGTGTCCCTCTTTAGTTTGTTTCAATGAATTCTCCATTAGTGAGAGTGTGGTATTGAAGTCTCCCACTATTCTTGTGTGGGGTTCAATGTGTGTTTTGAGTTTTAGTAATGTTTCTTTTATAAATGTGGGTTCTCTTGCATTTAAAAGTGAGACTTTCTGTTGGTGGATTTTCGCCTTGATGAATATGAAGTGTCTTCTTCTTCACATTTGATAACTTTTGTTTGATAGTCTATTTTTTTGGATATGGCAACTGCTGCCTGTTTCCTAGGACCACATTCTTGGAAGAACTCTTTCCGTTCTTTTACTCTTAGATAGAGGCTGTCTTTGTTATTGAGGTGTGTTTCTTGTATGCAGGAAAATGCTGGATCTTGTTTGTGCAGCCAGTCTGTTAGTTTATGTCTTTTTATAGGTGAGTTAAGTCCATTAATATTCAACAATATTAAAGAGAAATGAATGTGGTTCCTAATATGTTGGTTTTGTAGGAGGCTTTATGTGCTTGTGGTTCTCTCCTTTTGGCTTTGTTGTAAGATGCTGAATATCTTGTCCTTTCTTTGGTGCAGGTACCTTCCTTGTGTTGAAGTTTCTGTCTTGTATCCTCTGTAGTTCTGGATTGGTAGATACTGTTTGAATTTGGTTTTGTCTTAGAACATTTTGGTTTCTTCATATATATTGATTGAGAGTTTTGCTGGGTATAGTAGCCTGGGTTGGCATTTGTGATATCTTAGAATTTGCATGACCTATGACCAGGCTCTTCTGACATTCATAGCCTCTGTTGAGATGTCTGGTGTAATTCTGATAGGTCTGCCATTGTCTTTTACTTGGCCCTTTTCTCTTGCAGCTTTTAATATTCTTTCTTTGCTCTGTGCATTTACTGTTTTGATTATTATGTGATGAGAGAGTTTTCTTTTCTAGTCCCATTTATTTGGTGTTCTATAGGTGTCATGTACCTTTATGACCACCTGTATCATTAGGTCAGGGAAGTTTTCTTCTATGATTTTGTTGAAGACATTTACTGGCCCTTTGATCTGGGATTCTTCAATCTCCTCTATTCTGATTATTCTTAGATTTGGTCTTTGTTTCCTGAATTTCTTGGATGCTTTGGGTAAGGAGTTTTTTTTTTTTTAAGATTTATTTATTTATTTACTTACTTATTTATTATAAGTACACTGTAGCTGTCTTCAGACACCCCAGAAGAGGGCATCAGATCTCATCACAGATGGTACCATGTGGTTGCTGGGATTTGAACTCAGGACCTTCGGAAGAGCAGTCAGTGCTCTTAACCACTGAGCCATCTCAAGTTATTTTGTCTTCAGTTACGATTTAAAAGCCTGAGAGCAAATAGTTAAAGCTAGTATTTGCTCCCAGGTTTTTTAAATTAATGTTTATTGATAGTAAGAACTCCTTTCTTTCTTTTTTTTCTTTTTCTCTCTCTTTTTTTTTTTTTTTTGGTTTTTTTCGAGACAGGGTTTCTCTGTGTAGCTCTGGCTGTCCTGGAACTCACTCTGTAGACCAGGCTGGCCTCGAACTCAGAAATCTGCCTGCCTCTGCCTCCCAAGTGCTGGGATTAAAGGCGTGCGCCACCACCGCCCGGCGTAAGAACTCCTTTCTAACAGAGCCCTTACATAGCACTTGTTTTGACAGTGATACTTTAAAGGATTACTATTCTTTTTTAAAAAAAAATAACTTTCTTTTTAAAAGAGTACGTGTTAACTCTCAGAATGTCACTTTAAACAAAAATGCCAGAACATAGACAGCGAAGTGAACATTACTGCATAGTGACCGTGCTGAAAGGGTGTTTTCTAATGCCAGCAATGAACCAATGCCCAAAGCCTCTTGGGTTTGCTCTTTGAGAATTACAGTCAAAGTTAATTTAGGTGACATGCTACTAACTTCATGTTTATACCTTGTTTGAAAATATTATTAACAAGCTTGTTTATCTTTACCCTAATTTGGCCCCAAATACCAGTTTCAATGAAATCCCTAAATTTAGGTAATGTAGAAAGTGTGCACCTGCCTTTGAAAGCAATCACCAAAATAATCCTAAAGTGTTCTGTGCAGCGGCAGGATAGTCCGGGATGAACTATGGCCTCGATGGGGACAGAACTCAGCTCATTGGAATGTATTGAGTTTTGGATGTATTTATTTCTTTTTTTAAGTTCATATTATCATATAGTGTCAAAAGAAGGAACTAAGATTAACATGATGTGCTTGGTTTTTCTGTTGCTCATCATTATGTAAACAGTTGAGTGGCAGTGCAGAAGGAAGACTGTGGCTGGAGAGTGGCAACCAAGGATTTCGATCATTAAATCAGATTTTATAAACAGTAGAGAGAGCATGGACTTAAAACAAGGCATGCTTATTTGGTTTTGTCAAAATTTTACGAAAATATGTGATATACATTTATACTAAAACTATATAATCCTTAGATTTAGGAAAGCAGTCGGTTAATGTCTAGCAGAATAAAGCAGTATTAAATACAGATATACGTTGAAAATTGTAGAAAACTGAAAGAAGACAAAAGACAAAATGTCAATGGTAGGGAATAAAAAGTTTAAGATATTATAAAAGTATGTGTATTTTCTTCTATTCTACATAAATCATTTGTGAAAAGTGTGTTCACGTTTTTTACAGGAGTGATATTAATTAGGATTTATTTTTCCAATACAATTTGGAGACCTTTTGTTACCCAAATAAAAATGACATGTTTCTGTGTCTGTAAAAATAATTATTTATTTATTTATTTACTTACTTACTTACTTACTTACTTACTTACTTATTTATTATAAGTACGCTGTAGCTGTCTTCACACACCCCAGAAGAGGGCATCAGATCTCATTACAGATGGTACCATGTGGTTGCTGGGATTTGAACTCAGGACTTTCGGAAGAGCAGTCAGTGCTCTTAACCACTGAGCCATCTCTCAAGCCGGGTTAGGAGTTTTTATGTTTTGAATTTTGTTTGACAGATTTTTCAATCTCTTCTGAAGTATCTTCTGTACCTGAGCTTCTCTGTTCTATCTCTTGCATTCTGTTGGTGATAATTCCTGACCTTTGTATTCTGTATTCTGTATTCTGTATTCTGTATTCTGTATTCTGTATTCTGTATTCTGTATTCTGTATTCTGTATTCTGTATTCTGTATTCTGTATTCTGTATTCTGTATTCTGACATCTATAATTCCTGACTTCTTTCCTAGGTTTTCCTTTTTGGGGTTTGCCTCCATTTGTGTTTTCTTTATTGTTTCTACTTCCACTTTTTGTTAATAGATCACTTTATTTAATGCTTTCACCTGTTTACCTGTGTTTTCCTACATTTCTTTCAGCATGTTATTGATATCCTCCTTAAAGGATTCTATTATCTTCATGAGATAAGAGTTTAGGTCAGCTTCCTGATTTTCAAGTGGGTTGTTGTATTCAGGGCTTGCTGTGGTGGGAAAACTGGATTTTGATGATGCCCATGTATAATGGTTTCTGTTCGTTATGGTTTGTACTTGCCATTTGCCATCCCTGGTATGTGTTGGTCTGGGTGACTGTCGGGAGTCTGTGTCTTTTGTCCCTGGATTGGTTCAGGTCTCCTTGTAGGCCTGAAACCCTGGCTGTAGCAGTCCCCTTGTCTGGCCTTCCAACTGGAGGCTCTTTACAGGGGCAGAGAAGTTGCTGATTTGTATCCCTGGCTGCAGGAGATCTTCTGGGAGGTCTTCAAACTGTTAGATCTAAAGTAGAGTAGTCAAGGTGTTGTCCAACTGCTCTGAGTGCAGCTTATCCTCATCTACTCTTAGCACTGTGGACCCTCAACTGCTCTGAGTTCAGCAGGTCCTCTACTGTTCTGAGTACAGTAGGTCCTCAGTTGCTCTGAGTGCAGTGGGTCCTCTAGGATGGGTCAGGTTATGGTGTCTTCACTGGAGACCACCAGCTAAAAGACTGCCCCAGCACAAAGGACTGGGTGGCAGAAGGGGTGGAATCAGAGAGGTATTCGGGGTGGGGGGGCAGGGCTTTTGGTATGTGATAGGTCTGAGTTCACCACACTCCCAGCAGCAGCTTTCGGACTCCTGAAATGAGGGGCTTCTTACAAACTGATATGACTGTATTGGGTTCTCTAGGATGGTTCAGGATATGTTCTCTTCAAAGGGGCAGAATAAACAGATGGTCTTAATATATGTTTGATTTTGAAAATTAAAATATTATTACATCATTTCCCCTTTCCTTTGGTCCTTCTAGCACATTCTAGTCCCTATTAAATTCATGGCTTCTTTTATTTTTCTTTATGCACATAAGTGTGCAAACATACAAATAGCTGCATATTATATCTTCATATATTGTTTAACCCATATAATGAAACTTCATACTTTTCCATAATTTCTTCTCTGTGTTGCTTTCTTCCTCTAAGACAAACAATCCATAATGTTTTTGTGTGATACCAACTCTATATGTACAGGTTGCTTTTGGTCCTTATCCTTTTGGGGTCATACTGAAATATGTCATCACCTATACAAGCATTGGAAAGCTTTACTCCAGTGCTCTGTTTTCATACTAAAAGTTAAGTCTGGACTAATCATATTGAGGTTTATTTTTTGCATACTATGAGATAAAGGTCCAATTTTAGACATCATTTGAATATCCAGTTCTCCATTTACTGAAAAGGTTATTTTTTTTTCCATTAGAAGTTTTTGCTGTCTTTGTGGCAGCTGTGTTGATTGTAAATTCCTTTCTGGCCTTATGTGCATGAAAATCATAGGTGACTGTCCAGTTTCTGCTGAGTTGAAAGGTGTTGGTTTTGAACAATACTTGGTATGCTAGGGAAATATGTAAAATTGTCAGCACCAGGTTTACCCTCTTCAGAACAAATGAAAACAAACAGTCATATTATATTCTTTTCTCCTGAAGAGGAAACAAGAATAATAGAATAAATGTATTATTCATGGAAAGAACTGAAAGTTCCCCAACAAACTATAGCTGGATTGATTAAATAGTGAAAGTCTTGCTCTTCTGAAAGTGAACACTAAGGATCTTATTAAAGCAGGGTAACCTTTATTTCTGCTACTGTGCTGTGTTCTCTAGGGTGGTTATCCCATGAGCTTCTTGGTGCTGCCTTCCAGCACCATTGTAGAAATAGTGAAAAATGGATATATCTTATCACCTTGCACACTATTATTTAGATTTTGGGCATTAAACTGAGGTTATCAAGCTTGTTTGGAAAACACTTTTACCTTCTGAGCTATCTCAAAGGTGCTGTGTATTTTTAATTTGCATTTCTAGGAATGTTAGAGAGGATGAACATATTTCCATGGTTTTCTTGGTTATTTGACTTCATCATTTGAGAACATTATTTTCATTGAGATCTTTCTTTCTTTCTTTCTTTCTTTCTTTCTTTCTTTCTTTCATTCTTTCTTTCATTCTCTCTCTCTCTTCTCTCTCTCTTTCTCACTCTCTCTCTCTTTCTTTCTTTCTTTTTTTTTTGAGACAGGGTTTCTCTGTGTAGCCCTGGCTGTCCTGGAACTCACTCTGTAGACCAGGCTTGCCTCAAACTCAGAAATCTGCCTTCCTCTGCCTCCCAAGTGCTAGGATTAAAGGCATGCACCACCACTGTCAGGAAGGATCTTTTTTCAATGATTATTTCATTAGTAACTTATCATTTAGAGTACTTTGTATAGACTGTTTATGAATCCTCAATTATAAACATAGTGAAGACATTTTTTCGCCCATTCTATTGACACTCTTTAATTAACTATGTTCTTTGTTGTGCAGAAGATTTTTAATATAAGTGTTTTTAATTAAGTTTATAATTATACAATTTCCCCCTTTCCTTTTACCATTCAAACCCTTACTCTTTTTCAAATACATGAACTCTTTTTTAATTAATTGCTATCACAAGCATATTTGTGTATCCATAGATATTTCTAAATATAACTGATTATTCTGTATAATGTTACTTTTATGTATATTTTCAGATCTGACCATTTGGTATTGGTTCTCCATTCAATATGGTCCTCCCTGAGGAGGACTATTTCCTCCATTCTCAACATTCCTTAGTTACTTCTATTTCTTTGACTATAGTTGAGGTCTTGTAGGCTTTACATTTAATATGATCTTAATTCTGAATTATTGTTCTCATTTTTTGGTTCTAGACTTTGTTTCAGTAAATTATTTACTTATAAAGTGAAAGGTTATTTTTCCTCTAATATTTTCAGACCTCCAAGTTTTACACTAAAGTTTTTGGTTCACTTGAAATAGGTTTTATACATTATGGGTGATAGGGTGTAATTTCATTATTCTACATGTTGATAACCAGATTTTTTTTATTTATTCACTTTACATCCAAAGATTAGTCCTCTTCTCCTCCCAGTATCCTGTCACACAGATCCTTTTCACATTTCTTCATCCTCTTCTGCACTGTGAAGGGGTAGCCCCCTTTTCTTCATCTACCCCTCATCACCAGACTTGAAGTCACTAAAGGACCAGGTACATCCTCTCTAGGTTATTTCACATATAGACTAAGTATATGCTTTTATCTTTTTTTCTTTTTATGCACTGGGAATACAAATCTCTACCTTATTCATGCAAGGCAACTATTCCTGAATTCATAATTTTTATTCTGTATTTATTTTTATGTTATATTTAACTATTTTCTTTTTTAATATAATACTTCCAAGAGGTTTTAATAAAGAGTGTATACAAAAATAAAAGGCAGTATACTCCAGATTTTACTTTACCTAAATCTATATTAAACCACTGGCATTACATTATTCCATTTCCTGAAATAGATATGTATAATTTTGCTATATTAAATATTGTGATTTGTACCTTTCATGTAGCACTTCTGAGTTGTATATACTGGAATTTAGCCTGGGACTCAGACACAGCTGTACATATTTGAAGTCAGATTATCCAGGACCTCTGGAGATATGTTTCCCAGGAAGGACTGCAAACATTTCATGTAAGAAATTGTTTTCAAGACAAGGTAAATTTCAGTATGACAAGTTACTGCAGTGACTCCGGACAATGGAAAAAACAAGCAATAGCTATACTCCTTACTAAGCTACATCCTTTTTCATCTCATAAGATATAGATAACACAGTCCTGTATTTTGTAGCCCCTATCAACACTTAAGAGGAACAGGGGGAGGGAAGAGGGCTTATGGAATTTTCAGGGAGGGGGGGATCCAGGAAAGTGGAAATCATTTGAAATGTAAAGAAAGAATATACCCAATAAAAAAATAAAATTAATATCTTGAGATTACAGTAAAAATAAAAAAGAGTCTGCTCATACTTCTTTCAGGTATACAAAATCTTTAATAAAAATCTCATGCAGAGCTTTGTCTCAATTATTTCTCTTCTAATTTCTTTTCCACTAATGTAATTTCCTACCTCAAGCCATGTTTTGAGCATTTGGTTGGACAGCAGTGTTGGGCCTTCATTTTATACATTTTAGCTTTAGACTCTATACTTTTACTTAGTCTATAAAATTAATATCTCAGGCAAATTCAGACCTAAATCCCATACTTATTTGTAATCATTTTTGCCTGTATATACAAATGTGATGTGACTCTGTATGTGTGTGTGCATGTGTGCTTGTGTGCACATGTGCAGTTGAGCACTTTATGTACATATTTGCCTGTGAAGGTTAGTAGTTAATACCAGATGCCTCAATCTTTCCTCACCTTATGAACTAAGGCAGGGTCTTTCACTTAAACTGATAGTTCATCGGTATGTAAACTTTAGTAACTAGTTTGTGGTAGAGATTGTGTTTCTCTGTCTACAGTGTTCTAGGATTGCAGATAGTTCACCATATATGCCCTGGATTTTGCTTTAAGTCTTTGATCTACTTTATTTTGTAGAAAGGCATTGTAAATCTCAGCATAATGCTACTAATTAATAGGCATTCTTATTATAAAGCAGTTTGCTTTAAGTTTTATCTGAAATTCAACATGAAACACTATAAAATAGCATGCAGACAGAAATAATGAAAAATTGTTTCCCATAATGATTATTGGTTAAAAATCACTGAGAAGCCAGGGATATAAACCAGAGATTCTATTTTTTTAAATTTTTTATTGGATATATTCTATATTTACATTTCATTTCCCCTTTTCTGGTTCCCCGCCCTGCCAAAGGTTCCACATGCCCATTTCCCTCCCCCTGTTCCCCCATCCACCCCTTCCCATGTACCTGTTCTGGTATTCCCCTACACTGATATTTGATCCTTTCCAGTACCAGTGTCCACTCCTTTCTTCTTGTCGGAAATCATTGGTATGTGGATTGTGTTTTTGGTGTACCAAGATTCTAGGCTAATATCCACTTATCAGTGAGTGCATACCATGGGTATTCTCTTGAGAGTGGGTTACCTCACTTAGTATGAAACTCTCCAACTCCATCCATTTCTCTAAGAATTTCATGAATTCATTGTTTCTAATGGCTGAGTAGTATTCCATTGTGTATATATACCACATTTTTTTTGTATCCATCCCTCTGTTGAGGGACATCTGGGTTCTTTACAGCTTCTGTCTATTATAAATAAGGCTGCTATGAACATAGTGGATCATGTATCCTTATTGCATGCTGGGGAATCTTCTGGGTATGCCCAGGGGTGGTATGGCTGGGTCCTCCAGAAGTATCATGTCCAGTTTTCTGAGGAACTGCCAGACTGATTTCCAGAGTGGTTGTCCCAGCTTGCAGTCCCACCTGCAGTCGAGAAGTGTTCCTTTTTCTCCACATCCTCGCCAGCACCTGATGTCTACTGAGTTTTTAATCTTAGCCATTTTGACAGGTGTGAGGTGAAATCTCAGGGTTGTTTTGATTTGCATTTTTCTAATGACAGATGTTGAACATTTTTTAAGGTGTTTCTCAGCCATGCAAATTTCTTCAGGTGAAAAGTCTTTGTTTAGCTCTGTACCCCACTTTTGGATAGGGTTATTTGGTTTTCTGGGGTCTAATTTCATGAGTTCTCTGTATATATTTGATATTAGCTCTCTTTCAGATGTAGGGTTGGAGAAGATCTTTTCCCAATTTGTTGGTTGCTGATTTGTCTTTTTGACAGTGTCTTTTGCCTTATAGAAACTTTGTAATTTTATGAGTTCCCATTTGTCTATTCTTGATCTTAGAGCATAAACTATTGGTTTTCTGTTCAGGAACTTTCCCCCTGAGCAACTGTTCTCAAGGGTCGTACCCAGTTTCTTTTCTATTAATTTGTGTCTGGGTCCTTCATCCACTTGGAGTTGAGTTTAGTACAAGAGATAAAAGTGGATCAATTCTAATTCTACTGCATGTTGTCCTCCAGTTGAGCCAGCACCATTTGTTCAAAAGGCTATTTTTTTTCCACTGGAAGTTTTCAGCTCCTTTCTCAAAGATCAATTGGCCATAGATGTGTGGGTTAACTTCTGGGTCTTCAATCCTATTCCATGGATCCACCTCCCTGTCACTGTACCAATACCATGCAGTTTTTAACACTACTGCTCTGTAGTATTGCTTGAGGTCCAGGATACTGATTCCCTCCAAAGTTCTTTTACTGTTGATGAGAGTTTTAGCTATCCTGTGTGTTTTTTTTTCCAGATGAATTTGAGAATTGCTCTTTCTAACTCTATGAAGAACTGAGTTAGGATTTTGATGGGGATTGTATTGAATCTGTAGATTGCTTTTGGCAAGATGGCCATTTTAACTATATTAATCCTGCCAACACACGAGCATGGAAGATTTTTCCATTTTGTGAGGTCTTCTTCCATTTCCTTCTTCAGAGACCTGAAGATTTTGTCATATAAATCTTTCACTTGTTTGGTTACAGTCACACCAAGATACTTTATATTGTTTGTGGCTATTGTGAAGGGTTTCATTTCCCTAATTTCTTTCTCAGCCTGCTTATCCTTTGAGTATAGGAAGGCTACTGATTTGCTTGAGCTGATTTTATAACCGGCCACTTTGCTGAAGTTGTTTATCAGTTGTAGGAGTTCTCTGGTGGAGTTTTTTGGGTCACTTTAGTATACTATCATATCATCTGTGAATGGTGATAGCTGGATTTCTTCCTTTCCAATTTGTATCCCTTTGACTTCCTTATGTTGTTGATTTGCTCTAGCTAGTACCTCAAGTACTATATTGAAGAGATTTGTACTACTCCCTCTTATTAAATTTTTAATTTTAAAAATCCCTCTGAATTGTTTTGTTTTGTTTTGTTTTGCTTTGTCTTATTTTGTTTGAAATAAGTCTTATTAAGTAGCCCAAGCAGGCTTTGAACTCTCAAAATCCCTGCCTCCTGGATTCCTTTATTCCCCCCTCCCTCTCCCTCTCCCTCTCCCTCTCCCTTCCCCCCTCTCTCTTTCTTTTACACCCACTTTCTGGTTATTATGAATTACACTGCTATGACATAATTAAGGAAATGTTCTTATGGTTTAATAGGGCATCATTTGGAAATATGTCAAGGAATGTTATAGCTATGTCTTGAGGTAGAACTATTACCAGTTTTGTGAGAAATGACCAAATTGATTTCCAAAGTTTTTCACAAGTTCACCACTATCAATGGAGGAGTGTTTTTGTTCCCCATCCCTGCTAGCATGTGCTACCCTTGAGTTTTTTTATCTTAGCCATTCTGATGGGTGCAAGATGGAAATTCAGGGTCATTTGGATTTGCACTTTCCAGATACCTAAGGATATCTAACATTTTTTAGTGTCCCCCAGTCATTAAAATTTCTCTGTTTAGCACTGTATCTCATTTTTAATAGGGTTATATAGTTTCTTGGTGTCTAATTTCTTGAATTCTGTATATATTTTGGATATTAGTCCTCTGTTAGTTATAGGGTTGGTGAAGATCTTTTCCCACTTTGTAGGCTGCCATTTTGTCCCATCAAAAGTTCCTTACCTTTGCAAAAGCCTTTTAGTTTTCATGAGGTTCTATTTATTATTGATCTTACTGCCTGAGCTATTGATGTTCTACTGAAGAATTCATCCTTTGTGCCAATGTGTCCAAGGAAGTTCTCCACTTTCTTTTCTATCAGATATAGTGTGTCTGGTTTTATGTTGAGGTCTTTGACCAACTTGGACTTGATTTTTGTGCATGGTACTAAATATGAGTCTATTTGCATACTTTGACATGTAGATATCAGTCTTTAATTTAATTCCATTAACCAACCTGTTGTTTTTTATGCCCAAACCATGTGGTTTTTATCAATTTAGCTTTATAGTAGAGCTTGAAATCAGGAATGGTTATAATTCCAGAAGTTATGTTATCATAAAGGATATTTTAGCTGTCCTGGGTTTAAATTTGTTTTTCCATATGAAGTTGAATATTGCTCTTTCAATATTGGTAAGGCATTATGTTAGAATTTTGATGGGAATTTCATTGAGTCTGTAGATTGATTTTGCTAAAATGGCCATTTTTACTTTATTAATCCTACAAATATGTGGGCATAGGGTATCTTTCCATCTTCTGATTTTTTCCTCAATTCTTTCTTCAGAGATGTGAAGTTCTTGTCCTACTGGTCATTACTTGTTTGATGAAAGTTACACCACAATATGTTATATTATTTTAGGCTATTATGCAAATTGATATTTCCCTAATTTATTTCTCAGTCCATTTATCCATTGTTTTTAGTTGATTTCTATTAAACCACTTTGATGAAGGTGTTTATCAGTTGTAGGAATTCTCTGGGTAGAAATTTTGCGGTAACGTGTGTACTATCATTTCATCTGTGAATAATTATATTTTGACTCCTTCCTTTCTAATTTGTATCCCCTTGATCTCTTTTAGTTGTCTTATTGCTCTAGCTAGAACATCAAGATCTATGTTTCATTCACACAGAGAGAGTGGGCATGCTTGTCTTGGCCCTGATGTTAGTGGAATTGTTTTATTTTCTCTACATTTAATTTGATATTGACTATTGGCTTGCTGTATATTTCCTTTATTATGTTTAAGTATGGACCTTGTATCTCTGATCTCTCCAAGACTTTCAACATGAAGTGATATTGGATTTTGTGAAAGGCTTTTCTCAGCATCTAATGTGATAATGTGTTTTTTTTTCTTTCAGTTTATCTATTGGAACCATTCCTACATCACTGAGATGAATCCTACTTTATTATGGTACATAATGTTTTTGATGTGTTTTTGGATTTGGTTTGCAAGTTTTATTGAGTATTTTTATATCGATATTCATAATAGAAATTGTTCTGAAATTCTTTTTCCTTGTTGACTGTGTGGTGTATCAGGGTAACTGTGGTCTCAAGAATGAGTTTGGCATTGTTCTATTTCTATTTTGTGGAATAGTTTGAGAAGTATTGGAATTAGCTTTTCTTTGAAAGTCTCATAGAATTCTAAACTAAAATCATCTGTTGCTGGGCTATTTTGGTTGGGAGACTTTTAATGACTTCTTATATTTCCTTAGGGGTTATAAGGCTATTTAGATAGTTTACTTGATCTTGTTTTAACTTTGGTAAGTACTGTCTGGAAAATCATCCATTTGATTTATATTTTCCAATTTTGTGGAGTATAGGGCTTTGAAAAAAGAGTCAATGATTCTTTTGTTTTCCTCGGTGTCTGTTGTTATGCCTTCATTTTTATTTCTGATTTTGTTGATTTGGATACTGTCTCTGTGCCTTTTAGTTATGTTGGCTTAGGGTTTGTCTATCTTGTTGATTTTCTTATCAAACCTGCTTTTAGTTTTGTTGATCCTTTGGATTGTTCTCTGTTGGGCCATCCTGATGCTTACCTGTAGAGGGAGACCTGGCTAGGTGTGGTGGGGCCCAAAAACCTGTTGAGGAAGGCAACTAGTATAAGGGGGATGGAGTCTTTGATCTGGTCCTGCAGCTGGAAGCACTGGGAAGCCCATTCCATTGTTCCAGCATGGTGAGTTTTAATAAGAAGAGACAGCCCATGATTTTACAGTCCTATTATAGAAAATAGGGGGAAAGAAAAGAGATAGAAAAACAAAGAGAGAAAGAGGAGGTAGAGGGGTGAGTGCTGGCTATGACTACATAGAAAGAGGGGAAAAGAATGGGGAGGGAGGGGGACCTTAGGGGGTCAAGAGACAATTAAGGAGGACAAGAGAGAAGGGCAAAAGCAAAAAAGCGAAGAGGAGAGAGAGAGAGAGAGAGAGAGAGAGAGAGAGAGAGAGAGAGAGAGTTCTGAGGGGTCACACAGCCCCTTTTATAGAGGACTATAAAAGGGGCTGTGTGACCCCTCAGGCTGTTGCCAGGTAACTGTGGGGTGGAGAAAACCTGGCTGTAGCCAGGTGACTGTGGGGGTGGAGTCCAGCCAGAACAGTAGGGGCCTAGAGCATGGCTGTTAAAAACCAAGACAGGCAGCTGCTAAATTCTGACAAGGACATGGAGAAGCCCAAGTCTTTACCTACTCTTGGGGAGGGAGGTTGGGAGTCCCAAGGAGAATCTCAGGGCAGCTGCCTTCAAAGAGTCCCAGATCCAAAAGCTATTGAGCAAGTCCTCTGGTGTTCTCAAGAGAATGGGAATTCTCAGGCATCAGTCACTGGAGCCTGCTCAGGGAAAATAGCACAGAAGTCCAGCAGTGGAAGCTGGGCCAGGTGTGACAAACAGGACTCAAAAACAGGAAGCCAGACTCAGGAGGCCACACAGTGTGGGACTCTTACCAGACTGAAATGACCAGCACCAAAACCCAAAGACAGATGGCAGATGGGAAGGGGGTGCTGAGTCACTGCTGTGGGTTTTGCTTTTTGGGGATGATGGAAAGTCTTCAGATGGAGCTGATGGGTATGTGACAGTGAGCATATGCCATCCTGCTGAGGGGAGGGGGTGAGTCAGTGTTTTCTATATGCAAATTCTGAATTCTCTCTGAGCCCCCCCCCCAGGCACCCTAACTGGAGCATTCCAGGAAGGAGCTCTACCTGTGAAGCTGGGCTCCATACTCTTTCTGAGATAAGATTTTGCTAAGTTTCTCAGGCTTGCCTTGAATTTGTTCCATAGCCCAAGTTGGCCTTGAATTTGTGCCTGCCCTAAGTGACTGATGGCCACAGGGTTATGTCCAACAGTTCTCTTTGTTTCTTTTTGTTGATTTGAGCCATGAGATTGATTATTTCCTGCTGTCTAGTTCTCTTGGGTGTGTTTATTTCTTTTTGCTCTAGAATTTTCAGGTGTACTTTGAAGTTGCTAGTATGAGAATGTTCTAATTTTTTTATGAGGGTGCTTAATGCTAAGAACTTTCCTCTTAGCACTGCTTTCATTGTTTCTCATAATTTGTGTATGTTATGCCTTCATTTTAGTTGAATTTCAGAAAGTTTTTAATTTCTTACTTTGTTTTTTCCATGACTCTGTGGTTGGTCATTCAGTAGATTTTTTTTTTCAGTTACAATGAACTTGTACTTTGTACATTTTCTCTTGTTGAATTTTAGCTTTGATCTCTGGTGGTCTAATAAGATACATAGGGTAATTTCAATTTTGTTGTATCCTTTGAGGCTTGCTTTGTGACTAGCTTTATGGATAATTTTGGAAAAGGTTCTGTGATGTGCTAAGAAGAAGGTATAAATTTTTTGTATTTTGGGGTAAAATATTTTATCTGTTAGGTCCATTTGAATCATAGCCTCTGCTAGTTTTATTATTTCTCTTTTTAGTTTTTATCTTGATTACCTGTCCATTGGTGAGACTGTAGTGCTGAAATCTTCTACCATTACACTGTTGGTTTTGATGTATAATTTAAGCTTTAGTAATGTTTCCTTTATGAATGTGTGTACCCTTGCCTTTTTGGCATAAATGTTCAGAATTCTGACATCATCTTGGTTGATTTTTTTTTCTTTGATGAATATGAAGTGTCCTTTCCTTTCTCTTTTGACTAAATCTGGTTGAAAGTCTATTTTATTCAGGACTAGAATACCTAATACAACTTTGTTTCTGGGTCTGTTTGCTTGGAAAACCCTTTTCTAACCCTATACTCAGAGATAATGTCTATCCTTTATACTGAGGTGTGTTTCTTATATACAGCAGAATGAAGGATCATATTTTCACATCTATTCTGTTAGCCTGCATCTTTTTATTGGGGAATTGAATCCATTGATGTTTGTAGACCAGCAATTATTATTATTTTGATGTTGGTGGTGGTAGTGTGTGTGTGTGTGTGTGTGTGTGTGTGTGTGTATTTACTTCCCTTTCTTTGGATTGCTGGTGTGGGATTACTTACTTCCTGTGTTTTCAGAATGTAGTTAGGCTTCTTGGGTTGGAGTTTGCCTTCTAATATCTTCTGCAGGGCTGGATTTATGGATAAATATTATTTATATTTAGCTTTGTCATAGAATATCATTTTTTCATCTATGATTTTTGAAATTTTGCTGGACATAGAAGAATGGGCTAACATCTATGTTCTCTTAGAATTTGCAATATATCTTCCCAGAGCACTCTGATTTTGAGAGTCTCTGCTGAGAACTCAGGTGTAAATTCTGACAGTTCTGCTTTTATATGTTACTTGGCCTTTGTTGCTTCTAGCTCTGAATATTCTTTCTTTCTTTTTTTTTCAAAAAAGAATTTTTATTGGATATATTCTATATTTACATTTCATTTCCCTTTTTGTGTTTCCCCACACCCCTTAGGTCCCACGTGCCCTTTTCCCTCCCCCTGCTCCATCATCCACCCCTTCCCACTTCCCTGTTCTGGTATTCCCCTACACTGATGCTTTGATCCTTTCCAGCACTAGTGTCCATTCTTTTCTTCTTGTCAGACATCATTTGGTAAGTGAATTGTGTCTTTGGTGTCCCAAGATTCTAGGCTAATATCCACTTATCAGTGAGTGCATACCATGGGTATTCTTTTGAGACTGGGTCACCTCACTTAGTATGATGTTCTCCAGCTCCATCCATTTCTCTAAGAATTTCATGAATTCATTGTTTCTAATGGCTGAATAGTACTCCATTATGTATATATACCACATTTCTAGTATCCATTCCTCCGTTGAGGGACATCTGGGTTCTTTCCAGCTTCTGGCTATTATAAATAAGGCTGCTATGAACATAGTGGAGCATGTATCCTTATTGCATGCTGAGGAATCTCCTGGGTATATTCCTAGGAGTGGTATGGCTGGATCCTCCGGAAGTATCATGTCCAGTTTTCTGAGGAACTGTCAGACTGATTTCCAGAGTGGTTGTACCAGCTTGCAGTCCCACCAGCAGTGGAGGAGTGTTCCTCTTTCTCCACATCCTCACCAACACCTGTTGTCTTCTGAGTTTTTAATCTTAGCCATTCTGACAGGTGTGAGGTGAAATCTCAGGGTTGTTTTGATTTGCATTTCTCTAATGACTAATGATGTTGAACATTTTTTAAGGTGTTTCTCAGCCATCTGCAGCAAAACGTAGGGTTCTGTTTCTGTATCCAGTCTGTTAGTCTATGTCTTTTTATTGGGGAATTGAGTCCATTGAAGTTAAGAGATATTAAGGAATAGTGATTATTTTTTCCTGTCATTTTTGATGTTATTTTTGTTTTTGAGTAGTTATCTTCCTTTGAGTTTGATGGAAGTAGGTTACTATCTTGCTTTTTCTTGGGTGCAGTGTCCCTCCTTGACTTAGAGATTACCTCCTATTATCCCTTTTAGAGCTGGGTTAGTGGAAAGATATTGTGTACATTTGGTCCTGTCATGGAATATTTTGATTTCTCCATCTATGTTGATTGAGAGTTTTGCTGGGTATACTAGTCTTGGCTGGCATTTGTGTTCTCTTAGGGTCTGCATGAGATCTGCCTAGGATCTTCTAGCTTTCATGGTTTCTGGAGAGAATTCTGGTGTGATTCTGATAGGTCTTCCTTTATATGTTACTTGGCCTTTTTCTCTTACTGCCTTTAATATTCTTTCTTTGTTTAGTACATTTGGGGTTTTGATTATTATATGACAGGAGGTATTTCTGTTCTGGTCCAGTCTGTTTGAAGTTCTGTAGGCTTCTTGTATATTCATGGGCATCTCTCTCTTTAAGTTAGGGAAGTTTTCTTCCATAATTTTGTTAAAGATATTTGCTGGCCCTTTAAGTTGTAGATCTTCACTCTCATCTATCCCTATAATCCTTAGGTTTGGTCTGCTCAATGTGTCTTGGATTTCCTGGATGTTTTGGGTTACAAGCCTTTTGGATTTTGTGTATTCTATGGCTGTGGAGTCAATGGTTACTATGTTATCTTCAGCATCTGAGATTCTTATCTCTATCTCTTGTATTCTGTTGTTGATATTTGCATCTATGACCCCTGATTTATTTCCAAGGTTTTCTATATCCAAAGTTGCCTCCTTTTGTGATTTCTTAGTTGTTTCTACCTCTGTGTTCAGCTCTTGGATGGTTTTGCTCAGTTCCTTCATTTGTTTGTTTGTGTTTTCTTGTAATTCTTTAAGAGATTTTTGTGTTTCCTCTCTCATGACTTCTGCCTGTTGTTTTAAGTTCTCCTGCATTTCTTTAACTGATTTTCTCATTTCCTCTTTATTGGTTTCTGTTTGTTGGCCCATATTCTCCTGGAGTTCTTTAATCGATTTTTGTGTTTGCATTGTAAGAGCTTCTAACGTATTGATGTTCCCTTGCATTTCTTTAAGAGATTTGTTTAATTGTGTTCCTCTAGCAGCATCATGACCAGTGCTTTTATATCCAACACTTGTTTTTCTGGTTGCTGGGGTATCCAGGACTTGCTGTGGTTGGTGAATTGGGTTCAGATACTGCCATATTGCCTTGAGTTTTGTTTGTAACGTTCCTATGTTTGCCTTTTGTCATCTGTTTATCTCTGGAGTTAGTTGGTCTTGTTCTTATTGGTTGGTGTTTGAGGCTCCTGTGAGCCTGGCATTTGGTGTTGCTGTCGTAGAGGGTGTCTGAGCTCCTGAGGTGGAGACTGGGAGGTTTCAGTTACTGGGCTCTCAGTTACCTCCTCAGCTCTGCTGTGCTGGATCTGAGTCTTCCCGAGGCTCACTGCTGGACCTGCGATTGGGCTCCTGCAGTCTCCTCCTGGCCTGCCTAGTTGCCAGCTCATAAGAATCAGATTTTTTTTTCCTCTACCAATCTGGGCTAGTCTGTTAGATCTTTATGGTGACCTGGGTTCCTCTGTTGCTTCACTATGGTGACCTGTTCAGGCCACCAGCTCCAAAATGGTGGTGGGTCTCAGGGCTCTGTCTAACCACTGGGTTCCCTACAGGACTGGAGGTTCCCTGGTTGGGCTGCTAGGACCTAGATGGTAGTAATCTCAGTCCACAGGGCTCTGTCATGTTAGCTGTCTGTGGTGTCCTGAGGCAAGATGTCAGCCTCTGGCTGTACTCCAGGCACCGACGCACTAGCAGGTTGGTGCCTCCTTGGGTTGGTGCAGAGACCGCTTTCCAAGCTGATCTGGCTCTGTGTGCACTGCCAAGCTGTTTGTGCACAGACCTATCTCCAACTTCCTTTGGCTCTGGGCACGAGCAAGAGCCTGACCAGGTGTTCTTTGCCAGGCTAAGTCTCTGTCCAAGCACCTGGACCCAGTTGCCGGCCGGTAGTCCTCAGCAACCCTGAGGGAAGATGGCTGCTGGCTGCAAGCCCACTAGCTGGTCCACAGGGATCAGGGACAGCCTCTGAGCTGCAGGTGCACAGAGCTCCTGCCGACCTCCCCTGGCTCTGGGGGCCAGCAAGGGCCTGACCAGGTATTCATTGCTAAGCCAAGTCTCTGTTCACTCACCTGAACCCAGTCTCTGGCAGGCAGTCCACAGTGACCCAAGGGAAGATGGCGGCCGGCTGCAAGCCCGCTAGCTGCTCCCCAGTGATCAGGGACAGCCTCTGAGCTGCAGGTGCTCAGAGCTCCTGCCGACCTCCCCTGGCTCTGGGGGCCAGCAAGGGCCTGACCAGGTGTTCGTTGCTAGGCCAAGTCTCTGTCCACACACCTGAACCCAGTCGCCAGCAGGCAGTCCGCAGCGACCCCATATTCTTTCTTTCATTATGTACATTTAGAATGTTGATTATAATGTGGCAGGGGGATTTTCTTTTATTGTCCAATATATGTGTTTTTATGTAAACTTCTTGTATGTACATAGGCATACTTTCATTTATGTTGTGGAATTTATCAACTATCATTTTGTTGGGAATATTTTCTTTACCTTGTAGCCGAGAATCTTCTTTTTTACTCATATTTATCTTTTGGTTTAGTCTTATTAAAATTTTAATGACCATTTTTTCTTGTGAAGTAAACATACACATTTATACTCAGCTTAAGTGTCTTAAATCTATTCTGTGAAGAAGATGTGCTACATCCCAAAGATTCAACAGTACGTATAATTAAGCACCTGCTTTCAATAAGTCAGGACATAATAATGAAATAAAGCCATAAACAATTAAAGTGTATTATCTTCAGTAGCATAAAAGTGGTACACACTGATGCCTTGGGAAACAGGAATGCCAACTGAGCCTTGCTATATGAGTTTTTTTTTATTTCTTCTTTCATTGAAAAAGTACATATACATGATATGCTAAAAATGTACCAAGCATTATCCATTTTCAGATATATTGTAAGTCAAATGTAGGCTGTATTCCTGATTTTTTGTAACTGGTATTTTATTAGGAAATATAACCAGATTTTTATTAAAAATAAATAGAACATTTGATACATATTGATGAATGAAGACCTACCTAGTATTAGTGGAGTTCATAATGACCTTATTTAAACAGTTTTCATTTTCATTTGGTGGGAAGATTACATTTGACTGCAACTGAAGGATAAGAGTTAAATGGGAGTTGATTGGTTTAAATTTGGTCAATTGTGAGTGTGGTCACAAATAACAGTATGCTTTGAACACTATTAATAACTGAGAATTGAGGCATAACTTACAGTTCATAGTCTATCACTGTCTAAATTTTGAATGAATTTAGAAATAAAAAAGACAAAAGACTAGGACATTTACATTCAAAGCCTTATAGTTACTAAATGATAGATTATTTTAACTGGAGAACATAAAAGATGAAAATTTATTTCCTATTATTGAATACTAGATTTAATAATGTTTACATGCTGTGCAGTTCATTTATCTTTTGAGCAACAAAACCGGTAAGACATAGAAATACACAGCATTGTCTTTTCTATTAGATTGTATATGTATCTTGTGGGGAACATTATCATACCAGAAGGTAATATTTCATTTAGATTATGTACAATTTTTATAACCTGACTTACATGAATTATAGGGATTTGCATGTTTTATATTCCTATTTATTCTGTGAAATTCAAGTGTGAGTATGTAATATATTTTAATCATATTCATTTGCCACTATCTTATTTTAACTCCTTCTTATGTTCTTACCCCATCTTCTTTCTAAACTCATATTCTCTCTTTTTTATTGTTATAAGTAACCCTGTGGTTCCAGTTAGTGTTCCCCAATTTCACAGATATTGGGTCATCCATTGGAACATAAGTCCCTTCAGTAACCATATATTTGAAGAAAACATATTCACCATCTCCAAGCCACCATCAACTACAAATATTTCATTGAGTGTAGGATTTTATAAATTTCTGATCCATACATGATGGAATTTTAACTGGGTTAATCTTGTGCAGGTTTTCTGTCTACAGTCATAGGTGTTGTCATTCATAAATGTAACAGCTATGTTATGGCCAGATGTCACACAGAATTCTTAATCATCTGCTGGATTTCACCTTCTTTCCATTCTGTCTTCTTCATTGATATAGAAGACCTGGCTACAGCTTAACTCTCACAATGACCAATACTTGACATTAACACTTCTTGATGACTGAGAAAGAGAAATCAACAACCAAACAATAAGTATAGCATTTGAATAGGGTTCTGCAATTGTGGATATGCAGAACAGCTTAAACTATCATGTGGTATTTACAGACAGTGATGATAAATATACCATTTCTGCTAGGGTGATCTACCTATAGTTAAAACACAGATGTCTGGCATAGAACCAACCAAGACTAATGGACTGATGGCAAATATTATAATGTATGGAGGCAAAAAGTTTAGGTGAGAGAATAATGTTGATAAATCGTGGGAACAATGCATGATATAGTGTGAAAAGAGTCTACCATAGGGATAACACTACCTATCAGGGAATTATCAGGGAACAATAGCCTAGGAGAAGGTGAATAAATAAGCAGTGATTAGTCTGGATTTGTAAGAACTCCATAGAACAGAAAGACTTACTTGTATTTGTTTTATCCCATAAATCTAGTCTCCAAACTGAGGCCTTAGAAGTAAGTACCTGGTGGTATGTTGTAGAAAAGGTAAAATGTCAGAGATGAAGCTACTAAAGAGGTTAGTAGTTCTATTGTAAATCTATTTAAAATACATTCTTCAATGATTACAAGTGGAATTGCATGCAAAACATTCTATTCGTTATACTAAAACTCTCAGTGATGATCAGGATGATCTGACAGAACTGAAAAAACTGTTAGACTATGTTTAGAACTGTTAAAATAAGAAATGTCAGAGTGATTAATTTGTCCCCCTCCTCCATACTTTGTTCCTTAGAGAAAAATGGTATCTAGGCAAAGATACAGGAGTATAAAGAAATACTTTTCATTTAAAATGTATTCTATTATTATTCAGGTGTTATGACTATGTAGACTTGATTTCCTCACTTGGATTCACAGTGGTTTTAAAGCATAGAGCAAATAATTGTTCAAGTCATAATTTTACTTCATTTCTACTTTTAGTAACCATCCCTCATTTTAAAAGTCTTAGGAAAGGAAGTACTTAAATCCAAGGCAAACTCACTGAATTTCTACATATCTAACTAGTTTTTCTTGATCCTTGCATTGTTTTAGGTTATTTCATAATGTTCCCTGTCAGATGTAGGTTCCTGTGAAAAGCTTATGTCTAAACTAAAGGATCCAATGGAGTATATAAAAGTTTCAAAATAAGCATTTGAAAAAAATGGAACTTATTATAAAATGTGGAACTTATTATAAAAATTCAAATAAGACTTAAAAACCTCCTTCTGTTAGAAATTTTGAGTTGGGACATAAAGCTTTAATAGCTTGTTCTTAACTTTTACATCATTTTTCTCATTCTCTATATACCCCAAATTATATATTATTATTGATTCACTATTTATAAAACTATCCATAGTTCTATAATATGTCTGTATCTATAGTTCTATCTATGTATCTAAGTATCTATGTATCATCTATCTATCTATCTATCTATCTATCTATCTATCTATTATCTGCACAGAATGCATAGAATATTTTACATACTCCTATTATTTATTTTTTACTCTTAAACTAAAATTTTGGGTATATAAAGTTTTGCTAATATACAGAGCTATTGTTTTCTCATTATTATTTAGAGAGTATTCCAGTGATCAGGTAGAACATGACATATACTATCTTTAGCTCGCTATAGGAATACATTGGTATTGTTGGCATTATGTTCTGACCTATATGTAAACTCTTTTAGATATGTCTTTCTATCTTTTCCTTCTACAGGCATAAGAGTTATATTTTAATCTGTAAAACTATGCTAGGCACTGTCATATGACATTTCAGTATCAGTACTCTTTTCTGGTATGAAACAAGAGGAGGCTTGGAAAGTTTTCTTATGTTTGGCCCTGCATTCTTAACTTTCTGTAATATTTTTAAACAAAAAGTTGATAAATTAGACCCCTTATCTACAAGAATTGACAGCATGCAGTTTATCTGAACTAATTTTGGGAATGAAACTAAGACTAGCTATCACCAGGTAAAGTTTGTATAATCATGAGTATATAAATAATGAAAAATTATAACAGTTATAAAGCAACTAAATTTTGGGCTGACTTATTATGCAGGCTTACTTTATGTATATCTAATAAACATTGTTATTTTCTAACATTATGGAATTGAAAGCAATGTTAATACTACAAATAACATGTGAGCTTGCTTTAGTGTTTGTTCAGAGTTCTACATGGTAAATTAAGGACTCAATTCTCTGACTTCTACAATATATACATATCAACTTTCATAAGCATATTTCAGGTTTTAAAAAATTATTAATTTCTTTAAAGTAATTCTAATAAATGAACCATGGGGCTGGAAAGATGTCTCATGAGTTAGAGTACTTGCTGCCTTTCTAAAGAACTTACTTTCCTAGTGTGGGGATTATTGATGTATGCCACCATACCATTTTTTAAGTTAAAATATTATTACAGCATTCTCCCTTCCATTCTCTTCCTTCCCTTGTGTTTCTCTTACACATTTGACTACTTTATTTTTGACATTTTAAATGTAGTTTTAATTGAAAATATAATTTCTTTTATAAAAAGAAATAGTTTTTATAAAAAATATTTTTTCTTCTGATGTATTATGACTTATCCTAATATACCCTCATGGTTTGCCCACCCCAAGTCCTCCAAGCTCTTCCCCATCTTTTTGTTTACCAAACTCCAAGCCTTTCTCTTTGTCATTAAAAAAACTAACAAATAGGCAAACAAACAAACAACAACAACAAGTCAAATAAACCAAAATTAAAAAAGAAAATTGCCTCATATCAGCTATCCAGACTGCAGGCTACAGATACTAAAGAGATTTGAAGTCATGCTAGGAATTAAAGGAAGAAAATTACATTAAAGTTATAAGACTCATTTTTAGGGGGTTGTTCAAAGATAGATTTCAATGTGATTCATGTATTTGGTTATATAACATTAATGTTCAAATATATTCTAGAAATAATTGAATTATAATTATTCCCTTTGGACTTTTTAGTTATCCTTTTAGTGGCCAATCAATGTTTTTCTAGAGTTTAGTGTTTCTCCCATTTCATTAATTCTGATCTGCTTAGTCTTTATAGTCAATGTAAAGTGTGCACATGTTTTATTTGCCTTTAGGACAAAGAGGTAAGATGGAGAAAATATATAAACATAAATACTACTTTAGGATAATTTATGTGAAGTTATTTAGAAGGCAAAGCTGAATATTGTATGAATTTGGACTCCAGGGGGCAGTAGAGAATAACAAATAATACCTCACCTACTTTAAGTATATATTTAATATAATTACAAAAGCCAGAAAGAAATGGTGGATTATATGAATCCAAGTACTATTTCACTGCGTTCAATATGTCCTTCTGAGATTTCTTTTACAGACAGGAGCCAGGATGTCCATTTTTATTTTCATTTTGAAGCTACTAATCACTTCACAGCGACATGTCAATGTTTGCAACTGTAAGGCTTTTAAGATTTTAGTACAGACAAAGCAGTTTCACTGGGGCAGGGGGATGGTTAAGGATTTGATTCGTAATAAAAATGGGGCCTCTATGTATATAAATATATGTATAAATAAGCATGTTGGCTCACACATATATGTACCACATATATAGACATGATAGTGATATATATATATATATATATATATATATGTGTGTGTGTGTGTGTGTGTGTGTGTGTGTGTTTGTGTACATACATATGCTTGTGCACTAATGACATACTAAAATAGTGGTAACACAAAATACTTCAGAGTATTTTCATAATGACAAACACTCCGATCTGATGTATTTATATATTAAATCTCATTTATTATGAATATAGATGGAATACAACAACAAAATCTATTTTTAAAAAGAGGAAGTTGAATCTCAGTCATTCAGTCAGTGACCTACAACACATGGATAGTGCAGATTTAATTCATAGTTTTGTTATGACTGTATTTACCCTACAGCACATACTTTGTATAGGAAATAAGAAATACCAGTTAAAATAACATCTGATTACCTCATAACTTCTTTCTTTGTACAACAGTTATATTTTCTAGCATCCATTACTTTTGTGTATTTAAGGAAGACATTTTTAATATTTTACCATTCAGTCTTTACATATGGAAATTTACATTATCAGACCAAAACATTTTAAGTGTCTCTCTTTGTCAACTCCTAAAGCAATCATGGCAGAAATAGCATAAGTTTCTGTACTAGAAACATTGGGCTGGTTGCACTAATCAGAATTAGTTGAGTCATCACATTACAATAAGATTTAAAAAGCATTTTTGGCTGAAGACCCAAGAAATTAATATTTGGCTATTACTCTCCTATGATCAGTTAATTAACAGTACTCCCTTTATCTATTTTACAGAATATTGAGGACATCTAAAAGACCAAATAATTCTAAGCTTTTCTTAGTTGAAAAACAAAAAAACAGGAGAAAAATAACAAGAATCACCTTTTCTCTCTCTCTTTTTTTAAAAACATATTCTTCATTTATATTTCAAATATAATACCCTTTCCTGCTTTCCCCCCTCAGATAAAACCCCCAACCCATCCTACCTCCCCTGCCTCCATGAAGATGCCCCTCTACCCAAACCACTCCCACCTACACCCCCCTCAAATTTCCCACTCTGGGGCATTTATCAAGGGTTCATAGCATCAAGGACCTCGCCTTCCACTGATGCCCAACATAGCATTCCTCCTCCATAAATGTGGCTGGAAACATATTGATGGCTTAGTTAATGGCTTAGTCTCTGGGAGACATGAGAGTGCATAGATCTGGTTGGCTAACATTGTCATAATTCCCATGAGGCTGCAAGTCCCTTCAGCTCCTCCAGTCCTCCTTCCAACTCCTTCACTGGGGAACCCACACTCAGTCCAATGGTTGGTTGCTAGCATCTGCCTCTGTATCTGTAAGGCTCTGGGAGGGTCCCTCAGGAGTCAGCCATATCAGGCTCCTGACAGCAAGCACTTCTTGACATCCACAATAGTGTTGGGTTTGGTGACTGTTTATAGGATGAATACCCAGGTAGGACTGTCTCTGGATGACCTTTCCTTCAATCTCTGTACCCCACTTTGTCTCCTTAATTGCTCCTGTGAAAATTTTGTTCCTTTTCTTAGAAAAACCTAAACACCCATACTTTGGTCTTACTAAGTCTTGAGCTTCATGTGGTCTGTGAATTGTATCATTTATTCTGAGATTCTGGGCTAATATCCACTTATCAGTGAGTGCATACCATCTGTGTTCTTTTGTGATTAGGTTACCTCACTCAGGATGATACTTTCTAGTGCCATCATTTGTCTAAAATTTTTATGAATTCATTGTTTTTAATAGCTGAGTAGTACTATATTATGCAAATATACCACATTTTCTGTATCCATTGCTCTGTTGAAGGACATCTGGGTTCCTTCCAGCTTCTGGCTATTATAAATAAGGATGCTATGAACATAGCAGAGCATGTGTCCTTATTACATGTTGGAGTGTCTTCTAGATATATGCCGAGCAAGGGAATAGCTGGGTCCTCAGGTAGTACTATGTCTAATTTTCTGAGGAGCTGACAAACTGATTTTTAGAGTGGTTGTACCAGATTGCAATCCCATCAGAAATTGAGGAGTATTCCTCTTTCTCTACATTTTCACCAGCATCTTCTGTCCCCCAATTTCTTTCATTTTAGTCATTCAGATTGGTATTGAAATGTCAGGGTTGTTTTGATTTGCATTTCCTTGATGACTATGGATGTTGAACATTTCTTTACGTGCTTCTCCACCATTGGAACTAATAGAAAAGAAACTGGGGAAGAGCCTAGAAAACATGGGAACAAAGGGAAATTTTTTGAAGAGAACAGCCATAGTTTATGCTCTAAGATCAAGAATTGACAAATGGGACCTCATAAAACTGCAGTGTTTCTGTAAGGCAAAGGACATGTCAAAAGGACTAAACAGCAACCAACAAATTGGGAAACTATCTTTACCAACCCTACATCCCACAGAGGGCTTATATCCAAGATATATAAAGAACTCAAGATGGTAGACTCAAGAGAGCCAAATAACCCTATTAAAAATGTGGTACAGGCGAGCCCCTGGACCAGCAGTAGCGGCGGGCCTCCATATTGCAACCAGGACACAGCTGGAGAGGCCCCGGTATCAGACTCCTTCCTGGGCTACCATCACGGGGCGATCTGCTAGGCTCTGGCCTCCAGGCAGGCCAAGCTCAACCTAAGATCTGCAGGACTTCCCTGCACCCTCAGGCCATGCACCGAGGCAGCTGGCAGCAGCCAGCTTGCTGGACCCTGGACCAGCAGTAGCTGCGGACCTCCATATTGCAACCAGGACACAGCTGGAGAGGCCCAGGTAGACAGAATCCATCAGGGGCTACCATCGCACAGGTGGCAGCAAGCTCATGATCCGTTAGAGCAGCAGTCACACATATTCACCAGTAGAGAAACAAAAGGTGAGCCCAGCCTCACGGGAGATTCAAACACCAGCCAGTGACAACAAGGCCAACTAACACCAGAAATAACCAGATGGCAAAAGGAAAATGAAGGAACATTACTAACAGAAATCAAGGCAACATGACAGCATCTGAACCCAGTTTGGGGGTATCCAGGAAGCCCTGGATACCCCCAAAACACCAGAAAAACAAGACTTGGATATAAAATCACTGGTCAGGATGCTGGTAGCTGAACACATAGAAAAATTTCGTAAAGAAATAGAGGAGAAAATGGATCAAAAGTTAGAAGCCTTTACAAGGCAAATACAAAAATCACTTCAAGAAATTCAGGAGAAGATGGATCAAAAAGAAGAAGACAATAAGGAAAAAAGACAAAAATCACTTAAAGAAATACAGAAGAACATGGGCCAACAAGTAGAAGCTATGAAAGAGGAAACACAAAAATCTCTTAAAGAAATACATGAAAACACAATCAAGCAGGCAAAGATCTGAGCACGTCCATCCAGATACTAAAAACAGAAGTAGAAACAACTAAGAAATAGCAGAGGGAGACAACATTGGAGATAGAAAACCTTGGGAAGAAATCAGGGGCCATAGATGCAAATATCAACAATAGAATACAAGAGATAGAAGACAGAATCTCAGAAGCCAAAGATACCATAGGAACCATTGATTCAACAGTCAAAGAAAATACTAAATGCAAAAAGGTTGTTACCCAAAACATCCAGGAAATCCAGGACACAATGAGAAGACCAAACCTAAGGATTATAGGTATAGAAGAGAGTGGAGATTTACAAGTTAAAGGGCCAGCAAATATCTTTTGTAAAATTATGGAAGAAAACTTCCCCAACCTAAGGAGAGATATGCCCATGAATATACAAGAAACTTATAGAACCCCAAACAGACTGGACCTGAACAGAAATACATCCTGTCACATAATAATCAAAACTCCAAATGTACTAAACAAAGAAAGAATATTAAAGGCAGCAAGAGAAAAAGGCCAAGTAACATATAAAGGAAGACCTATCAGAATAACACCAGACTTCTCAACTGAGACCATGAAAGCTAGAAGATCCTGGGCAGATATCATGCAAACTCTAAGAGAAAACAAACTTCAGCCAAAACTACTTTACCCAGCAAAACTCAAAACCAAATTTGCACAATATCTTTCCACAAATCCAGCCCTACAAAGGATAATAGGTGGAAAACACCAAGACAAGGACAGAAGCTACACCCGGGAAGAAGCAAGATACAAACCTCCTCTCATCAAACCCAAAAGAGGATAACCTCTCGAATATAAAAAAAAATAAAAATAAATAAATAAAAATAATTTCAAAAATGTCTGGAGGTAATAATTACTATTCCTTAATATCTCTTAACATCAATGGACTCAATTCCCCAATCAAAAGACATAGATTAACAGACTGGATATGGAAACAGGATCCTACATTTTGCTGCATACAGGAAACACATCTCAGTGTTAAAGACAACACTGCCTTAGAGTAAAAGGCTGGAAGACAATTTTACAAGCAAATGGTCTCAGGAAACAAGCTGGAGTAGCCATTCTAATATCAGATAAAATAGACTTCCAACCTAAAGACATCAAAAGAGACTCAGAAGGTCACTTCTTGCTGGCCAACGGGAAAATCCACCAAGAAGAGCTCTCAGTACTGAACATTTATGCTCCAAATGCAAGGGCACCCTCATTTGTAAAAGAAACCTTACTAAAGCTTAAAGCACACATTATACCTAACACAATAATTGTGGGTGACTTCAACATTCCACTCTCCTTAATGGACCAATCAGGAAAGCAGAAACTAAACAGGGATATAGTGAAACTAATTGAAACTTTGGACCAATTGTATTTAACAGATACATATAGAGAATTTCATCCTAAAGCTAAAGAATATACCTTTTTCTCAGCACCGCATGGTACCTTCTCCAAAATTGATCATATAATTGGTCACAAGACAGATGTCAACAAATACAAGAAGATCGAGCTAATCCCATGCCTCCTATCAGATCACCATGGAGTAAGAGTGGTCTTCAATAGCAACAAAAACAACAGAAAGCCAACATACACATGGAAACTGAACAATACTCTACTCAATGACACCTTGGTCAAGGAAGAAATAAAAAAGAATTCAAAGACATTTTAGAATTCAATGAAAATGAAGGTATAACCTACCCAAATCTATGGGACACAATGAAAGCAGTGCTAAGAGAAAAACTCATAGCTCTAAGTGTATCCAAAAAGAAACTGGAGAGAGCATACACTAGCAACTTAACGGCACACCTTAAAGCCCTGGAAGAAAAAGAAGTTAGTTCACACAGGAGGAGTAGAAGACAAGAAATCACCAAACTCAGGGCTGAAATCAATCAAGTAGAAACAAAGAAACCAAGCTCCTGGTCAACAAGACCAGGAGCTGGTTCTTTGAGAAAATCAACAAGATAGATAAACCCTTAGCCAGACTAACCAAAGGACACAGAGACAGTATACAAATTAACAAAATTAGAAATAAAAAGTGAGACATAACAACAGAAACTGAGGAGATTCAAAAGATCATCAGATCCTACTACAAAGGTCTATACTCAACACAACTGGAGAATCTGGAGGAAATGGACAACTTCCTAGACTGATACCAAATACCAAAATTAAATCAGCATCAAGTAGATCAGCTAAAGAGTCCCACAACCCCTAAAGAAATAGAAGGGTTATAGAAAGCTTCCCAACCAAAAAAAGTACGGGACCAGATGGTTTTAGTGCAGAATTCTACCAGAACTTCAAAGAAGATTTAACACCAATACTTTTCAAACTATTCCACAAAATAGAGACAGAAGGGACACTGCCCAACTCATTCATCGAAGCCATAATTACACTAATACCTAAACCACAAAAAGATCCGACAAAGAAAGAGAACTACAGGCCAATTTCTCTTATGAATATTAATGCAAAAAAACTAAAGAAAATTTTTGCCAACCGAATCCAAGAGCACATCAAAATGATCATTCACCATGATCAAGTAGGCTTCATCCCAGGGATGCAAGGATGGTTCAATATATATGGAAATCCATCAATGTAATCCACTACATAAACAAACTGAAAGAAAAAAAAAACACATGGTCATCTCATTAGATGCTGAAAAAGCATTCGACAAAATTCAGCATCCTTTCATGCTAAAAGTCTTGGAAAGAGCAGGAATTCAAGGCCCATACCTAAACATAGTAAAAGCAATCTACAGCAAACCAGTAGCCAACATCAAAATAAATGGAGAAAAACTTGAAGCATTCCCACTAAAATCAGGGACTAGACAAGGCTGCCCTCTCTCTCCATATCTTTTCAGTATAGTACTTGAAATTCTAGCAAGAGCAATTAGACAACATAAGGAAGTCAAAGGGATACAAATTGGAAAGGAAGAAGTCAAACTATCATTATTTGCAGAAGATATGATAGTTTACTTAAGCGACCCAAAAAACTCCTCCAGAGAACTCCTACAGCTGATAAACAACTTCAGCAAAGTGGCAGGTTATAAAATTAACTCAAGCAAATCAGTAGCCTTCTTGTACTCAAAGGACAAGCAGGCTGAGAAAGAAGTTAGGGAAATAACACCCTTCACAATAGCCACAAACAACATAAAGTACCTTGGCGTAACTCTAACCAAAGAAGCAAAAGATCTGTATGACAGGAAATTCAAGTCCTTGAAGAAAGAAATTGAAGAAGACCTCAGAAGACGGAAAAATATTTCTTGCTCCTGGATTGGCAGGATCAATATAGTAAAAATTGCCATTTTGCCAAGAGCAATATACAGATTCAATGTGATCCCCATCAAAATCCCAACTCAATTCTTCATAGATCTAGAAAGAGCAATTCTCAAATTCATCTGGAGCAACAACAACAACAAAAAAACCCAGGATAGCTAAAGCTATTCTCAAAAATAAAAGGACTTCTGGGGGAATCAATATCCCTGACCTCAAGCAGTACCACAGAGCAATTGTGTTAAAAACTGCATGGTATTGGTATAGCAACAGGCAAGTAGATCAATGGAATAGGATTGAAGACCCAGAAATTAACCCACAGACTTATGGTCACTTGATCTTTGATAAAGGAGCCACAACCATCCAGTGGAATAACGATAGCCTTTTCAACAAATGGTGCTGGTTCAACTGGAGGTCAACATGCATAAGAATGCGAATTGACCCACTCTTATCTCTTTGCAATAAGATCAACTTCAAGTGGATTAAGGACCTCCAAATAAAAGCAGACACACTGAAGCTATTAGAAAAGAAACTTGGGAAGACCCCGGAGGACATGGGCACAGGGGAAATGTTCCTGAACAGAACACCAATAGCTTATGCACTAAGATCAAGAATTGACAAATGGGACCTCATAAAATTACAAAGTTTCTGCAAGGCAAAGGACACTGTCAGAAGGCCAAAACAGCAACCAACAAGGTGGGAAAAGATCTTCCCCAACCCCACATCTGACAGAGGGGTAATATCCAACATATACAAAGAACTCAAGAAGTTAGACCCCAAAGAACCAAATAACCCTATCAAAAATGGGGTACAGAGCTAAACAATGAATTTTCACCAGAATAAATTCGG
Source organism: Apodemus agrarius (assembly GCA_964023405.1). Lineage (NCBI taxonomy): Eukaryota > Metazoa > Chordata > Mammalia > Rodentia > Muridae > Apodemus > Apodemus agrarius. Next base: position 139,619,535 of record OZ030010.1, on the reverse strand, counting down.
ATGGCCAAGAAACACCTTAAGAGATGTTCAACATCATTAGTCATCAGGGAAATGCAAATCAAAACAACCCTGAGATTCCACCTCACACCAGTCAGAATGGCTAAGATTAAAAACTCAGAAGACATCAGGTGTTGGCGAGGATGTGGAGAAAGAGGAACACTCCTCCACTGTTGGTGTGATTGCAAAATAGTAAAACTGCTCTGGAAATCAGTGTGGCGGTTCCTCAGAAAATTGGGCATGTCACTTCCAGAGGACCCTGTCATACCACTCCTGGGCATATACCCAGAGGATTCCCCTGCATACAATAAAGACATATGCTCCACTATGTTTATAGCAGCCTTGTTTATAATAGCCAGAAATTGGAAGGAGCCCAAATATCCCTCAAAGGAGGAATAGATACAGAAAATGTGGTATATTTATACAATGGAATACAGCAATTAAAAATAATGAATTCATGCAATTTGTAGGTAAATGTTTAGATCTGGAAAATATCATCCTGAGTGAGTTAACCCAATCACAAGAGAATACACATGAAATGCAATCACTGATAAGTGGATATTAATGAGCCTAGAAACTCTAAATACTCAAGGCACAATTATCAAGTCAAATGATTCCCAAGAAGAAGAATGGAGAGGACCCCGTGCCTGTAAAGATTGGATCCAGTTTTGTAAAGAAACTGTGGGGGGAGGGGGAATGATTGGGGAATAGTTGGGGGGGGAGAGGAACTATGTGACGTATTGTGGGGGTGAACTAGGAAAGGGGGAAACCTTTGGAATGTATACATAGAATATAGAAAAGAAAAATAAAAATAAATGTGGTACAGAGCTAAACCAAGTATTTTCACCTGAGAAATATTGAATGGTGGAGAGATATTTCCATCTAATGAGATCTTCAATTTCTTTCATCAGACCCTTGAAGTTCTTGTCATACAGATCTTTCACTGGTTTGGTTAGAGTCACACCAATGTATGTAATTCTATTTGTTTCTATTGTGAAGGGTGTCATTTCCCTAATTTCTTTCTCAGCTTGTTTATCCTTTGAGTAGAGGAAAGCTTTTGATTTGTTTGAGTTAATTTTATATCCAGCCACTTTGTTGAACTTGTTTATCAGCTTTAGGAGTTCTCTGGTGGAATTATTGAGGTTACTTAAATATAAGATAATATCATCTGAAAATAGTCATATTTTGACTTCTTCCTTTCCAATTTGTATACCTTTGACCTTTTGTTGTCTAAGTTTTCTAGTTTTGAGTTCAAGTACTCTATTTTGAATAAAGGGAGAGGGATCAGTCTTGTCTGGTCCCCAAATTTAGTGGAATTGCTTCAAGATTTTCTTCATTTAGTTTGATGTTGACTACTGGTTTGCTCTATGTTGCTTTTACTATGGTTAGGTATGGGCTCTCTCCATTCTCCTTTTGGAGGCACTTAGCACTATGAATTTTCCTCTTTGCACTGCTTTCATTGTGTCTTATAAGTTTTGGTATGATGTGTGTTCCTTTTTCATTAAATTCTAAAGTCTTTAATTTCTTTCTATATTTCTTCCTTGACCATGTTATTATTGAGTAGAGCATTGTTCAGCATCCAAGTGTATGTGTGTTTTCTGTTGTTTTTGTTGGAAATAAAGACCAGTCTTAAACTATGGTGTTCTGATAGGTTGCATGGAATTATTTCAGAATTCATGTATTTGTTGAGGCTTGTCCTATGACAAATTATATGGTCAATTTTGGAGTAGGTACAATGAGGTTATGAGAAGAATGTTTATTCTTTTGTTTAAGATGGAATGTTGTATAAATATATGTTAGATAAATTTGGTTCATAAATTCTATTAGTTTCTCTGTGTCTTTGTTTAGTTTCTGTTTCCATGTTTTGTCCATTGCTGAGAGTGGCAGGTTAAAGTCTCCAACTTTTATTGTGTGGGGTACAATGTGTGCTTTGAGCTTTAGTAAAGTTTCTTTTATGAATGTGGGTGCCCTTGCATTTGGAGCATAGATGTTCAGAACTGACAGTTTTTGGTAGATTTTTCCTTTGACCAATGTGAAGTGTCCTTCCTTATCTTTTTTTTTTTTGACAACTTTGATTGAAAGTCGATTTTATCTAAGAATGGCCACTACAGCTTGTTTCTTGGGACCATTTGCTTGGAAAATTGTTTTTCAACCCTTGATTCTGAGGTAGTCACTATTTTTTCACTGAGTTTGGTTTTTTGTATGCATCATAATGTTGGGTCCTGTTTACATATCCTGTCTTTTAGTCTATGTCTTTTTATTGGGGAATTGAGTCCACTGATGTTAAGGGATATTAAGGAAAAGTGATTATTACTTCCTGTTATTTTTGTTGTTAAAGGTAGAATTATGTTTTTGTGGCTATCTTTTTTGCGGTTTGTTACTTTATTGCTTTTTCTAGGGTGTAGTTTCCCTTCTTGTGTTGGTATTTTCTGCCCATTATCTTTTGAAGCACTCTGTTTGTGGAAAGTTATTGTATAAATTTGGTTTTGTTAAGAAATATCTTATTTTCTTTGTCTATGGTAATTGAGAGTTTTGCTGGATATAGTAGCCTTAACATAATTAAGATATTATGTTCTCTTAATATCTGTATGATATCTGTCCAGGATTTTGTAACTTTTACAGTTTCTGGTGAGAAGTCTGTTGTAATTCTGATAGGTCTACCTTTATACGTTACTTGACCTTTTCCCCTTACTGCTTTTAATATCCTTTCTTTGTTTAGTACATTTGGTGCTTTGGTTATTATGTGATTGGAGGAATTTCTGTCCTGGTCCTGTCTGTTTGGAGTTCTGTTGACTTCTTGTATGTTCATGGGCATCTCCTTCTTTAGGTTAAGGAAATTTCATTCTATAACTTTGCTGAAGATATTTACAGGCCCTTTACATTGTAAATCTTCCCGCTCTTCTATACCTATAACCCTTATTTTTGGTCTTCTTATTGTGTCCTGGATTTCATGGATGTTTTAGGTTACAAGCATTTTGCAATTTACATTTTCTGTGACTGTTGAGTCAATGTGTCCTATGGTATCTTATTCATCTGAGATTCTTCTTCTATCTCTTGTATTCTGTGGTTGATGTTTTCATCTCTGACTCCTGATTTCTTTCCAATGATTTCTATCTCCAGATTTGTCTCCCTTTGTGATTTTCTTATTGTTTCTATTTCTACTTTTAGATTCTGGATGGTTTTTTTCAATTCTATCACTTCTTTGTTTGTGTATTCCTGTAATTCTTTCAGGGAATTTTGTATTTCCTCTTTAATAGCTTCTACCTGCTAACCCATGTTCTGTATTTCTTTAGTGGAGTTTTGTGTTTCCCCTTATGGGCTTTTACCTGTTGGCCCATATTCTCCTGTATTTCTTTAAGGGAGTTATTTATGTCCTTTTTGAAGTCTTCTATCTTCATCATGAGATGTGATTTTCCATCCAGATCTTGCTTTTCCAGAGTGTTGGGATATCCATGACTTGCTCTTATGGGAGAACTTGGTTCGGATGGTGCCTTGTTGCCTTGGTTTCTGCTGGTAATGTTCTTGTGTTTGCCTTTTGTCATCTAGTTATCTCTGGTGTTAGCTGGTCCTGCTATCTCTGACTGTTTCTTATCTGTTCTGCAAGCCTGTGTGTCTGTACTCCTGGGCAACCCATTCTCTCTGTGCACACAGGTATGTATGTACTCCTGGGAGACCAGCTCTCCTATGGTGATGTTTGTGTATGTAGCTCTGTGGTCCAGAATCAGCTCTGTACTCTCAGGCTTCTCTGAACTCCTGGGAGGTTAGCGATCTCCTTGTGCCACCTGGACATGGCACTCTGTAGCAGACTATGGTCCCCAGCCAGAGACAGAAACTGGAGGGCTCCAGCCTGAGAGTTCTGGATAGCTTCCTCAGAGCAGTACGGGGTGGTCCTACTTGTGCTCTCAGCCTCTAGGCACTCCAACTGCTCAGAGTGCAGCAGTTTCTCTAGGATGGATCAGGAAGTTGTGTCTTCACTGGAGCATATCAACCAAGAATCTGCCCCAGCAGAAAGGACCGGTGGCAGAAGGGGTGGAAGGAATGGAAGGGGAATGGTATTCGAGAAGGTAGGGGGGGACAGTTGGTCGTTGATGGGTGGTGAGTCTGTCAGGCCCCTCCAGAGGTGGTTGGAGATTCTTACCAACTGCTCTGAGTGCAGCAGGTTGTCTAGGATGGATCAGGAGATGATGTTTTTACTGGAGCAGACCAGCCATGAGTTTGTCTCAGCAGAAAGAAACTGTGGCCAAGATTCACCTTCTTTTACCGTCACCTAACTGAACGATTCAATCATACTCCACAAAATTATGTTAGCACAGTTAATTAAAGTAATTAATTCAATTGAAGATTCAATAGGTAGTGACTTACATCTCTGAAGAGCACATGGTTAACCCATAAGGTAACCAATGCTAATGAACATTCTGAAAAAATGCCAGCTTAGTATGAGAGATTGTTAGGCTTGATATAAAACATGTTTACTTTGGGCATTACAACTACATCAGAACAATTATTATGAAATCATTCAAAATGTGGTATTAATTATATCACCTTAAAAATTCAGGAATTAAATCTGCATTGATATTTTCAGTTAACTTATTACTATTAGTCAGTTTTGCCTGAGAAGGAAATTTTAGATGGGATTTATAAATATAATTAGGGTTTGAGAATAAGACAGTATTATTATAATTTCTATTCAATAGGAAATGCTGTATATACTGAGGAAGATATGGTGTATATTCTAGAATGATTCTTCCTTTTTATTATTTTTTATTATTTATTATTATTTTCTTTATTTACAATCCAATCATTGCTCCCCCTCTCAGTCTCTGCTCCTACAGTTCCTCATCCCATTCCTTCCCACTTGTCTACTAGAGGGTGACCCCCAGAAAGCCTACCCCTTCCTTGGGACCTCAAGTCTCACCAGAATTGAGCACATCTTTCCTGCTGAGACCTGACCAAGCATACCTCTACTATAATTGTGCCAGGGCCTCAGACCAGAGAGTGTATGCTCTTGGATGGTAGCTCAGTCTCTGGGAATACCCTGGGGTTTGGATTATTTGAAACTTCTCACTTTCCATGAGGTCACCCTCCTCTTCTGCTTTGTCAATCCTTCCCCTAGTTCAACCATAGGCATCCCAGACTTCAGGTGAATAGTTGGAAATATGTATCTGCATCTGTCTCAGTGAGCTGCTCATTGGGCTTCTCAGAGGACAGGCATGCCAGACTCTTGTGTATAAGCACACAATAGCATCAGTAATGTCAGGCCTTGGTGCCCTCTGAGGAGGTGGACAAAAACGTAGGTGAGTTATTGGACAAACTTTCGTTCAGTCTCTTTTCCACTTTTGTCCCAGTAGCTCTTTTAGACAGGAACTGTTCTGGGTGAGAAATTTTGTTTGTTTTTGTTTTTTTTGTTTTTGTTTTTTTTTTTTCCGAGACAGGGTTTCTCTGTGTAGTCCTGGCTGTCCTGGAACTCACTCTGTAGACCAGGCTGGCCTCAAACTCAGAAATCCGCCTGCCTCTGCCTCCCAAGTGCTGGGATTACAGGTGTGAGCCACCACGCCCAGCGTGAGAAATTTTGACACGATTGGTGATGCTGTCCCTCTGCTTCAGGCCCTGTCAATCTCCTGGAGGTGGGCTTTTTGAGTTTCCTCTCCCTAATGATGAGCTTTGCTCTTTGGCTAAGGTAACCCCCACTGAGTCCTGAGAGTTTCTCACAGCAACTCCTGATGATGCTATGTCCATTCTTTCTCTTGGCCCTCTGGATATCTCTCCTGCCCTCCCAAAAGCTGATTATGTTCTCCTACCATCTCCCACCCAGGTCTTTCCCTCCTTTTGCCTCCCTTGATTATTTCTTGCCCCCTTCTAAGTGGAATTGAAGCAACCCTCCTTGGGCCATTCTGCTTGTTATACTTCTTAAGGTCTGCAACTTCTGTCCTAGTTATTCTGTATTTTATGGCTACTATCCACTTCTCAGTGAGTATGTACCATGTATGTCCTTCTGTATCTGAGTTACCTAAGTATCATATTTTCTACTTTCATCCATTTTTCTGCAAAATTCATGATGCCTTGATTGTAATAGCTGAATATTATTCCACTTAGCAAATGAACCCCATTTTCTGTATCAATTCTTCTGTTGAGGGACTGTAATTGTTATTATCCACAGAGGACTTTAATAATTTTTTAATACCTAAAACTGGTTAAAGTTAAAAAGTTAAAATATTTTATTTTATATTACTTTATTGTGATAGTGTGCATACATATGATTTCACACATGCCATGCACAGCACACGTATTTAAGTCAGAAAGAAATTTTGTGGAGTTAACTCTCTCCTTTCACCTTCTTGTTGGTTCCCAAGATTGAAATCCTATTATCTGGTTTATAAGACAAGATCTTTTACCCACCTCACAAGCCCAAATTCAAATATTCTCCACCCCATATTCTTTGAAAATTTCATGCATGTATACAGTATATTTTGATCATAACCACCCTCACTTCCCTTTACAATTCCCTCCAGAATATATCCTATCACATCTCCATCACAAATTTATGTTCCTCTTTTTAATTATTAATTAATTAGATTAGTTAATTGCGTCCACTGATAGATGTGGAACTTACCAGTGCCCACATTCCCACAAAACTCATTTTCAACAGCTATTCTCTCTTCCTCTCTCTTCTTCTCTCTCCCCCACTTTCTTAAAAAATATTTCATTTTCCTCAGTTTAGATGTATAAAAAACTGGAATTTGCCTTATCTAGGAAATGTCTTATTTTCTCTGTACACAGTTTGCATATTTATGCATTTCTAAACATTCTTTCTATTGATTGTGAACTTCCTGTGATGAGGGGATGGGATTGGTGAAGAAGTGTTGGAATGGTTCTAACATGTTCCTTTTTGTGAATATCATAACATTTACATTGGAATCAGACCTATTCTGAACTAGTGAAATTATTTTTGGTAACTGCTGAGCAAACAAAAGACCCAGGTAAGTGCATCTACAATTTCTTACCAATTAGTCAGCCAGATAAGCAGTCTATACACCATGTTTTCCATTTTGTAAGTATAAAAATAAGAATGAGCATCACTATTAAACTTTCTCATCTCCATGAATGCCATTGTATACCAACCAAGCTTTCTTTCTGTGTGCAACAGCTTTAAACCCTCAGCTTATTTCTTTTCTGAATAATGTACCTATTTAAATGATTTTTTG